>JAWNOR010000405.1:2745094-4117642 GCA_035045885.1 Drosophila borealis | reverse complement strand
ATTCGTAGGGATCCCTACTATCAATCTGCATTCAAACATTTTAAAAATCGATGGGTTTAAAAAAAGTGGTCGACCAAAAACCGATTCGTTTGTAAAGTCAACCTTTTTTGATGATTTTTTGGAATATCTCGACCAAATAATGTCCGATTTGGGAATTTTATACCATTTTGGACTCGTAAGGATCTGTACCATCGACTGGCATCAAAAAAATAAAAATCTAAATTTTCACCCAAATCAACAAAATGGCAAGGGGTTACATCACGTTTTTTCTCAAATTCGGGGTCGGCTCGAAAATCAAAACTTTTTTGATGATTTTGATTGAATATCTCGGGTAAATACTGTCAGATTTTGAAATGTTATACCTTTTTGAATTCGTAGGGATCCCTTCTATCAATTTGCATTCAAACATTTTAAAAATCGATGGGTTAAAAAAAGTGGTTGACCAAAAACCGATTCGTTTGTAAAGTCAACCTTTTTGATGATTTTTTGAATATCTCGACCAAATACATGTCCGATTTGGGAATTTTATACCATTTTGGACTCGTAAGGATCTGTACCATCGACTGGCATCAAAAAAATAAAAATCTAAATTTTCACCCAAATCAACAAAATGGCAAGGGGTTACATCACGTTTTTTCTCAAATTCGGGGTCGGCTCGAAAATCAAAACTTTTTTGATGATTTTTATTGAATATCTCGGGTAAATACTGTCAGATTTTGAAATGTTATACCTTTTTGAATTCGTAGGGATCCCTACTATCAATTGGCATTCAAACATTTTAAAAATCGATGGGTTTAAAAAAAGTGGTCGACCAAAAAACCGATTCGTTTGTAAAAGTCAACCTTTTTTGATGATTTTTTGGAATATCTCGACCAAATAATGTCCGATTTGGGAATTTTATACCATTTTGGACTCGTAACGATCAGTACTATAGATTGGCATCAAAAAAATGAAAATCAAATTTTCACCCAAATCAACAAAATGGCAAGGGGTTACATCACGTTTTTTCTCAAATTCGGGGTCGGCTCGAAAATCAAAACTTTTTTGATGATTTTTATTGAATATCTCGGGTAAATACTGTCAGATTTTGAAATGTTATACCTTTTTGAATTCGTAGGGATCCCTACTATCAATCTGCATTCAAACATTTTAAAAATCGATGGGTTTAAAAAAGTGGTCGACCAAAAACCGATTCGTTTGTAAAGTCAACCTTTTTTGATGATTTTTTGGAATATCTCGACCAAATAATGTCCGATTTGGGAATTTTATACCATTTTGGACTCGTAACGATCAGTACTATAGATTGGCATCAAAAAATTGAAAATCTAAATTTTCACCCAAATCAACAAAATGGCAAGGGGTTACATCACGTTTTTTCTCAAATTCGGGGTCGGCTCGAAAATCAAAACTTTTTTGATGATTTTTATTGAATATCTCGGGTAAATACTGTCAGATTTTGAAATGTTATACCTTTTTGAATTCGTAGGGATCCCTACTATCAATCTGCATTCAAACATTTTAAAAATCGATGGGTTTAAAAAAGTGGTCGACCAAAAACCGATTCGTTTGTAAAGTCAACCTTTTTTGATGATTTTTTGGAATATCTCGACCAAATAATGTCCGATTTGGGAATTTTATACCATTTTGGACTCGTAACGATCAGTACTATCGATTGGCATCAAAAAAATAAAAATCTAAATTTTCACCCAAATCAACAAAATGGCAAGGGGTTACATCACGTTTTTTCTCAAATTCGGGGTCGGCTCGAAAATCAAAACTTTTTTGATGATTTTTATTGAATATCTCGGGTAAATACTGTCAGATTTTGAAATGTTATACCTTTTTGAATTCGTAGGGATCCCTACTATCAATCTGCATTCAAACATTTTAAAAATCGATGGGTTTAAAAAAGTGGTCGACCAAAAACCGATTCGTTTGTAAAGTCAACCTTTTTTGATGATTTTTTGGAATATCTCGACCAAATAATGTCCGATTTGGGAATTTTATACCATTTTGGACTCGTAACGATCAGTACTATAGATTGGCATCAAAAAATTGAAAATCTAAATTTTCACCCAAATCAACAAAATGGCAAGGGGTTACATCACGTTTTTTCTCAAATTCGGGGTCGGCTCGAAAATCAAAACTTTTTTGATGATTTTTATTGAATATCTCGGGTAAATACTGTCAGATTTTGAAATGTTATACCTTTTTGAATTCGTAGGGATCCCTACTATCAATCTGCATTCAAACATTTTAAAAATCGATGGGTTTAAAAAAGTGGTCGACCAAAAACCGATTCGTTTGTAAAGTCAACCTTTTTTGATGATTTTTTGGAATATCTCGACCAAATAATGTCCGATTTGGGAATTTTATACCATTTTGGACTCGTAACGATCAGTACTATAGATTGGCATCAAAAAATTGAAAATCTAAATTTTCACCCAAATCAACAAAATGGCAAGGGGTTACATCACGTTTTTTCTCAAATTCGGGGTCGGCTCGAAAATCAAAACTTTTTTGATGATTTTTATTGAATATCTCGGGTAAATACTGTCAGATTTTGAAATGTTATACCTTTTTGAATTCGTAGGGATCCCTACTATCAATCTGCATTCAAACATTTTAAAAATCGATGGGTTTAAAAAAGTGGTCGACCAAAAACCGATTCGTTTGTAAAGTCAACCTTTTTTGATGATTTTTTGGAATATCTCGACCAAATAATGTCCGATTTGGCAATTTTATACCATTTTGGACTCGTAACGTTCAGTACTATAGATTGGCATCAAAAAATTGAAAATCTAAATTTTCACCCAAATCAACAAAATGGCAAGGGGTTACATCACGTTTTTTCTCAAATTCGGGGTCGGCTCGAAAATCAAAACTTTTTGATGATTTTTATTGAATATCTCGGGTAAATACTGTCAGATTTTGAAATGTTATACCTTTTTGAATTCGTAGGGATCCCTACTATCAATCTGCATTCAAACATTTTAAAAATCGATGGGTTTAAAAAAGTGGTCGACCAAAAACCGATTCGTTTGTAAAGTCAACCTTTTTTGATGATTTTTTGGAATATCTCGACCAAATAATGTCCGATTTGGGAATTTTATACCATTTTGGACTCGTAACGATCAGTACTATAGATTGGCATCAAAAAAATATAAATCTAAATTTTCACCCAAATCAACAAAATGGCAAGGGGTTACATCACGTTTTTTCTCAAATTCGGGGTCGGCTCGAAAATCAAAACTTTTTTGATGATTTTTATTGAATATCTCGGGTAAATACTGTCAGATTTTGAAATGTTATACCTTTTTGAATTCGTAGGGATCCCTACTATCAATCTGCATTCAAACATTTTAAAAATCGATGGGTTTAAAAAAGTGGTCGACCAAAAACCGATTCGTTTGTAAAGTCAACCTTTTTTGATGATTTTTTGGAATATCTCGACCAAATAATGTCCGATTTGGGAATTTTATACCATTTTGGACTCGTAACGATCAGTACTATAGATTGGCATCAAAAAATTGAAAATCTAAATTTTCACCCAAATCAACAAAATGGCAAGGGGTTACATCACGTTTTTTCTCAAATTCGGGGTCGGCTCGAAAATCAAAACTTTTTTGATGATTTTTATTGAATATCTCGGGTAAATACTGTCAGATTTTGAAATGTTATACCTTTTTGAATTCGTAGGGATCCCTACTATCAATCTGCATTCAAACATTTTAAAAATCGATGGGTTTAAAAAAGTGGTCGACCAAAAACCGATTCGTTTGTAAAGTCAACCTTTTTTGATGATTTTTTGGAATATCTCGACCAAATAATGTCCGATTTGGGAATTTTATACCATTTTGGACTCGTAACGATCAGTACTATAGATTGGCATCAAAAAATTGAAAATCTAAATTTTCACCCAAATCAACAAAATGGCAAGGGGTTACATCACGTTTTTTCTCAAATTCGGGGTCGGCTCGAAAATCAAAACTTTTTTGATGATTTTTATTGAATATCTCGGGTAAATACTGTCAGATTTTGAAATGTTATACCTTTTTGAATTCGTAGGGATCCCTACTATCAATCTGCATTCAAACATTTTAAAAATCGATGGGTTTAAAAAAGTGGTCGACCAAAAACCGATTCGTTTGTAAAGTCAACCTTTTTTGATGATTTTTTTGGAATATCTCGACCAAATAATGTCCGATTTGGGAATTTTATACCATTTTGGACTCGTAACGATCAGTACTATAGATTGGCATCAAAAAATTAAAAATCTAAATTTTCACCCAAATCAACAAAATGGCAAGGGGTTACATCACGTTTTTTCTCAAATTCGGGGTCGGCTCGAAAATCAAAACTTTTTTGATGATTTTTATTGAATATCTCGGGTAAATACTGTCAGATTTTGAAATGTTATACCTTTTTGAATTCGTAGGGATCCCTACTATCAATCTGCATTCAAACATTTTAAAAATCGATGGGTTTAAAAAAGTGGTCGACCAAAAACCGATTCGTTTGTAAAGTCAACCTTTTTTGATGATTTTTTGGAATATCTCGACCAAATAATGTCCGATTTGGGAATTTTATACCATTTTGGACTCGTAACGATCAGTACTATAGATTGGCATCAAAAAATTGAAAATCTAAATTTTCACCCAAATCAACAAAATGGCAAGGGGTTACATCACGTTTTTTCTCAAATTCGGGGTCGGCTCGAAAATCAAAACTTTTTTGATGATTTTTATTGAATATCTCGGGTAAATACTGTCAGATTTTGAAATGTTATACCTTTTTGAATTCGTAGGGATCCCTACTATCAATCTGCATTCAAACATTTTAAAAATCGATGGGTTTAAAAAAGTGGTCGACCAAAAACCGATTCGTTTGTAAAGTCAACCTTTTTTGATGATTTTTTGGAATATCTCGACCAAATAATGTCCGATTTGGGAATTTTATACCATTTTGGACTCGTAACGATCAGTACCATAGATTGGCATCAAAAAATTATAAATCTAAATTTTCACCCAAATCAACAAAATGGCAAGGGGTTACATCACGTTTTTTCTCAAATTCGGGGTCGGCTCGAAAATCAAAACTTTTTTGATGATTTTTATTGAATATCTCGGGTAAATACTGTCAGATTTTGAAATGTTATACCTTTTTGAATTCGTAGGGATCCCTACTATCAATCTGCATTCAAACATTTTAAAAATCGATGGGTTTAAAAAAGTGGTCGACCAAAAACCGATTCGTTTGTAAAGTCAACCTTTTTTGATGATTTTTTGGAATATCTCGACCAAATAATGTCCGATTTGGGAATTTTATACCATTTTGGACTCGTAACGATCAGTACTATAGATTGGCATCAAAAAATTGATAAATCTAAATTTTCACCCAAATCAACAAAATGGCAAGGGGTTACATCACGTTTTTTCTCAAATTCGGGGTCGGCTCGAAAATCAAAACTTTTTTGATGATTTTTATTGAATATCTCGGGTAAATACTGTCAGATTTTGAAATGTTATACCTTTTTGAATTCGTAGGGATCCCTACTATCAATCTGCATTCAAACATTTTAAAAATCGATGGGTTTAAAAAAGTGGTCGACCAAAAACCGATTCGTTTGTAAAGTCAACCTTTTTTGATGATTTTTTGGAATATCTCGACCAAATAATGTCCGATTTGGGAATTTTATACCATTTTGGACTCGTAACGATCAGTACTATAGATTGGCATCAAAAAATTAAAAATCTAAATTTTCACCCAAATCAACAAAATGGCAAGGGGTTACATCACGTTTTTTCTCAAATTCGGGGTCGGCTCGAAAATCAAAACTTTTTTGATGATTTTTATTGAATATCTCGGGTAAATACTGTCAGATTTTGAAATGTTATACCTTTTTGAATTCGTAGGGATCCCTACTATCAATCTGCATTCAAACATTTTAAAAATCGATGGGTTTAAAAAAGTGGTCGACCAAAAACCGATTCGTTTGTAAAGTCAACCTTTTTTGATGATTTTTTGGAATATCTCGACCAAATAATGTCCGATTTGGGAATTTTATACCATTTTGGACTCGTAACGATCAGTACTATAGATTGGCATCAAAAAATTGAAAATCTAAATTTTCACCCAAATCAACAAAATGGCAAGGGGTTACATCACGTTTTTTCTCAAATTCGGGGTCGGCTCGAAAATCAAAACTTTTTTGATGATTTTTATTGAATATCTCGGGTAAATACTGTCAGATTTTGAAATGTTATACCTTTTTGAATTCGTAGGGATCCCTACTATCAATCTGCATTCAAACATTTTAAAAATCGATGGGTTTAAAAAAGTGGTCGACCAAAAACCGATTCGTTTGTAAAGTCAACCTTTTTTGATGATTTTTTGGAATATCTCGACCAAATAATGTCCGATTTGGGAATTTTATACCATTTTGGACTCGTAACGATCAGTACCATAGATTGGCATCAAAAAAATATAAATCTAAATTTTCACCCAAATCAACAAAATGGCAAGGGGTTACATCACGTTTTTTCTCAAATTCGGGGTCGGCTCGAAAATCAAAACTTTTTTGATGATTTTTATTGAATATCTCGGGTAAATACTGTCAGATTTTGAAATGTTATACCTTTTTGAATTCGTAGGGATCCCTACTATCAATCTGCATTCAAACATTTTAAAAATCGATGGGTTTAAAAAAGTGGTCGACCAAAAACCGATTCGTTTGTAAAGTCAACCTTTTTTGATGATTTTTTGGAATATCTCGACCAAATAATGTCCGATTTGGGAATTTTATACCATTTTGGACTCGTAACGATCAGTACTATAGATTGGCATCAAAAAAATATAAATCTAAATTTTCACCCAAATCAACAAAATGGCAAGGGGTTACATCACGTTTTTTCTCAAATTCGGGGTCGGCTCGAAAATCAAAACTTTTTTGATGATTTTTATTGAATATCTCGGGTAAATACTGTCAGATTTTGAAATGTTATACCTTTTTGAATTCGTAGGGATCCCTACTATCAATCTGCATTCAAACATTTTAAAAATCGATGGGTTTAAAAAAGTGGTCGACCAAAAACCGATTCGTTTGTAAAGTCAACCTTTTTTGATGATTTTTTGGAATATCTCGACCAAATAATGTCCGATTTGGGAATTTTATACCATTTTGGACTCGTAACGATCAGTACCATAGATTGGCATCAAAAAAATATAAATCTAAATTTTCACCCAAATCAACAAAATGGCAAGGGGTTACATCACGTTTTTTCTCAAATTCGGGGTCGGCTCGAAAATCAAAACTTTTTTGATGATTTTGATTGAATATCTCAGGTAAATACTGTCAGATTTTGAAATGTTATACCTTTTTGAATTCGTAGGGATCCCTACTATCAATCTGCATTCAAACATTTTAAAAATCGATGGGTTTAAAAAAGTGGTCGACCAAAAACCGATTCGTTTGTAAAGTCAACCTTTTTTGATGATTTTTTGGAATATCTCGACCAAATAATGTCCGATTTGGGAATTTTATACCATTTTGGACTCGTAACGATCAGTACTATAGATTGGCATCAAAAAATTGAAAATCTAAATTTTCACCCAAATCAACAAAATGGCAAGGGGTTACATCACGTTTTTTCTCAAATTCGGGGTCGGCTCGAAAATCAAAACTTTTTTGATGATTTTGATTGAATATCTCGGGTAAATACTGTCAGATTTTGAAATGTTATACCTTTTTGAATTCGTAGGGATCCCTACTATCAATCTGCATTCAAACATTTTAAAAATCGATGGGTTTAAAAAAGTGGTCGACCAAAAACCGATTCGTTTGTAAAGTCAACCTTTTTTGATGATTTTTTGGAATATCTCGACCAAATAATGTCCGATTTGGGAATTTTATACCATACCAAACATTTTAAAAATCGATGGGTTTAAAAAAGTGGTCGACCAAAAACCGATTCGTTTGTAAAGTCAACCTTTTTTGATGATTTTTTGGAATATCTCGACCAAATAATGTCCGATTTGGGAATTTTATACCATTTTGGACTCGTAACGATCAGTACTATAGATTGGCATCAAAAAATTAAAAATCTAAATTTTCACCCAAATCAACAAAATGGCAAGGGGTTACATCACGTTTTTTCTCAAATTCGGGGTCGGCTCGAAAATCAAAACTTTTTTGATGATTTTGATTGAATATCTCGGGTAAATACTGTCAGATTTTGAAATGTTATACCTTTTTGAATTCGTAGGGATCCCTACTATCAATCTGCATTCAAACATTTTAAAAATCGATGGGTTTAAAAAAGTGGTCGACCAAAAACCGATTCGTTTGTAAAGTCAACCTTTTTTGATGATTTTTTGGAATATCTCGACCAAATAATGTCCGATTTGGGAATTTTATACCATTTTGGACTCGTAACGATCAGTACTATAGATTGGCATCAAAAAAATATAAATCTAAATTTTCACCCAAATCAACAAAATGGCAAGGGGTTACATCACGTTTTTTCTCAAATTCGGGGTCGGCTCGAAAATCAAAACTTTTTTGATGATTTTTATTGAATATCTCGGGTAAATACTGTCAGATTTTGAAATGTTATACCTTTTTGAATTCGTAGGGATCCCTACTATCAATCTGCATTCAAACATTTTAAAAATCGATGGGTTTAAAAAAGTGGTCGACCAAAAACCGATTCGTTTGTAAAGTCAACCTTTTTTGATGATTTTTTGGAATATCTCGACCAAATAATGTCCGATTTGGGAATTTTATACCATTTTGGACTCGTAACGATCAGTACTATAGATTGGCATCAAAAAATTGAAAATCTAAATTTTCACCCAAATCAACAAAATGGCAAGGGGTTACATCACGTTTTTTCTCAAATTCGGGGTCGGCTCGAAAATCAAAACTTTTTTGATGATTTTTATTGAATATCTCGGGTAAATACTGTCAGATTTTGAAATGTTATACCTTTTTGAATTCGTAGGGATCCCTACTATCAATCTGCATTCAAACATTTTAAAAATCGATGGGTTTAAAAAAGTGGTCGACCAAAAACCGATTCGTTTGTAAAGTCAACCTTTTTTGATGATTTTTTGGAATATCTCGACCAAATAATGTCCGATTTGGGAATTTTATACCATTTTGGACTCGTAACGATCAGTACCATAGATTGGCATCAAAAAAATATAAATCTAAATTTTCACCCAAATCAACAAAATGGCAAGGGGTTACATCACGTTTTTTCTCAAATTCGGGGTCGGCTCGAAAATCAAAACTTTTTTGATGATTTTTATTGAATATCTCGGGTAAATACTGTCAGATTTTGAAATGTTATACCTTTTTGAATTCGTAGGGATCCCTACTATCAATCTGCATTCAAACATTTTAAAAATCGATGGGTTTAAAAAGTGGTCGACCAAAAACCGATTCGTTTGTAAAGTCAACCTTTTTTGATGATTTTTTGGAATATCTCGACCAAATAATGTCCGATTTGGGAATTTTATACCATTTTGGACTCGTAACGTTCAGTACTATAGATTGGCATCAAAAAATTGAAAATCTAAATTTTCACCCAAATCAACAAAATGGCAAGGGGTTACATCACGTTTTTTCTCAAATTCGGGGTCGGCTCGAAAATCAAAACTTTTTTGATGATTTTTATTGAATATCTCGGGTAAATACTGTCAGATTTTGAAATGTTATACCTTTTTGAATTCGTAGGGATCCCTACTATCAATCTGCATTCAAACATTTTAAAAATCGATGGGTTTAAAAAAGTGGTCGACCAAAAACCGATTCGTTTGTAAAGTCAACCTTTTTTGATGATTTTTTGGAATATCTCGACCAAATAATGTCCGATTTGGGAATTTTATACCATTTTGGACTCGTAACGATCAGTACTATAGATTGGCATCAAAAAATTATAAATCTAAATTTTCACCCAAATCAACAAAATGGCAAGGGGTTACATCACGTTTTTTCTCAAATTCGGGGTCGGCTCGAAAATCAAAACTTTTTTGATGATTTTTATTGAATATCTCGGGTAAATACTGTCAGATTTTGAAATGTTATACCTTTTTGAATTCGTAGGGATCCCTACTATCAATCTGCATTCAAACATTTTAAAAATCGATGGGTTTAAAAAAGTGGTCGACCAAAAACCGATTCGTTTGTAAAGTCAACCTTTTTTGATGATTTTTTGGAATATCTCGACCAAATAATGTCCGATTTGGGAATTTTATACCATTTTGGACTCGTAACGATCAGTACCATAGATTGGCATCAAAAAAATATAAATCTAAATTTTCACCCAAATCAACAAAATGGCAAGGGGTTACATCACGTTTTTTCTCAAATTCGGGGTCGGCTCGAAAATCAAAACTTTTTTGATGATTTTTATTGAATATCTCGGGTAAATACTGTCAGATTTTGAAATGTTATACCTTTTTGAATTCGTAGGGATCCCTACTATCAATCTGCATTCAAACATTTTAAAAATCGATGGGTTTAAAAAAGTGGTCGACCAAAAACCGATTCGTTTGTAAAGTCAACCTTTTTTGATGATTTTTTGGAATATCTCGACCAAATAATGTCCGATTTGGGAATTTTATACCATTTTGGACTCGTAACGATCAGTACTATAGATTGGCATCAAAAAATTGATAAATCTAAATTTTCACCCAAATCAACAAAATGGCAAGGGGTTACATCACGTTTTTTCTCAAATTCGGGGTCGGCTCGAAAATCAAAACTTTTTTGATGATTTTTATTGAATATCTCGGGTAAATACTGTCAGATTTTGAAATGTTATACCTTTTTGAATTCGTAGGGATCCCTACTATCAATCTGCATTCAAACATTTTAAAAATCGATGGGTTTAAAAAAGTGGTCGACCAAAAACCGATTCGTTTGTAAAGTCAACCTTTTTTGATGATTTTTTGGAATATCTCGACCAAATAATGTCCGATTTGGGAATTTTATACCATTTTGGACTCGTAACGATCAGTACTATAGATTGGCATCAAAAAATTGATAAATCTAAATTTTCACCCAAATCAACAAAATGGCAAGGGGTTACATCACGTTTTTTCTCAAATTCGGGGTCGGCTCGAAAATCAAAACTTTTTTGATGATTTTTATTGAATATCTCGGGTAAATACTGTCAGATTTTGAAATGTTATACCTTTTTGAATTCGTAGGGATCCCTACTATCAATCTGCATTCAAACATTTTAAAAATCGATGGGTTTAAAAAAGTGGTCGACCAAAAACCGATTCGTTTGTAAAGTCAACCTTTTTTGATGATTTTTTGGAATATCTCGACCAAATAATGTCCGATTTGGGAATTTTATACCATTTTGGACTCGTAACGATCAGTACCATAGATTGGCATCAAAAAAATATAAATCTAAATTTTCACCCAAATCAACAAAATGGCAAGGGGTTACATCACGTTTTTTCTCAAATTCGGGGTCGGCTCGAAAATCAAAACTTTTTTGATGATTTTTATTGAATATCTCGGGTAAATACTGTCAGATTTTGAAATGTTATACCTTTTTGAATTCGTAGGGATCCCTACTATCAATCTGCATTCAAACATTTTAAAAATCGATGGGTTTAAAAAAGTGGTCGACCAAAAACCGATTCGTTTGTAAAGTCAACCTTTTTTGATGATTTTTTGGAATATCTCGACCAAATAATGTCCGATTTGGGAATTTTATACCATTTTGGACTCGTAACGATCAGTACTATAGATTGGCATCAAAAAATTATAAATCTAAATTTTCACCCAAATCAACAAAATGGCAAGGGGTTACATCACGTTTTTTTTCAAATTCGGGGTCGGCTCGAAAATCAAAACTTTTTTGATGATTTTTATTGAATATCTCGGGTAAATACTGTCAGATTTTGAAATGTTATACCTTTTTGAATTCGTAGGGATCCCTACTATCAATCTGCATTCAAACATTTTAAAAATCGATGGGTTTAAAAAAGTGGTCGACCAAAAACCGATTCGTTTGTAAAGTCAACCTTTTTTGATGATTTTTTGGAATATCTCGACCAAATAATGTCCGATTTGGGAATTTTATACCATTTTGGACTCGTAACGATCAGTACTATAGATTGGCATCAAAAAATTAAAAATCTAAATTTTCACCCAAATCAACAAAATGGCAAGGGGTTACATCACGTTTTTTCTCAAATTCGGGGTCGGGTCGAAAATCAAAACTTTTTTGATGATTTTTATTGAATATCTCGGGTAAATACTGTCAGATTTTGAAATGTTATACCTTTTTGAATTCGTAGGGATCCCTACTATCAATCTGCATTCAAACATTTTAAAAATCGATGGGTTTAAAAAAGTGGTCGACCAAAAACCGATTCGTTTGTAAAGTCAACCTTTTTTGATGATTTTTTGGAATATCTCGACCAAATAATGTCCGATTTGGGAATTTTATACCATTTTGGACTCGTAACGATCAGTACCATAGATTGGCATCAAAAAAATATAAATCTAAATTTTCACCCAAATCAACAAAATGGCAAGGGGTTACATCACGTTTTTTCTCAAATTCGGGGTCGGCTCGAAAATCAAAACTTTTTTGATGATTTTTATTGAATATCTCGGGTAAATACTGTCAGATTTTGAAATGTTATACCTTTTTGAATTCGTAGGGATCCCTACTATCAATCTGCATTCAAACATTTTAAAAATCGATGGGTTTAAAAAAGTGGTCGACCAAAAACCGATTCGTTTGTAAAGTCAACCTTTTTTGATGATTTTTTGGAATATCTCGACCAAATAATGTCCGATTTGGGAATTTTATACCATTTTGGACTCGTAACGATCAGTACCATAGATTGGCATCAAAAAAATATAAATCTAAATTTTCACCCAAATCAACAAAATGGCAAGGGGTTACATCACGTTTTTTCTCAAATTCGGGGTCGGCTCGAAAATCAAAACTTTTTTGATGATTTTTATTGAATATCTCGGGTAAATACTGTCAGATTTTGAAATGTTATACCTTTTTGAATTCGTAGGGATCCCTACTATCAATCTGCATTCAAACATTTTAAAAATCGATGGGTTTAAAAAAGTGGTCGACCAAAAACCGATTCGTTTGTAAAGTCAACCTTTTTTGATGATTTTTTGGAATATCTCGACCAAATAATGTCCGATTTGGGAATTTTATACCATTTTGGACTCGTAACGATCAGTACTATAGATTGGCATCAAAAAATTGATAAATCTAAATTTTCACCCAAATCAACAAAATGGCAAGGGGTTACATCACGTTTTTTCTCAAATTCGGGGTCGGCTCGAAAATCAAAACTTTTTTGATGATTTTTATTGAATATCTCGGGTAAATACTGTCAGATTTTGAAATGTTATACCTTTTTGAATTCGTAGGGATCCCTACTATCAATCTGCATTCAAACATTTTAAAAATCGATGGGTTTAAAAAAGTGGTCGACCAAAAACCGATTCGTTTGTAAAGTCAACCTTTTTTGATGATTTTTTGGAATATCTCGACCAAATAATGTCCGATTTGGGAATTTTATACCATTTTGGACTCGTAACGATCAGTACTATAGATTGGCATCAAAAAATTGATAAATCTAAATTTTCACCCAAATCAACAAAATGGCAAGGGGTTACATCACGTTTTTTCTCAAATTCGGGGTCGGCTCGAAAATCAAAACTTTTTTGATGATTTTTATTGAATATCTCGGGTAAATACTGTCAGATTTTGAAATGTTATACCTTTTTGAATTCGTAGGGATCCCTACTATCAATCTGCATTCAAACATTTTAAAAATCGATGGGTTTAAAAAAGTGGTCGACCAAAAACCGATTCGTTTGTAAAGTCAACCTTTTTTGATGATTTTTTGGAATATCTCGACCAAATAATGTCCGATTTGGGAATTTTATACCATTTTGGACTCGTAACGATCAGTACCATAGATTGGCATCAAAAAATTAAAAATCTAAATTTTCACCCAAATCAACAAAATGGCAAGGGGTTACATCACGTTTTTTCTCAAATTCGGGGTCGGGTCGAAAATCAAAACTTTTTTGATGATTTTTATTGAATATCTCGGGTAAATACTGTCAGATTTTGAAATGTTATACCTTTTTGAATTCGTAGGGATCCCTACTATCAATCTGCATTCAAACATTTTAAAAATCGATGGGTTTAAAAAAGTGGTCGACCAAAAACCGATTCGTTTGTAAAGTCAACCTTTTTTGATGATTTTTTGGAATATCTCGACCAAATAATGTCCGATTTGGGAATTTTATACCATTTTGGACTCGTAACGATCAGTACCATAGATTGGCATCAAAAAAATATAAATCTAAATTTTCACCCAAATCAACAAAATGGCAAGGGGTTACATCACGTTTTTTCTCAAATTCGGGGTCGGCTCGAAAATCAAAACTTTTTTGATGATTTTTATTGAATATCTCGGGTAAATACTGTCAGATTTTGAAATGTTATACCTTTTTGAATTCGTAGGGATCCCTACTATCAATCTGCATTCAAACATTTTAAAAATCGATGGGTTTAAAAAAGTGGTCGACCAAAAACCGATTCGTTTGTAAAGTCAACCTTTTTTGATGATTTTTTGGAATATCTCGACCAAATAATGTCCGATTTGGGAATTTTATACCATTTTGGACTCGTAACGATCAGTACCATAGATTGGCATCAAAAAAATATAAATCTAAATTTTCACCCAAATCAACAAAATGGCAAGGGGTTACATCACGTTTTTTCTCAAATTCGGGGTCGGCTCGAAAATCAAAACTTTTTTGATGATTTTTATTGAATATCTCGGGTAAATACTGTCAGATTTTGAAATGTTATACCTTTTTGAATTCGTAGGGATCCCTACTATCAATCTGCATTCAAACATTTTAAAAATCGATGGGTTTAAAAAAGTGGTCGACCAAAAACCGATTCGTTTGTAAAGTCAACCTTTTTTGATGATTTTTTGGAATATCTCGACCAAATAATGTCCGATTTGGGAATTTTATACCATTTTGGACTCGTAACGATCAGTACCATAGATTGGCATCAAAAAATTGAAAATCTAAATTTTCACCCAAATCAACAAAATGGCAAGGGGTTACATCACGTTTTTTCTCAAATTCGGGGTCGGCTCGAAAATCAAAACTTTTTTGATGATTTTTATTGAATATCTCGGGTAAATACTGTCAGATTTTGAAATGTTATACCTTTTTGAATTCGTAGGGATCCCTACTATCAATCTGCATTCAAACATTTTAAAAATCGATGGGTTTAAAAAAGTGGTCGACCAAAAACCGATTCGTTTGTAAAGTCAACCTTTTTTGATGATTTTTTGGAATATCTCGACCAAATAATGTCCGATTTGGGAATTTTATACCATTTTGGACTCGTAACGATCAGTACCATAGATTGGCATCAAAAAATATAAATCTAAATTTTCACCCAAATCAACAAAATGGCAAGGGGTTACATCACGTTTTTTCTCAAATTCGGGGTCGGCTCGAAAATCAAAACTTTTTTGATGATTTTTATTGAATATCTCGGGTAAATACTGTCAGATTTTGAAATGTTATACCTTTTTGAATTCGTAGGGATCCCTACTATCAATCTGCATTCAAACATTTTAAAAATCGATGGGTTTAAAAAAGTGGTCGACCAAAAACCGATTCGTTTGTAAAGTCAACCTTTTTTGATGATTTTTTGGAATATCTCGACCAAATAATGTCCGATTTGGGAATTTTATACCATTTTGGACTCGTAACGATCAGTACCATAGATTGGCATCAAAAAAATATAAATCTAAATTTTCACCCAAATCAACAAAATGGCAAGGGGTTACATCACGTTTTTTCTCAAATTCGGGGTCGGCTCGAAAATCAAAACTTTTTTGATGATTTTTATTGAATATCTCGGGTAAATACTGTCAGATTTTGAAATGTTATACCTTTTTGAATTCGTAGGGATCCCTACTATCAATCTGCATTCAAACATTTTAAAAATCGATGGGTTTAAAAAAGTGGTCGACCAAAAACCGATTCGTTTGTAAAGTCAACCTTTTTTGATGATTTTTTGGAATATCTCGACCAAATAATGTCCGATTTGGGAATTTTATACCATTTTGGACTCGTAACGATCAGTACTATAGATTGGCATCAAAAAATTATAAATCTAAATTTTCACCCAAATCAACAAAATGGCAAGGGGTTACATCACGTTTTTTCTCAAATTCGGGGTCGGCTCGAAAATCAAAACTTTTTTGATGATTTTTATTGAATATCTCGGGTAAATACTGTCAGATTTTGAAATGTTATACCTTTTTGAATTCGTAGGGATCCCTACTATCAATCTGCATTCAAACATTTTAAAAATCGATGGGTTTAAAAAAGTGGTCGACCAAAAACCGATTCGTTTGTAAAGTCAACCTTTTTTGATGATTTTTTGGAATATCTCGACCAAATAATGTCCGATTTGGGAATTTTATACCATTTTGGACTCGTAACGATCAGTACCATAGATTGGCATCAAAAAAATATAAATCTAAATTTTCACCCAAATCAACAAAATGGCAAGGGGTTACATCACGTTTTTTCTCAAATTCGGGGTCGGCTCGAAAATCAAAACTTTTTTGATGATTTTTATTGAATATCTCGGGTAAATACTGTCAGATTTTGAAATGTTATACCTTTTTGAATTCGTAGGGATCCCTACTATCAATCTGCATTCAAACATTTTAAAAATCGATGGGTTTAAAAAAGTGGTCGACCAAAAACCGATTCGTTTGTAAAGTCAACCTTTTTTGATGATTTTTTGGAATATCTCGACCAAATAATGTCCGATTTGGGAATTTTATACCATTTTGGACTCGTAACGATCAGTACCATAGATTGGCATCAAAAAAATATAAATCTAAATTTTCACCCAAATCAACAAAATGGCAAGGGGTTACATCACGTTTTTTCTCAAATTCGGGGTCGGGTCGAAAATCAAAACTTTTTTGATGATTTTTATTGAATATCTCGGGTAAATACTGTCAGATTTTGAAATGTTATACCTTTTTGAATTCGTAGGGATCCCTACTATCAATCTGCATTCAAACATTTTAAAAATCGATGGGTTTAAAAAAGTGGTCGACCAAAAACCGATTCGTTTGTAAAGTCAACCTTTTTTGATGATTTTTTGGAATATCTCGACCAAATAATGTCCGATTTGGGAATTTTATACCATTTTGGACTCGTAACGATCAGTACCATAGATTGGCATCAAAAAATTGAAAATCTAAATTTTCACCCAAATCAACAAAATGGCAAGGGGTTACATCACGTTTTTTCTCAAATTCGGGGTCGGCTCGAAAATCAAAACTTTTTTGATGATTTTTATTGAATATCTCGGGTAAATACTGTCAGATTTTGAAATGTTATACCTTTTTGAATTCGTAGGGATCCCTACTATCAATCTGCATTCAAACATTTTAAAAATCGATGGGTTTAAAAAAGTGGTCGACCAAAAACCGATTCGTTTGTAAAGTCAACCTTTTTTGATGATTTTTTGGAATATCTCGACCAAATAATGTCCGATTTGGGAATTTTATACCATTTTGGACTCGTAACGATCAGTACCATAGATTGGCATCAAAAAAATATAAATCTAAATTTTCACCCAAATCAACAAAATGGCAAGGGGTTACATCACGTTTTTTCTCAAATTCGGGGTCGGCTCGAAAATCAAAACTTTTTTGATGATTTTTATTGAATATCTCGGGTAAATACTGTCAGATTTTGAAATGTTATACCTTTTTGAATTCGTAGGGATCCCTACTATCAATCTGCATTCAAACATTTTAAAAATCGATGGGTTTAAAAAAGTGGTCGACCAAAAACCGATTCGTTTGTAAAGTCAACCTTTTTTGATGATTTTTTGGAATATCTCGACCAAATAATGTCCGATTTGGGAATTTTATACCATTTTGGACTCGTAACGATCAGTACCATAGATTGGCATCAAAAAAATATAAATCTAAATTTTCACCCAAATCAACAAAATGGCAAGGGGTTACATCACGTTTTTTCTCAAATTCGGGGTCGGCTCGAAAATCAAAACTTTTTTGATGATTTTTATTGAATATCTCGGGTAAATACTGTCAGATTTTGAAATGTTATACCTTTTTGAATTCGTAGGGATCCCTACTATCAATCTGCATTCAAACATTTTAAAAATCGATGGGTTTAAAAAAGTGGTCGACCAAAAACCGATTCGTTTGTAAAGTCAACCTTTTTTGATGATTTTTTGGAATATCTCGACCAAATAATGTCCGATTTGGGAATTTTATACCATTTTGGACTCGTAACGATCAGTACTATAGATTGGCATCAAAAAATTGAAAATCTAAATTTTCACCCAAATCAACAAAATGGCAAGGGGTTACATCACGTTTTTTCTCAAATTCGGGGTCGGGTCGAAAATCAAAACTTTTTTGATGATTTTTATTGAATATCTCGGGTAAATACTGTCAGATTTTGAAATGTTATACCTTTTTGAATTCGTAGGGATCCCTACTATCAATCTGCATTCAAACATTTTAAAAATCGATGGGTTTAAAAAAGTGGTCGACCAAAAACCGATTCGTTTGTAAAGTCAACCTTTTTTGATGATTTTTTGGAATATCTCGACCAAATAATGTCCGATTTGGGAATTTTATACCATTTTGGACTCGTAACGATCAGTACTATAGATTGGCATCAAAAAAATATAAATCTAAATTTTCACCCAAATCAACAAAATGGCAAGGGGTTACATCACGTTTTTTTTCAAATTCGGGGTCGGGTCGAAAATCAAAACTTTTTTGATGATTTTTATTGAATATCTCGGGTAAATACTGTCAGATTTTGAAATGTTATACCTTTTTGAATTCGTAGGGATCCCTACTATCAATCTGCATTCAAACATTTTAAAAATCGATGGGTTTAAAAAAGTGGTCGACCAAAAACCGATTCGTTTGTAAAGTCAACCTTTTTTGATGATTTTTTGGAATATCTCGACCAAATAATGTCCGATTTGGGAATTTTATACCATTTTGGACTCGTAACGTTCAGTACTATAGATTGGCATCAAAAAATTGAAAATCTAAATTTTCACCCAAATCAACAAAATGGCAAGGGGTTACATCACGTTTTTTTCTCAAATTCGGGGTCGGCTCGAAAATCAAAACTTTTTTGATGATTTTTATTGAATATCTCGGGTAAATACTGTCAGATTTTGAAATGTTATACCTTTTTGAATTCGTAGGGATCCCTACTATCAATCTGCATTCAAACATTTTAAAAATCGATGGGTTTAAAAAAGTGGTCGACCAAAAACCGATTCGTTTGTAAAGTCAACCTTTTTTGATGATTTTTTGGAATATCTCGACCAAATAATGTCCGATTTGGGAATTTTATACCATTTTGGACTCGTAACGATCAGTACCATAGATTGGCATCAAAAAATTGAAAATCTAAATTTTCACCCAAATCAACAAAATGGCAAGGGGTTACATCACGTTTTTTCTCAAATTCGGGGTCGGCTCGAAAATCAAAACTTTTTTGATGATTTTTATTGAATATCTCGGGTAAATACTGTCAGATTTTGAAATGTTATACCTTTTTGAATTCGTAGGGATCCCTACTATCAATCTGCATTCAAACATTTTAAAAATCGATGGGTTTAAAAAAGTGGTCGACCAAAAACCGATTCGTTTGTAAAGTCAACCTTTTTTGATGATTTTTTGGAATATCTCGACCAAATAATGTCCGATTTGGGAATTTTATACCATTTTGGACTCGTAACGATCAGTACCATAGATTGGCATCAAAAAAATATAAATCTAAATTTTCACCCAAATCAACAAAATGGCAAGGGGTTACATCACGTTTTCTCAAATTCGGGGTCGGCTCGAAAATCAAAACTTTTTTGATGATTTTTATTGAATATCTCGGGTAAATACTGTCAGATTTTGAAATGTTATACCTTTTTGAATTCGTAGGGATCCCTACTATCAATCTGCATTCAAACATTTTAAAAATCGATGGGTTTAAAAAAGTGGTCGACCAAAAACCGATTCGTTTGTAAAGTCAACCTTTTTTGATGATTTTTTGGAATATCTCGACCAAATAATGTCCGATTTCGGAATTTTATACCATTTTGGACTCGTAACGATCAGTACCATAGATTGGCATCAAAAAATTGAAAATCTAAATTTTCACCCAAATCAACAAAATGGCAAGGGGTTACATCACGTTTTTTTTTTTTGATGATTTTTATTGAATATCTCGGGTAAATACTGTCAGATTTTGAAATGTTATACCTTTTTGAATTCGTAGGGATCCCTACTATCAATCTGCATTCAAACATTTTAAAAATCGATGGGTTTAAAAAAGTGGTCGACCAAAAACCGATTCGTTTGTAAAGTCAACCTTTTTTGATGATTTTTTGGAATATCTCGACCAAATAATGTCCGATTTGGGAATT
This sequence comes from Drosophila borealis, assembly GCA_035045885.1. NCBI lineage: Eukaryota > Metazoa > Arthropoda > Insecta > Diptera > Drosophilidae > Drosophila > Drosophila borealis. The sequence continues at coordinate 4,097,084 of JAWNOR010000405.1, read as the reverse complement.
TTATACCATTTTGGACTCGTAACGATCAGTACTATAGATTGGCATCAAAAAATTGAAAATCAAAATTTTCACCCAAATCAACAAAATGGCAAGGGGTTACATCACGTTTTTTTTTTTTGATGATTTTTATTGAATATCTCGGGTAAATACTGTCAGATTTTGAAATGTTATACCTTTTTGAATTCGTAGGGATCCCTACTATCAATCTGCATTCAAACATTTTAAAAATCGATGGGTTTAAAAAAGTGGTCGACCAAAAACCGATTTGTTTGTAAAGTCAACCTTTTTTGATGATTTTTTGGAATATCTCGACCAAATAATGTCCGATTTGGGAATTTTATACCATTTTGGACTCGTAACGTTCAGTACTATAGATTGGCATCAAAAAAATATAAATCTAAATTTTCACCCAAATCAACAAAATGGCAAGGGGTTACATCACGTTTTTTCTCAAATTCGGGGTCGGCTCGAAAATCAAAACTTTTTTGATGATTTTTATTGAATATCTCGGGAAAATACTGTCAGATTTTGAAATGTTATACCTTTTTGAATTCGTAGGGATCCCTACTATCAATCTGCATTCAAACATTTTAAAAATCGATGGGTTTAAAAAAGTGGTCGACCAAAAACCGATTCGTTTGTAAAGTCAACCTTTTTTGATGATTTTTTGGAATATCTCGACCAAATAATGTCCGATTTGGGAATTTTATACCATTTTGGACTCGTAACGTTCAGTACTATAGATTGGCATCAAAAAATTGAAAATCTAAATTTTCACCCAAATCAACAAAATGGCAAGGGGTTACATCACGTTTTTTCTCAAATTCGGGGTCGGCTCGAAAATCAAAACTTTTTTGATGATTTTTATTGAATATCTCGGGTAAATACTGTCAGATTTTGAAATGTTATACCTTTTTGAATTCGTAGGGATCCCTACTATCAATCTGCATTCAAACATTTTAAAAATCGATGGGTTTAAAAAAGTGGTCGACCAAAAACCGATTCGTTTGTAAAGTCAACCTTTTTTGATGATTTTTTGGAATATCTCGACCAAATAATGTCCGATTTGGGAATTTTATACCATTTTGGACTCGTAACGTTCAGTACTATAGATTGGCATCAAAAAATTGAAAATCTAAATTTTCACCCAAATCATCAAAATGGCAAGGGGTTACATCACGTTTTTTCTCAAATTCGGGGTCGGCTCGAAAATCAAAACTTTTTTGATGATTTTTATTGAATATCTCGGGTAAATACTGTCAGATTTTGAAATGTTATACCTTTTTGAATTCGTAGGGATCCCTACTATCAATCTGCATTCAAACATTTTAAAAATCGATGGGTTTAAAAAAGTGGTCGACCAAAAACCGATTCGTTTGTAAAGTCAACCTTTTTTGATGATTTTTTGGAATATCTCGACCAAATAATGTCCGATTTGGGAATTTTATACCATTTTGGACTCGTAACGATCAGTACCATAGATTTTTATTGAATATCTCGGGTAAATACTGTCAGATTTTGAAATGTTATACCTTTTTGAATTCGTAGGGATCCCTACTATCAATCTGCATTCAAACATTTTAAAAATCGATGGGTTTAAAAAAGTGGTCGACCAAAAACCAATTCGTTTGTAAAGTCAACCTTTTTTGATGATTTTTTGGAATATCTCGACCAAATAATGTCCGATTTGGGAATTTTATACCATTTTGGACTCGTAACGATCAGTACCATAGATTGGCATCAAAAAAATATAAATCCAAATTTTCACCCAAATCATCAAAATGGCAAGGGGTTACATCACTTTTTTTCTCAAATTCGGGGTCGGCTCGAAAATCAAAACTTTTTTGATGATTTTTATTGAATATCTCGGGTAAATACTGTCAGATTTTGAAATGTTATACCTTTTTGAATTCGTAGGGATCCCTACTATCAATCTGCATTCAAACATTTTAAAAATCGATGGGTTTAAAAAAGTGGTCGACCAAAAACCGATTCGTTTGTAAAGTCAACCTTTTTTGATGATTTTTTGGAATATCACGGCCAAATAATGTCCGATTTGGGAATTTTATACCATTTTGGACTCGTAACGATCAGTACTATAGATTGGCATCAAAAAATTGAAAATCTAAATTTTCACCCAAATCAACAAAATGGCAAGGGGTTACATCACTTTTTTTCTCAAATTCGGGGTCGGCTCGAAAATCAAAACTTTTTTGATGATTTTTATTGAATATCTCGGGTAAATACTGTCAGATTTTGAAATGTTATACCTTTTTGAATTCGTAGGGATCCCTACTATCAATCTGCATTCAAACATTTTAAAAATCGATGGGTTTAAAAAAGTGGTCGACCAAAAACCGATTCGTTTGTAAAGTCAACCTTTTTTGATGATTTTTTGGAATATCACGGCCAAATAATGAGATTGTATTTATTTCTGTGCTGAGTGTATGTGCAGTTGTTGGTTTGGCTGTAGAGGAGGCGGCTAGAAACGGGGTCTGTTGCGAGTTCGTGTCCTATCGATGGTTTTTTTTGTTTGAATTTTATTTTTAATTTATTTTTATTGCTGCTGAAGCAAACGAGCCTGCAGCGCGAACTGCATTTGATGTTGGTAGAAGAGGGTTTAGGGTATCCCCCAGTCGGGAGCTCCTGACTAGAGCCTCTTACTTCATACCTTATAAATCCACCTATCGATAAAACTATTTTATTAGAAAACAATCGATTTTTTTTCATTTGCATAACAAATTCAATTAAATCTCATTTTATTTCAGTTTTTGTTCTTTTTTTGTATTTTTTTTTACAATTTATTAAGCTAAAGTGTGAAAAAATTTCGCTTTTAATTTAATATATTATTTGGTTTTTCGTTTTTGTTTTTTTTTGTTCTGTTTTTTATTACATTACAATATTTGTTGTATGCCGTTTTAATTAAGTTGGATTTTACTATTATCATATATTTGTTTTCTGTTTTCATTTAAAAATTATACATTAATGTAAATTATGCAACTTGTTGAGAACTAAAAAAGCATTAATTATTTATATATAATGAAAATAAAAATGATTCACTTGGGTTTTAGCGCTTTTCGGATTTAATATTAAATTTGTATGTTCAGTTTTTGCTTTGCGAGTTATAATTAATTAATATTTTTTACATTAAGATGTTATTGTGCAGTTTTTTGCTGTTTCTTCTTAATTTTTTGTTTTGTTTTGTTTATTGGGTATGTTTTTTTTGTTTTACATTGAAGTTAGTTAATTATAATTTTATGTTTGCGTAACAAACTAATTCAGGCGTTTTTTGTATCTTTTTTTTTGTCGTATTTTTAAATACATTTATTAAAGTTTTTTTTTTCTGTATTTTTATATAATATATCTAATATATATATATATATATATATATATATATATATATATATATATATATATATATATATATATATATATATATATATATATATATATATATATATATATATATATATATATATATAATGTATATATATATATATACTTTTATAAAAACAATTTATGTTTGTGTTCTTGTTCTTGTTGTTGTCTTGTGTGTGTGTGTGTATTTTCATTAATAAAAATTAATACATACAAAATTGTTGTCGCACTGCTTTTACATTATATTTGATATATGTATATACATTAATATATATGTAAATATATATACATCGTATATGTATATATACATATACATATATATTTCGCATTCGCTTTGTAGTTGTATTATCAAAAATGGCGCTCAAACCTAATGATTCTGTAGTTACGAGTATTTAAAAAAATCGATAACAATAGTTTTTTTGTTTGCTTTTAAATTTTTTTTATAATTATGCATAACATTTTCGGTATTGCGAAAACATTTAGATGTATGACAGCTCTTTGTGTTTTGTTTTTTTTTTTATTTTTATTTATATTTTATAAGAATATTGCTAATAGAAGGAATGTCAATGACAATTGAAATAAAAAAGTAAAATATCTACTAGAAAATGCATCGACCTATGTATGTACAAGTCGTATGTAGATGTGTGTGTGTGTGTGTGTGTGGGTGTTTGTGTGTTTGTTTGGGCTTGTGTGGAAGATTGGGTGTGTGTGGGTGTGATTGTGTGTGTGTGTCCATGTTTATGTAAGCAAATGCACAACACATACTGTTATACTGCTACATAAATATACTCATACATATTATCTTATATATACAGTCGATTTGTTTAGTAGAAAAGTGGCGGGTGTCATACATTTTAGCTGCTTACTTGTTTGCACAAATACATATGTATATAACAAATATGTATATATTACACAGTATAACAATTTTGTTTAGTTTTTGGTTTTGTTCTGTTTTTGTTTTTCGTTTTTTTGTTTCTTTGTATTTTTTTCTTTTGTTTTTCTTTTGAGGAGGGCTTGTACAGTCATCTGAACCACTCTTCATTTGTAGCCGGGGAAGTTGCTACCAAATAGAGTTGCTCAAAAACTGCGCTCCATCGTGGAGAGTTGTGTGCGGGGGCAAATGTGTGGAAATGTGAAAAGAGTAAAGCCGCCTCAAATGCCTCATAAGTGTGTGTGAATAGTTAAACAATAAAAGAAAAAGCTCTAGAGCAATGCTGACGTACATGCGCAAAATTATGCGCATCGAAATGAACGCGCGACCTCTCTATGCGCTTCTCAAAACGTTTGCCCTAGACGCACGCGTTGAAGAGCGGGCTGTATATTTCTGCATGCGTCAGTATGTGTCTGTGTGTGTGTGTGTGTGTTTGTTTCTCTGTTTGTTAATGGTGAGTAAGTGTGTGTTCGAGTGGAGGAGTGTGAGTGTTTTTGTGCTCAAGCGAGAGAAAATAATTAGTGTTAAATAGAGTCAAACAGCTAGGCAGATGTAGGCATATGGCAGGCATATATAAAGTCTTTACAAAGACATCAGTTGTTTCTCACTAATAATTTACTTCATGTACTTTGCTTAAATTGTATTTTGTATATAAAAAAAATATGCTAACGGTGCCTGTGACTCTCTTGCTTTTTATTTTGTGTTTAGAAAAGAATTTTATATGTATATTTAAATTATTTTTTGCTTGCTTTGTGTATAAATATAAATACATTTTTCTTATTGTTTGTCGTTTATTTCATATATGTATATATATATATATACTTCTTCTTTTTTCTTCTTTTTTTGTTGTTATTTTCTTACAAGCTTATCTTGTGGCGCTAATTGTTATTATTATTCTTTAATATTTTATTAAGGTTTAATAAACTGTCCGTTGCTGCTGCTGCTGCTGCTAGGTAACTGTGGGTGTATGTGTGTGTGTGTGTGTGTGTGTGGCTGGGTGTAGGCGTGTGGCTATGTAAGTAGAGGGACTTGTTAGGCAGCTTGTTTAATACTCGCCTGATGCATTTTTACCTTTACTATCATATAAATTTTTTATCATTTTATTTAGTATCTTTTTCAGTCTGTTTTTTTTTATATTCTTATTAATGAAAGTGGTTGCTTTTCGATCGGTTTGTCAATTATTAAAACTGTATTATTCAAAATGAATGCTTCCTGCTTTCGCTCAATATACTTACATATGTACTTATATCATGTAGTAGTACATATGTATGTCTGTCTCAATGTAGTATGTAAATTGCAAATACTTCGCTGGATGGCAACTTTCATAATTGTGTGTTTCTTGTTGGTGTGGTTGTTAAGCTTATTGCTCTTAAGACTTGGCTTTCATTAGTTTATGTACTCAACTGTACTTAAAATTATTTCTCGGCTGCTTGGCATGGGCATTCGGATGCTGGAAATCTGTGTGCGCGTATGTGTGTGAGTATGCATGTGAGTGTGTCCGGAGTTTGTGTGTATGTGTGTAAGTGTGCAACACAAAATATTCGTAACTAAATTACAATAATAATTATAATTACACCACAAATATAACAAAAAAATATGAAGAAATGTAAAATTTTTATATATCGAATATCTAATTGCAATTGTTTTTTTTTTGCTATTTTTTTTTTGTTTTATTATTATTTTTAGCTATGCATATTAACTGGCTGCATTACATATATAAATGTTTCTTTTTTGCTTTTACACTTTTTTTGTTTTTCTTTTTTTTTATTTATATTTTCTTCGAATTAATTTGCTATGCTTCGTTTGATTTTCATTCTTATATTGTTTTTGTTTTTTTTTTGTTTTATATAATTATTAGTTTTTATTTAATGTTATTAACTAGACTTATGTAATATATTACAAATGTAAATGTACGAGTATAAAGCTAAAGTTGTTGTTCATTTAAATTTTCTATAGTGATTCGACAAAAAAGCATTTATTTATTTATTATTAACTAATATAATATTTCACGCTTTGATTTAAGTGTACCTAAAAAAAGATTCTTGGTTTGTTTTTGAGGGTTCTTTTTGTTATGTTTTTTTTTGCGTTTTTCATTTTTTTGGTGTATTTTTTTTTTAATTTTATTTTGCTTTGTATTTTAGAGTTACGCCTCTGCCGTAGAATCCCACAAGCCTGTTCGCACACTTTGTGCCGGCACTGTGCGCACTGTTCTGCGATTGTACCTGTGTGTCCTATGAACTGTTATACACGTGAGCCTGTGTGTGCGGGGGGCACAGAGCAGACGCACAGTGCTGGTTCAAAATATTAGTCATACCGACATATAGACTACTACTTCTTATACGATAAGTATGCATGCATCTGACGTTTATTGCTCTAAGATAAATTAGAATTTTTTTTGCATTATTGTTATCAAGTTCATTACATTTTATTTATAATTTGTTTTGTTGCGTTGTGACCTCATTCAGCAGCACAAAATATGCAATAATTATTTTGTTATAAATAGTTTTACTTTATATTCAGTTTTGGGCATATTCATATTCAGTATATATGCATGTATGTATTTGTATATATATATATGTATATATATGTATATATATATATATATATATATATATATATATATATATATATATAATATATATACATATGTATATAAATATATATGTATATATATTTAATTTTATTCTGTCTAATGGCAATGATGCGCGTGTTGCTTCAAACGTAACCTCGGCACAAAAAATATTTATGCTAAAATATGAAATAGTTCCATTCTGCATTTTATTCGATAATTATTTATTTAGACTTTTATGTCATAGTTTGTTTGTTTTTATTATTCATAAAGTACTTAAGTTTATTATTCATGATTATTACTCAATTATCATTGTTATTATTATAATTTTACAATTCGCTATTATTATTTTTTAGTCGCATTTGATGTTCATAAATCGCGTAAGCTTCATTTGTGTACGCTCTTGAGAACGTCCTTTGTATTGTATTGAATAATAATTGTTTTTATTCTGTTAGTTTGTTTTTGTTTTGTTTTTTTTTTTTGTTTTGTTTGTATTTCTTTTTGTTTTATTTAATCTCGCCCCGCCCCTCATTTATAACAGTGCACTCAGTATATATATTTAAAATATATATATTTTTGGTTTTTTTTTGTTTGGTTTTTAACTTATGCATTTTGTACGGAATTTCAAACTTAATTTTCTGTTATTAGTTGGCATGTCGGTTAATTTTTGTTTAGCATGTGTTTTTTATTATTAACTCTTTTTCGTGGTTTTGTATTATTTGTCAAACAGCCAACAAAATGTATAATAATGAAGCTATATTCAAGTCGTCAAACAATTAGCAATTGGCAATTGGCAAGCGTTCGTTAAGTGGGGGGAGAAATCAGCAAAATGGCCTTTCGCAATAACGTACTTAGAAATGCCGAAAGCGTTCAAAATCAAAAGGCGCTAACATTAGATACAAATTGGAATAATCGCGAAATTATGATCAGAAACCGAATTACACACAAGCGAGAATACTATGAAGAATTGAATGATTCAGAAAGAATCGGCTTTGGTGCCCGTAAAAAGCCAATCTTAGAAAAGCATAGAAATAAGGTATTTGGAACTTGGACTTGATGTGTTCATTGAAAAGGCAACGCTTTAACTGGTCCCTATAATATAACTATATTTTTGCATATATTATATCTGTGCTTATTTTTTGTTTGTTTCTTGTAGGTTGTAGGTTGCTTTCGTAATGTGATTTGTTATACGACAGCGCACAGTTAACGGTAGATGTGGTGGTGTGACCGATAATGCTAACAGCAGCTGTAGCTAAAACTGTTATACGCCGTTGCAAGCACAATTCGAACTTGTCGAATGTGTCGAAAACGAGTCACAGTCAAAAATACGTGAATTACAATGAAAACTACCAAGAAAATCAAAAAAAAAAAACAAATGAAATACAATCGATAAACACACAAAAATATGCAAATAATAGTCTTTTGCAGTAAGATTAATCGACTATTGGAGCTCAGCGCTGTTATTCATTTTTTTTTTACATATTTTTCGATTATTTTTTTTTTAATATAACTTGCTTCGGGTTGGTTCGGTCAATTCAAGAGTGTAGCTAAGTAGGTTCTAATAATTTGTACAATTTCGTGGATTTATGATGTGTATGCATGTGTGTACGAGTATGTAACTTGTTGTTGGTTTGGATGTACATACATATGTACTTCTATGTATGTACTGTTGTTGTACGTAAACAACTTCTACATTTCTATGTCAAACATTACAGCTTAGTCGAGGAAAGGCAGTGTGTTAAAAGCACGTGTATTAGTTCTGAATATCGTTGATCTGTGAGATCTGTGTAGACAGCGACAGACATATACGTTTGTGTACAATGTTTCTGTATAAATGTTTCCATTGTTGTTGAGCCAAAACAAAAAACAAGGCGTATCTTTATCCCAATTTCATTAGTTTCCAACACATTTGGCTAATTTGAAGCAATAGCAAAGCATATGTGTGTGTGTGTGTGTGTGTGTGTGTGTATGTGTATGAATTTGATAAACGTGTTAGTGCGCAATGGAACCTCACATTTGTATATATCAAGTTGTTCATACTGTAGTTAGAATTTGGTAAGATAATTTTTTTTTTTAAGTTGCTGTCTATCAAAACAGAAGAAATATTCCAATCGCATTGCTAGTCAAAAGTTGAAGGTTAGAAGTAAAAAAAAAACTGAATATAAGAATAAAAGATAATATTACTGGAAGAAGCATACATACATATAACAAATACCGCTTCGAGCGGAGTAAGCTCTAAGCAAATTAACGGCACACCCTCGAAGCGCCGGCAAATACGAAGCGAAACGAAACGGAATGAAGCGAAACGAAGCGAAATGAAACGAAACAAAACGCAATAAGCGAATGCGCTGACAAGTAGGCAACGCTTTTCTTCAAAAGCAATCAAGCTAAATTCTTCTTTTTGGTTGTAACTCTTTCATTATTTTCTTTCTTTAATTGAATACTATTTATACTTATTTTATATGTACTTTTATGTACTATGTGCATTTACATATACATACATATGTTAAATTTCTTTTGTTTTTGCCTTTGTCAATTATTAAGGTTATGTTAGCTTTTTAGTCAAATTTTACTGTTTGTTTTTTTTATTGTGGATTATTAAAAAAGACGAATGACTTTAAAAGAGAAAGGGATAGAGAGAGAGAGAGAGAGAACGATCATTAAATAAAATCTTTCGATATTGTACACTTTTTGTGCTCCTTTCATCTGTTTTGCGCACACATATGTACTTTAGTTTACTTCTTTCTTTTTTGTTTCTTTTCATATTGTTTTTATTCATTTTTTTTGTTTATGCACATAACATTGTTTTGCTTTTGCCCTAATCACTTCACATTTGTGTGTGCTTTGCACAGTTTTGTTTCATTCCATTTGGTTTTTGTCTTTCGCTTCTTCACTTATTCACATTTGAGGGCGACACAGTTTGTACAATTTGTGTTACTTTCATTGCATTTCAATTCAAATTCAAAGTTTCGTAACGTTTTCTTATGCTTTTGCATTTTCCATTTCCTTAACCGTTTCGTTTGGTAAGTTGTTGTCGTTTAAACTTGTTTAGATCGTTTGTTCCGTATTTGTTTAGCTCAATGCGCCCCAACTCCAATGAAAATATCTGAGGTTCTGTGTGTGTGTGTGTGTTTTTTTGGGTTTGGGTTCGTGAGTGCGGTACAGTTGCCGCATGGGCGTCATTGCCAGCACAGCAAAAAATGGCTGTAATCTGTGCAATTGCCCAACACTGGTTTCCATGAACATGCTGCTACGAGTGTGTGTGTGAGTGTGTGTGTGTGTGAGTGTGTAATGTATGCTTTTAACTTGTTGCTAATTGCCGTACGCTGGTTAAAACTATAAATCGTTGTTGTTCTTTTAGTTCGATCTGTCTACATTTATGCCTGCTAAGTATTGGATAACGCGCTATAGATACTTTATTCGATTCATAGCATAGACGAAGAATTCTCCTATAAACTGTAAGTATGTATGGGTGTGTGTGTGAGTGTCTAAAATAGGATTCGCTTCAACACAATGCATTACGTTTGAAATGACTCAATCGAACTTTGGATTGGAATTCGCTTTTGCGGAATATGAAAATATATATTATACCAGTACATATGTATGTGTGTAATGTGTTGGTGTTAGTGTTGGTGCGTTTAGAAATATTCTTGATATCGTATTTGGTTTTCATTATTAATTTGTATTGCTTTTTATGGCAGTTCAGACTGTTTTTGTTTTTTAATAACTTCTTTAAAATGTAATATACAAATACAAAATACTATATAATCATGTAATTGGTGTTTCATTTCAAATTGTTGCTTTCGAATAAGTTTATTAGTTAATTATACTTTGCTTTAATTAAATATCCTTATTTGTTTCTCGTTTTTTTTTTGTTTTGTTTTTCGTATTTCTTGCACGTTGTATGTTAGAATGTAGATTATGTTGCTGCTTTTTGGTTTTTTTTTTTTTTTTTTTGGTTTTGTTTTCGTTTTTAATTGTAATTGTTATTAGAATTCGCACTGTCTTTAATTTAATTAATATATTATGATTTCATTTTCTCTGAGTACGCAAATCATATTTAATATTTAAGGCTTCATTTTAGAATGTAGATTTTAGAATCAATAATCGAATTTAGAATCTTAGCTTTTGTATTGGCTGATTGCTAGATTGTACTCGTACGGTATTTGTAATGTAATATGTGTGTGTGTGTGTGTGTGTGTGTGTGTGTGTGGGTGTGATTTAAAAGGTAAACTACGAGGCTGCTTAATTAATTTAATTTAAATGTTTAATATTTCTTAAGTATGATTGTTTTTGTTGTTGTTGTTGCTGTAGTTGCTCGAACTGAATTAACTTAAATTTTAGACACTTGCTGCTGTCGTTGTTGTTAGGATGTTGTTGTTGTTGGTGTTGCTTGTTGCTTGTTGTTGTTGTTGTTGTTGTTGCTGTTGTACTCTAATTATTCATTTTGGTTTTTGTTGTTGTTTGTTTTGTTTTGTTTTTTAGCAGAAAATTATGCTTGATCGCTGTTGTTGTTGCTGTTGCTGTTTGTTGTTCGCTGTACCTGTTTGCTCACTGTTGTTGTTGTTGTTGCTGTCGCTGCTGCTGCTGCTGCTGTTGTTGCTGTTGTTGTTGCTGTTGCGGCTGCGGCTGCAGCTGCAGCTGACACACACACACACACACACAAATGGTAGCTGCTGCTGTTGTGCCTGCTGCTCCTAATACTCGCGTGCGTCTTGGAGGGGGGGGCGAGGCCTGGCTCAGACATCTGCCGTGCGCGATGTTATGCTCGGCGATCGCGAGTGTATTACAACCTTGTGGCCGTTTTTTGTCACAAAACCATCGCTCTCGACGAGAACGGCCGTCTGGCGGCCGGCGCTGCCGCCACTGCCGGCGCTCTGGCCACCGGGACTGCCGCCGCCGCCGCCGCCGCCGCCGCCATCCATTGGACTATTTACAATGCTCCTGGGCTCGTTGGCTAGATCGGCAGCTGCCCCGTCTGCAGCTGGATCATGGCCACCATTGGCGCCGGCGGCATCAGGATCATCATCTCCAGCTGCGCTGTCATCGGGCGCGTCGTCGCCGGCAGCCGGATCGGGCTCCATATCGTTGGCGGCATCCGAATCTGGATCATCGCCGCCGGCTTCGGCGCGCGTTTTATGCTTGCGCCAAGCATGCTGTATGAGGCGGGCGCAGTACTCCTCCCGCTGGCGCCAGAGTGTGGAGGAGACGGGCTCGTAGCCCTCGGTGTCGGGTCGGGCGGCGATTTCGCCAATTTCGCCGGTCTCCTCGATTGGATTGCCTTTGCGCGCGAAAAAGTCTTTGGTGAGTGCGTCGAGTATGTCCACACAGTACATGAGATCACCGCGACAGATGGGTATATCCATCGATATGATTTTGTACTTATTCGGCTTGTGTATCTGGAGCGGGGGCTCTAGCACGTCCAGAAATTCGGACAGCTGATCGTAGCGTATATATTGTGTGCCCTCGGGATCAAACTGCTGCCAAATCTCATAGTACATATCGTAGTCGTCGTCGGTGAGACCCTCCTGCACATCTTCGGTGGCCTGACTATAGTTCTCAAGAATGACAGCAATGTACATATTAATAACTATCAAAAAGCTTATAACTAGATATGAGAGGAGAAACGTTATTCCAACGGTCGCTGAACCACAATTGCCCGGATAGCCTTTGTCGTTGTCGGGTGGATCGCATGCTTCCTCATTGATAATGGCGTCGAGTACACCATCCCAACCGGCTGAGGTAGACATCTGCCAGTTAGCGTATGCGCAAAATGCAATGGAAATCGATCGATATACATATATCGATCATCGATAAACGATTTCATTTCATTTCAATTGAATTGCATTCAAAAAGCAGCACGAAACGCATGTGTGGACGGCAGTTGTGCGGTTGGATGGTGTTTTATTGTTTTATTTTGTTTGGTTTCGTTTTGTTTTGTTTTGTGTTCGTGGTTCGTTCATATCATATTATTTTGTTAGGTCGATCGTATATGGATCGTGCATGTCAAGATTTAAGTTACGTGTCGTACGTGTGTGTGTGTGTGTGTGTTTGTGTTTGTGTTTGCGTGTGTGTGTGGGCAGTGAAAGAGAAGTTTAAGACAGAAGATACAATAACAAGAAGAGTCATTAGTCAAAACGTTAGGTTAATGGATCACTTGGTTAAGCAAACTAAGTAGTAGGTATTGGCATATAGTAGTAGTAGTAGCAGTAGTTAGTAGTAGTTAGTAGTAGTAGTTGTAGTAGTTTAGCTAGTTGTACTATGGGTAAATACGTATGGGGTTCTTTTATTTTGAGTGTGGATTGGTTGTGGTTGGCAAAGGACCAAAAATATCATCTATGTATGAATTATATATATATATATATATGTGTAAACATATGCGTTAAAGGGCGTGTGGGTGTGGGCCCAACAAAATGGCGGCCAGTTATAGTCGCATAACGGGTTCATCGCCAGGCCAATTAGCTGTAAATGCAAGCATTTTGATAACTTGTGAAAAGCTTTGTTCGTTTGTTAAGTTTGGGTGTGAACAAAGCGAGTTAAAGGTTTATGGAGTTGAAAACATTTAAGGACAGAGACAATAACAAAGACAGAGACAGTGAGATAGAGAGCTTGAAGGACATAGACAGATAGATAGATAGATAGATAGATAGATAGAGAGAGGGTAAGAAAGACAGAGAGATAGAGAGAGGGAGAGAGAGAGAGAGTAGCGTAGTTTTGTGTTCCTTGGCGTTTGAAAAACGCGCGAAAGTATTTATTTGCATTGTGTCATGAGGAAATTCCAACATTTCATTTGGTTTTTGTTGAAAGAGCTGAATTAGATTTGTTTTTTTTTTTTTGTATAATCAACTAAGGTTATGCTAATTCAAATAAAAAGTATGGTATGCTAAATGAAAACTGGACATGAGTTCAACAAAGAAAAAGCAGTGGACTAAACTCTCGATGGATCAGCTTTTAAATGGCGTTCGTGATTGGTGTTCAATTAATTAATGGAATTAGCAAACTTTTGCTCGAGTTAGCAGCTGACAATGAGAGCTGGAGGACTTGCTTAAAAAGTCGTTAGGAGCTCAAAGGAAATGCCTTAAATGCTGATGCCATCCAGATATGGAATGGAAGAGCTAAGTAATTGTGGGTTTTTTACAATGGCTCGAGAAACAGAAAACAAAATGGTGAATCAAAAAAATCGCTCTAATTTAGCTTTTACCAACAACTACCGCAGCTTGAATCAACATTGTGATGTTGCCACTAAATCAAAAAAAAAATTGGCCCACATGGCAGGTGGCAACCATATTGAACGGTCACGGTTTATCGATCACGTTCGATCGATAAGTGACCGCCAATAGCTGTATGTGTGTGTGTGTGAGTGTGAGTGTGTTAGTGTATGTACAAAGCGTTGCCAGCCGCCATGTGGCGCCGTGCCAGACCTGCCAGACCGCTCGGAACTGAATTGAACGGTTTTGAGCTGGGTGGTGTTGGTGGTGGTGGTGTTATTTAGTGTGGGGCGTGGCAACATCACCCAACGACAACAACAATAGACAACATAAACCGTTAACGGAATTGTGGCTGATACGCTTACCTGAAAGAGCAGGATCATGCTCTGGCCAAACGTCTTGAAGTTGTAGACATCGTTGATGCCGCTCTTCTCCTTCACGTGCATGAAGAACGACATGCCGAAGATCGCAAAGATGAACATCACCAGGAAGAGCAGCAGGCAGATGTTGAACAGCGCCGGCAGCGACATCGCCAGCGCGAATAGAAGCGTTCGTATGCCCTTGGCGCCCTTGACCAGGCGCAGGACTCGACCCACTTTCGCCACGCGCACCACACGGAGCAGCGTCGGCGACACGAAGTATTTCTCAATAATATCGCTGAGTACGAGACCTGCGGCGATAACGATGATCGATAACAATCGGCGACGGCATCGTTGACAGACGTGTGAAGAGATTGATTGTGAGAAATTGTGTTGTGAGAATTATTTTTCGCCATTAACACGTCTAACAAGGGCTCATCCTAATAGAATTTGACTTTTTTGGATGCGGATCGGGATTCGGGATACGGGATACGGGATACGGGTACGGTAGACGGGATACGGGATACGGTATGGGCTCTGACCATCGGGTCAGCGCAATCAGAATTGCACAAACAAGACACTAAAAGGGCGGCAGCACAATATTAACAATTTACATAGCTGAAATATTCAAAGCATTAGGTACACACAATTTCTTCATACTTGCTCAACCCAAGTTTTCGTACACAACAACAAATAAACAAGAAATTCAAGTTGTGTTTAGTAAAAATCAAACAAATACAATACCATACAAAACGATACATAAATACATATATGTACATATGTACAGTGCCGCAAGAAAGAAAAATTGACAACAAATAATAAATTAAATTCAATTAAACTGCAATCAGATAACGATCAAAAGAGCTGAGCTAAGTCAAGCTGATCGCAAAACTATTTAGAATATATGGCAACGCTGCTCGAAAAGCAACTGAGTAGCTTTGCTCTCTCACACACACATCTGCGAAGACGAAGAACGAGCGAGAGAGACACAGAGAGCCTGACAGAAGTTGAACTAGTTGTAAATCATAAAAAAAATTTGATCTGATGGCAGATTAATTGAAGTTTTTAGCAAACGTTTAGCATATAAGATCCTGTGTACTATACATATCGATCTTTAAGTTTGAGAAAAGTGAATTTGTTGAATCATAATTTCGAAATGCATCTGCAGAACATGGGCTGGGTATAAATTTAAGAACAATCCAGGCTAAACAAAATAGCTCGATCGCTATGTATAGTGTGTATACTCTACAATGCTAAACTTAATAATATAACATATACATATATATATAACATAACTTTCTCAATAAAATATACAAATATGTATTTACAATATAGGTTTTAGTTCAGACAAACTTTGATACCGTTAGGCACGATTGTACGCAACACATAAAATAAAATAAAAAAACACAAACACATACGTATCTTAATATACGGGGTACAGGGGTGACATACATAGTACATGAGTATGTTGAGTAAAAGGAAATTAAAAGGTAAAATTGAAAATTGAAAAGTAAGGTTAAGTTGAAAGTTAACGCTAGCGGTAAAAGTAAGGTTAAGTTCAAATTTAACGTAGCGGTAAAAGTAAGGTTAAGTTGAAAGTTAACGCCAGCGGCAAAGATAACGGTAACTTTAACAGCAACGTTAAGCAGCAACACTCGGTAGTCAATATCCTGTTTTCTTTTTTATGTTTTTTATTATTGTTTGTACTTTTTTTTTGTTTGCTAGCGGCGAGCGCAGGCGTTGAAAGCAGCAGCAGCAAATGCGTCGGTGGAGGCGAAAGCGCAGGCGTTGGCATCGGAAATCATCTCGTGGTCTTTAGAGATGTCTTTATACGGTTGACTTAAGAACTTTGTTTTTTTTTTATTTCGATTTGTTATTGGTTTCGGGTATATAGATATATAGAGGTATGGTGTGTGAGCTGTACGCAGGCGTCATTTACTTTTAGCGATAATCCGCAGCATATTTTAAGAGTGCCAAATATCAGCAAAAAGTTCGTTTGCTCAAAGAGAGAGAAAGACAGAGAGAGAGAGAGAGTGCGAGAGAATGAGAGGGCGAGAGAGAGAGAGAGCAGCTCAACTGACAGAGCTTAGTAATTTTGAGACAATGTGTTCATTGGCTTCTCATTTCTCTAGATAAAACGAAATGCGCACTAAAGTGAGCGATGGCGGAGGGAAGTGGGCGGTGGGCGGTGGGCACTATACAACACCGGAAACGGAAGCTGGGCAAACAAACGAACTATTGCGAGTGATTAAAACTGTAAAAGGGAGTTGAGGGAGGAATCAGAGCATAGCGAGCAGTCTGTATCGAATGCCTGATGACTTGAACTGGAATTCACGAGATGTAAGGTAGAAGGCGCAGTAAGTAGAGAGAAAGAGAGGGGGGGGGGGGAGAGAGCGAAAGAGGTGAATGTGGTAAACCAGAAACGGAAAAATCATAGATATCATAGATCATAGATATGTATATATAAAATAATAAGCACTAAAACTAGTTTAAAAGAAATGAGAGTTTGTATTTTTTTTTTCGTTTTGTTATTTTTGCTAGTTAAGCTGTGGCCCGATTCGGGTTTGATGTTTTCGGGGAGGGGGGAGTACTCATCTGAAGGCATATCTAAACCTATTTATATGCGTTTTACTACGTTCATAGTAAAGTACATAATCTCCATTACAGATTGGACCAAAACCATTAAGAAGATTCAGGCTAGTGCCACGGTATTTGTATATCAAGTTTGGGGACGTTTCTCATAATAAGTATCAAATAGGCCAATGCGCATAACATATAAGGCGGAGGGGTATTGAAATTATAAACGGGTCACGTTTCATCTTTTATCCTTCCAGCTATGCTACACACTATTAATTGGGATCTTCGGCCAAATGTGTTGGGCCAATGCAACAGTCGTACAGAAATGTGTGCTAAACATTCCGCACGGCCAATGCATTGGCTGGCCGCCGGGATTTCTTTTTCTTTTCTTTTCTTTTCTTTTTTTGCTTATGACAATGGTCAAAATTTGTATACCGGGCAGTAGCTGACAGAGTTATGCAACCGACAATCGCACAGAGAGAGTTTGTGGAATGCCCATTGACACCTAACTCTGATTGAATCTTTTCGTGTTGTGCTTTTTATCAATAGCATTTCTTATGCGTTCTGTGCAAGCCATTTTTTTAACAATGTGTGTTTGTGTGTGTCTGTGTGTGTGTGTGAGAGTGTAAATTGGCAGTTTATTATTATTATTTATTTATGCAAGTCGCTTTTATTGCTAGTCGCTTATTTGTTTTATCTTTATAAAAAGTTGTTCTTTTTGCATTTACAAAGCGTAGTTTTTTTCTCTTTCTTTCTTTTTGTTTTGTTTTTGTATTTGTTTGTTTTTGTTTTTAAATATTTTGTTTTCTGTTTTTGTTTTGTTTTAAAAAGCGTGTATTAATATATTCGTCTATAAGGATATCACTTTGCTGGGTCGAAATTCGAAGCCAAAGAATGAAGCATACTTTAAGGCGCTCGAAAAAAATGTTAAGCATTTGCTTTAGAGTTTGGCATTAAAATTGTAAAGTTGTTTGTTTTGTTTTAGTAATTGAAAGTGCGCTTGGAAACGTTTGGCGAGTGTGTCACATATAGAAGCAAAGCAATAATAAAATGCCAGAGCCCTTCTCAAGGCCCGGCTAGGAGTAGGTACTTAAGAAGTATGCGAACTTGAAGTTGAAGCAGTTTTGGACATTTGTTTTTTGTTTTTTTTTTTTAATATGTTTGTAATAAAAATAAAAGATTTGGAAACAAAAGTTGTAGAAAGAGACGGCAAGTACAAGGAATTGTACGAGTTTCTGTTGGGGGTCGGGTTGATAAAACGGGTAAATCGGGTAGATCGGGTGAATCGGGTGAATGTTTCTGGTTGGGGGCTCACACAATGGGACCTTGGGCGCGGAATTGATGTTGGTCAGATTCAACTAAGGCGGCAGCAGAAATGATAACAGCATCCCTTTTATGTACAAGGAGTAGTATAAAATGGAAGCTCTCTGTTGCATAAATTAATGTAGTAAAGCATATTTTAAGCCATCTTTTGTACAGTTTCTTAACGTTCTTCCGCACTCACATAGCCATATTATTATTAATATTTATTTTCAGTTGCTTATCCAAAACGAACCAAAATTTATTGAAAAGAAGAAGAAGTGGTAAAACATACTATGTAGCCAAGTTAAAAAAAAAGGGCGGCGCTTTTGAAGTTGAGCATTCGGTTTGATTTTTGGGTACTCCTGAGTACTTGGCACGGACTAGTTTATATTTTCCTCTTTTTCTTTGTTTTTATTGTTTGTGTGCTTACGTATGCGCGTTTGTTAAGCTGGAGCAAACGGCTGCTAAATAATAATAAACTCGGTTGGTATTCACCAAAGACTTTGATCGAAACTGTAAAACTTGATAAAGTTAAACAAAATAAAAGGAAAACGAAAAGGAAATAAATAACATTCTTAACTTAAATGTTTTTGGCTATGATGAGAGATCATAACAATTGTAAAAGAATAATGGCATTATTTATGCTTGTATGTATAGAATTATCTCAATATTTTCATCAATAGGTTTAACGACAATTACAGATTACAACAACAATTGAAATACAAATGGACACCAATACACAAATAGATCAACAATTTGTACACTTAAATTTTCGAACAAAATGAAAAACAACAAAAACAACAGCAATATTTACTAAATTTTACAATTAATTGTTAATTGGACAACAGTTCAAAGAAGCAACGGAAATGAAAACAGGAGCTGACTTCACATATGCGTGTATAACAGTTAGTATAACAATTATCTGTAATACATTCAATGCAAACTCAACCCGAACAAAGCTAACAAATTATTTGGAATACGTTAAGCACAACGACATTTGATTGTTTCATATAAAATTTGGCATATTTTCACAATCTACATATACACAATATTAATAAGTATTATAATTATTAATGTTATTTTTATGTATGTGTACATGTATATGTAGGAATTGTCAAAGAGCCGCAATCATTATATGCACAATCATTTAACACAAATTGTATAACAACAAATTAGATTACGTTTCTTAGGTATATTTTGTTTTTTGTTGGAAACAGAGTAACAACATTAATAATTAACGAATTACGAATCAACATTTAACAAATTTGGACAGTTTAATATACGTATAAGTACGACAGCAAAGTAATTAACAATTATTAGAAAGTTTAGTTTAGTTAATATAGGAAAAGGAGCGTACTGTGTCTTTAATAAAGAGCATTAAGACAGAAATATAATACGAACACAGAGAGTGAGAGAGAGAGAGAAATATATAGATAGTTGGGGGGTGTGTAAGAGAGAGAGAGAGAGAGACAGAGAAACATACACACATACAGCATGAGCGTACGGTTATGCGGAGAGAGAGAGAGAGGGATATTCGTACATTTTGGTTTGGAACTTGGATTTTTGCCTATTTTTAGCTTATTTCTTTAAGCTTCTTGGCTTTGTTTTTGTTTTGCTTTTTTTTTTTGGTTTTTTTTTATATTTTTAGATGTAGATAATTTTGGCATTTTTACTTACCTAAGATGGATAAAATGACAACTACTACATCAAATAAATTCCATGGCTCAATAAAATAGTGATATCGTAAAGCGAATATTTTTAATAGACATTCGGAACTGAAAATAACTACGAATATCGCATTGAGATAGTCAAGGACCGCGTTGTACGTGTCCGACGCGTCGTAACGATCGAGTGTCATGGTGAACATGTTTAGACCAATGAATAACATAATGATTATATCGAATTTCTTATCGGTTACTATTTCAAAGACTATTGCTTGTGGACGCCACTGTAAATGGAGAAGGAGAACAAACAAATACGACGAAACCATAATAGATAGAGTTAAATTAAAAACACACACACATACAATTAAATCGATTAAGTCACATTTAAAATTAGGTTACGGGTATTCAGAAATGAAAACATCAAAAAAAAAGATAAAATGGTAATGTATCCGGTACACCAAACACAAGGAAGAGAAAAGAGATAAGAAAAAAAGAAAATAGAAGAGTTTGGTATAAGTATAAGTTTAACCACGATCGCAATTACTTATGTATATATATATGTCTGTGTACATACACCAGCACACACGCGCACACGCGCATGCATGTGTGTGTGTGCTTGCAGTTTATATATGCACATAGACATAGACAGGTACTTAGGTATCTATAGTTAGAGTTACCAACTCGCAAACATAGTTGATAGATTATTTTTGGTTAGTTTGTTTAGTAAGTATTTCGTTAAACGTTAAACGGGTATACGTATGTATATAGGTATATTCGGATATTATTTAATTATATTGAGCATATATTGTTCAGTTTATCAATGCTTTAACATTTTGCGTTGTAGATCTGTGCCAATAGCAATCTTTTTTCCATGATCGGCGCGCAACCTGTATGGTACAGTAGAGTATGCGTAAATTGGAACACATGTATATATTAATACATATAGAGCAATAGTGTAACAGTGAGTCGGTGCGTTAATTGATTAGATTTGGTTATTAAAAAACTGAGAGCAGACAATTCATACACACTACTTCTTAAGGACAGACAGCATTCACGATTACTGAGTAATTGATTAATTAATTGAGTAATTGTTTAACTAAGTATTTGAGTACATATTTGAGTACATATTGAGTACAGATACAGTTGTATAGAGTATATATATATATATAGGAAAACGTGCCGCTACGGTCGTGTTCGTGGTCGAATACGTATCTCATGTCAGTCGATTTGGATGTCTGCAATTTTGGATCGAACATGCCTCGTTGGGTAGTGTCTAATTGGAGAGGTGACTAATTCTAAACATGCCCAAAACATGATTTCAGTCACGTGCCAGATTTTTTTTTAAAGAAACATGCACTTGGGTTGCCTTTATACTTATAGAAAAAGAGAACAATATAGTGTGGAGAGAGAAAGAGAGATAGAGAGAGAGTAGTTACGAGTATTTACATAAATAGTTGTTGTTTTTTTTTTTTTTTTTATTATACATTTACAATTTTGGTTGCTTTTGTTTTTTTTATTTACTTTTTGGAATTTTGGCATAAATTTCATGTTCGTCTAGTTTATAAATGGCAGACATAAAAATGTTTAAGTACAGACAACCAAACGGACACAATACTTAAATATTGATATTGAAATTAAGTATAGTTATTTAAGAAAAACAATAGTATGTCGAGAACATAGTATGCTTTTAGGAGTTCGCGCAATGGCAACAGTAGGGTGCACTCTTCAAAACGAACAACAAACGATGCACAATCTATGGCACATACATATATATGCACATATGTGCATATACATATATATTTATTGTTATATATAGATATAGAGGGATGTGCATGCCACACACTACGGCAGCTATTCCAGCGACTCGACTTTGCGCTTCTTTTAAGATCCATTATACAACTTGAACAAAATATTGCTAGAGAACAGGGCCTTTGAATTTGAATTGTGGTTAATATAGGTTTTCTTTTTTTTTCGATTAATAAGAATGTAAACAGATTGCAAGGGTATTTGTCGTGTCGGTGTCGGTGTCGATGTCGATGTCGGTCTGGTCTCGTTCTCAATTGAAAACAGTTTGGCGAATTCGTTTTGTGGAACGGTCCGTTTAGCAGCTTTTGTTAACGCAAAGAAAAAAGATTTTTCTTCTTAAATTTTATATATACAATAAATTGAACGTATATATACAAATTGAATACGATTGGCACAGATTACGCGATTACGAAGGCTTTCAAGTGTTATTTGATTATTTCTTTTGATTCTCAATTGATTTCATGGTAATATTGCTTAAAAGGCGCGCGATGGAACTGAACTTCATTTGAAATACTTTGAAATGGCCTCATTTCGAAAGATATGCAAATAATTGCAATTGTATTTGTTACTTGAGGGGCAGAAATCGAAAATTTAAGTCCACATCGCAAAATTCTCATTCGTTTTTTTTTTCCATTTTTAAAAGTATTTTTGTTATTTGATGTGAATTTGTTTGTTTGTTTTTTGTCAGATTTTGTTTTTGTTTTCTTTCTGACATCTGGTTAAGCATTGTTGTGTTAATTGTTTTCTTTGTTAGTTGGTTAGTTGGCTTAGTTTCATACTTAGTTTTGTTTTTTTTTTTTTGTTTTTTTTTTTTTTTTTTAATTTTTTGGTTTTATATTGTTGTCTTACCCTTGGTCTTGGAATGGCTTTTAATGGTTTTTTAGAGCCCATCTTTTTCATAGCATTATAGTACTTTTTCTGATCTTCTGTCATGAACATTTCTAATGATCCACCTGCTTTTTTCTTTTGCTCATTAAAATTATCAATGATAACACCAATGAACAGATTGAGTGTGAAAAATGATCCAAATATGATGAAGAACACGAAATATAAATACATGTAGATGTTCGTTTCACGAATCGGCTGCTTGTCCACCTGTATCGATAGCGATAGCGATAGCGATAACGATATCGATATCATTTTGAATTTTTTTGTTTTTGTTTTTGTTGCAATTTGCAGCGGTTGAGTTTGAATAGTGAATGGATCATTTTTAGTGTTATTCGGCAGTGTTGTTGTTGTTGTTGTTGGTGGTGTGGGTATTGGTTGTTGTGGTGGCCATAGTTTGTAGTTGTTGTGAATGTTGTTGTTGTTGTTGTGTTGTGTTGTAGTTATTGTTGTAGTCGTTCATATAAAAAAGAAGAAAAAAATGTATAGATAGAAACGTTGATTAATCAAAAATTACATTATACAGACTTATCTAACTATAGATTGCGTTAAGTTTATCATTTTTTTTGTTCTTAAAGCGCATAACCAAAAAGAAAAAAGAAATATACTTTGTATGAGCGTCAAGTGTGTCATAATATTGTATTAGTAATATATATATAAATATATATATATATATATATAGATAAATTGTTAGGCAATTAGGCAAACTGGAGAACATTACCTCTCGTGAATCGATTGCATCGTTCATTATTTGTATCCAGCCTTTGAAGGTGGCCACTTGGAAAAGGCACAGATACGCGTTACCTACATGATCGAAATTCATTGCTGAATTCACCCACGTGTAGTTCTCGCTCTCGCATGCATTGCGATTTGGTATAATCTCGTGGCTGAGCTTCGTTCCGTTTAAATCTTCGCACTGTGTTCATCATCATCGACATCATCATCATCAGTTTGGGACATCATCATCATCATCATCAACATCATCGTCCGATTTGTTTGGGTTGTCGTGAAGTTGGTTTGATTGGTTTTTTCGATTGGATTTTTTTGTTTTGTTTGTTTTTTTTTTCGTTTGTTTAAAGTTTAATTTAAGAAAAATGTATTTCAGTTATGCGAAGTTATATACGACAAATGGTTTAAGTCTGCTTTTACACTGCCTTTACCAGCAAAAATGAAGAGAAATTTTAATAAATATATTTTACACACGAAAAAGGGTTAGCAACATTACGAATCAGCTTTTGAAAAGATTTAAACAAATGAAATTCTACTTGAGGCATGAATCAGATATCTATATACTTAAGATAGGCAGACTATGCAAGATTTGCATATATGTATTATTATTTTTAAGTCAAATAATTGGTTAAAGTGCAACATTCCTATAGCAAAAATCTAGACAAAAAAAAAAACCTCTTTAATATTTAGGAATTAATTAATTAATAATTAATTTAATTTTTGTAATTATTTGTATGTTTAAACAAAAGCAAAAAGTTACAGGTTAGCTGGACTGAATTAAATTCGTAAAGAAACAAAAACGAATTGACAAAAATCTTTCCTTCAGCTTTTTGTTTGGCAGTGTAAAAGCAGAACTTGAATTAAATATAATGTTAGCTAAGCTACGGCTAATTGAAAATAAATTCTTGTTGTTAAGGCATTACGAGTAACTGTAGCAAGAGTATTTGTGTGTGTGTGTGTGAGTGTGTAGGTTCAGCAGCTAATTAGCATTGTATATTTAGCATTTGATGGCTGCCACTTGGCTAGAACTGATATTTGTTTATTATTAACAAGTATTTTGTGCAAAAGGCAAAAACTAAATTCTAGTACTAAAGAGTGTACTAATTAATGGTATTTGGTGCTGCAGCCTTGTCGCATCTTGGTTTATTATTTTTTTTTTTTATATGCAACTATGCATGCTCTCTGCCCAACTGGATTGCTCTAAGAGGCGATGCAGTTGGGCATGAGTACTTTGAGTACTTAGAGTTGGGTAAACAATAATAACCGGAGCATGTGTAGCAGCATATGCATTTAGAAGAGTTGACACCTAGACAAGTACGAATACAGGCGACAAACTCTTATACTCGTGCTTATAAATGAGTAGTATGCATAGTACGAGCGAGTACTTATAAGTACTAGTATGCATAGTACGAGTATTTTGAGTATTTTTATTTGTATTTCGTTTTCGATTCTAATTTGATCAACTATTTACGAAAAATAGATGCAAAGATACGCATTTCAGTCAAGTTGAAGACTTTCTTTTTAAACACATTAGATTGCTTGCTAATTAAATGCTGCTTGGATTTCAAGTCGAAAAATAGCACAAATTCTGGATGAGATTTTTGCACCACTTTTGGACCGTTTTGTAACGCTTTGTTTTGTTTTCATTTTTTTTTTTTGTATTTTATTTTTGTATACGGTATTTGGTATTTGTTTTGAATTTGAGTTGTTTTCGAAAAAAACATTTGAACGTACCTTAAAATATTTTCCAGCAAAAAGCTGTACACCCATTATGGCAAAAATTAGCCAAAATATTAGACACACCAATAGCACATTGAAGATGGACGGTATAGCTTGTACCAGCGCATTAACGACGACCTGGTTATATGATAATTTTGGTTTCGATATCATTTTCATATTTTCGTATACGAATTTCACATTTGGCGGGTCGTCGTTGTCGATGTTCGATGTGGGGAATTTTTCAAGGTTTTTTTATTTCGGGTTGATGTGGAAGTTGTGGGTTACAGGAACAGTTGTTGGTGGTGAATGATGGTGGTTGTTTGTTATTGTTTTTTTTGTTTTTTTTTGGGGGGAGTATATAGAATATAATACAATAAATGCAGAGAGTTATTTAGTCAATTTCGTAGTAATATTTATCAATTTATAATTGTATATATAGATATGTGTGTATGGTAAGCATGATATAGTACATTTTGATGTCGGAAAGATATATATATACATATAGATATATATATATATATATATATATATATATATATAGATCATTTTGTACGAGTTGTGATGCATGATTAGGTGTTAGTTAATTGATATGATAAAGTGATCTTTGTACTTGATCGTGTCTTATGGCAGTGTCTAATGGTGTTCGTTGTACCAAGAATTAAACTATTTACAGCATGCAGCAAGCGTTGAACAATTGTTCAAATTTTTAGCCAGAACAAGATTTAAATAATGCAGCAGCAAAAGCAGTGCAATTGGCATACACTAGACAACACAGCATTTACATCGATGTGAAAGAACAGAACAGAACAGAACGGAACAGAACAGCTCCATAAAGAAGGCACTCAGAATAGGTGGTAGCAAATAGTATTCATTTAGGTGCACTAACTCTAAGTTAAAGAGATTTACAATTAGTGCTCGTAATCGTATGATATAAGATAACTTAACTAAACATAGGCTTTTGTTATAGATGATTAACTGCTGGAATGCCGAAGAGAATCATTACAAAAGTCGCTGATTGAAATAAAGACACTCGAGTGACAAAAA
Organism: Drosophila borealis; assembly: GCA_035045885.1. Classification (NCBI taxonomy): domain Eukaryota; kingdom Metazoa; phylum Arthropoda; class Insecta; order Diptera; family Drosophilidae; genus Drosophila; species Drosophila borealis. The sequence continues at coordinate 4,070,913 of JAWNOR010000405.1, read as the reverse complement.
TATCTAAGTGCATTTAACGGAGCTAGTTACAGTCGTTCTTATCTTTACAATATCTGTCAGATAATACTATCATTAATAATTAAATTATTATTTTTACTATGAATTTTATTGTCATCACTAATATTATTATTATTATTAATGTTATTAGTATTAATCCATTATGATTTATTATTATTATTGCCATTAGCATTATTATTATTATTATTTTTATTATTATTATTATTATTATTATTATCATTATTATTATTTTTATTATTATTATAGCTTTTATTATTATTATTATTATTATTATTATTATTATATTATTGCTATAATTTTTATTGCTATTAGTAATATTTCATTATCTTTGGCATTATTTATTATGTTATTATTTTAATTAATGTTATTATTATTATTAATGCTATCATTTTCAATGCATTACTATTTTTATTATAATTTAATTTTTATTATTTATCATTATTAAAATCATTATTATTAATTGGTTTATTTGAAATTAGAAACAGACATAGCTCCGAGTAGCTTATTTCAGTTATTTGTAAAATAATAACAGAAAGTCAGACTAATTTAATTTAAATTTGGAATATCGGAATACAATAAACCTTTAAGCGTTCGGCTCGAGATGTCTTCATTCCAAATAGTTTAAGACTTATTGACATTCTATAAATTCCATAATTGAATGCAAATATGACAGTTTGTCAACTAAATTTATTGTGTGTACAATAATGTTTTAATTATAAATAAGTACGGGTACATACATATATATATTTACATATATGTAGGTATTGTAACTTTAGAGCTCGATGATACGTAAATTAATTCGTGTCTGTCTTGGGCAGGCAAGAAATGAGTATGTTACGAGTAGATTGAAAATTCGAAGCATATTAATCTACGAGTTGTGAAGCCAAACAGATTTTGGAATGGTGGTAAACTGTTGAGAACAAGCTACGGAAATACAAAATGATCGATTCAATTAGCACTAAGAGCGAGCAGAGCGACAGAGAGAGAGACAGACAGAGTAAGAGAGAGTAATAGAGAGAGAGAGAGAGAGAGTAAGAGGAGAAAAACAGAGAGAGAGAGAGAGAGAGAGAGACTAGCGAGAGAATCGCGCAGACTTGTTGCTGAAGCACAAAATTTGTGTGGGCGTGAACAATTTGAATAATTAAAGGCAATTCCAATTGAGGAGCAATTAATTACTTATGCAGTTGCAGTATGTACGATAACGACTACAGTAAACGGTACTTAAGAACATAAGATTGTAAAAAACGGGTGTTCGAGATATAACGAGATAACGAGATAAATAAATTGTATCTAATCAGTCGACAAATTATGGATGCAATCTAGAATTGAATAATGTACGAGATATAAGTATATCTAAGACAAAAAAGATACAAAATCATCTGCTGCACGTTGAATAATTTTTGTTGTTATTAATTTTGGTTTTGTTGTTGTTTTTTTTTTTTGCTTTTTTGTTGTTGTAGCTGTTTATATTTAACGTTTTGCTAATAATTCGACTAAATACATTTTATGATTATATTTAACTATTTAAGAGATTGAGTTTTGGTTGGGTTGTTGGTTGCGTGTGTGTGTGTGTTGGTGTGTTGGTGTGTGAGAGTGTGAGTGTGTGCTGGTTATACGCTGGTTAGTTGTGTGGCATGAGTATGTATAAGAGTAATACAGCGCGCGTATAAGAGTGTACACAACTGCAACTGCAGCCATTTTGTTTTGTTTTTGTTTAGTTTCGAAAATGAATTACGCTGTGGAATTTAGTTGAAATTGATACTGAATGATGATATTTGGAATGTATTTTTCAAATTTTGCTGTTTGTATTCTGGTATATCTTTTTTTTTTTTTTTTTAATTTTTTGTTGTTTGTTTGTTTTTTTGTATTTGGTTTAATGTATGAAAGTACGTACCCGCATGCCCTGCATACGGGACATGGCACGTAGTGGTCTCAGTGCTCTTAACGTTCGCATAGTCTTGAAGGCTTGAATACCACCAGCTCCAACAAGTGAAGCAACGAAGTTGATAAGCGATACCTAGTTTCGATATAGTTCGAATAGTGCCAAGTTTAACAAAATTTATTTAGATTCATTTTGGAGTTTGGTTTTTGGTTTTTTTGGTTTTTGGTTTTGTTTGTTAAATAGATACGTTAAATAGTATAAGTGTTTGGTAATTTTGGGGGTTACGAACTTGCTTTCTGTTTAGTTTTTCTGTTTGTTTATTGGGTTAAGTTGGTTAAGTGTTTGTCCTGTCGTACTGGTTCCTGTTCCAAACTCAAATCTTTTAAAATACATACATAACTGAGATAAGCATTTATTTGTCAACTGCTGCTTGCTGTACTCGGGTACAAAATGGCGGACCGAGCCTAACGGAACTTATTTGCATTGCGCATAGGCCTCAGATATTTAGCTTGAATAGCTAGTACTTAAATAACATTACTTATTTGGTAGCCTAGTTTGTTTAAATGATATAAATGTTATAAAGGTAAATTGTACTTGCAAAACACATACAACAAATGTAAGTATTTAGTTGAATAAATAAATATAAGAGTATAGGCAATTCGACGCACGAGCACACACAAAATACGCACACATACAAAACGTATTAACACATATAGATATACTTAGATACATATGTATGTGGTATAAAGGTCAATTATCGGAAGTACATAATTATTGTTTAGTCGTTATGCATGTAGTTGCGGTTCAAGTATACGCTACATTTGGACAAGTACACAGTTAAGTATTGCTCAAGGTTAATGTGAGCATTCGACAAAAAAACACAACTTGCAGGAGATTACAACACTCATAACACAGGGATATTTCTGGGGGGTTAAAAATTGAATAATTATAAGAGTGGGTTGCTTAATGAGTAGAAAAGATCGATAGTCTAACTGTTCATAGGAGACTGAGATCTGTTTTGGAGTGGGGTTTTAAATTGAATAAGTATAAGAGTGGATTGCTTAATGAATGGAAAAGATCGAGAGCCTAACTTGGTATAAGAGATTCAGGGTTGGTTGTTAAATTGCGGAAGTATAAGAGGGAATTTGCCTAATAAATAGAAGAGATTGAGAGCCTAACTGTCATAAGAGACCTAGCTCTGTCTTGGGGTAGTTATAAAGTTGAGAGAGTATAAGAGTGAGTTGCTTAATAAATAGAAAAGAGAGAAATAAGATACAGAGCTGATTTAGGGTAGTTTTCAAATTGACTAAATAAGAGTGGAAAAAATCAAGCGCCTATTTATATATAAGAGATAAAGGCGACGAGCACACTGAAAGGACACGCCTGTTTTTTGGGGTAGTTAGCAAATTGAGTAACTGTGGGTTATTAAGTGAGTAGAGAGATTAGAAGAGAGGAAGAGAAACCAATCTGTATCTAAGAGATGTAGGAGATTAGCACAGAGCCATATTAGATGTTCATCAAATTTAATATAGGAGTATGGGAACTAAGAGGACAAATCTGTGATGTTCAGCGAGAATATTTGTATAATAGATTGCTGTACCTACTGCTCCCGTAGAGCATGCGCAGAGAATGCTAACTGAACTTAACGATTAAAGATTAATAAACAGAATATCATGTTGCACCCTTGACAGCCGCACGAAGCTTCACAATGGACGAACGCGGCATGCAAACGCCAAATGGCAAAGAAATGTGGACCAAATGATTGCATTTTCTTATGGGCTACTGTTACAGTTACAGTTACAGTTACAATTACAGTTACAGTTACGAGTACTGTTGTATACGAATACTAGGTGCTGCCCTCTATACAAGCCCCAATCTTTTTTCTTGTCACCAGTATGTGTGAGTGTGTGTGTGTATGTGTGTGTGTGTGTGTGTAGGACAGAACTGTGGCGTTTGCATTGCCTTTTGGTCTATTGTGCAGCCGCGCAGCTTTTGCACTAGGTTTTCATTCATTTGTGGGGTTGCATTTCTTTTCGAAATTGTTGAGTGGTTTTTTTTACTTTTGGCTTTTGTCTTTATATTGACACATTTTTGCTCAAACTTTGCTGCCGGACTCGATTGGTTCGTGGATTTCATTGGCTGGTTGGTAGGTACAAAAGTTCTTCTTTATGTTAGTTAGCCTGGATGGGGCTTCAATTGGATTGTTTGGGCGTGGCCTGCACGCAATCTGATCGTATGTCTATAGAGCCCAGACCAAGCGGCGACTGTTGTCGAATGTTGTCATATTTGTTAAGTTTCTTGGATGCGGCTTGTATTTAAGTAAAACACTGCCACCACTGCGTATACGCAATTTGTCAAATGCTGGCAATTGCACTTGTATTCGACGTTGTCGCATCTATTTTAGGGGTTGGTGGGGTGTTCATATATAACGAATACTTATTTACAGTACAAAGAATATATACAATCGTTTCGCTTTACCTACAGCTGAACACAAACATAATTCATTGGGCTCTAGTTTCTTTTTACACTAGGCAACACTTAAGTGTCGCGAAGGCTTTGCAACTCGAGTCTTTGTACAGTGGTGGGGCTTATGTGCATAATATATGTATATAATATAAACTTATATACATATGCATATATATATATATATATATTTCAGGTGCCGCTGGAGTACTAGGTCTTGGGTCTGGTTCGGGATTTGATGTCCTTCCATGTGAATTGATATGGATATAGATATACATATATAGTTAAATGCTACTACTCAAGCTAAGAGTTAGGATCGGCTGGTAAATAACTGTTATACGAGAATGACATATATACGGGTATAAGAGTATGGGTACTAGGGGCGCTATTCGCTCAATTGTTACGTTTACAATGGGCACAATATGGTGGAGTATATCTGATTGCGTCTGAACCAAACTACTTACATACGCATCTGTTTACATACTGTAGAGTATGCAAACATATGTGTTTAATGGTTTAGCAAGTACGTAACGGCTTAGTGCTAAATATACAGATAATACAACTGTTATACGTACAGGCTTAACTAACCTAGATTACAGTCTAAAACTGGAGCTACACTATGGAACTTATCGATTATAACAGTATTGAGGTATGTATGTATATGGTATGTATAAATACATAATATACAAAGCTAAAGCGTCACAGCAGCAACGTTTATAATTAATACAAATGTACATATATATTCATATGTTAATGTATATGCATATATAATAGCTAAATACATTGTATGAAGTATGTTAACAAAAGAAAAGCCCTTTTTTACCACCTACTTTGGGTTTCACGAAAACCAAATGAAAAAATGAAGCATTGATAATACATACATATACATATATTTGTTATACAATTGCAAAATGATTGAACTCTTATGCAAAATTATGTAAATATTATTTAAATGTTGATACGATAATATAATACAATTGTTACATACATATGTAGGTATATGTAATACATATAACAGTAGTTTCTTGGATGGTTAGGTACAATGGTTAAAGAAAACACAAAAAAAAATATAATCTACATACTGGCTGGTATAACAGTTAGCATAGCGCCACTCTAAGCGCAGTGTGAAATATTGATTGGTATTCAACACAGATAAGATAACAACGCCGATTAACAAAATAAAATAACAACAACGAACACACATACAAACATACACACACACAAAAACACACATACATATATACATACATATATATATATATATACATATATATATATATATATATAGATATATATTTGTATGTATATATATGTATATGGAGTAAGAAATCTCGCCATTGCACGCGAGTAAATAGAGGGGCGCAATAACAGTTATAACAGTTCGAGCTGTCGCTGTATAACAATGTGTTTGGTGCAGCTGACGGCGCGCACGTATAACAGAAAGTTAGCAGTTAACACACAAAAGAAAGAGAGAAAGTGTGAGAGAGAGAGAGAGAGAGCGCACGAGAGAAAGGCGTGTCCTTGACGTTGTTGCGACTACTCAGCTGAGAGTCGCAGCTCTGGCTTCAAAGTAGGCCAAGCAAGATCAAGCGCACAGCTGCCTGTCGCCATTGTATAACAGTAAGTATTGTATAAGAAATTGATAGTTAGTATGACAACATTAAGTACGATATATACATACATATATATAAAGGTTTATAACATATATATATATATATATATCATGATATATATACGTATATTATATTTTTATGCTTGAGCGCACATATATGTTAGCTCTTTCGTACAGAGACACACACACACACACTCACACACACGCACAGCGACAGAGAGAAAGAGAGCGAGCGCAAGACACAGATACACAAGTACTTTTAAGACAGAGAGAGAGAGAGAGAGAGAGTGAGACAGAAAGACAGAAAGAGAGAGAGAGAGAGAGAGAGAGTCCCAGCGGACATTACTTACTTTCATGCCCTCCCATCGCGAAACGGCGCGCAATGGCCTCAAAGCGCGTAGGGTCCGCATCGAGCGGAAGGCGGGCACATCGTCGGCTCCGGACCAGACCGCAGCCAAATTGATTAGCGACAGCTAAACGACCATTACATAAGTACATAGTATGTATTTAAGCATAAACAGCTTTAGATACCACTCAAAATCAAAAGGGAAAATCGAAATCGAAATCGAAATCAAAATCAAACCGCAAACACAAAACATTAACTCAAATTCAAGTGATATTCAAATATATGATCTGTTTATCTAGATATTTTAACGAGTATGTGCAGCTTGTAGTTAGGCTTAGTCTAAACTAAATAAATCATTAACTAAGTTGGGTTTTTAAACTGATATAGTCTTAGATTTCAACTGGGTTTTATAGTACGGGTTCTCTGCTATTCTACATTTACATTTAACTATTAAGTATAGATCTCCTAACTGTATAAACGTTTTATCAATTGTTGTTTGCAGCATTGAACCGAAAATTATTGAATATTAAAAAAATGAAAACAAATCAAAATCTATATATTATCACTAAGTATTTTCAAAGATATATAGTCCAACTGTCAGTCAGTGTATTTATTTTTTTACTTTTTGTACAGGTGTTGGTTTGGTTTGGTAATATTTTTCATATATATATATTATTATTTTTTTTTTTTGATACCTATACGAGTATATGTAAGTATGTTTCTATCTTTAATTTGTATTTTTTTTGTAATTCTTTGACGATCGTTTACGTTTTGTTCAAGTTTCCAAAAAGATACATGTGTTTCGGATTCGGATTCGGTTCGTGATAAGAAAATAAAAAAGAGAGTCGAAAGCATTTGTACACGGCCAACATGAGGACTTACCATGACAATAACGAAATCAAGCCAGCACCACGCGTTCGTGAAGTACACTTTGAAGCCGAGGGCCAACCACTTGATTAACATCTCCAAGAAGAATATAACCGTAAATATTCTGTCCATATAGTATAAAATATCCTGCAGTATGGGCCTTTGTGGCAGATGTACATCTTCTAAAGCCTGTTTGCGTTTGGTTGTTGGGGGTGGAGTGGGGTATTTAAGTTATTTGTAAAAGAAGTTATGGATTACAAAAGTACATACATATTGTTATCTAGAAGCATTATAAGAAGCTAGATAATCATAAGCAATATGGTAATTAAGTAAGTGGAGCCGCTTAACTGGCCTTACTCATATTGGAGTGTCTATACTTCATTTATTATTATTATTGTTATTAATATCATACTTGTTGTTACTTGTTTCTTTTTTTTTTTCTTCGCAAGTAAAAAGGCAACTTTTTGGTTGAATTTTGTTTGTGTCTTTTTCTTCGTTTACGGACAAATCAAAGTCAAACGCAATTAAAGAAAAATTTTCAAAGAAATTGAAGACAAAATTCTTGAAATAATACGCATAAGCGTCTCTCACAATAACGGCTAACGGCTAAAGCTACTCAAAAAAAGCCCTCAAATTCAATGTGCCAAAATGCCAATTGATGGACTCTATAGTACAAAATACGGTTACAGGGTGTGCCCTTTTGCCCTAAGCAAGGACACAAACCGTTTGACTGGACGTGTGCCCAAGCTTAGTTCAAAAGTCGGCTTTTTGCGGCTCATTGATCTACATTTATCGAAATGAAATCAAAACCAAACTTAAATCAATTTGAAGCGCTACTGATAGCAACATGCTGGCTGGCTGCGTATGAGAGCGAATTCTTTGGAGATCATTTAAAGATCCGATCAAATTTACATCTTGGGATCATAAGCAATTAGGCAATTGAAGCATTGTTCTACATTATTGTTGCTACCAGTAGCAGTTAAGAATGAAATCAAGAGTGAAATTAAAAAACACATATATAAGTACTTTCACAATTGGTTGAAATGTTAAACTCGAAGCTAAACTATGCTCAACTAGCAAACTCTAATTTTCACTAGAATCAAATGATAAGAACAAATAAAAACAATGAAGCAATCAACTTTGGTAAAGTTTAAGCGAGGCTTGATTAACTACTTATATTTTCATTTTTTTTTTAATTGTTTTAATTAATTGTAAATTATTTTTGTGGCATTCCGAACTGTTGCAAGTTGCAATAATTCGAAATAGCAAAAATATTTTAGCAAATTTTGTGTTTTTAACTGGTTTTTTTTGTTTTTTTGGTTTTTGTTTTTTAAGTAGTTGTAGTTGTAGTCGACTTACCAAAGCTAAGCTACTCATTAAAATCATAGTGATAACAGCTGTTTCAAAATATTTATTTTCAATTAATTGAAAAGTTTTCAGTCGTAAATTGCCCCATCCTTGCCAGAACGGCGAATCTTCGTCACCGGCTAAGATTGGAAATTTCTTATAGTACGAATCGGGGCAGCAATCAGCTGGATACTCGTCAAGTATATCCTCGTCATTTGCATGTATTATGATATCACCGTCGAGTGGGCCCTCCTCGCATTCGCCCTCCTCGTCTAGCTCCTCGTCGAGACCTAAATCCTCTTTACTGGCGTCGCGCTTCTCCTCGCCCTCCATCGTTTCGGCGCTACCCTTGTGGCTTTCGTCCTTGAATGGTCGATTCTTATGGCTACCATATGAGTTAATGCTGGCAGTGTCGTCGTCCTGTAAGGACAAACCTCTATGGTTTAGCTCGTGTTCCAGTCTATTGTCTTGGTGGTTAATTGAGTTGCCAATCATCTGTATAATTATTTATATATATTTTTTTTTTTTTATATATTTTGGAACGATTTCAGTTCAAGTGTCGGGTTCAGTTGGTTGGATTGGTTGGTTGAGTTTTTATCATTTTTTTTTTGTATTTTTTTTTTTGTAATTTTTGTTTTTTGGTTTTTTTTTTTTTTTTTTTTTGTTAGTTGATTGGATTGTGGAATACACACACACACACATAACAGTACATATATAGACAGTTATATGTATAAGAAAACAAATAAATGAACGAAAAGGAAACGAATAAATAATATAAATCAATTTGTTGTCGTTAAGAAATTAGTCTAAATATGTATATAATAATAAAATACATAGGCAATAGTTGTTTTAAAATGTATGCATAACATACATACACACATACATACATACATAAATATTTGAATATATGTACATACACATATGTACGCAAATACACTGCAAACGTTTCTGATCTGATGTTTTGTATCGCATGGAAGATAAGAATGCGATACTTTCACACTGGCACCGAATGAGGGGGGGTGGGGATACGATAATCGATATCGCTTGCTCGATACATTTACGATAGCTTTAGATGGACAGGAGGGCCGGGGGGGTGGGTTAAGGTATGGATTGCATTGTGTTATACTCACTTCCTTCAGTGGAAAATGATTGCATGGCACTTGCATATATAGACGTATATAAACGTATTTATCAAATATATATGTATGCATATATATATATATATATATATATTGAGGTATGCAATTGAATGGAAATCAAATTCGAGTTGTCTTATTTACCGTTGCATTATTTAGATATTTGGATTTCTTCGGCTTATTGTTCTTCATGTCGCCGTGTATTGTAAACTCCATGCCATCACCAATGGCAACCTCCAGCTGAGTCTGCTCCTTGATCCCTTTCTTGATCAGACCGTCGGCGAGTATCTCGTCGTGTCCCAGCTCCAACTCGTTGTCACCATGCTCTGCAGATATACAACGACAAACGCCCTTGCCTTTCGTATCCGATATTTTTTTTTTTGGTTTTTTTTTTTTGCATTTCGTTATAGACATTTAATTTTCGATATATATGTACATAATATAGGTATGGCATATATATAGCATATATAGCATATATATGTGTTTTTATGGCATATATACGTATATATGGTTGTACATGTATGGGTGATGATGGAAATCATAAAGCGAATTCACACGAATTTAAGAGAAGCAGTTGCCGTTCGCATTAAAGAGTTGTTGTTATTGTTGTTATTATTTTTTAAGCAATTTAATTTTTTTTTTTATATATAATTTATCATTGTTGTTGTTGTCGTTGTTGGTTGATTGGTTGGTTGATATGGTCGATATATAGATATACATATATATATGTATTTCATATATTGATGTTTGAATATTTTGATTTGATTTTGTAGGTTCAGTAATGATATATTTGGTTTTGAGGCGTTTGATACGTTGACCAATGCAATACGTTTAGATTTTTAGATTTTTATTGAAATCATGACAAGCCACATTACATAAATGAAAAGAATAAAGATAGTTATGCGGTTAATATCATATTGGGATCAAGTTTTTCTTTACGACACATAATGGAACACAAAAACAAATCGCATACGTATCGTATGCACGGTCGCGTTTTCTAAACTGATCGATAGCCGATAAATAACAGAGCGTTCGATACATCGGCAAAGTACAGTTGAGAAAACGCTCAAACAACACAACAGCGAACAACGCATATCGCAAATGATCTGACCGGGCTCCCAACAAAGAAGAGCTGCAGAGTGAGATGGGCTGATCGCTAGATGGGATGATCGAATTGTCGAAAACAATATGAATTTGGGCTCAATGTTGTACTGTCATATCTAGAAGCCAGCTGGAATTCAGGAATATTACATGTACACAAATTATACTTGAAGATGGGTTCTTTTTTTTTTTGTTTTGATCTGGCTTTTGGATAGACATGAGTTTTTTACATAAGCGCTAAGTTAACATTTTACAAAATTGAAATACAACTTAATGATACAAATTTAAGTGCTAGCGGTATTTTTTTTTTCTTTTTTTGTAAAAGAAAAGAGGAGAAACAATAAAAGAAATTCCATACATATACAATATACAATATACACAGACAACAATAATATCGAAAAAGAAAAGTTTTGTACCACTATGAAGGATCAAATCCACTGTTTTCACTTTCAATTTATATAATTTTTAGTTACAATGGGTATCTATAATTACTTTCGCATCGTCAATTAATGGCAGCTAGCAAAATTCATATATATATATTTATTTAAATTTCATGTTAACCGTTGGCAATTCGCTACGAATCTAGACTCTTATAAATGACCAAATTGTGTTTTTTGATGTTTTCTGTTGTTATTTGTTGAACAGGTGCATATTTATGGTTAAATGTGGGTAATTATGAAGCCGATTGAAAAACCAAAACTGGACGCAAGTCGTTCCATGTGGGTACGTTGTGAGTGTGAGCGGGTGATGCCCAAAATACGAATACGACGAATTCTAATTAGAATTTAACTTTTAGCTATACAATATACACATACATATAGAGCTATACATATGTACATACGTATGTAGATACAAAAGTAGTAGTTAGTACGAGAACGAGTACGAATGGAGTGTTGAGATAAAGGAGAATTACAGGAAGAACAAAAGAGAAAGCAAAAGATCAACGAGTAGAAGGTAACGAGTAAACGAGGTACTAGTTGAAAGTCGAAATCTAGCTAAGAAAAATATGTGTACATGACTTTTGCTAAATACTCACTAATTCACAATACTAACGCTAAGTATATGACGGTGTCTACGGATCTATTTTGTATATAAATAGTTAGTTTGGGTAGATTAATTAGGTATGAGGTGAGCGGAAATGTCACACTCGGCGCAATTCTTGATGCCCCAGATGCATACGTACGAGTACATGGCAGCGAGTACATATATAAATACAGATACGTACATACATACATATATACATACATACATACATACATACATACATACATACATATGTACATATGCATAGTCTCATTTGAGGTTTGAACAACAACAATTATGTTCAAATCGAACGGGAACCAAAACTAAATCAGTTAAATTCAAAATGGCGCAACGAGATGAACTTCAATTCGATTGTATTCGATTTCGATTTCGATTTTGCATATATATATATATTTGATTTATCGATTTTTGGATTTTTTTTTTTTTTTGCATTACTTGGCAAGTTGATATGAAGATTTTCAGTGGGATGCTGGGTACAAGTGGAAAACTAACTAAAGAGATTTTCGTTTTCTTATTTTCTGATTTGCATTTTGAATATATTTTTGTTTACAGTTTTAGACGAATTGGGTGTTGTTTTTCGTTGTGGTCAAGCTAGTTGAACATGTAAATTTGTTGCCAATTGTGAGTTGAACGTTAACGTTAACGCAATTATATATCATTGATAATATTATAACATATTATATTATATAGTTAAAAGTAGTTTAGTAAATTGAAAAAACAAGTGGATAAAAACCTTCGCTCCAAATCCAACTGATCTGGTTGATCCTCTCACCTGAAGGTTGATCACTTATTTGATTTGTCAATTTGTTACGTATTAACTTGAAACAATCAGCAACATTACGCTTAACCCAACTTTTAAAACGGCCAATACGATTAAAGGCCTCGGCTATTTTGTTGGTATCATTGTCGGCAGTCGGTGCTGATAAACTAGATGAGCCAAAATTTGACAAAAGCAAGGCTAAGAAAAGGTTAAGAACCTGAAAAAGACAGACAGACATTAATTGATATCGCACACGATTACAAAAATGATCGAACCGGATATACTTACCACAAGATTGCCGATGACAACGGTGGCCAAGAAGAATGGAATACAGGATACATCGCCCACGTACATGCAGTCCCACATGGACTCGATCCATTCGCCGCATAACACCCGGAACACGATCATAAAGCTGTGCATGAAGTCTGTAAAGTTCCAGCGCGGCAGATCTCCATCCGGAAAACGATCTTTGTGATCTATAGACGCAACGGGGAAGTTAACAAACAGTATACGTTAAATATGTTATATAGGGAAGAGAAGTTCACATCAATTTAAGGATAGGTTTCTTTTTTTGTTATTATTCATTTGTTGTTTTTTTTTCCGTGTTTATTCAATTACTAAAGCCACATACAGAAAGCGTGTGCAAAGTGGCAGCAGCACTCAGAAACAGTGTTGGAAAATGCAAAAAATATGCGCACAATCAAAATAATACAGCAAAAAAACCTAGAAGAGAAAAACCTAAAACAAAAACTAATTGCGGCTGCGTCTTGTGCTACAAAATCGCGTAGCCAAGTTGCAGATATGCACTTTTGTCATAAATTAAACTATATTGTACAGCAGGAAAAAAAGTTACAGAGCGAGAGTGAGAGCGAGAGATAAAGAGAGAGAGAGCTGAGAGTAGAGAAGCGAAAGGAAATGTTTTGCACGCTAGTGTACTTACAGAAGCCAAAGGCACCAGCCTGGCAATTGGACCCAAAACTCAATCCAAAACCCAACTTAAAAAAAATTACTCAGCGCAAACAAAGGACTTGACCATTTCAGGCCTTAACTGAACTGAATTTAAGCGGACGCAAATTGGTAACTCACAAACGGACTGATTTCTATGAATTTTTTGAATAAACTAAAAAGTATTTTGATATTAATTCCATAATCAATTCCCATTACAATTACTTTATTTAAATTTTACATAATACTCAACCCCAAATCAGGTGGATATAGCAGATGCTATGCTTCATTTTTTTAAGTGGAAACGAAAGTAATTTAACATCAGTTGAAAAACTAAGAGTTATCGGTTTTGAACCGAACCAATTCTGCAAAGTTAAAGTTCAAACTAATTAGATGTGTAATTAAATATGAAATAAAGTAATTGGGTGTTCAGAGATTTAATTACTGAAGTAATTGTAGTGGCATTAATTGAAAATGAACAATTGGAATAGTAATAACATTCGAGCTAACGAGTAGATATTGTAGTAAACGTAAAGCAATCGGAAGGATATCGATATCACAGTTATCGATAAACAAGAACGACAACGAAACAAATAAACAGCTTAACTATGTACACCCATTTGGTTAAAGTATTGTATAGACACACACATAAGTAGACTAATTGAAAAGAAAAAACGCCCCGATAACAAAACGATAAAATGCACATCGATAAAAGCTGTTGCAACGCAGCGTGTGAAGGACTTACCATGATAGTTCTTTCCGAACAGTTGCATTCCCATCACCGCAAAGATGAAGATGATAATGCAAAGTACAAATGTCAGATTACCCAAAGCGCCCATTGTGCGGCCCATAATCGAAATGAGTAAATTAAGTGTTGGCCAAGATTTGGCCAATTTGAATACACGCAGCTGCATTCACGAATTACCAATTACAAATTACGAATTACGAATTTGCGAATTACGAGTTGCGGTTATGATTTTGAATTAGCAATTGCCATTGATATTGATTTTGGTTTGGGTTAAGGGTTTGGTGTCGATTTTGTTGGGATTAGGCGATTATATGGGATTTATATTAGTCGTTGGTTCAATTTGATTCGATTGCAATTGATATATGGGAATTGTTGATTGTTTTTTTGGTTTTTGGTTTTGTCATTGTTGTCATTATCATTATTATTAGAATTATATTATTGGCAGTATTTGTATTTGTTATTTTTGGTTTGTAAGCCGGGCAAAGCATTAGGAATACAAAAGATAGTTATATATATTTATGTAGCAATATGTTTTGAAATGCAAATAACGATAAACTATGAATAAAAAGCTACGAATGCGACCGTAGTTGATGATCATGCACAGCAGTTGACATTGAGTATATATACTTATGTATAGCATCCACTCGAATGCTGTGCATGATTCATTCATTCATTCATTCAAAATGGCATGTATTTACAATACAATAGTACCTACTGCTCAGCTGTCACGCTTAAGATATTGATTAATAGTAAAGTAATTGATTCATATAGGTTGTATATAATTAGGGGCCTCAGTAACTCATTCGAGCTCGGCCAGTTCTATAATATATCGATCTGTATATCAATCGGTCAATCTCATTCGAAATTGCGAAGCACAATCAAAATATGAAAGTCGAAATGCAAAAACCGTGCCGAAAGCATTGCCTTCTATTATCTATTATTGGTTCGGCTTGTCAAATGTCGAATTTGGGTTTTCAGCTATTTGTCATATATATATATATATATATATACATATATATATGTATATATATATATGTTTGCTTGGCTAAAATTCAAAAACAAAACGAAACAAAAGTCCTTAATGTATATCATAAAATTAGTTAACTTGGAGTAAAAAGTTGAGTAGGAAAATGCTTGTATTAAAAAATTATGTTTTGTTGCACGCTAAAAACTTGCGATTTTTGCTGTGTTTTTTTTTTGGAGTTTTTTTATTATTGATTTATTTTGTTGATTCGTTTGGGCATATACAATAATACCTGTGTAGTTTTTGCCAAACAGCTGCATGCCCATTACAGCAAATATGAAGATTATAATGCATAGGACGAAGGTCAGATTGCCCAGAGCGCCGACAGTGCGACCCATTATCGATATGAGTAAATTTAACGTTGGCCATGATTTGGCCAATTTGAATACACGCAGCTGTAAATTGGCAGGACATGGGTAACATTAGCTTGGTATGTTTGTGTGTGAGTCTGTGTGTGTGTGTGTGGGTGTTTGAGTGTTGGGTAACGGATAAAAGGTAACTGTTAACGGGTTATCGGATTTGAGTAAGTACGCGTTGCTTTGAGTACAGTTTTGTATGAGTATAAGTTGAAAGATATGGCTTACGAACTTGAATATAATTCGATTTAAATCAAACTCAGTCACATAAGTATATTATATATGGATATGTACGCTTCATAGGGCTACCTTAGTTCCTCAGCTAACTAGAATTATTGAGTTGTGCCTATTCAAGGTACGGCTAGTGCTTACCAAACGAAACGAACGCAATACGGATAGACCCTGGACGCCCTCGAGGCCCAGCTCGAGCAGTGAGAGGGCGACAATGATGAAATCAAAGATGTTCCAGCCCTCCTGGAAATAGTATTTGGGACTCATGGCCATCAGTTTCATCGTGGCCTCAATTGCAAAGGTGGCGGTGAAGAACTGCAAATGTATGCATTCAAATGTATTCAAATGTAATCAAATGATTCATGTCAATTGAAAGTAGTAGTTACATAGTTGCCAGCCTTGAGCACACGTTCCATTTCCTTGTTCATGTCGTGATGATCCATGGCCATGAACATGGTGTTCACAACGATGCACAGCGTGATGAAGAGCTCAACGAACGGATCGAAGACGATCAGGGATACCCATTCCTGAAATTTCAACCAAACCCAGCAGCAGTCCCACACACAAAACACATCGATGCCTTTGAGTATCACTTCGAGCGCCCTGTCTTTCAATGTGGGCCCGTCCTCGTCGTCGTCCTCTGTTGGGAAATAGTAAACGGAGACTGAACCATACAAAAGTTTGTTATTAGTTGTGATTTGACCAACTTTGACTCAGCCAGATTAGCAGATTTTTGTTTTTGTTTTTTTTTTTTAGCAGATTTTCATACGATCGAGTTTCGTAGTTTTGTATGAAAGTTTTTAATATTCGGGTTTTTTTTTTTTGGTTTTTTGTTTTGTGAAGCTTCATTGCATTGGAAATTATTCGTTAGCTTTTCAGGTTGAACAGAAACATAATGGGAAAACAAACACTCACGCGCAGTGTGTGTGTGAGTGTATGTGTGAGTGTGTGTGAGTATGTGTGTCTTGGTGTAGGTGTTCAGGTGTGCTATCGAAAAATAGAGAGGCTTTTGTTAATGGAGCGCTTTTTTCATATAATTACTAAACACAAACGTACGTTTATTTCTCTCTATTGAATTGGGAATATCAATTCGAACTATGAATACTCTACTTGTACTCTCTCATCAGTTAAGCTCTTCCATTGGACTACGAAAGCAAAGTTCTAATACAACTGGCATACGGACTAAGCGACTTATGTCTCAACTGACTCAAAACTCAAAACTAGTTGAATTGTAATGAATATAATTAAAATATAATTAATATTGTTCTTCATTTGCTTGTTTCACTGTGCTAACTGACTGCTCACGAGTGCTGCAAAGCTGGTTGTTACTGTCTCTACGCTCTAAGAGAAAAAAAGGAAACAAATAGTATGCTAGTCGGCAGTGCCCGACCGAGGGATACCCTGAACCCAGAGCCAAGCTGCTGCTACAAGCATTCATACACACACACACACACACACACACACACACACACACACACACAGACACAGAGAAGCACACTCTCCATCTGCTGCTTCTCTTGTACTTCCTCTTCCTGTGCTATGTTTTTTATATTATTTGTAAGGAATTGGTCAAGATATATTGGTAGAATACAGGGACAACCACATTCCAAGTTTTGAGTATATAGCTCTAAAACTATGTCTAAAAATCGATAATTATCGATATTTTGGAAATGGAAAATGATATCGAATAAAAAATTAACAAAGTAAATATATATTATAAATTGCAGGTAACGCTTTCATATAGACAGACATGGGGTCATGGACATGGACAGACATATTTAGGGGTCGTAGACGCTTTCTCCTGCCTGTTACATACATTTACACAAAACTCTCATACCCCATATCAATGAGTTCAGGATATAACTAGCTATATCGATAGTTCTGCCTATCGACTGTCAAAATTGATGAAAGTTTTGCAGCATTACCGCCGACTACTTTTATGATGAACATGGAGGGGAAAATGTTTCATATAATTAATTATAAATCTGTACTTTGATATAAGCGCGAATCATATTCCAATACAAATGTTAAGCATTCAGTCTCTCAGCGTTGAAATATGTAAATCAAGTTTTAAGTTTAATAACAAGTAATTGCAGGCAATTACTTTGAGGGTGAATTGTGACCGACTACATTCTACTGAAGAAGCATGCGTTAAGTAATAGGAATTAATGCGTACACTACGATTGTAATTATTATTAATTCGGCTGAAAGCTACTCAAAATTTAAGTGGTAATTGAATTGAAAAATACTTCGAAGCAACTACAAATCAAAATCAAAACATTCTACTGTAATATATAGTAGAAGGCCAAGTAAATGTTTGTAAAATTCGTATGCATAGTTAAAATTGGACATGCGTTAAAATGTTAATTTCAAAAAACAATTTCGGCGAAACTAACGACTTTTGTAATTTGTGATAAAATAATTAAATTTAAAATTAAATACAAGCTGTTAAAATTATTCGAAACGTATTTGTTTTTGTGCTGACAGCCTCTCTGTTTTTTTTTTCTTTTTTTCTATCTACAGACATGTTCGGAATTTCACTTTTCATAGAGGAGTTAGAAATACGAGTTCTAATGAATTTACTTTTAATTTGTTCATGCCAAATAATTAATTGTTTTTGAATTAAAGCAAGGTCAATTTGCAGCACATTTGCCAATTGTGACTCACGCCCGAAATGTAGGCTTATATACTTATTATTAATGCGACGAATGTGAAATTGGGAACATTACTGTTAACTGTTAACTGTTATGCATATGTATTGTATGCTCGCAGCAACTGTATTGTGTTGTGCAGTGAAGCGGCGCTAAGGGTGAAGCGGCGACGGTGCAGCAAGCTAACGAAGCCTCAATGGCGGGCACAGTATGAATGTGTTGCCTACTTTTTTGGGCAGCGGCAAAGCGAGTAGGCTGCAACGAAATGTGTATGTGTGTGTGTAGTCATTGGACTGTCGTGTATTCGATTTGGTGTGTGTTTATTTTGGGCATACAAAATTTTCAAATTGATTAGCTAATAGGGTGAATGTGTGTTTGGCTTGCTTGCTGCTTTTATTGTAAATTCATATTTGTATTAATCATTTCTTTTTCAGTTTTTTTTTAATTTTTCTGTTTCATTTTTTGTTTTTCGCTTTCTTCTGTTAGCATCAACGGCATTAAATAAAATGGACGAGTCAAAGAAGTCATTCATTTGGGTATAAACATATGTAATTATATTTATATAGGTATAATTATTAAAAATATTTAGGAATGTTTTTGTTTGAATTCTTTGTTAAGACAAAAATAAAACAAAACACAAATCATAAAATGAGAACTCAAAAACATAAATGAAATTGCGAGTACATATGTATACATACATAACTATATTATATAGTATACATATGTAATCATAAAGTAAATGCATGTGAGTCAAATATATATTTTGCTAGCATATGTTTTCGAGTTATTTTCCATCGTTTTTTTTTTTTTGTTGTTGTTGAATAAATGAACAATAAGAAGGTTAATAAACTGATGCACAGGCCTATGTTCCACATGCAGCAGACTAGGAATATATATATGGTATTGTTCAAGCCATCAATCCATCAATCCATCAATCATCAATCAGGCGGCCCCTCCAAAACGCACACAACTCATGCGTGTTCGTTCATTTCAAAACGTTTAAGCAACAATAAAACCAATAAACATGATTATAACATATATATATATATACATATATGTATTAAAATGTGATCTTGAGTTTCTAGACAAAAAAAAATAACACTCAGCGCATTGTCTGATCAAAATTTAAATTGTACTTGATCTATATAGTAAGTAGGAGCGTTGGTTATGAAGTATGAAAAATGCGCAACGCATTGTTAAAAATCGTCGACAATTGATTTGGAGAGCACAAAATGAAAGTTATTCGATAGATAGTTTGCAGCATAGAGCACAAAATAAAATGACTGTGGGCAAAAAACGGTTGTCACAGAAACAAACGTTACGTTAAACGGCACTTAAAGTCTATTTTAAGTTCATTGAATTTAAATAGCCAGAAAAGAAAGGAACATATTATAATAGTTTAAAAAGAATGATTTGCTTTGTACTTATTTACATGAACTTGGTTTTGATCATTTTTTAGTTCTTGAAACGAAAACAGAAATCAATGAAAACAATGCACATGGAAGATAACACAAAACAAACGAAAATGTACAAGACGATCGATTTCAATATAAATGGATAGATATATAGATATAGATATTTATTCAATGGGTATGTCAAATGTACAATGTGAACGCAATGCGATAATACAAAAGTGGAACAATCGATAAGTCGATAACTCGTTACTTACCACCGCGATCACTTGCTCGACTATGCCGACCAGCGGCTTGCTCAATAATATCATTCAGGACCATAACATCTAGAGGAATAGAAAAAGCAAATCGAGAATACCAGAAAGAGAGAGAGAGAGAGAGAGAGAGAGAGAGAGAGAGAGGGAGAGGGAGACCGATAAATAATCGATTGGTTTGCTTTCACCCTAGAACCTACCTTTCATGTCGACCACCGTTTGTGTCTGGACGGGCTCAATAAAAGGATTGTCGTGATGTTTGATCTTGCCCGCTTCGTCCGTGCACTCCAGGCCGATTTCCTGTAAGAGTTCTCACTTTCAAGTAAAACGATAAATGCATTCAAGATTGGCCGACTTACGTAGTCCCGATGCTCGACCTTATGATTGGTGTCCAGGCAGGTGGTGCCGCCATTTGTGGCGCCCACTGATTGATTGCGTGTATTGCGATTGCGCAACTTACTCTCCTTGGTCATTGTGCTGACGCCCATGACGGCCATGCCGCCAAGCAGATCGCCATGTGAGGTATACGATATACGGGACTGGTGCGAGGTATACGACGAGTGTCTAGAGCCTGTAGCAGAACGAATGCAGTTCGATGATTGTGCATTTGACAAATGGTCAAAAATATCGATTCGTAAGCATTTATTGAATGAATTCTCAATAAATCGATATTCTCAATAACGAAACGATTTAATGTCGCTCGATAACAGAATCTAGCGACAAAGAAATTAATATTTTTTCTTATGATCGTAGAACGATCATGTTAAACATTACTAAAGGTATCGAACAGCGATCGATACTGGGAAAAAGCAATGCAATTATCGTCGATAAATTATATATCGATACAGCAATCGATATATCGTTTATTACCAAGCAGTTGCCTGCTATGGAACCCACCTAGATTGCCATAATAAACAGGCACTATGATGGCTCCATTCTCCTCAGACATGGGCGTCACGGCGTTCGAGTCATCGGCGTATGGCAAGTGTTGTTGTGCATCCTGATATGTTGACAATACCAAAGGCTTGCGATCGCTGCCAGGTATCCCGAAACGGCCACGTCCATTACGTATCGTGTACTGATATCGATACGATTGGTTTGTTCCAATACAATTGAGCTCAAGATTAGTATATTGGCTTAACACAAAACGCAAACTGTTTTAAAGTAGCGGTAGCAGTAGTAGTACTAGTAGTAGTAGTAGTAGAAGTAGTAGTAGTAGTAGTAGTAGTAGTAGTAGTAGTAGTAGTATTAGTAGTATTAGGTAGTATTTAGTAATAGTACTAGGTAGTTGTCAAAGTGGTGAGTTGTAGCAAATATCATGATATACGATTATTAAGTATTTGGAAAACATAAGCGAGAGATTGGCATGATTTGTATGAGGTATATCAATTGTTAATGATTGAAAATCGAAAATTGAAAATTGAAAAGAAATTAACTCAATTATATATAACTCAAACAGTAATTGATATAACCGGCACATATACATACACACTTGATATGGTCCCTAGCGCCGTAGACCGGGCATACGATTTGCTTTGATCATTTGATTATGGACAACAGACAGACAAATATAGACAGGGAGAGCTTTACGAGAAATCGATTTGAATTGCAGTTCGGTGACAAGAAAAAAAAAAAACGTAAATGCTCTATTCTATAAGTACAAATATAAAGGAAATAAACGATATAGCCACAGCATTGTACAGTACATATAGTTTCATTTATTTGCATATCGACAGTTATAGATATACGTAATAGGTTTAACAGGTATACAGGTATACAGATATTCATACATAATCGTACGGAAGCGACATGATTACATAGTACTTGAAATAAAACTAAAAAATCAAACATAATCAATTCGTTTTAAAGAGTTTACATTGAAACGTTACAGTGACTGAAACGGTGACCGCGAGACAGTGACAGTGACGGTGATGGTGACTGTATGCCTGAAACAGTGACAGCGACTGTAACTGTGACTGCGATTGTGACTGTGACGATTACAATATATGCGTATTTTGTGAATACGTGTGCAGCGCCCTCTGCTGGCAAGAACTGTTCATTTCTGCTTCGCAACGATCTGGCAGCACGAAACTATCTTATGTGCTTGTTAAGTTGGCTGCGCCTCAACTTGACTTAAATGGGCCAAATGAACAGTTCTTAGCTGGCACATTGACATACGATAATTTTACACACATTGGGGGCACATACATACACATACATATTTCGAGCATGACAGACATAAATATATACTAAGTTCTCATGAAACATGGAATAAGCAATACACGCACATCACACGCACGCACACACACACGCACGCACACATACACACAAACGGGCCGATAGACCAAATACTGATTGGTTTCGGTTAATGCATTCCGAATGACAGATCTTAAGAAAATGAGACAGACGGAGACAGAGACAGAGAGTGTGAGAGTGAGACAGATATAGAGACATAGAGAAATAGAGAGAGAGAGAGAGAGCGAGAGTGCTGGTACAGTATTTAGTACTCGTACGTAGAGGTATATGTAGATCAAGAAACATCAAACAAGACAAAATCACAAAATATAATTTTGTATACTCGTTATATATCTTACAAACAAAATAAGTATGTATATAGTTATAGACAAAAATACGAATATATGTAAGGAGTATGATATTATAAAATGGTGAGATATGTTTATGTACGACAAGAGATAAGTTGTAGCTTTTAATTATGTTAAGTACCTAAAAACATTACAAATTCAACCGAAAACAGTATCAAGAATTTAACAATAATAATCATTTAAGTACAAATGGTATGCGCCTCTGTGAAAGCTAAGTCGATTTATTTCAATTACTATTCTATGTATACCTGATGCATGAGTTATGGTTCTCTAAGCTTCAATATAAGTATGACTACCATGAGTTTCGTATGAGTTAGATGTGTCTGTGTGTGGGTGTGTGTGTGTGCATTTGTATATGTACAACTGCGGTAAGCATGTGTGTTGAGTGCAGGAGATCTCACACACACATACAGAGCCGCAGAGTTGCCACACACGCATATATACATATGCACAGGTACATTAAACTACAAGTCTCTGAGCCCAAAAACTGTGTTTTGTGTGTGTGTGTGTGTGTGTGTTGGTGTGTGTGTGTGTGTGTGGAAGAGAGTGAATTTCGTAATTGCAAAGTAAATATCTCTGTTGTGTTGAGCCTCTATCTAGATGATATGAAATGGTTAAAGCGATTGTAGTTCTTGATGCTTTTGTTATTGTTCTTATTGTTCTGGTTTGTACTGGCTGTCATTGATTCAAGGAAAACAATACGCTTCGTGTATGTTGATATGTGTGTGTGAGTGTGAGTGTGTGTGTGTGTGTGTGGGTGTGGGTGTGTGTGTGTGTGTGTGTGTGTGTGTGTGTGTGTGTATTGGGCGCTTACCTTGTGAGAACTACGTGATCCCCTGCGTATGTTAAACGGTGAACCAGGTAAGGATAAGGATGTCTAAGTTGTTTTTTTTTTTACAAATAAAATATAAATAGAAGAAAAAAGAAAAATGGAATCAAATAAAATATATATATATATATGTATGTAAATATAGTTATTCCTGCTAAATTTATACAAATTTTTGCTGTCGCTGTTTGAAAGAGTTTGAAAGCAAAATATATACTCGAAGTAATTGTCATTGTGTATACAAATATGTGTATGAATATGTGAATGTATTCATGTGAATACATTTCTTTGCTAATTTCTACGAAATAAATTCAATTGATGTTGTTCGTTTTTGGTTGTGTGCCCCTTAAAAATATAATCAATTCTCAGCAATTTGGCTGCACAACATAATAACTAGGTATTATTTAACTATATTAATAGTGGTTGGTGAGTCGGCGAATAGAGCATTTTATCTACTTTAGCGCAGCGTTAAATACCAACAAAATATAAATAAATACACAAATCATAAGGAAAATGTTGTTCATATTAATGGCAGCACTTTTTAAAGTGCGACTTACAGTATTTGATTTGTTTAACAACAAAATTTTAATATGAATTGGCTTCTCGGAATTTTGCTCAAGTACCAGCAAGTTTTACCACGAATTTCAAATTAATTTCAAAACAAAACTCAAAATTTCAGACTAAAAACTAACAAGTTATTCTAATTAAATATGAACAAACAAAAAGTAATTTCTACTGCTTTTAACATTTAGTCAAATGTACTTGTCAAAACTCTTACGGGGATGCATTGAAAATATGCTTTAACGAAATTCCACAATATCAAATATAGGTTTTACATAAGGTTTCTAACCGCCATCCTCCTCAAAAGTCACAAAATTTCAAACTCAACAAAATATAAACTTGTTTGTGTATTGGTTCATGTTAAGTATTTCTTTCACCCAGCCTAGTACAGTTGAGTATTTTAACTAACAGCTGAATTTGCTCTGTTCTTTATCTGATTCAAGTGTTCAAAGAGTTCTTTTATTTGAGAGCTAGAGAAAGTGTGACAGTATTAGAGAGAAACCTACCTGAGGCCCAGGGCCTACCTTGAGTTCGAGTTGCTCAGTCAGTTGAAAACTGAGCGAGCGATTACGATTATGTTATAAGTAAGTAGTATATATTTTTTGGAATGCAACTCTGAGCAATTAAATTTGGCAGTAAGAACGAGCTAGCGAGAATGCGAGAGCGAGACAGCGAATGCGAAACAGCAATAGTATTTAGTGAGAGTACAAATTCGAGTTATATTTCAAAGAAATTGTTTTCAATTAAATTGCGTTGATTCAAATCGTATATTGGTATAACAGTATTTGTATAGGCCATAAAATTCCATTTCAATCAAATGAAAATAAATCAAAAATAATATTGACCAAATGTTCTTGCTTGGCCACTCAGCTGCAGCTGTCTTCTAGTCTGTGTGTGTGTGTGTGTGTGTGTTTCGTTTTATATGCCTAATAGAGCTCCCAATGTTGTAGGTGCCAGAACTTGGGGTTTCAATGTGTCACAGCCGCTGTGCGCTAAGCATGTGCTTGCCAAAGCAAAAATAACTATTGAGAATTTATAATTGGATTTATAGAAATGTGAGAGAGTAAAAATGCCAGAGCTATCGACATGCTGCAGCATGTTGTTGGTGGTATCGCAAAACGTAACGCTGCGCTTATCGTTATCGTTATCGAATTTATCGACGGCGATGCTTAGAAATCGGTGCTAGTGTAGCCATTGTGCCGTACTGTACTTAAACTTTTCGTATTCGAACTGCACTTGTCTTTCTTTTGTTTTGTAGTAAAACTTAGGATTTTCGCATATTTTTGAGTTTTATTTTTCAGCTATGTAAGAATATACCTTTATGGTATATATATAAGTATATATATAAATTGATAATAATTGTAAATAGTTAACGAAAATGAAAGCAACGTTCACATGCAAATAATAATGCAGCCATTGAAATTATTAAGATTATTTCTCAAACAAAATCAATTATATGAGTAAGAACAGAACATAAACGGATGGTGGTTGGCAGTTTGTAGAATTAATTATGGAAAGCCCAAGCTGTCCTACGCAAGTTTGTTGCATATAAATATATAAATATATATACATATGCATTATGTACGCATTGTTCAAGCACGATCGTAAGTTAGGAATTTCGACTGATTGTGAGCAGATAAGTGTTTGAAGTGTTGTAAATGGCTCAAAGCATGTTTTTTTTTTTAAGTTCTGTTTCACTTTAATAGTTAGCCTCATGTGAAGCTAGATATTGTTCTTTTTTTTAGCATTGTAGTCGTCCTCAGTTTTACATTGCTTGCATTGTAATGAAAGGTAAGCATCGTTGAAATTGTGTTTTTGTATTTGTATTTGAGCTCCAATCAAGTTGTCACCTAAAGCATTCCGAGCAATGAGTTCAACTGAAAACCAAAAAAACTTGACAAATCCAAACAGATACCCGTTAAATCAGAAAATCAATCAATCAAAAATCCAAATCAAAATGATTATGCGAAATGCCAATAATAAGAGCCAGCTAACTACGAGCACATTGAAATCATGATGGACTTAACATTTAACAAAAGACTGCCTGCGACTCACACACGCGCACACACACACACACACTCGCAGAAGCAGGAACACTCGCTAACACACATACACACATCCACATACACAATGACATAATGCATGCACTAATACAATCAAATATTTGCTAATACAATGAAATGGAGTTTGAGAGAGAGAGAGAGAGAGAGATACGGCTCAAAGATAAGAATAAGAAAGATAGACGGAGAGAGAGAGAGAGAGAGAGAGAGGGAGAGAGATAGAGAGTGGGGGGCATAGCGAGTCTTTGTAAGAGCGAGACTACAATTATTTGGCTATTATTATGTCATGATATTGTTTTTTGGTACATGAAACTACAGCTTATTAATTAATATTTGTACATACACGCATACACGCACTAGCACTACTCGTTATATGGATTGCAAAGGAATATTCGCTAGTTATGATGGTTATTATATATATGTATATATACTTAAGCACGATATGGAGGATCGTTCCAACAACCAAAAATTGAACAGTGGCAATTTATAAACCAAAACGCGCAAACAACTAAAGTGAATGTAATTTAATCGTTACAGTAACTGCAAAATAAGTACTCGTTACTCGCGCAGCGAGCAGCGAGTAGCAACAGCAGCAGTGTTGACCGAGTATAATGAGTGGCAATCTTTGAGCTCGAAACAAAACTTAGCTCGTAGCTGCAAGAGCAAAGAGCAGCAGCGAATGCTGTACTCGTCGACGCAGTCGAGACATAAACATTTACTCGCTCGAATCCGAGAACGAATGCAAGAGCACAGTTAGAAAGAAGACGTCACGATTAACGAGTAGAGTAGAAAATAAGCTGGCAAATATGTATATTTGCACAGCTTCTGGCATCAGTGGACAATGATAGATGGAAATCAAGGCTATCGAAATCGATATACGATAATTTTGCAAATATTATGAACATAACAGAAATCATAGAAAATCACGCATACCCGACTGATTGCAACTAATAAACGAGAAACGATAAACGATGAACGATAAACGATGTAGACAGGCCGTTTAGCTGCATATGAGTAAATCGAAATTGTAATCGAAACCGAATTTGAAATAGTAATCGAAATGGAAATCGAAATCGAAAACCAAAGACAAGTTCGTTAAGTATATATTTATATAGAGTAGAGCATATATATAAGTATATATCCCAAAAACAAGTACAACAACAAATAACGAGAACGAGAATTAAAGACAACATAACGGAAAACAAAAGAGACAAAAAAGTATAAATCAAAGAAAATTATTGCGCTCGGAATACTTACCGTGCTCACTTTACGAACTTTGGTAGCTTGGTGTGCTGTGGTAGGTGCTGGTTGTCTTTGTATAACGCTCACCGACTCCGACTCCACTTCGACGCTACGAATGGACATCTTCTCCTTGTTGTTGTCATCGTTGCCCTTTTCACCGCCAACGAACAGCTCGTAACTGATACACGAATACGTTGGACTCTTGGCCATTTCGGGATGCAGTGCCGCCTCTTCGGCGGCAGCGGCATCGGCGGCGGCCTGCGCATGCGCATTGGCGCGCTCCTCCAGCTTAGCCGCCTTCGCAGCGGCCGCCTCCTCTGCCTCCTATAATGATATATGCACAAAGAATTTTGTTTGCTGATCTGGAAAGGGGCGCGAATCGCAATCGGCACATCGTATATGCTCTATGCTATATGGTATATGGTACATGCAATTGGGATTTCAGTTTAATTGGGATTTGTGTGGCTTACAAACAGAAGACAAGTTCTACAAATATTCATATATATATATATATATATATATATATGAATAAAATTATAAACATTGAAGTGCTGTGCTGTGGGTTGGGAGCTCTTTTTGGCTGGGATCGGACTTTGGTGGGGAACTTTAGTTTTATTTTTTTCGTTTTTTTATATATGTTGTTTATGTTTATACGTCTAGGTAATTGTACTTGATTTTTTCTTTTGTTTATTGCTTTTTACTTTCAGGTGTTGAATTTTGAATTAGTTTAAAACAACTAAAAATAAGTGCGTTCTTAATAAAATACTGACAAACAATAAGAATTTTATAAAGATATATATCCATATAGATATTTTGATACTTAGATAAAAGAGTTGTACACGGGTGAGCAGAGAATAGAGAATATATGGCCAGTTTGGCATAGATCTGTGGCATGACATATCAATAAATTGAAGTATTTTACTTGCTTTACACGAAGAGATCAAAGATACACAAAAACACAAACCAGCAAAAAATCAACTAAAAATTAAATCAACAACATATATGCAAGTAGTTTGGTAAATAAGTACGTTACGATTATATATATATATTATAGTATATACATATATTATATATATTACTGGAGTTTGGAAAGCAATACATATGTATGTGTTGATATATAAGTAGTTATTTAGTTGGGCATTACAGATATATGTATATATGCATTCGTGGTTAGGTGTTCTTTTTACAGCTACACAATTGTACACTCTGTATGTACATACGAAAGAGACATTAAAGTGTGATCATACATTGTGATGTACGATTGATTGATATACAGACATATATATATGTATATATATATAGAGGGAGAGAGAGAGAGAGATAGAGCGAGAGACAATTGGACTTTATACATACATATACAAAAGAAAAAAGCAACTCTTGTTGTATTTAATAGATATTTTCAATGATCAATTCAGCTCACTGGTAATTGAGATTGAAATTATCTACCATTTTTGTTGAGGTGGCTTTAATGTGGTTGTTTGTCCATTGGGCGTTTAGGTCTCTACTGGGTTTCTACTTACACGTATCGCCTCCTCTTCGGCAGCCTCCTCTTCTTCGGCCTTCTTTTGCAATTCGTCATATGACATGGCAACAATGGCCAAAATCAAATTCACAAGATAGAATGAACCTAGGAAGATGATGACTATAAAGAACAGCATGTGCCAGGGTCCAGCGGCACGGAGAACCAGCTGATACAGGTCCTCCCAAAAGTCCTGGGTCATCAGTCGGAAAGCGGACAGAAATGCCCAACCGAATGAATCGAAACTGGTGTAACCATAATTGGGATTCGGTCCAAACCCCTGCAGACACACATAGTCGTCATCGCATTGACTGCAATCGATGGGCAATCGATGGGTGAAAATCGATAAGTCGATAACACAATATAAGCCGTATCGCGGCGTTCGCTACTCACCCAGCGCCGGAGATGTTGCCACATAATGGAAACGATATACCATCATCCTCGGAATACCAATTGGAGCTATTCCGATTATGATAGTCCCAGTTCTCATCGGTTAAATTGCCCCAGGAACCATCAAGCGGGAATTTCTTAATGCATTTCTGTGTCAGTACGCCCATGTAGATCTGGAGGCCCATCAGGGCGAACACTGACAGCGAG
Source organism: Drosophila borealis (assembly GCA_035045885.1). Lineage (NCBI taxonomy): Eukaryota > Metazoa > Arthropoda > Insecta > Diptera > Drosophilidae > Drosophila > Drosophila borealis. Next base: position 4,041,308 of record JAWNOR010000405.1, on the reverse strand, counting down.
AACATTGTCAAAATTATCACATCGCGCAGATTTTTCACCGACTCAATGACAGCGCCAACAATGGTTTTCAGGCCTATAATGGGTTTTATTATTTATGATCAACAATAATCGTATACTCGAATCAGTACGGTGTTTATATAATTTGTATAACAGTTTTGTATAACAGTTCTCAGCTAACTGGCTTGTATAACAGTATAAAAGTTTTAATTTTTTTTTTTTTGCAAATTCAAAGCTATGTTCATACCTGGAACAATGGCTACGGTTTTTAGCGCACGTAGCACCCTAAACGTTCTCAGGGCTGCAAGATTACCTAAATCTATACCCATGGTCACATAACTGTGTTGGATCCAAGTAAAGGTCAATGTTGTTGTTGTTGTTGTTGCAGTCGCCAAATGTTGTTGTTGTTGTTAATATTAACGATGACAGAAGCAAATATACATATACATGAGATGTCATTAAGTATTGGTAATTACAAATTTAATACTATCGATCTAATTATGTTAAAATAGATTGGTACGATTATGTTTGCAGTCGTTAGTAATTACAAATGTATAATTAGCTTGCTTCATGTGTGTGCGTGTGGGCGTGTGTGTGTGTGTGTGTGTTCTCATATTTGTCTTAAACAGCGCAATTAAGTTTGTAATTTGAGCCAAAGGAAAAATTCAAAAGAAGAATAATAAGAAGAAATATCTGTCTGTGAAAATGAATTGGAATGTGTGAAATGTGTGAAATGTGTGTGTGCATTAGAGAGAAAGCTGACATTGAGTATGCGAATAAAAGTGTATGTTACAAATGGGTTTGGCCAGTTAGTGAATACCCGCCGACCCACCGACCCGCCGACCCTCCCTACCTACCCCCCTTCCCCCTCTAGCGCAGCCCCTCAAGTTAATGATTCATTACGGGAATGTGCCACAAGCTGTGGATAGCTAAGTTCAGGTTACACCTGGGGCAGGTGCAGCTCCTGCTGTTCTGTTTCTGTGTGTCTGTGTTGCTATAAAAATATTTATGCACGCACACAAGCGTACCATGAAAATAGCTGTCGCACACACACACACACACACGCCCACGTATCGGTGTGGCCTGGTAATGTCCATTTGCTTGAGTTGTTTGCCTTGTCGTGCTGTATGCTGTCATCCTTTGGGAATTTCACGTTACTTCTGCAGCCAGAGCAACCTTTCATTTATTTTTCATGAATATTTATCGATTCGAATGCATATAAATACAGCTTACACACACACTCTCTCACGCCTTTACATAAGCTCCCGTATAAGTGTGTGTGTGTGTGTGAGCGCAAGTACATGGCGTGTAAATTGGCTTCTAATTGGCCTGGCCTCTAAACTGTTTACCCGGCAAATATATCTTTGTATGGCGTACTTCTATTATCCCAGCTCTATGTATATTGATTCTTGTTTTAATTGTGACTTTTAAGTACAAGAAACAACTTGAATTCATCTGATTTCGTTCGTTTTTAAGCCTAATTGAACTCATCCTATGAACGAAATAAACTCAATTTAAGGCAACAAAACTTAACGCAATTTGATCCCAGTTTGAACTTGAAACAAGTTTAATCTATATTTCCCTTTCCCCTATTGCAAGCCCCAATCAATTCCTAATCAATTTCCTTTAATTCCTTTAATCAATTCCTATGGACCTTTTAAAGCTTGATTTAAATAAAATTATTTGAAATGACTTTTTCAAGAGCTTTTAGACCCATGCCAAGGCCATTTAAAGCTTCTCTGAAATGAAGCACAAGTTCTGCTTAATTCAAGCTTTTTTCGAAAGAATAAAGAACTGTTTAAAAGGGAGTCAAGAACGAAAATCCTTGTCACGGGCTTTTTTCCAGCTAAATGCTATGGATTTTCTTGTGCCTTAAATTTTGTTGCTTGTTCGAGCGCGGAGTGTGGCGGCGCCTAAAAGCGCGCTTTAAACTTGGCGGGGAGTAAATCGTGTGCGCCATGTGTGCGGTTTGGCGGGCTGACGAGGGCTAGTAGGGCAGGTGGGGCGGCGGGTTGGTGGGGCGGGGTGTCCAAGGCTGCGCGTCTGTGCGGCGCCAGCGAAATGCGCTGCACGAACAGCCCGGCCACGCGTTGCGGCAACCTCGAGGTGGCCCTCCGCAGCTCAGCCCGGAGCCCGGAGCCCGGACAGAGGGCGCCCAATAAATGGTTAAATTGGAGCAAAAAGCAATGAAACGAAACTGTCACGAAACGAAAACAAAAGAGAGCAGAAAAAAGAATAAACAAAAAAAACGAAATAATAATATCTTGCAGGAGCAAATAAAAAAGCCAAAAATTAGTTTATGACTCGCTCGTACTATGTGGGTGTGTGTGTGTGTGTGTGTTAACTGGTATGGCAAATAATCATAGCAAAGCCAACTCTGTGTGTGTGTGTGTGTGTGTGTGTGTGTGTGCCATTAGTAACAGCAGAAAAGAAATCAATAAAAACGCTCGCTCTCAACTGCTGCGCCACGGCTCACATGGCGTATGTGTAATTTTAGCAGCTACCTTTGCCATATGTGTTATTATTGTTAATGTTGTGGTTGCTGATATTGTTGTTGTTGTTGTTGTTGTCGTGACATTTTGTCATGTGTATATGTATGTGTGTGTGTGCCTGCGGGCAATTTAAATGAAAAGTGCAATTCAGCGCCCGTTTTTGTGCCACGATATTCGTTGATTAAATACAAAATAAATATATTTATTAAATTAAATTCCCAACCAACCGTGGCTAATGAATAACAATTACGCACACCCACACACACACACACACCCACACATACACGCACACGCACACACATCCAATTTTCATTTCCGAAGAAATTTGTAAATAGTTCGCAATAAATATGTCTAATTTGCATAATTGAACAGAAAATTTGAATATTAACCGTATTCAGTGAATTTGTTTTTTGTTTTGTTTTTTTTTTTTTAATACATATGTATACATATTTGTTTTTTTTTTTTATGGGCTGCTAGTTAATTAACATACGATATGTATTAACTACATTTGTATATATATTAAATGGCTAACAAAAAGGCAAAATCAAAAGCGAAATGTAAGAGAACTTTAATGACTGACCGAATGATAATTAACTGGCGTGTATAACAGTTAATTTAGCATAGTATAAAAGGCGATTACGATACAATACGATACGATACGAAATCAGAAGAGAAAAACCCAAAAACCAAAAACGATAAACGATAAGCGATAGTCGATAGTCGATAGTCGTTAATCGAGAAACGATATGGTACATATACGAACATAGATGGATTTAGTATGGCATTATGATATATAAGTAGTAGATGTGTGAAAGATATGTGAGCATTTTGATTGACATTGATAAATTAGTAAATTGATAAATAGTTAATAATATAACTCACGCTAAAGCTATTACTACGAAGTCCAGCCAATTCCATGCATCTCTAAGATACGTAAACGGGCATAAAATGAAACCTCGTGCCATCACTTTAACAGCTGATTCAAATGTGTAGATTCCGGTGAATATCACCCTAAAAACGAATTGAATTTCGAATGCAATTTGTTTTTCGTTTCTTCATCTCCTTATTTTTTCAACAAAATTTTTATTTTTTATTTTTCATGGCTAGTCAAATAAAATGTATATCGTAAAATACGAGTATCTTAAGTTTGCTTTTGGGTCCTCACAGCTTTACAATTCGTTATTTTATGAACGAAAGAAACGTAATCTATAAACGGCATGCCGAATATGTTATACCCTGGCAGTTATTCGAACTGCAAATGTTTCGATTATTTATTGACTTATCAATTAATTTCGCCAACTGTTTTTTCTTTTTTCAATTAATGCAATAATGTGTATCGGATCTCTGAAATATTTAGTTATTGAAATTATTATTGTAAATTTATAAAGCACAATCGATTGGTGCTAACGATAATCTTACGCAAACTATCGATAACTTTGCAGTACAGTCAGATCTTTAGGCATTAAAAAAGCAGACGTATTTAAATTAATCGATACCCATTTTGGGCGCAAAATTTAGCTGCAAGGGTTTTGTTGTTAATAAAGTAAAATACAAATATATATATAGAAATAAGAATAGATTTCCGCTGAGAGTATCGCTAAGCTCTGAACATTAATTAGTTAATAGCCTTGACTTATTTATGCTTAAAAATAGAACTTAAATTTAGCTTAGCCCTGCAAACATTGAGTTTGTGCTTGAATACATTAAATGCCGTTTCGACTTTAAGCTGGACTCCCAGCATTTTGAACTGTAATAAGTGTGCATTAAAGGCAGACAAATTGTTTGGAAATCTATATGGCAGATCAAAGGGCGGCCGCAATTGTTAATAACAAGCACTTGAGATGCAGATAGAAAGACGACAATTGTCAATGTCAATAATTATTAATTGTGTGCTTGATGCCGATGCAGATGCTAATGCGACTGCAGCTGGTGCTCTGATGTGGGCGTTCAGATCAATATGCCGACCTTCGGCCTGAATTCCAGCTGAGGCAGCTGTGTGGGTCTTTATGTCTTGGTTAGTCATTTGACAGATTTAAATCGGCTTGCAAGTGACAAGGCGGACAGACAGTCAGGCGTCCAGCTACCCGCCCTGACAGCCCCGCCCTGACTGGCCCGCCCACAGCTGCAACTAGTTCAAAGTCTCTGGTCTGTGGGCTGAGCATGCGTTTGACCTAGGCCCCAATGCCTGCGAAGGACACTTGAGTTGCGTTTTAATTGCAGGTATTATGTCTTTCTGGGCGCCCACAAGTGCAGCCACAGCTCAGCAGGCGACCCACATAGATGCGGCTGCCAACTGCTTAGATAGGCACAGAGACAAAGTTTACACGCGCGCGCTCTCTCTCTCTCTCTCTCTCTCCCTCCCTCTCTCTCTCTCCCTCTTTCTATTCTCTTACTCACACTCAAGCTCTCTTTTGTGTAAGTGTGTGTGTGTGTGTGTGTGTGCGTGGCAGCAACTATTCCATTTTGGGCTAAGCGCAGCCGCCGTTGTCCACGAAGAAACAGAAAACTTGGCCCCGAAACGGAGACGGAAATGAAGACGGAGACGCAGCCGGAGATGAAGATGGAGCCGAGCCGAGTCGCAGCTGAGCTCCAATTGCAGCAGCATCTCTAATGCGTTCCAAGTTCAAGTGGCACTTCCGCACACTCACACACACACACACACCCACACACACACACATATTTGTGCTACTTGTTAGGGTACTCAATTCTGATACCAAATCTGCGACAAAAATTTTGATATCAGCTAAAAAAATGACGTAACTCTTTTCACTTTTGATTGCTTCTTTAATCGCTTCTTGCGCTTTTTCAGCATTTTGCTCGTTTTCTTCTTTTTTTTGCTTTTTCTTTTTTTTTTGCTATATTACGAGAGTACATGAGCTATTTACAGTTACCGCTAACAATACATGTACTTCGTACAGTGAAGCATACACTCAACAAAATTTTGATTCCAAAATTACAAACAATCGACAAAAACAATGAATTGAAAAGTTTTCGATATTTTAGAAAATATTTTCTTTAAATTTATATTTTAAAGTTTGGAAAATTATAATTAACAATTTATTTTTGGCGATTTTCTAGAATTGGGTACGACAAATTTGTCGAGTGTACGTTTTTTATATGGATTCGTATCTAACTGCTGTTCTAGCTATTTGTTATACTTTGATACACAACTATGAAAATCGAAATACAATTTTAGATTGAAATTTGAGCACTTTACATAAATGAGAGAGAGCGAGTTTAAGGGGGCGGGGTTTGTTTTGGAACTACGCAGATATTCTAGAGCGAAATATATACTATTTATACTATGTATATGTACGAGAGATTTTGCTAAATACATATATATATATGTATATATATAGAAACTAATAATTACAATCTATATTTAACTAGAAACTATTAAATTCTAAAAATTCGTTGCTTATTGCAGTGCCTGCAGATTTGATCAATTGTAGCTGTAACCCCGATTTCTTACTATATATCGTTAATGAAATTATACAGAATTTCGATTAAGCGCTAAGTATTTAAGATTATACGGATTATATGGTCTAGTAATGTACATATAGAGTATATATCTATCGGTAAATATATCGATATACAATAGGCAATTACTTCAACAGCATGATATGGCGCAATTAAATGGAACTAGACTTTAATGCTACATAACTACTTATTAATAATACTAATAAATATAGTTGTAAAACGATTCAGGGTTTCGATTCAAAGGGATATATACTGCGTATACGGGTACAAGGGCTGTTATCGTTACTTACATACTTAATCTACTTAAGAGTTAATATTTATTGTTGCTAGTTTTGCTGTACTACTTATGATACTATGGCTACGTCAAGGATGGATTACCAAAGAATTGTTTAATTGTTTACTGTATTCAAAATGTGATCGAATTGAATTTGATGAATTTTTTAATTATTTTGTTATACGAAAACGTGAACAAACCAAAACCAGCTGGCTGGCCAGTTGAATAGCTAGTTACAATATGTTTGGTATTTACATATTTAGTAACAAGTATTTGATTGGGTTGACTACAATCCGATATTTAAGAGTTAAGAGCGCCCAGGTGCTAAATGCGATTTTGTTTTTTGATTACGGCAATTTACAAAATGAGCGGCATCGAAATGTGTCTAAACTTTATATTGTATTTAGCTGCTGTTTTTCTTTTTAACTTGATTAATCGAAAAATCAAATGTTTTGATTTGTAACAGATGTGATGCAAGTACAATCGAATATAATACAGGGTGGCCAGCGTTCAACAGGTTTTGAGCGGCATACAAAAGCTGTTGAGCACGACACGCAGAGAATCTGGCACGATCTGCTGGCCAAATGAGCTTATAGCAATGAGCTTTCCAACTACTACACAATGTTTAATATAATCGAATTGTATTCGATATCATTTAACTCGCTAATTTGATATTTTTTGTACAAATTCCTGGCTTGGGGCATTAATTGAAATGTTCTTAACCTTGCAGGCGCTTCAAAATGTAATTAATATTTTCATTGTAAACGTTATCGTTATCGTTATCATTACTTTGGTTTGTTGTTGTTTATTCGATTAATTTTTTTTTTGTTTTTTTTTTTTTTTGGGCGTTGTCTGGTTGTAAATTATAGTTGAAAGAAATTTATGTTTGACCTAAATACACGTCTGCATCAATATCGAAAAAGGTACATTTAATATAAATATATCGATTATATATATATATGTATATATGTACATATATATATTTATATATATGCATATATATGTAAATTATTTAAGGTATCAACTTAGTTGAAAGAAGAAAATAAAAATACAACAAAATAGATATATAAATCAAATCAATTTGTAGCTAAGGGTTGCCCAAATATGTTTTGTATATCGCAAGTAAATAACTGTAAGACCCAGTAATACGAATATACATGATATATATATATATATAGTATGCATGTACTGGTTGTTAATACTATATACTCGGACATATTGTAGATGCTGGGCCATCTCGCTAGTTCTAGTCTAATTAGCTAATCGACAGTACTTACTCAGTGGACTCGACCGTGGGCGTTGTCGGCATTATCATCAATATGCAGTTCACGAGAATGGTGGTAATGATAAATAACGAAAATAATGGATGCACTAAAATGTAAATGGCCACACGACGTATCGGATTGAATGGATCGAGCAGCCACATTGCTTTTGATGCAGAAAAGCGAAAAATATCTTTTCCCTTGCTTACAACTACGAATGTCTGCAAAACGAGATACACAATTGGAATTGGGTTTGAATATAATCGATTAATATTAGTAAATCGATCCAATTAGATCAATATTAATTAGCTGTGTGCGTTAATTTAAAATGGGGCTCTTAGTTGGCATCTGACAACACTCACCAGTATATTGCTGTAGTATGGATCGATATCCTCGAGAGGAGTGGAGGCCAATTCCGGCGGGAAGCTGCCCTGCAATCGAACAGGTATTGGCACACCCTGTTCAAGTGTAGGATCCGGTTGTGGACCTTCATCCTCGTCCTCGTCATCATATCGGATCTGTTGTTCCCGGTACGTTCAGCACGTTTGGCGTTTTCCACAAATACACAGAGAACAAAGAATTGCGCACACAAATATTAGCATAATCGTTATACACGATTCAACATATATCGCACATATATACATGTATATATATATATATACGCATATAGATTTACAGTTTGTCCATTTATGTTAACAAGTTGTAGGTGGTAAGTAGTAGTAGTAGTAGATAGGCACATTAGTGGGCTAGCACAAATCAAAAGGCATTAACAATAACTGAAATATTTATTATTTTTGGAAATTCTTGAAAATTTTGTTTATGGTTTAAAGTTTGCATAGCACATTGAGTGACAATTCGTACAAGAATTAAAGAGTTATATATTAATTTTTGACAGAAGTGAAGGCATTTCGAGAGATTGTTTTATTTGGGCTAGGCTGTTATGTAAAAGATAAAGATAAAATAGATCTCAAATGAGCTCTTCTATATACAACAATTCAGAAATCAGAAATGAATAGTTAAATGAATGTAGACTATATTGATAAACCATTGAAAGCATATCTTAACAGAAGGCGAAAGTTCAAAATTAACATGCTTAACAGTGTCGTTTAACCAGTGTTGTGTAGGTATATACAAAGCTAAATAGTAATTAAATAGGTGCGCGTGCTAAGGCTTAGGTCTAGGAATCTTTATATTTGTATAACTACATATACATACACACACACACACACACATCCACCCTCACGCAAACATAACAACAATTAGACAGAAATCTTGAACAGTTCCAATACTGAAATGCTTAACCAGTGTTGTGTAAGTATTTACAAGGCTACTAAGCTGTAATCAAAACGAAGCACGTGCTAAGCCTTAAGTATAGGAATTTTTACATTTAACTACATGTACAGAGACACACACACACACACACACCCACACACACACACACACACACACGCGCGCGCGCTCATCAGAGGACACGTCATGGCAACGTTTAGACTAAAATCATGGACAGCTCCAATACTAATAAAACTGGTATCGTGTGTGTGTGTTTTTTTTTTTTTTTTGGTTGCTTTCGATTTTTCTCATATTTATTATGACGATGATTATTTTTGTATGCTTTGGGCAACTTTAATTGCGCTGTCATGCATATTGTATGGGGGACAATATTTGTGTCCCATTGCTGGGGCCACGGTACGTCTATCGATTTCAAGGAAAACACACACACAAGCACACACAGTTTGTATCGATGTATAAAATAACTAGCATTGTAGTTAGTTTTTACTTTCCATGGACATGGACATGGACATGGACATGGACATGCAATGCCAAAAGCAAAAGTAAAGCAAAAAGTCGAACGTCACCGTCATGGAATTGTTCGACACACACACACACACACACACATACAATGAGTAGAGCGGCGCTTAAAAAAATTCCATAATAGTTGGTTTGCTTGCTTGTTTGCTTGGCGTGACAATTAGATTGTATGTGTCTGTGTTAGTGTGTGTGTGTGTGTGTGTGTGTATTTGTGTGTTGACGCAATTGCGCCAACGAATGGGGCCCAGGAATGAAGCAGGAGCTTGAGCCATGACCATATAGCCTGAGTGTCGCAGTCATGACTATGGCTAAGGGGACTGCGGAAGAACTGCTGCCAGCTGCCTTTTAAACAGGCCAAGTCAAGTCTATATTTAAACTAATAAAAGGCAAGCCGCATCGCAGGCCTCACACACACACACACACATGAACAGACTGACAGATGGACAGACGGACAGACGGACAGACAATATGGCGGTTTCAACCGGACACGTCTGTTCCCGCCGACATACATATACAATTTATGACGCATGCAACGCCAGAAACTGGAGCACAAACAATATATAAACGTATCAGGAATTCAAATGCTGACTGAAACTATAACTGATTTAACTTCATTTATGTTACTTAACACTGGCGCAGTATTTACAAATTTAATGTGTGTGGCAGCACTGGCCGAGCACTTTTATTTGAACTAAAAGCGAACAATTCAATGTGATATATGCAAAACGTTGAGCTCATTAAACTTTGAATATGTCGAAATGCCGCGAGCTTCAGGGCAAGCCCAGTTGTTTTATGAACTTTGAAATTATGGACACAAGGTATTAACAGGCTGGCAGCTTTGTTCGTCTTTATGAAAACTACTTGGCGTTGCCACATAATGGCAAAAACCGTTCACTTAATGGGAAACTATTAATTTGCAAAATTAGAGCGCAGTTAATATGTATGTATATTAATTAGGTAACCTAGCCTCCTAATTAAACCGACTAAAACATTAAATTAGGTAACATAGTCTCTTATCGAACCGCTTAAACTTTATTAAATAGATATCGAAACACGATACGATGCAACATGCAGAGCCAAAGATGTTGCACACACACGCACACGCACACACACACACTCACAGAATTGGGGCGACGTGTCTATTTGCTACATATAGCATTGATCTAAGTATGTGTACTTAAACAGAGTTTACTTATACAGAGTAGTCATAACAGCAAGCAGCTACAAATTAAAATCAAACAGAAAACAACAACTTAAATCAAATTGCCTGTTAAATACTTTCTGTCTCGATTAATAGCTGCTCTTAATGTGCAGCTTAAGCACTTGAGGAAAGAAGAAAAACTCATCAACTTGAAGCTAGCTTGCTCGACTAGCTAATGCCCTGTAGCTAGCGAGTACAAACGACAATGTAAGCCCCTTAATTGCATGTTTATTGATATTGAAAATTTCCGTAGATCAAATATATATATATTATATATACCTGAGCATACAGAGAAGATAGTCAGATATCTATATACCTCCAGCTTTGACAAAGTTCAGACGAATAGATTCATTGGAATCAAGACTGCGAACGGAACTAAAACTTATTGTAGACCATAAACTGAATTTTTTACCAAAACTTTTTTACTATACATTGTTTCATATTAAAAATAGTTGTGGGTAACCCAGCCACAATGGGCCCCAAAAATGACGTTTATCTAAACATATTTGTTAGACGCCATTTTGGGGTAGAGCTCGAATTTAGCCCGCAAATTCTGTATGAAAATATGTACATACATATATGACAAGCAATATTTTCAGTGGAACGGGCAAATGTTAAGTGAATATCGAATTGTTTCATTTAATGGCAGGAAGCTGGTTCGAATTGCGTGCTGAGCCAGCGATTTTACTTTTTTTTTGGTTTAAAATTTTCAGAGTCTAGCTTGTCTGCGCTTAAGTAGCAAACTACCAGCTTGCCTATTTACAGGGTATACCAAAAGTATGGACACATTTCAATTAAACCTGGTCAAAAGCTGCGCATTAACTTCGTTTCAAATGCCGAAGTTTGTGTATATTATAATTATTATATATGTTGATGTGGCTAATGTTGTTGTTGTTGCTGTTATTGTTGTTGTTGTTGTTGTTGTTGTTGCTGTTGTTGTTGTTGTCATAGTCTCTGACTTGGGCACTTACTTCTCAGTTCCATTTACCGACTTACAGGCATTAGGGCCACGGCACTGGCACGATGAGTCACAAGTCATGGCAGTTTGATTTGTATTTTCTTTTTTATATAGTATATATATAGTATATGGTATAATACGAGCATTATGCCGTTAATGATTTGTTTGGCTTGGCTGGGCGGCAATGCTAAATTTTGTATACTCTTTCTTTTCGTACAAATTTTGCAATTGCGCGCACGTGTAAATCCTCAGACATCTGCATAGTATGGTCAAAAGAAACTGAACCTAGGCTACTGTTAAGGGTACTCATTGTTAAGGGTACTCACTGTTAAGGGTACTCACTGTTAAGCCCTATTCGCTAAGCTAACGCTCACACACACACACACACACACATTTTCGCCTGGCACAACAACAATTAACACACGCACAACTGAGACTCAATCACAAAATTGTGGAGTAAGAAGATTCTTCGGCACGCCGAAAATTAGATACCCTTCTGGTAACCTAAATGCCAAGTTTGCTGAAGATGTCTTGAAAAATAGAAAACTTATCTTTCCTTACAAAATCTCATTTATCTATCGATTGTTCATATTCCTGCATAATATACTTAGTAATCCGATATTGATCAAATTCATATATGAAAAGCATAGTAAAACTAGTTAGGTTGTGAAAATCTTGAACAACGATAAACTTTTTCCAGTTAGAACAAAAGTTTCAACCGATCATAACTATGAGAGCTATATGAAATAGGGATCCTATTCCCCCGACCACGTACTACCTACAGCAAAAGTTGCAAAAGTTGCATAGAAACAGACAGACCTGGCTACGCTTCAGCATCTACATATGTACATATATGCTTAATTGGTTCGTCGAAGTCTCCTTTACACGTTTCTTGACATACATAAATACAATAACCTCTTCAAGGCTAAATGAACACAGTCACACACACACACACACACACACACACACATGCACATCATCTGTATATACATTTTAGTGAGAGCTGCATAAGAACTTTCTCACACAGTCGAAAAGTTTGCAAACCGATTGTGAGCCCTCACACACACGCACACGCACACACAAACAGGACATATGCGTCTATTGATGCCACTTGGCTGAAAATCCCTTGAGTCCTTTGAGTCCTTTTGCTTATAAGCGCATTAACAGCACTCAAGCAAATGGGCACAAGCCGCAGCCTGGAGCCTGCAGCCTGCTGCCAAGAAACCATAAAAGCGCCTGCTAGGCGCAGCTTTGAGGCTCTGATTAGTTTCAACACTGTGCAACAAAGTGCGGGCATCAACAATTTTCGGACCACAAAGCAATTTAACTTGCAACCAAATTAACTTAAAAAACTTTGGGCAAGACTAAAGTGCATTATTGAAATAAATCACAAATGGCCGTAAAAAATGATTGCAGAATGACCTTGATTCCTTCAATAGACTTTAGACATATTGAGAATACATTTACGGGCTCTTTGAAAATATAAAAAATTATTTTAGCATTAAGAATTATTCTCAAAATAAAAAAGATAATTGAAAGTCAGAAAATAAATGAGCATCGGAAAATTGCGTAGACAAGCGACGAGAAACTCTGTTGCATAGTGTAATTGAAACTGTCCGCACTCAGCGCTACCTGATCTATATACAAATATTGCCAGACTGTTTTTGGCAGAATTGAGAGAAGAGTTGCATTTAGCATAGCTTCAGCAAGGTGGCAAATAAAGTAAGCTTTGGTAAATCATATGAGCGGGATAAGAAAAATCTTATATATGTATATTCATAGTTGCATAGTCAAAAAGGAGCTGCACTTTCGGCTATATAGTTATATATAAACACACATATACATATACATATATATATACACAGTACATATTTACGAGTAGACAATTAGGTGAGTTATTGGAAAAGCAAAAGTTGATACATACACACAATAGTTATGTATAGTTAAGATAAATAATTGAAGCTCGGCAAGTGTGACACCAAATTCAACTAATTTTTACAGGGATTTATACAAATTAAGAGAGTACGCATACCAATATATACGAATGCGAATACGAATACGAATACGAATACGAATGCGAATACGAATACGAATACGAATACATATACGAATAAAGTTTGAAGCAATTACATAAGAACAAAAAAGATATGCTGCTAAGAACTAACAAAATTTTTGGCAATAAAGTTCCAAATAAAACGCAAAACAAATCAAAAGCTTTATTATTTTGTGGCTTGTTTTTTGGAAAATTTTTGTTGAGTTTTTCATTTGGTGTGTGTGCTTGGCAGTTAAGGGAGGTAAGTTATTCGTTTGTTTTTTTTTTTTTTTTGTGTGTTTAGACTAAAAGTTCTGTGGAAATCTTACTTCTTTTTGTTTTTTCTTGCGACCATATTGCGGCTGAAAGAAGATTTGGATTTGGTTTTTGGTTTAGGACATTCGCAGATTTGTTTAGTTTTTTTTCGGGCAAAATGTTGAAATTGGGGTAAAAGAATTGGAAAATGTTTGTTGGGTTTTTAGCGAAATGCAAGCGCCAAATTGTTTATAGTTTTTATATTTTAATTATTTATTGCGTATTATTATTGTTATTTATTATTTTTTATTCGATATTATTTCGTTTTCCAGACAGCAGCGCGCAAAAGTTTCGTTGGGAGCATTTAAAGTAGAGAAAAAGTTGTAAATAAAAAGAAAAAAGTATACGAAAAAAAAAATAGAAAAAATATATATATATATACTTTTATGTATGTGAAACGGTTAGCATTCTGCAAGATATTATACGTAAGGTTTTTTTAATAATTCGATTTAGTTCTGATAAACTCTTTAATGGTTCCTATTTACGCTCTATACAAGGTATTCTTGCTCTGATATTTTGTGTGTGTTTGTGTAAAAGCGCAACAGAGTTGCATTTGAGCTGAGAGACTGATCGAAGAACAGAGTGAGAATGAGCGAGAGCGAGAGAGAGAGACAGTTGAACAGATAAATAGATTAGAAGTGAGACAGAGCGAGAGCGCAGCGGACAGCATATGTGTTGTACAGTTGCAGATGAGTTTGAGTCTGAAAGTGAGATTTGTTACTGAATAATACACACAAACACATGTGTCATGAAATGTCTTATGTAATTTCGAGTGTCTACTTTTGTACAAGTTGAAAGAGAGCAAGAGTTTAAGGGAGAGAGAAAGGCAGAGCGCTGAGTAAATTGCTGTACAGGTAGCGAAATGCAACACTGTGCGTTGATATTGTAGCATGCAGCTTTTGAATGGCTGCCTGTATTGTTATCTGTATGTCAAGTCTTAACGACTTTCTTGTATTTTCTACTACAAATTATGTAATTTCGAGTGTCTACTTTTGTACAAGTTGAGAGAGAGAAAGGCAGAGCGCTTAAACTACGCTAGTTTTCATTTTAGTTTGGCTGAGTAAATTGCTGTACAAGTAGCGAAATGCAACACTGTGCGTTGATTTTGTAGCATGCAGCTTTTGAATGGCTGCCTGTATTGTTATCTGTATGTCAAGTCTTAACGACTTCCTTGTAATTTCTACCACAAAACTAGTTATATTTATTATTATTATTGATTATGATTTCTTGTTTGTAAATATAATTTGATTGATTGTTAAATACGATTATAGTCTATTTAATGAGTCGCAGCTACAAGAATACACAAGTTTGTGACTGACAATGGCTGATGGGTCTGATGGTAAGTATATGGTCGGGTACTGCTACTGGAACTGGCACAGGCGCTGGTGTGGTGTTTAATGGTTTAACTTGGACTTGAACTTTTAGTATATGTATTTACACAACGAGACGATCGTGGCTTTTGTGAGTGTGCCACACACAGGAGCACAAGGAAGTGGAAATCATAGAACTGAGCTCAACGTAAACGTAAAACGACAAGAAACTGACAAAAAAAAAGAAAACCCAAAATGGAACTAAACAACTTTTTGCCTTAGACACAATAAACAAATTTGCATAATAAAACACACATACATATCAAAATGATAATCGATATAGTTAATAACAATACAGGTATATACACGATTAAAACACATTACGAGGCCAATAGTTGGAATACACATTTCTTACTCTCAATATTCGTAAAACAATGAAACAAACAAACAAACAAACGAACAAACAAACAAACGTACAACGATTATGACAGGAATCGCTTTTCTTTTTTTTTCATTAAGTATGGATAATAATACGGTTTTTGGGTACGCTTAGTTACGAATTGGGAAATTGTGAGATATAATACAAAAATACATACATAATACGACAACGACCAAAATAATAGAACAATACATTTATTTTGTTGAATTGTTTTTGAATTTTGTTCAAATCATAATAAGAAATTAACCGACACAGACTTCAAATCTAAGCACAAAAGAGTTCAAGACAAAACCCAAATCGATGTAAAAAAAAGGGAGGGGAAAATTACACACAATGTCTTCTAGTTCGGAACTAAGGTAAAAGAAAAGGGAAATCAAAGTTTCTTAAGCAGCAAGGGAAAACTATAATTTGACTTAAGTAGACGATACAAGAAGATACAAGAGTGTGCAGAGAGAGAGAGAGAGACAGAGAGAGACAGAGAGATACAGGGAAACAGAGATAGAGAGAGAGTTACAAACATTTATGTTGGGTCCATGGAGGTAAAGAACTTTCAAGGGATAGATAGTTAATACTATTATACGGTTCGAAGCAGCGAGATGTGAGAACATGGAGTTTGATACAAAATACATTTATATACAAATGTTAAAGATTGATGCGATTTATGATACACGGTTAACAGCAGCAGGGATCGATGGGTATTCAATGAATGTGTGTGCTCGATAAAGCATTGAAGCATTTTGTAATGATATGAAGAGTGGGAAAGCAAGAGTTGTTTTGTTTTTGTTGTATGTAGAAACATTTCCAAACATGGTTCAAAATTGGGAAAGTTAGAAGGTAGAACCGAAATATGATCATATGGGTGCAAAGTACCCCTATGTAAATGGAAGGTAAAATGTGGTTGAAGTCGGGCAACTCTTTTGTTTTTTTCTTTACAAGAATTTGTACTTGGCATTGGGTTAACGAGTAGGTTAGTAGCAAGTAATATTAGTACTTAGTTGAAGTATTAGTTATATAGCATGGGTACAGATATATTGGACTGGGGTTAGTTATTTAAAATACATATTCAATAGACGTTGAAGCACGAACAAAAGCGCATAGTAGCGTTTTTTTTTTTTTTTTTGTATATGTAAAATGTTAAATTGATAATCGAAAATGGAAAATGGAAACATTTGATCGCAATAGTTATAGTCATAGTTTACAGTTACAGTTATAGTTATAGTTATAGTTATATATAGATAGATAGATATATGGATAGCAGATTAGATAGGAAGATACACAGAATAGCCACATATATATTATACTTATATATATATAAGTAGTTAAGACAACATTCAGCTAGAAATAATTACCACCTCTCCCTCGGCTCTCTTTCTTTCCAGCTCCTTTTGCTTTTCATGTTCAGCGGCAATGCGTTGTTCAATTTGCACCAATGATTCGCGGGTAAAGGGACGGAACAAACTGCGTTCTTCCTCAGATATCGAGTCGGAATCTTCTGTCATTGTCTATGCGGCCAACGATGAGAGCCTTAGATTTCCAAGGCCTGTAAAGTCACACACACGCACACGCATACAACGATTATGATTAGATTCAGTTGGCCTTTTGGGGCCCAATGCAGGCTCGGTACTCACATGAGGCACATGGATGTCGCCTGCTACATTAAAGCTACAACTATATCCGAGGCGCCATGTTCGAGTAGCGCCCGCCGCTTAGCACGATGCTGTAATTATATAATAAAACAAGTTATTAGTAGATTTACACATAATCTATATGTATACACACACATACATATACTATAAATGTGGCACAGCTCGGCGAGCACATTGAACCCATTCGCTTGAATAAAGCCAACGAATCAGTTGGCTAATTGGATTTGTGAAGGTGACAATTCGCATTAAGTGCATTCCAATCAAATGAGAGAAATAAAAATAATAATCCACAGCGACAACAATTCTCAATCAATAAATACAATCGCTGCTCCTAATTGGCCAGCTGAATAACGAGCACAGCGAGAAATTTGTTGTTGTCCCTTTCTATTTTATCCTTAACCGTTTTCTGAGCAGTCAAACGTGAACTTTGATATTTGTTAATTATGTTTGCATTGTCCTGGACTTTACAATTGACTGCAATACACATTGTTCAATTACTTTAGTTAGCGCGCTTTGCTTTTCTTTCGCTGCTTCACGCTTCCAATTCCCAACAAGTTAAAGCTTCTGCTGGAAGGTTCTTGACTTAGCTATGCACAAAACTTACCCGTGGTTTTGTGCCTTTTAGTTTGTTGGTTTTTTATTTTGGACAAACATAATCAACTTTGGCCTCGCTCCGGTTTGTTTAATCATACTTATCATATTTATACCAAAGTGCTCACTAAAACTAATTCTAATTGGGATTAATATATTTATTCAAAACAATATACTTAAATTAGAGTTTATGTATAGGCAACCTTGAATTTGAATACTCTTTTGTAGAATTTCGCTAATTTTAAAGTATGTTTAGTTCTTTTAACTGAGTCAAAATGAAGTGAAACTTACAGCTATGAAAATTATCCTATAAATAAAATCATTTCTAGTTAAAAGTTAACAACAGAATTAATCGATTCGTATTTGTTAAATATTGGTAAATTGTTCAGCTCAAAAATGATAAATATTTCAATTTTGTTCAAACTCGTTTTGTTTTTTAATTCAACATGAATTGCGATATTTATATATTAAGTCGACATATCAAATTGAGGAAACTGTCGTAAACTACTTTTGAATATTTCTTGGTAGTCCGATATATTTGATTATTTTTGATTGAAAAACATTAATTTTATTAAATTAATATCGTTTAAGATTCTGTTTAAATCAAATGAACCAAAACAAAGGCTAAGCATACCCAAAGAAAACAGCCGGCGGTTCGGCGCACAGCTCGAGAGAACTGAACTAGACATTGGTTCAAATCAAGGCTGCAAACCTGTTAGCGAACTGGTTCGAATCGGGAATTCCTATATATTTCTTACTAAATCCAAACTAGCTAAAGTTTATTCAAAACTTCTTTGCTTCTCATTAAAAACTTTTAAAGTAGACTCAGCTCCAAAGCGTAAAAAACTTTGGCCCCGATCAGCGCATTGGGCAAAGATCTAATTTAGCCCGCAATTTCCGTGTGAAAATATTTAATGCTGGCAATATTTTCGGTGGAACGGGCAATTGGGATTTCAAAATAGAATATAGCTTTTGAAAAATATTGAAGAAAACACGACTAAGCAAGGTTTTAAGCTAAACTTGAGGCTTAAACAAGAACAACAAGAGTTTTTCTTGAATTTCATGATGTTGTTTAAATCTTAATTTCATGACATTATTTCTCAACTTGAAATCGAACAAAGCAAAGTTAATAAAAAGTATTTACAAATGTTCTCTTATCGCAACTAGTAAATGTTATAAAATTGATAGAACTACACATATCAGTAGAAAATAAAATAAATAAATGATAAAAATGAAAAGTTTGTTTGGTTCGGTTCAGGCTTTAGTTCGGCTTCCTATTGACCAACTAAGTTGCCCCAAGCTGCGCACTTTATGCAGCAACTTTGTGTTTTTTTCTACCCTTCGCCCAGCCCATGGCGAATGCATTCTTGATTAACTTCTGTATTGATATTTCGACCTTAATGCAACTTTCAGGACTTGAATATGGCATCGGATGTGTGCCTCTATCAAGGCCCAAGTTCTACCAATTGTGCCGGAAATGGAAGAGGCTATCCTTAAAGTGAAATATACTTAGTCAATATTTATCGATATATTTTGAAAACGAGAACAGAATATATGAAATTAAATGTCTTTAGACAGACAGACACGCGGACTTGGCTAGAAAGACCTAGTTCGTCGACCTCCTCATGTCTCAAAATCGATATTTATCGATATATTTAGAGAATGAGAACAGATAATATATGAAATTAAATGTCTTTAGACAGACAGACACACGGACTTGGCTAGAAAGACCTAGTTCGTCGACCTCTTTCAATCTCCGAGATATGCCTAAAAACTCATGTCTCAAAATCGATATTTATCGATATATTTTGAAAATGAGGTCAGATAATAAAGGCAATTAAAAGTCATTAGGCAGACAGACACACGGACTTGGCTAGAAAGACCTAGTTCGTCGACCTCTTTCAATCTCCGAGATATGCCTAAAAACTCATGTCTCAAGATCGATATTTATCGATATATTTTAAAAATGAGGTCAGATTATAAAGGCAATTAAAAGTCTTTAGACAGACAGACACACGGACTTGGCTAGATAGACCTAGTTCGTCGACCTCTTTCAATCTCCGAGATATGCCTAAAAACTCATGTCTCAAAATCGATATTTATCGATATATTTTGAAAATGAGGTCAGATAATAAAGGCAATTAAAAGTCTTTAGACAGACAGACACACGGACTTGGCTAGATGGACTTAGTTCGTCGACCTCTTACAATCTCCGAGATATGCCTTAAAAATCATTCCTCAAAATCGATATTTATCGATATATTTTGAAAATGAGAACAGATAATATATGAAATTAGAAGCTTGGCAAGATATCCTTAGTTCGTCGTCCTTTAGGGAAATAATATATATTTTCCTTGCTTAAAGGAGTCAAAGATATTTCCTTCTCGCGTTACATGCATATGCACGAAAACATTAAAGCCTTTTACCCAATTTCAATCGATTCCGATTATAAATGTTATCTCATTGTTTAAATTGCATACAATGTGCGTAAATTACGTAAACTGCTGCATATGTATGTAAATAGCTGTAAATCCGAAAATTGGTGAAATTTTGATTACGCTCGAACGGGCTCGAGTTTCATTTTCGGTTTCGATTGTGCTTTCGGCTTATGTAAGAAGCCTCCGCTAAGGTCAAAGCACTCTTGCCCACTGGCAATATGTGAGTGTATGTGTGTGTGTGTGTGTGTGTGTGTGTGTGTGTGGGCTGCCTTTTTGGCGTAGTCGCAGCGGCGAAACATGGACACTCACACACAAGCACACATGTTTATATATAAACATCTATATAAATATATATAAATTGAAGCGAGTGTGTGTGTGTATTGAGCACAAAAGTAGGTCAGTTCGATATTTCGACGTGTTTTTATATACGCAAAACACACACACTCACACACACAGACGAGCTTACATGAACTTATGTACATATGTATGTACATATATACATATGTATTCGTTTGAATGAAAAAAATTCCATGCTCGGCATTCACATAATTTGAATAGTCTGAAATTAGAATTCAAAGCAAATAAGGCTCGAGCTAATTTGCGACAAAGCTCAAGCCGCAACACACACACGCACACATGCACGTGGCCATGTGGCGCAGAAAAGCATGCTATAAAAATGCATTTACATATTTTGATACACAATTAATGAAATGTGCAACAACATTAATTGCACAAATTGATTAACTAATTCCGATACAGAAACCAACTTTATTTAAACGAAAAAAAGTAAGACACACACACACACACACACACAGATACACGCACACGCTTTTCGCATGTTGTTAGTCAATGAATTTTACATATACATATGCAGAGCAAGGCTAAGGCAAGGCAGCGAGAGAACAGGCGAGCGGGAGAGCAGGAGAGCAGGAGAGCGGGCAAAGCGGGAGAGCGAGAGGGTTATTGAGAGAGCGCCTGCGCCTGTGTATCCTGCTTGATGCCGCCGCTCTTGCCCGTGCTCGCCGCCTTGCCCATGCCATTGTACAATCTTGTATCTCGAAGATACAATTACTTTTCTGCTTTTTTTTTTCTTTTTTGTGTGTTTTTTTGGTATGTTTCTTAACGAAACTTGACGCTCGGTGGCGCCCGTTTTGGTTGCCAGCCTGCTGTGCCTCAAGTTTGCCCTCCAAAAGCCACCAAAAGGTTGTGCAGTGAGCCAACACACACACACACACACACACACACATACACAGGCAAAAAAAAAAAAGAAACAAAAAGAGAGAAGTATGTGTGTGTGTGTCCGAGTGTGTGTGTGGCAGCAAGTGTTTTCCAAGTGTCTTAGCGCTTTCAATTGCTTGGCTCATTAGTGACATAATCAGGGTTAGCAATTAGCTGCGCTTGCAACAAATTGTGGCAACTTCAAGACGCAACTTCGCTGCGTTACTTTACTTAGCTCTCACTCTATATTTATAGATATCATTTATATAGGCGCACTTACCGTTAATCGATGTCAATCGATGTTGTGCCTTTGTTGTTGCTATTGCTGCTGCTGCTATTGTTGTTGTTGTTGTTGTTGTTGCTGTGCTGTTTGCTGTTGCTGCTGTGTTGTTGCTGTTGTGCAATAAGCTGCCACAAATGATGCTGCTGTAATGCTGTTAACTATTGTTGTTGCTGGCTTTGGTGTTGCAGTTGTTGTTGCTGTTGTTGTGGTTGTTGTTGCTGTGGTTGTTGTTGTTGCCTACCCATGGAAATGCATCCACAAACACAAATGGCGGCTAACACTAATGGATCTGCAGGCTCACGACGACGCGGCGCGTTTTCGTATAATTTTGTTTTTTTTTTTTAATTTTTTTTTTTTTTGTTTTCTCTTGTATTTGGATGCGAACGCGCTTTTTTGTTGTTGTTGATTCTGTTTGTTTTTAATTTTTTCTTTATTTATTTATATATATATACATATATATTATTTTCTTGCTTATTTTTTGTTGGTTCCCAGCGCTGTTTGCAAATTGAAAATTTTAGCCAGCGTCGCCCGCGACAGCAGCATGAATATGAATATATGTATTTATGTAGATGAATGTATGTGTGTGTGTGTGCGTGAATGTGGCAAGCAGGCCAAAAATGTCTAACAATCGTAGTCCTGGCCGTAACAGGAGCCGTTGCCGTTGCCGTAGCCGTAGACGTTGCCGTAGAAGAAGCACAAGAAAAAAAAAACAATAAAAAAGACGTTCATGTGCGTGCTTCGAATGTGTGTGTGAGTGTATGCGTGCGCTATTGCCGGCGCATTGGTATTTGTGCTTGATGTGGCTTGGTTTTCAGTTGATTTAACTTATTGTTGTTCTATTTGTTTGCATGATTTGTGAATGCTATCGATTGATTGATTGTTGTTGTCGCAATTGTTGTTATTGTAATTGTTCTTGCTGGCGCTGGCGCTGGCGCTGCTGTTGTTTCTTGTTATTTTGAACAATTTTAAATTCGTTTCTCAGCTGCTCTTTTAGTTTGTTAGTCATTTATATACATATATGGTTTGCATTTAACTTCTAAGCATTATTGGAATTGATTTCGACGCTTATTACACCAACGCTTGGGTGTTAGGGATGGGGCACAAAAAGCACAAATCACTTTAAAAAAAAAAATAATAATTCAAGTCACAGAAAAAAAATATTTGTCTTTTGAGCAGCGCTGTTTGTTTATGTTTATGCAACTTTGGAGCGTCAAGCAGATTATTGTAGCATACTTTCGCGCGCACGTGAAAACCCACAGCCAAAACCAAATCAAAGTCAGGGAGCGACGCTTACAGGACAAGTCAGAGCGCAAGTAAGAGAGAGCGAGACAGAGAGAGACAGAGAGAGAGAGAGAGAGAGAGCGAGCAGTAGCTTTCACTATTCATTTAACTCGGCGAAAAATTTTATAACTTCTGCTTTTCAAATAAGTATTTTCAAGTGTTGTTTTCTATTTTGCACAGCTGCAGCAAAACGAAAACGCAAAAGCCCAACAACAAACTAACAAAAGCCGTTAACTGTGCAGACGTCAACCCAACGGCAAAGTGCACACCCCTCAGCAGCCCCCCTCCCACTGGCCAAACGCCATGCTCTGCCGTAAGCGCAACCGAAAAAGGCTGCAGCAATTGCTCGCTGTCGTTCTTTTCTATTTTTTTTTGTTTTTGCCGCGACAACGAATTCGCTGTAGAGCAGGATACGCGCTCTCGCCACGCTCTCGTGTGTGGCCTGCGCCGCTCGTTTGATAGGCGCACAAGACAAACCCCCCAAAACACCGCACACCTTCCACCCCAACCAGACTGTGCAGCCCGCCCGTTCGCCCATTCGCCCGTTCGCCCGTTGTCAACACAACTTTTGTTGTGCTACTTTGCCGTCGCCGTCGCTGTCGGCGTCGGCGTCGTTCGCCGCATGCCTTAGTGACTTGACTTCTTATGCTATTTTTAGGTCATCAAATTGGTGGCCAGCTCTCGCCGCAACTCGCCGCAGCTGAAGAACGGCACGGAACAACAACCACACTGGCCGAAGTTGAAACATTTGGCACCAGTCTGGCTGAGCCTCAACCATTCTGGCAGCCGCAACCAACGGCCCATTATAAGTTATGCCCTATAAAAATAGCACAGCTATTATCACAAATCATTATGACCCGCTGATCCGCTCTACATTGCATTTAATTGCATTGCCATCAACTGGCCACTTCACTTGGTCAGCTGCAATATTTTCCAGTTCAACAATACATATACATACATATGTACATACATGCATTAAATGAAATTTAATCTATACTCAATTAAACGGGCATTTCAAATAACAGCTGCACTTTATATATTTTACCCGCAAATTGGAAAGAGTATATTTTTTGCAGTGTTCGTCTGTCTGTATTTCTTCTTGGAATATATAGCCGTATTAAGTGTTAAGCTTATATGACTGTACCCACTGGAAGCGTGGCAAATCGGTAAAATCGATATATTCCACATTTCTAGGGCTAGAGGGAACACAATTTGGATTGAGAACAACGAATGAACTTCTCTATATATATCGAAACTAAGCGGATTGCCTGTGAAAAGTAGCCAGAATTTAAATATGTGAATCCTCCAGAGCTTAAACCCAAATAATTCTGTATTATATACAGCTCTGATCTGCATTTTCCTATTTGTTATTCTTTTTAAAATAAGGAAAATATTTAAAACTAAATAATGCCATTCTGCATTTTCCGATTCCAATCCATTTGATATGTTAATAATAAATAAAGCTGTGCGGAAAGAAGGTTCTAGAGATTTAAAAAAAATGTTACTATAAACAATTATTCTAATTTGGCTAATAGAGTTTTCCGAAACAATTCCAAAGGCAGTTGTAATTTAATGGGAAAAATGAAATTTTGATAGGATAATTTCGGGAATGAATAATCGAAACACATATATATATATGTATATGTATTGTGCATAAATTTAATACACAAATAATGTGCGCGCGATTTGGTAAAATCGTTACGGAATCGAAATTTGCGGGGCAATCAAGGAGAAATGGGATAATGGCACACGCCACGGAAAACTATTGCATACATTTTGGGATTTGTTTGGGCAACAAACATGGACAAACATTTCGATTTGCGTGTGTGTGTGTGTGAGTGTGTGTGTTGTATCGTGTCGTGTCCCTTTTCGGCACTCTGTGCACATTCAATCCATTGTCACAGCACGTATTTAATAATTTATTTATGCCGCATTTACGTTATGTAAATTAAGCACAGCGAGCAACAAAATCACCAGCAGCAGCAGCAGCAGCAGGAGCAGCTGAACAAGAAACCCAATTGAATAGCAACAATCAAGTTTGTGACAATAGACGAAGGAAATGGGCACACGCACATGGCAGCCGCTCTGCTGGCAGCGGGCGAACTGGGTAACCTTTGAGACGTTGTTGTTGTTGGTTCTACATATTTTTAAGCGCCCAAAAGTCGCTGGCAAATAAATGAACTCACTCACACACGCACGTTGTTCGACTTGCCAACGGAAAAGGGAAATTTTGTGCAGTTGCTCGGGTGCGAGAGAGAGAGAGAGAGAGCGGACTATTTGGCTCTGTTGAGTCGTGTTTTCTATTCAACTTTAATTTGCTTTGAAGCTTTCTCAAGCACAATTTGATTTTCCGTCAGCGCCCGCAAGTATGCAGCAATTTTATTAAAAAACCATTTGCGGCCATTTGGTTTCCCGATTGCTTTGACTCTGATTGTCGTTATATAAAGGGAGCATGTTT
The DNA here is from genome assembly GCA_035045885.1 of Drosophila borealis. NCBI lineage: Eukaryota > Metazoa > Arthropoda > Insecta > Diptera > Drosophilidae > Drosophila > Drosophila borealis. Next base: position 4,015,824 of record JAWNOR010000405.1, on the reverse strand, counting down.
TAAAAATAGGTAAAAAGGAAGCCAGCAGCATGCTTTACGCGGCGAAGAGTCGACTATTTACTCATTAGAAACTGTCATTAACTTTATTGACTTTGCCTGCATACATATATACATATATATATATATAACTATATATACATATGCGCGTGTCGACAGTGTGTCGCCCCAATAAAAAAAAAAAAAATATAAAACCACTCACACACACACACAGCACATGCAATAATGTAGCTGGCATACATACATACATATACAGGGTAGAGAGCTAGGATTTATTGAAATGCAGCAACAAAAACCGTTGAGCTTTTGAGCGCATTTATAAAATTTCTGTTGCATACTTTTGTGCTGCAGGCAAAAAAGCGCTTAATGCAAGCGCATGTTGCGGTTCTTGTTCTTGTCGTTGTCGTTGTTGTTGTTGTTGTTGTCGTCGTTGTTGTCGTTGATGCGGCGCTAGACAAGCAAACAACTTCAAAAGCGTTGCACAATATTCGTTGGCTGTCAGAGAACAGAAAGTAGGCGAAGCAACGGCAACGGTAGAGGCAGAGGCAGAGGCAGAGGCAGTCAGGCAATTTTGCCTGCCCAGCCAGGCACGTCCTCGCCCTCGTCCTCAGCTGGCAGCTATGTCCCTGTCCCTGTCCCTGTCCCTGTCCCTGTAGCTGTCCCTGTGCCAGCGCCTTTGCCTTTGCCTTTTGCTTTTCCTTTTCCTTTTTCAGCGCCTGTTCGCCTTTCGTCGTTTTCGTTTGTCGTTCGGCTCTTTTTTGCGCACAGCACGAAACGCGATATGGCACACGCGCGTGTTGGGTTGCCAGAGGCGTAGGGGCCGTCTGGTGTAGGGTTTCTGCCTCTCTCACTCTCTCTCTCTCCCTTTCTGCATGTGTGTGTGTGTGTGTGTGCTGCCTTGGCTTAGCCAGTTAGCGAGGCGCCAGCGCTGCCAGCCTAACTGACTGACTGACTGACTGAGTGACTGACTTTGCCTCGCAGCGACCTGCCTGCCTCCCTGCCTGCCTCCCTGCCTACCCCCCTTGCCCAACTACCCGTACCGCACATTCCTCGTAATACTGCAGCGTGCGCGACTGTTCGGCTTTCGCTGCTATTTTTCGAGTTGAGTTGAGTTAAGTTGAATTGTGTTGTGTTCTGCTTCGCTCCACTCCACTTCGTCCCGCACCTCAGCCCACCGCACCATTCCGCTTCGCTCTGCTCTCCTCTGCTCTCCTCTGCTCTCCTCTGCTCTGCTCTGCTCTGCTCTGTTCTGTTCTGCTTTGGTCGGCCGTGTTGAGTTGAGTTTTGTGGCAGCGCAGACGTCGGCCTGTTTGTTGGCATTGCCTTACATATACAGGGCATATGCGCGCTTGGAAAAAGGGACATGCCAGAAACCGTTATATGCCTACATATGCATACATACATACAGACAAACAGACAAACAGACAGACAAACAGACAGTTGGACAGAGCGACAGGCAGTCAAGCAACAACAATAAGTTGAAGACGAGCCACAGAAAAATCGAAAGTCCAAACACACGCACGCACACACACAAAAAGGAACACTTTAAAAGCACTTCAACAGCACACACACACACACACACGCACACATGATAGGAGGCGTGCGTACGTGCGTGCGTATGTGTGTGTGTTTTGTAAAATTTTCGTTGCCTACTTAAACGCTGCTCGCTGCCATTTCAAACAAATTGCAAGTTATGCATTCGCATTAAGCCTGCCTAGCACACACACACACACACACACACACGCACACACAGCCGAGGCGTATACGCAATCTCTTGTGTGGCCACATCAAGTATACGCCACGTTTTGGCACAAACACACACACAAAGTCAAGCACTCGCACGCGCGTCTAACAACAACAACAACAAAATAATATATATTTCATTTAAGTACATAAAACACACTTTTATATAAAATATATATATATATATATACATGGAAAATGCAAATATTGCGTTACGTTTGACTCTGCCTTTTTTTATATTTTTTGTGGAGCACTTAAAAAAAACATACAAAAAACATACAACAAAGGAACTTTGGGAACTTATGTAAAGCGTTTTGTTGCCTGCGCACTGAAGACAAAAAAAATTAAAAAAAAAACACACACACACAGCTCTATGTATATAAATATATATATATATAAGTATAGTATATATATATATATGTATATGTATAGGCAAGCCTATAAAGCCAACATATATTTTTTTTGTTTCGAATTTCGGGCACTTTTTCGCTCTGTTTGCAAGGTCCTGACTGCGTTGCACACTCTGGACTCGGACTGGGAAAAGGCATCTACTGTCTTTGGCAAATGCTTGAAATTAGCAATTGGTTTTTCTTTAGTGTTTTAATTGATTTGATTGTTTTTCTTTTTCTTTTGTTTTTTGTTTTTTTTGTTTTTTGTTTTGTATTTGTTTGTTTGTGTTTTCTTGCATATTTTGTATTTTTCTCTTTTCGGATTTGGTTGAAAGTGGCTGCTGTTTTGTTACCCGTAATCCGTTCGTCTCCGTGGTTCACTGAAACTGTCAGCTGCCGCAGCGCGTGTGCGTTCATCGAGTGTGACTTTCGTTCAGTTGCTGCCGCTCGGCATGTGGCAAGCAGTTCGGCCGGCTTCGGCTTAGGCTTCGGTTTCGGCTTGTGCCAGTTTCTCGTGCCGGAGAGCCGCCCCGTGCCGTGCCGTGGCACACGGCATACGCCACTCGGTCATTGGGACAGGCCCAGGATAAGGAGCGCCAGCGAGCGTCAGAATGTAAAGCAAGAGCAAAAACAAAAATAGGCAACTAAAAGGGCGAAAATAATGTGGAAAATTGTGGCAAATGTGCTGCATACGTCAGGGCGCAATGGTATTTCTGGCATTCGTTGCCTTTGCAAACACACTGACTTTTCCCGACTTTGCCAGTTTGCGCCTTTTGCCTGGCGGCCAGGTGCGCGTGCACCACGACTGCCCACGACTGCACTTGCCGGCGACCAACCCAACCCAACCCAAACCAACCCAGCCACACACTCACAAAGCTCAGCTCTTTGTGTATTGTATTCATGTCCAGGGCGAGCCTTGGACCAACATATTTTTGATAGCCGCTGGAATGCATTCCTGACTAATTGACCGCAACGGAACACAGGACAATTAAGCCAGGTGCGCGCTCCGCCACAGCTAACTGTTAATTGTGCCACCCCCCCCCCCCCTTCCACCACAGACGCAATTCTCGTGTTACCCGTAACTAGGATACCAGGAATGAGCCACATTAACTATGAACCGTCATAAAGTCAACGCTTTAGACGCCATTAAGCGGAACTGTCATAAAAGCTTGCCATCTATGTTATGTGGATGCAGTCTATTGGAAATAAATGTGTTTGTCACATGAATTCAAAAGAAATGAGTAAATATAATATATATATATTAAATACTATATATGTATATATTTGCCATTTTAGTCAGCAAACTTAGACAATTAATTGGGACAAGAGCTAATTATTAAAAAATATTTCATTGGAAATATGTGACAAGCAATTAGAACATTTCTATAATTATTGCTATTAAGCGCAATTCTATTATGAGAATCGCATGGGAAGGCCAAGAAATCAGCGAGCGAGAGAAAGACAGAGAGGGGGGGGAGGTAAATATATATATGCAAGTACACGAGTTTTGTGTACTTAAGCAATATTTACAGATTTAAATGCTATTAAAAATAACAGAGAGTCAGAGGTCAATGCGTGGGAGAGATTAAATAAGCGAGACAAATGCGAAGGTGGATATTAAGTATTAAGTATTAGACAGAAAATGGAATCGCAACAGGAGAAAAGGGAAGAGAGAAACAGAGAAGGGAAAGAGAGCGGGAGAGAACGACAGAGAGAGACAGAGAGAGAGAGAGAGAGAGAGAGAGAGAGAGAGAGAAAGAGAGAGACAGAAAGAGATAAAGAGAGAGAGAGAGAGACAGAGAGAGAGATAGAATGAAAAAGAGAAGGAGAGAGTGAGAGAGAAGGACAGAGAAAAAGAGAGTCAGAGAGTCAAAGCTATAGCGAAAGAGATATAGAGAACGAGATATAAAGAAAAAAAGAGATAGAGAGAGAAAAAAAATATTGAGAAGAGAGAAAAGGGAGAAGTTTAGAGGGAATGTCGAAAGCATGTTAGCTAAGCAATAAGTAACAAATAGAAATACGTAAAAAAATAGTACTAAGGGGCCATGAAAATCGCATAGAAGGGCGATAAGCCAAAACGCGAGAACAGAAGCTACTCATGTATCAAAGTTTCACATATGCAAACTATGCAAGTAGTAAAAAATGTAAAAGAAACTTTAAATGTGCCAGTTGATGGTCGAATAAAAGATAGCTTTATGCTATCTGAGATCGACTCAGCAAAAATAAATACTCTGCCCTGCTGCCTGTTGAGAACAGTTGCACATCTATTTATTATTCTATATTTACTTTTAGCACACATTTTTACCTGGACACAGGGCTATAGAGTTGCAGCAGAGGCGTGTATTGTTGGAAAAAAATTGCTGGCAATGTGCATTATTTATTTGCTTTTTGTATAAAATGATCGAAAATCAGGTGACAAAGCAATCCCTAAATGCAGCTCTGAGGCATGCGGCAAAAAGTGTGCAATTGAGGCAACAACAGCAAGACGAACAACAATACCAACTATTATATTAGCTGCAACAGCAGCAGCAGAGGCAGCAGCAGCAGCAGCAGCAGAGGCAGCAGCAGCAGAGGCAGCAGCAGAGGCAGCAGCTGTGGCAGCTCTCGCCCCACCCACAATATTAGCTTACAGTGCGTGCTGGGCAACACGGCGTATGAGCAATGCGAGCTGTCGCACTGTATGTGTGTGCAAGTGTATATGTGTGTGCGAGTGTATGTGTATGTGTGCGTGGACTGGCTGAAAGGGAACTGCGGATGATGTCAGCGAACGAGGCAAGCACTCGCACAAATCGTTGTGTGGCGCTTGTGTCTGCTTATATATATACATATATATGTGTATATGTGTGTGTGTGTTGTAGATTTACATGTGTGAGAGTTGGTGTATGTGTGTGTGTGTGTGTGTAGCATGCAACACTGCCGCAACAGCAGCAGCAAACAAAACAACAAAAACTTCAGTGGGCCAACAAAGTCGCACGTACGTCCTCGTAGTGTCCTCGCACACACACACACAAACACACAAACACACACACACACACCCATTTCAATATGTACAATTATATACACACACTAGCACACACACATACACATATCCAGCACTCCTTTGCCACGCGCGTCTTTCGTTCTGAGCGCTTTTTTTTTGCTTTCTCCTCTTTTCATACACTCGCACAGGGTATTCGAATTTCGTCATGCCATATGCAACGCAAAGAGGTAGACATAAAATATATCTCTATATATATAACTGTTTGTCCTGACTGACTGACTGACTGACTGATTGACTGATATGATGTAGGTGCACGTTAAGACGGGGTTTCGGGAAATTCCACCCGCAAGTGTGGAAAAATCGCGAAAAACGTTTGTATGTAACTTTTTTGTTTACCATCCGATCGGCCTCAAATTTGTTTTCAAAGGTCTTTGTTCAAATTCATTTGAGGGGTGGTTCGCACTTTTTGGAAAATGCATGCCTCCTTGTTGGAAATGGGGGTCAAAAATTTGGTGGGTGACGTTTCGCGCTCAAATTCATTTCCAAGTATCTATATGAAAATTCAGTTGAGACGTGTTTTTCACTTTTCGCAGAATTCAAACTTCTTCGGGGGGAATGCGATTCAAAGATTTTTTTGGGCGAAGTTTTAAGTTGTGCCCGATTTGCACCAAACTTATTTTCAAAGCTCTCCATAAGAACTTAATGAATACGTATTCCAGCGAATTGGGAAATTTCACTAGCAACAGTGGTAAATTGGCGGAAAACGTTTCCGTTTCAGTTTCAAAATCATTTCCAATTTGTTTGAGAACATTGATTTTATAACATACGTGTCACGGGCAAGGCCGGGTTATACCCGCTAGTATATATATATATTTCTGATTTGTATCCGCAGCTGAGGCAATATAGTCCTCCCGTCTCTCTCTCTCTCTCTCTCTCCCCTCTCTCTCTCTCTCTGTCTCTCTATGCAAACTAGTCTCTTGGGTTCTCTTATAAATGTATTGAAAAGTTTTGCCATTTTCACATATCCGCAAGGTCTTCTACTTTATAATATGTTTGTCGTAAGCAAGGGTATTCAGTCTTCGGCGTGCCGAAGATGGCCCTTCCTTTTTTTTTCTCGTTTTACCCATTTCATTTTGTAGCGATTGTTGTTGTTTTTTGTTGTTCTGATGTTGCGCAAAAGTAAAAAGGCGCTCATTTCATGAATGAACAATGACGACATTCTGACAGTGTGCGGGTAGCCAAGAGGTGGCGAGGGGGGAGGGGAGAGGGAGAGGGGCTGTTGGTCTGCCGATAGGGCCAGCGGGGGGTAGAATGCAGCGCTATCTGTCGTCCATCACATTGTCAAGTACGACTAAATTTCCGCACCTTTGTTCGCGCAAGCACAATAACACACTCACACTCCTATACAAGCACACACACACACACACATAGGCCCATACATATATCGAGTTTAGTCAACCAGACATAAACCACATTTTGGCCAAAGTCTTATTTCTTCAAGTGTTGTTGCCAAGCAAAAGTGATTTCGTCTTAAAAGGCGGCCCAAAAAAAAAGAAACTAAATGTTTAAGTCGAAAAGATATCACCGCAAAGGATTCACTAACATTTTTTGGACAATAACTTATCGAGAGCTAGACTCGCATCTGTATCTGAATATGGGATTAATTCAATTGGAACAGTTTGAAGCACATTGGAAAATGTGCTGAAGTGCTGCGGCAGCCATTGAAACCGTTTGAATCCAATTGGAATCATATTAGAATGAGTGGCAGCCATGGGCAACTGATGCGACTGGCAGCACATTCGAATCTATTGAAACCAATTTAAGCCCATTGGAAACTTATTGGACACCAGTTGAGCTCTGGATTAGTCGAGCGCAAGGGAAGCCATTCAAATCAAGTGGAAGCCATTGGAATTCCATTGAGCTGTGGAAAATTGCAGCGCCTTCATTTGATTACCTAAAACGAATTAAAACCAATTGGAAGGCATGCACCTCAATTGGAATCCTATTGGAATCTATCGGGCTGCTGTCCAAATTTCTGTAAGTAATCAAAACTATTTAAAGCCCGCTTCGAACCTTTCGGGGTCCCATTTAAATTCCTGTTAGCAATTGAAATTAATAAATACTTATTTGCAATTCAATTGACAACCTATTGGAATCCATTGGGATCCCGTCTATAATCCAATTGGGAAACTGCTCGCATCCTTCAGGACCCTCTCTATATTTCTGTAAGCAATTGAAATTAATGAGATCCGATTGGAAACCATGCACATCAATCGGAATCCGTGTAAATTCCATTCCAATGAAACCCATTGAAAGCGATGCAATTCAATTGGAATCCTATTTGAAGCCCGTGCATATTCCTGTAAGCTATTAAATCTAATTGAAACCCATTGAAAACTGTGCGATTCAATTGGAATCCCATTTGAAGCCCGTGTAAATTCCTCTACGCAATTGAAACCAATTGAAATCAGTTGGAACCTTATTGGAATCGGTCGGAAATCCGAATAAATTCCTGAAAGCAGCTTGAACTCTATTCCAACTACCAGTTCGTTATAAATATTTAATTAATTATTATTGTACCTGTACGTAATTATTAAAGTGTCTAAAACTAAGGCACCTTTTTACTAAATTCGAATTAATTTCTTTAATTCTCTAATTAGTTAAAAGGCAATCGAATGTTAAACAAATAAATTGAATACAACCCTTTGCGAGAAACTTTCCTGACACGCTGATCAATCAGTCAATCAGTCTGTCAATCAGCTGGCATTGACGAACAGCTTAGAGACACTAATTATTCTCCAACTCTTTCAAATATACTATATATTTTCTATATATTCCAGTTAAAATCCCAACTTAAAGTTTCATGTCAATTTATGGCTGCAAACTAACCGATATATATTTATATTTCATTTGTGACAAAGTACTTTGCCTTTGGGCGCTTGCACTTTCCATTTCACCACCCACCCCTCCCCCCCCCCTTCATCCACGCTCTGCCGCTGCGTGCGTGCGGGCAGGTGGGCGTTGGCGGGTTGCGGGCACAGGTTGACCTCTAACTGGCAGCCAATGGCGGTGTGTGTGTGTGTGTAATGTACACCTGAAATGTAACCCCCTTCCCCCCTCCAGCTAGTATACGGCCCGCTCTTGTCGTATACACGTATTAACATAACCTTACATTATTCAACTTTTCCGTTTTCTCGCCTTGTTGTTGTTGTTGTTGTTGTTGTTGCGGCAGGCGCAGGCCGGTTCATTCTGGGCGAGGGGATTGGTCGGGGCGTAAATGTACATAAATTTGGTTTATGAGCTGCGCGTGTTGCTGCCGCCGCCTCCGCTCTCCAGATATCCTTGCTGCGGCTGTCGCTTACGTGTTGACAGTTGGGCGAACCATCGACAACGACAACAACAACAACAACAACAACAACAACAACAACAACGACAACAACAACAACAAGAACAATCAAGACCATAGTAAATATAACAAGGCTAATTATGCCATTGCCAGCGTCATTGTAATTACGCATAATATTCAAGTACTTGTGTATATGAGATCGCTTATTTCTATGCCGACATTTGTGTCTGTGTGTGAGTCTCTCTCTGTGTGTGTGTGCGTGTGTGTGTGTGTGTCTGTGTGTGGGCGTGTCTGCGCGTGTGGGCGTGTATTTGTGTGCACAAATTGAAATCCATTCATGCGTTAAAACTGCGTTGTTTATTTTAAATTGTAGCCGGCTTTTGGCAATGGCCATGAATTAATGTAACATATTTACAGTATATTATCAATCTATATGTATAACTGTTTGTCCTGACTGATTGACTAAAAGACTGACTGAAAAACTGACTGAAAGAGTGACTGACTGACTGACTGACTGACTGGCTGATTGACTAAAAGACTGACTGAAAGACTGACTGAAAGAGTGACTGACTGACTGACTGACTGACTGACTGGCTGATTGACTAAAAGACTGACTGAAAGAGTGACTGACTGACTGACTGATTGACTAAAAGACTGACTGAAAGACTGACTGAAAGAGTGACTGACTGACTGATTGACTGACTGATTGACTAAAAGACTGACGGAAAGAGTGACTGACTGGCTGATTGACTGACTGATTGACTAAAAGACTGACTGAAAGACTGACTGAAAGAGTCTCTGACTGACTGATTGACTGACTGATTTACTAAAAGACTGACTGAAAGACTGACTGAAAGAGTGACTGACTGACTGATTGACTAAAAGACTGACTGAAAGACTAACTGAAAGAGTGACTGACTGACTGATTGACTAAAAGACTGACAAACTGACTAAATGACTGACTGACTGATTGACTGAAAGACTGACTGACTGATTAACTGAAATACTGACCAACTGACTGACTGATTAAGTGACTGACTATAAGACTGACCAATTCACTGACTGACTGACTGACTGACTGTCTGACTGATTGCTAACCAAGCGGAAATATTTACTTTATGTGTTAAGCTAGCTTTTAGCAAGCATATATGGAAAAAATGCGGATAACAATTGCATGCATACTTTTTCAATGAAGCTCACATTCAAAGATCTTTTTATGAAAATTAATTTGCAGATAAATTAGAAATGTGTTTCTTCGACTTTAAGCTCATTTTAAAAGTTATTCATTTTAGAAACATGAAAAAGTGGAAAAGTGCAGTGCCAGGATCTTCAAGCTTCATTTTAAATGATCTGTTATCTCTTTGTAATATAAAATTTAGGATGAAGGATTTTCATCTTGAAAAAATCAAATAAAATTCAAATAAAAGAAAAAAAGAAGGTAGGATTTTAGATAGTTGTTTGTTGAGTTATAAAAGACATGTTTGTTATATAAGACATAAAAATAAGAACATTTATACATATTTTGAATTCAACCTATTGGGTCATATCAATATTTGCGGCAGTTCCAAGAATAAAATATATAATAATGTTTTACAGATACACAGAAAAAAAAAATAAAAATAATAATAATAATGATGCATAAAATGAGGATGTTGTCTTATTGAAATAAGCTCAATGTCAAAATGGTGCCATTTTGCGTGCGCTTACTGTGCACATACACACGCACACGAACACACACACACATGCTTAGCATGCTAGCGCCCACTCATTGGCCACAGCCATTGCAGCAGCAGCAGCAGCAGCAGTAGCTGCGGCAGCAGCGCAGTCAAAATCAACGCAATTTGCAAACGCACGTTCACCCTAACCTCGACACGGCGACAGCCGCCCGCCGTGCAATCTGCACTCGCCCCTCCCACAGCCTCAACCAATTACCACAGCCATTTTTTTTCTCGATTTTTTTGTGTTTGCTTTGCATTTCATTTCGTGTTGCGTTGCTTTGGAAACCAGCGACAGCGGCGACGACGACGACGACAACAACAACAACAACGACGATGACGACGACGACGAAGCCGACAACGAGCGTTAAAATGTGCAGCAAACACGCGATTAAAGTTCACAAAATGGCATGGGGCAGGGGGTCGGGGTATTGCGAATAGGCAGAAATCATCCAAATGCCACAAAGCCAGGCGCTCAACTCTCAGCCACAGTCAATTTGTGGGGCAGACATTCGTGCGCACCCCACCCTCCCCCAACCCGCAAGCAACATGTGCCAGTGCAGCTGCACCAGAGCAAAGATCTGTCAGTGGGCGGTGCAGGGGCGCTGTGTGGGAAGGGGGCCAAATGTACGGCACGCGATTTGCTCAACTGCTGCATGCAGTTGACTGATTTTTTGGCAGGCACTCAGCCAAACAGCCTCTAAATGGAGCACCCAACATGCAAAGTGTGTGTGCCCGTGTGTGTGTGTGCGCGAGCTTGTGTAGCTGTGAGTGTGTGTGTGTGTGTTGCTTGTGTGACTGCTGATGCCATTTGCTTCATTGTTTTTTTTTTATTCTTTTTTTTCGGGGTTAACTGCAATGCGCTGCGGGCGATGAACGGCGGCCGCCTGGGCTTTCGCTGCATTTCTTGCCTAGGCGTATTGCCACTTACGATCCACATGGTATCCACGAAAAATATATGTACAAGTCTTTCGCCTGGGGTGTCTTGAAAAGAATTTGTGATAACATTTCATTTTTATATGTGTAAAAAGGGCATTACGAGTTAATGCAAATGCATGCAAGAGCACAAAAAGCCGCAAGGCATACATATACATACATACATACATAAATATATGCTCGTCCGAGTCGATTGAGCCATGTACGCAGCTCTGTCCGTTTGTACAAGCCCACCGATAAGAGCTAGAGACATTGAATTTCGATCAAATCATCGATAACTCAGTCGTCACCCATGAAATCGATAAGAATCAAAGTTTAAATTTGGTTTTCAGAGCACATCTCGAAGTTGATAAGAGCTACAGACATTCGATATCAATGACAGACGCAAATATCCAGAATATTTAAACTAGTTTCCCAAATAACTGACTTTAAGATCTATAGCTTTGAGCTTATATATATACGCATACTATTTAAGCGCTGAAAATATCACAAAGTTCGTATTGTAAGCACCAAAGTTAATCGAGAATTCATTTTCCGATGGGCAAGGGGCCAAGGGAACAAGAAGCAGAGCTGCAGCATTGGCTTGTGTTGGATTTTCTTGAAATTTCTCGTGCAGTGCAGCACATTCCTTTCGGCACTTCTTCGCATGTTGCCAATATTCAGAAAATTGGCACAAAGTTGCCAAGGAAATTTAGCAATTTAAGGTGGCAGAAATGGGTTAATTACATTAATTGAAAGACATTTTAAGGTACAGTTTTATCATATGCCACACGCGCTCTTTTATGAACGCATCAAGGTTTCAATTATAGAAGAAATTATATTAAAAGAAATGTAGGGAAAATTGACCAGAGCTGGACTTAAATTTGGGCTTTTGTAGATTTTCCCTATAAAGAACGATTAAAAACTGAAAGAACAGCTTTTCCTTTGGATTAAACTAATAAATATTCGATTAAACTTAATGTACAGATAAATTAAGATATATTTCAACTATATCAACTGAAAAAGCTCACTTACTCCTAAGATAATGAAAATTCCCCAAGGATTACTTTCTATTGACTCAGAAATTAGAGAAATATGCTGACAAAAGAAAAGGAAAAGGGAAAATCGAAATTTTTAATGTAAATGCAAATTGTTTTAATCGTCGTTATGAACATATACATATTTAGGCGCGTGTTTATGACTTTGACAGCTCAAAAACTAAAGTCGCTGGCAAGGACAACGGCACGAGCGTTTCCTGCGGGTTGCTGCCATTGATTTTCATAAGCAGCGCTTAAATGCAAATTAAATGCCTATTAATTATGCGGGCGCACACACACAGCTCAAGTGTTGCCTAAAATTGTGGGCTGCCCCTATTGCTGTTCTTGTTGTTGTTGTTGTTGTTGTTGTTGTTCTTGTTGTATTTCGGCCTTCTTATGGCGTCATTACGCCCGCGCTGATAACGGTAAATAAAACACACAAGCCCAAACATCAACAACAACAAAAAAACTGACAAGTGTTGAAAAATTCATCAAAAAGCCAAAACGAAATATACCACACACAGCACACCCACACGCGTTCACACACACACAGCAACCGCCATTTATTTTTGTTTAACATCTCTGCATATATGTATGTATGTATATATGCATAGATCTATACATACGAACATACGTACGTATATGCGTAGTTGGCAATGCACGCGCTTATCCCTTACGCATGTATGTCAATGCGTAAGTGTGTGTGTTGGTAAGTGTGTCGTAATTGGCAGCCTGTGCTGCACCGATGACATCATGCAGCGGCGGAGACAGCGACGCGCCAAACACCTTCCAGAGTTGCCAACTGTCCTGTGTGTGCGTGTGTGTGTGTGTGTGAGTGCGGGCTTGGCTAACATTCCAATTGGCCCCATTTTAAAAAGCGACTGACCAACACGTACTGGCAAATATGTACATACATACAAGCCACAAGACATTCGCAATATGTTGTTGCACTTTTATGTACATAAATAAATGTATATGTATATAGTATGTATTTATGTATGTAAGTATATGTCTGTATGTATGCCCTTACTGCTTGTGATGAGCGCGTGACGTAATCACTTAGTCACGCGAATCACGACCTAAAAACGAATTTAAATAGCGGCTAACTACTGCGGCTCCGCCACTTACCACCGCCCCTTCTCACTTGAGACGAAAAAACACACAAGCAGTGTCCCATACGATTTTTGGCCATGTCCCGAATGCGGCAACTGAAATTTAATAAATTTCAATTCAATTAAATTTGCTCTCAATTCTGAGAACAATTATTCCAGGCATTTACCTCTCGCAGACTTTAACTTGGCAAAAAATGTACGAAATTGAAAAAGTCCGATAAATCAATTTGTAATCGATTTCGTGTGAACAGCTCCAACACTGGTGATAATTCATCCTGTTTGATGGGCGGCGAGCAAAGTCCAGAGGGGGGAGGGGGAGAAGGGGGGCGCAATCCATTTGGTTAGGACAAGAAAATTAAACACACGGCTTTGTTTATATATATGTATGTATATATATATATATCGTACAAAATGTTCAAACAACAAAAAATATATATATATATATAATGTATATATATTTTGTTAAGAGTTTTTTAAATTATGTAATGCTTGAATTGTTGCTTTTTGTTTGTTAACTGATCCTCTCTCAGCATTTAGTTGAAGAATGCATTGTTCGGATTTCGATTTAGAATTGGATTATGAGACTATTCAGTATTTAAATTTGTTATTGTTGTTTACTATTTTTAGTTTCGAGTTTTAATTCGTTTTGCTAATTAAATAATTTATAGAAATTGTTGCCATGTTAAGATTATTAATTGCTACACTTTTTGTATTGTATGCGAAGAATATAGCTTAATTCTCTGCGCTAAATTTGCCATTAGTTATTAAATATTTATAGATATATGTATATACATATACATGTATTCTCATATACATATATATATATATATATATATTATGACATAATGGCTACTTTTTGCATTGTATAAATTCTTCTTATGTTTTTTTGTTTATTTTTATTTTTCTGTTTTCAGTTTGTTTTGTTGAGTTTTTAATTTTTCTTCTCTTTTCGCTTAAATTTTCAATCGATTTTCGTACTGGGCGTCATTTAAAATGCATATCAAAGTTCTTACTTCGGATAGTTATGTATATATATATACTATATATATTTGTTTTTTTTTTATTGTTAATTTAAATAGATTTAAACTTTACGTTGCTTGCGTTCTGGATGGGACTTTAAATGGTAATTAAATACAAATATTACTTTTTATTACTTCACTTTTTGCTTAATTGCCCGCTGCTACTTGTTTTGTCTACGCTTTATTAGTAGGTAAATCTTTGACTTTCGTTTAATATTAGAGCTAAAATTATAAAAAAGTTTACGTTCTTTTTTCGTTTAGCGAACTGCTTTTGAATCGCATTTTCTTTGTTTTTATTTATTGTTTTTCTTTTTCTTCTAAGTTTTCTTCGTTTTATGTTTTATGATACAAAATTAGTTTTAACAAAAAAGAAAATTAAGAAAATGTACATTCGATTTGTTTAATATTTTTAATAAGCATCGAAAATACGCCGGCAACACTTTAAGGACCCTAAACAGATCTCGCTTTAGTTAAAAAAATTTTCTATTTAGTTTTTGGCTACGCGAAAATTAAATTGTGCGGCAAATGTACTTAAAAAATCGTCAGAAAATACGAAATGGATTATTGTTATTAACTCTCAGTCTAAATGTTCTGTAATGCTCCAACAATAGAGAAATATGTCGTTTAATATGTTTTTGATTACAAACGACTCGAAAAATGTTGGCAGCATTTTGAAAAAAGAACGCTCACAATATGTTCCTATTTAAATGATTTAGGCTTTATTTAATAAAAAAAAATTTTACAAAAAAAAATTATAATAAAAATATAAAAGAGAATTAAAAAAAAAGCAAAAACATTTAATTGAGTTCATAATTTGTAAACGTATTCAAAATCGGCCGTCGCCGTTGTCGCTAGTCGCCAAAGTTAAAAAAAAAAATAGATATATTTATATATATAGTTGTAAATTAATTGATATCTTTCGCTTAATATACATATATATATGTGTGTTGCCCTCTGCGTATTTCAATTATCTACAAGGAAGAAAAATTTGCTTTTATATCAATGCCGCCGGCGTGTCCCTCCCTCTGTCTGCCTGTCTGTCTGTCAGTCGAGCATAAAAACGGGGCCAATTGCAGCCGACAACAAATTATTACAAAATTGATTAACAAAAAGTTTAATTTAAAAAATGATATAGAAAAATTTTACAAACAAGAGAGAGAGAGAGAGAGAGAGAGAAGAGAATAGAATTGTGGTCGCGACTTAGTTAAACTGTTTGCTTGGATTACATAGTTCATATATATATATATATGTATATATATATATATAGTATGTGTGTGAATTGATGTTTTATATATATATATAAATTTGTTGTTTGTTTTTGCTGTTGTTTTCTGTTATTTTAATACGTACGTAGTTGGTGTTTTATGTTTTCACTGCGGTTCGTTTTTTTTCATTTATGTTTTTTTGATTTTTTTGTTTTTTTTTTGTGGCTTTTTTGTTAAGTATTTTTCGTTTTTTTAGTGTTTTCTTGTATTTTTGCTATATAAATTGTATAAACTGCCTGCCTGCTTGCTAACGCTGAACGCTTGTCAAATTTTAGTTTGTTTTTTTTTGTCGTTTTTTTCTCAGTTTTTTGCTGTTTTTTGTTTTGTTTTTTTTTTGCTTAAATGGTAAGAACGTAATTGTTTTTTGTTTTTTGTTTTTTGTTTTGTTGGTTTACAATATGCATTACTTAACTAACAAATAGCAGCGCGCATATATGGACTATACGTATTCGGTATAGCTATATGCACGGCTCTAACTTTACCGCTGCTTACAGACTAACATTTAAAGACTTTCCATTGTTGTTATTTCTGTTATTGTTAATGGTGTTGTTGTTGGTGTTGTCGTTGAAGTTGTTGAAGTTGTTAAAGTTGTTGTTGTTGGTGTTGTCGTTGAAGTTGTTATTGTTGTCGCCGATGTTATTGTTCCTTTAGCTCCAATATCCAATATCCAGCAAACTCATGTGATCAGAAAGTTATTTCGCATTGTTTGTTTGTTTGTTGGTTTGTTTTCTTGTTAAATTGCTTTGTTGCTGCGGCTGACGGGGGGAGGGCCAGCCATATGTTTTTTATGTGTATTATGTATGCATAGTACATAGCGTTTTTATATAATAGGTATATAGCGTAGTTATTAATTATATTTTTGTATTGTTTTTGCATTTGCTTCCATTTCATCCGCTCGACTCTTCATATATATGCATTCCGCCTCTTTCACACAAATGATATACGCCCCTATCATTCTGATTAGCTCTGTTTGTTGTTTGTATTGTTATTTTGCTGTTTTGTTTGTTTAAATATCATTATAGGCATAGTAAAGATACCCAGAGCCGCCTAGTTATCGCCATTGTGATTGATATTCTGTTGTAGCTCCTTGAGCTTTTCCTCGCGCGGCTTGGCATTGCCGAATATGGAGGCTGATTGTTTGGTTTCAGCCACCGCGTTAATGGGCGCCGCAATAGTTCGCGGCTTTAGCTGGAGGCGTGGCCGCTCCGTATCATCTGCAACAACATCCAAATTATTAGCAGTCATATTCGAATCTTGCCTCATCGAATTGTTACCAATGGCGCCCATTGCAACGCCGCTGGGACGTTCCTGCTGCTGGTTGGGATTATAGTGGGTGCGCTCGCGGTCACGATGCCGGCTAAAGTTGTTATACCGATCGCCATCGCGCGACTGGTTGCCATAGCTGCCCTCGCGTTGGCCACGATCCCGATCCTGATTGCGATCAAAACGCTCGTCATTGTTAAAATTACCATAACGGCCGCGATTTGCCGGGCGATCTGCAAAAACGTGCATACGGTAAATATATATGTACATATATATGCATTTATATATATTTGGCAGCAATTTAGTGATACGGGCTGTCTACTGCCTATTATTAAACTATGAATCGAGCCGTGGTATCAAGCAGCATGCGGAGCCCGGTTTTACTTATAGATAATATTAATCATATTCAATTATTTGAAGCGTGCTACAATTGCATTCGAAATCAATTTGTATCTTAAATAAACCTGAATATTATTTACGTATGTATAGGTGTGGTGCGTAAATATGTATATAATAAATTAAAATCAATTTAAAAGGTTTTAGGCACAACTAAATACAATTAAATTTAAAGGCAAATAGCTGCTCCGGCGTGGATAGAACAGAAACAAACTAAATACAACCAATTTAGAGGAGAAAATGTCGAACAATGTCCAAAAGTAAAATATAAATGGAAAAATACAAAAACTGTGAATAAGAGAAAATAATGCCAGAAACTATAGGGTCTGCTGTTCCGGTTTTAAATTCGTATTCCAGCGCAAAGGCAAAGCAAAAGCAAAATTTTGTATTGAACTTAAAAATTTGGAACAGCCAGAAAGAAGGTACGGGTAGAAGTTAAGGGCATAATATTATGACTAGGCAAACAAAGAGTGCATGATAGAGTCAAAGGAATATATGTATATATAAGAGTTCGAAACTGGTGGGTCAATATATTATTATATATATATATATATATATATGCAGATGCTGGCCGCTTTAAGGTCGCGCGTATGTGGTTTTCTTTTGTTGTCCATGCGAATTTGGCGAACTACAATTTGGTTGGTTTTTTTTTTTTTTTTGTTGAGGACTACGAATATGCATCTACGTATTTGGTTGGAGGTTGTAGTAGGTTGCACTTGCGTGGCAGATAATAAATGCTTTACCATTGTATCCTCTATTCATGCCGGAGCTGGCGCCGCCACGACTTCTATCACTGTGACCACCATAATTATCATTGTACGAACCTCTACTATCGCCACGATTACCAGAGCCGCCGCCGGCCTCGCGACCGCCGCCGGTGCCAGGACCGCCTCGGCTATACGATTGACTGCTGCCGCCCTGACGTGGTGGTCCCCGTTTCTGGAAGCCATCTCGACCGCCATCGCGGCTCATGCCGCCGCCATTGCCGCCGCCGCCGCCAATGCCGCCACCAGGGCTATACAAAGCAACAAGAACGAGATTAGGCAAAGAGCTATTATCGCATATGAGATGGTCGACTTACCGTTCATTTTTCCTGCGATCGGCAATGTCTATCCGCAGCGGAGCCGACAGATCATCCAATTTTATTCGACCATCACATTCGAGGGCGCGTTCCAAATTTTCCAGCGTCTCGAACTCCACATAACAGAAGCCCTTAAACATATCCGTTTCGCGATCCTTGACCAGTCGCACGTTTTTCACCTCGAAGTCATTGAATATTTTCATCACATCTCCCTGGACGAGACCCTGCGGCAAGTTGCCCACGAACGCAATAAATGGCGCTTCCGTTGGCATTTGCTTCACATGCCGTTCGCCTCCAAAGCCACCTCTAAAATAAAAATACAATTTAAATAAATAAAAACAAACAAGAAAATAGCAGTTAGTGGGCAAACTACAACCGACAACTGACAACTGACAACAACAACAACAACGTACAGCAGCAGCAGCACGCGCCGGCCCGGCTGCGACGTCAACGCACGTGTGACCGAACCGGAGCCGAACCGAACGCATTCGAATAAAACAAAAATAGTTGCCGCTCGAATTACAAGCAAACATCACCAATAACAAAGCGGAGCGCAGCGTTTTGTAAATAAAAGGAAGGCAACATACTGCAGTAAAAACAAAAAGCACAAACCGAAAAAGAAAAAAAAAAGGAAAGAAAAACAAAAACGCGCGCGCTTTTAATTATTTTGCGGCAAAAACTGTGCAGAAATTCGCCCATAAATCTGGATGTCTATTTAAAGCCGCCCATAACTATCGAAGGCGGCGCTGGCGCTGCTGCTACTTTAGCAGTTAAATCCAAAGGCAAATCGCGTACCGCCGACGTCAGCGTCGGCAGCGGCCAACGGGCGACAGCGCTCAAATCGTCCGAAAAAAAAATAGCAAAGAAAAAGAAATGTGGAAGAAAAAAGAAAAAAAAACACGCACACTTGCGAGCACACACGTACACACACTGCCGTACGCACGTATGTATGCATGTACATTTTCAGGGTGTGTGTGTGCGTAACTGTGTTTGTGTTTCGTGTGCGTGTGTGTGTGTGCGTGTTGCTTGACTTTTGCTTAAACCGCGTGCATTATTATACATTGGAGCACTTTTGCACTTGCTGGGGCACACACGGCGAACGCACTTGCACCTTTTATACACAATTTCGGCTTGCTGGCTAGCACTGTTTTTGAATTATTTAATAATATTTACCTAGCGTGTTCATAACCACCTCTTCCAGCCATGTTTTATTTTTTTCAAATGAGCGAATTCGCTGCAATCCGCAGACTGACTACCAAGATTGTCGCCGTGTGCACGCGCTCCAGTGTGTACACACCAAATGCTAGCGGCGCTAGGGAAAACACCCACTAGTTGAAACCGTTATCACACTTGAAGTTTAGCTGAAAAATATTTAAATAAAATTGAATTTATTTTTTGCAGTTGCCGCAGTTAAATACAATTCTTTCGATTAAAAATCACACCCAGGTGCATTAACAAGCAACACTTACCAATTCGCCGAAAGTACCATCTGCATTGCTCAACACTAAATACCACGGGATGACAATATCGTTGGCCTGCATTAAAAACCTTCATCTGTATTATATAATGACGAATATTGCAATTTGAATATTAAGATTGGCGCATTTAATGATAGTCAATAAAATCTGTTTCCTTGTCTTACTGACAGAATAATATCTATCGATATATCGATGCAAATTCGCCGCTTGAAACTCGCCCAATTTGTCATTAAACAGCACTGTTACCGCTCGGTTGCTTCTTCTTACGCCTTGTTTCGGCCGAATTGTACACGTTTTTGCTGCAATTTTGTTGGCATTTTCTCTTCAGTTTGCGCATATAATCAACCTGAATACAGTTTGTACTCAAAAGCAGCAAAATGGCTCTAACGTCACGCTTCTACTATGAAAAATATCCGGAGATCGAAGATGTCGTCATGGTTAATGTGCTCTCCATAGCCGAAATGGGCGCTTACGTCCATTTGCTGGAGTACAACAACATTGAGGGCATGATCTTACTCTCAGAGCTGTCTCGTCGTCGCATACGCTCCATTAACAAATTGATACGCGTGGGCAAAACAGAGCCAGTTGTTGTCATACGTGTGGATAAGGAGAAGGGCTATATTGATCTATCCAAACGTCGTGTTTCGCCCGAGGATGTGGAGAAGTGTACCGAGAGATTTGCTAAAGCGAAGGCAATTAACTCTCTGTTGCGCCATGTGGCTGACATTTTGGGCTACGACAGCAGTGAGAAGCTGGAGGAGCTCTACCAGAAGACCGCCTGGTATTTTGAAAAGAAATACAACAGCAAAACGGTCGCCTATGACATTTTCAAGCAATCGGTAACCGATCCATCCGTTTTCGATGAATGCAACCTGGATGCGGAGACCAAGGAGGTGTTGCTGAGCAACATCAAACGCAAACTAGTCTCGCCCACCGTCAAAATACGCGCCGACATCGAATGCTCGTGCTATGGCTACGAGGGCATCGATGCAGTCAAGGCATCGCTCAGCAAAGGCCTCGAGCTGAGCACAGAGGAGCTGCCCATACGCATCAATCTGATAGCACCGCCGCTGTAAGTCAACTTTGAATTGAACTAAATGCTCACCCATTGATTACTTTCCTCTTAGCTATGTGATGACCACAGCCACCACAAAGAAGACAGACGGACTCAAGGCACTGGAGGTGGCCATTGAGAGCATACGCGCCAAGATAATTGAATTCGAGGGCGAGTTCAAGGTTATAATGGCGCCCAAGCTTGTTACGGCTATTGACGAGGCGGATCTGGCGCGTCGCCTGGAGCGCGCCGAGGCTGAGAACGCCCAAGTGGCTGGCGACGATGACGAAGAAGATGCTGCAGATCAGGAGGGTATGCAGTTTGATCCCGAGAAGGAGTTCAATCACAAAAGCTCTACACTGCGTGCCAACGAGGACGACGACGACGAAGACGATGATGAAGAGTAGATGATAAAAAAAAAAAAAAAAAAAACACACCAATTCGACCTAAAGCAACAACACCCAGCAGAACAACAAGAGCAGAATTAATAAATTAATTATGTACATTATACATATATGTATAATATATTTATATTTATATATATATGGACTGTATGAAGACGCGTGCGTGCGTATGTGAGTGTGGTGTGTGTGTATGTGTGTGGGCATATACACCTGAGAGAAGAAAAAAAACAATAGAACACAAACCCCCGAAGCAGGTGCATTCATTAAAGCCGGTGACTGTTACTTTTTCCAAATCATCGCCGGCGCCAGAGACTTTAACTAGAATATGTGTAGATATATACATGTGTACATGCTATGGTTTATACATTTATAAATAATACATAAATAAAATCTAAAAGAAATTGTCCAACAACCACAAAAAAAAAAACGAAAAACAGCTGCCTTCAGTCAGTTTTTAAATTTTTTCTAGTATCAAGATCGGATTGCAATATTTCGAATGATTTACTAATCTTTATCAAGCATATTTGATGTTTGGCCAAAAATATGTATGCCTCGCCAATAAATTATGGGCAGATGATTTTAACGGAAACTTGCACTTGATGAAATATGATTACAATTGAGAGCGCAGCCTTTTCATTCCATTCCAATCCAAAACAATTCTCATTTTATTTAACCAATTCACTTCTCTCACATTATTTATATGGTTATAGTCTTAATACTAGCTCAAATTTGTATAATATATAGTGCGTATTTTATATAGTCAGGCATAGTTTGCAATATGCTTCAAATTATTTATTTATTCGTTGTATTTGCAATCCGGTTGCATTCCCAGACAGATAAAAGTCGAAAGTCGAATTTTAGTGCTAGAAAAAGGATAAGCATATGAGTTTTCTCAATCTCTCGATTAATTAGCTATTGTACAAAGACACATTTAAGTTTATATATAAAAATGATTTTAGTCTGACAAAAATTGCTCTAAATTCAAATAGCAAAAATATGTTAAATTATATCGGAATCGTTATTGTGTTGATATTGCTTTTGAGTTCGTTGTGATTGTTGTTGTTGTTGTTGCTGTTGCTGATGCTGTTATTGTGGTGGTGGTGGTGGTTCTAATATTGCAATTAGGTTTTGATTGATCCCAGAGCAGTAGAGGAGGTGCAGTAGCTGGACGGCATGCAGCCAGCGTTCAGCTAAGTCCACCACCACCGGCGGCCGCATTCCGGCCCAGCAGCATTGAGCTGGCGACCGCCTTATTGCCATTGCAGAGCCTCAGCACGGTGAGCACATCGCCCCGCGGATAGCCCAGCTGCATCAAATCGTTGACATCCTGTTCCGTGAAACGATCCAACGGCTGTACCGAATTAATATTGCTTATATCGAAATTGGCGGCAGCTGCTGCAGTGGCGCTGCTGGTGCTGGCTCCGCCACCTTCGCGCTTGCTCTGCTCGATTGCCTGGGCAATGGCCTGCTGTTCGTTATCCTCTGGATTGCCTGTGAGCCGGGCACAGGGCGGCAGTTCGCTTTCCGGTAAAAATGGCGTTGAGGTGCCTGTGGTGCCAATGATCAGCAAATTGCGCTGCAAGTCGATAAGGCACTGCAATCGACAAGAGCGAGACAGTTATATAGAGAGACAGCATTATTTTCCATGCTTAATGTAGTTTGTAATGTAACATGAGGTTTTAACCAAATGAAGAGCTAAAGCTTAACTAGGCACATTATAGTTTCACGATATCTTTTACTCAACATAACTCACCTGATGACGCTTGAGCATGTCCAGGCCCAATAGCATATCCATGGGCTGTTGGCCCAACACTGTAAAACTGGACGTCAAATGGTCGTTCTCAATCTGTAGCTGGACCATGTGTATGCGGCCCAGTATGGGCTGGGTGCCGACGCCTTTGGCGACGCCGTTCCAGCGGGTATCAATGAGACGATTGACATGGCAGCGTTCCGCGCAATCCTTGCTCATGATTGTCGTCTGTGCACCCGAGTCGACGAAGGCCTTGACCGGCACGCCGTTCACCTTGCAGTTGATGTAACTGTGATCGATAGAATCGAGATTTGTTTGGGATTACATTTGATGTATCATAGGGTATACTCACAGCATGGTGACAGTGCCAAAGATTTCGGGATTGTATTCAATGGCCGCTGCCATGTTGTCCTGGATGTTCTTCTGCTTGATCTCCTCGGCAATGAGCCGTTGCGTCTCCTCGTCGAACGGATCCGCATTGAGCATCCGCATGCGCTGCTCGTTGCGACGCTTCCGCTCCGCAATATGCTCCCGCAGAACTCTCGCAAATGTCTCCGAATCGCCCGAGTCGAGTGCTTCGGCCAGACGCGTATTATATTGACGCAGCAGTGCCAGCGTCTCCGGACTATTCAGGAACATTTGACGCACTATCGCCGGATCATCATCAAAGTTCACATTGAACTCATCTGTCATGGGCACATCGGTGATCTGCTGCTGCTGCTGCTCCAGATGCTGTTGCAGCTGCTGCTGCAACTGCTGCTGCATATTGACGGGCCCGGGCGTGCCGGCAGCGACATTCTGTGCGGGCGGACTGCCGCCTGTTGTGCTCGTTCCGGGCACAGCAATGCTGCTAAAATCCAGATGACTTATCGATGGATTGTTGCCAGCTGGAAAATAGTTGGCAACATTTGAAATTGCAGCTGCTTTCACAAACATCAAATCGAATTTGGATAATTGCACTTTTGCAAACTTAAGCCAAATCAAAATAGTAATGCTTCGCTTAGACTTAACAGAAATATCTGGAGGATTCGATTCTTATGCAATTTTTAGAGCTTTAAAACTGTATATGCCAAAGATCTTGAAATTTAAGGGAAAACCGGGAAACGTATCCAAAAAATAAAATAAACTCTAATATGTCTATACAAAATATGAATCAACTCTAGCAGAAATATTAATATCGGAGCCATAAGTATTATAAGAATCAGTTGCAAATGAAAATGGCGATTAGTATATGAGTATATCTATGTGTAAATACAATATAATCTTCGACGATAAATGTTTTGTTTATATTATTTTCGAACAATTTTTCTTTGTTTTATATGAAAAAAAAATATTTCAATTTTATTTACCACTACAATCGAAACATTTCAAAATAAAAAAAAAACGATGCTATATGGCGGAGTGGGAGGGAAAGGTAGAAACTACAGGAATGTATGAATTAGGCTAATCAATTTGACGTATATGTATTATCCTGATATCTATATGTACTTATATGTACTATGTGGCTGTTGTATGCGTAAATGCGCATCCAAATAACGCCTACACCTCGGGTGCAGGCTAAAAAGTATACAAAAAAAAAAAAAAAACAGCGACAGTCAATTCAAAACGAAACCAAATTGCGCGCTCCCACGCGCAAAAAAACTGAAGCATTCGGACAATGAACGACCCCATGTGTACAAAACATACACACATGCATATGTATGTACGCATGTTAGGCAAGGCCAAACGCGCATGGGGTCACACTGAAAAAGTCTGCAGCTGCATGCGTATGGGCGTGTGTGTGAATTGGATAGGCTATGTGTGTGTGTATGTGTATCGATAATAGCATTGCAGGTGAATTATCAAAATCAGATCAACATTTGCATGTGCGCATGCATGTCCGTGCATGCGTGTTGTGTGCCAGTCTGTGTGTAACGCTGTATAAGTGTGTGCGAGGTTCAATTTACTGTGCTGTGCTTTGCTGTGTTTGCATTTTTTTGTCTTTCAAATTTGGAATGTGCAAAAAAAGCTCAACAATACATTTATAGTATAGCTTGAGCAATGTGTAAAGAAACACATATTTATTTTTAAATTAAAAATTCTTTTTTTCCAAAAGCAACGTACACACAGAAACACACACGCACACACATACTCACAGAAACACACACGCAGGCGTATCAATAATGCACTGCTGACCAGGAGCAGCGGCCTAGAGCGCGTGCAATGACCTAGTTTAAGCAGTTAGAACAACGCGCGCGCATCTTGTTGAGATTGGAATTTTGGAGTTAGCAACTCACCGGTACGATTGGGATTGCTCCTACGGCGCTCCAGCACAATGCAGTCGCCGTCGCGCACACCGAACTGCTTAAGCGATTGCTTGTCATTGGTCAGCTCGCGGCCATTAAAGAGCACCATAATTTGGATAACCTCAGTGCCAATTTCCATGGCACAGAGTGCCTTTAGGTTCTCCAGTTCTAAATCTTCGGCAACATCTAGAAAGAAAAGTTTATCATCGGTGGTGGTGACGGTGATTTTCATCGCGGTGGCGGCGTTCGTTTCTGTTGTTTATCAGATCACAATGGTTTTTTTTTTTTGGTTTTTTGAACACAGTATTTAGTAGTGATCCCTGAGCAAAAGTTGTATGTTGCGTTTGCCGCATATGCGTATCAGTACAGCGCAAATTAATAAATGCGTTTGAATTTCGTTGTTGGCTTCACGTTCGTCGTCTTTTTATTTTTCCTTCTTGTTCTTGATTCGTTTTTTGTTGCCTATGCTTTGTTGTTTTGACACAACGAAAACGCCGCTGCCGCTAGGTATGGGTGGCATGTGCATATACACCAACGATTCCGATATATGAATGCATGCGATGTTATTTGCAGTGCTGGAAAGTACACTGACTAGTCAGCTAATTTGTACATAATTGATTTTGGCAAAAAAAAAAAAAAATTAAAAGTAATAAATAAAAACTGCATTTATATTGAATTTAAACATATAAAAAATTATTTTCCACAGCCAACTTTTTTAAACGAAAACGTGATATGCCGATGAATCGATATCAAGATCAAATTGGGTATTTACACTTAGTAGTTCAGTTAGATATGTTTAAGGGCAGTTAAAAGTTCCTTTTAATGAATTCTTCACTTAAGTTGAAACATGTTTACAATGTTAATAATTATTGCCCATTATAATTTATTAATATGCCAGTGCTAATATTTACACTAAATTGCATTGTTTTCTTTTTTGCTCATCGATATATGTTTATCGATAAGCATCTCTAAAACGCGAAATTTCTTGTATTATTTGTGTATTTGGGTGAGCGAATTTGCGACGGCTGGTTAATTTTCAAGTTCGTTATCTGAAATTTTTGTCGCATTGGTGGTCGTCAGTACCGTGTATAAAGCGCCATGTCGACGCAAAATGTGGGAAATGAAGAAAACGCAGCCCCAAAGTCGAAACGACCTTCAGGTGAAAATTGAGTTGATTTTATATACAAGCACCCACACTCAAGTAACAAGTTGTTGATGGGACACCTTGGACACCCAGCCGTACTAGTGTGTTGTGCGCTTGTGTGTGTATTTGTGATAAGAGACCAAAGAGTGACTAATACCGAGCCAATTACAAATGTGATCGATTTTTAAAGGCGAGCCTTTAACAACCCAACAAACGCACACAACACACGCACACAACACACCCACCCGAAAACATGAATCACAGTCATTTTTAATTTTACCAACAGATTCAGCTTTTAAGCAACAACGCCTGCCCGCCTGGCAGCCCGTGCTGACCGCACGAACGGTTCTGCCCACCTTTTTTGTCATTGGTGTGCTATTCATTCCCATTGGCGTGGTGCTGCTGTACCTATCCAATTCATCCAATGAGCTCATCATTGACTACACTAGGTGCATGCAGTTCAACAGTACTAGGACCTGCGCCGATTTTCTGGAGGACAACCCGGGCGCCGAGTGCCCGTGCAAGATTAACTTTAATCTGACTGAAGACTTTATTGCAAGTATTCAATTAGAACCGATTCGATTCAACTGCATAGCGCATTCTAAATACTCTAACTCCTTACGCAACAGGGCGACGTTTACATGTACTATGGCCTAACCAATTACTATCAGAATCATCGACGATATGTGAAATCGCGAGACGATGAACAGCTGCTGGGTCGCTTGTCCTTAACGCCAAGTTCAGACTGCACCCCATTTGCCTATGCAGATAATGGGAAACCCATTGCGCCTTGCGGGGCCATTGCCAATTCCTTATTTAATGGTATCTTATGCTGCACCTTTCGCTGTTTGTTCACCTAATGTATTTAGTCGTTTCTTTTATTTCAAGATACACTGACACTGAGCCAAGGCAGCTCGAATATCAAATTATTAAATACGGGCATTGCATGGCCATCGGACAAGCGCGTCAAGTTCCGTAATCCCCCGGGCGTCCTGGAAGAAGCTTTAAAGCCATATGAAAAGCCCATATTCTGGCAAAAAGAACTCTATCAATTGGATGAAACAAATGTCGCTAACAATGGTTTCCAGAACGAGGATTTAATCGTATGGATGCGCACTGCTGCCTTGCCCAGTTTTCGCAAGCTATACCGTCGCTTGGATCAAACAAATAATAGCTTTACGAGAGGCCTTAAAGCCGGCGAATACACGCTGGACGTAAAGTATAGTAAGTGTTGTATGAATCTCTATATGTATGTTACGATATTTATTATGTTATTTATTTGTAGGCTATCCCGTGGTATCGTTTGATGGCACCAAGCGTATGATTCTATCGACAACATCAGTGCTGGGCGGTAAAAATCCATTCCTGGGTATTGCCTATATTGTTGTTGGTGGCATTTGTTTAATACTTGGACTGGCGCTCCTCTTCATTCATATGCGCTGCAGCCGCAGGTAAGTTGACGTTAAGGCTTCTCTTTCGTTTTAAACCCGACTCACAGCCACACACAAATCGCATTAACATTGTCAATTCACAATTACATATATTCTACACTTTCCATTTCCCGCCTTCATCATAGCATTGAGTTGATTTGAAGCTCATGCCTCTCAAGTCCCATCAAATAAAAAATTGTCAAAATGGCTGTCAAAGTTAACAAGCTGTCGGTGCGCGATAAGTATAACTCTATTTCCGTCAGCTTATCAGTGCCAGCAACGATTGCAATCATTTTGAAAATATAAGTAATCTATTTTTTTTTACTTTGTCTCGCCTTTCTGGAATATATAGCAGCAACATGGAGATGATAAACGTTAATCCGCATACGCAGTACTCCTAGAAGCAACGGATGCGGTTTGATAGTATTTTTGGCAAAAACTCCTCTCGCCCATGCACCATTATTTAGCTATAATATCTTGTTTAAGCATAATTATCTATGTATGTCTTTGTAACAGAATACACACAATTAGTTTCTTATAGTATTTATGACACTGTACGGCATCGTTGGCTGTGCTTCTTGTTACCATTTTGTAATCGTTTTTTTTTTGTTTTTGCACTTTTAATTATATGTAATGTTTGTTAATTATTCGTGTTGTAATGCATCTGATAACATACGCGACAACTATAATACTACTATTGCCCCATCCAAACAAAATTAGAAAAGTTTCTTAACATAATTGCATTGAAAATAATTAAACAATTAAACCTTAGACTATGAGTGCCTGTGCCGCAATTTGGCATTAACACATGTGTATGTTTTGTATGGCAACCGTTTAAAGCAGACGATATAGAAATATTTATAAATATGCATTGATATTTTATTAAAATTGTGCAAATACAAATTGATTCAAACAAAGAAATTCTTTTTATTCTTTCAATCGAATTGTCTGTTACACAAGTCGAGCATGGGAAAAGCTTGCAGCAGTGTTGGATAATGATGGGAATAGACCGTGCATGGGTTCGTGCAAACCCTACCAACACAATAAGCACGATCTCAAGAGCCAAGCAAAAACTTAGCATTACAGATACTTTGCGACTAGCGACGAGTTAGAATGAACATCGATACATTTATGGATAGCGTGTCGCTGCCAAAGCTGTTATCGGAACTTGGCGCGCAGCAATTATTTTTTTTATGTTGGAACAGAAATTCAAAATGTTCAAGGTATTCAATTCGGCAAATGCAGATGCATTTGTTTCATTCACGATTCTTTTTATTTGTATCTGGTTTTAAACTAGCTTCCAATTACATACATAAACCTTAAATTAATTTTACAAGTAAAAGGTAAGTGCTTGCAATCGCAATAATTAATTAATTCGTAAGCGTAATTAACATATGCAGTATGCACAATTTTTTTTTCTTTCTTCTTTTTTTTGTGTTTTGTTTATCTACGAGTGTGTATACACATACATACGAATATGATTTGTTTGAATAATGAAGCATGAAAGGAATTATTTGTGAAATGCATCATTAAATATAGTTAATATACACATTACATACTAAATGTTTAAATGGGGCAAAGTGCTAATGCTGCGTGTATGGCAAAAATTAACTTTTAATTTCAAAAATTTGTCAGACTGGGATGGATATATCCGACCGATCTGTGCCGTTTTTCTTGTTCTTGATTTGTAAGCCTGCAAAACTAATTATTCATTTCTTTCTAAACTGGTTTTATGTTGAAAAAAATTAAACGAAATTATATTGATTAAGTGAATTCGTATCGAGTCTCAAGTACATTTGAAATAAATATTAAAAAATTATAAGATTCCCAATGCGTGTCTGGTGTGCATGGGTGTGGGTGCTCGTAGGTGAGGGTGTTCGTGTGTGTGTGAGAAATTAAATATGCTTACATTTGTGTGTAAGACTATGTTTTGTAACTTAAACTATGCGAGTCGAAAGAGTTAACGATTTACTGTTCCAACAGACGTTAAATTAATTTGTAAACTTGGAAATGCCTTGAGATAATTTCAAAATTGGAGCAACGCACTAAAATGTAATAAAATATATACACTTATAAAAAAAAAAAAAAAAGAGAAAATATAAAACTGAAGAGCGGTTTTTTAAACCGAACGGCAGGCAAAGTGCAGAATCTAAAAACAGCAAATAAAAAAAAAAAGCAATGAAATAAAATATAATAATATAAAATTAAAGTACGTTAACAACTAAAACGAATGTTAGCTTTTTTTTGTGTTGCGTTTTTTGCCTTCTACAGTTTGCGGTTGCTTTGGTGCGTCGTCATCGTCGTAATTTTTCGCTTGGCAATTCTAATTTTTCATTAACCTCTTAAATATTTGTATTCATTCTATATACGTATATGCACGTATATATACATATTTATATTTCTATATATATATATATATATATATATATATCGCTTAACTAACTAAAACTCAAAACTGGAGACACTGCCGCGCCTGTCTGTTGTCTGTGATACCAACTAATTTAACATGTAAAAAAAAAGTATATTATATATATATATATATATGTATGTACGGATATATGTATTCATGTTATATCAAATATGTAAGCTTAATATGTCTGTTTGTGTATGTGTGTGTGTGTGTGTCTGTTTTTGCAGTTAATATGCGGTAGAAGTTTACCAACACTGCAATTAGCAGCAAGAAAAAAAATTGTGTTGCACACACACGCATACACACAGTTCTCTATTTTTTATACATATGCGTGAGCGTGTGTACGTGTGTGTGTGTCGAGTGTGTCGAGTGTGAGGATGTGTGCGTGTGTTTGGCAATGGAATGCGTTGCGGATGTGTGCGGTGTGTGGTTTTGTTTTTGCTTTTGTACATTTTTTTCAAGCTCAGTTCAAGCTGGTTGCAGCGTCCGCTGCTGCTGTTGTCGCAGCTGCTTCAGATGCAACTGTTGTTGTTGTTGCTGTTGTTGTTGCAGCGCTGCCAGTTTTGATTGCATCCAAGCCGGACTTTTTGGTTTTGGTTTTGTTGTTGTTGCTGCTGCTGCTGCCGCCGCTGCCGCTGCTGCTGCTGTCGATGTTATTATTATTATTGTGGCTTCTGCTGCCGCTAGCGCTGGCGCTGCCGAGGCTGGCGCTTCTTCTGCCGCCTCCGCTACCGCTGCCGCTGCCCGCCGAGGGCCCATTCAGAAAATGGCTTTTAATATGTGACTGCAGTAGCTCCTGAGAATCGAAACAAAGTTGACATAGATCACACGTATAGCTGGAATTAGACTGATCAGCGGCAGCGCCATGTGCCGCTGATTTAACTACTGTTTTTTTACGCCGCTCACCAATTGAATGCGATGTTGTTGTTGTTGTTGACTCGCTCTCAGATGATGATGTACCACCATCGGCATCAGCAGCCACACTATCAGACGCGCCGATGCGACTGCCGCTGCCGCTGCCGCTGCCACTGCCACTGGCGACGCCAGGGCGACGACCAGCAGCAGCATTGCCAACATTCTCGTCGTCGTCGTCGTCGTCATCGTCTTCGTCGTCGTCCACGTCATCCTCGTCCATATCTTCCTCAACATCATCATCATCATCCTCAACAACAGCACCATCGACACCAACCACATCGTCATCATCCTCCCCATCATCTTCTTCAATAATATCATCAATGGTCATTGCTTCACCCACGCCCTCCTCCTCCTCCCCATCCTCCTCATCCTCATCCACATCGTCATCCACATCCTCATCCCTGTCGACATCAGCCTCAGCGTCCTCATCCTCATCCTCTGAGCTGTGCACGACCAGCACCGCCTGCTGACCCTTTGGCTTTTGCCGATGCTGCTGCGGCGTCGGCGTCGGTTTCCCATTCCCGTTCAGCTTGGAGCTGTCTGTGCGCGTGTAGTCAAAGTTAAGGCGTCTCGGCTGCTGTTTGGTGGTATTGGAAGGCAGCGCCTGATGCTCATCCGTTGTGTTACCATCGTCATCATCATCAACGCCATCGGCCTCATCGTCGTCCTCGTCATCATCCTCATCATCTTCTAGCTCCTCGACAATGCCATCATCCTCGATTACCTCCTCAATGAGATCATCGTCATCCTCATTTGCAACCACGCTGTTGTTGTTATTGTTGTTCTTGTTCTTGTTGCTATTGAGAGACTGTTGTTGTTGTTGTTGCTGTTGTTGTTGCTGCAGCAGCTGCTGTTCCACAATATCTTCGTCATCGTCGTCATCGTCCACATCGCCCTCATCGTCGTCATCATCATCTTCGTCGTCGTCGTCGTCATCATCATCGTCGTCATCATCATCGGCGCTTGTGCTATCCTCATCATCCTCGCCACTATCGCCGCTATCATCATCCATATCACTATCATCCGCCTCCTCCTGCTGCTGCTCCTGCCCCGCCGTCTCCTCATCCACATGAACACTTTGCTGCCGCTTCGCCACTTTCATGTCCAGCTGCTCCTGCAGCTCATCCGATTGTTTATGTTTAAGCACTCTTACTGCTCCCGCTTTGATTATGCCCTTTGTGCCTCCAGTTGCTGCTGCCGCTGCCGTTGCTGTTGTTGCTGCTGATTTTGTTGTTGCATTCTTGCTGGGTGCGGTTGAGGCTGGCTTGGTGGCCACCGCCACAGGCACAATGACATCCTCCTTGAGATGATTGTTAATGTGATTGATGAGCTTCTCCTTGCGCGACAAGTACTCGCCGCACAGATCGCAGCCCCATTGGAATGGACAGAAGGGACGCACCACCTTGGCATCGGCCAATTTGTGCTCGATCCACAGCTCCTTGGTATCGAACTGCAGATCGCCGCAACGGCGACAGGTTAAGGGCTCATCCACCTCAATCACTGGCGGCTCCGGCAGGTTGCTGACCTCGTGCTTGTGCAGCTCGTACATGTGGCGACGCAGGTTGTTGTTGCTAATGAATGTGGATGCGCAATATTCGCATTTCAGTTCACGTTTACGTTTCAGCGATTTCCTCTGCTGCTGCTGCTGTTGTTGCTGCTGCTGTTGTTGTTGCTGTTGTTTCTGGTGCTGCTGATTGGGCATCAGGCCCACAGCATGCAGTTCGCGCAGATGGAGCATCGATGAGGAGCTCAGCGAATTGTTGTTGTTGTTGTTGTTGCTGCTGCTGCTGTTGTTCAGCGTTGTCGCTTCGCCGTCGATGATGGGATTCTAAATATGATTTGTATAAATATAAGAAAATTAGTGAAAACCAAATCAAAAGCTGCGCCACACGAAACGTTGGCGCTTTCATCAATTTAAATATTTGTTTCAAATATGTTTGTTTTCATTTCTATTTTGTCTATTTGTTTTTGCGACTGGTGCGGAGGCAACAAACAACAAACGCAATTATAAATTAGCACGCTCACGAATGGATCCGCACGGTTGGGGAGCCATTCACACAAGAGATTCACCTCGCTGCACAAGCCCAAAAAGCTCACCTGCTTGCTATCACCTCTGAAATGCCACTTGCGATGCACCTTGAGCGCTATCACCTGGGGGAACGTCTTGGCGCACAGATCGCACGCGTATTCCCCGTTCTCGTTTTGGCGCTCCACCTGAAATTGTCCAGCATCCGCTGGTCCATCATCGAACATGGCCGCCAATGGATTATCCACATAGAGATCCTGTTCGTGTTTCTGTATATGCTTGCTGAACATCTCCTGATCGGTGAACCGGGCACCGCAAATGGTGCATGCCACCTCCGGTATGCGTATCTTCAATGTGCTGCTATTCGCATTGCTCGATGCTGCTGCTGCAGCTGCTGCTACAGTTGCAGCATTGCCGCCGTTGCTGCTGCTGCCGCCGACGCAGACACCGTCGTCCAGCACCATCAGCTGATCATCATCCTCCTCCTCGTCATCGTCGCCCGTTTTGTGCTTGAATATGCCCCGCTGCTGATGCAGTTGCAGCTGCTGTTGCTGCTGCTGCTGCGAATCCTGCTGATGGGCGCCGGTGGCAGTGATGGGCTTCCGATTGCAGGTGGGCGTGTGATTCTCCAGCATCTGGCGGTCAAAGAACATCTTGCGGCACAGCGTGCACTCAGCGGGATCCGGCACCTGCGGATGCTTCTTATAGCGATGCACCTGTAAAATAATATATTAAATATATAATTAATATTTCGATATATTTGGGCATTTTGGGTGCACTCACCCAAAGGCTTTTGCGGCCACTGTAGACATTGCCGCAGTCCTTGCACGAGTAATCGTTCGAGTCGAACTCGTCGTGCGAGTTGATGTGTATGGCCAGCTTTTTGTTGGTATTGAAATTGGATGGACAGTACTTGCACTGGTACCAGTAGAGCGGCAGGGCGGGCACAGCCGTGCCGGAGGTCTCGGCGAGGTCAGCAGCCGACGCTTTTGACTTGGCCGTATCACTGGCGGCGCCCAGCTGGGACTTGTGCACGCTGCGCTTGTGCTGCTGCAGCTCCAGCTCAGAGCTGTAGACAATGGAGCAGATATCACACTCGAACTGCTTCACAATCATCTCGTCCTTAATGGCTCGTCCGTGCACCTTGAAGAGATGCACCTTGAGGCCCTTCTCGTAGGCAAACTCCGCATTGCACAGCTTGCACTTGATGAACTGCACGTTCTGCACCTGATGGTCGGTCAGCATGTGGTAGCGGTACGATTTCTTTGAGCTAAATCTGCGCTGGCAGATGCGACAGCGCATGCGCCGAAAGCGACGATCGGCTGCCTGATCCAGGCTACGTCGGAATACCGCCTGCTCCTGTGGCGTTTGATGTGCCATCGCCGGCGGCAAACTGCCCGACGCGGAGGCAGCAGCAGCAGCAGCGGCGCTGGCTGCTGTTGTACTTGTTGTTGTAGTTGCACTCGCAGCTGCGGCAGCTGCAGCTGTGCTTGTGGCGGGCGTTGCTACTGTTGCCGCCGCCGCCGCCGCCGCTGACACCGCAATGGACGCAGTGGACGATGCGGCAGCCGTTTCCAGCGGCGGCGTTGCGGTAATTGTTAGTGACTTTGGCGTCATGCGATTGGCCGCCGCCAGCGCTGCACTCGTCGTCGTGGAGGCGGTATAATGCGAGCGCATGTGATTGGATAGGCCAATGTTGTTGCTGAACACCGCATTGCAGATGAGGCATTCCTTTTGCTGATTGGCGATACTCATGTTGATGCTGCTGTTGTTGCTGCTGTCATCGAGGCGCATCTTTTTGGCAACGCTGCCGCTTTCCTCGTCCTCATCATCTGTTCAAAAGAGAGAAGGCGATAGAGAACGTAAAATATTAGAACTTGAGTATTTACGCTTGCCTAAAGACCTTTATAATGCAGTCAATACCTGAATAATATGATTAAATATGCTTTCAATTTCATATTCCTCAGAATATTTTTAAAGTTAACAGAACTACTGCTAGCACAATGTTAACATGCTGTTAACTTGTTCATGAAAATCGCATAGAAAGGCGATTTTTAAAAAGATGAAAGAAATTAGAAAATTGAATATCTGTGGCCGCCAAAGAACCTAAGAGAAAAAGTACAAAATTTAAAAATCAACAAATTAAATCGAATACATATCAAATCGACACTGAATATCTGATTGTATCCATAAAAATATGGCATGTAGACTAATCAGAATTCATTTGACTTCCTTTGCTAATACGTTTAACTAATTAGTGTAGCTATAGTTATGCTATTATTGAGATATCGACTGTATGAAAAGCATGTTTGGGGGTGACTAGGACACTGGCACAGGACTTCACACTTGGGTGATGGATTTGATGGGGGCCAAACAAAAAATTACCGAGTGTCCCACCATTTGTTATTGACATCAGATCCTTCATCACATAATCATAGCGTCCGGTATAGACATTGGGCGTGCTGCCATCCGCCAATTTAACAGCATCGGCATTCACAATATATTCAAAGCCTCCGGAATGCCGATTCTTGTCCACGCCATGCACATTAATCATGTGCTCGCGCAGATATGAGATTCGCGGATAGCCAAGACCGCAGCGTACACATTTGTACGTTTCGGGCAGTTTATTTGGATGCTTTGACTCCATGTGGCGCAGCACATTGTTGTAGTTGTTGTACTGCTGGCCACAAATGGGGCACACCTGCGGCATGCGGGAAAAATACTGCGATTTGGGGGCATCGCGATTGCCAGATGTGGAGCCGCCACTGGTCGCCGCAGCTGCAGTTCCCGATGCAGCTGGCTTCGGCGTTGAGGTGAGCGGTGTTTCCACTGCATTGTTGTTGTTGTGGCTGCTGCTGCGCGACTCATCATTGGATGACTGACTGACACCAATGCCAAGAGCGCCCAGCAGACTGCGCTTGCCCGGCGAATGATCCATGCCGCTGTTCGCAGTGGACGCATTGTCGCTGCTGACGCCGCCCAAATGATCCTGATAGACATGGTCGAGGAAGCGCTGATGCGTCTCCAGCTTGGCATCGCAGGTCATGCAGCGTAGCCGCACAATGCAGTCCATGTTGTTGTAGTGACGGCGACGATCTACGGGATCGGCAAAGTCCAATCCACAGAAGCTGCACTGTATCGAATTGTTATCCTTGCGCTGCACATCCGCATGCTTGTCGTACACATGGGTGCGGAACTCGTGCTTGGTGCGAAAGCCCTTTGGGCAGAGCTTGCACTCATACAGTTTGTTCACCAGCAGCTCCTTGGCGCGCAGCTTCTCTGGCCGTTCCATTGATGTTTCGTGTGCTGTTGCCCCTGCAGCAGCAGCAGCAGCAGCGGCACCTTGAACACCACTCATATCGGTTGAGACAGCCACTCCGGATGCGGTGGCATGAGAGAAGTTTGGCTGCTTGACGCGGAGAGCGTTGAGAACGCGATACAAATTGATGCAGTTGCGCTTCTTCAGATGCGATATGAACAGCGCCTTGGAGTCGTTCATCTTGAGGCAGTTGAAGCATAAATTGCGCGGCAGCAGCGGATACTTTTTGCGTACGTGCGCCATAAAGTTCTTGTATGTGTTAAAGTATTTGTTGCAGCAGCGGCAGGTCATCGTCTGGTACTGCTCCAGAAACTCGTTGTTCTCTTGAATGAAGTCAACCTTGTCGCGTGTGAGCAGCGGCTGATACTGTTCCGGATTGTCGTAGTCGAAGCCGCCGTTCTCGCACTTGATGAACGTGTTCATGACCACCTGGCGATACTTTTGCGCTGATATGTTGCCACCGGCGGCAGCCTTAGTTGCCTCCGCGGTGGCCGCTGCCGCGGCTGCTGCACGCTGTATCTCCAGCGCGGCTGCCAATGCCGGCGTCGGTTTTGTGATGGGCGTATTATTTGGCGAGTCTGTCGACAATTGGAACAGATTCGGATGGAGATTGCGCTCGTGGCGTCGCGCATTCGCCCGCGTCGAGAACTGCAGACTGCAGGCACGGCAGCTGGCCACCTTGGAGTCGCCAGCGGCGGCCACATTTGCGACCGCGCTGGCGGGCAGCGATGCCGCCGCCACAACCGCCGTCACGCCATGCTGCGCCGTGTAATCATAGTCGGAGGTCTGTTATGCAAAGAGAGATGGGAAAATGCAGATTATTCAACTGGCATACATATCTACATACATATACATATGTATATTTATTTGCATGAATAATTTCTTGTATTGGGTCCAATTTTAAAGTAACATCCAATTGAAGCACTTGTCTTCTCAATTCTATTTACATTTCTAAATTCTTACATATTTTTTCAATTATTTTGAATTTGCATTTGTTTCTCCTTTTCACAGTCGAAAGCTAAAGTCTAAAAAGAACTCATTTACAAAATCAGCTGGCGAGACCCTTAAAGTTTTGAAAAATCTCGATAATTCTTAGTCTTGATTCTTGATTTTAATCGATATTCATCGATTGCCGATTCTTCATTTCGCTTCAAAATATGTTTGCAATCTGTTCAAGTATTAAATAGCTGTTACTGAATTGTAAATAATTAAAAATTTACTCACAAGATTTTCAAATATTATTAATAGCAATTATGCTTAGTAGACCTTAATCTTGAAGCATTCTTGATTGAATACTTTTTTTATGTTCAAAATTCTGATTCAGCTGGCACCCAAATAAAAGGATATCTCGGTTCTAATAAAAAGGATTGACAACTCTTAGGCTTGAGAAATGCTTGTATTAATTAGATACCCGGCGAAAGCGACTTTTTGTTTTTACTGCAAATTGGTTTTTGCATCTTGTATTAAGGACATTTTCTTGTAACTGAGTTGTCAACACTTAAAAAGTACAGAATTGACTTTTTGTTAGTATTTTAGAACGTTAAAGGATGATGATGCCTAAATTACTGAATTTTTGATTGTTTCGATTATACGATTGTTACTTCTTTTCTTCAATTCAAATATTTTTTGGGCATGTTTTTGCCGCATTCTCTTTGGTCTGCTATAGATTTAGTATGTTTAAGTTGAGGGCTGAACAGAACTTGATAGTTCGTAGTCGGATGGTGCTTTGTTGCTTACCATTAGTGGCACATCGCCCTCGTGCTCGGAGCGCTCTAGGAACATTGTTGGATCCATCATATCATCGGATTCGTCTATGCACTTCATTTGGAAGTCATCATCCGTGTCGTCAATGGGCTCATCCTTGATGGGCATGGCAGGCAGCGGCTGTAAACGAAACAGTCGATAAGTTCAACGTGCAATATTGGGGCATTTGTTTTTTCTTTTTTTTTTATATATATTCTATTCAATTTGAACAACAGAAAATATGCACCGGCTGATGCATCTGGTGAGTAGGGGTTGGTTGGGTGGCATGGTGGTGTATGTGACTTGTGGACGCTTGCGAATGCACGATACAATTACATTATAGGAATAGCGCCTGAAAAAGCGCAGCTGCTGGGCAGCGCTCTGCAGCGTAACCGGCATGAGCAATGGCGTCGTGACTGCGGCTGCGGCAGTGGCAGTGGCAGTAGCAGAGGCAGAGGCGTTGCTGGACATTGCTGCAACTGGAGCCAGCGGCAGCGGCGGCGGCGGCGGTGGCGGCGGCAACACGCTGCCATGTTTCTGACTCTGATTCGCGTTCGGATTCTGACACTGACTCTGGCTGAAATCAAGCGGCAGCGACAACGGCAATGGCAACGGCGCCAAATCAGCACCAGCAGCAATAGTTGACAACATTGGCGGCAACGGCGGCGGCAACAACGGTGGAAGCGGCGGCACTGATATATCCAATGGTAAATACAATTTAGGCTTGAACTTAGCCAAACGCTGAGCAGACGTTGCCGCCTGTTGCTGGCGTCGTGGTTGACGTATTCGACTAAGTCGCTGCTGATGATGTTGTTGCTGCTGCTGCTGATGTTGTTGTTGCTGATGTTGCTGGTGGTAATGTTGCTGCCTGCCACGTTGCTGCTGCTGTTGATATTTGCGCTGTTGTTGCTGTTGCTGCTGCGGCTGAGTTGACGCCGTTGACAATGTTGCTGAGGGCACCTGCAATAAAAGGGTCTGCAGTGTTTGCTGTGACTCCGCCGCCGCGCTCGTTGTTCTTGCAGCATTCTGTTGCTGCTGCTGTTGTTGTTGTTGTTGTTGTTGCTGTTGTAGCTGTTGTTGCTGTTGTAGCTGTTGCTTTGGACTCACATAGACTGTTAACGATTTGCGTTTCTTCAGCGAGGGTATGCCATCCAATATGTTGGCGGACGCCTTTTCAGCTGCAACTGTCGCTGAATCGATGTTTGTTTCGTGCTGCTGTTCAATGGAGCTGCCATTCTCCGTTTTGTTCAAATCCAAATATCCTAAAAGTGTCTGCTGCTTGCTTTTATCGGTGTCCAGCCATTGCCGCTGCTTGGACTGTGAGCTGAGGCAGCGATTCTTAAAGCTCTGCCAAGAGTTCAAATAGCTGATGCAGGCATGGCAAATATGCAGCGATAGACGATCCAACGGCGTGATCTGAAAGACATATATATATATATATATAATATAAATTGCAAGAGTCTATATCAACAGCATGTACAAGAGTTGTATATTATACGAATAGAGCGAACATTTTTCTTTCTTTCATTGCAATGTATTTTATTATATTCATTCATATTTGCATATACACATTTTTAAATTTTGAACGAAATAACTGAATGTGATTTCATTTGCTTCGACAAATCTATTAAACGGACACCTTCCATAGCAGAACAACAAAATTGGACTGTGTCCGCTCAAAAATACTTTCAGTGTACACATATCTTAAGTTATTGACACAATTAAACTGAAAGTGAGTATTTAAATTTTGGGTATTTTTCATATCGTTTATCGATCATCAATCAATGGAAACCAATAATTTAATATATTCATAGTCAGTGTGTCCACATGTAGATTCAGGAATCTCAAAAAGACAGGATTTTATTATTAATTTAAATATGAATTAACGTCAATTTCGTATATATTTTACATCTAATCAATGAGGCATGAATTCCGCAGTCAAGGTTTTTTAAAAAGTGAGCTTGATAGTTCAATCCTGCATCCAATTTTAATGATATCAATTAATTAAGATATTCCTATCCTTGTCTCAATAAAGGTCAATTTCATTTTGTCAAATTAATTTTTTAGCTACGGCTTCTGCTGTCATTTTAAGTGTCTAATGTTAGAAGCCTAATTATATATCCGATGTCAGTGTGACCACATAAAGTTTTGACAAGGTCTAGCTTTGTCGTATGTATTTAATACAAAATATGCTGTTACACAAGATAACAGTTAAATATGTATGAATGTATTTGTTGTAAATTATGTTTAGCTTCTTGTTGTATCTAAATTTGTTGTGCCGTTGATAAAAGTTATTTTGTGCAACGACCGTGTTGTTTAAGCCAACATAATAACACATAACGTATGTAGTTGGGTCTGTTGTTCTTTATGTACTTAAAGATGCATTCGATGCATTGGGGATGCATCCAGAAGTCATCGGCATTGGCAGCCCCGCATCCGAAACTAAATGTGCTCACACCTTTGTCCTTTGTCCACCCAGCGACGGTATGGGGTTTCTTCGTTTATAGCAAAGGCATTCCAGGCGATTATTGAGGCAGCGGCAAACCTATGCCGTTAACTAGTCTATTAATGTCAATGACCTGCTTATAATTATATGCAAAACTGAGTATTGCAGCAAACCACACTAACATTCACGCATGCATACACACACACAACATTGCAATTCATATACTTGTCCCATGTCCTTTCGCCTGACAGCGCTTCGTGTCTCCATGTATGGGTACCTACATACATATGTATAACCATGTAAATACCGTTGTGTGCATGTACTTGATTATGTATTTGCCTATGTTCAAGTTGACGGATGCACATTAGGTATATAAACATAGAATTGTTGTTGCACTTCTGGCTATATCTGTGGCTTTGTGTTTATGCATAATTTGCTTTTAATTGTCTGTGGCATGGGACTATTTGGGCTTTTCAATTAAAAGTGTGTAGGGACATAAGACACATGCATATATGTACATACAAATGCACATACATATACTAACACGCATGTGCACATATGTATTAAATGGACTTCTTAAGAATGAAAGCCCTTGTGTGAGTATGCATCTCACAGCCCAATACAAAAATCTATAGGTATTTCGGTTCGCACTTGCATTGACCTTTAGCTAAACACTTTAAATAGTTAGAAAACATCATAAATAAACGAACTTCTTAAGCTTTGTGAAAACACACTAATTCCTAATTTGCAACAATTCAAATTTCTGTAAGCCTTAGAATTTCTTAAATAATATTGTTATATTATAAACAAGTCTTAGGCTATTCTAAACTATCTAAATATATAAAAGACCATATTCAAATGTGTTTAAAACAATAAACGACAAGAACCATTCTGAAACATACGCATTTTCAGTTGAAGACGTTCTATTTACTCGTTTTTAGTTTCTGGGCAATTCTCATATCAAAAGATGTTAAGTGCATCCTTAACTTAATTAATAATACATATATAATTGTACGTTTTTTGTAACATTTAATCATTGCAAAAATATCGTAATTTACACCATCCACAAACGTTCGTCATAAGTAGTATCGATATCAAGTGTCCAATATGGCAGCCAGTGTTATTGTCAAATTTGAATAAATAAAGCACGAAAGCAAAAACCAAAACAGAAGCGCAAATAATCGTA
Source organism: Drosophila borealis (assembly GCA_035045885.1). NCBI lineage: Eukaryota > Metazoa > Arthropoda > Insecta > Diptera > Drosophilidae > Drosophila > Drosophila borealis. Next base: position 3,973,976 of record JAWNOR010000405.1, on the reverse strand, counting down.
GGTTGTTGCTGTTCTTGAGCCGGCATATGCATTTGACAGCTTGCAATATTCAAAAGCATTTGCGTTATGTGTGTGTGCGCATTACGTACATACACATAATATACACACAAATTTATCTACGCAAGTACCTGCTTATTTTTGCAGCTTCATTTATGTTTTTGTAATTCGCAAAAATAAACGGCACTTCTATGACGCGCATCTCAAACCCCCAAGCTAGTATTTTCGTGTGTGGGTGTGATTGAGTGTACATGCATGTACATGCATCTATGTACATGCATACACATATATGTACGCTTATATAAATGTATTATGTACGCACTTGAGTCCTGCGATGCCCGTCCTGCCCATCTCCCCGCCCCACTTTGGCTTTGAAGGGTTTCGATAATATGTTGTTCATTCACCTTATTCCCCACACTCAGCCAGTCAAGGCACCCGCACAGCAACATCGTGTTGGGCACATCTCTTTCTCAAGTGTGACCGAAGGAGGAACACCACCGAAAGCCTTTGACGTAGGGGGCCAGCAAAGAGGGTGGTTGACTTTAATAGGCATTATTAGTATTGTTGCTGATGTTGTTGTTTAGGGTAAATGTGCATTGGAATTAAATACAAACAATTTATGTTGCTTTTGTCTCTGCTGACCACTTCTAAAAGAAAGTTGCGACCAAGTTTCGTTATTGTCAATTACATAACTCATCTAGTATTTAATGTATTTGTTTTTAGTATTAAATCGCAGCATGAAACAGATGTTCGGCCAATTGGCATTATTTGAAAGCAAAATAAGGCATTCTGCAATGCACAAATTCTCAGTTTTTATTCCGTGAAACAGAAAACCAACATTTTTACCCAAGCATAGTATTTTTAAGAACTTATATACATACATATTTCGCAAACTTTAAGCAAAGCGAATAATCAAAAGTGTATGTAAGCAGCAGAAGGAATTTTGTTTCGATAAAATTGCAAGCATTTTGCGGTGAGAAAGGCACAAATTGTTTGGGCCGTCGTCAGGCAGGCGTTTTAGAAAGTTGAAGTTGAAAAGGAAATCTTTCATCCATCAATACAAACAAGATGCAGAAGCAGCTGCCACAGTTGCCAGCTGCTGCATTTTGTTGGCCACCAGGTGCAACAATCATCATCAGCGCTGCTTCGCCATGAGGGCACGAAGCAGCGAAGATGCTGGCCAGAATTAAAGCGTCGCTCGGGAACAGCCCGTCCTGGCGTTGCAACGCCGCATGATCTCGGAGCTGAACAAGTTTTGGGTTCTGCTTGTTATCGTTTTTATTTTTCTTCATTGCCGTATTTGCCTTTGTGTCCTTATTCGTCGTCGTCAGCTGTGTGTATGTGTGTCCTCCTCTCCAGCAAAAGTAACCCTAAGCATTAGCAAGCCGTGTGCTGCCGATCTTTACCGGTTGTTGTTGCCGTATTGAATTACACAGAAGCAGAACAACAACAACAACAACGACGACGACGATTGCGAGCGTCAGTCAAGTGCATTTGTTACTAACAAATGCATCGATAAATTATTTAGTTATCGATTGTATCGAAACATTTACAATATGGTTGTTGGAACGGATAAATGCAAAGCCAAAGGGCAATATATGACGCGTTCTTTTATTGAAGTTTATTTAATCAGTGTCATCTCTATCTCTCCCTCTCTGTCAATCTCTCCCACTCTCACCCATTCCCGCCAGCCCCCCCCCCCCTCCCCGTCATCCTACCAACAACCAAGCGCTTCTGATCAGAGAAAGTTTGGCTTTTTCACCTGAACTTAACTTGGGCACTGCGGCTGATGATGATGCTGATGATGTGTATCCGAAATTCGATGCGGAACGCAGGCAACTGGCAACAACTGCAACTTCCATGCCCAGGTTAATCTGCTTGAACAGAGCGGCCAACAACAAAAAATATACAAAACCAACTCGTACTATATACGTTTGTATCTGCCCTGCCCTCTGCTGTTCTACGCTGTGCCTTGTGCGTATGTGTGTGTGCATGTGGTCCGCCTCCAGATAACAAGCGAACCGCACAGCGATGACGCCAACCAAATGGTCGCTTGTGTGGAAATGCTCGTATATACGTCTGTATGTGTGTGTGTATTGGTTGAGCTGCTGCTGCTGGTTGCTGGTGTATTCACCATGAAATCGAGCCAAAGCGAAACCAAAGAGCAACCCAGTGCCAGCACCAAGCACCAAGCACACGCAGCAGCAACGTGCCGACGACGACGACGACGACGATGGCGATGGCGACGCCGACGTAGATGATGATGTCGTTGCCGGGGGCGCAGTCCAGAGAGTCGTTGCGTCGCGCCGAGCTGTGCTGTTCTGTGCTGAGTTTCGAACTCGAGCAGCAGGCAACCATTTTGTGTTGAACGAAAAGTGGATGACGAGGGCGACTCTGGGTTTGCCTGCCTGCCTGCCTAACTGACTGACTGACTGAATGCCTGCCTGCCGGCCTGCTTGGTTGCTTGCTTGCCCGTCGTCTGGCTGCCTGCTGGCTCAGCTGTGCCTGCCAAATGAAAGAATCAATAACCGAGCCGAGAGCACCAGGCAACAAAGCGTAGCTAGCGAAGCCCACAAATCCAAAAGGCAGTTTCATTTGCTGTCTTTCTTTTCATTTTTCTCCTCTTCATTTTTATTTATTTCGTCTTTTTTTTTTCGTTTTGCGTATTCGCTTTTGTGCGGCTGCCGCTTTGCCCCAGAGGTGCCTGCACCGGATATCATGGGCCCAGCGAGGAGTCACAAATGGAAGCCAGTGAAGGACACGGCAAGAGCGCGCGCGCAAGCATGAGAGAGCTCATAGAGAGAGAGAGAGAGGCATCATCATGGCAAGGGGGCGGGCAGGCTGAGAGCAAACGGAAATAGACTGGACGCTGGGCTTGGTCAGATGCTGATATTAATCGAGACTTGGAGTTGATTCTGGGCCTGGGCCTGGGCTTGGTTTTGCGACTGCGACTGCGACTGGAACTGGGCAGCAGCTCTGCCATGCGAAGCCGCCAGAATCGCCAGCGTTCATGTACAATGGCGGCGAATTCCATGGAAGCGAGGCGAGCACAAAAATTATACGTAATTGCTCTGGCGCTGGGCAGGCACAGCAGCAGCAGCAGCAGCAGCAGCCACAACCGATATGAAACGAACCAAGCGCGACCCAAGCTCCACACACACACACATGCACGCACGAACGTCTCTTCCTGCCCTCTCTGGCACGCTCTCAATCTCGACGATGGTGACGGCCTCGAAAATTTTGTTGCCGTTGAATGGCCGTTCGGGCGCCGCTGCCGCTCATTGCTCTCTACGTTTTGTGCTGTTTTTCGTGTCGTGCTTAGTGATGTGCACAAGAAGACAACATTGTTGTTATAGCACGAAATAAGATTATGGGAATAGCAAAATATACTATAATTTCCTATAATTATTTATTATTGCATTAATTGCAATTAGCAAAACAATCGAATGCAAGTGCATCTCAAGCCAACGGCATACTAATTAAACTTTCGATAAGTTTGTTTTTTTTTTTCGTTTCAAGTTTGCACGCACGCACTTCACTCATCTCTAGTTTCTGTGAATAGCGGCAAACGGTGGCATGGGAAGAAGCAGCAGCAGCAGCACCAGCAACAAAAATGTGTAAATAATAAACAATGAGCATAGTTTGTTGTTATTATTAATTGTGGGCTTTTGCCGTTTCTTGCCGGCCAATTCTAACCTCAATCCGCTGCCTGCACGGGAATAGGAATGGCAATCGAATCCCAGGCACGCCAGCTGCCCATGGTTTCTGCTCACTTTCATGCCAACGTAGCACACGAAATGCCGATGATGACGATGACGACAACGACGTTAACGTCGGCAATCGAGCAGCGAGCGACAAACCAGCCAAGCAAGCAAGCGGCGGCGGCAGCAGCAGCAGCAGCAGCCAGCGAGCCACAGGCATCGCCAGCGACAACCACAACGACAAAGTTACACCAATACCAATAAACGGCGATGGCCGTCGCGTCGTCGTCGTCGTCGGGCATCGTGACTTGGCACTTCAAGCAAAGCCAGAGGCAGACGGCACCGAGCCGGAGCACACGGCATGGACAAGCACAAACGAATGCTCGATTCCGTTTCCATTTCCAATGATGATGATGTTGCTCACGGGCAAGTGCCACTGAGGCAGGGTCAGGGAAAAGTCGGAGCAGGGGGGGATTGTATTGGGTAGAAGAGAATGCTGCAGCTGGCAACGAACGAAACAACGTTTGGCTCGGTCTCGGTATCGGTCTCGTCGTCGTCGTCGTCATCGCCAGCGCTTGCACAATCAAATGGGGCCAGCAGCAGCTCGCTTCTGATGAGGCATATTTTACTTTTGGTTTCGTATTTAACCTCACTTTCTTATATATATATATTTTTTTTGGTCAGCCAAGCAAAGCTAGGTAGAGTTGTCGACATTAAAGGTGTTATCGATTACACGCACAGACAGGAAGCGACCCGCTCAGCAAGAGCAGGAGTGGATGACCCATCATCATCAGCAGCAGCAGCAGCGATGTCGGGTGTGGCTGCTGCCAGCCATCTGTCCCGGCTCCGGGCTGCACAGGGGAATGGGAGCTAGCAGTGTGTATAACGGTTTCGGTTTGAGGAGCCAGGTGGCAGCAGACGGCGGCAGCAGCAGGTCGATGTCGTTGCGGATGAGTGTATTACGTATATGCTGCTGGCAACTCTATGCGCCGTCTGGTGACATTTGGTTAACTCACCTTGATATTTACGCAGTTGTGTATTTTAGTGGCCAGTGGCTCCTTATCGGCCGCATAACTGTTAATGATCGAAATGCATTCGCTGGCGGGCGCTATGCATAGGCGACAGCAGCTTTGTCGCGTACGCTCCTCCATTGCTGTCGCTGTATCGCCAGCAGCACCACTCGTTCCTGTTCCTGATCCTGGTGCTGTTGTGGTTGTGGTTGTAGTTGCGACAGCGTCGCACATTTTTCGATTCAAAATTTATACTTTATTGCTGCTGTTCTTTCTTGTTTGCTTTGTGTATTTTGCACGTTTTCACTTTTATTTTGAATGGGGGCGCAACGCGTGAGCGTCGCTGCCGATTCCTCTCACTTTTTTCTATTTCTTTTTTTTTTTTTTTCTTTTGCAAAATGGTTTTTGTCGCCTCGGCTGCGCGATTGCGGACACTTTTCGTCGTGTCGTCACATTTCACATCTGCTGATGCCTGGGCACGGGCATTGGGTATCGGTATCGGTTAGTCAAAACGACTCCGTCGTGGTCGTGTGTCCGTTTGCGTTTGGTATGCAAAACAAAATTACACAGAAAAAAAATGAAATTAACGCAACGAGCCGAACGACTTCCAATGTGCACCCCGGATAACTACACGTCCGAACCTTGCGACGAAACAACAACAAATGATAATTGTCCAGAGCAATCGATGACACTAACGTTACTATCGATGACTAGTGTTAACTCCATGTTAATGACAACAGTGTCTGTTAACTAACAGCGATAAAAAAGTTCGATTATATAAATCGAGTGACTTTCTTTTATTTTGCTTTCGGCCAGTCTTTTTTTTTTGCGAAACTATAAATAGACATATAAAGTATTTGAATATTAACGCTCAGTTCTGGCACCGATTCTCAATCATTTATTCGATACCAAGTAAATTACTCTAAGCAGGTATGATATTGATAATTATCGAGTATAAACAGCTGTTTTAGACTATCGCGTATTTTATTTTTTGTTTTGCTTGACTTATTGACATATTCTCGTTTGCTTAATTGCGTTCAATTTGTTTTTTTATTGATTTTAACAGACTAGACCAGGTAAAATAAACGGATTTATTACATGCACATAACAAGAAAAACTGTGTTGAATTTAATTAGTCACAGCACTATACAAATGTCTGATATAGCCAACTACACAATACTCTGTTACCTTTGTAAGCAGATTTTTAACATTGATGCAACTATCCAATACACAATATTGATCTAATGACTTTTTTCCCATTTATTGCAATTCGTATAAGTTTCCCCTATTGCACTTCACCAGATAATTACGGATATGTAACTAATGATAGCACATCGTATTTGCGGCTATGTTTATATTAAATAAAACACCCATTTGTATATAGTAACGTGTTAATAATTTGCCCATATAGAATGTATAGTTATAAGCTTTTTATCGCAATAATCCCATTTTAATGAAAATGAATAAGTTCTTATCAAAATACACTGCCAGGGTTATATCTGCCTACCTTGATTCACGGGCTCCCTAAACCATATGAACCAGTGCATAATGCAGAGAATATGATATAAATTTACTGTTTTTTATACCTTGATATCCTAAGTTAAGATTCTTGGGAAGTATGTAGTACATTAGTTGCGTAAAAAGAAAAGCTGTTTCAGACTTTTTGATCGATTCGTTTCAAATGGACCTATATACACTATATACAAACTGTAAAAGTAGAACCATCTGCAAATTCATAGTTTCTTTAACTAAACTGTTTTATATTAGTTTACACTAGATATGGCACAGATACTTTGGGGCATTGTTTTGTGAATATTTCGAATTCTCTCAAATATATAGATAAATAATAAATAGAATATTCGCATTAGATTAGACAGTTTATTAATAACTTTAGAATATAATATAATATATGCATATGTATTTATATGCATATGAATAGATGACAAACATAATGTGAGGTTTTTAATTGTCTTGTCAAGTCAGAGAACAATCATAATATGCCCATAAATCATGCTGGAAATTAATTAAAGAACCATTTAAATTGGGAATAAACGATTTGACAAGTCATTTAGTGGCTACTGGAGATAAGGTCTATAGTCTGTTCAGCCCAGGCCGCCCCCCACTGCTATCAGCTGGCTGAAAAGTGCAAAGAGCATTCGCATAAATTATGCCCGGTCGCCTGACCGATCGACGGATTCAGCATCCTTTCATAGGGGCGGCGGGCACAGTGGTCCGCAATCGATTTGTTTCTCTTTTTTTTTTTTTGCAATTTATCGCACCATTGTGGACCGGAAAGGGCAGATAACTCCTATACGCCAAACTAAATTATATTAATTCAAATAAGCGCATTTGGACTTATCACAGCCGCCCACAGCAAAAAATAAAAAATATATATATATAATAAAAATTAATGGAAAAAAAAGCGCTCACAGATTGAAAGTTGTTTGCTGTTGTTTTTGTTTTAACGCTTCTTAGCGGCAATTGCATTTTGCAATACAGTGAACACAGCTATGGGTGGGCCCAGCGCCGCGCCCACCTCGAGCCAAACGTACCCATTTGTCGTAATTCATCCAATAGTGGATAACTGTAGCACTTACAATGCACAAACAAATATTGATTGCGATTATATTGCCGAGCCCGGGAACCGAGCGCATTAAGCGATCTTCAGCGTTATTTGGTTTTTTTTTTATTTTTATTTCCATACATACATGCATACGTACTTCCAGGCGTGTCTCTGTGTGTGTATGTCTTATCTGGCGTTGGCTTCACACTCGACGCTTATCACTCCACAGAACACAAGCTGTTTCTTGTATGTATAAGTATGTGTGTATGTGTGTTTATGTGCTTGTATGTCACGCATACACCGGCTGCTGTTGCCAGATTCGGCTATAAAAAGATTCCTAGCCGGCTGCTTAAACTTCAGTTCGCGCATATTGTTTGCTCGCGTCGTGTCCTATTGGTCAATATCCTCCAGCCTATAAATCCCAAAGGTATGTACTACAAGTGAACAAGTTGTCTAACGTTCGTGGTGTCCTGCCATATTTCAAAATGGAGAAGGCTGTAATTATTTAAAAAAAATTGTTTATTATTATATCTTACACGATTTGAAGCTGAGATCATTTAAAATTTGCACAGCTTTTACTTTTTCTAAAGGACTTTAACTACTTTTGCCCAAAAAAATTCTTTTATTTTTTTTATGTGATCTTAACCAAACTCACCAAAAAATGTGTATTATTGTGCTGTCATGCCTGGAGATAACCAATAACGATCAGTTGATAACTAGTTTAAGATAACTACATCAAATTTGATTAATTGGGCTTTTAAAAACTATATTTTTCTTTAGCCGAATTTGATAAGGATCGGTTTACTATTCTGTAAATAGGCCTTTTTCATCAAGATTTTCCTAACTGTTATTATTACAAGCCGAAAGTGCATTTAACAAGCGAAAGCCCCTTTTACTTAGACTACTTACATAAATACATCAATGTGCAAGTATTTGCAGCTCAGTTAATTAGCTTTACCGCGAAATACCCTTCAACTGCTTCCTGCTTAAAAATAGTTTTATTTGTTATTTTTCAATGGACAGTTAAAAAATTTCTAAAATGCCAACCACAAGTGATTAATGAGAACATAATTAGAAATCGCAAGTCTCGAACCACTGTGTCTATCGGTTTGGGTCCTGCAGTCGCCATCTTTGATCCGTTTGTGTTCGAAACTGTTCACATGCACACACACACACACACACTCATACAGACAGACAAATGAACATACATGTTAAGGCTTAGCTGCGTTTACCGTAAGCAGGTCGCGCTTTTGGGTTGACAAGTTCAATAACAGCAGCAGCAACAACAACAACAACAACAACACAATGCATGCCAATTACGTGAAAAAAAAGGCAGCAAAAACAACGAGCATAACAATAACAAACGCAGCTGGCCAAGTCTAAAATCTCGGCCTGAGCAAGTGAAGGGCATGACGTCACAGCAGCTGGCAACGGCGACGCGATTTGTAAAAAAAAAAGAGAAAAAAAAAACAAGCTTGACTTTACGATTGCATTTGTTGTTGTTTCTCTTTGTATATTGGCCAATAAAAACACTTGGCGCCGCCGGCGGCCGCTTCAGTGTCCAGTTACATCTCCCAGCATAAGCAGCATCTGCAGCAGCAGCAGCAAAAGACAAGAGATGCAGCCAAAATTAGCCCAATTAGTCACATTTATTTTTTTAGTTGCATTGTCTGTTCCAACGGTAATTTGAATGTTCTCTCAATTTGTGCATTGTGCCCGTGTTTGTATGCGCAATATTTTCAGATGTCTTACAAAGTGGAGCCACTACCCGATTCGTATGCCGGTCTGGGCGAGGGTCCGCACTGGGACGAGGCCAGACAGAGCCTGTACTTTGTGGACTTAGAAGCAGGCAGCCTCCTGCGCTACGACTACAAGCAGAACAAGACGTACAGGACTCAGATTGAAGGCGAGACACTGGCCGGCTTTGTCCTGCCCGTTGAGGGTAATGCCCAGGAGTTTGCTGTCGGCTGTGGCCGCCGCGTCGTGATTGTCAACTGGGACGGTGTGTCGCCGTCGGCGAAGGTGGTGCGCACTCTGTTCGAGGTGCAGTCCGAGTTTAAGGCGAATCGCTTAAATGATGCCAAAACCGATCCGCGCGGTCGCCTCTTTGCCGGCACCATGCGCTACATTGGCGATGAGTTCGAGCATCGTCACGGCGAGCTGTACAAGTGGGAGGCCGGCGGCAATGTGTCGGTGGTCAAGAGCGATGTGGGCATTTCCAATGGTCTTGCCTGGGATGAGAAGGCCAAGAAGTTCTACTATATCGATACCACCGATTATGAGGTCAAGTCCTATGACTATAACTTCGATACTGGCGTCGCCAGCAATCCCAAGGTAATCTACAATTTGCGCAAGACCAGTCCCAAGGATCATATCCTGCCCGATGGCATGACCATTGATACCGAGGGCAACATCTATGTGGCCACATTCAATGGCGCCACCATCTACAAGGTCAATCCAAGGTATGTTACGCCAGCTCCATGCCTGGCATGCTGTTAATCCATCCATTTGCTTTGCCCTTGCAGCACCGGCAAAGTGCTGCTGGAGATTAAGCTGCCCACCAAGCAGATCACTTCGGTTGCCTTCGGTGGACCCAATCTGGACATTCTCTACGTGACCACCGCGGCCAAATTCAACCAGCCCGCGCCGGCAGGCACCACCTACAAGGTGACGGGCCTCAATGCCAAGGGCTATCCGGGCGTCAGCCTAAAGATCTAAGCGCACACGCACATAATTATAATAATTATGGCATATGTTGATATGTTCTTCTTTTTTTTATCTACACAATTATTATCGATCTATGTAAATATCTATGTATGTATCAAATGACACAGTGCAATTGCTTATAAAGATGAGCATACACATGTACATATGTATGTGTGTATTATACAATATTGACAAAGAATCAAGTGTGTTAACTTAACTGAATGGGATCCGAAACTTTACATTGCCGAGGGGCAACGCTGACGATTTATCAGCCCTTCACTCGAGCGGCTTTGTTGAAAAAAAAAAAGACTGTTTTCTGACCTTGCACAATTGGCGGTCAGAAAAGATACAAACATATTAGCTTGATGTGCACCCAAGGGTCTGGAGGTTATATTAAAGTTGATGGGCAGCCAAGCAATAACAAAACGCGCAAGTCATGACAAATATGCGACATTTACTACGTATGTATATATTAGGAAAAATAATAGTTATCTTCGGCTGGCCGAAGATTAAATAATTAAGTAGTATTTTGGAATATAAAAATGTGATTGTCTATTGTTGCCAACGGTCTGAGTTTTGCGCTTAAACTATACGTATTATTAAACAAATCATTTACCTTAGCAACTTAACAAAATAGTTGTCAGGCATTCAAATTTCACAAATTAAACTAGCTGCAATCGAATAACTCGCAGCTGCTGCCAATTGCAGTGTTAATGCTCCCAATTTGTTTATGAACGTGTGCTCCGCTTAAATGTGCCATAGGTTATTCATCTTCCGACTCCGACTCGGTGCCAGTCTCATCATCGTCATCGTCGCTGGCGTTGGAACGATTGAGGCGCAGCATTTCTTGAAATTCATGCACGCGTATCTTTTCGGGCACAATTTGTAGCAGAAACTCCAGATTTTTGCTCTTGTTCACCAGTTGTGACAAATGCTCGTATTTGAGCGTGTCGCCATTCTGTTTGGCACAGGACGCCGTGTATGCCTCGCGGGCCAAGTGCTGCACAAATAGCTCGGTGCACTTGGTCATTAGGAAGAGCACTTCGTTGGTAATTAGGCCCGTGTCCATGGAGCTCTTCATGATGGTGCGCACCCGGCTGAGGGGCAGAAATGTGTCCGCGCTTGGCTTGCGCTGCTCTTGCGTTTTACTTGAATCAACCATATTGGCTATATATATAAATAAATTGCCGGCTTTTTAACAGCTTCCTTTTTGGCGCTAAATGCACGGGTCCCGGTGTTTTGCTTGTTGCAACTGCAACTATCGACTACAAACAGCAGATGTTATCGGTTGGTGTTTGCGCGCTTGGCATGCTATCGATATGCACAATCTTTGAAGGGATTTGCAACCTTGCTGGTGTATGCAACACTGCGATTTCTATTCTGCCTCCTTTTTGGCTGTTGTTTCGTGTGTTGACCAATAAATTTTTTCGTACGCAGCATATTTTTTTTGTCACTTCTCAATTACAAAACCACGAAATACGTATTTAAAACGCTAAATTCGCTTGCGCTGCTGGCAGAGCAAATATATTGAGCAAAGCACGCAATAACATTGCTTGCAACTGGCGTAAAACACGTAGGCGAAGAAGCACGGCCGATAAAAAAACAGGCAAAGGCAACTCCGACCGACACCGAAACGTGAATATAAATGTGAAAGCGAACCGAATCCGCGGCAAGGAAGTGCAACACAACCACAACGATACGGTACAACAAAGCGAAGCCAGCAGAGCAACACATATGTTTGTTATAAACAAAAAGAATTAGGCGCACTTTCCATGATAACTATATACAAAATACGCTCGCCTATTGTGTAAACAATTGCAAGCAGCAGCAGCAGGCACAACAAGGGTCATCTACTACCGCAGCATCAACAGTAGCATTGAAAACACATTTTCAACTTGCTTATATTTGCAACACTCCGGTCCATATTGCAAACAAATATATATTATATATATATATAAATACAAATATAGATATTTATCGTCTGTTGTCAATATCAAATCGGGAGTTGTTTAAGAGTTGCAGCGACAGCAACAATTAAAAATGGCCGCTGCTACCGCCGACGTTGTTAATGCGGTGAACGACTGCTTCAGTATCGGATCCACAGTGCTCTGTACGACCTGTTTTAAGGAGGAGGTGGAAGGAGAGGTGCTCGCGTTCGATCATAACACAAAAATGCTTATATTGAGTATCCTTTTTCAAAACAAAAATTAACCATTGTGACGATAACGATAACAATTACCACTTGGCGCTGTCAAAGTGAAAGTTGTGTGTGTTTTTTTTATATATATATGTATATATATATATTATTATTGTCACATGGTTTATATAATATATTTTAAGTGTTTAACTCTGACTATTGTTAGTTGGTTACCTTACATTGCCTGCGGAATTCTTTGCCTGCGTCTCTGCTTTTTCTTTTTCTTTCTTTGCTCGAACAGAATGCCACTCGAAAACATCAGGAGAACTGAGTGATGTTTATGTGATGAACCTATCGCTTTGCAGTAACGTGCAAGTGACCAAGGAATGCAATGGAAACTTCATTGATGATCCTCAAAAGCTCAACCTGGAACAGGTAAGCATAACCCCAAAGAATTTCTGTGTGCATTTAATTAACAACTTGCCTTTGCTTTAGGTTAAAATGCGCCTACGTAAAACAGTAGAGAGACGGCAAGACTATCTCAAGTCCAAAAATGCCGATGTGAGTCCAGAAGCACAAGAGCTCTATCGAGCGATAGCCAAACAACTTGGGGTAAGCCGCTTGTCAATATACTTTGTTTGACAACCTAGCCTAACATGGTCTTATTGTATTTGTTTTATTTTATTTGTGAATGCAGTACAATGAAGTTTCCTGGCAGGGAGCAAACATACAAATATTAAACGAAGTTACCGTCTCGCCGCCTTATAGGGTGGACAATGTTGTTTCCAGTTCGGATAACGATACTGCGTGCAAATACATTAAACGAATTGTAAGAGGCCAAGCAACAAATTTGTGACTTCCACAAATGCAAAATGTGTATCTTGAAATTGCAGATCACTCAGTTTTTCAACACGAGACCTTCTCCGGCTCAGGAAAATGCGCATGGCACGGCCAGCGCTTCGTCGGCATCCGTTTCGCCCACTTCCTCATCTATATCATCGAGTAACGCAGCTTCAGGATCACCGGTTCCCGCTAACTAGAAATAAAAATGAAAAAAAAAAACATATTTGCTTCAGAAATGAATGAACATAGCATTATAATTGATTGGGTTGCTGCGTGGGGGAGTGACGATTTATCTGTAGATCTGAATTAGAGCAGTTTGTTTTGTCCTGTAAATTAAAAATTTAATTGTAGCACAATGGAATTCGTATATCGAATAGTTCGATAACAACATTCGATCACAGGCGCATTTCCGACTGCCTGCACGTTTTTGTGACGTAATAAGTTAAATGCATTTATTTTTTTATATAAATGATAAATAAAATGTTAATGAAATGACATAATTAAGCAACACAGATATTATTTTGTTTAGTTTGTCAGGTATTTAAAAAAAAATACTGAAATCTTTTGGCGGCAATCGATAACGATTGTTATTTGGGTGAATGGCAAATCTGTCTCCGTTTACTTGGAACATCAAATTAAACGTTTACATTGGTGTTTTCGCGTAAATAAACTATTATATTGACTGATAGACATAAACATGGAAGATGTACAAAAGCACAGCGTGCATACGCTTATATTTCGCTCGCTTAAACGCACACACGATCTGTTTGTATCGAACCAGGGCAATTTGCCGGATATTGATGACCGCCTGTAAGTGTAAAAATGCCGCTAAAATCTCACCATTTAATTACAACGCGCACAATTTTACAGCGAAAAGCTGAGGCGCTCAATAAAAGCAAGAGATACTTATGGTTTGGTGCTTGACCGCGCCATCAAATCGATGGACGCCAAAAAGATGTCCGCACTACAAATCGAAAGGCCTCTGGCCATTACGGATGGCAGCATGGCGGGCTCGGACTTGGGCACAACGGCCACAGAATCTGGCAGCCTGGTTAGATACAATCGGGACAAGGAGAAGACGCCATTAAGTGCCAATACCTCATTAGTGCGCGCTTCGATGCCAAGCAGCAGCGGAGCCAGCAATGTGCAGCTGATACCAAAGAAAGCGCCCAGCATACCCAAGCCCAAGTGGCATGCACCGTGGAAGCTATCGCGTGTCATCTCCGGTCATTTGGGCTGGGTACGTTGCATAGCTGTGGAGCCGGGCAACGAATGGTTTGCCACCGGTGCTGGTGATCGTGTCATCAAGATTTGGGATTTGGCCAGCGGCAAGCTGAAGCTATCGCTAACCGGCCACGTGAGCACCGTGCGCGGTGTGGCCGTTAGCGCAAAACATCCGTATCTTTTCAGCTGCGGCGAGGACCGTCAGGTGAAATGCTGGGATCTGGAATACAACAAGGTTATACGACATTACCATGGCCATCTGTCCGCCGTCTATTCCTTGGCACTGCATCCAACAATTGATGTGCTCGCCACATCCGGGCGCGACTCAACGGCCCGCATCTGGGATATGCGCACCAAGGCAAATGTGCACACATTGACGGGCCACACAAACACTGTCGCCAGCGTGGTGGCCCAGGCCACCAATCCACAGATTATAACCGGCTCGCATGACTCCACGGTCCGTTTGTGGGATCTGGCTGCCGGCAAGAGCGTCTGCACGCTGACCAACCACAAGAAGTCCGTGCGCAGCATTGTGCTGCATCCATCACTGTATATGTTCGCCTCCGCCTCGCCCGACAATATCAAGCAATGGCGCTGTCCCGAGGGCAACTTTGTGCAGAACATTTCTGGCCACACGGCAATCGTCAACTGCATGGCGGCCAACTCGGATGGCGTGCTGGTCTCTGGCGGCGACAATGGCACCATGTTCTTCTGGGACTGGCGTACCGGCTATAATTTTCAGCGCTTCCAGGCGCCCGTCCAGCCCGGCTCCATGGACAGCGAGGCGGGCATTTTTGCCTTGTGCTTCGATCAATCTGGAACGCGTCTCATCACCGCCGAGGCCGACAAAACCATCAAGGTGTACAAGGAGGATGACGAGGCCAACGAGGAGACGCATCCGATCAACTGGCGGCCGGAGCTGCTCAAACGTCGTAAATTCTAAGAGACTTCTAGTTGTATATAGCTTAAACAATGTAAAATAAACAATGCTCGCGCGCAGATACTACGTAACGTTTTTTTAGTGCGAGGATCACACACGAACTATCTTGAAGGGAATAAAAATTAGGACAGAATTAAAGCAAGATGCAATTGCAGTTTTCTTTAGAATTGGAAAGGGAGACATACGAAATGTGAGCTTTAAAGAAAAGCTCTCGAAAAGAAAGACTTCTCTATAGGAAAACCATTTTCATATGAATTATTGAAACAAATTAACCGGCTAAAAATCTTGCCGAAAATAAGTAGATTATAAGATTTGATTTCAAACAAACATCGTTTAAATTGTTGGTATTTTATGATTTTTTTTCTTTTATTTTGCATTTTTTACACATAAATAATTTTATTTCTGCATAAATAATAATAGCGTATTTCTGCATGAATCGTATGGTGATAAAATATTTCCTGTTTCTTTTTCACTTTTAAATTTCTTTAGTATTATTTTTTCACTACAGTTAACAAAGTAAAAGCACTAACTGTTAATTTAAATGATTCTTTATTTTTTGTTTTTTTTTTTTTGTTTTATAGTACTGTATGAATAATATTATTAAACGTAGGGCTCTCTAGTCATTTGCATAAACGTTATCATTAGCATTATCTTTATCATTTCATGTTTTAAAATCACAAATAATTGTTTGAAACAAATCCTTTGTTTTTTTTTTCCTTTTGTTTTTGATTTATATAATTATTTTGTTTTTGTATTTTTTTCTCATTAACGTTCGTTCGACTTTTCGATATATATAGGTAGTTTTTTTATATGTATCAATTATCATTACACATCTAGGTATACATATATATAGGTATATATATATATATATATATTTAAATATGTATATATATAATATATCTCTTTCTCTACCCCTCGCTCCACACTCTCTCGACAACTCTCTCTCTGTCTCTCTCTTTCTACATGGTGTCGCACTGCAAATGTTCCAGAGTCGCCGATCCTTGACAAAGGACTTGCCCCACACTGACTCTCTTATTTTTACCGTTTTTAATTGTGTTAAGTTTGTAAGTGTGTTTTATTAGGCGATGTTGTGTATATGTATGCGTAAGCGTGTTCCGATTTAGGGCACAACTGCAAAGCGTATTTACAGTATCCTTTTTTTATTTTATTTTTTTGTTACTTTAGTATATTCAGAATAGCAAAAAAAAAAAAAAAAAAAAAACAACTGCTCACATACAAATACACTAGCAGAGCCTAAGCTTAAATTTAAATTAATTTGTTTATGTATGTAGGCGTGTGTATATAGATCACTTTAAAATGTGTATGTGTGTGTGTGTAACATTGACACCGCCCCGCCCAACCGCCCACCTAGTGGAGCAGATTGCTGGTGCTGCTCTTTTAAGTGTTGTGAAACATTTGAAAAGTTCGTACGCTCGTATGCGTTTGTGATGTGTTGGAGCGAGGGGGGGAGGGGGTGTTGGACAGTGGAAGGAAGAGTTTCTGGCTGGCACACAACGAATATATATAGAAAGCAATTCACAAAATATAAGTATATTTAATTGATTGCCTCTTGCATATTTTGACAGACAGGCTGAACGTGAAACAAATTAAATATATTAAGTGACTTAGATGTTACATATTTTTTTAAAACAAGGCGCAAAAAAAAATTAATTAATTAATATAAAATATATATCCAACTGAGAAAAACGGTCGTGTTTTCGCTTGCTGCACATGCATATATACATATACATATATACATATACATATCCATATATATGTATATATGTGTTTATATATATATACGTATAAATGGCTGATCCACAAATTTCAATGTTGATTTAAATGAAAATTGGATTTTCTTTTTTTTTTTTTAGGTTTTTTTTATGTTTTCTTTTTCGGTTTTTTTGTCTCTATCTTTTTTTATTTTAGTTTCTTCGGCTGATGCTGTGGAAGTTGTTGTTGTTTTTATAGATGCTTAAGAGTTCTGGAAGTTGCCACGAAAATGGTTTTCGGTCTCGGACATAACCACCGCCGCCGCCGCCTCCGCCGCCGCCGCCACCGACCAAACCGTTCTTGCCAATCCATGCAACGCCTCGCCTCGCCTCGCCCCGCGATCGTTATTTTTGATTAAGATGGGTACCGAGACAAAAACACGCGTGCGCGCGCACGCACGCCCACGCACCCACACACACATACGCACACACACACACACACACACACACACACACACAATCGCACACGACGAACACGCTGAATATATATATATATTTTTTGTTTGCTGTTATTGTTGATAGTTGGATTTAGTTGTAGATTTTGATTGCCTTCTCGGAGAAATTGAGTGAGCTGCGCTTGCGCGATTTGTTGATGTGGTCGAGCCCGAAGAACGGCAACTGGCCGCCAGTCCATGTCCGATATACCTCGAGATCAATGGACGTATTGTCGTTCACGTCAATGGTATGCCCCATGGTGATAACGGCGAACTTATAGTTCTCCCACTCCTTGTCGGGCACATTGAGACGCTTCTGTATGCGCTGCTTGAGCGCCCCGTAGGGTTCGCCGTGTCGCGCCTTTGTGAGGAACGGGACACCGAAGGAATTGTATAGCTCTTTGCTGAAATGGGCCACCGGTATAAGGAGCTCGTTCTCGGCCAGCTGTGACTCCTCGGCAGGTATCTCTTCGATGCGGTAGATCTTCTGTGTGCCCTGCGTGGTTGTTATCGACTCGTTGGTCTTCATCAGCGTCTCCAGCGGTATATCATCCTTGCATATGGCGACAATCTTGTGATTGCCCACCTTCATGAGGCGCAGCTTCTTGCGGCTATTCTCGGCAAATGTTATTGTCTTGGCAGCCTCATCCAGTAGTCCCTTCACTGTATCATTTTTGTTGGGATACAGCACCAACTCCTTCTCCTCCTTCAGGTCATTGGAAACCCAAATGCACTTGAATAGCTTCTTGTTATCCAGTTCGTGTATGCTCAGCGACAGTCTCTGGTAGAAGATGCGTTTCGGCGTGCTCTGCTTTGTGTACGACAACAGATCCTTGATAGTACCCTGCGAATATATATCAATTTTATAATGTATATATATATATATAAATCAATATTGCTAGCTTTCAACTACAATACTCAAGGATTTATTTTTATTTATTACTTAGTTAGTTCTTGTGACTTGTGAAGCAAATGCAAAAGATTTGTGGGGCAGACAGTCAAACAGAACAATCTCTGTAAAAGTCCCTTAACATTTATGCTACTGTTACCATATTGTAAGATGTATGTCAAAAAAAAATGCAATAGCCATATAATATAGCAGACCGATTTGGATACGGACTTGGAAATATGCTTTGAGTATAGTGAAACTCGCAATTGTCAAATTTGGACAATATAACTTGCTAACACAAAAAGTTAATGGGCCAAACAGTCAAACAGAACAAGCTCTGTTAAGTAACTTAACATTTATGCCACTTTTAACATAATGTAAGACGCATATTAAAAAGCTTCAATCTTCTTTTTGGGAATATAGCGAAGCTCGAAATGAATCGATCGATACGAAATAAGTATCAAATAATGCCACAAATTTTGAATCTGTTTTAGACAATAAATGAATGTTCATATAAATACGCACCTTGTAGGTGTAGGGCACGGCATTGCCGGCGGTTTCTTTGTAGTTGCTGATGCACATGAAGAACTGGAGCTTCTGGGGATCTGTGTTGAGGCGCTCGGCGACCGCATTGGTAAGCTGATCATAGTTGTAGCGATTCGAGAGCTCGAGCGTAAAGTCCGGCTCATTGGGATTGCATTTATCGCTGAAGATGATCTCGATGCGATAGACCAGATCCAGAAAGTAGTCCTCAACGGTGGGCAAATCCAGTTTAGCATCAACATTCTCGCGCTCAAATATCAAAATGGGCCCCTGCAAATGATCCTGCGGCATGTACAGCACATTCTCGATGGGCTCATTAATGTTGGGTATCTTCTTATCGGCATATTCATCGAACACGGTCAGCTCGGTGTCCAGCTCGAAGCCGAGCTTCCGATTAATCTCCGGCACCAGCTCGCTGAGGCGGCGACATAGCGGCTGCTGTGTGCAGCCAATGTAGTTGAGGCGCTTGTTGCGCGCATCGTAATACTTGAGGAAGAGCAGCACGTCCGTTTTGGGATTGAAGGGCAGCAAGGGCACGCTGCTGTCGGGCGGTGCCAGCTCCAGGAAAATGACCCACGGCTTTTGGGATGTGGGTATCTGCTCGATGGTGCGTCCGGCCTCCGCCTCGAAATCGAAATGCAGGAACTTTTGTGATTGGGCCGTGCACATGTTCCACATGCGCATGCGATCGCGTGGCACACCGAATGCCTTGACCAGCATCTCGACCATTTCGTTAACGGTTTGGTTTTGCTTTAGCTTAAATGGACGCTGGTGCGTCTTCTCCAGATCGAAGAGGCGTCGCTTCTGCTGCGACTCGAAGTACTCCTCGAGTATTACGTGTATGGGCACATACAGATTGGCCTCGCTGCGTTCCTTGCGTCGTGCCATTTCGATGCGCTTCTCCAAATCGAGACGCTCAACCAGGTCGCTGGATATCTCGTTTTCGGGTATATCGCCCAAGACACGATCCAGCTCAGATTGGCGTATATAGACCAGCATGTAGGCATTGCTGCACTTGGCATGAAACGAGATCTCGTCATCCATGCCGCCATAGTTCTGCTCGATGGCCTCCTGTTTGCGGCAACTGGAGACCACATCGTCATCAAACTTGAACCAGCGACCATCGGCCTTTGGATTGATAAAGACCACATAATGCCCGCCATGATTGTCGCCCGAGTGCACCAGCACAGCGTGCAGCACATAGTCGGCTGGTGTCTTCTCACGCTCTGCCAGATAACGATCCAAATTGATTTGCTCATAGAACTCGAAGCGATCGTTATACTTGATCGAGCTATCTGTAATCGGATCGTATTGGAAACGCATCAAATGCAAATGCAACACCGGCGGGAATGATGTGAATATGACGCCCTTGCTGGCCTCCTGTTTAAAAATTAATAGAGGGAGAGAGAGAGAAAAAGAGATGGTGAGGCAGAAAAAGCAAATATTTGTAAAAATCGATGTTTATTTTGGGTTAAGATTCATGCTGTGGTTACATTTTAGCTCCAATCAGTTCAAATTATGAATTCTAAGCAGAAGTCGCGCCTTTGAATATTGAACAAAAGTTTGAGTTCGATTGTTAACAACTATTTTAGTTTGAAAATCAAGTTTTGTTTCGATCCACACAAAATCCAATTGATGTGGATGGTAAAAAAGGGAATTTAATCGAAGATGTTTTTATATGGGAAACGTTAAACATACATATATAAATCAATTGAATTATATACATATACTTGGTACAATCCAAGTGATGTGGATAGAGGCATTTTTAGTTGCCTTTAATAAAAGGAACAAAGGAAGACCGTACGATCCACACGATCCACGATCCACGACGTGGATGGTAATAGGGGAAATTTAATGGAGGGATTTTTTTTAAGGGTTCAGAGCAAGGCAATAAGAATAAACGTACGATCCACTTGATGTGGATGGTAGATAATAGGGGAAATTGGAACAAAAGTGCCGAATCAAATCCGATTGTGATCAGAGCATGAGGTTAGTCGGAAGGCGTATTCACTTACTTGGAGACCGTGGACACCGGCATCATATTTGTTATCACCCTCGAGTGTCTCGGAGGCGACATAGTCCTGAAATGAGTCGAAGATGTTTTTCTTGTCTTTGATATTTAGCTGAATATCGTAGAAGGTCTCGTAGCGTGTGCTGTTGTAATCGACATTTGTGCATTTGATGTATGACGACATTTTGCCCTCGAACAGGCCGGGAATGGTGCCCTCGAGGCAGGTGCCCTTCATCTTTGACTCGAGCTTGTCCAGCAGCACGCGGAGAAACTCCTGGACATCGTGCTGCATAAACGAATCGAGTGTCTCCCAGCCAAAGGATTTGGTTAGCTTCTTGGTGCCGACAGGGCGATCGCCGAACTGCAGCTCATGGAAGACGCGCTGCAGGGACAAACCCACCGATTTGGTGCTATCGTCGGCCTCGGTCGGTATACGATAGACGGCCAAGCGTAGAGAATTTGTGAAATATAGCGTCTGGAGCAGCGAATTCATGTAGCATGTAGCGCCTTGATTCTTCAGGCCCACGTAGCCGGTGTGCTTCTTGGAGTCCCAGAGCACGCCGTGCGGTGCGTCGGCAATTACGTGCACCTCCAGCGTAATGCTGCCGTTGTTCACATAGTATTTATCGGGATCCTGCAGCTCCTGCCAGGTTATAAAGTTGGAATAACCATAATCGTTCTCCTTCGAGTAGAATAAATGCTTGATACGAGCGCGCGTAAACGGCGGCGCATCCGGCTTGTGGCATTTCAGACGCAGCTCGGCAATGGCATTGCACGACCAAGTCGGCGAATCGTTCTCCCCATTGCACTGCAGAAAGAAGCCGAGCGCACGATCATTCGGTATGACCATGATCTTCCATGGCAGCATGCGCACATAGACTGGCTGCGACAGATGCTGTTGCTTTATCTGCCCGACATTCTCCACAGTGTAGGAGAATGTCGTCTCCGAGCGGAACTGATCCTCCTTCGTTTCGTCGTCCATTGGCATCTCTTGCTCGTTGCCAAACGATGTGGAGCTGCTCTCTGCCAACAGTTGCTGTGGTGGCACGTTACCGTTCTCACTGGGTAGCTGCTGCTGCTGCTGCTGCTGTTGTTGTTGCTGCTGCTGTTGTTGCTGCAGCTGTGGATTTATCAGATTTTTAAACTTTGGCAATTGTGGCGGCGAGTTTGTCTGTTGTTGCTGCTGCTGCTGTTGCTGCTGTTGTTGTTGTTGTTGCTGCTGTTGCTGTTGTTGTAGGTCGCTTGTGATTATCTCGACCTCTTGGGTATCCTGGGTGTCCATTGCTTCGATAGACTGATCTGTTTCAATGTCCATCTTATTCGGCACTTGAATGTTGCTGTTGATCGGCTACTGCAAACGCCGCCGCTGCTGCTGCTGCCGTTCCTGCTGTTGCCGCCGTTCTCGTTGTTTTTCCTATTCAAGCGATTTTGATTATTATTTTGTAGTAGTTTTAGATTTATGTTTTTTTGTGTTGTTTTTTTTTTTGTTGTTTGTTTTGTTTTTTGTTTTTTTTTTGAGTGTGTGCTCTTTTTTGTGTTATCGTGTTGACATTCGATTTCGATTTCGATTGCGTTGCGCAATGGAAAATATGTAACAGGAGAAGGAGAAACATCGATAAATAAACATAAAGACACATACGCACGCACATATGTATGCGTATGCATATGCATATAAATATATGCATGTGCATGAGTATTGATCACAAGAAGCTTGCAAACTTTTTGCTTTTTGTTTTTTGTCAACGCATTTTTATATGCATATGCACACACTTGCACATTTATTCGTATTTAATAACTTTTCATTATATATTTATGCTTGTTTTATGCAATTACATACATGTATACATATATGTGTGCATGTAGAATTTGCTCACGCTAAAATGAAGTGCGCCGCATCGCTTTTGTCCCAACACACACTCACTCACACACACACACACACACACGCACGAACACACACAAAACAATTTCGCTCACAAAACACATTCGCACGCACGCACGCACGCATCAAACCCTCCGCCTTACACATTTACCCCCGCTTGCCAACGGGCGGGCATCAACTCAACTGAGCTTCCACACACAGTTGCAAATGCAATGTATATTTTTCTTAAATGTACTTACCTTAGAAGATGTCAAAAAGTATATGGGGTATATTTTGGCTTTGGCCGCAGGCTGGTTGATGGCAGGCAGCTGTAGGCTCGAACTCGAACGCAAGCGCCAACCGTCAAGAAAAAACTTGCAAATTTTCTTCCTATTTTTCTTTCCAACCTACACTTCAATTTATGGCGTTCTCTTCATCTGCAGTGTGTGTTGTACGACGCTTTTTTTTGATAGCAAAAAAAAAAGTCGAAAACATAAATTTTGTCAAAACTGTTTAATTTATATGAACAACACTTGTGACGTATTTTGCTCGGCACTGCATTTGCGTTTCCGATTCATTAAAGGAAAGGTGCAAAATTTAACTTTAATCTAGCAAGCAAATGTTAATGCTCTACTCGAAGTGGCACTGCAAACTCAAAAGGAAAATATTTTGACGCTGTTATGTCAAAAACGAGCTGCCAGCTGAAAAAACTATCGACTATATTATCGATGTTGTAACGATAGTTAGATGTTGGTCTAATCAATCGAAACTTTTACAATATCGATGTTTTTCGGTGCAATTAAAAAAGCTTTAATTCCGATTCGCTGAGGAGTTAGATATAATAAATTCAAATTTTACTTATAGCAACAGCCACGAAAAATTCAAAAATAACAAAAATTGAGAGCGTGTGCCGAATATTTTATATGCTTGTAGATGAACAAAAATTCGAATCCGACTAATATATTCAAAAATAAATGCGTTAGCCGATTGAAATAAAATTGTGTTTTATATCAAATTGAATAAAAGGCAAACGGCATTTGGATTATGTACTTTGTAGCATCAATTAAATAAATGCAGAATGATCGATTGATATAATAAAATAAATATTTGTATAATTTATAAAATCAACTTGAATCGGCCGTCATTCGCTTGAGGTACATTTGCAGCAAACAGTTTTGATCATTTACAGGATTATATACAATATATTGAAATTGCTCGATATTTGGCTAGATAATGCGCGCGCTAACTGGCCTCCCGCTTTCGTCCCTGCAGACGTTCACAGCGCGAGCAGCTGCCCGCCGTGTTGGACTTCCAGCAATTGTAGTGGGCACAGGCGCCGCACTGGGCACAACGCTGCACCTTGCGCTGCCAGGGATAGATGAGCTGCCGACTCTTGCAGTATTCACAGACAAAGGCGCGACCAGTGCAGAGCTGAAAGAGTCAAAAGTTGATGATGGAGCTAATCGGGTTTGTGACCTGGTAAACTGGGCTCTCACCACGCAGCCGTGCACATGCTGTTCGTTGAGGCCAATCAGCTCCTCTATGGAGCGGCACATGCTGTTGTTTTGTACATCGACAAAATCACACATGGACCACATGTCCGGATCATTGGTAATGTGCGCCGGCACCGCATTAAAGAACGCTTGCTCCCTGTACAACAGAAGAAATGCATCAATTAGAAAGAGATGCACTGAGCAACAGTAGGCTGCTGCTGTTTACCTGGTGGCAAAACGGCAAGCGGCAATAAAATCGCGCACATATTTCAGCTGGAGCCGACGACGTCGTGCCCTGGCCAAGAGCTTTTGCTTGACATACAGCTGGGCATTCAGGTCTGGCACATGGAACAGCGGGAACGTGTACATCTGCTCGATCAGGCGATACGCAAAAGAGCTGACCGCATAGCAGCGAAAGTCCCAGGCCTGCAGTATCTTGGCGGGTATGGCCGACAGCTGGTTCCGATGGCAGCCGGTGCACAGATATTTGCCCAAATAATTACAATATCGAAAGTATTGTTGATACTGTCGAGCCACATGCATGCCACAGCCGGCGCAGCGATAATTCTGGCGCGCCAACAGCTGGGAGCGACTGGCAGGCGCGTGCTCCGTAAAGATGATCTGTTGACGCGGTGGCGCCCATGTTTTGGTACCACGCGTCAGGCTTGTCTCGCTGGCCAGCTGTTGCTGCTGCTGCTGCTGTTCCTGTAGCTTGGGCAATGGCAGCAGCTGTTGTGGCGCATCCTGCTCCGAAACGAGCCATTTCAGATCACCCAATTTGGGCAGCTGCTGATCATTGAATCGCGAGATTAGCTGCAAGCCGACCGCCTCGGCGCTGTTATTACAATTACAATTACAGCTACTCTGCTGCTCCGCATAGGGTATCAGCAAGGCATCTGGATCGGCCACGGCACTGCTGGCCGCACTCTCCGCTGGCTGGCCGCGTCTGCTCCACTTCACATGCTCGATGGCCGCAATGCATGCCTCCGAGATGCGAAAATGGGCATTCTCCTTCTCCAGTTCGGTATTGTTGTGCGTGTTGCGCGACATTTGCAGAAATGCCGCCAGGCTCTGATTGTCCAGCTTGTTGCCGCTGCTGCTCTGCTGGCTATCGCTGCTCAGGCTGCAGGATGTTGTGCTGCAGCTGGCGCTGCCATGTGCCTGGCCAGCTGGACTGCCGCCCACTATATCCAGCGGCGCTGTCGTCGTCGTCGTTGTCGCCGCCGTTGAGGCCTGACAATTGTTGTAGTCGAGCATGCTGACGCCTTCGAATAGCGATTGCCGCTGCCGCTTGTCCAGCTTGCGTCCATTCACGGGCAGAAAGTTGTTCATCAGCACACTGCTGTCCTCCTCATCCTGGCCCAGACTCTTGCTATACCAGCTCGTGTACACGGGCGGCGAGCTAAACAGGTTGCTCAGAAAACTGTTAAGCGGACTGCCGCGCTTCGAGCACTGCGTCGTTGGCTTTGTCGTTGCCGGTATATCAGCTGGTGGCGATTCGCTGTTGCTATCCGTTTGATCCGTCCAGATCTTGATGTTGTCACAGTTGATCAGCTGTATGCGGCGCGACGCGGGCGATGCCACCTGGCTGCTGCTGCTGGCAGTGCTGATGCTGGAGCCGCTCAACGGTGCCGAATCCCTGTGTTGACTGCGCCAATGGGCGCACGGACTGTTGTAGGTCTGACAACGCGGCCGCCGTGCAGCCGGCCCAGCCTTGGCACTCGGCGGCCAACTATTCACGCTGCAATCGTTCTGATAGAGGCAGGGCAAACTCTTGATGCGTCGCAGCAGCTGAACAGGCCGTGGATGTAGCGGTAACTTGAGATGATGATGATGCTGCTGCTGCTGCTGGTGTTGCTCCTCCTCCTGCACCACATGCAAACGCTGGGTTATGCTGAAATTGGGCTGTGAGCTGGTGCGTCGATGGCGCCGCTTATTCAACGGCTCCAGCTGGCTGAGCAGGCTGCTCTGGTCCAGCTCAATGGCCGTCAGGCAGACAAACAGCGCCGCCGCATAGCCGCTGTGCCGCAAATAGGCCACATCCCGCTGATAGTAACAGTCGAGCAGCTCCTTGTCCGCCACCAGCGACTGCACGCAACGCGACAGGCAACGCGCACGCAGACATCTGTCCACCCATTGCGCCAAGAACTCTCCCACGCTGACGGTCACGTTGCCAGTTCCAGATGAAGGCGGCGGCTGTGGCGGCGGCGGCGGCGGCGGAGACTGGCGACCCGTGAGACGCAGAAACTCAAAGTCCTCAATTAGACGCTGCGAATGCAAGAAAAAAGTGTCATTAAAAAGGCAAATGAAATCTATTGTTGGAGCTAGCGGCAAGCGTTTCCCTTCTGCTTCAACTTTAATAGTAAATTTAGGTGAATCAATATGTAACTAAATGCATGCCATTGTTTTTACAAATGTTACCCAAGAGTGTCTATTATATGTTTATGAGTGTATTGGCTGACAACTGAGTTGACAGGCTAGAATTATGTTTATTTGCTTTTAAGCTCCATTCGATTCGAGAGGCTTATCTGAGCCCTTTATATTCCCTTTAATTATTGGGCTTACATTAGGAATTAATAGGAGAAACAGAAGTTCATTTTTCTTCATGTTAGACCTCTTTCTAAATATTCATTATGAAGAGGACCTGTTCCTATTGATCTATTTGCAGCTAAACAATCGAATAAGCATCGCACGCTATAACATATAGTTCCTCCAGGAGATTGTGATTCATTTCCTGCTTTTTATCTTGCCCAAAAGTTATTAACTACGAGAGTCTCATGCTCCACAGCATGCTCTTAAACATCAGATTAGTCTATTATCAAGCTGCCATCGGAATGATGAAAGAGTTTCTGTAACTTAGATCAAAATTATATATACATGTATATATATATATATATATATATGTCTGCTTGGTCAGCTCAAAAGATTATTTCTCGTCGCTTTGATTGTTTTTCTACTGAGTTTAGGGCGTTGTGAGCTTTGCTTATCAGAATTCGAGTCGAACTTACCAGCGTTCCGACGTCCGTTGGCTGGAGGAGGCCATGCTGCAGGATTTGGACGCATGTTTGCACCAGCAGTTGCAGGCACTCGTCGCTTTTGGCTTGGAACCAATGATTGGTGGCGCGTCGCAGCTCCGTCTGGAGTGTGGAATGCTGGAGTTGTTGTTGTTTCAGCTCGCGCTGTTGATGATGGCTGCGCCTGTGCGTGTCACAGCTCCAAACTGGCGGCACTGCCGACGACGTTGGTGTCCCACTGGACATGTCCGTTAGTTTTGTTGCTGTTGTTGCGGCTACGGTTAGGCAATTGAGTGCGTTCGCTCATATTTACATGTATGCAATTGCATCGCAATCTTGCGCATTTATGCAGTGGCGTTGCTCCTATTGCAAACAATCGCTATCGATATATGAAACATATCGAAAAACAGCTGTTTACGATGTGGCCAGACTTTTGGACCTGTGGTGGCAGCACTACAGATCTTTAATTTCAATTTAAATCAAACAACTTGGCGCCCGAGAACCGGCTGAAACATGATATTTACTTAATGTGTTCTGTTATCTAAAACGCAGACAGCTCTGCGCAGCAAATAAATACAAATACAAAATACAATACAATACAATAAATACAAATAAATAATGTTTACACATAAGTAAATATGTAATGCATACACGCATTCAAACGTACATATGTACATATGCACATACACACGCGCATTCAATCGTTACATACTTATACTTATGCACACACACACAAATTAATTTTATAGCTTCAACATTACTTGCAAAAAAAAAAATGCACCGGCGCAGCGTGAAAACCTTTGGGGCTTACTTGACTTTTTGAGAATCGAGGAGGAGAGCACCATTTAAAAGTACGTTATTTTTGAATGTTCACTGCAGTGGAATTTAAATTTCGGTTGCGCCCCGCATTAGACAACATACATATGCATACGTACATACATACATACATGTGTACATACATACATGCATGCGTACATACATACATACATGTGTACATACATGCATACATACATGCGTACATACATACACACATATGCACATATGTTTCGGCTTTTTGCAGTGTATAAAATAATAATGGACTTTGCAAATATAAAACAATGGCAAATTACAAATACGTATGACTTTAATTGAAATGTGTGCAGATTAGTTAACGTTTAAATGCAATATACGAACTGGTTAAAAATGTTGCACAATTTGTTCATATAATACTATTCTATTGAGTCTTCTTGTCGTCCTTGGCGGATTTGCCGGTGGCCGATTCCTCCTTGAAGTGCAAAAAGACAAACGAGAAGACAAAGACGCCAATCATCATGGAGAAGGCGCTGGTGTAGTAGGGGAATGCGCTGGGTATGAATCGTTCGTATTGCGTGTGCTCCAGTGGACGCACCGACACTTGGGTCGTGTTGTACAGATGCGTATAGCCGATGCGATCGTAGTCGACCTTAAACTGATAGACACCATAGACGTCGGGTATCTTGAATCTGGCCTCGTAGCTGCCGCTGCTCGTCTGCTTGAGGAAGGCGCGCACAAACGGATCAATGCGCACAAACTCGAGCTGAATATCGTTGGCTTTGAACGGCTGCCAATTGCCCAGCACCAGCTCCTCGATGGCAATCGTATAGACGACGGGATCTGTTATGGTATATGCCTGCTCTGGCGGCTGGCTTTCGCCCTCCTTGTGGTGCCGCACCGAAGCCACACGCAGTCTGCCGCTCTCGCCGAACACCCACTTGCTGATGGCTTCGGCCACCGCTCGGTTGCCAGCCTGCTTGTGGAAGACGCCGCCCTGCGCATACTGCACGGCCATTGTGAACGTCTCGTCGGCGAAGAATTGCAGCGAGCCGGAGAAGACGACGCGTGCATTGTTGCGTGCCTGCAGAGCGGCAATTAGCAGCGTGCCACGGCCCACAGCATGCGGATAGTCCGAAACGCTGGAGTCTGGATTATAGCTGTAGGCACTGCTTTCAGCCGTCAGCAGCTTCAAGACCAAAGGATTCTCCTTGTCCGCAATGAGTCCTGTGCCGCGATATAGCAGCGGCGGCGCATTCGCCTGACGATTCTCGCTGCCCACCACGCTCGCCGCATCAACCAGATTCCGGGCCGAAGTGAGAATAGTTGTATGGTCGCCGGCATCGCTCACATCGTAGTGCAAGTGATCGATGACGGCGGCATTTTCCTCATCCAGCTCGAAGCCGCACTCGGAGGCGAATTCACGCAGAGCATCACCGGATTTCTCGCTGCCCGCAACCAGAACATTGCCGCCGTCGTCCACGAATTGTGCCAGACGCTCCACGCTGATGTCACCGCCGAATTCCTCAACGCTGGGCGCGAAGATAATTAGATTCTTGTATAGGTATTCGCCATAGCGAGATAGCAACAGACCCGAGTCGTCCGCTAGCTTATAGGTTAGCTTAAATCCGCGATCTACAACAAAAGAGGTGGACAAAATATTTAGTAAATGTTGTACACGTCATAGGTTATGCATCTAAGTGTGTGTGTGTGCGTGCGTGTGCCGGTTACCTTGCAATGTTTTGAAGAAAATTGAATGCGTTTCACGAATAGCTAAATTGTCCAACAATACCAGAGTATTGGCATCGCTTTCTAGCACAGCATTGCAAGTATTTATTGCGAAAATCGCAATTAATAGAAGTTTCCACATTCTGAAAAAGCCGATGCAAGTCTCACTCTTCACTAGCGATGGGCAATGTACAAGGTGTCACCGAAATTTCGATATATCGATTATCGCTGGTGCGATATCCCCCAATGCTGAATCGATGTTTCTTGATCAAGCTTTTAAATGTTTAAAAATCGCTGTATGCTAAATAGAAAACGCAACGTAATATTTCAAGAGTATGTAAATTCGTTGTATTGGCTATAGGAATTAATAAATTAACTATAAGCAAAGTTATAAAAATAAGCAAACCAACATGCTTTAAAAGTGTGTTGCCATAACTATACAGTTTTATATTATTTGACGTCAATCTTATTCATACGTTTAATTAGAAAATAGTTCAATTGCGTATTCTGCTGACAACATAATAAATTGTGATTCTTTATTTTGTTTTTTTTACTTTAATCTCAGCAAAAGAACTAATTTTGAAAATGCTTTCACATTATCAGTGTGGCAACGCCGAAAATGTCGTTCTTTAGAATAAAAAGCTTTGCTTATACGAGAGCTTTCGAATTTTCGCTTTTAAAGTGTATCTAATTGGAAAACGCTTCTTCGCAAATTCGAACTCAGTTTCAGTTGCAAAAAGCTGGCGTCGCGCGCGGACGCTGAGGTGCGGCGGTATTTATGCTTACAGTTCTACCACTGACAACGGCCACTGCGAACGCGTGCGAGATTTGATTTAATTTTTTTTTGAGTGCTATAAAAATATAGTTAACAAATGGTTGAATTGTGAGAGAGCAACAAACGGCAGCATATTTATTTACATAAGAAATCAGCTAGCTGACAGAAATAACAAGAACATGAAGAGCTTTAAGAAAGCACCGCATTTGGACAGCAGCAAGAACAAGAACGACAACAACAAGAGTCGCTTATAAACAAACGTGTGTGCAAATCCATAAAATCAACAAGAACAAGAAGCGCAAGAATAAAAACAAGTGCAAATTCGGCCGTTGCGGCAAACGAAACCAAAAGCAATGGAATTAAAATAAAATAAAAAAAAACAATTTCAGCAGCAACAGCAAAGGGCAATTAAAATTGTTTACAGAAAAATTCTGCTGATGCTTGATGAACTAACGGTGTATTGTTGCTAGCTGTGGTGGTGGTGTTGCTGTTGCTGCTGCTGCTGTAGTTGGTGGTGGTGGTGGTGGCATTTGGTGGTGGCGGCATCTACTTCTGTCCGTTGTTTTTATATGTAGATACATAGATACAAAAATAATCAAATTAAATTGAAAATAGCGTAACAAGCATCTGGTCAGCATGCAATTAATGCAGACTAATTGAAATGGTGACAGTGTCCAAGCTGCCCCGCCCCCCGCCATCCTCTGTCTCCGTCCAAAAGTGCAGAAGTAGCTAAATGAATGGTAATTAATGCATATGTAGCGCTTTACCGTTATATGTATGTATTATGCGTGCAAGAGTAAGAGAGAAAGCGTGTAGTTAGCGAAGAAGAGAAGCAGCGAAAACAAAAGTGCAAGTGCCAGTTGCAGTTGTAGTTGTTGTTGTTTTTATTTCGATGTTAGTAGAGCGCGGTTGAAATTTATCGATCGACCAAAAAAACATCAACAACAACAGAAGCCGCAGCAGCAGAGCAGCGCGCACAGAACGTAAGAGAATGCAGTTGGACAGATGCTGCTTTGCCGGTCAACGACGCTGACGCCGACGCTGACAACGACGCCGACGCCAGCACCGGCAAGTAACAGGACAAGGCCGTCAATTTGCTGCCAGCTTTGCGGTCGGCGTGAAAGTTCATTTTATGCGTTCAGGTCCAAGCCGCAGCAACAGCAGCAGCAGCGGCGGCGGCGCAAAAGTGAAATCTTACCAGCTCTTCGCTCTTTGCTATCTTGTCTTTTTGTGTGTGTGTGTGTGTGTGAATGTAACAACTCGCTGGCGCTGGCTTACATTTACTTTTCATTTTTTTTTTTTTTTGGTTCTTGTGCAGTCAAGTGCTACAAATAGCACAGTAAAAGTAGCTGAACAGATAAACTAATAGTTAGTGAAAACACAAAGAAAACAAGACACGAAAATCAACCAACGGCAACGTCAATTTCTTCTTGTCAATCTCCAAGTAGAAGAAGAATAACCACACAACGACACGCTGTTTCGTTGCGCTAGCGGCGGCGGCAGCCAGCGGGGCGCTGGCAAAAAATTGCGGTATGAATAACTGTTATATTGAATTCTTTTATATGTATGTTAGTGCATGATATACATAAGGTATGCACAGTGAAAGCTCTGTTAACGGACAGCCTCCTTGGGCGAATTCTCCTAGAGCCTAGCAAATTTTAATTCCTTACAGTTTATTTTTGAACGACATTTTTTGTAGCTATTTCTGCAGATTAAATGCAGATCTAGTTGAAAAGGAAAAGAGACAAACACAGCAAGAAACCTTGAAATATGGATTAATTTTTTTTTTTTACATTGCAATATGGAATACGCACAATTATTTTGATAATTTATGCGAGATATATTATAAGAGAACATCATACAATTATGTATGTATGTGCAAAAAAGTATAAATACATATGTATGTTCAAATTCATTTGATGCCTTGCTTCCCCTTACATAAACATACATTAAGACGTATATGTATGTATAGAAATATATGTACATATGTACATACATATGTAAATATATATGGCAGCATTTACTGTTTAGTTTGTAGTTTTGCCAAAATTGCAGACGCTGTATTTTAAACATTCGAAATGCAATTCGAAAAATGGTCCAAAGTTAAACACCAGCAACAGCGCAGCAGCAGCGCGCATTAGGCCAGCCACATGCATGGCAAATCATTTACATATTCAAATCACGTCCACGTAAGGGATGCATCAAAATGCATTAAACTCACGATTGGATCAGTATTGAATTTTTACTGTTACATATGTCGCCATGTATGCAAACGCATGTCTTGTAAAAATGTTTATGTGTATTTGCATACCAAATACACACACATATTTGAAGGAATTTACCTTTATGGAAAAATAAAACTAGAAAAAAAAATGCATTTCCAGGGATGAAATACTCTTGCAGACATACATGTGTATATTCGAATGTATATAAAAAGTAAGGCATATTTCAAAAACTTTGAACCGATCGCTCCAGTTAAAGCCAAGATGAACTGCATTATACATATGCACCTGCACATGGCCCAATAAGTAAGGGCTGATAGTGCAAATTGTTAAAGGAATTAACGTTGATCTGAGCAAGGGACAGACAGAAATTAACAAGAATAGGTGGTAATTAAAACGAAGATAGAAGAGAAATATTAAAAAATTAACCGTATATCATACGCCAAAATGTGCTAAAAATAGATAAATGGCTGACGCGGCAGCTGCCAATTGACTGGGCGGCTATGCTGCGAGCTTTCAGTAAACGAGGGTCGCTTCAGTCGTATGGAAACGGAGTACGGTTAAC
Organism: Drosophila borealis; assembly: GCA_035045885.1. NCBI lineage: Eukaryota > Metazoa > Arthropoda > Insecta > Diptera > Drosophilidae > Drosophila > Drosophila borealis. Next base: position 3,940,762 of record JAWNOR010000405.1, on the reverse strand, counting down.
AGTGGCCTGTTTAATGTGAGGTCTGCCTACTCGATTGGGGGTTAGTTATTTTTGGGTACGACAATGATGACGATGTTTCTATACAAATACAAACGCACACACAGAGACTCACACATACATGGATACACACGCGCGCCGACAGTCTGACAACCCCAACTGTGTGGCATTGACGATGCTTTTCGCTAAAACTTCGGAGGATTTTTTACCGGCGGGGATGCTGATGCTCGGTTTCGTCCTTTTCCTCGCCGCTGTCATGCTTTTGCCTTTGCCTTACATCTATTGGCTAACTCTCTGCCACACTGTTACGCATAGTGCACACATACACTCATAGTACACATGTATTTTCATGCAAATGTCAAAGCTGCCAAGCGCCGACAACGACAACGTCGTCACTTCTCTCGCCCCTGCGGCGACCGTGCGGCGAGTGTAGCGGATTTTGTTTGTGCAGGCATTGATGTTGTTGTTATCACTTTTCATACCCTGTAACATTTGACTATGAACGTAAAGGGTAGGTTGTAAAAGGCAGAAGAAGACTGCATCGAATCCATCAAGAATGTAAGTGTATTTGTGAGCAGCAAAACAGCCGAGTTGATCCCTTTAATCCCTTAAGAATAATCATAAGCAGCTACTTTAAAAAACAACAACAGTGTACAATAAAAAAAAATAATATAACATATGTATGTACATATGTGCATATCTGACAAATGCATGCAATCAAACCTTCTAGCGGCTTGTAGGGTATCATCTAGTGCGCACTCTTGTCTGAATCACTCATACATGCTTGTTACTGTTTAATTTTTTTTGGGTCTTGCATTCTACGCGCTTTCTAGCTTTAAAGCATGGGGATGTGCCAGCACTGCAAAAAGGTGCGTTCACTTACAAATGAACTTTCTGAATGAACGGTGGTGTTCAGTTTTGAAAACTCACCACCAATTGCCGGGTATCCCTTACTCGCTCACTAATCCCCTTACTTGGCCTCTGCTTCTCTTGCGCTATGCGATTCGTGTCGTCCAGTGTTGTGTTATTTCTTACCTTTGCATCTGTTTTTCATCTTCTTTTTTGCAAACTGCTTGGCCAAACAATTAGAAATTGTGCAACACTTGAAATTTGGAGCGCGCAGCATCTGCAGGCAAAGAAAATTAAGAATTGCGCCACTCAACACGTCGTCGCTGGTGTCGCTGGCGTCGCTGGCGTCTCTGTTGCTATCTTTCTACAAGTACGCAAGCATACACATACATACACAAACACACAAATGTACAAATACACACATACTTTTCTATGTATTTATGTGTATTCGCCTGTCCGACAGCTACAAGAAAGAATCCAGTAAAAGTAATCTGGTTTCGAGTAGTCAGCTAACAGCTACCCTGTAACTGAAATTCTAATATAGTCACATTGATGAAGTTGTTAATTTAAATGCCCATTTTTGCACATACTAAAATGAACTCAGCTTAATTGCTAGAGGGTATCAAAAGAAAATATTCAATGAATTCCCAGACGACTACGCGATATGCGATCGCAGAAAGAGAAGTTTCGCATGCCAAAACCAGACCGAAATAAACTATAAATAAACGTGCGAATTAAATACACTGGAAAAATTTCAACGACGATATGATGGATGTGTGTGTGCATACCCGCTTTTATCTCTCTGTTAAAGGGTAATACTATGTACATAAGCCGCAAACAATCAAGGCATAAGTCTTCTTCAGCTTTGTCTTTAAGAGCTTTGCATTTCTTTTGTTTTTGTTTGCGTACGCATAATGAGAATAAGACAGGAATTTATATTTCCTATCCCAGTCTATTTGACTAGCCTATTTATTCCACTATAAACCACGATTTTTAAAGCTCTTTAAAGCTTAAGCATAAAGTCTTTTCAATTTAAATATTAAATGAGCACCGCCAACAAGTGCAAACCAATCGTTGCCCAAAAGTACTCATTATCGATACTCGAGATCGAGCTCTGCTCCACCCCCACTCGGGATCGAAACAAAAGCGCGTTGAAGGCGGTTTCAATACAGTTATTTTTCACTCTTTGATTTGACCGGATGTTTTAAAGCTTATTGTTATTTGAAGTGTGCTCTCAAAAATAGCTTACGTCTATTTAAAACAAATTAATAATTGTAAGTTTAACATTTATGCAATTTATTTATTGTATTCTTTAGTGAAATATATAATGAAAAACAGGCATTTCTATGAAAAGACCCGTTGAGGATATATAATTATAATAATATCTGATTGCACGCATAATTCAATGCCCCTATTTTTTTTATTCCCATGGTGACCGTAATCATTATAAATTATATTCAACAAATTATACGTTATTCATAGCCATTTCAACAACTGAATTTGTATTTGTCACGGGCTACTATAAAAAAGTTAAATCATATTCTCATTAGCGGTCTCTGGAATAAATCAAAAAATTATGCTTACATTTTTATCAATGGGGTTTTATAAACAATGTACATTCCAATAAAACAAATAAAAAGTTTAACTTCAATTGTCAAATCTGATTTTTGTAGTTTTCTGCACTTCAGGGTATTGAAGTTTCGGTGCGTGCCTCTTTTTTTTTTTTTTTTTGCTTTCTTGGGCTTTGTTTTGTCTTACTTCGTGCCGTTTTCTTTTGACACACGTACAGAAACAAGGACACGGAAGCGTCTTAGTGTTGTTATTGTTTTTCGGGATTTCATTTGAGAAATATATCCCCCCCCCCCCACACACACACACACGCACTCTCACACGGAAACGCACACACATATACAAGTCGCATTCTTTGCATGATTCCTGTTTGGTTTCCTGCTTCGTCTGCTTCTGCCACATTCCATTAAATACAACGAATACCAAAATGCGATAAAAGCAGTCAAGAAATTAAAATTGTTAGCCAAAGCTCTTATACACACACACACACACACACACACACACACATATACATATACTCATCCAAAACACATTATTTCTTAGCCTGCGGCCGGGAATAGCCATGGCATAAGGATAAACATTCGCACAGTTATAAATGTACGCACACATACATACACATACATACATATATATACCCATTTATTTCGTATTCCAATTTAAAATCTGTGAAAAATGTCAAATGAGCAACATTCGTTGACCCAAAAACAAATCAAATCGCACCCATAAACTATCGAGCAGCATATTGAAAGCGGAAGGAAATGGGTAGAAGAAGAAATAACGGTATTTAGCAGCGAATTTATTAAACATTCAGCTCGAGGTCAGCTCAATTAGTTGTCGCTGTTTAGCTGTGGGATATTCTATTTAAGAATAAATGGAAATTCAAAAAGAGGAAAAAGAGAAGAGACGAGATTTTGAAGCAAGGAATATTTCAAATTTTCTCCCGCAAAACCGGAATAGAGTTCAAAGAGTTGTTACTCACGAAAGTAGGGCAAAAGTTCTGTATGTTAAGTCAAGCATAGTCAGACATTTCCATGATAGTTCCCTTGTTGTCAATTTCCTTTGGAAAAGTTCAAAAAACTTTCTTGTGGTAAAGTTCTCTGCAATATCCGGCGGTTGGCCCATTTTAATTATAGATAAGATACTCAGAGTCTTTAGTGTTAGTCGCAAGGTCCTGCCCGAAGCTTCTAAATAGTCCCTGGATGATATATTTGTTAGTCTCAAAACTAATTTGCGCTTTAGTTTCGAATGGTTCTAAAATCCAGAGTAGAGCGAAAAACCGTAGCATGTATGTATAATATAATATCTATACATTCAACTGTTGAATCAGTTTCTCTGCTTCTTCTGCTGCAAAAGCGTCTTTAGCCTTGGCATATGCAATACTTTATTTTATGGCACTTATCATTGCCATCTCATCATGAAAAAAAGCCAACATGGACTTGCCACCAGGCCAGGCATGACCATAAACTTTTCCCCTTTGTTGTTGTTTTTTGTTGCTGCCACAACTTTTCGCACAGTCTCAGTCTCATTGTCGCTAGCTGCAGCCAGTGTATCTGTATCTGTAGCTGTATTTGTAGCTGTATTTGTAACTGTATCTGTAGCTGTATCTGTCTTTCTCTGCGTGGCCTTTAAGCTGGTTTCCGCTCCGATGTGGTGATGCCATCCATTTTATGACGCCACTTTCCACCACACACACACGCACACACACACACGCAGAAAATTCTAAATAAAATGTGTGTGCGTGCGTGTGTGTGTCTATCCACATTACATTAAGACAAAACTGAGCTTTGTAACGTCCACTTTTGTTTGACTTGATTAAGTCAACAAAACGTCGATTTGTTGCCTTAGCAGCTGTCAATCCGCCTCGAACACTCTAATCGCAAAGCTCTCACAAGTTCAGACAGACTTTTCTATTCAAGAACTGGCCAGGTCCGTCGCCAGGGGTAAAGGCCAAAGTGAGTGCCCGATTATCATGAAAAGTTAGCCATTATGCAATTATTCAATTATTTGCACAGCTCTGCAGTTGCCTTTTAAGTGAGTTGTGTGACCCAATTTATTCAGCTCTGCCAGCTTAACCTTGTATCTTTTTACTGAACAGAAATATAATTCGCAACTTGTTTAAGCGCAGCATTCTTGACGCTTTCAAAAAAAAAACATTTCTCTATGGAATTATGTCGAGCTTTCTTTGAAAAATCAGGGCTGCAAACCTTTGGACTGAAAGACGGGAAATCTTATTATCCGGAAGATACATTTGCGATAGATATATAACTTATCATTAAACGATGCTGAAACTTCGCTCTCTCTCTCTCTCTCTCTGTCTCTCTTGATGTGTTTTCGCCTAATTATCCAACTCCTATCGCCACGCCATCTTCCTAGGGATAACCCCCTCATTCCAATACACGATAATACAGTTATTATTCGTTTTTGAAGCCAACAAAGAAAGTAATCGGAACGCAAATTATAGGATTTCAGTCGAAAAGGTTCGCGGGGCGGCCCACACACATTTACAGCTCGTTGGCCTGCACTTTGTTTACCTTAGCTGAAGCGCACAATCGCCGCATATTTCCATATAAGTATACAAATAACTAGATGGAAAACCCGACGGCCACCCACCGGTACCCCCCCCCCCCCATTCGATCCGGGCGTGCGATAAACTCGACAGGTACATGGAAGCGTTGGCATTTCGCTAGCATTTAAGTTTCTTAATTGGTCAGGAGCACGTCATCCGAATGCAAATGCTGTAACTGTGTAGCATAAGAACCCCGCGTCAGACTCGTTAAAGGATCCCAAAACATTGGACATTTGGCGAGCACCCTTCAAGCTGCCCCAAAGCTGTGCAATTAACCCTAAAGGCCAGCGATGCAGAGACGAAGGAGCAGAAGACGTTCAAATAGCAGAGCTATAGAAAATGAAAACCCCGCAAAAACAAAAAAAAAACAAGTAAGAGGTTCTAGTCGGGAGCTCCCGACTAGGGGATACCCTATTCTATTCTAGAAGCTACATGTTTGGTGATTCTAGCCCTTATTTACCAAAATTGCTCAAAAAACAGGATTTCGATATCGATTTTTATCGATTACTTGGAAACGGGACAAGTTATCGAATATCGGAAACAAACTCGATCTGCGCGGACACTAGGAGGACCTACAGCCAAAATTTTAAGTCTCTAGCTCTTATAGGGTATGAGATCCTTGCGTTCATACATACGGACGGACGGACGGACATGGCTAGATCGAGTCTGCTGTTGATGCTGATCACGAATATATATATACTACTTTATGGGGTCGGAGATGCTTCCTTTTGCCTGTTACATACATTTGCACAAATTCATTATACCCTTTTTACCCATTTTTAATGGGCTCAGGGTATAAAAACGGCTTTAAAATTGTTTCATCATCCAACCTGCCATACGCAAGCATAATGCATTATTATGATGTCTTCATAAAGGATTTAATTATTATACAGAAATAAATATAGAAATAGAAACATATTATGCGCTGCTTATGCGACATTCAAACGATATAGTTATATAAAAAACTCACCCCACGTATCTTCTCGACTGTAACAAAAACTTAAACCCCCCCCCCCCGCACACTTTTGTTCACATTTGATACCCATTGAGCTGCCTGCAACTCAACGTGAATCGGATATGCTTACGATATTTATAAAAATAGAAAATGGTTGATTGCACAACAAGCCAATTATGTGAAAAGAAAATATTTCCCCTTCGCGTTTCGCAACATTGTAAAATGCTGGCAACGCCACGTGAGTTGCCAGATGAATTGAATTATTGATGCCATAACGGTTAATTGCGCCTGCCAGCTGGCAGCTTACATGGTGGCAGCACTGTACGAAGTTTTATCCTCATGTTAAGTATGCGTTGATAAACTTCAATAGACCTGATCGAGATCTTATGAGAATTTGATGGTTTGAAGTTAGTTTTGACTTTGACAGGAAGTTGAGTTGATTAAAACAACAGCTGATTTAAGATAACGTAATTTGAATATGTTAGTTATATCTTCATGTTAAGTTAAATATCCTGGTTCTATCCACATGCTATGTTAAATATCCTAGTATCATCTTCATGTAAAATTAAATATCCTGATTCCATCCACATGTTAAGTTAAATAACCTGGTTCCATCCTCATGTTAAGTTAAATATCCTGGTTCCATCCTCATGTTAAGTTAAATATCATAGCTCCATCTTCATGTTAAGTTAGCTATCCTAGTTCCATCTAATAAATTTGAATAGATCGAACTGCCGAGAAAACGAGAATTTGCTGTTTTCCATTTATTGTTGACTTTGGCAGGGAGACAAATGACTTTGCTGATTTAAGAGAACAGCAATTAAATATTCTTGCATTTTAATAGAGCTTGGAAATTGGAATTGTTTATGGACAAAAACTTCAATTTCGACTCTACAAATTTGTCGAAGCAAATATCACGTTTATCAATATTTACTTTATTATATTTGGATATGCTGTAAAGCTTTGCACTGTCTGTTAGAATAAACCCAGCTTGGTTCACATCTCGAACCAATTCCCTGATCCCAAGTTCGACTTGAATCAAATGAATCATTATTCCCATACAAAAAGAAGACTCGAATAGTATTTTCTTTATCACAAAACACACGTCGTGAAAATTCATTATTGAATGGGGAAATTGCCTTGGCTGGACTTATAACTTTTTCATTTGCCATAAACCCGGATAAAGGTTCATATAACCTTTTGAAATTATAATGAAATAAACCAACTTCTAATTAACAAGTAGGAAAATATGGAAAGCAGTAAAAATGTTCGCGACAAGATGCGATTTAAACTCGATCCAAAATTGATAAGACTTTAGGATTATGGTCTGGCTCGGGTTTCTATTTGACGACCTATAAAAAAAGCCAAAAAAAACAACGAAAAACTTGTAACGCGTTTCCAAAAAAAAAAAAACTGAATTCTGTTGCATAGAGTTAATAGGAAACCGATTTGCTTTATGGTTGGGCTACGAAACGGACTCGAACCGGCTTGTAGAACGTGAATGAATAAACGCCAGTTGTTTAATTTGGTTTACGCTGAATTTGAATGCAAATACTAATGAATACAATTGACAGTTGATAGTGCGGCATTAGGTGTATCTGACAATGTCCGGGCCGAGCTGCTCGAGCTCCTCGGGCAGGGCGCAGCACTTCCAGGACTCCTGGACGCCGAACGTGTAGATGGTCTCGTGAAAGTACAGCTCGCTGGGCATTATGAAGGCGGTGGGAAAGTCCAGATTGTTCATGGTATCGGGAAACTTTTCCAGCTGTATACTAAAGCCCGAATGCTGATAATATCGAGCGCATTCCTTGCCCATTATCGGCTCCTCGTCGCGCGTATCATCCGGAAAATCGTTGGCCGTTTCGAAGCGCATGCCCGGCTGATTGCTGTGTATCTCCATGAAGCGACCGGATTCGGGATGCAGAAAACGTCCCACAAAATGCAAAACGTTCGCATCGAAGTCCTTGTCAATGGCATAGCACACATCGAAGCCGGGCACCGATTTGTTCTCGAACTGGCGCAGCCGATCCCCAATAAAGGCCGGCACTCGCATATCGTAGACGGTATTGTTGACTCGCACAAATCGACCCGTCGGCATTGCGTCCTCGTTTGTCTCAATCGTATTATCCGCCGATATGACCAGGCGGTGCTCCAGTATGCCCTTGCGGCCCGCCTTCTGCCCGGCCAGATTGAAGTAGCAATGATTGCTGATATTCACGGGCGTTGTCTGATCCGTGCGCGCCTCGATTCGCATATAGAAGCGATTGTCGTTGTCCATGGTGAAGTGCAGCAGCACGGTCAGCTTGCCCGGATAGCCCTCGTGGCCCTGCGCGGACTCATGGCTGAGCGTAATCCCGTCCGGACGCATCATGTGCAAATCCCAAATGACGCAATCGAATCCAATGTAACCGCCATCGATCTGATGTTGATTATTCAAATTGCGCGAGACATGCACCTTGCGCCTGTCCATTATGAACTCACCGTTCGCCACACGATCCGCGACTCGTCCCAGCATACAGCCAAATCTTCGCTGCCTATTCGACAAGTAGCCGGCCACATCGTCAAAGCCGAGCACCACGTCCTCCACATTGTAGTACGCATCCGGGCACTTGATGCTCTGTATCGTTGCGCCCAACTGGATGATCTGCACGGACAGATGATTCGCATTGCTAATTGTGTAGCGTCGCACCACCTGGGCCTTGCCCGTGAACGGATTGATGGCAATGCCAAAGATATCCTCCGTCACTTTAACCATAATGCCAAATTTCGACAATTTTTTTACACCAATTTTTTTTTTTCTCAATTTTTCTAAATTTTTTTTTTTGTCAATTTTTATTCGGTTTTTTTTTTCTCGTTTGAAAATAATTCATTTTGTGACGTTTGGCATAAATAATGGGCTTATCTCGCATTCTGATAAATGCCCAGAATTCAGTTTGCAATTCCAATATAATAATTAACCTTCAGTCAAACAGCCTTGAAACAGGCTTTTCATTTTCCCCAGAAAATGTACGCTAAAAGTTCGTATCGTCCGTTTTAAATTCTCAGAAATCATAACTACGGCGAAATCTGTTGAAATTGTAACATCAACTAATGGTTAATTCTGTCTGACAGGTTGAAGGTGAAGGTCTCTGCACCTGCCCCAACCCACACTTTCCACCCATTCCAGGTATTATAATGGAACGATTGGCCTCCATCCATTCCAGGTATCAAAATGGACTCAACTTGACCTTAAGAACAACTGACCTACCGCTGGAAAATTTAAACCGAACTCTCCGTTAAATATGTTGACAAATCTGTCACAATCAACAAGCACACACTGCAGATACCCTAATAGAGGGTATTATAATTTATAAAAAGACACGTCTCCGACCTCATGAAGTAAATGTATATATAATTGATCAGCATTGGCATTAGCCGTGTCTATATATTTATATACATCTGCTTGTCCTACTATTAGTCTCTCAAACATAGAAACGTCTTTTTGTTGCAACTTGAGCATATATCCGGAATCCGGACTGGATCGTAGCACTATATCATATAGCTGACATTTGAAAGATTGGCTAAAAATTGAATTCATTTAAGAACAACCTTTTTTGTTGCTCCAGATATCTTGAAGAAACTGAACATTTTGGGGTCCTATCAAGCTATTTATATATAAGCAAAATCTTTTCAACATCGGCCAATATATTATATATGTATGTAGATGTCGCAGGAGCGATCGGTCAGAATTTATGTTCTTCTGTGAACAACTTTTTGCGAGCTTAATAATGCCAAGTATAATCAATATTGGAATACTATATATACAGAACTATAAGATTGGAAAATGATTATATACAATATATATGGGAAGCATCGGTCGAAATATGAGTTTTGTATGGAAAACTTTTGAAGATGTCTTAATGGCTTCTGTGCAATGGAAATAGCGTCGAGTTTGTGCATTGCAGATAAGTTAAGCAGTCGAATTGCATGCAGAGAAACTTATCGTATCAACTTATCGGACACTGCACGGACCACAAGCTAATATAGTCGAACATTGATGAATGTGCCATAAGCTATGCAATTTTTATGATGTTAGGGCCATGAAATTGCTCTATTTAATCATTGACCGTGACTGGAATTATTAATATGCATTCGTAATGTGCTCGTCACTGAATAATTCATTCATAATTCAAGGACACACACACACACATATATATATGTATATATATCCGGTCTGTGTAATTGCCATAAAATGCGGCGCTTAAAATCGAATTGCGAACGCTTTCCAGGCCTTTTGGACTGGACTGGGCTGGTCTGCGGTCATGGCTCAGTGGATCCCACAATCCGACAGCAGACAACGGGGCCAGAAGCCCCATTTATCGGGGGCAATGCCAGACGTCAGACAGCAGTTGGACTAAAATCTAGTTGCCAGCTTGTTGGCAAGGTAAAAGATAAGCGGGCTATAAGTTGGCCAAATTAGCCGGCTTCATTTTAATTGGAAATGTTATCAAGGCGATTATTAATAATTCCAGTGATAGCCATATAAATCGACGCCAGCGTTTGGCGCTCATAAAAGTATCGACCGATATGATTTTAATAAAGCTTGCGATTGCTTGAATCAAGTGCAAATATATTAACTAGATGTATCCACAACATATGCTAGCCTAAGTGAAAGCAAAGAAAAAAGAGCAAAATATATATATAACACTTAAAGTCCATGTCAAATTTACCAGCCTCTCTATATATTGTCATGGCAATTGGCTAAAGTTAAATTTCTGTAGATTCGGTATAATCAAGACATTATATTATATAAAATATATGAAAAGTCTCTATCACTGAACTAACCAACAGTTTTCTAATCCTCCTGGCAAAGTTCATGTTAGTTGACAGGCAGCTGGATAGAACTTAAGACAGTAACTTAAAAGTAAGCTAAAACTTACCTGATTGCCGAATTTGGGTGCACTCTTAATGAAATTCGGTGTATTACAGAAGTACTTGAAGATCCGGCTCAGATTTTCGCCTACATCTGCAAATACAACTAGGTATTAGTAACAGGCTAGGATATGCCTGGCAACTACAGCTAAAACCATAAACTCACCTGGGATTCGAACCCGGATCCAGCATTCAGGCAGCTCAGCTACAGAGGAATTCACAGTCCACGTACTTTGACAGAATTGTTTTGACATGTTTACAAACTTACACGCAAATTATTATTTAATAACACATTTAAAATTCGTACGCCGTAGGACTTATACTATATGTATGTATATACATATAGCAATGCATGTAGAGTCATGAATTTATTATAGGCCATCTGATACGAATAGCTATTTTGCTATTATTTGTTTTGTTTTTTAGTCTAGTCTAGTATTTTACACATGTTACATTTGTTAATACATATTAAACACAATCAGCGTTCAAGGTCCGCTTTTCGATCTATAAATATTTTAGTGATTTAGTCATACTTGCAGTACTTATCACACATGACTACATTTTCATTGATACTACACGAACTGCGTACTCTATTCATATTTTGTAGGATTCTCCACAAATGTATATGATATATGTCAAGAATTTCGTTCATTTAACTTCTACTTAATGCTAACAATTCAAAGCATGCCTCATCCGTATGCTACGTATGTTAGATGTCACGCATACGAAGATGGTTGTGTTATCAACCTAAACGATATCATCGCCTCTGCTCGGTATGTTAGAATGCAAGTCACTTCTTATGCATATGTTGCACAATTCCCCTGCATTCCACAATTCGCTTTGAACGATTATGTTTGCAAGTTTGATTTGCATTTTTTTGTATACCCTGTAGTCGTATAATGTGCATAGAGGGCGTATAATGGAGTTGTGAAAAAACTTGAATCAAGAAAAATTGAAAATATGGCACATACATAAGTCAGTTGTTAGTTATTTACCGAATAGCCTTTCTCTGCGATTTTCATAGCCTCAAGTAAGCTGTTTCCTCCCCTTTTGACTACTACTTCTTCTAATCATACTCATACTCATACTCATACTCATACTCATACTCATACTCATATACTCATACTCATACTCATACTCATACTCATACTCATACTCATACTCATACTCATACTCATACTCATACTCATACTCATACTCATACTCATACTCATACTCATACTCATACTCATACTCATACTCATACTCATACTCATACTCATACTCATACTCATACTCATACTCATACTCATACTCATACTCATACTCATACTCATACTCATACTCATACTCATACTCATACTCATACTCATACTCATACTCATACTCATACTCATACTCATACTCATACTCATACTCATACTCATACTCATACTCATACTCATACTCATACTCATACTCATACTCATACTCATACTCATACTCATACTCATACTCATACTCATACTCATACTCATACTCATACTCATACTCATACTCATACTCATACTCATACTCATACTCATACTCATACTCATACTCATACTCATACTCATACTCATACTCATACTCATACTCATACTCATACTCATACTCATACTCATACTCATACTCATACTCATACTCATACTCATACTCATACTCATACTCATACTCATACTCATACTCATACTCATACTCATACTCATACTCATACTCATACTCATACTCATACTCATACTCATACTCATACTCATATTAGTCATACTCATACTAGTCATATTACTCATATTACTCATACTACTCATACTACTTAACCTACTTATACTCATATTACTCATACTACCTCTACTCATACTACTCACACTCCTCATACTCATACTGTGTGTAGGGTATTTCATTGCGAGCATTCCAACTTGTTTTGCTGTACGCGACAGCTGCAACCTTAAGCTGTCCAAGCGGTTGTTGCGAGCCGGGTCCGGGTCGAGGTGTTCCTGTCAACGACTGCAGAGCTGCATATACAAAGCTTTCCAGCGTTGAACTGGAACTGGGACTGGGACTGGGACTGGCACTGTGACAGACAGGGGCAAGCGCCAGAAACGACAGACACATGCGAATGGTAGAGATTTAAGGATTAAACCTTAGTAGGGCTACATTCTGGCGGGCAGAGAGTTGAAATGTTTTGTCGACCAACTAAAGGCCTTAATGCACATGTCACGAATGCCATCGTTATGCAATTAAAGGTACATGTTAATGCAATTACTTCAGTTGAACGCTTTTGATCAAATATGTATCCGGCTGCCTGAACATTGCAATTACCGTTTACCGATTGGACTAATGAAAGAAATATTCTGATTAATGTTTCGTTCCGAGAATTGTCAATCCGAATGTTAATTGGCGCTCTGCAATTGCGGCTACCTACTATGAAAAATGTTATAATCATTTTTTTCCGCCTCTGTGATTTACAAAATTTGAATGTCAATTAAACTACTCAAAACGAAAGTTGATTTGTCTGTTTCCATTAATGCGAATTGGGTCAAGGTCAAATTAATATGTTATTCTTGAATTTCAACTCTTGCCTTGCAGATGCCTGGACTTGTGGTCTTCAGACGCCGCTGGTCTGTTGGCTCGGATGATCTGGTAGTACCAGGTGCATTTCTCTTGGCGATACACTTTATAAGGTAAGTTCGAATACAGATGCTCTGCTGCGTGGCTAATTGTATGTACATATATTATACAAATGTACGATGTTTATCTTTCAGCTTTGTACTTGTGGCCGTCTCGTTAGTTTTATTTGAATATAACACAAGTGTTTTAAGTGTTAAACTATTGTTCTATCATCTAATTAGCTACTTGTTAATACTATTTTGTGAGTATGATGCTGCCAAAGAGTTGGCATCCAGAACTAGTTAGCTAATCTGTGGCTAATCTTACCCACTTTGCAGTTTCAATATGCGTAGAAATAGGCATTTGTGTGATCTCGATGCGCGGCAGCATTTTGGACTCCGAGGCGCGTACATCGATCAATATCTGGATATATCTCAAGAGCTGTAAGTGCATGTCAACTCTTTCCGCATCTATCGAATCGATATTAATCTATGGCAATCTCTGTTTCGCTTAGTGGTGATATTGTTTGATATTTCATGGCTGATATTGGGCTCGATTTGGCTGTCCAATTACTACATGGTGGCGCCCATCGATGAGGCCAAAAAGGTCTTTATTGGTGAGTGCGGGGCTTAAACCAGTTGCGAATTTTAGCGCGTCAGCCATTTTGATTGAATGCAAGTTTGACATAATGCTCATTAATGCTCCGACAGCCATCATCATATGCAACTGGACGCTGGTGTTCATCACGCTGATAACCATCTGGTGCACGTTCGATGCAGCCGGTCGTTCCTGGGTCAAGATGAAGAAGTACCAGCGCTCCATGCGTGAGACTGAGTCGCGTTTCAACTACAAGCGCAGCAACAGCATGAATCGCAACTGGCGGCAACGGTATGTTAACTATATATATATATATATATATAGATATATTAGCCGAAATCTGATCTGGCAGATCGTATCATATATAATCCTTAATTCCGTAGCAAGGTGATGCGCGCATATCAGGACAGCTGGGATCATCGGTGTCGTCTGCTGTTCTGTTGCATGGGCTCATCGGAGCGTAATCGCAATTCGTTTACGGATATTGCGAGACTGTTGAGCGATTTTTTTCGCGAACTAGATGTGGTGCCATCGGATGTGGTCGCCGGTTTGGTCCTGTTGCGCAAATTTCAGCGCCTCGAGCGTGAGGCAATTGTTAGGCAGCGCAAAAATGGGACATACGAGTTCCTCAGCGGTGTGCCAATCACGGAGCACACACAGTTCCTAGCACTCAACGATGCCAAAAATTATGACTTCTTTCAGACCGTCATACACTATATGTACTTTGCCCAGGGCGCCTACGGCTGGCCCATGTACGTCATCATCAATCGAAGCAAAATGTGGCATCTGGTGCCCGAGCTCAAGTGAGTATTCATTGAATCCAATTGACATTCTGTTATTGTTTATTTCGATCGAGCACTAATCAATAATGCCTGTGAGTTTGAGTTGCATTCAATCAAACCAATTGGTACACTTCGGTGCAAGGTAGTTAAAGACATCTTAGAGGCCATAAAGTATATTTGCACTCTATCTGCAGACTGGAAAAGAAATCTCGCCCTTCTACAAATTGTATCTAGGAATATCGCCGCGTAGTTTTCTTTAAATAATACTTATCTATGCTCTCACTTTTCTTTCTTACTCTCTTTGTCGAAATCTCTTTTGGTCTATCGCATTTTTAATTCTCTTTGTTAAACTTTTTCTTTACCTCTTGTACTCTCCCATTCTTTCTTTCTCTTACTTTTGCTGTCTGACCATCCAACCGCATCTCTCTCTCCTTTTCTTTCTGTCTAACTCTCACTCTCTCCTCTCTCTCTCTGCCTGCCTCTCTCACTCACTATCACTCTCGTTTGCTCTCTTAGTTATACAATTTCACTTGCTTTTCCCCACTCTATACTTTCGCCGTTCTATGCGATTCTCATTTTTCTTCAACTAGGGATGAGAGATGCCATTTGGGTATTTTTTAAAGGAACATACTAAAATGAACAGGACGACATTTATGTGGCGTTTGCTTGTATCATTTGCAGGTGCTTTGGCTGCTGTTGCGGCAGCGGAGACGACGGCCAGGTGATCCAGGACAATTGCTGCTACTGCAATTATGCGGCTCTGAAGAAGACCTTGCAGCTGGGCGACATCGATATTGTGTATGCCACATACCATGTGGATGTGGGCGAGACGCCATTCTTTGTGGCCGTCGACTATACGCAGAAGAAGATCGTGATCAGCATACGCGGCACGCTGAGCATGAAGGATATACTGACCGATCTGAATGCGGAGGGCGAGGTGCTGCCGCTGCAGCCGCCGCGCGACGATTGGCTGGGCCACAAGGGCATGGTCCAGGCGGCCATTTACATACGCAACAAGCTGCAGCAGGAGAATCTCATTGAGCGCGCTTTGCAGCGCAACGCGGATCGCTTGACCCACACCTTCGACCTGGTGCTGGTGGGTCACTCCCTCGGCGCCGGCACCGCGGCCATATTGGCCATACTGCTCAAGCCGGAGCATCCGACGCTGCAGTGCTTCAGCTATTCGCCGCCCGGCGGACTGCTCAGCATGCCCGCTGTCGAGTACTCCAAATCGTTTATAACGTCCGTGGTGCTTGGCAAGGATGTGGTGCCGCGCATCGGCCTCAATCAAATGGAGGCGCTGCGTGCGGATCTCATCAATGCCATACAGCGCAGCGTCGATCCCAAGGTACGACTCAACCCAAGCCCCAGTCGGCCGTATATATCTGTGCCTAGATATCTATTCTCGATTTGGCCATATGTATGTGTCTCGGCTTTAAATTAAAAGGAATTACAGTTGCAGGCGAAAGCTTGTGTCAAAGTCAGACGAATTATATAGCTGGCATAGGAACGATCGGTCGAGAATTAAGGTCAAAACATATGTCGACGTCAGACGAATCATATAGCTAGCATAAGAACGATCGCTCGAAGATTAGACGAATTATATAGCTAGCATAGGAACGATCGGTCGAAAATTAAGTTAACACTTTCTCGATTTTCAACATATCTTCATCAAAATTGGCGTTCACAAGTTATATGTATTCTACATACATATATATCATATCATATCATACATATGTATACATCATATAGCTCTATCTGAAGAATAGGTCAAATAAGTTTTTATATGGAGAACTCTTTTGGTTTTCAAGTCACCTTCAATTATATTCTGCTCACATATCTGCCAAACCGCATCGAGTGGGAGTACTCTATATTATATAGGAACAATCGAAATAAAGCTTGCATATCTATAAGGTTATTTAATCGGATTCTGTTACTTCACTTAATTGCGTATTTGATTATTTACTTCGAACAGTGGAAGACCATTTCATGCTCGGTCATCTGCTGTGGCTGCGGTCCGGAGCCGACCTCTGTGGTGAACATGTCCGGCCAGGACACGCACATCAATCAGTACCAGGAGGTGAGTCCAAGCTCATATGTCAAACTTACACATAGCTCATTCGCTGTCTAATCTTTAGGAGCGCGGCACGGCACGCTCGACCAGCGCCCATCCGACGGACAGCTCCATAGCTTTAACACTGCACCAGCCCTTATATCCGCCCGGCCGCATCATACACATTGTGCGGCATCATCCCAAGCCAGATGAGTGAGTAAATCTCTCTGACCCCCAACGGGATTTCAATCTCAATATCTCTCTCTCTCTCTCTCTCTATCTAATTGCAATTTCAATTTGTATTTGAATCCGAATTCGACTTTGGTTTTATTATGTTTTTTCACATCTGACGCGAGATCCGCTTGACGATAATCCCCTAATTAACAACTCTGTTTCTGTGTGTGTGTGTGTGTGCCTGTCTGTGTGTGTGTAGGTGTGAATTATCAGCTCGTCGTCAAAAAATGTGCAACTGCGTTTAGCCTTGAGTTTGGCGTCTGAGTCATGATTGAAATGACGTCAGATTTGTCCGGTTTCTGACTCAATTTGCGAATAGGCAAAGCTTCGCACAGTGGAACCAAAAAAAATCCAAATTTATGAATAAGTGCAAAAAATGCTAAAGTATTTGGAAACTCAAGAGAGTGAAAAAGAACTTCTTGATACCAGAATAGAGAATATACCTTTTGGCTTTAGAAGCAAAAAATGGATGAAGTATTTGGAAACTAAAGACTTTCCTATCAATAGAAATGAAGAAGAAGAAGAAAGATCTGATTCTTCAAATTCATACAGTTTTAAAGCTTAGCATACTGAAACAATGTATAGTTAAAGTACGTAGAAACAATTTATAAAATATATTATTTTCAAATTGCATTTCAAACTGAATTCCGCTAACAAGAACATAATTTTCCCGATTTTGAGCTTGGGAAAGTATAAAAATTAATAGCATAAAAATTAATTGATCAAAATTAATTCATGGTTCAACGCTCAGAAACGATATAGTTGCCATATAATATATAATTATTTGATAGAAATTGTTTTCTTTGTTAGATTGTTATTTTGGTTTAGTTTTTTTTTGGTCATGTGTTTGTGTTATGTTTGCCCACTGTGCGCCGAGCGTGTCAAGCGGAGCGATTCGCCTTCGTCTTCGTTTTGTTTTGTCACCCAGTTCCCAACATACGCAAAATCAATTCAAATACTCGTATGTCAATATAATTATTTAAAATTATTTTCAGGCAAAAATACGACAGTGGTTGGAGGTAGGCCCGCTGCACAGATGATCATTAAAAAAAAAAAACCAAAAATAAAATATATTTTTAAGAAAAAAACTAAAGAAAAGAAACGAAAAACGAAGCGAAATCAACGAAACCAACGCGTTCTTGTCTTGTCTCTTCCTCTCTTTCTCTCACACTCGCTCTCTCTCTCTCTCTCTCACTCTCTCTCTCTCTCTGTTTTGTACATTTAGCTTTAGATAGTATGAACATGATTTCTCAAGTTCTTATCGTTTGCCAATTGCATGAGGCGGCGACGCATGTTATTCGTTGAGGCCCCTTCGCCCCTCTATCCCTTTACCAGTCCCAGCGCCCCTCCCCTCTCGCTCTCGTTGCTCAACCAGCGAGTAGAAATTTCAAAGATTTTTCTTTTTCACTTCAATGAATTTTGTTTTCTTATAAAATAATTGCAGCTGCATGTTGAACCTCAAGAAATACCCATCTAATATCCAAAACTCCCATTCCTATTCTTATTTACGAATCCCAACCTCCCCTCCCTACACCCAACAAACTCGTTCTCGTTGATTAACCAGCGATTAGAAATTCTAAAGATTTTTCTCATAAAATAATTGCAGCTGCATGTTGAGCCTTGAGAAATACCCATCTAATATCCAAAACTCCTATTCCTATTCTTATTTACGAATCCCAACCTCCCCTCCCTACACACAACGAACTCGTTCTCGTTGATTAACCAGCGAGTAGAAATTCTTAAGATTTTTCTCATAAAATAATTGCAGCTGCATGCTGAGCCTTAAGAAATACCCATCTAATATCCAAAACTCCTATTCCTATTTTTATTTACCAAACCCAGCGCCCCTCCCTACACCCAACAAACTCGTTCTCGTTGATTAACCAGCGAGTAGAAATATTAAAGATTTTTCTTATAAAATAATTGCAGCTGCATGCTGAGCCTTAAGAAATACCCATCTAATATCCAAAACTCCTATTCCTATTCTTATTTACCAAACCCAGCGCCCCTCCCTACACCCAACAAACTCGTTCTCGTTGATTAACTAGCGAGTAGAAATTCTAAAGGTTTTTCTCATAAAATAATTGCAGCTGCATGCTGAGCCTTAAGAAATACCCATCTAATATCCAAAACTCCTATTCCTATTTTTATTTACCAAACCCAGCGCCCCTCCCTACACCCAACAAACTCGTTCTCGTTGCTCAACCAACGAGTAGAAATTCTAAAGATTTTTCTCATTAAATAATTGCACCCATCATAAACTACTCCTATTCCTTTCTCTCCCTATATCTGCCCACTCCCTCCACCCTCACTCTCTCTCTCTCTCTCTCCGTTTCTCTTTTGGTCTCTGTTTCGAATTAGCCCTAGCCAAATGTTGAATTGTAGTTTGCATTATAATTTCAAGCAGTGCATAGACTACTTTATATATACATACATACCTCGAGTTCCGCTATAACCGATTTATACGTATTATTCGTTTCTAGTCTTTCCTTTTCAAATATATGCATTAGTTGTATGCGTAACAAATTGAACACCTATTAATTAAGCATTAATTGACATTTGTACTGATGTGTTTAGCGAAAAATTGCCCTTACTTGTATTACAGAAATGTGCTTAAGAATCGTGAACCGGTCTATCAGGCGATATGGGCCGATTCAACCGATTTCGATGAGGTGCTCATATCACCTGTCATGCTGCAGGATCATATGCCCGACAAGGTTCTCGCCGCGCTCAAGAAGGTAATTTCGGATGTTGATGACGAACGTACATCGGTGAATAGTTGTTCCACAGCCAGTTGAGCGAACAGCCCAATCAATAATATTATCAATAATATTAATAACTATAATAATAATAGTAACAATAGACTCGATGATAATGATGATGATTGATGATTGATAATAATGGTGGATGTGTTGATGATGATGCTCGTAAAACTTCTCGTCGTCTTGTTCTAGAACCCTAGTTTTAGCATATTTACATACTAAATAGCGCACAATGATTTAGTTAGCCTACTATTAATAAGTCTAATGTTAAGGCGTCGAGCGTTAGTCTAAACTTAACCACAACACAGTCCACACACAAAAACATGACCACGCCCCACTATCGCAAAAAAAAAACCAAAAAAAAAAAAAACGAAAACAGAAACAAAAGCCTCTCGTCGCCACATGCTTGAAACACTCGCTGTTTGTGACCATCAATGCTGAAGCGAATTTTGAACTGTTTGATTTAGTAAGCGCTTATGATTTTGACAATGTTTTAAATGAACTTAATGTATTCAATATTGTTGCCAAATAGCATTCGTCCAAGACATGCCCAAGACCAATATAACTTAGCGCCCATTTCTACACAGACATGTACATATATAAATATATTTATATATGCATATTCTCACACCGATCTAGCCATTAGTTAGTCACACAACAACCTATTTAATTGCCTATTTATTTATTGCTTAAGTACTCGTTATTATTTACTTGTCTACCCGTATATTAAGTTACAAACTGTATTTGCATTTCTGTTTATTGCCTCATTTTTTATGTTCGTTTTTTCAATATATATTTATATACACATACAAAAATATGTATACACAAAGTTTTTGTAATTGCATTTTTCATTGAAATTATGTTTGTGTCGGGTAACGAGCAGCTAAAACGGTTCATTCCAATTGCAGCGAGTAACGAGTAGCTGGGTGCCAACAACTCGTTACAAACTTATTCGGCGTTTAGCTGCTAGATCTTTTTGTGAAATGTTTCGGGCTTTATTGTATTGATTTAGCGAATTCATATTCTTATAAACGTTTGTTTCAAGGACCGAATCGCTGAAAGTGAACCTAAAGACAGCAACTCGTCAGTATTGAGACTTACTCGTTGCGCCAAGCTTTTGTTCATATTGTTTTAAATATCTCCCAACAGCAACAGAAAATTTGTTCAATTTATTTTAGTTATAAGTACTTATTCGTTGGTTTTGTTTTGCGACTTTTATTTGGTAAGTTTTATTTGGAACACACGCACAACACAATACAACAACCGTTATAATACTATAATACTCCAATCTTGTGGCTCCCCAACATCCAACACATACAAACACGCATTAACACATACATATGCATAGGAATGTATACAGTTATGGAACACAAAATGCTGCATGGGCATGTTTGTTTGTTGTAAAGCTTTCGTAGCGCTAATGTGTGCCAAATATGCGACACTTAATTAGTCGGTTTTTTTTTGCTAGTTATGCAATAGTACCAATCCCTGCCAACAAAAAAAAAAAACCGAAAAAATTAAATTGCCTGGGAGTTTGCCAGAGTATTACGTAGGGTAGGAGAGTTGGCCAGGCAGTCGGACCTGAGTGTGAGGCTAGTACATACATACAAATGCTGAAGCTGTTAACAATGAATTTAATTATATTTTTTGTTTACTCGTTTATTTGTTATTTTGCGTCAACTATGCCACATATGCCACATATGTGTGGGCGTGTGCTATTATGCGGGTCAATCCGATAACGATAACGATAACGATTAACGATAAATGCCAACCCACATTCGTTTCAAATATTCAAATGACCAACGATGATGTGTACAGGTCGTGTCATGTAGAGATCGTACCGTAAAGGCATGTACTACTCGTAAATGTAAAGATAACACGACAATAACAACAACAACAACCACCAATACAACAACAACAACAACTTCGACAACACAAAATACCGATACCAGGTACAGCTGCCTACTACTTAAAAGACTATGTACTTAAACAACTTTCCATTTTGCTCTCGTTAACAAAAAAATAACTAAAAAAAAAAAGAAAAAAAAAGTTAAAATTCAATACAAGTCTCTATCTCTATTTTTCTCTCTCTCTCTGTCTCTTTTTAATATATATCTATATATATATATATATATCTTTCTCCTACGCTCAACCTAACCTATAGTTTTGTACAATTTTTGTTTCATTGCCTCTCCAAAACTGTCTAAATGTATTTGTACTCGATACTTGTATGTACAACTTCGAAAATGTGTTATGCATATTGCCACCAGTCTTACGCCCCCCTCCCCCATCCATTTACATAAATTCTAATATTCTTTACCGTTAAACGGACATACTTACATACCTATTGTGCATTCTTTTTTCATGTAAACAAGCCAAGATAGCACCAAAAGAATTTCCAAACGGTTTCAGTCACCCAAAGCTTTCCCCCGCCCCGCCCCGACCACCCCCCTCTACAGACAATGTTTAAATACAACTCCGCCTTCAGCTTTGACATAGTCTCCCGCTCGCTCACTCACCCACGCACTCGCTCACGCTCTCGCTCTCGCTCATTTGCTTCACAATAACATTTCCTATTGTACATACATACATACATATGTAGCTGTTAATTATCGTCTGTGTATGTAACTGTGATACTGTATAGATACATATGTAGTACTCTACCTGCATATGCATACATACATACATACAAATTGATAAACTCGCCTTGAAATGAATTAACGATTTGTAACATTTGCCTTCTCGTTGTCATTGCTCTCGTTACCATTCGCTGGCAGGTTGTAACGACGAGTGGGCCACGAAAGCCCCAGCGCCAGACCTCGAACGCATTCTCCACCACATCCTTGGAGCAGGAGCCGGAGCTGGCGCAGGAGCAGGAGCCGGAACCGGAGCTGGAACGCAACCAGCTGGAGCTGGCGCCAACGAATGCCGAACAGATGCTGCATTGCAAGCGTGCGGCGGACAGTTCCTATACAAACCTGAGCAACTGCATCATGCTGACGCCAACGGCACAGCATAAGCTCTGCCTGGAGACGTCCTTCACCAATCTGCAGCATCAGCTGGAGCTGCGTGCAGCGGCGCAGCCAGGTGGCAGCAAGGCCTCATCCATAGCCGGCAGCATCTTTGGCCGCAGCCAACTCAGCTCCACAACAACTCCGTACGACATATCAAGCGTCCTGGACGACAGCATCACAACGGTGACCATGCGCAAGAGCCCCTGCTCCATGCTCAGCGAGACGACGACCGTCCTGATGAATGCCGAACCTGGCGAGGCGCCACGACTGCGTGCGGTCGCATTCGACATGGCAGCGATGACGCCGCCGCCGTCGCCGCCTCTGCCGCTGCCGCTGGCGCTGGCACGTCAGCATTCGGAGAAGAAGCCGCGATCGCTGCCATTGACGCAAGCGTTGCGTCGTGCCTCGGTGGCGGGTCAGGGTGTGGACTTGCTGCACGACGACTGGTACGGGCTGGCGCCGCTGGCCAGCCCAGAGACGCTGTCCGAGATCTCGAGCGTATCGTCGCGCAGCAGCGTGCCCATCAGCCTGGCCAACAGCATTGAGCGCTATCTGCAGCACATAGGCGTCGGAGCGGGTGCGGGCGCGGGCGCGGTGCCCAAGGTGCCGCTGGAGGACATATTCGAGTCGCAGCTGCACACGCCGAAAGTGATGCGACGTGCGCCCAAGTTCAGCGAGAACTTGTCTGGCTGCGCCGAGGATACCCGCAATCTGGACCAGTACAAGCGTCTGGGACGCGTGTTTATCACATTTCCGCGCATCTTTCCCGATCCAGCTGGCGGCCACCAGCTGCAGCACAAGCACAGCCAGGGCCTGGACTCCAACTCGAGCGATGACAGCTTCGAGTCGGCGCACAGCCTGCACCGACTGCAGCTGCCGGCGACTGTGGCGTGCGCTGCCAGCTCCAAGTCAGCCGATCAACTGGATGAGAACGCACATGAGACACGCTCGCCGCCAGCCAAGAAGCTGACGTTCAGCGACAGCAACATCCTGGCCGAGGAGCACTGCCTGCGCCAGTGCCCACACTGTCCATGCCGGCGCGATGGACGCGATTGCTGCACGCGATCGGAGCACGATCATCAGCAGTGCAAATCAGTCGAGGCGGCGGCGACGGCGACGGCGACTGCCGCTGTCGGCTCGACGGATACCAACAGCAGCTTCTATAGCGCCAACTCGGAATCATCGCTGGAACAGTTTGCGACGCCGAATCGGCAGCTCCAGTTAAAGGTCAATGGCGGGCATGCCCACAATGAGATACTCATACGTCCGGGTGTCCTTGAGTCACATTTTCCCGTGTACGGCGGCGTTGGCCAGCCGGAAACGCCGGCCATTGTGGCGCCGGCATCGCCCTCGCCCATGAGCAACGGCGGCAGCAAGCGGCCAGATGTGGTCGGTGGGCGTGTGCGCAAACGCCTATCCTCCGAGGAGTTCGTATTCGCGCGCAGCGAGGATCTTCCCATTTTAGTACAAATCGGTGCAGATAGGAGCAGCCACGATAAAAGCTCGCCGTCGACCCGTAAACAGCGGCGGGGCTGCTGTGTGTATCCCGTTGGCAATAATATACGGATTGCCGGTGCCGATGTGGATGCAGCTGCTGCTGCGGCCGCGGCCGCGGCCGGCTCCCCCACGTCCATTAGCAAATACTCCCGCACTCGCGTCGCTGCAGCAGCAAAGAGAGCTGCGCCGGCAGCAGCAGCTGCTGGTTTAAATAACGAAAGTAATGTTTAACAAGTACATAAATAAGCGTAGTTGAATGCAGTACCTAAGCAACCGCAACCGAACATTTATTCTAGTTTTTGCGTTATGCACAAAAAAAAAATACAAATAAATAAATGAATAAAAATCGAACAGCAACAAAAGCTAAAAACAATTAACGTTAAAAAAAATATACATATAGCGTGTAAACACACAGCGGTTAACATTGAACAAATGCAGAATACATATATTTTTTGTGCAGCTAGCTGACCAACTGAGTAGCAGCCCCAATGCGAAAAAGTTTTAATAAAATGTTTTAAATAAAAAACGTTACGAAAATCCAACAAACAATTTCAAAATTAATCGGATCATGGTAGCAGGGTAATCGATAGTATCGATATAAAAAATACTGTATCTACAAATTAAGAACATACCGATATGTAAGCATTTCCGTTTACAGTTTGAATTGAATACCATCTGTTTATGTTGGCTATTTGCAATAAAGTAAAATGAATATTAATAATGTTAATAATGGTTTTAAGGCATTTGGCGATAAGACGATAAGTCTGTGGAAACATCTGTGGGCATCACTAGACAATAACAAAAACAGCTGAGCGTGCAGCTGGCTATCCAAAGGTCAGTTGAGTTTCGTTTTGTTTACATCACCCTTCCCCCAATATAGTTTTAAACAATATATTTAATGATTCTCACCGAAATATGCTCTCTGGCAAGGACACGGCAGCTGCACCAGCTAGTGTGCAGACAAGTAAGGAGCAAGAGCCATAATGCGCCAGCAGCCAGTACAACAGTTCTATCAGCGGCCGATTTCCCCATACTGTTGGCGAAGGAGCAGCGCGAGCGCTGCATGGAAAAGCTCCGCAAGTTGCCGGCCTTTCCACGTCCCAAGTCACTTACTCCCAACAGGCACGAAAAGAACTCGGCCTCCGTACTGATAGCATTGTGTCTGGAGCGCGACACGTAAGTATCGGTCAGTCAGACTTTAAATAGTGGGAGAATCATAAGACTCTCGTCTTGCAGCAATGAGATTTCGCTGCTATACACCCGCCGCTCCCGGCACCTGCGTAGGCACAGCTTACAGATATCGTTTCCAGGTGGCAAACGAGATGAAACTGACACCAGCTTTGTGGATTGCGCGCTGCGAGAAACAGAGGAAGAAATTGGCTTACCGCGAGAGCGCATTCAAATTTGGGGCGAGGCCAATCCGATCGATCTACCACGCACCGCCACCATTGTCCCAGTTGTGGGCGTAGTGCCCGATTTCCATGTCTCCCAGCTTAAACTCAACTGGGACGAAGTAGAGGAGGCTTTCAGTATACCGCTTAACTCGCTGTTGACGCCGTCAGCCGCCCGTCATACTCAATTTCGTACCGGCTACAGCGGACCAGTCTTTGTTGTGGATCAACATCGGATCTGGGGGATTACCGGCTATTTAACATATATGTTCCTGCGCTGCCTGCTGCCCAGTTCTATGCTGCCCAATACGCTGAAAACGAATATTAAGTTTATACGACCATATAAAGTGCCACCAAAGCTGCCACATCATCATGTGGAAGCAAAGGTCGAATAGTTTTTGACTCTAATCAGAAATACTCGAACCTTTAACGAATTCAGATCAAAGCTCGTCTAATTTTGTTTTACTGTGTAATATTTTACTCAATTGCAGTATTTATCAAATAACGATGTACATAAACTGAATGTTCATTTAATAAAAGCATGTTGGATACATTTTTAATTTGGCCTGTTGGTCAAAGCCGTTGATAGTTATGTTGTTCGTTATGAAAATATTGTATTTGTATACTCATTTAAAATGTATGTAACTAGCAGTATGAAAATGGATATATACATATATGATTGCTTGACGTGACTGATTGATCGATTGACCGATTGCTTGATTTCACACACTCTTACGTTAATTGTACTCTCTCTCTCTCTCACTTTTATGCAATTCTCAATACGCTAAGCAAGTTTCTTGATTGCGATGATATTTAAAGAGCATCAAATAGCTCAGCTCAAATAATGTTTTTGTTTTTATTTTTTGAGTTTGGTATTTTAATTTACAATTGTGTTCAGATTGTATATATATATATATATATGTCTAACAAAATTTGTATAATTTCAAGTGTTTCTACAAGTACGCACAAATATTTTTTCGCTATTACAGTGTTAACATTTATATATGTATATGCAAAAAATATTTGAGTATATTATATTTACATATTGTTTCAACGTCAGAATCCTAAAGCTAATGGAAAACTACTCTTGAGAGCTTGCAGAAGGCTCAGCCACATCATTTAAAATTGGGTTAGAAGGAACGCCACATTCGTGGACTTGTGTTGTAACGGTTATATAACAAGAACCACATAGTCTTACTGGATTAAAAAGCTTTTCATACGGTAAAGGTGCCCAGAACTCCGAGCAGTCAGCACAGAAAATTTCTCCACATGATCTGCAATACAGAAATGTTAAGGAATATATATGTTAATTGGAATTGTTTAAACAATAAACACAGTTGTTAATTTAAAAAAAAAAAAAAAAAAAAAAAACAATCATAAGACCATAATTTGAACACAACCATATTTAGAGCTTATTACAATATGTTAATCAGAATTTGTTTTTTTTTTCAAAATGAGAAAAATATTTATCACAGCCAATCTGACATTAGTTCATTATTATTTTGAATTAACTTCCGTTGTCCTTAAATCTGGCTTCAGATTATTTAACTAATAACACGTAAATTATATAGGAACGCTTGTGATTCAAACATGATGAAATATTTCATTATTATTTAGCGAAGAACTTGTGCCAGATTGATTGCCGCAAAATGACTGTTGGCCTGTATATTGTAAGTATGTGTGGCTAGGTAACTAAGGTATGTTATAGACACAACAGATACAGGTAAAACTAAATAAAAAGAATATGTTGAAATGCGCACCGACAATGATGTTTTCTTCGTCCAAGCCAGAATTCAATTTGACAATTAGAGCAACGCGAAACGGCATGATCTGGTACCCAGAGAATACTTGAAGCCTTTTTCTCTTGAATTGAGGATGTGGCATATGACGATGGACCACTACGTTCTTCTACGGCTTCCCAAGAACACGTCGATGCATTTTCAACAATATCAGATCCGTTTTCCTGAAGAAATGTAAATAATTAGACCAACAATCGCTGGATGAAGGCGCATGCCTTGGTTAAATTTATATTTAACCTATATTTAAATATAATTATATTCGAAACTATCCAGCCAGTTATGTCAGGATTTTGAAAATTGGTTGGTTAGCACCCGAAACAGTGAACAAGTAGGTGGTTAAATATGGCTGGATATATTCATCTCATCTTATGTGTGTTTTCTTTCTTTCTTTCTTTCTTTCTTTTTTTTTTTGATTATAATTTATGTATTTACAAATTTGCATACATATTGAATAGATTTGTATGTATGAAAATTTGTTTGATAAATGCGTATGTTTGTGCAATTTAAACGTAAAAAATATATAGACATAATTACATGCTCCACATTTGTTGATACGACGCTGTTGCAGCTTGGACAACCTTTTTGTAACAACGCCAAACGCATGCCGTGGATTTCGCGCAAAAGGACTTCCTCGCGTAGCTAAATGCGAAGATAGTTCATTAATTTAATATATTTGCTTATGTGTAAATAATACGAAAAATAATAACCTTGTGATCTTGAACAATTTGATGTAGTCGAATATTTTGTTCACTTAAGCCATGTGCCAAGCCATCGGGACAGGTTATTGTGAATTGTGTTCGCTCCTGTGATCCTTGAGGAGTCGGAGGCAATGATATAAGTCCACTTGCCGGGAAATTAAGTCCACTACAAAGGCAAGAATTTTCATTATATAGCTAAAGTTTAGTTAGATAAAGTTTGGTTAATCTACTTGGAATTTTCTGTATATTTTGAATGTGATTGGTCTCGATTTAGGTTCGACCAGAGCGTATTTCTTCGCATCGCAGCCATGGACTCATCAAAGTTCGCAAACGTGCTATGCGTTTGGGAGTTACATCTTTGATGTTCAGGTGATAAAGGTAGGGAGCCGCCATTGTTGCTGCCTTCGGCTAACGACGCAGTTCCATTGAAAGGTTCCTCTTTAGTTGCATTTACATTTGTTTCGTTGCAGCTATCGTCGGTAGTTGTATTCTCTTGAGGCATATAAAGATTCAAGGGATGATCAAAGGCATCGCTTTTATCCATATTTGCAGTGGCGCTTTGTTGAAAATATCGCAGATTGTTGGGCTTTATATGAACTCGGGGCAAATTGTTATAACTTTGACTAATTTTATTGGTATGGGCAACAGAGGTTGCTTCGGTCTTTTTTTCTTGAGGTATGACATCGGCATCTTGTTCTGAAGGCACGTCGCTGTCTTTAGCTGCATCATCTTTTAACATCCCGTTTGTCCCTTGTTGTGTAGATTCTATAGGAATTAAGGTATCCGTACTAGTATCAATTTGGCCTTGGCCCTGACGCAGAGTCCGGCTATTATCACTAAAGCTTTCACAAATGGATGGAGCATAATCTGAATATGAAGAATTCAAGTTTACAATGAGATTTAGGTAACTTATCTAAGTGATTAACTAACCATTTGGGGAAACACAAGGGGTATGTATTGCAAAATCAATGGGCTCGGAATCCATACGCTGAATGGTGATCTTGCCATTTATGGATGGGGAACCCGAATTTAATATATCACATTGAACTGAAGAAGTACTTTGTTCCATCTTTAATTCAGTTAACAAATTTGTGGACCCATTTTGTGCATGCTCCTCCTGTTTTGGACCGTCGCACTTATCCTCTGAGTCGGAATCATGTTTGATATCATGTTTTGCATCAATTATACATTCCTTTTCCTCCGACCGAATGTCAAACATGGAGTTGCTGTTCACATTCAAATTCAAGCCATCCGTTACGCTATAAATATTGATTTATTTGTAGTTAAACTGCAACTCGATGGATGAGCTTGTCGCAACTTACATTGAATCCACTGTCACATTGGGATCACTCGATCTTCTCGACATTGTGCTCTGAGACAGCTCGTTTGTTGCTATATTTTCGGTCGATCGGGTTTTCGCTGATGAGCCTAAATGGGATTTTATAAAGCAATTAAAAAATATAATTTTATTTAAAACATTTTCGTCGCTCACCATTAACGCTGTGAACACTTTGTCGTTCATTGCTTTGTAAAGGAAGATCGGTACCATTTTTGTTTCCTAAACTACCAAGATACACATCGGACCAAAAATCTAAAAACCGCACACTGTGCGCGGGCCAAAGTACCTGAAATGGGTTGAAAAACGAAAAATTAGACATATTGCTATCATATGATAATTGTACGCATTTGTTAATACCTTTTCAGTCTCGTGCTTATAGAGTGGATTTCTATACATCGTTTCCGCTAGAAATGGCCATACAGAGAATGTTCGATCAAAAACTGAATTTTCAATTCGTTCTTTTAGTGAATTGCATAGGAACGTGCCAAACAGACATGACAGTGAGTGCTGGGCGAGTTTTATCTAAAAAAGATTCATGTGTTTTTTTTTTCTGCATTCAATAAACTGCATCAAATTGGCTCACCAAGTAGCCTATGCTGAACTCAAAACTACACGGGTACTGATGGTGTATTTGGTGCACCAGGTCGAGCCATTGCAGAAATACTGGACAACGTTCATTCACCTCATCCGAATTTGGGCCGTTTCCAGAGCGATCGGCAAACTTGTGGCCGAAATTTAGCCACTCGCGTTCGACTAACACACGAAAACCCTACAGAATCGATATTTAATGTATCTTATCTTTCAATTTGATTGGATCACCATACCTCAACGGTTCTGTAAAAGGGATCCAGACAAATTTGCGCTGTGGCCACAATTTGTGGTGTACGATCCCAGCCGTCGGAGCAATGTACCAGCACCGGACGACCATTTTTCTCAATCGTATGCACGACTGTCATTGTGGCTCCCAATAAGCCCGATAAATGTTGCATCCACATCGTTTTTTCCAATTGTCCAAGCCAACTGGTAATTAGCAAATTGATATATACATTATATGCCGTTCGTGGAGTCTGATTATATCAATTACTTACTTTGGATCGTCGGGCGATGAGGCACATAGCTGTCGCACAGCATGAAAACTCTTTCGTATTGCATGTATATTACCCAAATTCATAAATTCTATTTCGGCGCATGGATAATATTCGATACACTCACAGCCGCCGCCGCGTGCTCGATTTGTGACCGCTGACGTATAGCTGCGGGCATCCACGATGAGAATTTTCTTAAAATAAAATTGGAAGCTGTTCTATATATGTGGGCTTCTCTTGGATTTTATGATTATCAATTGCATGCTTCCTCTTTTTAAGATAAGATTACAAATTGAGCTTTAATATACATATATGAATGCCTCGGTTGTCGCTCAGCTTGTCCAAACGTTCAGTACTTAAATTAATATATGCCCTATAAATTATCTATTAGGTTTAGTCTTATTCAAAACTTTTATCGCTCAAATGTAAAAACAATAAATAAGAATTCTGCATACCCTGATTTCATCTAGTGCAAGTTCCTCGTGCGAAGAATCCTCCAGCGATGGAGAGCTCTTTCCAGAGGAGCCTGCCTCGCCATTTGTATCTTTTGCCAGTCGCCTCGCATGCTCACCTCTGTCAAAGGCACAAGCATCTGCTAGCGCTTTCAGCAGCTGCTCATCCTTGTAATTTCTCCAGCCCAGCCAACCGACCTCTGGCTGACTGCAGCGTGCCAGAATGGCGCCAGACTTTTGATGGCGCCAAACAACAGCCGGCAGGCGGCGCGATCCCCGGAAATTGGCAATGTTGTGAAGCATTTCATCAGTAATGCAGCACGGAACAAGTAATTTTTGTGGATACGAAGGGCACAGTTTAAAGTCAGTGTTTGCCGTTGAGATCCGCCAAGACCCCTTCAAATCGAACCCAAGACGGATAACTTCATTCTTAAAGTCGCTCTCATAGCGAATCGCTCGCTGCAAGCGATGCAAATGTTCGCTAGCCTGGGTCTGGGCTTGTATGGATATTGAATTCTCAGGTGCTGCTGGCGCCGATTTCAGGCCAAGGCCGTTGATTAGTGCGGCGCGCTCTTTGTTGCCAATTATGTCGCAGGTCCACGAATAGAATGGGAATGCGAAGAGCGTTTCCAGTGTTTCGGGCACACCAATTAGCAGCTGAATGCGACGCTGCCATTCCAAGCATTGCTCTGCAGATGGAAACGAACACCTCACAGTGCTGGCATCCTTGCAATTGACAATCAGCTGGAAAAGATCACGCACTTGCACCGACTCAATTAGGCCCAGCGGCACATACGTCTCGAATGCAGTCGATTTCTTTGACAGAAATATGCGATAATTGGACAAGGCTAGAATGCCATCGTCGGTTCGTCCCAAGTATTTAGTTGACTCGCCGGCAACTGTGCAGCAAAGTGTATTAAATATTTAGATAATTATTTATTTATTTAGTTATTTGCAAATAATCGAAATGGCACTCACGTTCTTGAAAGGGCACAGACAGCTGCGAATCTTCCTTTTCCATTTGTGATTTTGGATAAGATTCCGCGGCTCGTATAAAACAAATCGATGGGGGCGGCGATCCATCTGACATCATGTGTTGCGACTGCAATAAAAGATTCAATTAGTGCATATACACTAACACACGCACACATATGTATAGACATATAGATTTTACTTATAAGACCCAATACATATGCATCTGCAACGCTTGCGGGTTCGAGCACCTGAGATCCTCTCAGGGTTACTATTAGTTGTCGCAGCACAGCAGTGGAAAAGTATTGTGTATATTTTTATTTTAAAAATTGTTTATGCGTTAATGGAAGCACCAGTTAAACAGGACGTCACATACACACAAATGCACATAAACACATGCATGTACATATATATCGACACGAGAACTCAAGGCAGCGCAATTAAATGCAAAATGTTTCAAACATCCAAACACCTTATTAGCAGTTATACTAGATATGAACAAATATATATTTTGTGTGTGGTGGTTGCCAGTGTAGATAATAAGTCTATATGTATGTAAGTACGTACAATATACATACATACATTTCAATACAATTGCGTATGAAAAAGAAGCGTTCTATTATGCACATACACTTACGTTAATATGGATAAACTTTAATAAAAAATAAAAAAAAAAAGTTATTTTGGTTTTTTGGCCATGTCCTTACTATTGGACGAATGTCAAATACAATAACGAGATATGTTTTATAAACAAAGTAATTAAGCACATTTACATATACACTTGTCTTTATATGCGTATACACATACATATATGATTCTTCAACATTTTTAAAACAAAAACACCAAAACAAACATACAACCATACATACATTACTTTGCTGAACACCTTTAGATAACAAGTGTTGTTAGTTTACTGCAACTTGCAATGAAATTAAAAAACGCGTTTTGCTGTTTTCTTCGGTATTTAGCACCATAAACTCCATAAACGTCAGCTATTATAAACAAAGATTTGCAGATATTGTTGCTTATACATATGTAGACGCACAATATGCACATACATACAAGTAAGTAATCGTTAATAAACCGACTACTTTTGTCACTTATATAAATCGAATATCATTTATCGCTATCGATTTCTTAACACTTCAAATTGGTTTCTTCACAAATAACGAATTCTTAAAAACGACCACTTGGTGCTATCACAATAAGTGGTTCGACAATAATAAAATTTAAATCTGTAAAGAATTTTATAATATTAAACATATCGGAAAATATGGAAGGCAATATAGCTATTCGTATTTACTACTAACTATTATTTTAATTATATTTTAAAAAAGTATTGATTTATTTCATATCTGATCGTTTAGTTTTTCATCTATTTTGAAATGCAGGAGATTTGACCAATAAAAATTCAAATATTGAATTCGCACTTACATAAAAAATCGTAGCGTGTGCTTAGGGAACGACTTTAGCTTATAATCGTTACTTAAACCGAATACACTGTAATATGGGTACTTGCAGATTTTCAGATTGTCCAACACTGTACGACAATCAACGAAGTTGTTATAATAATTATATATGTAGATACGTCGTGACTGCGTTTTCATTCCATCTAATGTAAAAGTGAATTAAAATTAAATAATTTAGTTTTCAGTAGTTTATAAATATTGGCCAAGCCTGCCGCCCACAGCACCAACATGACTGAATCAACAAAGCCATTGCTGGGCTCGTGCTTAGCTATTGTTGCGGTAAGTCGACGTGTTCTACCCGCACCCGCTCAATCAGTGCGACTGCGACTCGACCGGCTAAGACGTGGAAATATTGAGGCTTTTGCCAATGGCCATCCGACATGTGACAAGTGCATCAAAATTTTCAATAGCTAAACCCAAGCAGACTGTAAATAATGTTCTATGCTTTATGCTAATTTCAGGTTCTTCATGTCCTTTACCAACCAACAGATGCGTCTGGTGCTCTGCCCATGACCAGTGAAAATATTGATATGACATTAGGTAAGCCAATAATAATAAAAACAGCAGCAAGCGTTGCATCAATTTTTAAAATATAAACATAAAAAACGCCGCATGCACCACAAATGTACATATCTACTCAATATCTCAGCTGGTGCACCTACACGCATTCATACATACATATAAGCACACGCACTTACACACACACACGTCTATTTGTGTGTGTGAGTGCGTGTGTGTGTCGCTTGACGTGTCACAAATTGAAAATCTGAAGCTCGATAAATTTCACAGACTTTGCCAGCGTGGTATGCTGTTTCAGTTTGCCTGTCACGCTAACTATACAAAACCCAATACTATAATTAGTCATATTTGATGTCATAATCATCCGTTGAACATTATGCCCAAATGCCGTGGGAAATATCAATTAAACTTCAATCTTATAAGTCACATATGATCCTTAATGATACATTTCTATACAAGTATATAGATAAATAAATACATATATATTTATATATATACATTATTTTACTCAAATACATTTATGTGTTTCCATACCGAAATTGTAGCTTATCCAATAATTAGGCCTCATTATTATTAATTATCATGGTAATCATTAAACCAGAATAGAAAGTTTTTATACTTAGGTACTCACACCCTTACAGTTCCTGATAAGACTTATTGCCGTTGGTCCAGGCCCTTGTCTGTCATTGTGTGACATCTTATTCTCATTCCACTATCTTATCGATAAAGTTGGCAATTATATGGTATGGATCTGTGTGTGTCATTTGCGCTGCAAAAAAAGTTAAAGAAAACACAACGTTGACTTTTTCAAAAACATAGTCCGTCATATCTATCATACATACATACATATATACGCATAATATCACTTTAATTAGAAATATGTATACCTGCATTTCAATAACGATTGCTTAAAATGTTTTTTTTTTTTTCGTTTTGTTTTGGTATCTTAATTATTTTCCAGCGTCTAACGAATTGGTTTTCCTTAATTTTTATGCGGAGTGGTGTCGGTTTAGTAATATTTTAGCGCCTATTTTCAATGAAGCGGCGGATAAGGTAAGCCAATAACTTAAATATATGTATACAAATACTGCCCTAAAAAGCATGCACCTGCAAACAAATAGAAGAATAGAAAACCATATTCAAAAATTGATATCGCGATAACTCAGCTTACATATGGCTAATATTTCAGAGTTCTATAAAAAATTGCTAGTTTACACCTGTTTTCTTATTATTTCTTGACATAAACAAAAGAACAAAACAAATGGAAAAAACCCACAAAAAAAATTAAATGGAGCACGGCACACTTTTGTCTCGACACGGCAGATGGTTTATTTATGTATTTACATACGCATATTGTTTTTTTTTTTTTTGTTTAAATTAGTTTCGTGTGGTATCAATTTTATAGTCGTCTATTTACGTGGATTTTCTCGAATTTTTACACTGCCCTTGTGAATTTATTTATTTACTAATTTTGTAATCTGAAATTATAGATCAAAGCGGAATTCCCCGATGCTGGGAAAGTTGTGCTAGGAAAAGTGGATTGCGATCGTGAAACGGCGATCGCGTCCCGATTCCACATCAGTAAATATCCCACATTAAAGATTGTCCGCAATGGACAGCTGAGCAAGCGTGAGTACCGAGGTCAGCGCTCGGCAGAGGCATTCTTAGAGTTTGTCAAGAAGCAATTGGAGGATCCTATTAAAGAGTTTAAATCTTTGAAAGATTTGGAGAATCTTGATTCTAAGAAGCGCAGCATTATGGGCTATTTCGATCGCCGAGATCAGCCCGAATATGACATATTCCGCAAGGTTGCCACCAACCTCAAGGAAGATTGTCAATTCCATGTCGGATTTGGCGATGCCTCTCGGGCAATGCATCCACCAGGTCAGTGGCTATTATTAATATATCTATTTATTAGTTATTTAAAATCTTAATGCACATACTTTATTGTCAGGCACACCCATTATTGTGTTCAGACCGGATGTGGCCCTATCTCACGACAACGATGAGACCTATACCGGCAGCTTAACCAATTTCGATGAGCTCAAGGTGTGGATCCAGGAGAAATGTGTACCGCTTGTCAGAGAGATAACATTCGAGAGCGCCGAGGAGCTAACGGAAGAAGGGCTGCCGTTCCTGATTCTGTTCTATCGTCCAGATGATCTGAATTCCATTAAAGATTACAAAGCAATCATTGAACAGCAATTATTGGATGAAAAGCGTATGTTTGCAGCATTTCACCTGTATATATCTGTATATATATAAATATATTTGTTTATTATATTATTGCAGAGAATGTAAACTTCCTTACTGCGGATGGTAAAAGGTTTGCGCATCCACTACATCACTTGGGCAAATCGGAGGAGGATCTGCCGGTCATTGCTATTGACTCGTTCAAGCACATGTATCTCTTCCCGCATTTCAATGATATGTACACGCCTGGCAAGCTAAAGCAATTCCTGCAAGATCTTTACAGTGGGAAACTTCATAGGTATGATTTGATCTAGTTAGTATTTAACAAAAACTAATCAAACATTTTGTAACAGGGAATTTCATTATGGGCCGGATCCCTCAAGTAATGAAGCGCAGCCTGAAAATGCTATTAGCGGTAAGGGTACATCGCCGCCCGAGTCTAAATTTAAGGAGCTGGGTCCGTCAAAACATCGCTACACCTTGCTGGAAAAAGATGAACTGTAATATTACAAATGTATATTCATTTAAATATAATTATTAAAATTTTATAAAATCCCAGTCAATTGTTAATCGTCTGTTTTATGACGCAACTCTCCACGTAATCTCTCATTATGCGCTAATAGCGCGCTTAAGAAATAAATAACAATTGGGCAGCTAATCAAGTTAATGTCAGGAATATTATTAAAGGAGCATTAAAGTTAAATTAAAAACGGAAAACTCTTTATTTGATTTGGTTTATTGTTTTTACTTTATATGCGTTTTAGCTATGAACTGTATGAAAATAGTTATGACCCTTCAATTGGGAGTTAATGCAACTGCCAAACATGAAACATTTTTGTTTTTATTAAAATGGCTCTAATCCTTCTGTCCCATATTATGAATACTTCGCATAACCGAGACATGTTTATCCCTTTCTCTCTTTATATTTCTTTCTCATTTAATATGCTAGGTCTCAAGCAATCTTATCGGTCATATAAAAATGTGTTTTTCCACGAGATATAGTATAGTTTTTCAAGATACACTACCGGGACTAACCCACATCTAGAAATAGTTCGAGCTGTGAAGTAGATCTGAAATCATATTATGATTATATGATTCGGTCAACGGTTGGAATCAATGCGTTGCTTTTAGGGTCGGTTTTCATATAATTTAATTTATAATTTTGTATCTAATTTATTTGATCTCTACCCAAATTGGCTATCTATAAAATATGGTTAGATAAATCTGATGATGGTTAATGCCCAACTTATTTGTGTTTTGGGTTGGGTGTTTCTCAAACGGCTTTTAGTAAATATAATTTGGAGATTCCAGTTCGAAACAGTTTGAGGTTTGATATAACATTTGGTTGGGCCTTACTACTGTATTGTTAAAAGAAACTGTAAGTGTGGCATTGCAGTTTTTTTTAACCAGTCGAATATATATATTTTTTATTAATTTTTTATTTGTATGTATCTATTACAATTATGTTTGTTTTTGTAAAATTAGATTACATATACATATAATATGCTAAAGTCAAAACGAGTAATAAAATGTTACAACGTGTAACAAATTCTGTTGTTGTTGTTGTTTTCCTTTGTATTTGTGGGGCGTTAAATCAATGGATAATGACTCGAATGCATGATTGAATGCATTTTGGGTTTTTGTTTTGACTGGTGGATGGTGTAATATAAAAGTACATTTAAAAGTGAGTACTTGCTATGTAGTATAATTAATACGTAAGTTAGAAAAAATAGTTGCGATGGCATGTCCTCTTTAATATGGTCTGGAACGCATGCCGCCATCATTGCGCATAGCGCCACCGTCACGACGGCCACCACCGCCGCCGCCGCCACCACCACGACCACGTCCACCGCCACCGCCGCCATTATCATTGCCATAACGTGAGTAACCGCCACCTCCACCGCCACCGCCGCCGCTACGATCTCTATTTTGGTAGCCACCGCCGGAGCCGCGATCATTGCCACGATCACTCATACCGCCATAGCCTCCGCCACCGCCACCACCACCGCCGCCGTAACCACTGTTTCCAGAGCTGCCGTCCTCATCACCCTTTGGTGTCTTGCAACTAGAATAAAAGTAGCACACGTTATGAGGTTTTGCCCATGATTAAGCGTAATAATTTGGTGTCTCACCGATTGCACTCATTGCGCCAAGCAAAGTTTGTGTTGTTGCAGCTGCTGCATTTCCAATCTCCGTCACGGGGTTGCACGTTGCCACCGGCACCTGCACCACCACCACCGCCGCCTCCAAAGCGACCACCACCACGACCACCGCCGCCGCTGCCACGGTCAAAATCACCACCGCCTCCTCCACCGCCACCGCGATCAAAGCGACCACCACCTCCACCACCGCCGCCGCCGCCGCCGCTACCACCACCACCACGATTACGTCCAGCGAAGCCACCGCGACCGCCGCCGCCACCACCTTTGTTCCAGTTATTTTGGCGCTGGGCCAGGGAGACTTTGATGTTGGCACCGTTAAAATCGTTGCCATCGAACCACTGAATGGCCGACTGAGCTGCGTTCACATCATCATATGTGACGGTGGCCTCGCCCTTCGAAGTGCCAGTTTCCTTATTCTTATACAACCAAATCTTTGGTTTCATAGTGCGCTTGTCCTTCTATAAAATGCAAAAAATAATAATAATAATCTGCATTAGTCACAATGCACGATTATGGATCTATTGTAAATGCGGCACTTGCCTTTATAATGCCAATGGCACCGAAGTGAGTCTCAATGTCCTGCTCTGTGGTGGATGGATCCATGCCCGAAACAAAGATGGTATCTTCTTGTGTGATCATATCGTTGCCACCACCACCGCCACCGCCGCTGCTGCCGCCTCCTCCACCGCTGCTGCTGCTGCCGCCATATCCTACAAAACAGAAGTGCACATTAGAAATGAAGGATAACGACAAAAAGTTTAGATTAAGAAAAAGGATTAACCCTCAGCGAAGTAGTGTGGGACTGCAATCGTATCAAGAACACGCATATCAAAAATGGGGGCAGGACCAAAGCGCACACACTCTCTT
Organism: Drosophila borealis; assembly: GCA_035045885.1. Classification (NCBI taxonomy): domain Eukaryota; kingdom Metazoa; phylum Arthropoda; class Insecta; order Diptera; family Drosophilidae; genus Drosophila; species Drosophila borealis. Next base: position 3,901,426 of record JAWNOR010000405.1, on the reverse strand, counting down.
AAACTCTATATGTATACAATATAAAGTGTATATATGCATATAACGACGCTTCTTATATGGTCTTTTCTTGCATTTCGTCTAGTTAATCTTATGTGGTATTGCCTTTCATTTGAAACCAGAATTTCAAAAGAACACCTCAGGGGTTGTAAATATATTACACCGATTTACTTAATTTTTTTTTTGGGTTTTTTTATTTTTGGATATACTCTCGTTAAATAGGTAACTTTAGCTTGAGCAGCTCTCAAACAGATGTTAATATGTATTTAGTTATAGACACAATACACAGACGCACACACACGCACAGAAATGACACTTAATTAAAGATCATGTACCAAACCAATAGCCCTAAGAAATCTTTGTGGCATTTATTTACCAGGATAACCAGTGACCAGTGACCAGTGACCAGAACCAAGGTGACCCATGGTCACGCATTTTTGTGTAAACTCTGAACTTAATAACTTAATGCTTGAATACAACCTTTAGACAGCAGTTTTGCGCATAGGAGCTGGACTCGAAATTGACTCTTGCTAGGTTTATCGAATTTTGGGTACGAAGCTTTTATACTATATTATAATTTACACCAGATTTTTAAACAAAATATAACAACACGCAAGTGAAATATTTGTAATTTCTTTTAGTTTTTGTAGTATACTCTTCTATATTGTTTTGGTTTTTTTTTTTGTATTGATTTGATTTTGTAGTAAATTAATGTTATACATTACTCGATATGATTGCAAATTGTTTTGCATTATTTTACCTTTGTTGTAGTTGTCCTTGCTGGCGCCTCCATTTCTAAAAGAGGATATTGGAATAACTTATTTAATGTTTTGATTTTGATGTTTGGATTGTAATGCATTATGATGAAGAAGTTTACGCCCACGCCTCCGTTTATCGTACAACAATATATGACCGTTTATCTATATAAGTATATAACTAATGCTTACTACTCGATACTATACATACTTACATTATATATTTACATATAAGTATATATAATGTTGCCTGACGACGTTTTACCAGCGCACTTTGATATCAATGTGACATGTGTCCGTCGCCAAAATTGAGGAGGAGGAGTTCTTTCCTATCCGTTTTGCAAAGCATCCGAGCGAGCTCAATCAAAGTGCTCTGGTAAATAACCTCTAATGGATATGGTATAACAAAAATCATTTTAAATCTACTTAATTGTTTTCGTATATGATTTTGCCACGCCCATTACTGGCAATGTACACATAAAACAAGAGACATTCGCCTCCGTTTATGATTAACTTTTTCGGAGCACCGAGGCTTTACCGTAGCCATGCAGATTTGAACTATTAACTAGGGAATATGTTTACTCTATCCGAAATATTACTATTTATAATACAAGAAATATATTTAAAACATGTATTAAAATTAATTTCAGAAATTCATTGAAAAATGAACTAGGCATATTTTGCTCCTTTAGCATGCTGAGCAAGCACAGATTATTTTCAAGATCTTAGCCATATTGTCTTTAATCTTCAAAGCTCTGCATGGATACACTTTTACTTTGCTTGTTATAGACAAATCAATAAAATTACATAAAACATAATACCAGACAAACTACGTTACATTCTGTTGCAAAACTAGTGTTTAAATCGAAAAATTAAATATATATGTTTATATTTTCTTTGTTGATAACACTTACGATTACTTGCTTAGGGATAAGAGGGCCTATTCAATTTATTTAAATAAGCGGTTACAAATGGTTTTGAGAATTACTAAAAGCCAGCTTGAATAAGTAATTCATAAGAATATAGAATTTAGCTCGGGTTATATCCGACTTGTTGCATTATATATGGTTGGCATAGTAACTAAAAGCACATACAGACATATATTTTTTAAAAGTAATTTTCGGCTTTTCCATAATTGTAGCCAACATATTGCTTTTTACTTAAATATTTAATTTTTAATTCTGATCCAATCTTCTTAAAGGTTTTAACTCTTTTTAGTTCCTTTATATGTTGCATAATTTCTATGTGATATTAAAATAATAAATATATTATGCTGTAAGCAATTAATGGGAAATATATGTAATTGCAACGCACGTGACCTTTATAGATTATAAATCAACACCCACTTTGAGAAATTTTGATCCAGACCGCGCTTATAGAACACCACTTTTATGCTATCGTCTGTGGCAATCGATAAGTCGATAACTGTTTGACAGACTTCGATTGTGTTCTACATGTGCACTTGTTTACGAACAAAACCATATGGACATAGATACTGTTATACCAACTCGGTTTTGTATAACAATTTGCGATAATCTCTCGCATAAACGGTTCCAACCAACAAAATCAATCTATTTTAAATTATTTTGATATGCTTAATTTGTAATGCCGCTGTAGATTGCTGACCATACGATTGGGTGGTATGCGGAAAGTGTGACCAAATTACGAATTAATTGTTTCGAGAGGGATGCGATCCCGTTATGCTGTCAGGCCTCCTTCGAACACAACTCGGCGAGAAATTTACTGCTGTTAGTCGCACCTTTTTGTAACACCTTAGTCTAGTTTAAATTCGTACAAATATTCATTTGGCTAAGTTAAATGTCAATGTGTATGCCTACATATAAACCACTTGAACCTCTTTAGAATTGATTACATCAAGAGCCGTGAATTACTCTCCTCTTCACTTTATTACAATTATCATTAAAGAGGCGTTAGACTAAACAGACGACAGCATCTTTTGAACAATTATGGAAATAAAACCATATTTGCATTATATACCACTTTGATTCGTTGTCATTTCAATTGTGCATTTCGTTATCTTAGTTATTGTCATTCAATTTAATTCGCACACACATGAAGTGCATTTACAATACCGAAGTCTACGTTTTTATCGTTGGCGTGCAATTGCATAGGTATCTTAATTATTTTCCGGTTTTCAACTATAACATAAAAAAAAACGAATAAATAACAACACCAACTTGCTCTTAGATGTCCTTTTTTTTCTCTGGGCGTACGACATTTTTGCGTTTGTCGTCAAGGAACACAATAAAAACATTTTTGGCTCTACTTCATTACGTTATGACTCTGTATATTTTCATTTGTTCTCTTCTTTTTCGGTTGCAACTTTATCGAAGTTCTAGTATTGTACTTTTTTTTTTTATTGGCATGTCCAATTTGTGAAAACAATTTGTTTGCAGTTTTCTTTTCGACATTTACGTGGATTTCCGTATTTTCATTTGTATTTGTATGTACATATGTGAGCTATTGCTTGATATTTGATGTTTCTCTTAATCGGCGACACACTCTGAATTGAATACTCGTTGCCTCACTTTACACTATCCCCAATTGTATTTAACGAAAAGCATAATAATAATAACATACCCATAAGAATTGCCTCTATCGTTCCATGAGCCACCGCCACCACCGCCGCCGCCGCTGCTTCCACCTCCACCACGATGGCCGGAATCATAACCTTAAAGAAACAGATTGTATTTTTTTCAGTAAAAAGTTTCTGTTTAATTTACAATTGGACTTACCTCCGCCTGGTTTGTTATAATTTGGAGGGGGCTCATTATAATTACCAGTTTTATTTGGCATTTGTTGGTAATTTGGCGGAGGAACAGCAAAATTATTGTACTGTCCGGCACCACCGCCACCGCCACCATAACCGCCACCTAAAAATGGCAAATTCATTGTTATTTGCTATTTGCAGTAGAGTTTTAAATGCACACTTACGATCCATAACTAATGCACGTATAAGCTAATTTCTCCTTTATGAAAATTTTGTTCCCTTTAGAGAACTTCCTCTTTGCACTTTTTCAACTCAAGCGTCTGTCGAAAATTAGACTTGACTTTTTATTGTAAAAATGGCGTGTGAAATTAGGGATGTACAAAATGTATGTATCGTGTGCCTGTCAACTTATCGAAGTCAAGCTACAAATTTAATCGATTGAATGTGGGCAAGGTAGCGGCAGCCATTGAATTTGAAGTCAATCAATTATCGGTTTTTTGGAAAATACATTTTTAAAAATAGGTTGTAACATTTTTCTGAACCAAAATGGGTAGAGTCGGTCAGTAATGACTGACTCTGGCGGTTACTGGAATAATATCCTAGGTGTATTCAGGCTTGCTCAACAAATATTAAGACCATTTAGGTTGTTTGACTTGCATAATTTTTGCTTAACATTTTGATTTAATGTCAAAACCGAAATATATTGTAAAAAGTATTGTTTGTGTGAAATCGAGGTACGTATGTAATACTTTTTTGGTGTTTTCCAGCACTGTTTTTTAAATCATGCAACCCTGCAATGATTGTTTATATTCATAATAATGAAACATTTGGTGTTTACGTGGAATACACCCAATGCAATTTTTTATCCTTTTAAGCATATTTAACCCAAACAAGACAGAATGATTGAAATAACAGATCTCCAAAGTATGTGAGATATTCGTTTTAATGTATTGGCATATTAACCAATTTGTTTAATTCTCGCACAATATTTGCAGAAATCGGCATCGGCTTGGCTGGCTTTGGCATATCGTTTTTATTTCTTGGCATGTTGCTTCTTTTCGACAAAGGCTTGCTTGCTATAGGAAATGTGAGTGAGATTATCTTAAAATTGTTGTATCCTCTAAAGCTGTAGCAATACCGTTTCCTACAGATTCTCTTTATATCAGGCCTTGGCTGCGTTATTGGAGTGGAGCGAACCTTACGCTTTTTCTTTCAACGCCATAAAGTCAAAGGGACAACAGCTTTCTTCGGTGGGATTGTCATCGTGCTGCTTGGTTTCCCCATTATTGGCATGATAATTGAATCCTATGGATTTTTTGCACTATTCAGGTGGGTCCACATGTTTAAGTTTAACTCAGCGCTGATAACACCTTGAGAGGTAACACGGTAGCACGTGCAACATTTCCAATCGCTTTTCGCTAACTATACGTTTTTGGTTTTTGCTTTGCTGCAAATAATTATTCATAAACCCTTTTCTTTGCAGCGGCTTCTTCCCTGTAGCCATCAATTTCCTTGGCCGTGTGCCTGTTTTAGGATCATTATTCAATCTACCATTTATGCAAAAGGTAAGGTAAAACGGACAATTCGAACGCATAAGCTCAAAATTTACAAATAGTATACATTCCAAGCATAAGTGCAGTCGGAACAAATAAGTTAGTAATGCATTAAAGTTTGTCATAACAGAGTGGCTGAGTCCCAACATCTGCATAACAATTCATTTTCACGATCCCTATTAATAAATTTAAGTTATTTTCTTAAATATCCAATACCTTAAAAATGAATTCTTCATAAAAATTTTAATTTGAATCTAAGCTATGTATTTTCAACATTTACAAATCCGCCCAGTGAGAAGAATTTAATGATTCTTGTTCCACTCCTCACGCTCGATGCGCTCTTGTTCAACCTCCTTCAGATAGGGTTCCAAGTACTTCACATCCTCTTCGTATTTAGTCCACTGCTCCTTGGGCAAAATGGTTTTCGTCATAGACAAATGCAAAGCACGAATTATGCGGTAGTTGCGCTCATCGTACAATTTGCGCGGAAGGCGGCGGATTGCTTCCTGAACGTCTTCGTTTTCGTAGAGGCAATCATCACGGTGCAATCCTATATGATATTTAGGATAGATTTAAAAATGTTTTTCATTTAATTCACTTCTTACCGTATTGGTTGAATCCGGACAAATTGTAGGCCCACTTGCCCAGGTTGGCTGGAATGTGGAATGGCAAATTTTGTGTTACATATTTACGTAATCATTGAAACATGCAGCGGTTAGGTTGCGCTTTTTGCGATTCTGCAATACAATGCTTGGCATAATTAATGCATACTTACAGAATACCAAAGGTCCCTTCCTAGCAATATAGCTCGCCATTATTATGAATAATTCGTAATTTTAGGAAAGTCGCTTGCTTGGCTCTTGTTCCCTTTATTTTAGGTATGACAGCTGACAAATTAGAGATAGCAACCATGTACTAAAAGTGTATCGATAACTTTTGATTGTACAATCGAAACATTTTAGTTGGCACTTGTGTACACCCACCTAATTTGTCACAAACTAATTACAAACCAGAGCAATACCAATGCATATATATATAAATTAATAGGTATCGTGAATTTCGCAATAATAATAATAATAATTTGTATTACATTTCAGATTGTTCAAAAACTTGGTGGGGACGGAAATCGAACAACGGTATAATATTAAAGTATATGTAGCAAGTATTTGAAATTATACGATAATATTTTTGTATAAATTAAATAAATTCGTTGTTGTGTAAAAGCTCTTGTTATACGCCTAAATATATATGTATGTATATAGATATTGCTAAGTATGTACTAATGTATGGATGTGTTTTGCGCCGAACACTAAAGCAAAATAAACAAGGCAAAAGAAAGCCATAACTAAGTGATATGAGTCCAAAACTAAGTCTTGGATTCGAACGATCACGATAATATATAAAGAATCTTTGAATCTTAAATTAAGACTTTTATTAATTACGCACGTTTTGGTGCCTTTGGCTCTCTCTCTCTCTCTCTGTCTCCCACTTATTTTATAGCAGGAGAAGAAAGATGGCAACACTATTTTCCATCTCTTTTTTTGTCGTGCACATATGTAAATATTTGTAATGCTGAGTTATCCAAAAGCTGCATATTCGATTTTTATAAATGACGGGCTTGCAAGTATTTGCAAGTTGATTAGCCATGTGTCATGCAGCGGAGCGATTCGAATTTTTGATAAATCTATTTTATACGGGACCTTGTATACTATACTCGCTTTTTTTTAAACAAAGAACTGGATTTGAGTTACATATGTGATATAATGCACAATTTATACGTATACATATATACTTGGAAAAATGACAGCATGTGTCGGTAGTTGCAACGATATGAAAACTAAATATTTATGTTTATTTATTTATGACTACAAAATATCAATATACAAATTAAAGAACATATACAAATTCATTATATATATATGCATAGACTACGGCTGGTATGGACGCGGCACTAATTTAAGGAGTTTTTTGTGAACACATTTTATACACATTTTGTATAGAGATACGAATGTATATATACTATGTATATTGTACATATATCAATGCTAGCCATAGTTTATACATATATGTATATATACATATATAAGTACATCACTGGGGGGTCACAAAATTGTGTATTTCGTTTCATTTATTTTCAAATTTCTGGGAAAAAATCATTTATTGTTCTTTGATGCAGTCAGTGATAAGAATTCCTCCTTGCGAGCCAAGTATTCATTGTACCGAAGAAATGCATAGCTGAAAATTGACAAAATGTTATAATCGTTGTTATATATATATATATATATGATACGCACCCAACATAATCAAAGTCAATAGTGGAATGCTCAGCTTGTAATAGAGACCAAACTGTCCAGAAAATGTGTGCTGCCAATGCGAATTGATTGACTTGGACAAATAGATGTTCAACCTCCTCGTTTTGGATGTTATTCCGTTGTAGGTAATTCTCGAGGTAAACACGCAGCCACTCCAGTTGAAATTCCCGTTTCGGATATCGGGTATAGTCAACCTCATCGACGCCACACATTTCCGCAAAATGATTACCAATATCAAAGGCTTGAAAATTGTAATCAGCGTACTCGTAGTCGATAAAGTTAACAGCGTTCTTTGATTTCGTATAGACAACATTTCCCAATAGTAGGTCGTTATGTGAGAAAACAATTGGACTCTTTAATGCCTCCAAGTATTTGTACAAGTTATTAAACTCTTCACGTAGTCGTCCAATAGGTAAAAATGTTCCATTCACTCTGCAATTAAACACATACCATATTTGTGAATCATTCTGCGAGACATTCTGCGAGACATTCTGGGACTTGACTATTACCTTTTGTGTTTATCAGCATCACTAAATCGTTCAGGTACTAAATCAAGAAAGCTTTGCGTTTTTTTCCATATCATTGGCAATGGTTTAGCATCTCCATTCTTTCTTACCACACGATGCATTTCGGCCATGCGACGAGCAACCAATGGCCAAATATCTGGGCATAGCACACTTTCTGTATTTAAGGTGATACCAGGTACGTATTCGTAAACGAGGCCATTTTTGAAGGTTGCATAGAGCGATGGCGCCAAGCCGTACGTGTGCAGTAATTGAAAGTTTTGCGTTTCAGCTTTCCGATCGATCAATAGGTCCGTTTTATTACCATATACTCGAACGAGGACTACGTTATCGGAGTATTGTACAGGTAAACGGTCCGTTGTCTCAGTATCAATTGTTGTAAATTCCTCTTGAAGGATAACTGGATCCTCAGATTGTACGGGCAATATTCTCTGCGCATTGCTAATTGATAGATAGGAGTCGTCATTATCATTGCCGAATTTGGAACTATTGTGAAAACAGCCGACTAGCTTATTTGTTATGCCATCTGTAAATTTCTGAAAAACGAACGTAATCAAAAGAGAATAAACATATCTATTAAACAAATATTGTCATCGCATTCAATTTAAAGCAAAATTTGAATTATTGAGATAGCTTTTAAAAGAAGTTAGTACAAGGGCGTTATTTTCCATTTTTTTTTTTTTTTTGTATTCATATAGATTTACAGCTAATGGGTATTATACAGTTCTTGAAATGTGTGTAGGAGAGACAACTGAAACCTTTTATTAAGAATGTGATCCAACTATATGTATGTATATCACATGCCAGCTCAATGTTTTCATTGCATTCCCTGTAATCTTATAAAGCGATTTGACAAGCTTATATAAAAAAAGCTTGCTATCTATCAGACTTGTTAATTTCTTTACGATCTGATAATAAATACCACAGTTAATCAAGTAACGAGTTTTTGTGCTTTGCTTGTCTTTGTTTGCGTTTCATGCATGTGTGTGTGTGTGTGTGTGTGTGTGTATACAGGGTATTTTCTAGTCTAGAAGGGTTTGTTGCAGCGTTAAAAGTTGTTTACACCCAAAGTTTAATTCGTAATAATCAGCGAACACAATCAGCATAGTTTCTAATTCTACAAAATAATTTTGCACAGATTTAAACGCACACGCACACACACATACACAGCAACGTGAATGTGTTGGTAATTAAGGGTGATAAACTTTGTGACATTTGGAATGCCAGTCCGTAAACCGTAAAGCCCTCAATGATACGAACACACATGTGCTCATTAAAACTTATACTTATGAGTAGACACGGACACGGGTACAAAACATACATATGCACTCCGCACCAAGTGCTCCGGGGGTCCAGGCGTAATAGTTTTGATAAGACTCGAGCATATTACTCGAGTATATTAAAAATAAGAAATTCTTTTGATTCAAGTGGTTCGCGTTAGGGCTAAGAACGACTTATATTAACGAATTTGTATGTATGATGTATGTATGTATGCATTTATGTATGTATGTATGTATGTGAAGATCATTATCGTTAAAACAAATGAACCAGTTCCTGTATGTACAATATATATGTATTTACATGCGTATACACGGTCTATACGTATACGTATACGTATACGTATAGGCATAAGTATTTGAGTTTATTGTCCATAAATGAATGTACAAATAGGTACAGCTGTTATTAGCACCCTTTTCGATAATAGTTAAAACTGGTTTTGCCGCTTAAATAATATAATACCTGACTGCCCTTACTACAAGCACCAAAGCGTATTTGAGTTATTTGAGTTTTTTTGGTTTTATATATAAATAATTGCTATTCCCACGTCTCCAGAATTGCAATCGCTTTAGCAATGCCCGAGGTGTCACGCCTTTATATTAAAACACACACACTTAGTCATTAAGAGGTTGTGCAACGACCCTGCATATTTCCATTAACATTGAATTAGCTTCTATCAACAAAAACAAAGCTACATTATTGCTTGTACTGACGAGAGGTTTGTGAATTTATAAATTATATATATATATACATATATATAGCTTTATAAATATATGTAGAAGTTGTTATTGAGTCGAGATTTAACGAGTAAATATCTAATAATTATCTAATTGGATTCTCGTGTTATACATTCGAATCATGCAACGTTTTCAGACACAAACCTTTTTCCTTATAAATTACACATATATATACATAAATCGATTTGGGTATACTATATACTAGGTACATACATACTATGTTTTTTTTTAATTTTTTTTTTGGTTTCGAAAAGTGTGAACAAGCCGCGAAATTTATGAATGCCCAGTGTATTTACCATAGGCGCACATCTATTTGGATAACAAGATGTACTGATAACAACAATGGTTCGGATATGGATATCTTGCAAAAGTAGAAAATGGACACATTGATGTTTGTTGCTGGTTTTATTAGCTAAGTTAAATTTTGTTTACATTACCTTAAAGTCAACGTGATTGAGGTCCCAATTCGGTCGAATTACTTGCAATATATCCTTAGCACCTTGAATAACATCAGCCTCTTCAACAAATATCGGAACAAATGGTACAATCACGTCTTTTGCTGTATTATCCTCCTGCTTTGGTCGTATATCACCCGCGTTCTGTTCGCTTGAATATGAATTCGAATTCAAATTTATTTGGTTCGATTGCTGTTTGACCGTTTGACGAACTAAAGATAAAGAATCTTTCATCACTTTAGGGTTGCCGCCACTTGTTGAAATCTGTCCTGTGTAACTGTTGCTCTTGGTTTCTGTGCCCATTCTATTGTATTACATGTGAAATACGAAAGTGTCAGGTCGGGTCAACACATACATACATACATACAACCAAAAAAAAAAACAAATAGAATACAAAAAAAAAAATAAGAGGAAGTAACCCACATCGGCAGGCCGAGTGTACGCGGCGGGGAACAGGAATTTTTTCCATTACAAATGCTAATATCCAGATAAATATTCAGTTAGTGACGACAAAATAAATCATTAATTTTTGAAAATATTTTTCAAAAATTGTTAAATTTTCTATTATTATTATTGGAATAAAAAATAATATCAATTTAATGATTACAGTATATTTACAATTATTCTTAACAACATTTATGGTAATGTTCGGTCTCAGTTCAGGGTTTTTTAAAGAGTATTCAAATGTTCTGAGTTCTCTGATCCAGTTATTTCAGGTCCGTATATCCCACATATAAGATCTTGAGCTATGGGACAGTAAGATAAGGAGGTGAGTAATACGCATTTGCTTCTCAAACAAGTTTTAAGATGCGGCATCTCAGATTTTGATATACAAATATGCATCTCTATCTCTATGGAATTCTTCCAAAACTGTGTCTGTACGTGTATATTGAAGATGGTTTCAGTGCCTCGAACAGATACAGAGATAAGGGGACAGGCCTTTTCCGAACGTGGCGGACTACTTATGCCCAAGATAAGATTAGAACGTCAGTATGTACATATATATACATAATTAGGTGCAATAAAAAGAATCATCATATATGAATGTAAGCATGTGTCCAAATTAAAAACAATTGCAAGCATATTAAAATATATATATACATATATATATCTACACATTTACATCATATACATATGTAAGTGTTTATGTACATTTTGCACTAGACATTTGTATCTACATATTTTAGATTTTATTTCAGTTTTCTGGTTCACGCATTCTCCAATAGGCGAAAACACAAATGCAAACTTTAAAGTTGATGTGTGTGTATGTATGCATGTATTTACATACATAAATACATACATATGTATATTTCAACAGATCTGTATGTACATAGATATGCATGCACCGTGTGTGTACATTTCATAAATAGTACGTAGTTTTTTGTTGGACAGCTTTTAACGTGGTGTTAAGTGCTGGGTTGGAGGATGCCAAATTAGCTTGTTTGCAATGTTAATACGTGTGTTATGTGTATGCAAGTTAATAAAACAGAAGAAAAATATATAAAATAAATAAATAAATTGTGTACCAATATGTCAAGCGTCAACGAATGCAAACGCACACTGAGGTGAATTGTTTTTTTTTTTTTTTTTACTACACACGTTACCTTCGGGTATTGATTGTTTTTTAAAGAAAACACAAAAAGCCGCGAAAACCACACAACTAAATTATTGATTTTAGTCTGATGGCGTTGCTTGGTTCGGAATGACAGGCAAGGGAATGAAAAGCGAAACAATGCTGGCGTTTTTGTCGTATAACAGCAGATGTGTTAATATTTTCGTTCTCGGTATTCGCTTTATACAATTTTATATTGTTGTTTTTTCTTTTGTTTTCGCTATTTTCTTGCGGAACTTCCGACTCCGGACAGTGGTAGTAGTAAACTAAGCAAAAATTCTCATATGAACTTAGTCGTGCAATTTCCAGCACTGTTGCTTTCAGTGTTTAATAGTACTTGTTCATATTAGGGATGGGTAAATTTGTTCGTATCGAATCAACTTAAACATAAAGCTTTGTTATCGCTCCCCAAATATCGCCACTGTTAACACTTACATCCAATTTTAAAATTAAAATCCAATATAACTTTATATTTATGTCTGAAAATAAATGGCTGCTAATAGTTTGGAAACATTTATATAGAATACTTTATGCCTGTCGTTTGGGTTATATAATTATATAATGAAAAAAAAATTATTAAATGTAACCCACAAAAAAATTGTATTATATTCGCATTAAAAACAACTTATATATTATTATTACTCCCTTTGGTTTTATATAGTTCAATTGATTAGCACAAGCCCCAATTCAAAAGGCCAAATTCTCAAATAATTTGTCTTATACAGTAACCAGTATTTTTGGTTCGCACCCACCACACAGAACCGACCATTTGAATTATAAGCATTAAGTTTAAAGCTGCGTTTTTGTTTTGTTGACCATGTATTTTATACATATCTTTAAAATGTTTTTGTTTTCCATTGTACAGCTTTTCAAATTTTATAAAAATATGAAATTAAAAAGACGATTTTTCAAAGAATAACGCAGTGCAAATTCCCCATCTAATTAAAATGGCATTGGCATTACTTTTTCTGTTTCTTCTTTTCGAGTTCCTCCTCCTTTTCTTTTTCAATGATGTCCACATATTCTAAAATAACTTTGCGATCTAGCATTTTCAGAGGCTGGCCATTTTCCATAATGGCCACCTCCAAGTTATTTTGACCGGATTGGGCAACTTCGAGCAGTGCGCGAATGGCCAGCTTCACAGCACCACGTTCAGTGCTAACTTCCTCTTCACGATACTGTTTTTCAAAGAATTCACGTACCGTTTTTGCTGAACGCCCGGTGGCATTGGCTTTGTACTCATAGAATATGCCAGATGGCTCGGTTTGAAATAAATGAGGTGAGCCATCAGCGTCAAAGCCTCCAATAAGGCACGATATGCCAAATGGCCGACGTCCATTGCTCTGAGTGTATTTTTGTTTCAATTGTGCAATATATCTGCAAAAGTTAAGCGTTTCCTGTAATTAACTAAACTAAAATGTGGTTGAGATCTGATTTTAATTACCTTGTTATATATTCAAGGGTCACTGGATCCTCAACATTCAGGCGATGACTCTGGCATTCGACCTGGGCACGATTTATAAGGATGCGAGCATCCGCAGTCAGGCCCGCAAAGGCCATCACAACGTGATGGTCGAGTACGCAAATTTTACGAACTGTGCGGTCTTCCTGCAGCTTGGCTACCGATTTTTTCTCAACGCCCAAGACGACACAGTTGCCGCCACGGACACCAACCTTTATAAATATATGAATAAATGTCCACACATAGGTAAATCTAGACTCATACTAAAACATAACAAATGGGGCACTTACCGCTGTGGAACCTTTGCGAACCGCTTCCTGAGCATATTCGACTTGAAGTAAGTGACCATCGGGCGAGAAAATAGTAACAGCACGATCGTAACGTGAAGACATCTTTATTTAGTTTTTATTATTCACGTAAAGCAAAACGACTATATTAAGCTATCCAAAATAATGCAGTCGGCAATTTTTTGACAAGGCAATGATGATGCTTTTTTGAGGAATGCTTGATAGGACCGCAGAGTTGTCATACGATATAGTATCGATAGCACTCCATGATACTTTGGGTATTTTTAGTAAATTTTTATTAAATATCGCTATGAAAAACTAGGTGGCAACGTAATATGAGCCAAAGAATTGATATACCAGCCCTGGTGATCCATATATATAATGTGCATTTGTTTTGTCTACAAATATTGTCTGATTTATCGTTATTCTATGTGACGGTTGTATAATAATATTACCGTGTTAATCATGTAAAACGGATTGTAAAGTCCGTTCAAATACGTTTATGATTTTTTGTATTTGTCAATAAAATAGTATTAGATACTCACATTAAAGAGATAGCGGACAGCTGATCCGACTTAACTCAAACCAAAAATTATCACACCTGCGACAAAATAAAATAAAATATTTACAATATTGCCACTTAAAGCACATAATATCGCTGTCAACATAAACATACACCTATAACGGCAATTTAATTGGAAATGGCGCTGCCGAGAAATCTAATAGCAAAGATCTGTAAGTAAAATAGAATTTTGCCTCTATGAAAGTAGTTCTCATACTTACTAGGCGACATATGTATGTACATACATCTGTATGACTGTATATGTGTGTGTGTGTGCGTATGTTCAGCCTGTTTTGGCAAATAACATGCAAATAAGTGCATGTGGGATGCAGCCCTTGTAAGGAGCTGTAGTGTTGCACATGTGCACATGTGTGTGTGTGTGTGTGTGTGTAAATTGTGCGTGCGTACATATATACGTATTGGAGTTAGGTTAAGATGAGGTCACGACAACAACTACCATAAAAAGATAACATAAACATACTAGAATTGTATATTAACATAAACAACTTCCCAAATATCATAGCCATAACTGCAGGAACATTAGCGCGTACCGTATTTGTAGCCCATGCTGTTGCATTCCGAGATATTGATATGTATGTTCATTTAATTTAGTAATACTAATAATTTTAATGCTTATTTAGCATTATTCAAAAGTAAATAGTAAGGAGACTGGAGACTCCGCCAAGGAAACCCCCTCTAATTCCAGACCTACGCCCTTTAGTCCGACTAAGTACTCTTTAAAAATGATAGCCCATGATAAATATATTTATTTCATACTCCTAATTTTTGCTTTCTATGCGCACAGATGACATAAAGGCACACGATGGCAAAGTCACAAGCCTTGATTTGGGCGAGACGGGACGAGTGCTGGTCACTGGAGGAGAAGATCGCAATGTTAATCTATGGGCAATTGGCCAAGACGAGTGTTTCATGGTTTGTATGCTTCGAAAGTATAAAAACAATGTGCTCAACTAATCAACAATTTCCCAATCAACAGTCTCTGACGGGCCACAATCGTTCGATCGAATGCGTGCGCTTTGCATATAAGGATAATTTTGTATATTCGGCTGATGATATTGGCATCATACGCAGATGGGATCTGAATGCCCAAAAGATCTATTCAACATTGAACGGCCACATGAAAAGTGTGCGAACATTGGATTTTAATCCGTCTGGAGAATATGTCGTGTCTGGCAGCAATGACACAACTGTTCGGTAAGTGCACACAATCATTTCCGCCGTATGGATAATATTGAGTTATTGTTTATATCAAGTCCATTGTAATATATTTCGATAAGTAGGCACCCAATTGTGTCGCAACTCTAATTGACTGAAACTTGAAGCAAAGCAAGGCCTGTATATGTACATATCCAAACAGAGATCGTATTACTTTTGGCATAATTTCAATCTATCCTTGTATCAAATGATATTTATGTCCCACACAGTTTTCATTCTTAATGGCTTTTGCAATTACACAATCAATTACGAATTATCCATGGGACGCTGAAAGACTTGCACTCAAATCCGATTTATCAAACAATGAAACCTTTTGCTGAATATTGTTTATATATGTACATATATAAAACAGCTTAAAATGTGAGCGTTATTTGAGCTCCAATCTATGGTTTAAAATGAGACGGCAGAACTACTGCCGCCTCCCTCTCATGCATCAAATACTCCAACTAAATCTTTATCAGGGCGTATCTAATAGCTGTATGCGTCATTCCAAGATTTCTGGGATTATTGTTTTGATTACCTTGTACTCACTGAAAATGTGTACATAGGGTATATTGCAGCTGTGAGCATGTTTGTGACAGCCTGATGGAGGAATTTTTGATCCCATAATATACTTTATCCGTCTATCAGTCGGCTTCTATGCAAATACATCTCTCAATGTCTAAGTTATCTTGGCATAAGTCTGTCTCTTTGCTGCAGGCAGTAGCTATATCGAAGTCAGCTAAATCGGGTCATATATGTCATATAAAGCACAATAGCCTGAGCCTAACTTAGCTTCTAGCATACTTATTATATATCTATATTATATGACTTCTATTCGAATACTTGGTCGAAAGTGTATGTTGTTTTAATAATGTGAAAACACCATTGTGTGACATATACCAAATCTGTTGTATATGACTGCACTTAATCATGGGGCTGTGATCTTTCTTGTTTAAAATACACTTTGGTATCACTTGCAGACTCTTTTTATAATCAGTTCTTATCTGCTAATTATACTTTTGTATATTATATGCTATATAATATGCTTGAATTTCGCTGAAGATTTATTTTCCATTTAATTTTCTATTCAACTTTGCATTTACAATATTTTTTTAGTCCACAAACTTTCGTTTAAATCACATTTATATAAAAGCAGTATATAAAAAAAAGTCATTTATTAAAAAATAAACAAATGGACAAACAATTTTAACATATTAATAAATTTATATTGCAATATTTTTTACCACCGCCTGGTTATGTTGTTATATTTTTGTTGTAAATGTATGTCATATTGTTTTCACTTTCTTAATTAGATTTAACTTTTCAAGCTGAAATCGTAATCGTGTTTACAATTTAGCCTTTGAGTCCTTCAAGTCGACATAGGCGCCCGAAATGACCTCTTTGCCAGTTTCAACAATTAGGGTGCGGAAATGAATGCGTGCACCTTCCTTCCACATATCGATCTTGAGCGTTTGTCCGGGCAGAACTGGGCCCGAGAAGCGCACTTTTACTGCCTTGAAAAGGGCGCTGTTGTTGTTGGCGTATTTGCTCAGCACGGCCCTAACCGAATATCCCAGGGAGCAGAGTCCATGCAATATGGGTGTTTTGAAGCCCGACAAGCGAGCGAAGTTGGGATCGATATGCAATGGGTTCAGATCACCGGAGAGCCTATATAGTGCAGCTTGATCCTCGCTGGTCTTGTACTGAATCGATGAGTCGGGCGCACGGCTGGGGGCAGCAGCCAGAGGCACGACGCCGGCAATGGGCACCTTTTTGCCACCAAACTTGCCAGCGCCAACGACAAAGATAGCGCTTTGGTTCTTAACCAAAAGGCGGCCGTTCTCATCGAAGGACTCACAGCTAGTCACAACGACAGCACCGGAACCCTTGTCCATAATGTCGAATACTTTGCCCTTGGTCAGCAGTTTGCCACTGGTCGGCAGATCGTCAACAATTTCCAAATACTGTTCGCCGTGCAAGATGTTGCTCAGGTCTGCTCCGCTGTTGGGCAGCGCGTTGCTTACCAAAGAGCTGGACATGGTAACCATTAAACCGGGCAGCACAAAGAACGATGGAATTGGTGAAAAGTCGGCATCGTTCTCATACAAAAAGCGCATGTCATTGCCGTTTTTGGTTGAGGCACCGATTCCCAGAGCATACAGAATCAGCTCCCTGTTGCCGAACGTAAAACTATCCTCGACAGCATCCTTGTCGCCGGATTTCAGGTTCTCGAGCACCTCCAGCAGGGAGCCGGATGCCTCTGCAATGGCATTCAAATGTTTCGCCTCCGACATGTCCGTCACCTTGCTCCATGCACCTTGCACATACTCAAGTGTAGCTGGTTCCTCCAGAGATGGTCGCACCACCGATCCCTTGCCGCGCACCGTATGCACCTTGGTTGCCCAGCCGGCGGCGCTTTCGATATAGCTGCCTGTTTGGTCAGTCAGAGATTAGCAGGGAATAGATTTCAATAAATACTCAAAATACGCACCATTGTCCTCACAAGACTCGTGGCACAAGTAGACAACAACGGGCGCAATAAGGCTGGGCTTCAGCTCGTTGAAGAGGATGTCGGGCAAAATGCCCTCAGTCATGCGACTGGCTGCTGTGGGAATGATTACATTGCAGTGAATGTTATTCTTTTGGCCCTCAATGGCAACCGTGTTGGCAAGTCCAACCAGTCCCATTTTGGCTGCCGAGTAGTTGGCCTGTCCGAAGTTGCCATAGATGCCCGAGTTGGACGAGGTCATAATAATGCGTCCAAAGTTCTGCGCCTTCATGTGTGGAAAGGCGGCTTGTGTACATTTGAAGCTACCCTTCAGATGCACACCGTTCACCAGATCCCAGTCCTGATCCGATGTCTTTACAATGCTGCGGTCACGCAATATGCCAGCATTGTTAATAAGTATGTCCACACGTCCGAATGCCTTGATGGCCGTATCGATGACCTTTGCACCATCAATTACCGAATTGTAGTCGGCCACAGCCTCGCCGCCGTTCTTGCGGATTTCCTCGACAACCACATCGGCGGCGCGCTGAGAGGCGCCTTCGCCCACATGGCTGCCACCCAGATCATTGACCACCACCTTGGCACCGCGCGATGCCAGCAACAGTGCATACTCCCGTCCGAGACCAGCTCCGGCGCCGGTCACAACGGCCACACGTCCATCAAAACGCAATTTCGCTGCCGAAGACATTTTCTATATAGACTTCTTGTATAAACTTGTTCTGAACAATCCGGTTCAACCAACTGCCAATCGTGCTGTGAGCCGCCTATGAATAAAAAGCTGTTGCTTAACTTTCAATTTTCGTCGAACTTTCAACCTCAAATACAGAAAAAAATAGCAATTTGTTCTCTTGATATGGTATCAGCAGTTGATTAGTGCACACATTAGTACATACACACACACACACACACGCATACATATATACAAAGGTATGCCTATATGCATTATAACAATTCTTTTCTTATACATATGTACTACTTTAGTTATCAACTGAATATGTTGAATGTTTGATCCAAGTCCAATGGGGGCACACACAATTAAACAACTTTTCTGAATGCCGATAATTACGGCTTTATATTAAGTGCGTATGTTCACATCTATTTAAATTGACAAAACTGCACGCACAACTTACACCAGTTGTTCCTAATTTGCAAATAATTTACCTTTACCAGATGTATTCCCTCTTTAAGTTAAAGATTATCTTTATATCGCCGGTACAAAGGCCAATTTGCACGGATGATAAGCAAATTGAAAAGAAATGAAAACATAAACTGGATTATGGACTGAGGTTGACAACAATTATAATGTTGCCAGATTGATTGAAGCGACAGAATGGCAGCCCTTATTTGCAATGTTGGTATTTTTTTTTTATTCTTATCGGACCTATCGAAAACGATGCGGCAGTGTTGTCACTAAGCATATATCGATATTGTTAGAGCGCCAGTTTAAACTACAAATCGTTATTTTTTAAATGTATTTTTTTTTGCGCATAATACTTTTTCAATTGTACAAATATTAATAAATGTTTTTTAATATTCATTTTAGACTTTGGGATGTTCAAAATGAAAATAAGTGCATTAAAGTTTGCAAGGGACACATATCTCATGTAAATTCCGTTAAATTTTCACCTGATGGACTTTGGATTGCTTCTGCTGGGCTGGAAGGATCAATATTAATTTGGGATATACGCAAAAGCAAACAAATAATGGAGTTTATGGCAGAGCCACCCGTAACAGCCATCACTTGCATTCAATTTCATCCCTTTGAGTTTTTACTGGCAGCGGGCCGAGTTGATGGCACTGTGTCCATCTACGACCTGGAGCATCAGCAGCTTGTTTCCCAGACAACTCATTTCTATGGACAAGCTATCAGATGCATTACATTTAGGTAAGGTAACGAGCAATAAGCTTGTATATAATTGAATTAATCCCTTATTTTATTTCAACTCACAGTGAGAATGGAGAGTGCCTTTTTGTGGGCAGCGCTTCGGGAATATCTGTGATTGGCTGGGAACCAGATCGTGAATTAGATCACATAAAAAGTACTTGGGCCTCATTGGATGACATGAAAGTTATTAAAAATAAGATTGTAAGTTTGCGCCTGTCAAATACTTTACACATCAATTAATTAATATCTACTAACTTTGCAGATTTGTGGCTGCCATGAAATTGATACCGTGTCAATTAATACAGTAAGCCTTGATTGTGTGATACCTTTCTATCAGCCGGCAAATGCTCAGCCCAATTTTAAGCATAATTCAACAAATCGAAAAAGCTTTTCACGTGGAAATCAAAAGTTTAGAATATCACTGGGTGGATCCAAGCCGGCCAAAGTTGAGGAAGAGCATGAAGACAATAAAAGTCAAACTTATGATGAGCTGTCGTCACCAAACCTAAGTCTGGAAGTTGTTAATGAGGCGGCATTGGAACAGATTGAATCATCGCCAATGTCGTCATTGCACCATCTACCACAGCCAATTGGCTCATCAATCGAGCCCATATTCAATGCGGGCACTGATGCCTCGTTGAAGCATAACAAGTTTGCGCGAGTGCCAGATAATATACCATTTAACATAGAAACTAATTATAGTTATGGCATGGATATGGGTTCCAGTCGTTTATTAAGCATTAATGGACCAAGTTCATTGCACGTAGCAGACGAATATAACATATACGCAATTGAGAAAGGCGATAGCCTAAATGTGCACGATGTCGAATATAATCCAAATGACAGCAATCCCCCGATTCTTAATAACTATGATAATTATGAAATGGCCGAAGATTTTCCGGTCAATCAAAATTTGAATTATACAGCCAGCACCTACAAGACAGTACCTGCATCAACAATAAATGCCTCATCGAAATCAATTAAAAAGACGTCAACAACTCTGCACAAAAGGAATACAGCAATAAGCAATACCAAACAGACATCAACGGCAATATTTGGTAACAATAAACTTGGCCAAGCCTCCTCAGTTAGTTCAATGGAATTGCATAAGCTGGACGATAATATGCTACTCAAAAAGTCAACTTCCTCAACTGTTGTTAACAAAAACAAGAGGACCATGGGATCACAGAATCAGTTTTACAAAGAGAATGCGCAGCAGAAAAATATCAGCGTAGAGATCATTACCAAGCCCCCAATGAGGTCACGTACGACTCTAGACATGCGTACAACGCATCAAGCAAAGGTTCAGGAGAAACATTCACAGGTGTGTACAAATGCTTGTCAATTAATTAAATATTATGTATATATTTCTTAATGTTCGAATCATTACAGCAGCCAATGAACTACCGTCCGGATTTGATACCTACCTCAGGCAAGAATATGAATCGTAATTTTATAGAGGATCACTATGATTTTGATATACTCTCAAGATCACATGAAGCAGTACTTCAGGAGTTAAGCAATCGGCAAGCCAGTCTTGACTTGCTACGTAACTCTACACGGCAAGAATTCTCAACAATATATTTAATCTGTTTTTAAATGACCAATTTATAATTTGATTTTTAGCGTCAACGATGTTCTCAGTGCACTGAGGCTAGCTAAATCGGCGGGACGATCGATTTTTATAGATCTTCTCGGGGCGATTCTTGAAAAGCCGTAAGTCATGTCTATCAATTCACAATATTACGTTTACAATGCATACTTTTCATCAATTTAGATCGTCGCTGAATCTGGACTTTTGCACATTTGTATTACCGGAACTCTATGAACTCTTGCAAAGTCAACACAAATTGTATGTAAATATTTCGAGTTCAATTCGATTGATAATTAATAAAAAATTACATTTTAATTATCATTTTAGTCATTTTACCAGAGCCTGCGATACGTTGCGTATCATATTATCACACTTCTTGCCAACAATTCAGGAAAATCTTGATTCTTGGGCTGCCAACGGATTGGGCGTGGATGTGACACGCGAGGATCGTCAGCGAAAGTGTTTAGAATGCCAAAGGTGGCTGCTGCAAATTAAAAATCTACCCGAATCTGTTCACTTTGGGTCATCGCTGTCACAGTTACAAAACATGATTATTTTTTAATACTATTTATGCGTGTTTAGTTACAAATTGTCCAGCATTACAAATGATTTATTTACTTGTTATTGAAACTAATTTATAAAACTTTTAATTCTAAGACTTCATAATTTAAATTAAAAGAAAATATATATTTGTAATACATATTTCATATTAATCTTTTGTGTGTAATTTCTTGATTTGCTATCGAACCAAGGTTCATTTCATAGTCTTACCAAAAAAAACTCCGTTACATTGGCCGATACGAACCTCCTGATTTTCTACCATACATATATGCAAATGGAAAAGTGCATCAATTGAATGTTTTTCAATGTAGCCCAGTTCGCGGTCAACAGACCGTGGCATGGACAAGTTCGAGCTACTATTGTGTGATCTTTGAAGTTCTGAATGGGCAAGCGAATGCATTTTGTGTTTTTCTACTGTGCGTGGCGTGTTTAAATATGTACAAATTGTTGTCAATTGCAGGTGACGCGCCTATTAGCTAACCAAAAGTTTCGACTAGCTCATGCTCTGTATAGTATAAAGGAAATGTTATAAGATTGATTGATGTTGATTGATTAGTTTGGGAATTAACATTTCATGCTTTCATGCCAAAGCATTTAAACATCTACTAAAACTGAATAGTGCTCTGCTCTATCAACTTTGCAAATATTTGGTATACGAATTTAACATGAAGATAAAATTGCAGCGTTGCCATTTAGTTGACCAGGGAATAAAAAATAAGAAATCAAATTTACCTACCTGACAACAATACCCTATTCATCGATCAGGTTTCATCATTGTAAATATTTGCTAAGAATTTACCATGGAGATAAAATTGCCGTGTTGCCACCTTACAAGCTGTCAGGTCTTAGGCTTATGGAGGCGGCGTTGCCATTTAGTTAACCAGGGGATAAAAAAACGTAATCAAATTTATCTACCTATCTACAACATTACCTTACTCAACGCGCAGGTTTTTCGAGGGTATTTAAATCCCAAGTTTGCTGCTTGAATTGAATTGTGCACTCTTGCGCTTCACAGTTCCAATAGAATGGCCCCATAGAACCAGAAAAGAAAATAGAAAAAAAAAACGGCGAATAACGAAAAAACATTCAAACGGCTCTAAAAAAACAATTGCCCTTTGAAGTTTAACTTACCATGTCGCCGGATCATTGTTAACAATTTGCGTGGCTTCATCTATTAAACTGTTGCCTCATTGGGATCAGTCCAGTTTGGCCAACCCGCGCATTCAGTTGGATTCGGTTCGGAGTGCAGCACGAAATGGAACTAAGGCTTTTGGCATTGCTGGTAATAGCTGGTGCTTACGCGGAGCCTGGCTACGATCCTGCCAATCGGAATGGAGAGCTTGACAACGTGGACGGCATTATTGATGTGGAGGCAACGGATTCACTGGAGCACGGAGCAGCCGGCAAGCAGCTGAGAGCGGGCAAGCCTTCGGCCAGATACAGTGACTACGATTATTATACGCCTGGTAGGCGCATAAATGACAATTCTCCGGCTGACAACGACTTGAGTGCCTCATCAGCGATTCGCGTGCCTGGCGGAGAACAGAATTTGGCACATTTTCGTCGACCGGCCGATGAACTGGCCGCCAAGCCGTTGCCCTGGTATGGCCAATACTCAGGCAAGTCCCTTGCCATGTACCCATCCAGGTCGTATGATCCCTATATTCGGCGCTATGACAGGTGAGTTACAGCCGAGACAATAGGTAACAATGGGTCCTGTGGCTGATTTTGGACATCCTGCAGATTTGATGAGCAGTATTATCGCGCCTATCCGCAATACTTTGAGGACATGTACGTGCATCGGCAGCGCTATGATCCCTACGACAGCTACAGTCCCCGTGTGCCGCAATATCCGGAACCCTATCTCATGTACCCCGATCGCCAGCTGGACACGCCGCCACCAAGGGACTACATGAAGTCCCGGCGCGGCTACCTCGACGATACGCTGCCAATGCCGCCCGTTCTCGACTCCTACAGCAACAAATACGCCTCGCCCAAGCTGCCGCAACAGCTGATGTCGCCCCGCCACGAGAGAGTCGTCTACTATGCCCACCTGCCCGAGATTGTGCGTACCCCCTACGACCTGGGCGGCACCCGTACGGATCGAAATGGGGCCGCGGCCCTTGTTGCCCAGCCCGTGTCGTATAAACAGAATAAAAAGAAATTGAAAAGCCTGCCACGAGCTGACAATTCAACCAACTATAAGCAAATGTTTTAGTTCAACTTGATGCTTATTCGATTATATATCCGACTTTTGTTCAACGCGGTTTACAATATTTTCTTTTCACTTTATATTAAGAACCTTTTTTTTTTTGCAATAAGCATTTCGGGTGCATCTAAGTTTAATATTGTGCGCGGAAAAGAACTTATATGTATAGAGCACATTATAATATTTTTTAAAATTCATTTCATTTCATATATTTTAAATATTTAAATAATACTTAAGATTATTGAGATTACAGTTTGTAATTCAAAAGCTTATTATTTTTTTTTTTACTTTTTAATGACCTTTGTATTTATAATTAATTTTTGTTTATAATTCTAACAAGAGTTGCGCATCATCAAATAAAACAAAAGTATACTAAAAATTGGATAAATATAATATTTATAAATATCAAACAAACTTATAAATGGGCTTAAGGTGTGAAATGGACTCACAAATAGTTTAAAATTTGCTTGAAAAATTAAAAAAAAAAAAGGAAAAGGGTTCTATTTGGGAGTTCCCGACTAGCAGATACCCAAAGCAAGCTGTTTTCATTCAAACATTCTATCAAGCTATCTTCTTTACATACATACATGCATACATACATACATAGATACATACATACACACATACATGCATGCATACATACATACATACATACATACATATATTCATACATACATCTATACATACACAACCTTTGCCCCCCTCCCCACTTACTCCACCATTCCCTGGTTGTGTGGAAAAAACATTCTTAACTAACTTCGGTGCTTAAAGTCCGATCTTTTTGAAATTTTAAGCGCTAAAATATGGTATATAAATGCGAAATGAGTTTGTTTCCCGCATTTGGGCCGAATGGAGAAGGTATCCAAAAAGTCTTAAGTTTATATTTTTATATTCTATAAGTGAACCCACATATCTGGCTCTTATAATTTAAGATTTATGCTAAAAATAGATTTTTATTGATATTATGAAATTGGAAGGTTTTATCGAAAGGAAACAGAAAAACTCGTTCTGCATATGGTATTTAGAATAAATACTTTTAAAGCTTTAAGTCTCTTGAGGACTCGTGCTTGTTTTTTCGAAAGCAATATTTTATTTAATTTTTGGCGTATATTTCTACCCTGAACCCATTGGAAATGGTGTATAAGGGTATTATGTATTTGTGCAAATGTATGTAACCGGCAGAAAGAATCATCTCCGACCCCATAAAGTATATATATTCTTGATCAGCATCAACAGCAGAGTCGATCTAGCCATGTGTGTCTGTCTGTCCGTCCGTCTGTCCGTATGTATGAATGCAAGGATCTCAGAACTTATAAGAGCTAGAGACTTGAAATTAGCTGTAGGTCCTCCCTCCTAGTGCCTGAGCAGATCAAGTTTGTTTCCGATATTCGATAACTTGTCGAAGTTGTCGAAGTAATCGATAAAAATCGATATCAAATCATGTTTTTGAGCAATTTCGGCTAATAATATGAGCTAGAGTCACCAAACTTGACACGTAGCTTCTAGAATAGTATATATATATCAAGTATCTTTCATTTTATACCTATCGCCTGTTGGAAGAGGAGGGTTCAGGGTATCCCCTAGTCGGGAGCTCCCGACTAGAACCTCTTACTTGTTTTCGATAAAAATATGAGCAAAAATAGAGTAAAAATCCCAACTCAACAAAGTCCTCAAAAACTGGGCATGGCCGCCTTTGAAGAGGGCTGCCTTTACGATGCGGCCGTCCCGCTTGTTATTGTTGGTCAAAGTACTTACCATGTAATTTGGGGTGTTTGTGTTTGCCTAAGGTTAAGCAAACGCTTTCGAAGGCGACAACTTCTGAGGAGGCAGACACATACAAGCATACATACATATGCACATACAAGTCAGGCAAATAACTCTTGGCGAAGGCCAGAGCTGCGGCATTTCATCAAGTCTTTACCCCAGAGTCTCGTTAATTACACAATTCCATTACTTTTGCTTGAGATACTAAAGTTTGCGATTTCTGCAATTTAACTTTCCCGCTGCTCTTGCGAAACAAAACGCAGAAACAAAAATAAAAAAACAAGAGAAGAGAAGAGAAGCGAACAAGAAAGATTCGTAATTATGTGCTTATGTACGTGGCCCATGGTCACATCCATCTGAGGCATCACAGGAGCCATTATGGCCATGCCAGGATTCGAGTCGGCTTGACAAACCCGCAGCACCCAACACCAAAACAAAAAGGACAACAAATACTTCTGTAATGCATGGACACGTACGGCTAATTAATGTGCCTTTGTTTGGCACCACATTTGTCAGTGCGAATTAAACGATGTTATCGCATATGTCATCCACTTTGTGACACATGTCAGCTCCTAAATACGTGCCCCAGAAAAAATAATCGAATATGCATAAGTATATGAATTCCAGCAACACATTAAAGTGAGCTTTCACGAGTTGCTAATTTTAAAGGGAAATAAAAGAAACAAATCAAACTAGATGGTAAAGTTCATGGTAAACGATATTTAAACTCATTGCTAATGTATATGCAATGTATTACATCACCTTAAAATGAGATTTTATGAGTTGTACATTTTAAAGGAGAAACAAGTAAAATAAAACTAACTGGCAAAGTTCATGGTAAATAGTTAGTTTTTTTTAAAGAAAAAGAACAAAAATAGGAAAAAAAACTGAAATGCGGTCGTTGTAGTAAGGTAAGCTTTAACAGTTAAGTTTTTTAAGAAAAAAATAAATAAATAAATACGCTGGTAAAGTTCATGGTAAATTATATTTTAGGCTCATTTTAAATAGTATATGTATTATGGTAGTATTAAAGTGAGCTTTCATCAGTTGTTAATTTTTTAAGGAAAAATAACTGGCTTGTAAAGTTCATGGTAAATTATATCTTAAGCATTTTAAAGGTAGTAAAATGGGCTTTTATCAGTTGTTAACTCTCAAAAAAAAAATATATATAAAAATAAAGTAGGTGGTAAAGTTCATGATAAATTATATTTTTATTATTATTAAAGTGAGCGTTCATTAGATGTTAACTTTCTTAAGAAAAAGAAAAAAATAAACTAGCTGGTAAATCGCATGGTAAATTATATTTTGTACATAGTTGTTGTATTTCAGAGCATTCCTTTCGGCTTTGACAATGTGCTAAGCTAGTTTCTAGCCAACAACTGCAGCGATTATTGCTGGGTGTACTTTATTTTGGCCATTTGTTATTATCGGAAAATGGAATTTGATTATGAATCTGTCTGTCTTAGATTAAGATAAGACGTTTTAAGTTGACAAAAGCTTTCAATTTATATAATTTTTTGATGAGGAACTTGGATCTTGTGTTTCTTTTTGGAATTGGCAGATGGTAGATCCAGGCACATCATCAACGACTGATATGGCTGTCTTTATACAAGGTATATTACTTTTTATGAAATTTGGATTTTAGAGTATTCCCCTATTCGGTATAGAGGAAAATGCTGCCTTTGCTTGGCTATTTACGAGCTTATTTTGGTTGTGCCATTCTTTGGCGTTTCCGCATTATTACTCACAACTTGACACAGACATTTTCGCAGGTCACCGGCGGACACACACACATACACACACACACAGACACGCACATAGAAATGGGCACATAAACACATAACATAAAGCTGAACAGGAGGAACGCGACAACTGCCTGCCCTTGAGGGACATTTTGCATGGGCCATGAATCGTAGCGCCGGCTGAGGCAACCTAATGAGCGTACCGCCCACGCACTGAAATGGTCGCAGGATGTGTATGGGAAGGACATGGGGACATGGTAAATGCCAATGATGGCGTAGCATACAACAAAGCAATTTGGTTGCTTGTCCAAAGGAAAAACAATAACAATGATGCACGCGATACTTAAGAAACTTTTGTGGCAAGCCGGCGAATGCGGCCGGGTTGGCGGGGTAGGGGGTGGGGGGGGGGGTTTAGGGGGGCGGCACCATAATTAGAATCATTGAAATACATGGAACCATTCAAGGTTCATTTGCTCAGCGAGCCGGCACTGGACCAAAACTGTCCTTTCGCCCGGGGGTCCATCGATGGCCGCACGGCACGACATATGCCCCCCAATTCTGTGTGTGTGTGCGTGTGTGAGTTGGGAGGTGTTGTGGCAAATGAGAAAACAATGCCCGAATAACGACTCTCCGATGTGCATTAAAAGATTTATTTCTTTGCGAGTAAATGAAGTTTTTTTTTATGAGCTGCGATTCGGCAACTGAAGATGAGCGCCATTTCGAAATTTCTTTTATTTATTTAAATATAAGTTCAAAGAAATTACGAAATATATTTATTATATATATGTAAAATGTATTTTATTTTTAAAACGTCCTTTCAAATGATCACATAGGGATATTTCATAAATTTTAGCTTGTTTTTTGGCTTGTTCGCGTATTTCCCAACACTGCTGCGCATGTTCGCGTTCGTGTTCGTGTCACGCGCCCATCTCTAGCTAACTTACCTTAACTTTGGGCAAAACATTCGCATATTGGCGGGGACATACATTAAATACACACATGTGTAGATATACGTTCATGTCCTTTGTTTGTGCACATGAAGTATTAGTGCGCACACACCTATGTGTGTGTGTGTGTGTGTGTGTGTGTGTTGGCTGTGTGTAATCGCTGAGTAGTTAAATGCTTTCTAGTTATATTTATGTGGGTTGCAGCAAGTTTAATGCGCTTTGATATCGTAACTCTACAAATCACCGCAAATTTATTTGCCTGATGCAAACAGCCACACACACACACACACACACACACAGAGACACACACACACATATATACACATATAACATATATAAATTTTGCACGTCTAGTAATTAGCCAAACAATGTGAAATAGCATATCTGCGAGTATTTGTTTTTGCATAGATACATTTGCTTGATTATTCATGTGTGAACTGTGTAAATATTATAATTCTTATTGAACTTTTAAGTCCACAAAATCAAAATAAAACATGATAATTTCATTTACGTCTTCTTAGAGACTATTTAGAATTTGGCAATAAAGGACATAAACAACATCATGTTTTAATCCCAGCCAGCAAATATATATATGTATATAAGTACATATATTTACATTTACATAAACATTGCCAATTAATATTCAAAACTTTGTTAAATGCTTGGCTTTTGTTTACGAAGTTTTAAAGAGCTTAAGGCAGGTTAATTAAAACTATTTTTACAATCAATGTACCTTGTACTCATTGAAAATGGCTAAGAAAAAGGGTATATTGGTTTCGAGCGTATATATGTTACAGCCAGAAGAAGGCTTAGACGACGCCAAAAACATTCTGATTATTTTTGATTTAAATATCTTGGAGCCTATAAAACACAGAAAGATCAAATTTCGAGTTTAGTTTCACGCAGTGTTTGGCCAGATTAAGAATAATTATTTTAGCTCTTAGTTTCGGTTCACAACGTACCCCTAATTTGGCAAAATAATATGATTTATAATTTCTAATAAAAATGTTTAATTATAATGGGCTATATTTCAAATTAAATGATTTCTTTAAACCAATTTCATAGGGGTTTTTAATAATCAAGTGTTGAAAAACAGAAAAATAAAATTTAACTTAAAATATTTTAGATTCCAGGTCTAGGACACAAGGCGTCTAGTGCCAGCCGCTTAAATTTTCTTTATTTCTGATCTTTTGCTAAATAAAGATTTAACAAAGGGAAAGGTCGTCAAAATCAGCATTCTATATAGAACATTTATAATAATTAAAGAATGATCAAAATAGATCTGCCAGATTGGCATCTGCATGTAGTATATACTTTATATATACATATGTATATATATAACGTTGTATATGCAAAATGTGTTGGTCTGTGATTAAATTTGTGACAAGTTTTTCAAGCTTCAACTAGCATATCACTAACTAGCACTGAAAACTAGTGTTATTAAGTGCTTGACAGCTTTAACGCTGCGCTGTCGCTTGACTTTTTAACACCCCACCCTATCGACTACCTACAGCTGCTGCCTGTGCGTGTGGAGTGTGTTGGTCAAGGGGATGGGGGTGTGGGTGCGGGTGTGGGTATGGGTGCGGGTGTGTGGCGTGTGTGTGTGTGTGTGTGTTTGTCCAAATGCAAAACCTATAAATCTTGATACAGCCCACATTATTGATTGGCGCTTGCCATACCAGCGCCCGGACGTGGACATGGATATGGATATGGACATGGACATGGACATCGATGTGGATGTGGACATGGATGTGGATGTGGGACACGCAAATGGACATATGGACAAACACATTACGCATATGCATGTGGGCAAATGGGAAGTGCTCTGCCCGGCCGCAATATTGTCAAAATTGTGCGTTAGGGGGCGGTGGGGGGGGGGGGGGGGGAATTGAGAGGCGTGGTCGGCATGGCCAGAGAAACGGGGCCCCAGTGCGAATAATAGGATAAATAAATAATTCAAATAAATAACGCCGAAATAAAATCAAATGCAATGACGAATTATGATGGCCTATATGTATCTTGTTGCCGGGCCACGTTGTGTCCCAGTGTCCCGTATGATTGGGGAGCTCGTAAATCACTGACAATAGCCCAGAACGAGCAGCAAACAGCCCTCTCTCTGGCTCTGATTAGAGCACTACAAAAGCTAACCTCCGACCCCGACACCGACCCCGACCCCGCAACCGAAAGCGACCCCTCCTCCTCTCCAGCAACCCGCCGCTGGTGTCAAGTGCCAAGGGCATTCGGCATATGCATGGCAAGGAGTGAGTGTGCGTGTGTGTGTGTGTGTATATATAGTATATGTTGATGAAGTCGGGCCGTATGTGGAGCGCTCTTTTGTCATAAATATTAAACGAACTTATCTCTTTCGTCTTTGTTTGCGAAAAAATTTATCATTTGAGCCAAGTTTGTTAATTATTTATGCTGCCATGTTTCATATTTTGCTGCCCGCTGCAGCTGATTTATGGCGCGGAGACATCTAATATATATACTTATATATATATATATATTAATATATATATGTATATATTGCCTGACATGTGACATGCTTGCTGCAATGCCTTTTCACTGGGGTTAGAAACTTTGGCGCAGAGATGAACATATTGAACCCTGCACTTAATTTTATCTTTGAATTACGGAAAATAATAAGAAATACAATTATTTTTGAAATCATTTATCAGATATTTAATTCGGACACCATTTCTGGTCATATATATATTGAATGTACTCTATGACTGTCTCGCTTCCGGCACTAGGCATACAATATTGTACATTGAATGCTTTGTGCTGCCAGTCAATGTGTCCATTAAACCATGTAATATCTAAGTTTATTCGATTTTGTCAGATCAGTAAATTATTGTTAACATATTGCTATACAGTACTCAATATAGGTAACTCGACAAGGAGGAACGAATTCGAATCCATGGACTTAACCGAAGTGCAAGCTGCCAGTGTTATTTACATAAATAATAATAAATAGTTTAACTACATTATTGCATAATAATAATAATAATAATAATAATAATATTAATAATGATAATAATGATAATGAGACTGATAATGATAATGATACTGATAATGATAATGATAATGATAATGATAATGAAAATGATAATGATAATGATAATGATAATGATAATGATAATGATAATGATAATGATAATGATAATGATAATGATAATGATAATGATAATGATAATGATAATGATAATGATAATGATAATGATAATGATAATGATAATAATAATAATAATAATAATAATAATAATAATGATGATGATAATGATAATAATGATAAGTCTGATAATAATAAAAATGATAATAAAAAAAAAATATTATTATTAAAATCTCGTAAATGCTGAGTTATATTGAAAATATCTACGAAAACAGAATATTTAGCCATACAAGATCCTACTATTCCACCGATCTTTCCTATAGCAATTGTTTGATATAGTGCTCCGATGTTGATAAAATTTCGCAAAAAAAATATGTATGGAGCATGGGCAACTTATAAATGTCGAGTTTTGGGTAAGATATCTTGATAATTTTAGACCGATCGTTCCTATGGCAGCTATATGATATAGTGATCCGATCCGGCCGGATCCGACATACATATTTACGAAGTTCAAGACGAGAGCCTAAAAACAGA
Organism: Drosophila borealis; assembly: GCA_035045885.1. Lineage (NCBI taxonomy): Eukaryota > Metazoa > Arthropoda > Insecta > Diptera > Drosophilidae > Drosophila > Drosophila borealis. The sequence continues at coordinate 3,869,086 of JAWNOR010000405.1, read as the reverse complement.
GATTAGTTCGCATAGAAACAGACGGACAGACGGACGGACGGACAGATCTATAGAGGGACTGAGGGAGGGATGGACGGAGGGATGGACGAATGGGCAGACGGACATGGCTATATCAACTCGTTTGATAAATTGCAATAGTCAAGATTCGAGCCAAAGTCGCGGTTCATAAAACTAGTTCATGAACCAAAGCTTGTCTTGAACCGTGAACCGTGAAACGTTTCCGGCGGAACTGAATCCGAAGGGCTCTGCTGACAGGACTTTATATATAGAGAGTTAGTTGAGATCGAGCTAATAAATCACGTCTGGCTTATCGCATTGTTCTGGGAATAGATAATTACCCGCGTTGTCTTTTATTGTTTTTCTCGTTTTGCATTGCAATTAACGTGCCCGCTGGCCGTATGTCAGGCCGGGCCGGAGCTGTTGAAATGGCCAAGAGGTCGCCAACCACTTGAACAGTTGCCCACTTCTCTTGGCCAGTTGTCCGGGCGAGTAACTCATTTGTATGGACGACAGCGAGCTTTGGAAACTGCGTGGCCTAACCGGGCAATAAGGGGCTAAAAATCAGGCATTATTCATTAGTCGATGCTATTCAATGGCCATCCAATAATTTTCTAGACAAACACACGAACGCACACACATGCACGGGAATCTGCCTGGAGAGCACATTTAAAGAGCTGGACGTCTGTTACATTTTGATTGAACCCATTCGATGCGCTTGGATTGGGCATTGGGGCAGCAGTTTCTTGGTTAATTGAGACCCACAGATAAAACTGTGGGAAAACTAATTTCATAGGCGGACGGTCGACTGTGTCTGTGTGTGTGTGAGTGTGTGGGGGGCGTGAGCATGAGTGAGTGGCATTCACATGTGTGTGTGTGTGTGTGTGTGTGTGCTGTTAAAAGTGCGTTCCTGTGCCTGTGCCAGCTGATAAGCATTTCATGTCACATCCTTAAGGGCTTCGCCGTGTCTACACAGACATCACAGTTCACATGCAGCACCCTGCTGCCCGACAATCCCCCCTGTCCCCGCTGTGCCCCCGCTGTCCCCGCTGTCATCGTTACTGTCACCGTCAGCCAGCGCTTAAGATTGCTTTCAACGTCCTTAATTGCTTTTTTTTGTGTTGTGCGTTCTGCGTGTGTGTGCGTGTGTGTGTGTGCGTGTAAGTGTAAGTGTGTGTATTGCCATTCTTTTGATGTGCCAGTGTGCGTTTGGGGGGAGTGGAGGGGGGGGGGGGGCGGTGCGGCGAGTCAAGCTTTTGTCATGGAGCATGGAGATAGACATGGACATACATTGCGACTCCTGACTCTTGGACATCGTGCGTCGTCCTCGTCGTCGTCGTCGTCGTCCCATTTTCGCAGGAAGCGTTATTTCAATTTCCGCCTTTCCGTTTTCCTTTTCGCCAAACAGCCAGACACGCCATTATTGTTTGACGTGTCAGTGTTAATGAGTCATTGTCCATTAAGTTTGCTCATTTCAAACGGGCAATTAAATTCGACTTTATTGCACTTCAACAATATCGAAACCCAAAACGAACTCCGCCGCACACACACACACACACATACAGATGGACACTAAAGCCGACATTGAGACCGCATCGAATCTTTGGAGCGCCTGTTGTAACAACCAACACACACACATAGACACACACACACATAGACACACACACACACATATAGACACTGACACACCTCTTTCAATGGACAAACCATAACCAAAACCGAACCCAAACCTGAACCCGAACCCCGTCCACATCGAGGGGCGTGGAAGGCGACTCTAACTAAGTAGAGCAATAAATCAGCATCTGTGTACAACTAAATTATGGCTACATCTAGCTAGAAATTACTTTGTATATAGATTGCTGCAAATATATAACATATATATATATATATATATATATATATATTTTAGATAAATTGATGAACAGGCAAAAAAAGAGGATGTTAAACTTGGAAATTATAATAAAAGTTATCATTTAAGAACTTTCTGTTCAAAATTTTTCTCACTCGAAATCGAAGGAGTCTTTGTAACCCCGCGACTCAGGACTGACAAAACAATTGAATAAACAAGTAAGAGCTTCTATTCGGGAGCTCTCGACTAGGGTATAACCTGAACCCTCTTCTTTCGACAGGCGATAGATATAAAATGAAAAATACTTCATATATATATACTATTTTAGAAGCTACGTGTCAAGTTTGGTGACTCTAGCTCATATTATTAGCCGAGATTGCTCAAAAACAGGATTTGATATCGATTTTTATCGATTACTTCGAAACGGGAAAAGTTATCGAATATCGGAAACAAACTCGATCTGCGGGGGCACCAGGAAGACATACATCCAAAATTTCGAGTCTCTCGATCTTATAGGTTCTGAGATCCTTGCGTTCATACATACGGACAGACGGACGGACGGACGGAAGGACAGACAGACGGACATGGCTAGATCGACTCGGCTGTTTATGCTGATCAAGAATATATATACTTTATGGGGTCGGAGATGCATCTTTCTGCCTGTTACATACATTTGCACAAATACATTATACCCGTTTTACCCATTTTTAATGGATACAGGGTATAATAATGGAAAAAACTTTTCACTTAAAACTAATGTCAATAATGCAGGATAACGCGACGCTTAATCAAAATCTATTCTAAAAATGTTTCTAAAAGTTGTTGACCCACTGAAAGGCAGCTATGTAGAAATATTTATTTTCTGGATTTGATGCTTATAAATGTCATCTGTTATATTATTAAAAAATATAAAACAAAAAAAAAGCCGAGATAATGCCCAACAAGGTGTTTTTTTATTTTTTTTTTATGTAAATCTATATAAAAGTTTTGCGCCCAGACCCTTTTCTATTTTATATTTGGGATGTGTCCGTCACGATTCGCTTTTGTTTTTCTTTTGAATTTTTCATAAAGGAGCGAAAACGTATTTTGTGGACATTAAAATGCCACAAAACGTTTTATAGTAATTTTTCATCTTTTCACCGGCTCGACCGACGCGCCGGATGTGGAAGGACGCCAACTACGGGAACGGGGTGGTAGAGGAGGGAGGGGGAGATTTGCCTGTGCTGGGGCTTGGGCTTGGGTTTGGGCTTCGGTTGGCAAGAAGGAATGTTGTCGACGTTCATGTTGATCTCACGCTGTGAAGTAACACGGCGCACGCATCTAGGCTGATAAATTTTTATCTTTGTATGACAAGTTAATAATGTGCCAGCCCAGGCGCCGGGCCTGTTCCTTGGATGGAAGCACAGACGGGCGGACGGACAGACAGACGGATGGATGGGTGGGTGGGGGGTGGAGGGGGCTGGCGGCGTTCGCTTGTCGACTCATTCGCATCCGGAACCCGCGGCATCAGCCATTCCATGTTGCTTATTGAAATTTGTTGTTGTTTAGGTAAAGTATTTTCATGGAGTTTTAACGGATTTATTGTGATTTTTGGGTCACGTGACTGCTGAGGAATTTCAACCGACCCGCCCAGCAACAAACTCAGCCCCGCCCCGTTTTTGTAATTGTTTTTTTTTTTTTTTTTGTTTCGATTTGATTCATGCGCCCGATAGAGAAACCATTTGTTACAGTGCACAAACATTAGCATATGGCATATGTATCAGGAAATATAAGTATATATATAACATCGTATACCCCCGACTATCCATATACATACATATATATAACATATATTTATGTGTGTGAAATCCATATCGATTTCTGGACCGCAGCGGCAAATATCGAGAGAGTAACAAATTAAAAAGTAACGCACATTCGACAGTTTCGAAGCGCAAAAATTGTTTTACATTCATATCTCGAAAATTACGACACCCTGGGGAAGCGGGTGTTGGTCACTTAGCCTCTGTGGAAGACGGTGGGGGGAGGGGGGGTGTGGGATGCCGCTTGCCGTTAAGTATAAATCTTGGCCAACGGAATCACAGGCAAACCAAGTGCTTAGTATGCGCAGCACATACACATCGATGGGATATTGGCAAGTGTGGCCAAAGCTGATGCCTAGGACACGGGCCAGGACACGGGCCAGGACACGGGCCAGGACACTTGAGCGTCTGTTGTGGCTGCCACACGCTCGTAAAAGAAAATTTTATTCCATTTTTCAATTTATTGTACATAGTTGTTGCCCAATCAAGTCCACTTTATGAATTTAAATGCAGCTCGATAGCAAAAGTTTAAATAAATAAAATTATCCAAAGGTATGAAATGTTGCTCTGTTCTATACATACTAGTATAATTTGTAAATGAGAGCATGTTCTGAATTCCCATATTTGGAAATTATTTCATATGTAATATAGTACATACATATATGTTTGATATGTGCAAAATGAGCGCATGTTCTGAATTCCCATTTCGCCGCAATTGCAACAAAGTATTCATAGCATACTTTTTGGAAGAAGATGGGAAATTATTTTCAATCAAGGGGAAATTATGTGAAGTTGACTTGCGCGTGCAATTTAAGTGAATTCCGATAATAATTGATATATGAAAAACTTTTTGAACTGTTGAGCTGTTTTCTTATATGCGATATAGTAATATGTTATATATATTCGGCCAGGGATAAACATTTTTAATGCTAAGTATATTATTGCAAAAACTATGTGTTACATAAATTCGCAAATAAATGCTTTTCTTCATTTATTGCGATACTTAACAGTTTCCAAAATATGCTTACTTATGTGAATTCAGCTAAGATTCGTGTGCAGCAAATTCTCACCCTTTCACGTACAAGTCGCATATACAAAAAGGTGGGTGCACATACATATATCACAGTTTATGGGTTATGGTCAGTGGGAACTGGACGCAGGTGGCTTCTGGCAGCAGCCACTAGCTCAGACCTTTTTTGGCTTATTTATCGATACATACAGCAATTATGTATATTTCATTTCATTTATATGGGAATCTGATGTGGCCAGAATGAATGAATGTGGCCACTCAGACGGATCAGTTATTGAGGTTTGTTGAGCATCATCTTGCACTTCAATTGAAAACTTAAGCCAAATGCGAAGAGTTTTAATATGTAACTAATTTGGATAGAGTTTGTATCAGACTTGACGTAAGGCTAGTCTCTCTTCAGCCCTTTCAGCTTATACCAAATATAGCATATGGAAGATTCGTAGCCTTAGCCTTAGCTTGGCTAGGGCGTGGCACGGATCTGCTGTGGCAGCGCATCAATTTTTTGAAATTCTTGACTAGGCGGACCCGTTGGTAATTTGGAAATTGCGTTGGGTTATAAAATTTGTGTGCTTACCGCTTCATTGGCATATATATGTAAGTAATAGAAACAATTTATTGTATCCACCCGCAACCATTCCAGGCCAGCCATCCGACTGTTCCTGCTCCCGTTCCTGTTGCTGTTGCTTAAATAAATGTAAATTTGCATTGCCCGAGCCAGAAACGGTAGCTGAAACAGTTTCCTTCTGGCCATATAATGACGGAACGTCTACTGCGCCGGCTAGATGTTTGCCTTGAACTCTGCTGGCCCACAGGGCGAAGGTGGCTTTGTCCTTTCTAAACGTTCTATAATTTGCTTATTATGCGCTTCATGCTGCTCGCTTTTATGTTTTGCCACTTTTTTCTCGGCACCCAAAGCATTAAATACGCACCCTCTGCATACGCGTACCTCCACCTCCACCTCCGCCTCGTCCATCCGCCCCCTTCCCCTTCGAACAGGCGCCGCGCATCAAGCGGAAGCAAGGCCCCCGTGGTCCTTGGCCCTGCCCGGGCCCGTCAATGGTTCATATTTTGTCATAATTTATGTCGCTCTGGGTGTTGTTCCTGATGCCCCCTCCTCGTCCTTAGTCGGGCTTCTGCTACCGTTTTCAGCTCCAGCTGGCATTTTTGGTGTGGCACTGGCACCGCAGCCAGGACACCTTTTTGGCAGTGGTTGATTTGCTTGCAAATTTATTAAAAATCTTCTGGTTGCTTCATTTTATTAGGGCATATCCGTCAGAAGACACCGTGAACGCGTTTTGTTTTGCTGGCTCGCCTTGCCTCGCCTCGCCGCGAATCGCGGGGGTGTCATCCGAGGGCTGTCACATAAGTTGTTGGGTTTTTCAATATTATTACTTGATTCCAACTCTAAGTTTGATTTGCTACACTTTGTAATGTAAATTCGCGCCAAGACGTGGTTTTTGCAGATTTCACCCGCTTTCCACTTTTGAATGTGACTTTTTAATCTTCCGATTTGATTCCAACTCTTTTTCTATGTCACAAATTTAATGTATTTTTTGCTCCTTTATGTATTTTGTTTATGTTTTTTTTATGTACCAAGTACAATATTTGCATATTGATATTTCCCTTCTTTTTCCACTTTCATTGCGATCGAAAAGTGGTTACGAATAGTTAGAAGCAACCCACCTGCTGCCATTGTCAAACCACCTTACTGGTTGCCTGGTGCTGTTCCCATTTCGATTCCCATTCCCATTGCCAGTTTCGCCCGCTTGGGATGGGCTTTGCGCCCTTGCGTGGTCGTCGCATTCGCATGTTACGCATTTCCTCATGGGATTCCGTGTGGCATCCATTGCGATGTTCTTTTGATATTGTAATGTGCATAATAGGATTTTTATGACACCTTCACTGCGGGCTGGCATCGCCACTGGCGCTGGCTGCGTTTGGCATTTAAGCGCTGGCTGACTGCCCCCCAGACCCTCAGATGGTTCCAACCTCCCCCGACCAGCCAAGCGGCTGCTCCCGTCGCTTGTCACCAAAAGTTGCGAATTTTATCGGCCGGATGTGTGCGCGGCATGCGGATTGTGCGGATTTGCATGAGATCATGAATTTCACACAATGGTAATGGCCACATTAGCATTGACTACACGCCGTTTATTGCCAGCCCTCCTCCATCCTGGCCAGGATGTAGCACAAAGTGCATGTGCTAAATTTTTAATATGCAAATGTCGTTTGAGGCCTCCGCTCACCTTTGGCATTTCATTTACACTTGTGCTCGTGCTGCATATTTTATTGTGTGTTGTCTCTACATTGTATTATTGCACACAAATGGCCAGTTACACATTAAGCTGAATATCTGAATATCTGAATATAAACGGGGGATACGATAAATGGGCGACATATGCGCTTCCCCTCAGCACATTTCTTGGTACTTTAATAAACAATAAGATTTAATTTTCGGCACAATTTCTGCTTTCTTATTTGTAATGCGAAACATAAACATAAGCCGCATAAAGGTTAAATGTGAATTCAACTTTCAGCTGTGCTTTCAATTCCATTTCCACTTGCCTTTCCACTTGTGTAACGCATAGAAGGAGACATGTCCGACCCCATAAAGTATATATATTCATGATCAGTATCAACAGCCGAGTCGATATAGCCATGTCCGTCTGTCCGGCTGTCCGTCTGTCCGGCTGTCCGTCTGCCCGTCTGTCTGTTTCTATGCGAACTAGTCTCTCGGTTTTAAAGCTATCTTTATGAAACTTTGCAGAAGTCCCTCTTTCTGCTACACGCAGTTCATATGTCAAAACCAGCTGGATCGGACCACTATATCATATAGCTGCCATAGGAACGATAAGTCGAAAATTAAGTTGTTGTATGGAAAACTTTTTGGTTTTTCAAGACATCTTAACCATACTCGGCATTAACTTTTTTACCTGTGCTTCTTAGATATGAACATTATGAAAAGGTTGGGTCTGCAAGGGTATTAAATCTTCGGCTAGCCGAAGATAGCACTTCCTTCTCCTTTTTAGTTCATTTAAGTATTTACCTTTGAAGGTTAGGCTTACTTAACCCCACAGTCGAGTTCACACGGAGGACCATTAAGGTAACTATTATTCTAAAATTAAATATCCATCATATTCGTTTTTTTACAAAATCTGTTGAATACAAGGCTGTAAACCCAAAAATAAATTGACGGCTCCAGTTCACAGCTCGAACCAGCTTCCTCCCTTTTGGTTCCGTTCATGAACTGGTCTTACTTCAACCCAGATTCCAACTCTGATTTGTCATTAATTTTGAACATTTTCTGGATTCAATTGTTAATATACCCTTGTAGAGGGTATTCTAATTTTGTCTTGAAATGTGTAACGCATAGAAGGAGACATTTTCGACCCATCAACAGTCGAGTTGATAAAACTATGTCCGTCCAACTTTTTTTTGCGAACTAATCTCTCAGTTTTGAAGCTATTGAAGGGAGTACATATGTCGCAACCGGCCGGATCGGTTCTTGTGTGGATAACTTTTTGTTGATCAAGATAACTTGACCAAACAGGGTATTTATTAGTTCCACTATGATCCTCATATATATGCAAAATCTTATCAATTCGGACAACCATATCATACAGCCGGAAAGATCGGTCGCTTTCATCAATCTTAGCATTTATGAGCTTCACTATTCTTCTTCCGAAGATATCGCCTTATTTTCTCGTTCAATTTTCAATTAACAACTGAAAATATTGCATGCCGTATTTATTTCTATAAACAAGATTGGGCCGAAATCTATCTTAAAGTTTTTTTATTTTGAACCAATTTTGAAGGATAAATATGGACCGAATGAGGATTCGGTTTAGTTCTTTTGGGTAAGAAAAAAACATTTCAATTTCCGGTTCTGGTCAAAGCTAGTTTTTGAAAATGTTTCTAAAAGCATTGAATAAGTTAATCCTCCCTTAAATAATAATTTCTTAAGCTCTGCCTGCTCATATTGTACATTTTGATATTCTTCGGCATACATTTTTACGTATGCCTAGCAATGACAGCACATAGCGCCGGACTTGACTTGAGTCTGTCACTTCTTTGGTAATTTGCATATCAGTCACAGTAATTTGAGGGAATTATCATAAATATTAGCTATATGGATATTGATTGCGAATACCTGTTGCCATTCAATGGCAGACATTTATGATAATTAATTGCCGCTTAGATTGCATAATCAAATTGGAGTCTGCGAGTGATTTGCTTGTTGACCTGCGCTTGTGTAAATATTTTAGGCCGTCCAAGCACTTAGTTGAACTTTACGTAAATGCGGTTAACAATTCAAGAGGGTGAAATCAGTCCTCTGTAAATAATATCACGTCAACGGCAAAACAGAATTGGGCCCACACAAATTGTCGGGTGATAAATGGTCTTAAACGGGATTTTATTTATTTTTTTTTGTTCTTTCTCCATTCATGCTTTGTTTTGTGTTTTTTTCTTTTTTCTGTTTGTATCAGGCGAAAGATACTCTTCATTAGAATTCTTGTTGTTTGTGTCGCCCAAGATGCGGGCAGAATTACTTAATTTTAGCATAAAGTGTACATAATTTGACATTGGCAATAGAGAAGACAATGGCGACCGGAGCTGGGCTGACCGGAAACGAGCGGATAACGGAAAGAGAACGGTAACGGTAACAGTAACAGTTACGCGAACTGAAACGGGAACGGGAACGGAAGCGGGAACGCAAACAGGAACCCCAAAAATTGATTAATTGGTTTGTGAGCGTCTAATTAAATAAAGCGGTTCGGCGCTCGGTTCTCAATGGGTGCGGATGGTGCGGATGGTTGGGTGGTTGGGTGGTTGTGTGGGTGGCAAGGGGGGGGAGGGGGTGTCGGTCGAAGTGTTAGACCCACGTCAGCGTCACCACTTCGAGTGGGGGCCGCACTGGGCGTCGTTGCTTTACTTTAAAAGACCGCATTTTTACATTTTTGTTTTTTGTTTTTATTAATGTGACGGCTATTTGTTTCTAGTAAGCAATTACAAAGCAATTTTATAGCAATTACCTTCTTCTAACAGCTTGGGACAGGGCATTTTAATGCTGTTTAGGGCAACCACACCCGAAGCTCTAACCACTCCGCCACACACCCCCACCCGCCCCCAATCACTGAGAGAGCCGTGGAAAATATTGCCCGTTGAAATATGCAACTCACCCCGCACGAGTCGAAAGTAATTTTAGCCTGACTCTGGGACAGATGTGACCATGCCATGTGCTGTGAAATATTTGCGTTTCTCCCAATTACTTTCTTTGCTTTTACACCGATTTTCGTAATATTACAGATTAGTCACCTACTGTCAGCTATAATTAGCCCAAGTCCTCCAACAGGATAACATTCCCTTTCAGCTTCTTCGCATTTTCTTTTATCTTGTGCTGTGGCAAACGCGATAAAGGTCAGTTTGTCGGCTTAAAATTAGATAAATATACCCAAGCGTTGCCACCTTTACTTAAAAATCCGATTGTTGCCGCGGGCAAAGGTTATCGAATTCTTCTTCTATCTATACTATGAGGTCCATATGGTTACATGTGTCAGCCACCAATAGTTCGGATTAGATCAACTGATTGTGGTCTTGATGACACAGTAAAGGTCAGTTTGTCGGGTGAAAATGTGATGAATATTCTCAAGCGTTGCCACCTTTCCTTAAAAATCCGATTTGCTGTTGCGCGAAATAGTTATCGAATGCATCTTCTATCCATTATAAGAGATCTATATGTTAATATGTGATCAACAAAAGCTCGGGTAGTCAAATCCGAACTAACGGATCATTAGGTTCTATACAAAATGATTGACAATATATATATTGTATCAAAGATCAAAAAAGCAACTCAAAGCCGGTTTGAATCAGCTCAATAGTGCGAACCTCTGTTGGTAAAAAAAAAAAAACTTTAATAGGAAATTTTTGTACAAAATTTGTTTTAGGTAAGAACTTTTTAGTGATATCGATAATCGATATTCCAAAAATGTCCATTCGATAAATGAAAATACGTAAATACAGTAAATTTTGTAGAAAATTTGTATAAATGTGACCAAGTTGGGAAACACTTTACAAATGTTTAAACTTGAAATAAATAAAGTTTAATTTTTGATAAACGTTTGCCCAATGCTCAGAACGTGAACAAATATTTTCTTTTTAAATATGCCGAGGATTCCTTTGATCTATGTCGCAACTGCTCCTTGGCTTCTGGCTAGCCCTGTAGCCCCCCCTCCGCGAGACTCACAAACTAGAAGAAGAAGCGTGCAATGGTGAGTGGAGACCGCAGTTGACTTGTTAAAAGGCCAGCGGCCAGAAAAAGTGGTCTGTTGTTGTTTTTGTTTTTCCAAAAAATTTACCGATAATGCGTAAAATTCCATTAAATCGGGTGTAATTAAATGACATTTACTTTAGCCACATTAAAAAGAACATAAATCAGCGACTACTGCAGCAAAGCATATTTGGCTCGCGGCCCTCGGACCAGCTTCCGGCTCCTGGACCAGGACCTGGCCCTGGGCCGAAGACGGGTGAGGGGGGGCCGCTAAAAGTTTCGCCCTCGTTTGCGTACACAAAAGCCAAAACAAATATGGGGTGAATTGCTTTGCCGCATGCCGTCGCGGCGACTTAAATGGATACAGAGACGACGTCAAGGCGGAATCTGTAAAGAAACCTAATTTATTGAAAAATTGTTGCTCGGGGTGAGTCTCCTTGACTTGTTGTCCTTATTGTTGTTGTTGCTCTTGTTCGGCCGAAGGCATGCTGTGACCTTTTCTTTGTTTGTGTTCACAGTGTTATAAAGACAACATTCTACTACTTAATGTCCGTCGCACCATTCCCGGTGGCAGTTACGTTGCCCCACCACCACCACCCCAACCCAACCCCAACCCCAACTCAAACCCACACAGCTCGCGACCAAACGCGCTTTTGTAGAATGTTAAAAAAAAAGCCGAAAAAAAAATGTTGCATCAAAGAACAAGTTTTGTCCATAGCTTTCGCCCAGAACTGGGAACTGTCTAAAAGCCACAAAATCTTACATTAACGAAAAAATGTGAAAAACAAAATATTACTTTTAAAATGAGCACTTTCCACTTTCTACTTTCGTTGATTAGAAAATACTGTGATTCCCTCAGATGTTGCCATATTTACGGACATTTTTGGTACAACATCCTAATTTATTGGCAAGAAGAAAGTGGGGCAACACTGACAGCTAACAGTGCATAACTAATTTAAGAAGAATTTAAATACCTCAACTAATCGCTTTTATCGATAACGCCGATTTAACCGTTTCGTCACAATTATATATCTTACTTGAAAGAAAATATATATTAACAAGTAAGAGGTTCTAGTCGGGAGCTCCCGACTAGGGGATACCCTGAGCCCTCTTCTTCCAACAGGCGATGGGTATAAAATGAAAGATACTTGATAGCTTATTTTAGCTCTTATTATTTACCGAAATTGCTCAAAAAAACAGGATTTCGATATCGATTTGTATCGATTAATTGCAAACGGGGCAAGTTATCGAATATCGGAAAGAAACTCGATCTGCGCTGGCACTAGAAGGACCTACAGCTAAATTTAAAGTTTCTAGCTCTTATAGGTTCGGAGATCCTTGTGTTCATACAAACAGGCAGACGGACGGACAGACGGACATGGAGAAGAATCAAGAATATATATACTTTAGATGCTTCCTTCTGCCTGTGACATACATTTGCACAAATACATAATACCCTTCAGGGTATCAGAATATACTCAAAATGGGCTTTTAGAAATTAAAATAGAAATTTACGATATTGTGTATGGGCTTGTGTGGCCATAACCTATCTCGAACTTTGGTCAGTTCCTTATTGTAAAATATACATTCGTATTTATATAAATATATAAGTAGATATTTGTAATTAATTTGTACTCACCAGACTATTCCCATGGACGCCTTTTTTATCGTTATCTATCTGTAGGCGGAAGTCGAACTTTTATATAAACACAGCCCTGACAGAAAAGAAAAGCAGGGATAATGTTAATAATTTTGAATTAGTGAGAATTACGTAGCAGAGCAATATTTATAAATAAGTTATTCGTTGATTTTCAGCTCAGCTCAATATAAAAAAACATGCATACGATTGTAATAGTTGTTATTTTTTTTTTATATTGGCTATAATTATGTCTTAATTATGTTTATGATACGTACCAGTTTTTTCAATTATCTCCGCCATAGTCATTGCTTCCTCCATAGATGAAGCCGTTGTCTCCTTCATAGTTCAATCTGCCACCTTCTCCAATATTAAATTATTGAAGCCGCCATCTCCTCTTATATGGAAGCCGCCGTTTCCTCCATTGCTGAAGCTGCTGCCGTCGCCTCCTCAATAGTTGAAGCCACCATCTCCCGCATAGTTGAATCCGGCTCCTCCTTTGCTCAAGCTGCCGCCTCCTCCATTGCTCAAGCTGCCGCCTCCTCCATTGCTCAAGCTGCTGCCGCCTCCTCTATAGTTGAAGCCGCTGTCTCCTCCATTGTGCGAGCTGCCATCTCCTCCACAGTTGAAGCCGTCTCGTCCACAGTTGAGGCCGCCGCCACCATTATTAAAGCCGCCTCCTTCAATGAGACTCACTTGATTTCATGAGAATCGAGTAGTAGGGTACTAGTCGAGAATACGTTTTTTTTTTTGTAATATGCAGCGCAGCAGTGAATAAAATATGTGCATACCTTCTTACATATATAAATGCATACATAATATATATACACATACCTACACACATGTATAGATACATTCGTACAAACATTAATACATACATAGGCACGTAGATACAAACATAAATATATTTATGTACTTATGTTCCGCCAACTCACCACTTTTGCGGTTAGAATTTCATTAAGTTCCTATGTAGGGTATCGGACTAAACTTAAAACTTTTTTTGATCTACATTTTCAATCGAGGAAGCTGGGATTCTGCAAATAGTGTGAAGTCCGAGTAAAATAATTTTATTATAAGAAGCTTTGGATATTCATTTAAACGTAAAACCAACCAATTCTTTGACCTCTATTCCCACCAAGGAGGAGGGGATTTTCCGAAAAGTGTGAAACACCCGTTTTCGCATTTTTCCACACCTGAGGGTGGAATTTACCAAAACTATGTGCACCTCCATCACATAAGGTAACTACAGAAAAACCAACCTGGCTCTTACGGCTTGGGCTGTATGTTGATCATCAATCAGTCAGTCAATCAGTCAGTCAATCAGTCAGTCAGTCGGTCAGTCAGTCGGTCAGTCAGTCAATCAGTCAGTCAGTCGGTCAATCCGTCAGTCGAACCGGACAAAGAGTTTTATAAATAGAGATTTACATACATATATTTTAGATAAGACGGTGAAACAATATTTTTATAGCATACATTTTGGGGCTTGCCATATGCATTTGTCACTTTTTCGACTTTTGGACTAGCAAATTTGCGTAAACCTTAAGTGGACTTTGGTCTAAAGGCCACTCTATCTAACTATCTATCTTCTGGCAAATTAAATATTGATATATGCTTTGATAATTTGTCAAAGAGACAGTCGAAATGAATTGGGATAGACCACGAATTGCGAGCTGCTGTTATTGTAAATTTGACCGCACATATGTTGGAGCCTTATTTGGCGGGAGGGGGTGTGTGCGGAGTGTGTGCGGTGTGTGTGCAGTGCCTTAAGTGGGGTCAATATCCCTTCCAGCAGCCAGTTGCTACTTGCTGCCTGCTACTTGCTGCCTGCTGCCTGCTGCCAGTTAATCGGACTCAATTGCTTCAAAGTAACTTATACACGCTTTTCACGCACAAAACACGCCGAAAGCGTTGCTCATTGGACGAGCCCACAACAATATTTGTCTTTGACCCTATTATTTACTAAATTACCTTTTCCTTTTGGCAAGAGCTTACAATAACCCAAAACCAGCCAATGAACCACCCCCGCCCGCCCCACACGCTCGCCCGAGCAAACAACAAACTCCCTGCTACCCCCCGCCGTCGCAACCCGGCACATAACCCTGATAACGCACAATGCTATTGCCATTTCCGGGCCCATTGCCTCCATATGGGCCCCGGCATTCAGCTGGCAGGCTTAAGCATCCGCCAAAGTGTTGGGGGTTACGGCGGGGATGCGAGGGTACGTGTAGAAGGCTGTCGCTATCCACTCGCTAAGGTACTCGTCAGCATCTGCAGGTGAATTTATTTCTTTTGCTCGGGTTAATCCACTACAAAAACAAGTGAACTGAACTGCCGCCAAGTTGGACGTGGCGTAGAATTTGGTCTGGGCGTGCTCAAGGACCCACCCGGGCTTTACGTGTGCCGAGCCAGAGACTCTGTTTTGTCAGCGCCGCCCAAGTGAGCAGCCCCGAGGAGTTAAACGTGTGTGTACAAAGTGATTATCATTTCTTTAAGTGATTTCAACATTACCTTAAGGTATTTCGCCTTAATTGAAAACGTTTCCTTAAATGGCTGCTGCTGCTGCTGCTGCTGTTCCTGCTGCTGTGTTTGTGGTTGAATGCTCCAAAACTTTACTCCAGTATTCACTGTGATTAACTCTATAGAGCATTTATCGTACAAATAAACTCACTGCGTGGGCGGGCCGTGTGCGTGCTTATGTATGTGTATAGTTAAGTCTAAAAAGCAGCCAAAAGGTTTATGAACTCTGGGACAACACATTTGAAGAACACACAACAATTAGGAATTTACTTTAATCTTTAAGTTTGCACAAGGAAACTGACATTTTTGAGCCAATAATTACAATTATACCCTGTGTGCATACAATTTTATATCCGACCTGATTTCTGTTCTCAGCAATGAGCTCTAGAAAGATGTATTTGGGACTTCGATTGTTTTCTCCGTTGAGCATACGAATTCAAATCAGACATTTCAAGATATGTTATATATATATTTAACTGTAATCTATATTTTTAGTCCAATCTGTGAAACAACTCCCTGCCTTAAGACTCGGTTTTTGAGGATTTCCACGTCTTTGAACCCACGTGTTGGTTCAAATCTTTGTTCGGCGCATACTTAGAAAAGTTGAATGAAATTATTCAATTAAATTTTTTTTTTTTAATAATATGCTTAGATAAATCCAATCAGAGTTAGGGTCGAATTTTCACTTTGGAATTGAATCTCCTTTATATTAGAAATGCCGGTTTGAACCAGCTTAGTTCAAACCCGATTCTCAGCCTTGGTTCAGACCAATAATTAACTATTTAAGTATCGCATATGTGACAGATTTTTGTAGAGCCTAGTACAAAGTATTGGCTAGTCTAACTGCCAAGCTGTCATTTATTTGTATTCCCTATAACTATTGAAATTGAAAAAAGGGTTGTATTGCAGTTGAGCTAATGTAAGTAACAGGCAAAAGGAATTGCGACACTACAAAGAATATATATATCTCTACGAATAGCAGGGCTACAGGCTTTAAATTTAAGCCTATGTGGTCCAATCCAAGTGTAGCTGGAAAAACATAGCTTTCTATGCGATTCTCAAGCAGAAAATTGGATTGTTTTAGTCGGATTATAAGTAAGCAATATTAAGCTGGACTATTTGTAGTTTATTATACATATTAAACGATACATTGATCACATTCTTAATTCACTTAGTTACTTTCTCGATAGTTTGTTTTCCCAATCTAGTTGTAAAGCTAACATCGATTTTGCTCATGTTAAGATTTGGCTGAGCTCAAATTTAGTAGGTTGCTAATTGTTTTTGTTCTTGTTTTTTATGCTGACTGCATAATTATGCAAATATTTATGAATATGTCTGCAGATGGGCGTGACCCTTGGCTGCATATTTACGAAGTGGCCATAATTCCTTGACAACGGTTTGCGCCCACATAAAAGTTTATGGGCTATTTGGGGGCAAGGCGTGGGCGGTGTGGGCGGTCTGGACTCTGTTGTTGGGTCTGTGCATTTTAAACATTAATAGGTGCATAATTTAAAAAAAGCTAGAACAAATGAGCCCGCTATGGGCTAACAACGGGTTAATTAATAATGCCCCAGCCTGAAAGCCTAACCTGTACTTATTTGGGAATCCATTCAACAAATGGCAACTCTTTAAAAGGGTTTGTCTTTAAGTCCCTGGGCTGTACCCCCGCTCCGCACCTTGGAGTGAGTTTTTTTTTGTTGGTCGTTGCTTCTCCAGGCTGGCAAACTTTTTTATTTTAATTATTATTACCAGAAGGCTGTGGAGCAGCAATACTTAGCCCGAGCCCGCCGCCAGCTATGGATTGTCATGCAGCTCCAGCTAAATCCAAATCTAGCCGGGCAAACTTTCAAGTCCTGGCAATTACTATCTGCTCTGCCCGAGCGCTGGCTGCTCTTAATGAAGCCGCGCCCGTTCGCTTTCGCATTCGCATTCACGTTCATGTTCACGTTCACGTTCACGTTCATGTGCGCCATCCAGGACTGGGGTCCACGTCCACGTCCAGATCCACCCACAACCAACCGAAAACAATATTCATCCCATCACGTGACTCCGAATGTCGTCGTCGGCGCGCAGCCTGGCTGGCCTGAGTGCAGGCTCGGTCTGTCGTCAGGCTTGGAGTTTGTCGTTTTTAATCTCCAGCGCTTGGCAGCAAGGGTAGCAGCTGGTGGATGGGGCGGAGGCCAGCTGGTAGCGGGTGTCGGGATGTCTGGGGTGCCAAAATGATTGCGAAATTGAATTTTCAATTTTATATTTTTTTTTTGTGTTTTTTTGTTTTTTTGCGAATAAAAAATTCAAAAGCAACTCCGCTCGACTGTATCCAACAAAATATTTATTGCATATAAACTTTTATTACGATTTGTGTTTATTTGTTCAACCTCTTTTCAATTAGAAGTCCAAAAGTCGAGAGCCTCATAAAACAAAACCGAAATTCTAAGAAGTGCCAGTCGCGCATTAGCTAATGTTCATGATTATTAAAGCTGTGCCGCATAGCGTATGCCATGTTTTTCGAAACAGTACTAAAGCAGGCCTGCAGGCGCTTAAATTGGTTAAAAAGAAACATATTTATGTTTCTTAACCTTTCTTAACATTTCTTAACCATCATAAGATACATTAACGTCCATATATGTGTATGTCGTATAGGAAGACTTTATGAAAATCGCATAGAAAGGCAGCAGCGGCAGGTGGAGTGAGAGCGTAAGTGCGCGCATGGCATAGCGGAGATGTAGTTGATTAAATGAATTTTATGAAAATCGCATAGAAAGGCAGCAGCGGCGGTAGGTGGAGTGAAAGTGATAGTGGCAAAGCAAAGATGCAGTTGATTAAATGAAGCTTAAGAAATCACAAATTACCAAAGCCGTCGTCAATTTGAAATATGTAAAGCTCTTAAATGGGCTAAATTGAAAATTGTTGCCTTCAAAACTAATGGCAAAGTTGTTATGCCCCCACACAGAGTATAGCAAATTAGCGCGCCCTTTTCGAACGTCTTGTGATGCTTGCCGTGGGGTGTGGTGCGACCTGTAGTGGGCATTGCGAGTGGCCCAGTGGTTCGATATGACAGGGAAACATCACGCAACAGCTATGCAAGAGCAGCAGGAGCAACACCAAAATGATTGATGATTGTCATAGGCGTTGCCCACCAGGGCGAGTGTGGGGTGTTGGTTGTACTTTTCAATTATTGGTTCAACATGCTATCTGGTAGCTTGCGTGATTTGCTTTGTTTCATCTTTGTTTGCATTGAATATCACGCCGGGGACAGTCTGTCATTTGTGCATAACTTGAGCACTGGATTCCAGAATGGCTAAGTGACAGTAAACACTGAACACGGCAGGAGCACACCGAAAAACCCCGGATATATACTTATGTATATATATGTGCATATATATGGGCAGCAGGCATCTACTCATGATGATTCGTTAAAATCCGGAGCATTAGCAATATGCAAGCGTCATAGCACAAGTCACTCTCATTAATTAAACCTGATTCAGTTCAGTTATTACAGATTTAAATTTTCGCATTTTGTCAACTCATGGACAGACGGTCGACTAATCGAAATGTCTAGCCAAAGAAATCTCATTGTTTTTGCTTGTTCGAATTGGAATTGGAATTGCTATGAATTTATATTTATGATATATGTCTTTCGTAAAAAATCGAAAGAATTTTATTATATTTGCTACTATCTCACTTTTCTAGTATGAATGAATATAAAGCTTGAATTTGATGTTGTTAACACAATCTTTGGTGTCTTTAGTTCTTGTAGTTTTCAGAAGATCTAACTGAACGTATATGATTGATAGAGCTCATTGGGTAGGTAGAGAAGCTAACGGAATAGTTAACTAATTTTAATGGAATAAAGTAATAGATTAAAACAAACCCCATTAAGTAAAGGTAGCACAGAAATGAGAAAAAATTATGCAGTATATAAATGAATAAATAGATTAAGTTCTATATAAACAGATTGACAATATATCTCTATATATAAAACCGTTTTACTTACAGTCTGATTGGTGATCAATCATCAATCAAAGACGGGGCTTCGGCAAAATCCACTCGCATGTGTGGAAAAATCGCGTCAAACGTTTGTATGCAAATTTTTTGTTTAACTTTCGATCGGCCTCAAACTCATTTTCAAAGATCTTTGTTTAAATTCATTAAAGGGGTGTTTCGCACATTTAGTCCAAATGCATTTCTCTATGCGTATATGTATGAACACAAGCCCGAATACCTATGTACACATGCATGCATGCACACACACACACGTACATACATACATACATACATACATACATACATACACACACATACATACATACATACATACATACATACATACATACATACATACATACATACATACATACATACATACATACATACATACGCACATACATACATACATACATACATACATACATACATACCTGCATACATACATACATACATACATACACACATACATACATACATACATACATACATACATACATACATACATACATACATACATACATACATACATACATACATACATACATACATACATACATACATACATACATACATACATACATACATACATACATACATACATACATACATACATACATACATACATACATACATACATACATACATACATACATACATACATACATACATACATACATACTTACGTACATACGTTCATACATACGTACATACATACATACATACATACATACATACGTACATTCATACGTACATACATACGTACATACATACATACGTACATACATACATACATACATACGTACATACATACGTACATACGTACATACATACGTACATACATACGTACATACATACGTACATACGTACATACATATATACATATATGCACATAAAAAACACCAAAAAAAAAACAACAAAAAAAACACACCAAAAAAAAAACCAAAAAAACACCAAAAAAACACAAAAAAAAACGCAAAAAAAATACGCTACTAGCTAAGCATGAAAAACTGCAGAGCCTACTTGAATTCGTGAGAATCGAGGAGAAGAGCACTTGGTGGAAATGCGTTTTATTTAAATTGGCAGCACCGCGATGAATAAGCTTGGTTTGCGTTTGGTTTTAAAAAACAAACATGCATGCATACATACATATGTATATACATAAATGTACGCAAACATGCAAGCATACACTAATACACACACGTCCACACACACACACACACATATATATAACTTATATGGCATCGTACAACATACCTGTACTTTATATATGAACTAATAGCTAATTCGATGTAGTCCTTCAGACTGACTGGCCGTCTTGGGCTCTTTGACCTAGAAATAAGGTACTTTCTAGCATATTATATAAATGTACATAAAACTAACAATATATTATTATAAAATACTCTTATAAAGGTCTCCATGCCTATGCAAATGATATCCAATAAGTAATATACATATGTATATTATTTCTTTTATATATCATTAAGTTGATGTATAATATTTAAGTAAATCACAATTTTTTGTATATTATATAAAATTTAATAAAATAAATATTCTATTAATATGCTCCTGTAAATAGGGGTCATGCTTTCGTAAGAGATATCTGGCAAAGAATAAATATATATAAATTATAATATGTATCGTAGAGTTTATATTTATATCTATTAAAAAAAGGCAAACAATTAATGACAATATATCTATATATATAACTGTTTGTCCTGACTGACTAGCTGTCTGATTCGTGATCAACTCACAGCCTAGGAAGCTGATACTTTCACTGTAGTTACCTTATGTGATAAAGGTGTACGCCCTTACGGAGTTTCGGGAGATTCCCCCCGCACGTGGGGAAGAATCGCAAAAACTGTATGTATTAAACTTACAGTTTTTCATAAGGTTTGTTTCTTTGTTCATGGTTTGGCCTCTAGATCAATTTGGCATCAAAATCTAACAACATTATTTTTGGTCAAAATTCATGTGCAAATGGTGCCCTTAACTATCGTATATAGACATAGGCAAAAATTTCCCACCCCCATAACTCGGTCAAATCTAATCTGATTTTCACGAGGTTTGGCCATATTCATTTAGTTTATATATATTAATCAAATAAATGCAAACTATTTTAAAGCAGAACAGAAAATGCAGCAATTGTATATAATGAATAAATTGTCAGAAGTAATATTTATATTTAATATTTAAAAATATTTATGTTGTGCTCAGAATGCGGACGCTTCGCATACAGCCTCACCCATGGAATATGAAATTTAAATATATTGCTTAATTAATAATTAGCTCTTATTTTTGGGCATAGCTGTAATGTAAGCTTTAATGTTAGAATGCCCGACTAGCAGTTACTCTTTTTGCCCGATATCAACGAGTCCCGGGCATAAAAATAACATTATTTTCGATAAGCGAGTGTTTACTGTGAAAGTCATAATTAGAATAAGAGCTTTAAGTTTTGATATGAAAATGATTTAACGGCACAGTCAACCCCCCAAATACCGGATATTAAATTAAATGAGAATGAATTTTAGAAAAATCAGGAACTGTCTAAAACAATCAAACGTACTTGCTTACTTCCGCTTAATTAATTTTAAACCCTAAATTCAGCTGTGCCAACAGACTTTTCCGCTGCGAGCCGAAAATGCCCCTGGGCCAAACGAGGATGTGTGTGCAGCAGCCGTAGCCCGAACCGAAGCCGGAGCCAGAGTCGTAGCCGTAGCCGTAGCCGGAGACCGAACGTTGAACTCCAGCTCGATGAAAATGTTGTTCATGGCAAAACAACAACAAAATAAAAAAAAAAAAACCGTCCACATGGTTGGCAAATGGGCTTGTCACTGAGGGGCCTGGCTTTGGCTGAAACGGGCGCGAGTATTGGTAGCCAGAGCTTTGGCCTGTTTCTGTTTGGTTTCCCACTCCGTTCTCATTATGCACAAATTAAAATCTAATTGTAAAGACGGCAGCGGCAGCGGCAGAGGCGGCCACAAATCAAGCAAACAAAGAGCAAAGTTATCCGCAGGCCCACACACACCACGCACCCAACCCCAACCCCTGGCCCTGGCCAGGATCGGGCCACCAGTTACGGGTAGCTGCCCCATTGAAAGAGTCGCAAATTGTTGCTTGCACGGCCGGAGAATGCCTATGCGGACATTCCTTTATGCAAATTAATTTCAATTGATTGCGTTTGAAACACTTTTTATTTTGACATTCCACTGACGCAAACACATTATCCATTATCCTTAGATAAACAACATCCACACCGCTTTGATGTCGTTCATGTGGACATTGTATGCCATATATTGTTATTTCACAATGGGCTGCATTGTGGGCTACTATCACAGCAGGTACTTGACGTTTCCCAACGGGAAAGGTCAGCCACGACGGCGGAGCTGGACCATGCCAGAACATTCAAATCGATTTCGAGATATAACTCTTAGGCATAGCTTTAAGATTATAAGTTCTAGCTTAACCAAACTTTGTATGTAGGTTCACGTAGAGTTTATACAGCTTACAAATATTTCAAATTTTAGATACCTCCCCCGGTTTCTTACATACTTAGAATATTAGGTAGAGCCTTGCTCTTTGGTATGTGCACACTTTTGTATGCCACATTCAACTCTTAAAAATTAAAAATAAAATCGGATTATAAAATCCGAAGTTAAATTAGTTAGATAAGGTCAAATCATTGAGTATCGTAATATCGTCTTAAGGATTTGGTATTTGAACCAAAAATGCATAAAATATCCTTTGCGAGGCTTTGAACACTAGGACGACCATTAAAATTTGAGCATGTGGTCACACTGGTTTGCTATCAATGACACAAACCCAGCGATCAGCATGCCAGCGCCATCTATTGAGATACTTTGTATGCTGACATTCGCATAAAGTAAACCCCCTTAAAGATGACTTTTGTAGTCTTCGAATTGTGAAAATTCTAGGGGCTGCGACGAATATATCCAAAAATCATGTCGTACTATAGAATTTAACATGCAAATAATTGGTAGAGTTATAATTGAGAATAATTTAACTGATCATTTGAATGTCGTCTAAAATTTAAGTAAATACAAGGCAATTGAAGAATATATACTTAAATACATATGCTGCTTATATTTCTTTGGATTTTATATCCTTACAAATACATTCCTTGCGTTGAATAGTTCCAACCCTTTGCATTGAATCGCTGATGGATTACAATACGAGTCAAGCCCACTTAAAAAGGAGGCGTGGTCAGAACCACCCTTCAGTACAAATGAAAAATATTTTTTAATAAAACCTTTAAAAATGCTGCTCGGTTAATATTCTTGTGACTGCAGTATTCGCCTGGGGATGCCTGCCTGTCTCATTAAGGGGGGTTTCTTTTCTTTCTAATCATAATATATGCAAAGGTCTTTGATGAATAAACGCGAATAAAGAATACCATGTGTACAGTTTGGAACATATCGGTGATATATATGAGCTATTAGGAACTGCGCCATATAGGTTCTCGCGGCTTGCCCGCCTGTCAGTGGGCGTGGCTAAAAATATATATACTTAACTATATCTTTCAATTTTTAATTCTAGCTTCGAAGTGACAGCAAGACTTGGAAAATAGTACAAGATATATACATATCTGTAATTCATGTTTTCGCAAAGATTAGATTAGATATTTAGATCTTATGAGAGCTATTGAGATAACTTTACTCACATTTCTATATACTAGCAGGTATTCCCCGGCCTTGGATATGGAAAGTTTCTTACTTCCATTTAGAGATATCACCTTTTCACTCATTTTCCGCCCGTGGAAAATTAATAGGTGTATTTAAAATAGATATTTGAAAATGTGTTTAAAGTGAATCAAATAAAGAGCCAAAAGTTGGAAACAGCATTTCCCGTCCATTAAAATTTTGTGTTGAGAATCTTGAAAATAAAGTTTCGCTTAAACAAGCTTTTATCCGCATTTATCCATCCATTGTGAATTTTGCGAAAAATGCGAGGTACGTATCACAAATATTTTGGATGGTAAACAAAAAGTTACATACAATCGATTTTCGCCAATTTTCCACAGTTGCAAGTGGAATTAACTCCGTCTTAGCTTGTGCCTTCATCACATAAGATATAGTTACGATTTCAACTGAGCGTAGATCGGTCAAGACAAACAATTTAATATACATATATAGAGATAATCTAATTCTAGTGATCTTTGGATATCATTTTGCTGCTTCAAAATTTAACAATTATATACAATTTTACAGAGAGAGCGAGAGAGAGAGAGAGAGAGAGAGAGAGAGAGAGAGTGCGTGCGGACTTTGCTCTTTGGGCTTTTGATCGATCAAAAGTGCTGGCTCACTTTCAGCAGATTACTTGAGTTTTGGACACGAAATGTATTTCATTATGTTGATTGACGATGTACAATTTGGAAATGAAATTATGATTTATACGGTTTTCCTTAAAGTATCTACAAAGCGTACACCTATCCAGTGTACCAGAGACAATAACTGTTGCAATGAGTTGCGTGTGCGTGTGTGTGTGTGTGTGTGTGTGTAGTGAATATTGACTGCCATTGATTAATCATTCCTGGCGCCGCAACATCGGGTGAAATGCTGGAAAGTGCAACTAGACACGCGTACTTGGAAATAATGCGGCACAAAGCGAAGCCGCCCGAACAGAAACGCCCAAAGGTAAGAGAGGCAAAAAAACGACGAAGAAGAAAAGAACAGGATGAGAATAAATATAATTAACTGCTTATCGACGGGGTGCGAACAAACCGGCCGATTCATCTTGAGTCCAAAATCATGCCAGATCACCCAATGTGCCCCATGGACCATGTCAAAGTGCGACTGCGACTGCGAGTGCGACTGCGAGTACAAGTGGGCCGATGTCTTGGATATTGGTTGGGAATTGGTGTACGTCTATTGGAACTGGGATTGGATTTGGGTTTGGGATGTGGGATTTGGACAGGTAGGTTTTGATGCGTTTGGTGCTATGATTTTGATTGATGATAAACGTATGTTCCGACTGGCATTTGGCTGACTAACTCTGACGGACTGGTCAGCGACAGTTGCTTGAGGGATCTCTCTGTGTGTGAGTGTGTGTGTGTGTGTGTGTGCCCAGTGTCACTAACAGCTAACTGCAAACAGTTAACAACTGACAACTGACAACTGCCAACTGCGAGGACTCGGTATGCGGATGAGGCAGCGTTTACCAGTTGCCGGCAGATATAATCGGTAATTGGCTTTTTGGGTCGTACGGCAGCAAAATGAAAACAGCAGGCAGAAGGATGCTGGGCTGGAAGAAGCTGCTGTTGCCAGGACACGTATCGATCATGGATATATATCACAGGCGGTGCCAGGCGGTGAGAGAGAGGGAGGGAGAGATGGGAGAGCGGGAGAGCGGGCGAGTAATTACACGCACACACACTTGATGTGAATAGGATAATTAGCTGTGTGTTTTGGCCTTTGTGCCTTTTGTTGCCGCTGCTACTGTAGTCCCCGGCTAAGCGCGCGGCTCTGCACGGTTACGGCTCGACTTGGCCCGGCCCGGCCGGGCGAAAAAGGCCACCGGCCTGCCACTGGGCCATACGGAATGCTCTTTTGCCCAGAATGCTCAATTGCCATTGCCATTGCCATTGCCATTTTTCGGTTTTCAGTATTTAACGCTTTGCTGCATTGTTTTGCCTGCTGCGCTGTTTTGTTCGCCTGCGCCCCTACACACACACACACACACACACACACACACACACACGCATACACACACAGAGCGCTCGGTGCGGCGCTTTGTTAAGCGCATGGCGCTACGCAGGCAGCGGGATCGCAGCCAGGATCAATGCAGATCCTGTGCCATTGTGTGCGCCTTTGTTCAACCTGCTTGACCTATTATTTTAATTATTCATTCGCAACACTGTCCCATTGTTGGCCACATTGTGCCCTCTACACTGTTGTGTTTACCTTGATGCTAAGCAGCCGCATCCAAAAATCCGGCGTTAGCCTTTTCCAAATTCTCAATTCTCAACTCTCAATTCTCAGCTCGCAATTCCCTCAACTCTCAGCTTCGCCTTTGCGTCTTGCTGGCTTTTGGCTAATCCGGCGGGTTCGCTGGCATTTTGATGGGAATTGCATTGTGGATTCACATATTGTTTTATTGTCCTCTCTCTGCCGTATTTATGCTATTTTGCTTTTACAAAATTATAATTGTCTTAGGCTTATATTTTAGGCAGTAGAATTTTAAAAAAGAAATAAATAATATATCAAATTAAATTTGGTACTACAAATAACTTATGTAAAGTATAAATATAAAAAAAAGGGTTCATAAATACCAAAAAACAGACTATTAAAGCGTCCTACTAATGCACGCATGCCAGGGATGGGCAAGAGTTTCCTAATGGACTCCACCTACCATGCTATCTGTATATATCAAAATATATATATTTATATAGAGGTATGTACTGGATTTAATGTGCTTGCCCAGATTTGTGGCGGCGCTTGTAAATGATGACGCAACTCGATGGCGTTATAATTAAGGTACACACAAAATGAGAAGTGCTCCGAGGGGGCTCCGAGGAGGCAAACTCAAGATGACGATGAGTGCCACCTGGCAGGCATTAGGTAAAGAAAGAAAAAAAGAGAAAAAAAAACAGATCCATAGACTAAAAACACAAAGCCAGCATAGCGCATGGCCCGTTCCCCAATTAATCAAGTAGAAAACCAACGACAAAACCCGCGACAAAAGAGATGAAAACGCAAAGAAAGAGTTGGTCATGATCATCAGCTGGGTTCCAGTAGGCGCTATAAAGAAGCGATATGAAAAGAATGACATCTTATTATACTCTAGCAGAGAAAGTCCATGAGCTAGCCAACACAGTGTGTATTAAGAGGCCAGATGGTCTGACACCAAGTCGATTTAGGCTAGAGTATAAAAGTGTCCATAGATTCTCCAGCGTGTGTGTGTGAGTGTGTGTATCTGAGAAGCTGTCATTATCAATGCGATCATCATGACACGGATTGAAGCTCACGATCCGGCCGGTAACTAATGTGGACAATAAAAGCCCACAAGTCTCATATGGGTCTCTCTGGAACTCGTGTCAGTCTTTTGCCGTAATTGGTTTAGAGCACGTACTCAAATATATGTGAGTGTATATATATATATGTATATAAGTCTGTCTGTCTGTGTGCCATAGGAAGAGCCAGACCACGACGAAGACCGCTAATTGCAGGTTTGGTCCGAATCAGAGCGGTCGCTATAAAAGATTTTTACCATGCTGACACGGAATGTCATTACACTTGAGACCTTTCCGAAACGTCGCCGCGTCTTGATGATGCACTACAATTGCAATGCGAGCATTTTGTGTATTAGCCCGGTTTCGTTTTTCAGTTTTGTCATTGGTTTGGGCAATTTGTGGCTAGGAAAATTAGCCCCACTTCATCTAGACAATAACGATGACAACGACTTCCTTTCTGGTGCTCTAATTATAGCGTGACACCAATCAGCCAGTTCTTGCAGGAATCAAACGAGTAAATGCAAGCGAGTAAATTGACAGAAGCAAATTATTTAGCGAAATTAAATTAAGATTCAACTGTTTTTACTCGCCAGCTATTGGATATGTAAATTCGATCGAGTAAAACCAATAAGTAAATTTAAGCGAGCTCAGTCCGAGGCAGCACATTATTTGGCAAAACATAATAAGTATGTAGTTTAGTCATCCCCGCTTAAAATAATCCAAAAGTTAATTCGAACGAGTAAGGACGAACGAGTAAAGACGAATGAGTAAGGACGAACGAGTTGAGAAGATGGAGTTAAGACGAGCTTGTGAGGACGAACGAATGAAGACGAGCGAGATAATGCAAGCTTTAAAGGCGAGCGAGTAAAGAGGAGCGAGAACGAGTAAAGACGAGCGAGTAAAGACGAGAAAGTTAAGACGCACAAATTAAGACGAACGACTCAAGCCGAACGAGTGTAGACGAGCTTTTTAAAATTAACGAGTTAAGACAATCGAGTAAAGGCGGGCAAGTAAAGGCAAACGAGTCAAGACGAGCTTGTTGAGATGAACGACTTAAGACGATCGAGTTAAGACGATCGAGTTAAGACGAGCGAGTAAAGACGGACGAGTAAAGACGAGCGAGTAAAGAGGAGCGAGCTAAGACGAATTAGAAATGGTGAACGAGTAAAGACGAGCGTGTAAAGCGAACGAGCAAAGACGAACGAGCAAATAAAAGCTAGTTAATTATTTGAAGCAACTTAAGCTATGTAGTCGAGTATATGCGAGGGTCTGCCCATGTTTGAGCAGTCGTATTCATGGCACCCACGCCAATTGCTGCAAATGTCCATAAAAGAAGCCGACAAAATTGCATCTGAAAGGTAAAAGCATGCAAATATTTGCCAACTCTGCAAATCATACACATAATTGGAATTCATGTGTATATATGTATGTATGTATGGACGAGAAGTAGTATATTGTGGAGACTCTCTATATACGATGTACATATGTATGTATTTGCTAGCCATTGTGCTGACCGACTGCTGTGCATTGAGTTAAAAAAAAAAAAGAAATAAAAATAAAAAATAAAAAGAAAACAATGGCATTGGCCACGTCCTGCACAACGGGCCCACACACTTTTCCTTTATTCATGGAGAACTGACTGGCGGCCTTCGTGGCTCGTCCTTTTATGCCACACGACCAAACATTTTGTATATGAGTATTTAATTAATCCGCAGTTGACTCACCAATGAACGCTTGGGGTGCCTTCACCCCAGCACTGGTGTATACACCATACACCATACACCAGGCCGGGCCTTTGAGATTGAGCAGGATGTGCCATCATTGCGCAATTTGAAATGGTCGAGTGCGAGCATGAGTGCGAGTACGACTCCGAGTCCGACTGCGAGTCCGACTGCGAGTAGCATATGCAAAACGAGTACGGCGCATTCAACTTATAAGTAATTCCCTGTCTCAGGCATCCTTGTTGCCTGTCTCAGGCATCCTTGTTCCCTTGTGCATCCTTCGCCCAGCTGTCGTTGACCATTGCTACTCCGTAGGATTTTGTACTCCACAAATCTAATTTTATTTTCACGGCTCAAACCAACGCCTCTTCATTAGATTCGATTCGTGAAGATCGGACTCGAACCTTTGTTTGTCAAATACTGTCATTTTACTATATATACTTTTTATATTCAAAGTTCAAATCGGTTCGGTTACTTTACTATTTCCATTTATAATTCCTTCCTTACATTCATATTCACGCGATATAACATTATGCCCTATCACGCCACAAATCTCACTTTCAGTCTCAAAATGTTTTTGGCTTACATTTTCTACTTCTTTTTACTATTTCCAATATATTGCATTGTCACATTTATATTTACATATCTACAAATCCAAAATGGAAGAAATTTCATTTACAGCGCACCCGGCACTCGAAATTGTGTAAGGGTGCAAGTTTTTGCCCGACGATCCTCATCGTTTTGTTTTTTCTCTCTCTCTCTTTTCTCATCGCTGTCATTGCCATTCAAAAATCTCGACAATTCCAAATCTAATTCCAATCCCCTTTCCCTTTTCGGTCCCCTGCACTGGCAGCAAATACAAATAAACAAACATTAGCTTATTGGGTTATACGTAAGTGCGCAGGATGTGGCAAGGGTTCGGCTAAATTGATTCCATTTTGGTTCCTTTTGTACACTGGGATCACAGAGGATTATATATCAAGCTCACCTAGTTATTACAAAAAGTATGTATACATATGTATGTACTATAAAAATGGGCGAAATCTTGTCGGATTCATTTTGCAACTAAAAGTGTCGAAGGGGACTTTGAAAAGATGTCTGAATACTAGGATGAGTTATTATTATTATTATTTTGATGTGCAGCAATAAATCGCTCAAAAGCTGTGCAGATTTTCTTGTAATTCCCAACTAGTTAAGGCTTTAAATAGCTAAAAAGGCGCTTTCGAAACGGATGCCAAACCTAATTTCGATAAATATTTATTCATAATATATTATACAAAGAATAAGTACAATGAATAAGCAAAAGATAATATGCAAAGACTATGAGATGACTATGGGATGAAATTCAATATTTGTACTATTATTACCAATAGATAAATATGTTCGTGTAAAATTGAACACACAAACACATCATTAGGGACATTTACTTCGTCGAAACCCTGCAACTTGCCCAATTCAAGGGCCGAATCCGGGTTTTAAGACCCCAAGTGCTTGGTGCTTGGTGGATGTCCTTTTGTAGAGGGCGTGGCTATTGTGGGCGTATCTCAGCGAGCAGCTGTACGAACCGAAGACATTTTATTCCTGTTCACATCTAGTCACGATTATATTTTAACAACCGAGAAACAAACCAATTTAGTATCGCTTACAATGGACGCTCTCGTGTCAAAAGCACATTTTTTTAACCACTGTTAACAGCACGCACACTTACACACACACACACGCATACACGGACGAAGACGTATGTGTGTGTGCATATAATATACCTGTAGCAGAGCTGAGGCAGCTACCGAAATGTTATCTTTATTTGAAACGGAAGAGTGACAGTCATCATCATCAACTCCTGCCTCCTGCTCCTCCTGCAGATTCTCATAACAAAAAACTGAATTCATTTTAAGCATATCTCTAAGTAGCCGACATATAGAGGGTAGGGTATATGTGTAAGTACTCGAAATACAAAAATTAAAATAACTGATAAATAGTTGTTAATATCTCTGAGACGCCTTGACGCATGGGAACTTTATCTACTCATTGATGCTGATTATGCATATTGTTTATTTTATCGTAGATCTATATCTATGCAGCTTAAATAGTCAAAAGTGAGAACTAAAATAGGGTTTCGAGTAGTTCGACTGGTAAGTGGGGAAAAACTGCGATCAAAGTTTTTATAAAAGCCTTTCCAGCTTAGGAGACTCTGGGAGACTGACGGTTAAAGTTCCGTAGATATTCAATTTCAACATTATTAATTTTTTAATTTTCTTACATTAAGAACAAACACAACTTAATTTAAAATACAAAGCAATATAAAATTTGGAGAAAATGTACTATTGAATCACAATCGGTAATCTATGTGATGTGATTCCTTAACATTTTAGCCACATTTTTTTTACCACAATTTTCAAATGCTCTACTTTTGGTACAAGTTGTGATCCCTTGCAATTTTGTCAAACTAAAGAATTGATTTTTTGAATGCCAATCAATCGTGCGAGTAAAAAAAGCTATATCATTCAAATATCGGACAATTTTTAATCGAGATATTCAAGAAAGCAATTGCTGTTGTTAAATTTGGACAATATTTAAACTTTTGATATCTATCAATAGTGTTGATCCCTACGAGCATTGGTTTATGATATTTCATTCCAAAAACAGACCATTTTTACTCGAGACATTACAATTGTAATAAAAAGTCAGACAATACTTAAAATGACCATAACTTGGATAAATGAAATAATCCTTTTAAATGTGTATCACAGTAACTAAATGTATAATGCTTGTAATATTTCATCTATACAGATTTACACGAGACTATAATCAATGATTGGAATATCTAACTTCAAGAAGAATTACACTTTGGACGTAACCAATATGGAGTATATGCATACGTGTATAAAAGGAAAATATAAAAAATAAAAAATATAAATAATGATTTAAAAAGTCAGTTTATAATTTCTGACAACTAAGACAGACTTCAATATATAAGATGACTTGAAGCCAAGGATTGATGATATAAACATGCAACAATTAAAAAGTATAGCATAAGCTATAGAATTATCAAGAAGTTCTATAAGTTGACGATAAGAAGAAGAAGTAGTACATACAGCTTTCCCGAGGCGTTCTTTTGAACATAATTGCGCTCCCGATCCGGGCATCATTTTGGGAGGTTTTCCAAAGGAAACCCCTTCCAATAAGTTGCAGTCGGGTGGTGAGTTTTCATTGGTCGCGAGGCGCATATACTGCCTACAAGCGAGCACACACACACACACACACACACACACACACACGCATACATTATATGTGCATTACGCGATGATATGACATAATGGCATGGGGTTAAATTACGTTTACAGCGCCCAGTGGTTGGTTGCAGCCCTTACCGCCATTGAAATGAACTGTTTCTCGAACCTCAAATCGTAATTGGAATTTCAATCCGAGTTCTGTCTGTGTGTGTGTGTGTGTGTGTGTGTGTGTGTGTGAGTGTGTGTGTGTGCAGCTGAATGGTTCGATGATTATTAAAATCGAAAGACTAGCGACAATTGATGAACCCGGCCCAGGTCCAGCCTCAATCCGTCGAGCGATTCCGCAGTTCACGCAGAGACAATGCAAATGTTGTTTGCCCTTTGTTGCAGGTGCGCATCCGCAAACAAAACAAAATGTGGGTGCGTGTCTATGTGTGTGTGTGTGTGCGTGTGTGTGTGCCCTTGTTGTTATCAAGGCAGGCACAACAGGCAGGCTCCCACTTTTGCTGTTCCCCTTCCTCGCCTCGACTGGGCCGCAGTCACTTAGCCAGTCAACTGTTTTGCGGTATTATTGCCGTTACTTTTGTTGCTGCGATTCCGTTACTTTTGTTGTTGTTGTTGTTGTTGGCAGATTGCTTTGCGATTGTTTTGAAAAAAACGAAATAAAGATGGTGTTGGCGATGGCCGACGAATGGTGACGGAACTGACGCTGAGGCGGAGGCGGAGGCTGCCACGAGCACTTCCCGACTCCAACTCCAACTCCGGCTGCAGCTCCGGTTCTGGCCAACAAAAGCCGTAAAAATTGCGGATTACAATCGCGGATTTCCATCGCACAATTGTTTATTATTGCTGCCGTTGCTCCCCTCGTTGCGCTGCTTTGACTTGTTCCTTCTTTTCTTTCTGTTTTTTTGCCTTTGGGGGCACTTAGCCCCGCCCACCGCCCACCGCCCAGCGCCCAGCCGGTCATTCGTTCGCCTTCAGTGACAGGACACGGCGACGTTTCATTTCTTAGTTCATTTTGTGTGTTTTTTACTTGTTTTTTTTTTTTTTGTTTGCATATTTTATTTTGCTGTTGCTGCTTTTTATTTCAATGCCACACGAGAGAACATTTGTGTTTGTGCGCGCCTTTTGCATGTCCTTATTATTGTATAGCCCCCCGCTCAGCCCCCCTCACAGCTCCTGGCACTGCACTCACTCCCACGGCTTCTCCCACTCTCTCTCTCTCTCTCGCTCTCCCACTTCTGTGTTGCCCTTTTGGCCCGTTTGCGCTTTATTTTGTCTTATTTGTGTTTGTTTTGTTTTGTTTTGTGTGCGTGTGCTTTTTTGTGTTTTTTTTCTTTTTTGGTTTGGTTTGGTTTGTTTTGTCTTCTTATGCTCCTTCCTCGAGATTCTCAAATTTGCTAATTTGTGAACTTTTGTGTTCGCATTACAATTCGTTCTGTTCATTTCTGTTCTGTTCTGTTCGGTTCTGTTCTGTTCAGTTCTCCCGAGTTCAGTTCAGTTCAGTTCAGTTCGTTCCGTTCTGCCTTGGCTGGCATTTTGGTGTTTGGCGTTGGGAATTCGAGCGGCAGCGTCCTTTGCGTGGGTCGCCGTCTCGCAGATCCTTGCCGACTTGTGCTTTGTTTTTTTTTTCCACTTTTTATTTTCCTGCTTTTTTGTTGTTGTTGTCGTTGCTGTTTCCCCTTCCGCCTGGCGTCCCTTGACTACATTAAGCTGCTCAATTTTTTTTTTCGCTTTGCCTGGGCGGGGGGTGACGCTCGCCTCAATTCAATTTAAGACGATAACATCTTATTTTGTATTAATAAATACTTGGGCCGTCGTTTTCACAGCTACCTTGTCAGCATAATTTCGTTAATCATTGATATGCCATCCTTGAGCACTTGACTGCCTCTCATATAATCAATTACTCAATATACGCACAAAGTAAATGTAAATACACGTCCACTCGCACCTGTAGGAGCTCAGCTTTGATCACTGTAATCGGACTTTAGTAGCTGTCTAAGAAAATATTCACACTTGACCAACGAGAAACTGGATATCTTCACGGATCAGGATTAATGTATGGAAGGTCAGCTATATTCTGTTGTGCATTGATTCTACTGAAAGGCTACTGATAAATGTCATCTTGTGGTGGCAGAAAGAAACTACTGCTTTTTGGGTAAAAAAAAGATACCCAACATATTCTTCTTGGTATTCTCTTCGATCATGAAAATCGCAAAGAAGGGCGATTCAGATTTACAAGGCAGAGATAGGCAGGTTAAGAGAAGAAAATGACGTGTTATACAACTTAAAATATTTGTAATATTACTTCAACATCACTCATATATACAGATCATAGTAAAAATAATCCATTTGAAGGCATGAGAATTGCATAGAAAGGCTATATTTGTAAGACAGAGGTGGAACGAGAAATAGACAGAGAGAAATAGACTTAGAGTGTCAGCTAGAGAGAAATAGAGAGAGAGAGAGAGAGAGAGAGAGAGAGAGACTTCCATAGGAGTTTCAAAGGAATACGAATATTTTCCAACAATTTGTTGTCCATTCACGTAATTTTTATAAGTATTAGTTCAACCATCCAATTCTCTATAAATTTATGACTAGGAATTAATTCCACAAGTCCAAATGAGAGTAGTTGTCCTGGTTTCGAAAAGTGCGTAGCCGCAGCAACAGAAAATTGAATAAAAATTGAAATTGGAATGAGAACTGGCAGTGGAACAGGAAGAGGAAGGGGCACAGGAACTGCAAATGGACCAGGTATAGGCAGGCAAAAGAGGCACGCAAAAGCAAAGGAAGAAGTGCGCATTAATTAAAATGTGAAACCTAATAAATTTAAATTACAACTTTCAATAAAAACTTTTTAACGCCCGCCTTTTAGACGTCTCCGCCTCCGCTGCCCCAGCCAGCGATTCAGCTCAGTCTCCAGCCCGGCAGATGCTCGAATCCTCGAGCTCAGCTGAGGTGAGGTGAGGTGAGGTCGGAGGCAGCTCGAAACTTTCATGCGCTGAAATTATTTAATGAGCATGAAAATTGCGGGGCAGCCAAAAAAAAAAACAACAACAAGATATATATCTATATATATATATATATATATATATATATATATATATATATATATATATATATATAGTATATATATATATATATATATATATATATATATATATATATATATAAAGAAACAACAACAAGAAGCGCAGCGAAGTGAACCATATTTGGGTTCTTTTCCAGTTCAACCCCAAAGAAAAGGGCTGAATAAAAAGCTAGCGCGACAAATAGATAACCTCAGGTAAAAATTAATAAACATCCTTTCCGTCCGCCCGTCTCTACGAAACTGGCGCAGGAGGCGAGCGGAGCGGGTCGAACTGAAACAACAACGAAACAACAAAAAAACCCAGATGCGATGGATACCCTGGCTAATGGGGAAGGGGAAGGGTGAGGGAGGGGTGGTGGCACACCAAAACCTCCAACAACAATTGCGGTGCGGCAAAGCGACGGTTGTTGTTTTTCTTGTAATCAAAAGCGTTTTCATTGTTTAACAATTAAATTGCTGGAAAAGGCATCATTAGCAGGCAGTCGGGCCAGTCACAAGTCGCGAGTCGCAAGTCACATCCAAATCCTGGCGGAGTGTTCACTTGAATGCCTGGAAGAATGGCTGCCGCTGCTGCTGCTGCTGCTTCTGAGAACAAAGAAAACTACGCAGGCAAAGTAAATGAAAACATCGCTGGAATACCCCACGGTAATGGGTCGCCCATTAATGAAACGGAACAAGCGCCTGGCTAGGCCAGCTGTGGCACCCAGGACGCAATCCGGACGGGGGCCAGTCATCGCAGCATCCCGGCAAGCCGGAGAACCAGAGCAAAGTTCACTTTCAGGCAGACAAACACACAACGCCAGACTTTGCCAGACAACGTAGACAAGGCGTCTAAGGCGACTGCAGCTTTTGGCTTTTGTGCTGCTGCGATAGATGCGAGGGGTGCGGGGGGTGCGAGGGGTGGTGGGCAGGGCTTGGGGGTATACGCATTACGTGGAATCAATTTCGAAGGTGGAGAAATTATGAGCAGCCTCTACGCAGCTTCAATTTTGGCCGACCTTCTGGCTAAACTTTTGTGCAAACAGTTGTTTAAATATCCAGCAAACACGAAAGGGTTAAATTCATAATATGGCCAAATTAGATACAGCGGGCGGCACGGTCATAGAATAACATAATAGAACATGCCCCTTGCCCCCCCCCCCCCCCCCGCCCTTGCCCCCTTTTTGTACTGTTGTCGTCGTTGTCGGTTGCCTCCATCCGCTCGCTAATGAATTCCCAGAAGGAAATTTTCATGAATTCGCTTACAAATTTTAATACTTTTTCTTGTCGCTGCCCCACCCATCGATGACGCTCTCTCCCCCTCCCCTCTACCCCCTCCCCCTCCTCCTCTCTCTCGCTCTCTTTGTGTCTCTTGTTTTCTCCTGTTACTCTTAAGCTTAACTGCCAGCATCTCCTCCCACATAAAATAGCTTAAGCTATGAACTCAACAGAATTTAGCTGCTGCAATTTTCCTAGTTTTTTGACCATTGTTGAAAACTTGCGCTCAGAGCTTTTAGTCCATTTCAACATATAGCTAATCCTGGTATTAAAAGAATTATCGGCATTAAAAACTATTCTGCATATTAAATATATTATAGATGCACATCTGACGGCATTTCCCAGCAAACTCGAACCGCAACAAAGTGAAATTTTAATGGAACGAAACAAGTTACGAAATTAAAATAGTTGCTTTCAAGTGTTTTGTTACATTTTGTTGAAGATTGTTCATTTCAATCGGGAAATTAAACGATTTACTAAAATTGTTCAACAGAGACCGTTTATTACTGAGATACCAGATGCATATCTAATGCCAGCTCGACATGTTTATATGATTTGTTTTCAACTTTATAAGATTATCTATCTAAAAACATGTTGCTTTGCAAACAACGTGCTCTCAAACTTGACTTTACAGAAAATTTTAATAGGAAAATGATTATTTAGAGCAAATTGTATATATAGTGTACTTTTATCTAGTTGATGGCAATTGCTACTATTTAAATGTTGACTTTCATGAAACTTTTAATATTTATGTGAGTATTTATAGCATATTTTATATATGTTTATATTACTTGTATAAGAAAATCATGTAGTTAAAACCAGATTATTTATATTAACTTATCATTCGGTTTTACTTCATATTATTTAAGTAAACTTATCATTTAGTTTTCACTTCATGATAAGTTTTATGTAGATAAAATATATAGATAATAAAAATAAGATTTAAGTTGATTGACAGTTACTTGAAAGTCCAGCTTTAAATCCTAATTATTAATCCTATTATTATTTTTTATTAAACATTGGTTTGTTTCGGTATATTGTTAATAAGTATAATTTATATTTATATTTAGATTAGTTTTACCATTAAATATTGTTGTACCTAGGCATGAGTTTATTAATTATATTTTCTATTTATAATATATGCTTAATAATATTATATATAATATATGCTAAATATATTATTTAAACATTTCTATAAAACTGAGAATTTATTTAGGAATTTTATTAATTTAACATATTTTTCTGCATTAGGTTTAAGTTAAGGTTAAGTTTGTCAAATTATCTTGATTGGAAAACTCTTTTCAAGTGTTGGTAAAGACGGAGCAGGATTCTTGCATAACTTTATATTAATATTTCAGACAATATATTTGAATTATGAATATTAATTTATATATATAATATGCAATATTTGTTCATCTTATATCAAGTTTTTTATTATCCTTTATTGCATATATAGTATTTACTTATCTTATGTATGCCTTAGTTCTCCAAGGTGGCCAAAGGCCATAGAAACTCTTATTCAAAATAAGTTAGAACTTGATAATTTGGAACTAAGCAACTTTTATGCTTAAAACACGTATACTTATGTATTTTTGGTATGCCAATTAATTTAATGATTAAGCAGATTCGTAAGATATGGCTAATAAGTCTTGTCATTATCATTTTTACTATTGAATAATTTCATTGTTAAGTTGTTGATTTGAGAAAGAATCTGTTTAGGAGTCTGTGTGAATATAATATATATTATTATATTATAATTTATTATATTATATTTTTCTATATTATATTATGTTTGTATATAGAATCTATCATTATTCTTTCATTTCTATTTATCCCAGATCGTCCAGTGTCTATGCAAAAGCTTCAGAATACGCATTTTCGAAAAGGGAATGTCAAATTTCATTAGGCCCACAACGAGTTATGAGTTAATAAAATGTAAAACTCCATTTTGTGTGCTGCCTCGTACGATAATGACAACAGATTTTAATCCCTTAAAGTGGACTTGATTTTATTTGCCCAGTACTCGTGCGTCTGTACTTGTGCCTCTGCATATAAATCAGAGACTCACACACACACACGCACATTAAGAGCTATGTAAAATTGGGAGTTGACGACCACACATCAAGCTATAATTATGCATTATTTGGGGTAGGTTTGTTCGACATACTTCGCACAGAGTCAGGGCGTATAATAATTGCCTATAGGTCGGGCACACAACTATTAAGGACATTAGAGGTTGCACCCTCGCATTTAACATGTGTGCGTGTGTGTGTGTGTGTGTGTGTGTGTGTGCGTATCCTTGATAGATGCGACTCTTACATTAAATGTAGTCACAAAACAATTTGATGGCAGATCATATAGCTACGACAGCTTCCAGCTCTCAGCTAGCATATTTCTAATGATGGAACAACCCCATTTTCATTCCCATTGTTCGAGAACAACGTGTTGCTGTTGTTGCTGTTGTTGTTGTTGTCTACTATCAAGGGATTATTTGTGTGGTTTACAGTTTTTAATTATGCACCGCGACATGGATGCAGAGCCAAAGCAGAGCAGATGAGTGCCACAAGATGAACAACATTTTTAGGGGTGAACTGAAGTGGTGGCACACACAAACCGAATGCAATGCATCCCATTTATTCCAGTACATCATACGCATATACATATATACATATATACATATATATATATATATAAATTTGTATATAGAGACATAACACACACACACACACATGCACATCGACAGATATATGTACATACATTTATGTACTGACAAAATGAAGGACGTTTGAGTAACTACAAATTTTTGACTTTCGGGCTTGGGTCCGACTGGTCGAGAGTCGCTTCCAGATGCGGGAATTTGACATTTATAGCAACTGGAGCCACAAAATGCATAAATACCATTTGACTGAAGCGCACTCGACACGAGACGGGCAGACGAATGCGAGATATTCGCATTTGGCCTTCCCATTGTGGTGGACACAAGTAGGAGCCGCCATCGGAGCTGGGCTCGCACTCGAACTGCCTGTCGGCTGGCTATATGTGCACTTGGAGAAGCGCCTATTCATTAGCCACAAGGGTTGCTCATGACAGAAAACAACTCTCTAGCAATCTAAGCAGCAGCCCTTTCACTCGGCTCCTGCAGCTGCAACACTACAAAAATTGACGGCTGAATGCAACCATTTTGAAATCCGTATTTGACTTGAATGCTCCATTTAAGGATGTACGTGTACGGGCTTTGAAATGCGATACCTTCCACTTGGTTAATGTATGCCAAAATGCAATTCAGTTTGGCTTAAATCCATTGCAAGCCAACTTTTCAATATGTTTTCATAGCAGTTCTTGTTGAGTAGCTAGCCTAGTAGCTTATTGCTAGACAGAGCTTAAGAACTTAAAAAGCCCAATTTAATTAAAAGTATTTCGATTGAGCTATTCCCCAAGGACTCTCTCTTCCTTTCTTTCTTCACAGAGAGTCAAATCAAAGATAAATCTACAACTATCTGTTATATATAAATCTATATGAAAAAAGATTAGGAAAGTTTCCGATATATATCGCTTTATGTGAGTATAAATAGGTTCGTGTCGCAGTTTGCTAACACGACACGACACGAACACGAAGTTTAATTGGGAGACACGCACGCTTAAATGATTATCAACACGAGTGAACTTTTCAATATTGACAATTAAATTTCAATATTTACAATTTATCTATTTTATTTAATACTTTTACCATTCGCTTTTAGTTTAATATTTTAGTTTTTAATTTTTTATTCTTTTTTTTCGTTCACTTTTCTAAATAATAATATATATATATATATATATCCCTTTTTTCAATTTCATGTGCCTTATAATAAGGTTTAATTTGCTCATTCATTTTTATGTCGCATGTTTCAACGTCTTTTTCTCGTGTTGGGTCGTGTTCACATGCTCGACTCGCACACGCACGAAATAACATTTGAAACACGAACACGTCGTGTGGACTTTGATAAGATATGCCCTAAATTGCATTTTTACATTCGAGTTATGAACTTGTTTTAACTTATCGTCAAAAACGTCAAATAAAACCGAAAAAGTTGTTCACATAGAAACGAAAAAATAGTTCTAGATGCGTTTGCAGACTTCCAAATTCTACACAGGGCTAATTTATTTAAAATATCGCACATGATCCATTTGTGACTGGGTGTGGTCGCTGCGAGGCTTAGATGCGGCAATGGCTGCGCGAAACCCAAGATGGAGATCGAAAGTCGATATTGTTCAAGGATTACAACTGGTAACAATGCGCAATTACGCCATAATTACAACTGACAGGCAGACGGTCGCGGATGCGGACGCGGACGCGGACAATGCCAACAACAACAACAGCAACAACAATGGGCAACAACAACAACAACAAGAAGAAGGTATTTTTAAAAAATATGTCTGTTTGAGTAGGTATCTGTAACTGGGCCTTTGGATTATGTAGTCGCATTGTGCGCCTTTCTCTATTGGGATCAAATCTCAGTTGTTTTGTGCAATGTGGCCGAATATTATGATTGCATATTTCTGCAGATGCTTGATAAAGATTAAAACTCACACACAAACTGTATATATGTATATGTATGTATGTTTAATATATAAATATGGGCCACTCTCCCGAAAGCATGTATTTCCGCTATCAAACAATAGATACCCGCAGCAGTTCCAGAGATTAGCAAACAACTTCTGCTGCCTCTTCTGTTCAATAATAATAATATCATTTCGGCAAATCGCCCACCCACATCTATTGTTCAAGAAATCAGCCTCAGTGATGCATCTGTTAGTCTTCAAGATTAACCTGGTTGCATTCCATATCCAATTCCGATTCCTAATTTCTATCACCTGTTCCAGAAGGCAGGGGAAAGCATCTCCTGCGACAAGCTGAATTGATCTAGCCATGTCCGTCTGCTCGTATGTCTACGTGAACACCTCAAGGTCGAAAACATTAAAGGCTAGAGTTTTGAACTTGTGAGTATATATTCTCCTATACCATAGGCAAAAAGAGTTTATCATTTGTTTTCGAAATCTCCTCTCATTTTCATAGTATCGAGAAAAATAGATCGACTTTAAGCCATGGTTTTTGGGCATAACTCGAAGATTATAAGGGCTAACAAACTTGGTAAGAAGGTTCTCGAATAGTGTATACAGATTGAGCATATTTCACTTTTTGGTTGCCTCCTGTTCCATATAAACTTCTAAAAAACGCTGAAAACTTCAAAAAAATCGAACTCTAGAGACCAAAGTTAATCAAGATAGCCAATACATACGTTAAAAGCAAAGGGCTCCAAAACATCGAACTATAACGACCGAAGTTAATCAAGACTGTCGAAAGGGTTTAAAATGATCGGACTCTAGG
The DNA here is from genome assembly GCA_035045885.1 of Drosophila borealis. Classification (NCBI taxonomy): domain Eukaryota; kingdom Metazoa; phylum Arthropoda; class Insecta; order Diptera; family Drosophilidae; genus Drosophila; species Drosophila borealis. The sequence goes on along the minus strand of JAWNOR010000405.1, from coordinate 3,827,370 downwards.
GACCGAAGTTAGTCAAGACTTTGCATCCATGTATAGAGCAAAGGGCTCCAAAAGATCGGACTATAAAGACCGACATTAATCAAGGCTGATCGGACTGTAGAGACCGAAGATAGTCAAGGTTTTGCATCGATATATAGAACGAAGGGTTCTAAAAGATCGGACTATAAAGACCGAAGTTAGTCAAAACTGTCGAAACATATTTATGGAGGAAAGGATTTAAAATGATCGGACTCTAGAGACAAAAGTTAGTCAAGACTTTGCAAAGGATGCTTCTGCCCTTATACGGAACGAACCAGAATGTTTCTAGCGGAAGCTGGGCGCTGGGTTCCGGCACTTCCGACTAGAGAGATTCTAAAGGAAAGTAGTTTCGGGCTCTGTTCGAGAAAAGAAAAACAAACCAACTGAGAACAGGCCAAGGTAGTTCATTGTGTGTTTTTGCCGCTGATTATGGGCCCATAAATTAATAAACACACGCACACGCACACTCATATATATGTATATGTATATGTATGTTTGAGTATGGATATGTAGTGATACTTTTAAGTACCTGTACAATGCAGCGCATTATCGAGATCCTGTTTACTTTGTATGTAGCGCAGTGCAGGCCGAGGCTGTTTATTGTCCTCTGGGTAGGAGCTTGGTTGTTTGGGTGCTTTGCGCTCGTGCTCGCGTTTTTATTGAGCTTCCTCAATAGAAGACGCTTCCCCGTGCGCACCTCAGCCCGTTCGCCAGCACGGCGGCATCTCGCCATTGAGCTACCTATACCTTGGGCATGGCTCGGCTCTCTGGGACCCGGCACACGGCACACGGCACACAGCTTGACAATCGTGCATGCTGCATCCGTTTCTGCGCCTTACCTGGACTTTCAACTGCGGCCGGCCTGGCCTGTATGTACATATATACCCCATAGAATCGCATATAGCGGGCAATTTTTATGGGTCGGCCATTATGAAATTCAGACGACATGTTAAAAACCCTTTTCGAGCAAATTTTATCACCCGGTTGGCAAAGTTCTCATGAAGCCATTGTAACCCTTTCACTTAATTATTGGGCACATAATGTGCCATATTCATGGCAACGAGATGCTCAGACGAAGGAAGCCGGACGAGGGGCGACGGGCGGCGGGCGGCGGTCACAACAATGGAAACTAGCTGTGCATATAGATGTGTGTGTGTGTGTGTGTGTGCAGCTACCTGGGAGCGCGAATTGTGCAATAGTCGAACTCTTACCACCTCAACCGCCCCGATCGGCACGACCCGCGACCCGCGACCCGGCCACAGCCTCAACCTCAGTCCCAGTCCCAGTCCCAGTCTCAGTCTCAGAGTCTCGTGTGGCCGCGCGCAGATTTCACGCATTCATTGAGAAAATTTGAAGGGCGCTGAGCGATAATTGCACCACCAAACCAGGCAGCAGCTCAGTTTGTGTGTGCGTGTGTGTGTGTGTGTGTGTGAGCAGCCGTCTACCCATTACCCATTACCCATTAGCCATTACCCAATACCCAGAGACATAGCCCATAGCCGATAGCCGCGCGTGTGCGTGACCCAGCGACCAATGCAGCCGGGTTTCCATTTTCGTTGGGTCTCTGCTTATTTCGCATATTTCCTCATCCAGGCGGAGGCACCCAGCAACCGGCCGTGTAAACAAATCCACATCCATTTTGGATTATGGCCAGCCCGCCAGCATGGTGGTGTGGCAAGTGGCATGCGGCATGCGGCACGGGCTTGACATTGATGCAAAATCTCTCAGCGCTAACAAGGAATTATCATCTCGGGCATCCCAACGAGAAGCAACTCTTTAACGCTGCCAGCTACAAAATCAATATTTGGCCTTCGGAGCGGTATATCAAATTGAGCCCAACTCGACACGAATTGGAATTAGATAAGTTACCCTTAAAGTAAATGCGCTCGTTTACTACTCCAAATGAAATGAAAACCTTTAGGGATTCTAAATTGCGCAGCTCTTCATTTAGATAATTAATAAGTTATATATATCTCTCTCTATATATATAATATGTATATATTATTATACATTTTAATATTGACTTCCTCAAAGTTTCCGATATTCTGTTTCAGAAGTAGGACAACATCATAGTTAATGTTGTCTTACTTAAATACCTTATCAAAGAGGTAAGCAAACAATTGTGGCTTCATCGATTCCACGATCTATCCATAATTAATATGTCACATAATATTAATATCTGTATTAAGATAAAGCTAATATTGACAGGTTAAATACAACTTAGTTTATGAGTAGAAAGAACTACGCATAAGTTGAGCTAATGATAAATATTAAAGATTAAGCTCTCAACTATATAACTCGTCTCCTAAGCAAAGCATTCTCTATTAATTAATAATCTATTAAATTATAACATAAAAAAAAACAAGTTAATTATTAGATTTGAAATTTGTTAGATAAAAAACCTAATGGTTTTTTAGTGTGTTTCTTTTTGAGAGTCTCTTTTAGCGTACATGCATATATTTATTTCTTCACACTTATCATGGTTTAAATATAGAAAGGTTTATCATATTAGAAGACAATACAATATACTTCTATTAATATTGTTAATATTATTAGAGTATGTTATGAAAAACTAATGTATAGTATATTACAATATTATATTAAAAGAACGGAGAATAGTAAAATACTCCTTATGAACGATAAGAAAACAATTATTAAAATGATAAATATAAATAGTAATTATAATAATAATATTAATAATAATAATAATAATAATAGTAATAATAATGGTATTAATAATAATAATAGTATTACACTACATATTATTATTACGGTACATTATTATTACAAAATAAATAATAATAATACATACATAATAAACATTTGTTATTATATAATATACTAGTAATAATAACAATTATATTAATTGTAATATATAGTAATAATACAAATATAATAAAATATTATTAATGTATAATATGATGATCATTATTACAATAACAATAAATAATAATGTGTAATAAAAAATAGTAATAATGATAATAATAATAGTAATAATAACAATAAGCAATAACTCTAATAAATAATTATTTAAATAATATGTAATATATATAAATAACTTCCTCTAACCTGGGACTCGAGCCTGAATCCACGAGGCTGAGCTGCATTAGACAGTTTTCTATACTAATTCGTACATTTTTCTAATAATATTTTCTTCAACTATCATTTTTATATATGGTTTATAAAGCCAACTAACGCAAGTAGAATTTTAAAAATTAATTCTTGAGTTAATCCCAAGTAGTTTCCCATAGTTTTGCTTTGCCTTCGGCTAAGTGTTGTACAAATTACGATTTTTATGATATAATTAAATTCGATAAATAAACAAAAAATCAACAAAAATGATATACTCCTTGGCGGGCGTAACAGGGAGGGGGCGTGGCCAGGCAACTGTACTGTACAAGGGCCGCGGCGACTGCTCTGGAAATGTAATTAAATGTGAGATGTTGTGACGCCTTTGTCTGGGGCTACTTTCTGGGGCTGAGATTGAGGCTGAGACAGAGACGGAGGCTTCCCATGGCCTTTGTCGCTGTGTCTTTGCCTAGATGAGAGCTCGGGGCGAGGGCGGGCACCGGCCAGGGACAGGGACAGGGCAGGCAGCATGCACCATAGGTTAAAAAAAAATAACAACAACAACAACAACAAAATAAGAATCAGACGTAATCGACGCGAAGCTGGGATTATTAATGGATTTTTAATATCATTTGTGTCGGCGTAAATTGTATTTTTAAAATCTGAAACGATTTATTGACACGAAGTCAAGTACAATCGACGGCCCGGACTCGACTCGCCTCGACTCGACTCGCCTCGACTCGACCCGGTATACGGAATCGGCGACGAAGTCGGGCACACTGATTTCCATGGGAGCAAGAAATATGGTCATGCTGTATGACACCAAGCGCGAGTACGAATTCGATTGCGAGTCCGTTTGCGCGTATGTCTATATCTGTAAATGTTGTTATTTTCGTATCTGTATCTGTAGCTGTGACTGCGGCTGTATCTGTATCTGAGCTGCGCACTCCACAGGGCCTCGGCGGTCTCTCTTTCTCTCACTTGACGCTGGACGCTGGGCCAAGTGTGAAAAATGATTGATCGATTTCGATTTCGATTCGTGCAGCATTCACAAAGGGCGCCGTGCTGTTTATAAAGAACTTCGACTGGCTACAGAGAGGGGGGGGGGGGGGGGCAACGACGAGGGCACAGGGCGCAGGGCTCAGGGTAGAGGGAACGGCGGCGGCGGCGACAGCAACGACAATCGGCATAATAAGATAGCAATTATTTATCTCAAACTGAATAAAGGCAATTTTTGATTAATGAAAGCATTTCGATGCACAAAAAAAAAAAAGAAAAACAAAGTCAAAGAAAAAAACAACAAAGTGAAAGGAAAAGAAACGAAAGTGTTGACTGGCAATAGAAGATATTTCCATTTGTCCCCTAATAGTCACCTTCCCGGCTGAGCAATCCGTCTCGCCTTTGGGTTTCGACTTTGACGACCTTTTGATTTGTGTAAAAGTCAAGTCCCACTTGGAGCGAGCCCAACCAAAGCGAATCTCTGCTGGGTCACAAGAGTTCACGCAACGTCTTTTCACCATCCAGATTATATTCAATACAATAAACACTCAAGTATCGAGTTTAATCGAAACATAATCAATATACCTTTTGACAGCCGCAGAAACAAGAACTTTGCACGTTTTTTCACGACTCTGCTGACTCGATACTATATTTGGCATATGTCAATATAAACATTTGCATATATCGTTCCAAAGTTAAGCATTGCTTTATTCCAAGACAAGAATTCCATATCATAAAGCTAAATTTTCACTAGATTTTGAAACAGTTTCGCTTTCCGCAGTAACATATTTTTCTATATTCTTTACTTCTGTATATATAAAATTATATTTTATGTATACTATATTTTTATATTCTGTACTGCGATCTTTATCAAATTTGCTGACGTTTATATTGGAATATTATAAAACTAATTGTTATTATATTTATTAAATATATATGAATATGCAACAAGAGATACTCTCAAAGAATATTTATTGTATTTCTTTTCTCGTGTACTCACCTGTATTGTTAAGTCCCATTCTTATATGTTTTTTAATTTGTTTAATTAAACTGCAAAAAAGAAAAAGAAACCAATTAGTTTTATCTAAGAAAAAGAGTTAAATAAAGGAATAAAACTTGATGAGAGACAAGGAAAGCAAGAGTTGAAAGCAAAGTTAGAGTTAGTTATCTTTTTTTATATATATTATTATAGATATCTTTCAGATATCAGAAAATGATCAAATATGAGATTATTATCTGATATCAGATAATTATTCTTTCTTTTATCTTTATAGCTAAATATCGAAAGATATCTTCACATTTTTTTGAACATTCTTTTAATGTAGTTCAACTTTTGTTTATTATTGTTTTTATTTTTCTTGCTTTACATTAAATGTTCATAAAATTGTAAAATTATTCGCGAAACAGGCAATAAATTAAAAAGTAAATAAATTTGATCGGAGCGCATTTAAGTTAAAAACAAGTACGAGTAAAAGTAAACTCATGTATGCTTTATTTATGTACTGTGAAATGTGTGAAGTACTTATTTTTTTTTGTTTTTTTTTAATGTAGTATGCTAAATGCATAATTCGATTTCGTACAATTTAGCCACATGTATTTCATAACTGAATTGCGCAATAAAAATCAAATTAAATGTTTCAACGGAATGTTGTTTGGCTGCAAATACAATTGCTAATTATGTACATAAGTGTGTACATAATACTTAAAGTACATTAAGGAGGCTAACTAATGTAATGTATTTAAATGTTAAGGTCTCTCGAGATACACTTTGTTTAAATGAAGTACTTTACTCTTAGCTAAAATATTGTATTAGTTAGATGAAAACATGGACATATTTGTCCAAAGTACACTTAAATCCTCATCAGCTAGGGCTATATATTTCTTAGGTTAACTTGTGGTTTTAACTAAACTATCCTAATTAAACTATCCTTAATAAATAAATACTCCTCTTCAGTTAGTTGCAATTTGTATTTGGTCGCAATCTGAAACAGATTTAGTTTGAGCGCGTTTTTCGTTTTATAATTTCTTTGTTTGGGTTATTTCTTAAATATTTAAAGTTCTTCATATAGAATTGAACAATTTAAAAAAAGAAGAGGAAATGTCATGTATTTATCACAAAATATTATATAGATCAAGAAGTCTAGTTAAAATGAATATATATTTATCATATATATTTAAAAGGAAGAATAACAAGTTTTTGGATTTCTTTAGCTTATTGAAAAAAGAAATATAAGTGTTTTCTTAACGTTTTTATTTTTATTACATAATTATAATTACTTCCTTGATTACAAAGAGATATCTATTAATATCAAGATGCTTTCTGCGGACATGTCCTTTAGTTGGCCAAAGTCCATATCGCTCTCCTGACCCTATTAAATATTTCCCACGTTTTTTGATACAAAGTTGCGAAAAATAGCAAAATGAAATCTTGCAGCAATCATTACAATAATCTTTTCTGTTTAATTTAAATCTTATTTTCGGCATATCCTTAAAGCGCACATCAGCCAAAGCTAAAGCAGGACAAGGAACTGAAACCTTAGATGTGCTCTGCAGAGAGAACTTTCACTGAACTATTCGAGGTTAGCTTCAACGAGAACAAGAATGTAATAAAACCCCAGAATGAAACCCATATTAACATGCACTTTCTAGTTAAGTAAATGTTATATGTACTTTCTTAAATTAATTCAAGTTAAAGTCATGCGTTGCTTGTGCTTAAAGCTGAAGGCAATTAACAGCAGCAGCAGCAGCAGAAAATTTGGCTGCCAAATCAGTTGGCCAGCTGCACATAGTTTTCAGATATTACATAAGCTAAACAATATATATTGTATATATATATATATATATATATAATATATATATATTTATCAAAGGGACAATGTATATATGTATATTACTTAAGTCAGCAAATATCTCTACGCACACATATGTAAATGCATGTAGAACGTTTGCTTTACATCATTGAGTAATAAAGAGACAGAGCTGAATTCACACTCCGAGCTTTTTTTACCGTTTTGAAAATCCCGAGAGGTAGATCGGGATGGTCCGCAAACGCAAAATCAAACTCAAAAAATAAAGCTCCTTTACTATACGAAGCAACAACAAATCACTCGCAAAACAACAACAGTGCGCATGAAAACCCATTTGTTTTTTTCGTCGTCCGTCTTGATCTTCAAAAGTTTCTGCGCGATGATGAGGACATAGGAAACTCAGTGCAAAGAAAAGGGACAAATAATGCCACTGTGTTTGTTGCTGGTTTCTCTGTCGTGCCAACAAGGCGGCGCGTAGAAACAACAACAACACTATTTGGGTTCTAATGTTGTTGTTGCATAGCCGAGTCTCGGCGCAAGTAGGTAGAAAAATCGAATGCGAGCAGGCCATGCCATTCAACTCAAAGGGTTACGCATACGGCGCGTCAACATCATATACTATGACGTCACGGCTTAAAGAATTTCATTTCTTGAGATGCTTAGAATATATTTCTATCTTTATTACGTAAATTAAAGTAAGATATTAATAGGGTCTTTTATAATAATAAATGCATTTAATAATCTATTACTTTATTGTACGCCACGATCGCATACAAAAAGCCATAGCATGTGACGTCACATGCGCAACAGAATGTTGCAATCTTCTCAAATTCATATACTTCCCTTGGCTTGGAAAACACATGCATGCATATTTTTTGCCTCTGTGTGTGAGATGAGACACACATGCCAACAACTATTTGGCGCGTCGAGGCATTGATACCCTTATTTATAGAAATGGTATAGAATGTTTCAAGAAAACAATTATTATTGATTGCACTAATAGTTGCACACTAAATACGATATTATATATTTCTCAGAGATTAGATAAAAATGTGTATATAAGAAGGTTAGTGGTATTTGGTTACAGAACTTATGAATAGTTAAAATACCCTATTTTGAGAAAGGGTGCCTTGCTGATCGAAAAATGAAAAATTATAAAATCTGCCGGGCTGCTTGCAAGTTGAAAGCGAGTGGAGAAGAAGAAGACATAACTTTGCGAATTAAAGGCATAGCAGTGCTTAGAAACCACAACAATGAGTTAGAATAGTGTAGAAGCATAGATCATAGGCTGTAGCTTCAAACCAAAAAGGGATAGCAGGGAAGAATTTGGGGTGTGCTTATTTCATTGTCGTGTCGTTTGTTTTGATTATGGTTGTTGTTGGTTCATATGGGAAATGTTCTGAAGTTGTCTTTGATTTTTGGGCAATAGCAGATGTAGCAATAGACAGCCGAGTGTTGTGCTTGCAATTTGTCATTGAGTTATACTCAATTGTGTTTGCAACCTTGCTATCGCTCGTGAACTGTTTCGAAAAAGAGCTTTTGATCCAAAAGCCTCCTCTGTCTCTTTATTACTCAATGGCTTCAAACCAAAAAGGGATAGCAGGGAAGAATTTGGGGTGTGCTTATTTCATTGTCGTGTCGTTTGTTTTGATTATGGTTGTTGTTGGTTCATATGGGAAATGTTCTGAAGTTGTCTTTGATTTTTGGGCAATAGCAGATGTAGCAATAGACAGCCGAGTGTTGTGCTTGCAATTTGTCATTGAGTTATACTCAATTGTGTTTGCAACCTTGCTATCGCTCGTGAACTGTTTCGAAAAAGAGCTTTTGATCCAAAAGCCTCCTCTGTCTCTTTATTACTCAATGGCTTTACATAAGCAGCATAAAAAAACGATAAAAACAAAATGAAAGCAAATCATAAGATAAAAAAAGAAGAAGAGGGAGAAGCAGCAGCAGCAGCAGCAATAGCAACTTCGTTTCGTGGCATGAACTGTGGTCGGGGTCGGGTGCCTTTGTCACCAGAGCGGTGCTCAAATACTATTGGTGCAGGAGACAGGAAAAATCGCCCCCATGTTAAAGTGTCGTTTTGTGTGACACATACAAACACATACACACACACACATACAGCTATATATATTTGTGGCGCAATCGCATAGCCAGTAAAGCAAAGTCGTTGCTGCCGTCGCCGTTTGCAGCAAGCGAGAGGTGTGCTCACGAACACATCGAGAGACACACACACAAGCACAAACACACATACACACACACACACACACGCACACACACAATCGCACGGGCAGGGCACTCATTGGTGTTTACTAAAAAGAGACGGACACACACTCTCAGCTCTCAGTCGCAGTCGCTGCCGCCGCCCCGTCGCCGCCTGAGCGCAGTGGACAAGAAATCAAATGACAAAAATTTAAAAAAAAAAAAAAAGAAAAAGCAAAAAAAAGAGCAAAAAGCAACGTGTGACGTCGACAACGACGACGACGACGAGCAGGCGAAGGCGACAACAACAACATTGCCATGGCCCATAATGAGACGAAGACAAAACGACGGCAATTTCAAGTAAGCTACGGCACATGCACGCTGAGCAGCGCTGCTACGGTCGGCGTCGCTGCCGGCGGCAGCAACAGCGACAATAAGCAGCGACAACGACGAATTGGCTGGCCATTGCCATTTCATTCGAACAAATGATGGGGCCAACTCGTTTTAGCTCTGTCACACGCGGGCTGGCTAATGGGGCGACACACACACGCACACAGACACGGCTAGCCCCACGAGAGAGCGCGCACTGGCGCTCTTTGGTTGGCGAGCAAATGACACTGTGTGACGCTGTGGCCAGCTGCGGGAGAGCAGCAGAGCGGGAGAGTGAGCAATGCCAAAGGTGCGTGAGCGGGCAGGTGTGTGTGTGTGTGTGTGTGTGTGGTGCTGCTGCTGCTCTGGCCGCTTGCTCGCTCGGTCAGCAAACACAAATACGTCGCATGTCAACCACTCGTCCACTCAGACGACAATGTGCGAGCGAGCCGGCAATAGCCCAAAATATTTTGTGCGCCTCTCGCACACACACACACACACAGCACTGTACGCAGCCATTTGAGTGTGGTCGTGGTCGATGTCCCACGAATTATTTTTTCCCTAAACACACACACAGCAAAGCGTTGACCATGCGTATGACTCTGTCTGTGTGCGTGAGAAATTTGAGTCGCCTACGCCTACGCCAACGCCCCCGCCCCCGCCAACTCCCACCCAAAGGCGATGACAGTGGCCGCAATGCTCTTAAACCATACTTTAAAATTGTATGCTGTCAAAAATGGGCTTTAAGTTTTTGACCGGTTAATATTTTAGGCTTATTGCAAATGCAATCAACATAAAAACCGAAGAGAGTCGTGTTTCTCTTTGCTCTGCACTGCTTAACCGACTGCTTTGCGCAAGCGGCATTGGTGCGACCGAGAAAGAGAGTGGCAACTGCCAATAGCACTATCGCATTCGCTTGCGCTGGATAGTGCATGCATGTGTGTATGTGTGATGACCCAACGACGACAATGTGACACAGCCTAAACAAGCAGCAAGAGCAGCAGCAGCAGCAGCAGCAGCAGCGGCAGCAGCAGCACCAAAAGGCATCACAAAGACCGCGCGGCAACAAACACGAATACACCTACAATAACAACTACAACTATACAACTGCAGGCCAATTCCAATAGCCCAAGCGACGTCTCTGCTCTCATACTCTTGCTCTCACCGCTACACACACACACACACACATGCGCACAGACGCACGCACACAGACACAGCGCTCACTCGCTCGTTGGCTGGCTGCGTTTCAGGTAGACATTTGTGGGGCAGTTACGTTGAACTTGTCCGCTGCTGCGTGTCTGCTGCTGCTGCTGCCTCGCTGCTCTTTGCCGTCGCTCGTCGCTGCGAGAGCAAAGTGTCACCCACCCCGCTGCCGCTGCGTATGCGTGTGTACGTGTGTATGTGCTGTGTGCTGTGTGCTGAGTGCTGCCGCTGTCTCTGCTGCTGTTGTCGCTGTCGCTGTCGCATTTGTCGTCGTCGTCGTCGTTACATTTTTTCTGCTCGCAGCCGCACGACAATCAGTGTCACCCACGACTTTCGAAGGAGTGGATCTCTTTTGCTGCCGCTGCTTCTGCTTCTGTCGCAGTCACAGTCACAGTCACCGTCACCGTCACAACAATAACTGTTACTGCTATTTCGTAGCCTTCGTCTCTGTGTTTTGTGTGTGCCTCGTGAGACTTCGCCGTCGCCGTCGCGTTCGGTCAATAATTAAATTATAATATTCAACAAAAATAAAAGAAAACATTTTTAATGCGAATCAAAACAAAATAAACTAAATACACAAAATATGTGAAATTTTTTTGGTGACAAATTATTAAATAAAGAAAAAACAAAAGAAACAAACAAATTGAAACAAAACAAAAAAGACAACAAACACATTTTTTCTGTGGAGAATTTCACGAGCAGCAAAAATTGTAAGTACATTAATTTATTTAGTTAGTTTTACATTTTTTTCTTCTTCTGCTTTTTACCGTCGGCGAGTGGCCAAAATTGGTTGAACAAATTTCGGGCGAAAATACAGCCAAAAAAAAAAAAAAAAAAAATTAAATAAGAAATCCGAAACTTGTAATTAAGATTTTTGTCTTTTTAAATGTTGCCTGAGATACAAATTGAGATACAAATACGCGCACAGCTCAGCACTAGACCAGGGACCAGCATCAGGCAGCAGCATCATCATCATCATCATCATCATTATTATCGTCATTATCATCGTCGTCTCTTGCCCGTTCATTGCTCCTCCAATTGTTGTTGTTGCTTGTCCGCTGCTTATAATAATGTGTACTAACAGCAACAACCAACAACCAACAAGCAACAACAACAACAACAGCTATAAACAGGAGTTGTTGTCGTCTCTCGTCAGCTCTTGGAATTTGTGACTTTCAACATGCCGATAATAAAAAAACACACAACAACAACACATTCGATGCTGGCCATCAAAATTTGTGATTGGTTTTTTGTTGTTGTCGTTGTTGTTGCTGCTGCTGCTGCTGTTGCTGCTGTTGCTTTCGTCTCTTAAGACATTTAAAGCGTTTGACAAAAATAATTACCACACACACACACACGCTGGCATTACACATGTCGTTTTGTTGTTATAGTTACTATCGTTTCTAATGACTCTCCGCTATAAAAAACGAGGTTTTAATCCAATTTTGAGCAGACAGCAGAACTTGCAATCGAATCCGTTCTATGTTAATATCTTGCCCCACTCTGCGCTGCTGCCTGTTAGCAGAAGAGATTTGATCCTGTGCAGTCAAGTCTGAGGTGGTAGATACTTTTGTATCATAAAGATACTTTTGTATCTCGGAGATACTTTTCGTTTGTTCAAAGATTTTTAGCCTTGCTTGCACTCAGTTCTTGTTTCAAGTATTTTAAATGTGTTCCAGTTTATAAAAGATACATTCGTAACTTATAGTTGGCTCTGTATCTCATAGATACATTTTTATCTTTAAGCAGGCTTGTGTTTTTAATTAAGTTCTTCTTCTCAGCAACTTTAAAATGTTCTTGCCGATCAAAGATACATTTGTGTCTTATAGATACTCTTGCGTCTCATAGATACTTTTGTATCCATAAAGTAAATTGCGGTTGGAGTTAAGTTCTTGTTTAATTGACTTGAGTATGATTTAGCATAGCAAGGCTGCATTTGTATATCATAGATACATTTGTATTTCATAGATACTTTTGTATCTCTACTGTGACTTGTTATATTATTAAATTATTGTATACCAGAGATACATATGTATCTTATGATGGATATTTTTTTGTATCTCATAGATACTTTTGTATTGACTTAGTTATTGTCCTACGAACTGCATATTAAACAATCAGTTGCATTTTCACACATATTTCATGCATTCTTTCATGAGTCCAAGCTTTATCCATATACTTTATTGGATAAGGAGTATGTCCAAGCTCAGCTGGGCAGCACACGTTAGTTTGGGCTGGTATATATGTATGTGTGTGTGTGTGTTGCCGACATTGGCGCATGGGTTTGTTGAACATTTGAGATTGATTCCAAATGATAGCGACAGAGAGGGGCACCCAGAGTCGGCTAACAGCGATGATCGCGACCGCGATCCCCAGCGTCGCGTTAACAATTGTCCCCATCTTTGTCCCCGCCCCTCCCGCCACACTTTGGCCATCAATTCTGCGCCGCTCGTCAGCCGCAATTACAGTAGCGAGCGGCAGCCGGCAGGCGGCAGGCAGTGAAACACGGCAACAACAATAAAAAAAAGCCACTTGGACTAGCTGCCGATCACCGCATGTTGTCGTCGTCTTTGCGGTTTTAATGGGTGCCCCGAACAGCTGAACAGCCGAAAAAGCTGTAAAAGATTTTGGCCAAGCAAATGAGCAAATGCTCCAAAGACGGCGGGGCAGCGTCTGCTGACGGCCAATACAACTCCGGTCCGGTCCGGTCCAGCACAGTGCGTCAAGGCGACAAAAAGCCGCCCGCTGACCGACAAATATTTGTTTGATACGCAATTCGAAATGATTCCCCTTTTGCAATTATGCAATGTATTTTCATTAGCTGAGCTTCTCGAATAGCATTTGTACTCTAAGATACATTTCTGCTTTGACACTTTTCGTACCACTGTGCGTTCGCAGTGTGCCCACGATTTAATTGCGCAGCAAATTTGAAATCTGTAATTGGCATTGGATGCTGCTGTCATCTCGCATGGGCCAGTGAGGGGAAGGGGTCGCAATGAGGGGGGGTAAACGTCCAGAGATGATAACACAAAAGTCGCAAAATGTTGCGCAACTTTTGCAGCTGTCACAGCAACCATCCCTCCCCCTACCCTGCCGCCAACTCCCCCTGAACCCCCGCCCCTCCGCTTTATTAGTTTCTGATTAGGATTTAGCTGTTGCCGTTGCCCCTGCTAGGCCGACGCGTCCGCCCTTCTCGCAGCCCTGTTCGACCGACTGACTTGCCGAGCGCTTTGATTGACATCCTCGACACTTTGGACTTTCCAGTTTGCCAGTTTGCCAGTTTGCTAGTTCGCCAGTTGACAACCAGCGCTGAGAGCCGATTGAGGACAAAATCAGCACAACAATTATCTCTTACATATCAGTCGAGTGCATTCGGCCGGCCGACGGCAAAAAGAAACAGACAAAAATCTGATTTGTTGTGCCTTGCAACCAAAAGATACTTTTGTATCTCGGCGTGGCTTTACAAGTTGACACTACAATCGGCTATTAAGATACTTTTGTGTGCATTTACTAGTCTACTGAAAAGATACTTTTATCTGTATCTCACAGATACAATTGTATCCTAGAGATACTTGTTGATTTTAAAACTTTTAATTACTCAAAACTGCATTTGGTAACTTAACTTTGTTTGCATCTTGCAGATACAGCTTGTATCTTGTAGTTACTTTTTGTTGATTTAAAAATTTTAATTACCCAAAGTTGCACTTTTTAGTATTTTTTTGTATCCATCAGATATAATAATGTAGTTGTTTAACTCATAGATACTTTTATGTGCAGCCACATATTGTATCTAACAGATACTTTTTGTATCTCAAAGCTAACTTTAACCGCAATTGTGTCTTAGCTAAGTATCTCAAAGGCATTTTAGCAGCTTGTATCTCAGAGATGCTTTTTAACTGTTAAGCTAACAGCTAACAGCTACATTTGTATCTTAAGAATTCTTTAGTATTTCACACTCACACACATGCAGACAATTTTCTAATCCGCGTCTTTTCTCCTCCATTTCTTTCGCAGCACTTGCCCAAGACAATGGAGCACATTATGAATCCGTTCATGCCGCCCGTCTATCTGCTGGGACACCCGCATGCCCATCCGCATTCACACATGGGCCAGACCGCCAAATCGCCAGCCAGCTCGCCGGGCACAGCGGGCGCAACAGGAACTGGAGCTGGAGCTGGAGCTGGCTGCGGCAGCGGTAAGGGCAGCTCCAGCTCGATGTCGAGCCATGCGAAGCCAAAGCGCTGGGGCTCGCCGCCGATCAACTTGGCGGGTCAGTTCATCAACCCGGCGACGGGCAAGAAGCGTGTCCAGTGCTCGATTTGCTTCAAGACCTTCTGCGACAAGGGCGCGCTCAAGATCCATTTTTCGGCGGTGCATCTGCGCGAGATGCACAAGTGCACCGTGGATGGCTGCAACATGGTGTTCAGCTCGAGGCGTTCGCGGAATCGGCACAGCGCCAATCCGAATCCGAAGCTTCATTCGCCGCATATTCGCCGCAAGATTTCGCCGCACGACGGACGCACCGCTCAACAGTTTCCCGTGTTTCCGGCGGCCGCTGCCGCAGCTGCAGCCTTTCCGGGGCTGCTGCCGCCACCTCATCCACATCATGGACACCATCCACATCATCCGCATCATCCGGCTGTGGGCTACGGGCCGGCGGCTGCTGCGGCTCATGTCATGTTTGGCGGCCAGTCGGGTCTGCATAATCTTGGCCTGCTTGCGGGCCGCACGCAGCACGAGCGGCTCTTTGCCGAGGCGAATGCGGACATTGATGCGGATGTGGACGCGGATATCGATGCGGATGCCGATGCGGATGATGAGGGCGTCTACGTGTATGTGGACATGCATGCCAACAGCTCCAGTCCAGCTAGTCAGGACTGCCACAGCGAGGCGGACGCAGATCCAGATGCGGATGCGGATGCGGACAACGAGGCGGATGCGGAGCTGCACTGCAGCCTGAGCCTGGCCAGCAATACCAACAGTCACACCAGCTTCGATGAGGAGGAGCGCACGGAGCAGCCCCTGGACTTCAGTCTGCACAAGCGACGCGAACGCCAGACGGAACCGGAACCGGAGCCGGAGCCAAAGCCCCGATCAGCTCCGGAACGGGAACAGGAACTATGCGAGCGCCGGATCAAGCGCTCGCCCAGCCCCTGCGGCGGCAGCGGCTTCTCCATGGAACGGCTGCTGGGCAAGCGCCGGCGTCACGACAGCTGCGCATCCAGCTCCCAAGAATCGACAACAGCCATCAAGATGGAACTGGAGCTGGACAGCGACAGCGCCGATGCACCGCACAGTCACGAGCGGCGCGCCCACCACGACGAGCACGCCCACGACCTGTCCACGCCGCAGGCCCGTAAACACCTGCCGACCAGCTGCTCGCCCGACGCCGCAGCCGCAGTCGCAGCCGCAGCCGCAATCAGCTCCAACTCGCAACCGCAGCCCAATCCAATGCCCAGTTCCGTCTCCGGTTCCAGTTCGGTTGGCGCGGCTTCTGGTCACGCGCTGGCGCCGTCGCCGCCCGGCCTGCTCTTTGGCATGGATCTGGAGGAGCAGCATCATTTGCGCCTGCTCCAGACGCAAATGTTTGCGGCCGCAGCGGCCGCCGCCGCCAGCGTCAGCGCCAACGCCAACGCCAACAGCAGCGCCGCCCAGTCGCCCACAGCCGCCGCGCCCTGGAATCTGCTGTCCGAGGTCTACCGCTCCATGCTGCTCAGCAGCAGCAACCTGAAGGCGCCGCAAACGGCGCCAACGACGCCGCAGCCGGCCCAATACAGCGACATGCCGCCCACCAATGCCGCCATCTCCGTTTAAAAGTAGCCCCCCCCCACCCTCCCTCGCCTCCCCTCGCGCTCCTCGCAATTAGAAAATGTTCTCAATTAAAAAGCAACCCCCTATCCCCATTTTTTTTTTGTTTTTTTGTTTTTTTGGGCATGCAGCCATGAAATGGCCTATATAGATTAACTGTAACTGAATCTGGATCTGCATCGCAATGGAAACAGAACCCGATCTGGCTTAAATGATTATGTTACCATGCTGGAACTTAGCTTTTCTACTCGTACTTGTGTTATATATAAATCGTATATATATATATAAATTTTTTTTTACACAAATAACGTTTTTTTTTCCTGTATTCTAAGATAATGCGACATCTAAGTGTATAGTATTCAATCCGTTCCTCAGTGCAAGTGCACCCAGTGTGACCAGAAGAGTTCGCTAAAGAGTGTGTGTCTGTCTGCGTGTGTGTGTGTCTGTCTGCGTGTGTGTGTGTGTCTGCGTGTGTGTGTGTCTGTGTGTGTGTGTTAACTCCTTGAATGCGCAACTCTTTTGGCCCACTGTACGGCGTACAACGAAGTATTGATATTTATAAATATTAAACTAAAAAGCAAAGTATATTAATAATATATTATGTAATTTTAAGTGCAACAATTTTTTTTCATAGCCAATAACTATTTGTATTTGTAACTAACTTTATATAGATATATATAAATACTACTATATATACGAACAACAAAAAAAAAACCAAGAAAATTAAAAAAAAAAAAAACAACAACATATCTCGTGTGTTTATGCCCCTGTGTATTTACTGCTCCCCCCTCGTCACGCCCCCCGTCCCGCCCTTTATTTTTATAGTTTACTAAACAAATTCTGTACGCACATGGATAGATCTAGTTGTTGCTAATAAGTATATATCCATGGATGTTTAGTGGAAATGGAAATGTTATTGCTCTATCGAAAATCGAAAAATTTGCTCCCTAAGAGATTCTTTGTGTATTTAATAAATGATATTTCATTTGAACAATAAAACCAAACAAAATTCAAGAAACATACAAAACAAAATGTCCTGCGACTTATTTACATACTTTTTTTTTTTTCAAACTGGGAGCATTATCAGCAATGGGTTTTATATTCATTAGAATATAATAGATGCTATTAGAGAGTTATTGGAACTATCAGTTTTCTCCCAGATACTTCCAGAACTCTCAGAACTATAAACTTGTTTAGACTCAATGCAAACGTTGATTGGATTCCATATATATTAGCGTATCGATTTAACACGATCAAGTGATTATAGTCTAATGAAAGACTAAATCATTTTGGCTATTTGAATAATCCACACGTAGTTAAAGCTTAGACCTTTAGATCTTGAGTAAACATTTAAATTTGACCAAGTTCAAAGTTTAGATAAACCAAACATTAGAGAAGAGATCGGGCTTCTATCCAATGTATTCCCACAGGATTTGGCTCTAGCTCATGTGCAGCTTTATTTGGAAGCAGCTCCTGATGGCCCGATTAACCCTCCCTCCCTCTCTGTAGGAGTTGACACGAGAAAATTTATTTAAATGAAATTAAATTCCTTACGATTCTTAATTCGAGCCATGTTTGGAATTCAGTCAAATTAAACAACTATGCGTTACGATAAAATACGATTGTTATTCTTCCTCTCACATTTAAACTCAATCGGCCTATCTCTCTCTCTCACTCTTCCTCTCACTCTCTCTCTCTCTCTCTCTCTCTCTCTCTCTCTCTTTCTTAAAGGAAGTTCAATAGAACGTTCAGCTCAACGAAAAGGCGCATTGCAGAGCCCCGTTTCGATTCCATCACAAAGTTTTTCAGCATAAATAAATAATAATTTATTAAATTGCATATAATAATTAGTTATATATAATTATTAATTATTATTTCATTAAACATATCATAATAATTAATTATTGTTAATAATATTAAGAGGCTTTCAAAGATATTTTGATTTTGATTTACTTTTACCAAGATGAGCTAGGAAAATTCCACAACTTCTTCCTTATATTTCGTAAGATATATTTGCTTGGATTTGGTAAAATATTTTTTATTTTTATAAGATCTATAATTGTGCTGGTTTTAGGTCCAGCTCTAGGTCTAGGACTTAGAACCAGCTAAATCAGAAATCGTATAAATTAAAATTTCAAAATCATTTGGAATTGCTTTTTATATTCAATTTGAATCAAAAGGTTTTACTGAGTGGCAATAAAAGTAAACTGAAGGAGTTATGAAAGTGGAATGAAGCTTTAAAGCACGTTATAGGGTTTATCCCCCATCCTCCATCGATAAAAGCGATAGAAGATATTCCCGGAATATGTTTTTACTATTTTGGTTAGTATTCTCATTTTTCTCATTGTTCTTATTATTATTGTTTGTATTATTCTTATTAATATTAATATTATTATTGTTATTATTATTATTATTACTATTATAATTGGTATTATTATTTTTTTGAATATTGGCTAAAGTTATTACTTTAATTTTTGGGAAGCACCTTTGACCTTTTGCTAGGACAAAATTATATTCAAATTAAATGCTCGTTGCTTGGGAATATTTTAGGCATATCAGATATGTTGTATAAAATAAAATTATCTATATGTACGCGTATTCGTAGAAGGCGTGACATTCATCGCAGTCTACTTTCGAGTTGCTTTAGTGGATCTACTATTTGACTGGTCCGCTGGCAACCACATCATCAGCATCAGCATCAACATCAGCATCGGCATCGGCTTCGGCAATAACATCATCGTTATGGATAGGCATCTGAGGCCACTTATGTACAGATTACAAGCATGGACGACCAAAACACACAGACACACAGACAGACACACATGATGCTCATTAGATAGACAGGCACTCAAATGCCATATGAATAGAAGAACATTTGCCGGGGCTCCAAATGCCGAATTCAGAACTCCGAATTCTGAATATGAAAAATCCAAATGGAGTTGCCGGATTCAGAGCCAGAGCTGGAGCAGCGGGCTGCGGGCAGGGCATTGCGTGAAACCGAAACCGCAAAATTGACATGAATGCGTGAAGACTGTGAAAATGTCAAGTGCCGCCTCGAGAGGGGAGTTGCGAGTCGACTCGGCCTGTCGAGGAAACAAAAAAACAAAAAACAAAAAAAAACGAAAAACAAAAAACAAGAGGAAGCAATAACAAAAAGGATACGAGCGAGTGAGAGGGCAATCCGTCAGTGGGTCTGTGCGTCACTCAGACAGCTAAATGCTTGCCACATTATGAGATGATCCTTGGCAGCGTTGTCACTTGAGACACACACACACACACACACACACACACGTACACACACACGTATATCATGGAGCATGGCAACCACAATGACAACGACAACGACTACGACAACGTTGTGCTGTGAAATGGCTGCTCTCATCTCTGGGGATCTATTTACTTTTAAGTTTTCTGAATTGGATGATGTCACGAGACTGGAGACGTCAGCGGGGCGGCGGTTGGCGGGTGGCGGGGCCGGGCTGGGCGAGTGGGTGACTTTTGTGCTCAAGTGGTTGGCAATGCGACGGAAGCAAAGGAAAAGGTTTCGCTTCGTGCAGCGCATTTTTTATATTTCGTTTTCTTTTTTTTTTTTTTTTGCCTTATGAAATATTAGAAAAATTTACAAAGCGTTAAAAATTAACATTTCAAATGGGATTGCGATTGGGATTGGGCTGTGTGTGCGAGTGTGTGTGTGTGTGTGTGTGCGTGTGTGCGTCTGCCTCGTCGCTGGGGGGATGCAAATGCGTTTATTTTTGGAGACAATTGAAAACCACTCGAGGGTTATTGAGATGTGACAGTCAAGTAGTCGGAGGCGCAGATAGAGCTGGCCAGGGAGACAGCGAAAGAACGAGAGGGAGAGATACAGAGCAAGAGCTAGAGCGAGAGAGAGAGAGAGGTAGAGAATGTTGCGCTGCGTCGGGCTAACTTGACATTTGAAATAGGATCAACTGTTGTTCAATTTTTGGCCAGCGCGAATTCACTTGCCAAACCGCTACGGATACGGACAAATATGTAGCTAGATACATTTGCATATGCAGATACAGATACAGATACAGATACAACAATGTCCAATGCCACACAGACTCGACATGTTTGGCATATGACAGGCGAGCGACACTCGTTATTCATGCATCGAATTGAGCTAAAAATACCCTGTAGATGGCCGTTTTGGACATGATCGAAGCGGCTTTTAACTCACTGACAAATTTGTCAGCAGCTAAATAATCGTCTGAGATGCCAAATTGTATCTGTGAAGCAGCTGCGTAAAGTTCACTTTTATAAACTTGAAATTTGTTTGATTTAAGAAACTTGTGGAAAGTATTTCTACATATTTAACTTCAATTAAGATACGTTTTTCTTTTCTTTAAACGGTTAACTTTTTTTTGCCAGCAAACAGTTTAACATTGACAATTAATTGCCGGGAAAAGTTATGTCATTTCTAAGTATAACATTTATTGACTCTAGGCTTATGAGATATATCACATAATAATCACATTTGCTCGTTTCAGTTTTTGTATTAAACTAGCTTCAAGTGTTTTTCCTTTTGAGATGTTGGTTTTAGGCCTTATTGCCGAACCCAAATATCTCTAAACAAAGGAAAGTTGAGGAAGGAAGCAATTCCCAATGTTTTCCATAGCTTGGTTCTCAATTTTAAGCGAAATATTCTATTTTATACCCTAACCCATTGGGCGAGTTTGGGTATGATGGTTATGTGCAAATATATGTAACAGGCAGAAGGAAGCATCTCCTGCCCCATAATGTATGTATATTCTTGATCCGTAAGTCTGTCTGTCCGTATGTATAAACGCATCGATCTAAGAACCGTTGAGAGAAAGAGACTTGAACTCAGGTCCTGCTAGTGCTCACGCAGTATTGAGCTTGTTTCCGATAATCGATAGTCGATTGCCCCGTTCCTAAGCAATCGATAAGAATCGATATCGCATTCCCGTTTTTGGAGCTAATCTCTTAGGCTTTAAGAACAGGAATCAACAAGATTGACATGTAGCTCCCAGACTAGTATATACAGATCAAGTACCTTTTATTACCCTACCCCTGAGCCGCCTTCGGTATGGCAGGGTATGCCCTAGTCGGGCACTCCCCAGAGCCCTCTAGCTTTTAAAACAGTTTCTAATAAAAGTAAACTTTGTTTAACTCAAACCAATTAATGTATATAACTTTTTTGACTTCAACGAATGCAAAGTTCCTTTGATTTGGCAATTTTCTAGGAAATTTGAAATGAAATTCTTCTTCACAAAACGTCTGTCACCAGCCGAAAATGATTTGATAAGCCGACTCTAGTTAAGATTTAATTTTAGTGCCCCACTAAACTGGGTTAAATGTGGTTCGTGGACATTTCCAGTGATGTCATGAGGGGTTTTTTTTTTCAGTTGGGTCCACAAACCGGTTGCTGGTCGTAACTGATAAGCTTCTGTTTGGTATTCCAGATGCAGGATTCTTTTTTAACTGTAATCATCATAAAATGCATTCAAATTTGGGTAATTGTGGTTGCCAGCAGCAAGAGCAAGAAGGCAGGCAAAAAGAAGAGCCATGAGACAACTTCGATTCCAAGTAAATAAATATACTTAATTTTAATGACATAGAAATTGCTGGTAAAGTGCTCGCTGATTGAATCTCGTTAGTTGCTCGTGTCGGAGGCTGGGAGAATACCAAGAAGCGGCCTCGGCTCGGCTTGGCTCGGCTCGGCTCTGTCTCAGTACTTGGGCAATTAATTCGACATTTTAATTTACATTTCATGGGAACATGAAGCAGACACAGGTGACTGTATCTAACAGTGTTTCGCTCTGTCTCTGTGTCTGTGTGTGTTTGTGCGTGTGTGAAGCCAGAAGTAAACGAACAACTTTTTGGACAAGTGGCAAATGCTGTGCCAGTGGCAAAGACATCGACAGTTGCTCATTTAACTGCTGCCACACACAATCTGCATGGGCAGCAGAGCTCTTAATTCTATCGAGGTTAACGCGTTATACTCAAAGATATTTCAATATCAAGGCCATATATCATACAACAATGTACAATGTACAATATGACAGATATTCTGAAAGAATTGAACTTATGCTCATTTAATTTTACGACGAATCACAAGCCAACTACTTTTGTATTTGTCAATATTATAATAATATGTAAAATAATAATTATATAAATATAACTAAAAATTAATATTGGATATGTATATATACATATATATATATATGTATATCTATTATTTTGATAATATTGAAATAATACAAAATGAAAAGGTCGCCAAATCCAGCATTAAATATTATTATTAAATATATTCTTGATTGGCATCAACAGACAAATTGATCCATGACCTTTTCCCAAAAAGCTCATCTTTAAATTTCTTAATTATATATTAACATATCACTTATGTATATAATCGGTTTTTTTTGGAGCACTACAGAGCACCGTTAATTTGATAAGCTTAACAGTAGAAGAGTTATCATCTTGCCTGGTAAAGCTTGTTTAAGAATATCTAAATTACTTTTCCCAATTGGACAGTATTTTAAGATTAGATACTTCACTTTAGTCAATATATATATATATATATATATATATATATATATATATATATATATATATATATATATATTATCTTATATATAATGGTTAAAAAGGGTTTGATGATTTTGTGCATACGTATGTAACAGGCTGAAGGAAGCATTGCCGAACCCAGCCGAATCGTCCGTCTGTCCGTCCGTCTGTCTTTCTGTCCGTTGGTCCTTCCGTCTGTCCGTCCGTCCGTCTGTCTGTCTGTCCCTATGCAAAAACGCGTCGATCTGAGAACCTATGAGTCCTAGAGTCTTGAACTTGAGGAAGGTTTTGTTTCCGATCATCGATAACTTGACCCATTTCTAAGCTATCGATAAGAATCGATAATGACATCCTGGTTTTTAGGCAAATCTCTTAGGTTTTAAAAGCGTGTAGCTTCTAGAGAAGTTTTTACAGATCAAGTATCTTTCATTTTAAAGCTACGGCCACCAAGAAGGTTCAGGGTATCATCAATTTGTCTTTGGTAGAGACTAGATCACTTTCTACATATTAAATTAAGTTTATTCTCCTTTGTTTTTCTATAGATTTTTAAAGTTGCGAACACAATTTAAGGCACTCGGGAAGTTGTGCTCGAATATTTGCCGAAAGAAATCTTAAATTATCGTAATCTAAATCTTAATTTTATCCAATCGATTTTGAGCTTATTTTCATGTCATCGTGATCTATGTAAAATGATTTTTGAGACGTGTTTCATTTTTTTGCGGAAAACTCACACATCTGACGCTGTCATATTTAATGGGATTTGTATTTTCCCACGTTCGCGAAATGGGTGGAATAAATCTATCTGATAGCAATGCAAAAACTTATTCAATAATCATTTTTTATTAGCATATAGCAGGAAATGTTGAGCACAGGGCGGTGGTAGGGGGGAGGGGAAAGGGGAAAGGGGAAAGGGTTGGTGACTAGCAGATGCTTGCTGAAGCACACTCAACTAGAGCATTGTTAATTATTAGAGAATTCTCAATTTAATCAGATTGATTGATAAATCATTAACCATTTAGTTCTGATAGCCGCGGGCACTCGAGCGCTCGGCCAGAAGGTTGTTGGCGGCGGGAACTAAAGCCGCCCGTTTTGGCACCTGTTGGCGGCGGCTGCAGGTGATGCATAATCATTATGTGATTAAACAATTGATTAAGTTTTAATAAATTTGCAAAATCAATATTAAAAATTAAGTGCAGTAATTACTTAAATGGCTATTTGCTTGCCAGCCAAAATAAATATTTTGCGAACAACCATTTAAACACCGCCGCCTGCCGCCTGCCGCCTGCCGCAGCTGCCCTCTCTTCTTGCCACAGATCCTATTCCTGTTCCTGTGTTGTTGCTGCTGTTGCTGCTGCTTCCTCTGTGGCTGCGAATGGCCGTGGGCGTGTGTGCATATGCATAAATGTGTATGAAAAACACACGCACACACACACACAGATACACACACCTGCAAACAGGCAGCATAAATTTACCTGCTGCATTATATAAATATTTACGTAATATACGTAAAATGCGTAACGCCTGTTGTCAACAACATAATCAACAACAACTGTGCCACACACTCGCACACACACACACACACGCACAACAACAACACAGCCAATGGCAATGGCACCCCGCCAGAAACCAATCGGACAGCCAGTCAACCGGACAGCGACTGCGACTGCGGCTGCGACTGCGACTGGCACTGACACTGGGACACGGCTCTGTCCAGCTGTCCGGGCGCACGACTCGCTGCGTTCTGTGCCGTGCCCCAAACCCAGCCGCAGCTCCGGCTATCATCCTTGTGCTCGACACATAATACAAACGATTTGCATGCATATATAAACATACACACACACACACACACACACATGTATATACATATATCTATATGTATGTGCAGTACTTTTTTTTTCTTTGTCATTAATTAAATTACATTGCGCAAATTGCAGGCAGCTCGGCATGCCGCAGCACCCCGCCATCCCGCTACCCCGCCTCCCTTGCCCCTTACCCCTTACCCCTGGCAGCATCCACAGCGCGTATTGCATATGCGTAAGGGTAACAATAACAGTAGAATGTTACTGTCTCACTCCTTCGCTCCCCAAAAACCAATATCCAAAACCCACACTTGATCCTCACTCCACCACATCACCACTGCCCCCTCGCATACACACGCACACACTCGCACACACACACACGCCCGATCCCATTTCCATTTGCATGCACAGCAGCATCCATTCATGGCACGCATGGCTTACTTATTGTTGGATCTGTTCCGGCCACATCATGCAAAATGCCTTTTGATAGCGCCTGTGGTGGGCCTGATGCTGATTTGCGTTTGCCATTTCAAAGGGGGTGGTGCTTGGCGGAGGGGGGAAGGGGAAGGGGTGGTAAATGCATTCAATTCAATTCATAAGTATTTTAATATACAGTTTAATCCTTTAAGCGGGCAGAGTTCACTTAATGTGTTCATAGACGACCAACAAAATGTCACAAGAAATTTCAACTAACTTTAAGAGTTCTTTCAGTCAGCAAGATGAATTTTAATATGTATATTAATAGAATAATATTTATATTAATAAATTACAAAAACAATATAATAATGCTGTATAAAAAACATCTTTAGATATTATAATGGGCAAAAAAACTCAACGACATTTTTGCTTAAAGGTTGATATTCAAAGTTGGGCTGAAATATTTATTCAATTTATTTATACCAAATTGTAGAAAATATTGTACACGAAATTGAAAAATATTATATATTATATGTATAAATAACATGGAAAATATAACGTTAAGTCTTTTGGAATGTTTTTGAAAGGATTTGAATAGACATTTTTGAATAAAATAAATAATTTTGTTAGTTCTTAAATATTTGGCATAACTTTGTTGTCGACTTAAAAGCTGCATAATATATAATCAATATATCATAATATACTATGCAAAAATGTATATTTAAATATTAGATAAATGCAAGAGAAAGCAGAAAACTTAAAATACCAACATCTTGTAGGATATCTAGGTAAATAATTTTCTAGTTGAGAATCTTTGCCCTGGATTGAATCATCAAAAGTGTGAACACGACAAATTGTTAGACTCTTGCCAAATTCCAGTTTTACAACAACAAGCCGAGCACATGTTTTGATATCTTACGCAAGAGCAAAGGTTTTTCTTTTAGTTTTGTTTCGGGGCACGGCATATTTTTGGCATGTCCATGGATGTTCCAGGGAAGCGCGTTGTCTAACGCCGCGGCCAGTTGCTCAGTTCTCATTTGAGCAACATAATTAGCAGTTCCATAAAACACACAATGCCCAAATATGCAGCTCGTCCGACTGATCTCGCCCGACCCGGCCGGGCGGTGCCCGAACAGAGCTACCGGAGATAAGTGGCCAAAGCGCAGGTCAATGCAAACAATCGAAAACCCGAGGATCGAAGTGTGACAAAATGTAGCTGAGGAATGATATAAACCGGTTAAACGACGGGCCCTCAGGTAGTGCGCGCATGTAAATAGCCAGATATTGGAATATGGAGGATTTCCGAAGGGGTCTTCCCTGCGATCTGTTAATGTTAACTTAAGCGACATCAAACGATGCTCGTTGGGAGATCCTCATGTGTCAGAGCTATTGGATAAAGAGCTACAGATGGAGGACTGAAGATGGGCCAGATAGATAAATAGAAATGAAGAAGCAGACGAAGCAAACCGTGAAAGGGTAAATTGGGCGACATGTTGTGAAAACATGCTACCGAATTGCAGTTAACAAACATGCGACACACAATCCAGAACCTAGCCCGGACTCCATATCGACCCGTTCTCTGTTGTTTGCGAAGGTCCCGCATCCCTCGTCCCGCATCACGGGTCACGGATCGGGCCAAGGTCGGGCGTGTCGGCAATGTTGTTTAATCTGATATCCCATAGGCATATCGTTATCGCAGTGCCGCAGCGCAGTGCAGTAGTCGGGCGCTGGGCAACGGCAAAAGGATCACTTTTCAAGGAAAACATCGCCAAGTGCAATTAACACATCGGCGGCAACGAAAATGTGCTGCCAGAAACGGGCCCATCTCAGGCTACGGCCAGCCATCTACCAAAGTAAACACTTTGATAATGATAATGTGAACTGTGAACTGTGGACTGTGGACTGTGATCTGTGACTGGGCTGGCGGTGTCGTTTCTAGATGTCGCTCCTTGTTTTTCGGATTTCGGATTTCGGATTTTCCAAGTTGACGTGCGGCGCGGCACTTTAAGGATTTTTAGACATTCGGTTCGGTTGCGTTCTGCTGTTGTGTGTTGCATCAACATAAACAACACAACTACAGCTACAAATTCGTGTCTAACAAACTCATAGATAAGTGCTAATTGGGTTTGCCAGCACGAAACGAAAGGGCTGCAGTCAGCTGGCCCTTGTAATGGACACCCTACAACACAGCAGCACCCTGTGCCCTACACTGGCGGCTTCTGTACGGCACAGTCAAAATGAAACCATCAAGTGCTGCCACAGCCACTGCTACTGCGTGGCATGGGGCACGGGGCACGGAGCATGCGGCCAGGGGGGGGGGGGGGTAGCTGGCCGATTGCTGGCTGAAGCTCAAGTTGTGTTTTTCCTGTTAGCGGCCACTTTATGCACTTTAGTTGCTGCAGGCCAGCAAAATTAGTTTTTTTTTTTGTTTTCAATCTCTCTCTCTCGACTGCTGATTTTTTGCGATTCAATTGAAATTGAATGCCATGAATATTGAGGCAAATCGACAACAACGAATGGCCAGTCGAGTGCCTCGAACGTTGCTTCTTTTTCTGCCGTTTTTAACAAACATAAAATCAATTACACAAGCTTCATTAAGCTTCCATGTGAAGGTGTATGGGTGTGTGGGTGTGTGGGTGTGTGTGTGTGTGGTCGGCAGGTCGGAAAGGTCGCCCGTGTATGTTTGTTCGGGCAGCGCCCGCAGCTGAATGGCAAATGCGGCCGGTAAACGGCGTATGATGAAAAAGGCGCCTGGCTGCCCGTACCCCCCCCCCCCCCTCCCCCATCCCTCCCCCATCCAATTGCGGCGCCTCCTTATGAGGCCGGGGCGCAATGTTCTGCGGCTCAACCACAAAACACACAAGCGAATACAGCAGCGAATGGGCGTACTCAGTCACTCGAAAATAAAGAACTGCAACCCGTACTTGAACTCGAACTCCGACTTCGACTTCGACTTCAACTTCAACTTTGACTGTTCAACTCTGACATTGTCTCAGCTGATTGGGCCGCCTCGGGGTCTCGGCATATGTCATCGGCACGGCTAAATAATTGCGGCCGGCTCCAAGCTCCAGCTGGCCCAGACCCCGCGGAGATGCCTTAATTTAACCTAAGTGATTGATGCCAGTTGCAAACTTTGATGTGGAGCATGTGAATCCACTCGCACACACACACACACACACACACACACACACACAAATATATCACGCATTTAACTCCTTGGAGAGTCATGCAAATTACAAACACAAACTTGAACAGGCCACTTAATTGGCTTCGCCGACTTTACTGAGCTTTACTGAGTTCATATAGTTTTGACCAGTTCGCCTGGACAAATATGAAGCATAGCTTGTTAGTTATAATACATTTATTGACATTGATTTACTTTTCTGAAGGAAAGCCAGTTCAAATCCCGCAGCCACCTTGAGCGATATCTGGCCCAAAGAGAAGTCAGATTCACAGAATACGCATAGAAATTAAGTCAAATATCGACAAGTAAGCCATATAAACATGGCACACATATGTGCCTTGATTGACAATATTCAAAAGTATATTCATATTCAAATATTCCTTTCGAAAGGATTTACTCATAAGCATCTACTCATTATTAAAATATTTAAACTATAATGCCAATATTTACTATTTGCTCTTCAAGAAAATAAATAATAACTTAGAATTAGTTCACAAATGTCAGATATCGGTTTGAATTTCCAATGAAACTAAAGATATGCTTGAATATTAATGGAGCATTGTGAAGCTCGTAATTGCGGCATTTGTTCAATATGCCTCGAAGAAAATTTTCTATAACCGATTTTTTTTATAACTTGCAATCATGTGTGGGGAGCAGGGTAAAGCCTGTATATGCCAGGTTCGGCTATGAGATCTTTAAGAACTCAAGAGCTTACTTTTCGATCGATATGATATAGTGATTCGATTCGGCCGGTTCCAACGATTATACAGAACACTTATTGAATGATATAATAATATATATATATATATATATATATGAGATCATATATGTATACATATCTTATGGGGTCGAGGATATATCCTTCTATGCATAACACATATCATGTTTAAATTATAATATCTATGTAGGTGAAATAACTTACCTGTTGCATTTCCTTAAATCAAGTTCCTTACTTGGATTTTCGGGCAATTGAAAGCCAATAAAATCATGTCGTGAATTGAAATCGATTGCCGTGGAATGTGCGGTTTGACAACTTGCGTGATTTTAATTCCTTTTAGCATGAAACTAGCTATTAATAGCTTGAAGTAATTTCAGATAGTTTTTCATCTGAAAGCCATTCCGAGAATCTTGTGGATCGATAGCTGCCAAAAAGAATAATACAAATTAACTTAAAAATTTAATTAAGCTAAAACTAAACAATATATAAATCTACAAATAATGCTAATTAACATCCTCAGCTTCTATTGAAAGGAATTAGCTTAATAGCCTTTCTGTGTGGCGGCTGTTGCTAAATGCAGACAAATCTATCGCCTATTCTCACTGAGGAAGTCAAATAAGCGATACCAATATGTTGTTATCCTTTGTGGATATCGTGGTATTCAGACCATCTTAAGAGTGCCGACAAATGTTTGTGTCTACTCGTAAGTTATTTCCATTTACATGCACTTATGTATGGCAAGTGTCTGGGGCTCAAATCAGCGGCTTCTCTGCACCGCGGTGGGTGGTTGGGTGGCTGGGTGGTTGGGTGGTGGCAATCGGTTTGTTCCGAGTCAGCTACTGCTGGGAAAAGTAAATGCTCGGGCCACAAATATTTGGACGGGCGACCGCGCAAACAATGTTTTTCTAGCCAGAAGTTATGTTTTTAGTTTTGTGGCATTCGTAGAGTGGATCTTTGGGCGGGCTGACCCTGTAGAGGACTAGCACTGCCAGAGGACAGCAGGGTCTGGGCGGCTGGGCGACTGGGCAGAGACAGGGGGCGGGGGGCGGGGGGCGATGGGTGGTTGGCAGTGCGGGTGTTTACCCATTAACTTGCTTTTATTGACAACGACGACTTCAGTGATGAAATGTAAGCAACATCAAAGCCAAATACTCGCTCCTTTGCTCGCCTTGGCTTTTCAATTCGCTTCTCCTGCTCAGCAGCCGGTTGTTTGGATTTTGGTTGTTTCCACTGTTTACACAGAGCCCCCCCAGTGCCAGGTCCAGCTCGACGACCCCCACCACCCTTCTGCTAAATCCGGCGACGAATGCGACAAGAGTGGCCCAAGCCAGGGAGAGGGTAGACCGAAAGGGGGGGCGGGGGGTGGCTGTTGGGCGGCATTATCCCCTTTGACGTGCGCGCATTATAAAAATCAATGAATTAACATTTACATGCAAAAGTATTTGACCACAAAAAAGAAACAAATGTACAACGGCCAACTGTTGGGCGACCCGTGCCCATTTGTGTACGCCGTGCGTGCGTGTGTGTGTGAGTGTGTGTGTGTGTGCTGCGGAGGGCGTCAACCATGCCCACTCAACCCATGATGTCGATGCATGCCAAGGACCAAAGCCTGTCCGTATATCCCTTCTATGCATACACTTGATTACTGGTGTC
This sequence comes from Drosophila borealis, assembly GCA_035045885.1. Taxonomy (NCBI): domain Eukaryota; kingdom Metazoa; phylum Arthropoda; class Insecta; order Diptera; family Drosophilidae; genus Drosophila; species Drosophila borealis. The sequence goes on along the minus strand of JAWNOR010000405.1, from coordinate 3,796,575 downwards.
TTTACCCCTGGCCACCTTCCCTCCCCTCCCCTCCCCTCCCCCCATACCCCGCCCACCCCGTGAAGCGTTTGAATATTTGCTTTTTATGCGAGTGTTTTTCCTTTGCTTTTTTCTTTTTTCTACTTGTTTTTTTTTGTATCCTCTTTTTCTGTTTGTATGGATGTGGCAACATTAAAGTCAGAGGGCATTCGGACTTGACTACGGTTCATTCAATCCTTGGCCAGGCGGGGTGAGTGTCGCTTGGTCTGTGTGTGTGTGTGTGTGTGAGGGTGAGGGTGGGGCAGACGACAAAGCAGGCCTATGCAAAATCATTTCTATAACAAATTTAATCATCCTAAACAGTTTCCCCCAACCAGCAATTGATTCATTTCAGTGCCTTTCAATTGGCTTTTAACCGATTAGCAGCACAGTTGCCAACTTTCTCTGCCTACCCTCCCCATCCCTCCCCTCCATTTGCCTGCCTTAGCTGGCCAGTCAGGGAACATTAACCCTTTCGTGATTTCCCATACCACTTCATTAGCATAAAACGGCAATATTTGACAACACTCAAAGCCCATGGAAATGTCCAAAATATATGCAGGCTCCATATGCCCAAAGTGTAGCCATATAGGTGAGTGTCAGAGTGGAGGAGATATATGAGGTATTCAACTTACGGATACCCTGTAAGTGTGCCTATTGAAGGTTTAGCGGAGGAGAGCGCTGCCAAGGACTTTTTATGAATAATATACATTACTATTTATATATTTGCAATGAATATATACATATATACATATATGTGAATTAAATAATTAGTTAAAATAAGGTAAGCTATTTATTAATTTGAAATTCTATATGGATTTAAATGTAGATTTGTTAACTTTGAGCGGACGAAATCTTTCAAGATTTGATAAAGTTTCAGGTTTTCGAATTGTAAATATTTTTACGATACGATATTCAATTTAATGGGGCTTATGGATTAAATGTGAAATTATTTTATTTAAATAAACTAGTAAATTAATTATAAATAAATACAAATATATTTTGTAGAAAGTTGAAAAAAGTGTCGAATGAGATTTGTCTACCTTCACACTTGCAGACCAGTCAAGTTAAGATACCCTTTCAGAGCTGCTACTAATGGGTATTCGAAATAGTATGTGAGCTGCCCTTTTAGCCAATTGTTTAGATATTTCAAATGCTTATTGCCATTAAGCTGAGTGAAGTTGCAAAGTCGCTGCTTGTATGACACTTGGCACTGACAGAGCCCAATGGCAATGGCAAAAGGAGCGAGAAATGAACGGAGCTAGGAGCAAGGATCGGGATCGATGGGGAGCAGCGGCAGGCAATGCTCAGATTAGATCGACGCGAAGCGAAGCGAAGCGACAATGGAACGTGCTATGTTCGCTGCTGATAAGAGCATCTGAGCTGTGGATAAACGTCGCACTGGAGACCCGGCACGGCCCGGCCCGGCCCGTCCCAAGACAACACAGACGCTGGGCTGCTGCTGTCAAAGACAAAGTGTCTGGCATAATGCTCATGGGCACTTTGAAAGCTGAAACGAGTACGCGAATCCACAATCCACAATCCAGAATCCAGTATCCAGAATGCAGTATGCAGAATGGAGGCTGCAACAACAGAGGCGGCAGCAGCGTTTCCTGCTTGTAAAGCTGGCCCCTTAATCTCGCTTTCGGCACGTATCGAGGAGCCGACGCGATATGTTGGCGGTCGCAATGCTTTGCAGTAGTTTTACATACAATGCCAGCCAGCTACCGCCTGCGACTGCGACTGGGACTGGGATTGGGTCTGAGACTGGGATTGGGCTTGAGACTGGGAGTTGCAGCTGATGTCCGGGCAGCAGTTGCTGTTGCAGATCGCATGCGATTGCGATCGGCGCGGTAACAAAGCGATAATGCGAAAATCGTGTAATCCATTAGCGTAACTTTTTGCAAATTTGTGACAATGACAATATTAAGATAACACAGACAATGCCACCAAAGCGCTCCAGCTACAACTCTCGACTCCAGCTCTCAGCTCGGGGCTCTCGAAGCTTGCGATAGAGTCTCTTGGTCTGATGCTGTCCAATTGTGCTGCCCATTGTTTGCCCAATGAGCAGCCAGTGTGCCAAATTAATTTGTCGCCAGCCGCACTCCGCCAAAAAAATCCCTGCCATCGAGTCTGGTGGTCTCACTCTCTCTCTCTCTCTCTCTCTCTATCTCCGCTCGTTTTCTCGCGTTACTCTCTGCTGACTTCATCAGCTCGAAAGATGTCAAACTGGAAATTGTGTTGCAGCCCCAGCTCCAGCTCCAGCTCGAGCTCGAGCTTAAGCAGATCTGCAGATCTCTGTTGTGGTCCATCTCTCGTATTCAGCATATGCCTTTAATTGAAGATGCGTGCGCGCATACTTAAATCGCGCAAACAACACTTTGATCTTAAAAGAAGTGACGTTTAGTGGTAGTTTTATGGCGATAATGATCTTTCGGATGGGACAGTGATGCCATTTATTATGCAGCGATTATCGGCTGAGCATGCTCCAGCTCTTCGCCCAAAAGGACCAAGCCAAAAGCCCCAACATGCCTCCAGGCATGACAACAAATGCATTGCACAGATTGTGACACTCGTCTATAGCAACAAATATAGCACAGATATACAAACATACAAACTTACAAACATATATATTCAAAGAAGTTTGTACCTTCCTTTTGGGCAAAAAGTGAGGTTTTGAAAAATTCGATCTGCAAGCTTGTATGAAAAACATTCAAAACAAACGATTTATATGTAGATGGCCTAGCGTCGGACCAACAAGCGAGAAGTCGCTGGTTCAACTCTAGCAGCAATTGCCAAATTTTTATATATATTTAATGTTATGTTGATAAACCTCAAATGAGTGTCATATATTTTCCTTGGCAGGCCCCAAGAGGTCGATTAGTAGAGTTGTGGGCTTTGCTTAGCACGAATTTTCGGGGCTCGAACCTCAGAGAAGACAGATGGGAGAATATTATAAGACAAAGATTGAGGCCCATTGTACCTTGTTTCTTGTGAAGTTCATCTTAGTTAACTAGTCGACTTTCAGTTTGACAAGATGTTAAATTGTTTTTCACTTGAATTGAAATTTGGATAATTAGTTAAAAAGCAGCGGCCAATTTAAATCGATTCTTTCCCTTTCTAGCTTCCGGCTAACCTACCCAGTTCCCCCACTACCCCCGCGCCATCTCACCAGCAATCCCCCCCCTCCTCACCATTGAAATCAGCTTGAAGTGAACACAGCGATCGGGCGAGAGGGTATTGCCCTTGTCATTTACTTAGTCGTTTGGGGCCCTGTGTCCCAACAGTTGTATTACCCATCGGCTGTTGTTATGATTTGTCACCTTTTAATTTTTAGATGGCAGCAAATGTAAACTATTGTCGCCCGCGATGTAAACACATCGCAAACAAAGAAAATAAATACCCAGTCTCAGTCCCTGTCCCAGTCTCCAGCCTCCGTTCTACAGTCTCCAGCTTCCAGTCACCGTGCGTCATGTCGCTGTCGCTGTCGTCGATGTTGTCGTCGTCAGCGTCATCGTCATCGTCATCGTTGGAGCCAGTTCCGTTTGGGCAAGTGTCGAGTCGAGTCGCCCGCCAAGTCACCTGCCTGCTGCCGTTCAGCGTAGGGGAGCCGCATGCAAGTGCAGTTTGCAATTGATATTTGGTATTTCGGATTTGGTATGTCGGATTTGGTGGTAGGCTGCGCTGCCTAACAGCCGAAACGTCAAGCATCTGGGGCTGTGGAACTTCGCTCAGCACCAAGAAAGCCGAATGCTCACACACAAACCCACATCAAATAACAGTTTATGGCATTGCACCACAGTGCACAGCACCACAGCACGACAGCATGCCAGTGCCACACATTTCCTTATGCCCTGCTCGTGTACACAATTTAGAGAATTTTGCTACTGGCTGAAGATGTGCTCGTGACCAAGTCGCGTGAGTCGTGAGTACAGTGAAGCTGCTCTAACAATAACATGCATATCTGATAAATTAATAATTCACTTTTACTGAGAACATGAATCGAAATTCTAATTGAAAAGCTTTCTGGGTATTGTAGTATGAAAGCAACTGCAAAAAGAAAGTTGCTGGTTCAAATCGCAGGCAAGTCTATGGAGGTGGCATTTTATTTGACGAAATTTATAATATTTAATTTTTTTTTATTTAAGTCAAAAAAACAAGCTTGTCAACGATTTTAGTAGAGAGTTAAACAGTTCGTAGTACAATCTATTTGGGTTCCTTATAATGCTGTTTCACTGTATATCGCCCAACTATCGACTATCGCAACCTTTTGTTACATCTCCAATTTGAATGCAGTTACAAATTGCGCCTCGCCACCTTCTCAATTCCTAAAACTCCTCGCTTCCATTACCCATTTCGCCCTTCATCGATTACGCACACACATGCGTGCACGCACACCCATACACTCGCACACACTCGCACACACCTACACACACATAGGCATATCGTATTTTTAGCTAGTGTTGATGTCTTCAATTAAAGAACCGCGGATGCTGCCAACAGCAATTAGATTGCGGTACGTTTAGGCTAGTGCGAGTGCGAGCCGATGTGTTTAGCTGGCAAGTGAGGGGGGGGGCGGGCGTTCGCCTTGCAAGGGGGGGGGGGCTGGTTTTGGTCACACATTCCCATTGCTGGCAGTGCAAGGTGTCGCCGCCGTTGTCGTCGCCACCTCTAAAAATTAGTTGTCAAATGGCTTTTCAGCAATTTGTGTGACAGACGGCTTTTACCACAAAAGTGTAAAAGTGAGAGTGTCGCCGCGTCGTTGTCACTGTCACTGTCGCTGATATTGTTGTTGTTGTTGTTCTTGTTGTTGTTGTTGTTGTCGCTGTCGATGCCGTGAATCATTAACATTTGACAAACGTATTTGTTCTTGTTAATAATTTACAAATTTATGATTTGGCTCTCGGCTGCGTAATGTTTTTTCATTATTTTTCTTCTTAGTTTTATTTTGTTGATATTTTTGTCTCGACGTCGCCGCACATGGCCCACTGTATTGGCCCCTTGATGGCGACGCTGGCGACAGCAGCAGCAGCAGCAGCAGCAGGCAGCAAACAGTGGGGCGGCGGGGGCGGGGGCGGTGGCAGGGGTAGGTGGTCGTGGTCTTGGTCGCGGCCTACATGTGCCCCCCTTGTCAATATAATCGATTTAATATGAATTTTTCCATTAGTCGCATTCTCCGATTTTAGACGCGTCGTTTTCATAACAGCTCACAGCCTGCCCCGCACCGCACCATCCAACCCCGTTACCCCTTTCGGTATGGCACGGGTGCAGCACATTTATATCATACTATATATGTATACAGAAGCATTTCCCTTCGAGCTGTGCATGTGCCGGAGTTTTGACTATGTACTCGAACTTTAAAAGTATTCATGGGGACCACCAATTGTGGAGATTCGTTTGCACGACTGCTTAAATAAATAAATACGTGCACATGTACATCTATACACATACAAACACACATATATATACATATACATATATATATATATATATATGTAATTGTATATATGGTCAATCAGAGATGCGTGCGGTTTAGCTTTTATATCCCTAGACACAAGCACACACAGACTGCGCGATCATTTCTCTATTCGAATCCAAAAAGTTCAGAGGGGGCATCTACGTCCACGTCTAGGTCCATGTCCACATCCACGTCTACGTCTCAGATTCCACATTGCATTTCCTTTGCACGGTGGTCTCTTTAGGTCGATTGAACGATTCCGTATACCATAAAACTGGACGCCGCATCTGGCAAGTGGGTCGCCGCAGTCTCCCAATCACGGGGCATTATTTCAGCGAATTAAACACTCCGGAGCGTGACTCTTCCAGCATGTGGGCGTCATATTAACCAATGTCGATGTGTGCTCACAACTAGTCACGAACCCCTACATATTGATGGACTATTTTTAAACTCTTGGAACACGAGACTTTTGCCGGGACCCGCCTCATGCAATGCGTGCACGCAATTTGTAATCATACTTTGTATCTATTCGCATATATCAATAATCATTGATATATCTATATATATATATATATGTATATCTATATCTATATCTATATCTATATCTATATCTATATCTATATCTATATCTATATCTATATCTATATCTATATCTATATCTATATCTATATCTATATCTATATATATATCTATATCTATATCTATATCTATATCTATATCTATATCTATATCTATATCTATATCTATATCTATATCTATATCTATATCTATATCTATATCTATATCTATATCTATATCTATATCTATATCTATATCTATATCTATATCTATATCTATATCTATATCTATATCTATATCTATATCTATATCTATATCTATATCTATATCTATATCTATATCTATATCTATATCTATATCTATATCTATATCTATATCTATATCTATATCTATATCTATATCTATATCTATATCTATATCTATATCTATATCTATATCTATATCTATATCTATATCTATATCTATATCTATATCTATATCTATATCTATATCTATATCTATATCTATATCTATATCTATATCTATATCTATATCTATATCTATATCTATATCTATATCTATATCTATATCTATATCTATATCTATATCTATATCTATATCTATATCTATATCTATATCTATATCTATATCTATATCTATATCTATATCTATATCTATATCTATATCTATATCTATATCTATATCTATATCTATATCTATATCTATATCTATATCTATATCTATATCTATATCTATATCTATATCTATATCTATATCTATATCTATATCTATATCTATATCTATATCTATATCTATATCTATATCTATATCTATATCTATATCTATATCTATATCTATATCTATATCTATATCTATATCTATATCTATATCTATATCTATATCTATATCTATATCTATATCTATATCTATATCTATATCTATATCTATATATATGTATATATTTAAAGGTTTGCTAGGTCGTGTGATCGATCATGCGCGGATCTGCCTATTAGGGCAAGCTCTACCCAAATCCTAAATCAAGTCCATTTTCAATCTTAAGGCTACCAGTGGACACTGGGACGTATGTGGGAGGCTTATGCGAGTGTGATGGGGAGGTCGGGGAGGAGCTGTCGCTGCCACTGCTGTTGACGTTGAGTTGTAGCGCGTGGATATTAAATATTTGACTGGCGTTTCAACAAAGTGAAAATTTATTAAACTTCTAAATAGTGTTGACAAAGATGTACGAGAGTGTGACAGACATGACAAATAGTTTAGCTCGAGCAACCCCCCAACCCCCCCGCAGCCCCTTTGCGAACACACACACACATACACACACACACCGTCGCTTTGACAGCAGCAATTTAAAGTGATGCCAGCGCCTGGGTCTGGCCTAGGTCTCTGCTGGGCTACTGGACGGGGAGCGGGGAGCGGGGAGGGGGGCTTTTGCTGGTGTCACAAAGTGGCGTGAGATTTGGGAATGAGGCGCCACCGACTGACATACTCCCCATTATTTGTCAGCCTCAATTTGAACATCATTAAATGAGTTAATGCAATTTAAAACTCTCGACATCTGTACTCATATCTGTGCGCATATTTTTCACCATTTGCGTTTCCCTTTCATTGGGGTTGTTGTGTGTGTCCTTCTGTGTGTGTGTGTGTGTGTGGTTGGCACTCATTGTTTTGCCAATATGTATCCTGTGTGTTGTATCTGTTGCTGTAACTGTTGCCATATCAGTATCCTTTTTTCTTTTTTTTTGCTGTTACATCTTTACAATGGCATTTACATTTTTTTCCCCGACGCAGTTGTTGTGCATGTTTAACACCAGGAACTGTTGTTTAATGTGTTGTTCCTGTGGCGCTCCCTCCACATCCGCATACCGTACCGCTGGCATCCGTCCATTTAGCTATCCACCAGGGTGGGTTAGAGAGGGTGGCTCTGGCTGGCTGGCTGGCTGGCTGGCAGCTGAAGTCAAGTTGGCATCATTCTTCAAAACGTTTAAGAATCAATTTCAACACAATACGCTCGACAAGTAGTAACAAAAAAGCCTCCCCCACTTCCAACTTTTACCCAGGGGCTTTGCCCCCGCATGCAAATGCCATTGGATTAATTTGTGAAGCTTTGGATGTGACAGACAGCCTGCCTTTCACAGTTTCCCCCAGCTGATAATGGTGTTACTGTTACTGTTACTGTTACTGCTATTGTTGTCGCTGTTTGTTTTGGAGCCCTTGGCGACCTTGGCTCTACTTTCGAAGTGTGGTCCATTAAAAGACTATTGACAGCTCTGTCGCTGCACGGTCTACAAATATGAAACAACGAGCTGTTTATAATATGCACCACAACTTCCATATATAATGTCAAACGAAACAAAGTTGTCAGCTTGATTAGCTGCAATTAAAAATAATCCACAGCCCACTCGCGCGCGCGCATGTATTGGTGACCGTCAACGGCAGCCGATGCTACGACATTTGTGTGGGTGGGCATGAAGTGCGTGGCTCGTTGTGTGGCTGTGCGACTGTGTCGCTGCCTCTTCGTATGTCTCTGTGTGTTTGTGTGTGTGTGTGTGTGTGCTGGGTGTCGTGTATGCAAATGTTTGACAGTGTCGCTTTATTGTTCCGCTTCGTTCCATATGGTTTAGCACTCGCCAAGCAGCCAAGTGCCAAGAACCACTTGCTGCTGTTGCTGCTGCTACTGCTGCTGCTTAGTTGTGGAAAGTCACGCTGCCATATTGCGTGTTTTGATTGATGGATAAGCGCGGTATTTGTTTTGCAAACACTTGACAGGCGGCTTGATTAAAAAACTTCACTGCTCACATGGGACTTGGCGCTGGCGCTGGCTCTGGCTCTGGCACTGGTGTTGCCACTGACACTGGTGCTGCTGCTGTTCGCTGGTGTTGGCTGTTGGTTGTTGGCTAAACGGCAACGTCCTCGACGACATGTTCGGGCGTGTCCCCGGCACCGGGTGTCAGCCCCTGCCATTGCTTTGGCCAACCTGCTCAATTACCAGAGGGCGGCAGATACAATTTACATGACGCTTACGGTCTGTCCTGATTTGTTGTCCCTATTTATTTCACGACCTTTGTTGAACATGCAAATTACCATAAATGAAATTGTCGAAACTCTGCAACAGCCGTCGTCCCATCGCACAATCTTTCATCCTGTCAGATATGTCATCACAACTCAGAGCCGGAGCGCAGCAAATGAAAGTCAAGCGTTGATTAATCGAAAATTCATAAACACACAGCGGTCTAACAGAAAATTCCATTAAATATCTCAACTCGAATATCTGTATAATATACAAACATACATACAAAGGCACACAAATGTACATATGTATATCTATGTATGTATGTGTGCACATATTCCATGCAGAGAACTTTGTGCTCTGTAATGGACCACATTGGCACTGTCTATTCTTGAGTTTATTTTCGGATACTTTCCGTTTGCCAATCGAGCAATCTCCGGGGGGCTAGTGGAGTGGGCAAATCGGGTTCATAGCCAGCTATGCCGATAACGATAACATTTATTAAATCAGTTATTAGGTAAAGGAGCTTGGGATAAAGCCAAGAGAAATTCTAACTGTGGACATATGGAATTTAAGATAAAGCCGAATGTGTTCACGTTGTTGATCTAACATATAGTCAACATTTAAGTTAAGTTAATTTTGGGATATGTAACCTACATATACCACATATGTATGATAGATATGTGACAGCAAAGCTTTCCTGTGTTGCCAGCTTGCAATGTTTTGCACATATGGCAGCACTTGGTAAATATAAATTATACGATCCCGTAACCAACTCTACCGCCGACTCATTGAGCTGCGGCCAACTTAATGCCGTGGCGTTGCCACTTTTTTTTAAAAAACTTTAACATTTCGCTGACAAGCGGATAACTTCTTGTCAACTAGGTTGACTGAAATTTTAAAACCGACGCCTGGTTTTGGGAAAATTATTGTATTCGTTAGACAATTTCTTAGCCCATAATGGGTCCCGCGGGAATATTTCAATTGAATATCATTTACATTTTTGATATGTGGAACTTCACGCCGTTATTATGGATGGGTCTACGCAATTACGATAACTGCATAATGGTCTATTTATCATGAACGGCCGGCTAATCAATATGAGGCTAGCAAAGAGCAAAAAAAAAGGGGTAAATGGAATGGCAACGGTCACTCGAAGCGCACTCACAAATGTCCCCTGGCACTATAATACTTTGTATTTATTTAGCCTGAATAAAGATGTCATAAAAAACAAATTTCACTTTTATGTTTTGGCACAAGCAAGGCGGAAAAGATTCATGGCCCATTCGAATTGGCCTTTAGCATCCGCGGCCGGGGATGCAGCACTTTTTCGGAAGGGGGCGCCCCCCCCCCTGGCAGCCACCAGCTACCAGCTACCAGCTACCATGTACCATACGCCTTGATGATGCTAACGCTGATGCCCAATTTGGGAAGGAGCGGACGAGCGACTGCATGAAGCATTAGCATTAGCTGCCTACGGGCCCTGGTTGTGTCCAAAGGACTTGACTACTCGCCCAATGCTCAAAGGGTTAACGTGTGCATACATTTTTCAGCTCTTTAAGGGGCGGAGTGGCGAGGGGGACTGGGATTGGAATTGGAAATGGAAATGGGAATGGGGTGTGTGATTCGCCTCCGCCCTGGGCTTTGATACATGGCACAGTTTCGGTTGGGCGGGGGTGGGAGGGGGCTCAGAGAGACAGAACAGGAAGCGAGGGCTGCTGCTGCTGCTTGTTATTGTTGTCACCCTTGTACTGGATGCAGGAATACACATAGCGTTACATCGTTAGGCTACAGCCACAGGCGGACGAACGGACGAGCGGACGGCGGGCCAGCCAGCTTTTGGCAGAGCCCGGTCAGTGGGTGGGTAGGGAAAGGGTTTAAATGATTTGTCGCCTTTTACGCGAGCGATTACCACATTATAGGATAAAGCGCTCCTTATATTGGAAAACACTTTCGTTTATTGCATGCGATGCGCCACTTTGTGAGCAAATGTATTCCCACTTGTGCGGCCCCAGGTCCTGGTCCTGATCCTGGTCCTGGTCCTGGTGCTGGTGCTGGGCAACGAAAGGGGCGACGCAACCGAAATTAGGTATTCAGGCAGGGCCCATGGCAAGCATTGCGACACATTCAAAGCTTTTCCCATCGGGTTCATAAATAATTCCAAAGCAGTTCTTACATAAACAACACCCAACAGCAACAACAACAGCAACAACAACAACAACAACGACAACATGCTCGCACTTGGAAACATGGAATTCAATTTGAGCCAACTCCAACTCCTGCTGCTCCCCAACTCCGAGCTGGGCCCTTTGAGCTCGTTAATGAGTTTCTACGCAATTTCGTTAGCAGGAATTATTAAAGACTCGACAAAATTATTATGCAGCTCAGAGCAGATACAACAGATACAACTAAAGCAGCGAGTCATACAATATGCATGCTGTTCTTACTTTTGCAACAATCCCCCCTCCCTCTCCCCTCAAAACAGCCCCCCTTTGTTGCTCATCGCATGTTGGCAAAGACTCTACCAGCCCAGGACTGGGCGAATTGTCAATGCAATTTAACCAGTGCTCGATTCGTGAGCCGCGTCTTGTATCTGATTTGTCATTTGGCATCAAAAGGCGCATCATATTACACCTGGTGCTGCACAGGGCCAGTCCCAGTCCCAGTTCCAGCAGCAGTAACAACAAATGAGACCACCGTCCAAGTGGAGCTGTTGTTGCATGCACAGATTAGATCGAGGGCAACAGCTTTAATACACTCACCGCCAAAGCACTTCAGCTATCAGCTGTCCTTCGATACACCAAAGATTCTCTTCGATTTGTCAAAGTTTTCCGTTTTATGTATTATTTTTGATCCGATTTGCATTTGTGCTTCCACTCCTTAATTGTGTACGGGTATTTCAGGCTTCTGTCCGTTTTTGCATCGGCCTGTTTGTTGATTTTGCCATGCGTTTAAGAAGTTTGCTCTCGGGCACGACTTCATGAATGCGGTTTTGAGGCGAGACAATCCTAACCTCCATCAGGTCCATCAAACAGTGTAATGAGTCTGCATACAAAATTGGTTATGTCTCATAGCTACCCGTTTTCGGATACCCTTTGTGCTCGATAAGGTGTGCGTGAGCTGTGCATTTATTCAAATACCCAAATTTGGCAATACCTTTCGGCTAGCCGGACTGGAGGGCATCGTGCATTCGAGCTGGGACTGTGCTCTTTTTGATTTCTCTTATTTTTTTAATTTTATTTATCATCAGCTGGTAGCTCGACGGGGCCTGGGCCTGGGCCTGGTCCTGTGGCTGTGCCTGTGCCTGTGCCTTAATCATCTGGCTGCGGCTACTTTACTTTTGTTGCCAGCTCCTGGGCTTTGTGGTGCGGTTTTTGATCGTGCTGCGTCTCAGATTTCATAACAAGCGGAGATGTTTTATGCCTCTTGTAGATTGCGACAAACAGCCACAAGACACACGCCTTTGAACCAATGAACTTGATGAACTACGATCTCACTTTAATACCAATAAGGGTCGCTGTTTGAATTCCAATAGCAGGACATGCCTTTTAAATACTTTCTATAATTCGTTACGATAGAGTTCAAATTAAAATCAAAATCACAATAGTCATAGAAATAATAAACCACTTTGTGTGTACTCCACGGTAGATGAGCTGTTTAAGTGAAGGATGCCGGTTCAAATCCACAGCTTATGTATGGAAATATCTTAGTCTCAAGCTCTAGCTGCCAGTGCTAGCTATATCCCATACTTATTTTTAATGATAATAATTATGTTTAAGCAAAGGCTCGATCCAGGTCAGTCGAAAAAAATTGCATTTCAGCTAACGTACTTTAAATATTTAATAACTACATTTAATAGCTCAATTAACATTGTTGGTATATCTACAGTCAAGTTTTCTAATTGAAGGGATTCTAGAATTTTTGGAAACCCTAAACTCGTTTCAATTAAGAACAGTTCCAAAAACAATTGAAGGGTCTGGCTCTGAAGCTCAACCCAAATTGTATTGTTTTTTTTTATTTTTATTTTTTATGGGCTTTGTCATTTCGGCGTTTATCCGAGTGTGGAGAGTATGAAATATTGTTGACGGATCAACCACTGGAGACGGGTTCTTTCAGCATTTACTGTTAGCAATGTGTGTCTGTGTGTTTGCGTGTGTGTGTGTGTGTGTGTGAGTCCTGGGGACAGCTGCTTGAAACAAATTGCTGATATGTCCAGAAGCGATGCCGCAAATTAGTGTGTTTAATACGTGTGTCTGCAGCGTTAACAAATTGAACTCATTTCGTTTACATTGCGATGATCACCGGAAAACAAATGGCCGCCAAGTGCCACAGACGGAAGCTTTAACGGTTCTGGACGGCGACTGGACAGGAACTGGCTCGGGTACAAGGTGTCTTTTGTCTGTTGTCGTTGGCGCCAAGTCCAGCGGCATGTCCTGGGAAGGCGGTCAGGCTCTCACAATGGCACAAGTAGTTTTGCGAAACAATAAGACAAATGAGCGGCACGTAAGTTATTTGTACATTTTGTCCCCTCAACGCCTGGGACATCAGATGTTATGGTCATAAACAAAAGTGTTTTAATAACAAGGTTAATGACAAGTGGAATGCCCGCAGACAGCCGCAATGCCAACACAAACAACTGGTAGCTGACGGGAGTGGGAGCAGGACATGGACAGGGACCTGGACCGGGGCCAAGCAGCAGCAGGATTCACAGGTCGTTCGAGTGAGTACGTGAGACAAGTCTTTGGGCTATTGTCGTCGTCGTCGTCGTCGTCGTCTCAAGACGAACAAATCGCCAACCGCTGGTCAGTCACGAAGTAAACAAATAACGTACCCAATGTCACTAGAGCTGACACGCCACAGGACGAAGAAGGATGCCTGGACATATGTGACTGCGTCCAGAGACGGGGCTGGGCAAGGAGGGGCGGGCTGTCTATTGTGCGCTGCTCGTCGTCTTTTTTGCTTTGCGGTGGGGCTAACGAGATAGCCGGAATGCCTCTAATAGTTATGGACTTGTATCAAAATTTAATTATGTCAAATATTTCACTTGTCAATGCGGCATCGGGCATGAGTCAATGTCCAAATTGCGAGTCCCAGTTTGAGTCCAACTCGGACAATGAGCAGCCACAGGCAATCGGGCCACGGCACAGCTGCGGCTTCTTGCCCCGCTTCAACTTGGCCAAAGAACTGGTCCGAGCCAAGAAGCTGGCGCTGTAGCCACTTCATAGATTATTAAAGCGAAATGTTATACAAAAGCATATAATTCTTATTCTTTTATTACGAGTATACTGCCAGCAAGTGTCCGAGTGCTGGTGGTGCCGTTTGGCGTCGGTGGTGTTGGTGGTGTTCGTCTTGTTGCCGCTGCTGCTGCCGCTGCTGCTGCTGTTGATGGTGGTGGTGGTGGTGTGGCTTGTGCTGCTGCTGCTGCTGCAATCAATTCATGCATAAACCCTTATGACTTTATACGCTTCACGCTTTCCCCAACAAGAGGCCGCTGCACGGAACACTGGACCGTTGGACCGTTGGACCGTTTGGACACGAGAGCATGTTATGGCCAGTCGGGAGCGTATGCCACAGTAATATTTTACCATAATGTAACGGAAAATAGCCAAGACGTGGTCATTTGAAATATTTCATTTTATTTCGCTTCAGTTTTCACAACAACAACAACAACAAGAACAACAACAGCAGCAGGAGAAAAAGGTGTAGCGACAAACAGAGGCGGCCGCAGACAGAGACAGAGACAGAGACAGGGACAGAGGCAACATTACATATGGAAGAGCAGATACATAAATACTTGTCTATAATATGTACTTATTATATATGCACACATATACATACATTGTACATAGGGTCCACAGCTCACAATCAACCCAGCTCTTTATTCAATTTAACTCTGATTTGCGAACTACAATTGAAAGAGATTTTTAGTTCTTCCATATACCTATGCCTTAAATCCTATTACTTGATTTCACTTGTGATTTCCTACTTCTATTCTATTATTATTGACTTATTATTACGTTAATAGTTATATACTCTCTATTTTCAACTGTCTGTACAATCATATCAAGAATATTCCACTCTATGGAAGATATTAATTTAAATGTCGAAGCTGGCTGGATTAGACCCGACCTATCACTTTGGCAAGAGGTTGTAAATATCAGACGACTATATCATATAGATATAAGTAAGAAATAGGTTATATGAGACCCAATGCTGCAAGTCTATGTTTATAAGACTAAATCTCTACTTTCTTTTAAAGCAACTTGTTTGAAGGCAACTGATCAAGAATATATATAACTAATACCAAATGCTGGCTTCACAAATTGTTATTCATAGCTTCTGAAACTTGTTATCAGAAAGTCCTTAAGTCTGCGTATAAATATAAGAAGTTCTCTACGTAGACTTTGTTTTTATTTTTTTGGGGCTTCGATCCCTTAACTGCAGGCTTACTACTCCCACTTGACTACTCAAGTAAGTACATAGGAAAATTCCAAAAAAGAAGAGAACCAACATTTTTAAAGTCTGAAACTCGAACAAATAATTCATGTGAGTAGAGAGGCGAGTTCTACTCAAGCGCGACTACTTGGATGTCAAGTTGTGTCTTCTGCTCAGCTGAAAGCGTTGCAACTGGAGAGCTGCACAATCAACAACATTTTTATATATATATACATATATATATATATATATATATTTATATAGCTATATACCAACGCACACACACACCTACTTAGTATGTGGAAACATACTTACTACGTTAGTTACATAGAGGAAAACTGAAAAGCGGAGCTCGGCTGTCGACTTTCTAGTAGCTACGTGACGTGAAAAAAAAATCTAGAATTCAGGCTGCGGCTAAGTTGTTATTTTGTTATTGCGGGTCGCTGGAAAAGCATTCAAGGATGCGAATGCTTGCAAGGATACTCATATATGTGTGCCATTGATTCATGAGTGCATGGGTGTGGCCCTGGGCTGTCGCAGTGGGTGTGTGTGAGTGTGTGAGTGTGTGCGTGCGTGTTTCTGTATGTGTGTGCGTGTGTGTGTGTCCGATTTGAAATTATTGGCTGCTCCCACGGGTGTCGTAAGTATGGACGAAATGCTTCGGTTCATGCATAGTTAGCCAGCAGAGGCTCTTCAGCCCCAGCTCCTTGCTCCTTACTCCTGACTCCAGCGAATGTTCCTCTTCGTGGTTACGGTCCATTTTTTGTATTTTTATATATATTTTTTTTGGCTTTTCATCTTATTGGATTGTTAGAGTGACCACAGATTGCCAGCAACGTCGCATATAAAGCAGCCCGAAATGCTTTATTGGGCTATTTTAAATTATCTGAGCGGCAGCAGCTGGCAATAAATGCAATTGCACGTAAAGCCAAAATCAAGCAACAACAAAAGCTTCAAAAAGAGAACTTTCTAACATTTGCACTTGTCTTAACAACTTTAAAAATAAATACATTTTTTTTAAAATCGTATTTATCCAATTAATTTGGGAATGAACAGAGTCAAAAGAGAGCATTTGCCAGGACTTTAAGAGTTTTTTTTATAAAAAACTTGCTCAATATTTTTGACGTTTTATGATCGATCGATTCGAGCCAAATCTTATGTTTAAAACTAAAAATAAAAATTCAACATAAGTTCTGCGACTTAATAATAATAAACTTTAACTAAGCAAAAGAGTAAACAATATTATTTTTAAAACTCAAACAAATTTAACATAAGCTCTGAGGCAAAATAATAAACAATTTTGATATAAAACTAAGTAAGTAAATAATAGTTTAATAAAATATTATTTTGAAAACTGAAGCTAATTTAACATAACTTTTATTTTAGAAACACATTTAATTGAGATGCACTTATATATATATATGTGGACACTTTATATGCTTTGGACTAGAGTTCCCAAATTGGACAGGCAGACAGGTATTTGCCCAAGTCACAGTTTGACAGTCACTGCTTTTGAGGCAACAGTTTAAGAGCCAGTCAACAGCCAGAACAAATACCTCGCCTTGAGGTTCTGTTCGTGAACCTGGTCTTTCACATCAATCGCAGCCCGGTTTTGGTTCAACAAGCTCTTTTCTGGGGGCGTGGCTATGCTATGTGATGGCCTACCTGTCGATTGACAGCCGTGCTCGTTGGATCGACAAGCGAGTTATATAATAGCTGCTGTGCATGCTCGAAGCGCAGTTGTTGCCGCTGTTGCCATTGTAGTCAATGGCTTTGGTGTTCCATGGCCGAGTCGAGTGGCACTCAGACGGGGACAAAGTGCGAGACAAGTGTGTCAGACTCTTGCAGTGCGGTGACAATTTAGAGAATCGCCGCAGAACTCTTGACAGCGCTGACAGCTGACAGAATTAGCCTTGAACAGCGCTGCTGACGCAGACATCGTTGTGGCATTTTGGCCATGTTGCTGTTTGCCAGCTGCCCCGCAGCCCAGCAGCCCCGCACCCCACCCGGCCCTGCCCAGCCCAGCCCAGCCGGCTTGACACCTGACTCCATCACTCGGTCGGCTCGTCAACGCCAGCGCAACAATTTGTGATTGTTGAAGCTGTTTATTGTTGTTGCTGTTGTCATTGTTGCCGCTGCTGCCACAATGGAACGTTACGAATCGCGTTTCTGTCACAGAAATTAAACGACTACGCGTTTGACAGATAAATTGACACGATCAAGTGCGCCCCTTGCCACGATACATGACCATTAAGTTGGATTAAGTAAAATGGCAACCTCTTCGTCTCGGTCTCTGTCCCACTCCCAGTCCCAGTCCCATTCCCAGCCTCAGTCTCAGTCTCAGGTTGGGACTCAGTTATGGCCTGGCTTTCAGTTACGGTTTCGGTCCGAATTCCGATTGCCCATTAAAACGGCATGTCAAAAGGCAACAGCAACGCATTTGTTTCTAATTGAATGTCAACAATTTACTTATTGTCAAAGTCGACACCAACACGCCTGGGCCAAAGCCCTTTAAAGCTGTTGCCTAATCCCCACAATCAGAGCGGCAAATGCCAATTGCTATGGCATTCGTATCTTTGGTATTCTCATTACTTTGCACCAACTGACCGACACATTTAACACGAAGTTTAACACTTGGCAGTGGGCACATGTGCCCGGACTTTTCCCTATGTCGCTAGTACGTTGTATGTTGCACGTTGTACGCCATTTAGGATGTGTTCCGTATGTGTATACAATCGAATGTTTACACATATTTACACATTTATAAAAAAAGACAAGAGAACATGAAATCTTTGACACGCCACAGCTCGAATACCCTACATTCAAACTGCCTAAGGTTGAGTCCCATGTACAATATATATATAAAATATATATGACTGTGAAGATGACTTATAATTTGACCATATTATTCAGTTTGTGCTTTCAGAGAGATTAACCGATTATTTAACCACAAGCTGTCATATATAATCATATCAAACGAAGATTATATGACATTTATAATGTGATATGTTGATCAAAATTAAAAATGTGATAATGATAATAATAATAATAAAATTTACATAAATACCTATAGAAAAAAATGAATAAAAATAATCTAGAAAGAAACTTAATTTACAAAAATATATATTATTTCTTATCTATTTAAGTTTGATTAGGATAATCAAGAAAGAAAACATATTTAACAATAAAAAGCATAACGAAAATGTTTTTGTTGTCTTTTAGAATTTGATATAGATATAGAATATAGTTAAATTAGAAATGCAGAAAATATATATTTTTGTTTCTATTTAAGTTCCTCTAACAATACCTAGAAAAATAAAGATATTTATGATAATAATAAGATAATTAGCAAAAATTTAATTTGAATTATATTAGATAAT
Organism: Drosophila borealis; assembly: GCA_035045885.1. Lineage (NCBI taxonomy): Eukaryota > Metazoa > Arthropoda > Insecta > Diptera > Drosophilidae > Drosophila > Drosophila borealis. Next base: position 3,777,725 of record JAWNOR010000405.1, on the reverse strand, counting down.
TAACAATAAAATGTGACATACAAAATAATTTCGTTATCTATAAAAATTTAATAATGTAAAAAAAAAGATATGCATATAAAATATTAATTTTTTGTTTCAGTTTAGATTTTTATTTTGCATTATTTTGTGTTCTATTCGTGTGTTATGGTTGACTTGTTTGTGGCACTGGAAAGAGTATTACCAAAATATAGATGTACGACTGCATCTATTAAGGAATTGGCGCCAACATGTTCTTTTTAAAGACTAGTTTACAGTCTGCATTGTAAAAGTTGTGGAGTAATTGGCGCTAAACCGCCCACAAATCATCACGAAAATGTGACGAAATAAAATAAACAAACTGTCAAATGTCAAGACTATTTCATAAACATCTGTCTCCCCCCTGCATTAGACTTGTTCAGCCCTCCGTCCTCTCTCTTCCTCACTTTCTCTCCCTCTCTCTCTCTTAGTCTCTGCATTTTTAGCTGAGATACAAACAGATGCTTTGGCTAGCGCCTGCTAAATAGCTGCCTAGGCCAGCCCAGGAGTCCATGGCGACCAGCTCAGGAGTTCCCATCTAGCCAGATATATATGTATATATATATATATATATAGATGTACATATATTGTTACGCATACTAGCATATATCCGTTTTCGACATCGTCGCGACGCAGTGCACCCAATTATCAGAGCTTGAATATGGATATGAGCATGGTTATGCATACGCGTATATGTGGGACACATGTCTGTTCTTTCATTCCATGTGCCTTGTCTCGTGTCTCTTGTCTCTTGTGCCTTGTCTCGTGTCGCGTCATTTTGTTGTTGTTTTGGCTGGGACAGATGCCGTTAGTAGCTTTAGTTTCCGTCTCGCCGAGGTGAGCCACTGCCACAGGCGGAAGACAATGTGGCCACACGCACACATAAATGTGGGTGCCCTACCCAGACACACACACACACACACACACACACGCATACACACACATATATGTACGGTAGCTGAGGTGGGATTGCGGAGTGAATACCTCGAGACACCCAAACCAGAATAACCCACCCAGCACGCGCCCTTAAGGCTCACGGCGTAGTCGTTGCCATAATTCGTTACCTCTTCATCGTCGCAGACGTAAAAACATATAAAAGATAGAAATTTGTCCCAGGAGCTTTGAAAATTTACAATTTAATTTTGCAGATGGCTCGACTCGGCTGCCGTAATGGCATCGGGTTGACTTATTCCGTCTGTGTTTTGACTTTTGAAGACAGTCCCCCCACCATCCGCCCATCCTCCATTCCCGCCCCGTTCAAGCCCTCCTCCCTATACTCCCTATCTCTTGCCTGTCTCTGCCTGTGCCCCGCCCGCCGCGTAGCTCATTCATATGCGAGAATGTAGATTAAATTAGTTAAGAGCGCACTTTGACCTTAAGCACTCAGATTTTTGACCAGCTTTATGGGCAATAACTGGAAATTGACTCTGGCAATCACTTTGCAACATTCTCGCCAAGCTCCAAGTACATTATGAGTATACAAGTATATTCGAAACGTAGCAAAACTTTCGAATGTTATGAGTGTGTGCCTGTGCGAGTGTGCATGTGTGTGTGTGTGTGTGTGTGTGTGTGTGTGTGTGTGTGTGTGTGTGTGTGTGTGTGCGAGTATGTTGTTAAGTTTTTCTGTTCTGGCTTTTGATTGAAGACAAACTCATTGAGTCGCACATGTCGCAATGTCACCGTCCAGACAACGGCCTGGTCAGCAGAGAGAGTGTGAGAGAGCGAGAGAGGGAGAGAGAGAGAGAGGGTGGGAGGGATTGAGGAGCATGCATGAGTAGGGGGTTGAGTTCGAGTCCTTGTTAAGTCCCTGACGTCGTTATCCGCTTAATTACGATAATCATTCATCAATGTGACATTTGCGTTTGACAGACGAAGCTGAATCACGAGCATGATTAATTTTTTTGCTCTCCCAAGTGAAATCCGCAGAGAAACATTTCAAGCTCCAAACTTACGCAGCAAAACTATTTAACATATATTTTGTTGTTGTTGTTTTGGTTGTTCTTGGATTGAGCAGGCAGGTGGTTGCATTCACCAATACTAATAAAATAAATAAAAGCCATGATAACAAGATAATGTGATATATATGATATAAATTAAACTCTAAATCAAAAACTGATCATATATAAATCAAATTTAAAGAATCTCCCCGTTCAATCAATCAGCAGACTTTGCTATCGAACCTAGGACTGCAAACGCCTTGTGGCTCTGTCAAAGCTTTAACTTGTTGCGAATCACAAGCGTTAGGCAACGAAAAAAGCAAAGCAGCCTAACCAGCGTTCACTTTCCGTGTGTTTAACTAGTGAAAGATCTTCAACCTTTATTAACTGAAGAGCGGGCTATTTTTGTGTGTTTGTATAAAGAGGTTAAGACCCTTGCCCCGAACCATGCTTAAAGTAAGTATTATACAATAAAAATCATTAAAACGAATTGTCAAATTATTTGACTTATTATGTATTGTTATCAATTAGCACCCAAGCTTGTAGCGAGTCCATTGGCAATGTCGCAGCCCTAAATTTAAGTACATTTCCTGCCTTGCCTTAATGCATTTGTACTCTCTAACAACTAAATGTTAGTTAAGCCCTGTAATGAGGATTACCTGAAGGCTGCCCTATGAGTCCTTGATGCCTATCGTAGCCTCAAAGTGTCGGATAAATTAAATGATGTTACAATGACTTTGTGTGGGGCTAAGACCTTCTTAGCTTGGCCAGCTTTATGTACGCAAAGGTTTCGGCTCAGCTCTTTGAAACGTTGCCAAACAATGTCGGCGAGTGTGTGTGTGTGTGTGTGTGTGGGTGGTTGTGTGTGAGTGACGCGCATGTGTTGGATGTGTGTTTATTTGCGCCAGCTTAACTGGCACTCGAAACCATCAAGTGTTGGGGCCAAAAACGGTACTCTCACTACAATTTGCTAGACCTGCCGCTGGCCAACGGCATCGCCATCGCCATCGCCATCGCCGTCGCCGTCGCCTCGTGCTGCTGTTTAGTGGAAATGTAGCTGGGGCTGGGGTTTCGCAGTTGCACACGAGTACGCGCAGTTAAAGTTAACGCTTGAGCGAACCCGCTGCCCGCAATGAGGTGTCTCAAGGGAGTCCGAGTACGAGTCCGAGTCCGAGTCCGTGTCCGCGTGCTGGTGACGGTGTGACGGTGTGACGGTGACGGCGCCAACACGATTGTAGCTCAACGAGAACGGCGAAATGATCGGCATAGTCATAGCCAAAACTGACCACCTTGGGTATTGCACCAATTGCCGCTGTTGCTGTTGCTGTTGTTGGCGGGTAACAACAAGTAACGGCAATGGCCATATGCAGCATGCAACATGCCACATGCAACATGTGAGCTGTGAGCTGTGAGCTGTGCTCGATGGGGCAACCGCTAGCCGAAAGAGTCAAATGCAATCGATGTGCCAATCTTTCGAAAATGATATTAGCCAATTAGCACGATCTTGATACAGATCATAAACATACCAAAAAGGTTGCTTCGCTCGGCGATTACAATAGCTAGTAGGAACTATCGGCTTTTTGTTTTTTCAGAGGGTAGCTTGCTTGGACCAGAGGTTACAAATGTCACAGGCTATTAAATGCTTGTATATTTGCCTAAGACATATCGGAACTGAGCTTCTGAAAATCTAATTTTTATATACCTTAATCTGCAGATCAACGCAGAGAGCTAGGGAGATATATATAACACAGACTTTACCTTATGTTAATTAAAATGCCCGGAAATTTAGAGAATTTATCTGTCATTATTGTTGCCTGAGTTCCCTATAAAAATGCATCGGAATCATGTTTCACAATTTCACCCAAATTCACCCTTTCCAGTGGAACTTGCGTTTTGTAGGTTGTATGAACGAGAGCTGAACTTCCCTCAATGAGCTTCATTTAAAAGGCTCTAAATAAATAAATCCATAAATAAAAGCCTTGCCAATACTAGAAAAATTAGTAACAAATTACCGAGCTTTAATCGCCTATACAGTTGCTAGTTGTTTGCCACAAGTCATTTTATAAATCTTCCAAATGTCCATAAATATATTTAAAACGGATATTTTTGTTTTATCTTCGGAACTTGGTTACCCGATTCAAGTAACTAAAGTCTTGGCCAAGTTTACATACAAACACACACACACACACGCACAGAGTATGCGGAGCTGTGAGTTGTGCCACATGATCCATCATCGTCTCGTTAGCTTCTGATATACTTATTATACACATGGTCATAATTTCATGGAAATTGGCTGTCTTTTAATATGCAATAAACGACTTATTTAACACTTGCGCCATGCAAATTGCGATATTCATTTAGGGAAAAGTCGGGCATCAGCCCAAAGCAAATGCAAGGCACCACAGCCATAACCACCATAACCAGAGCCAGGACGAGCACCAGCAAAGGAGGCGACGTCAGCAGCAGCAGCAGCAGCAGCAGCAGCAACCAGCTACAAAGTCGGCGGCGGCGGCGGTGGCGCTGGCTCACATTTACATATGCAAATCAGGAAGCCACCAAAACAGTCGCGCTGCTGCTGCTGCCCCCGGAACCCGGAATCCAGCGCCCGTTACCCGACACCCGACACCCAGTTCCCAGTTCCCAATTTCGCAGTTCCCAGTTTCAGTTTCTGTTTCAAAAATACCCTTACAGATACCAAAATACCCTTGGGTTTTCAATCATTACTCAAATTATGATGGTTTAATTTGGACGCTTTCAAAAACCGCATTCATTAGCGCTGACTCCAGCCCCATCTTGCAAGACCGGGGGGCATCAATGCATAATGCGTAATGCAATGTTTGTTTTTGTAATGTCCATGATGCGACTAATGTGCCGCCCCAAGGCCAATGCAAAAGGGAAAGTGCAGCTGCAGCCCCTAACTCGCTGCACATACACACATATTTTGCATTTGGCTGGCCAAATGGATTCTATCCATATAATTAAGGAATCGACCTGTGGGGAATCTACAAGTGCATAGCCTTTTGGCAACTATTGTTAGCAAATCCCTACGAGCCTGAGACTCTTTCATCAGGGTGAAGGATTTCCGTGTTCTGTTTTGGACTCGCTTCACTTAAGCTACATTTTAGTTATATTCTGAGGGTATCAGCAGATAATTCAAATGTATTATCAACCAATGTTAGACAGCCTATTTGAAAATATAAATAAACATCCTTGAGTCTTATAAGTCTTATAAACTATTAAATAAAACTGTGAGAAACTCTGGATTGTGTGTGGAACTTTAAATATGGCTAATCTGCTTTACGCATAGCTTGAAATCATAATTTATATGTCTTAATTTTGAAATAATTAAGCTGCAGCTAATTGGGGTGCGTTGACAAAAGCAGAGAAAGCCAACAAACAAATCTTTAAACGAGACCCTAAAGCCCTTGGGTCATTCGGGCCAAGACTAATAGGTATGTAAATGAAAGTCTGGCGACGGAAGTGGATTGTAGATACACATGTGCGTGTGTGTGTGTGTGTGTGTGTGTATTGCACGTGTGTCTGCGGATGGAACTGGAACTGCGTTATAGTTGGTGATTCATGAATATTTAAACGTCACATTTGGTCGCACTTTTCACGATGCTCATTAATAAGGCGAAGGCAAAAAAAATGAAGAAAATGTGGCGATCATCGCTGCTTCGTTTGCCGTTTGCTGTTTTCTGTTTCGTTTCTGGGGCACTGAACAAGTGCCCTCTCTATGCACACACACACACACATACACACACACATAGATACACACTCACACACGCATATGGACATGGACATGGACATGGACATGGCACGGTTGGACAACCGCCTGAGCCTGAGCCGCAGAGAAGAGTTTTCTTTGTTTCGGACATGGCCACATGCATGTGCATCTGTTGAATATCTGTGGGGCTTTTGCCGCTGCATTTCACCAGCACTTGGATATGCAAGATAGCAGCGAGCAGCGTCTCGTCTCGTCTCGTCTCGTCTCAGATATGAAGTTGGATTTAATTTCATGCCGCAGTAGTTCGCGCATTCGTTTTACGCCGCAACATTTCCAACTAAACGGCGAACGGGGCGGCCAACGTCTTCGTCTTCGTCTTCTTTTGGCGTTTTTTTTTTATTTAAACCACACGCTCAACATGCAGTCAGAGGGAGATAGCCGCTTTGCGTGCGAGTGAGAGGCACTAATAGGAGCAGCATATTAACTTATTCATGAATACATAATCAGTGGAATTGAATGTGCAAGTGGCTGTGGACAATGCGACGACTACGAGCTAATGTTGTCAACCCCTGGGTAAATGCATAAGTATCTCGCGGTGTCTTAACCCTGGCTAATGACCTTAACCGAACCCCAGCCTGAACCGAACACTTGACACAACTTTTGTCAACCGAGTCACTGTCACAGTCACAGTCACAGTCAGAGTCAGAGTCAGAGTCACAGTTGTGGCAGGTGCAGCCCTTGGCCCGGTCACGCTCAATAAATACAAATATTAAGTAATTCCAGCTATTTATGAATACACTTATTTATATTCGTGAATAGACCAAGATTATCGCTGACCATCAAAGAGCACAGCGAGCAGCTCTTTAACCATTAGCTGCCAGTCGAATCTATCCACAATGCTGTACCCCTTTCGCATTCCCATTTCCATTCCCATTTCCATTCCCATCTCCATGTTTAGCTGGAATGTTGGACAATGTTCCTGAAAGGTGTGCGGCTGTAGTTGATGTTCCCTGACGTTGCCATATAATTTGTTCTCATTACGTTTTTGGGATTTCAAATTGTGTAAGAAATTAATCATTCACTTCGTTAACGCATTATCGTACTCAAGTCGATGCCCGCATGACTCTAGAAAATGCTGCACTCAAATGGCAGACGATAGACACAGACACAGGTACATATATATATACATATAAATATAGGTAAATATACAGCTAAAAGCACTGGGACAGATACAGATACATTTGCAGATATTGATTCAGATATTGATACAGATATAGGTACAGATACCTAAACATATACAAATACATATTCATATATACAGATACAGATGCAGATTCAGAAACAGATACAGATACAGATAAAGATACAGATACAGATACAGATACTGATACAGATACATATGCAGATACAGATACAGATACAGATACAGATACAGATACAGAAATGGATATAGATTATAAGCCATTCTTCTTAATATTAATAAGTAGCTTCAATCTGACTTTAAAATCCATTAAAAAGTATCTCTTGATTTGGGAATATGATTTTTTCCACAAGTAAATCAACAACTCTGCTGTGGACTTTTAATTTCTAACCAAGCTTTGTAGGATAAGGTAACGCTATATCAATATTCATCTGGCAGTTCCCGCGATCCTTATCCTACATCTCCCTCTGTCTCACTTTCTCTCTCTCTCTCTGTCTCTATCTCCTTTGCTTTGCAGCTCTTGTGCTTGCTGTTGAGCTGGGCAAAGGTATTAACTTCGTCGAAGGACATTTTTAATTAGCGGACACAAAGCGCGTTCTTTTAGATTGAAATGCGCCGTTTCAGGGGCCATAAACGCCCTCATGAAACGCTTGTGGACTGTGTGGCTCCGTCTGCATATTGTTGCTGTTGCTGTTGTTGTTGCTGTTCCTGTTCCCGTATTCCTTGCCCTTTGCCTGTTGGATATCAATCTGCATTGGGCGTCAACCGCGGCCACAGCTAAGGCTACGGCTACGGCTACGGCGACGTCTGCTCTGACCCTGTGCGCTAGTCCAGCTCTCGATTGTTGTCTGTTGTCTGTCTTGGCCCGCTGGTGTCTTTCGCATTCACTACACTCACATTCACACTCACACTCACACTCACATTCACATTCACCCCATTGGCAGCGGCGTCGGCAGCTGATTCATTCCGCTACGCATTATTAATGCACATATTTTGATAATTGCCGGTTTGGGCAGTCAAACGTCTGCTTCCGCGGTAGGCGTTCTTTTTTCTTTGCTCTTTGACTTGAATTTGTTTTAGTTGCTTGTCCTCTTTCGTTTTCCAACACACAACAACACACGCACACACACACACACACATACGCACACTGGCTGACAGCACTTATGAGAGCCATTTGAGCCGCATAGAACCAACCCAAAATGATTGCTCTTTTATGGACAACACCTTTCCCCCCTCGCCGGCAGGTAACAAGCGGCTAAAGTTCAATCTGTGCGATATGCAAGCTATATAATTTGCACTCGATTTCTGCTGCTGTTGTTGTTGTTGTTGTTGGCTATATCTTGGTATTATGCAACTGTGCATAATCTCTGCAACACTTGAAATCTGTTGTATCTCATTTAAATCTCTTTCTCGCTCTCTCTCTCTGTCTCTCACATAGTCTCTTTCTGTCTCTCTCTGGCCAATATGGGCTCGCTCAATCGGTTACAGGCGCGCATTTACTTCCCATCCGTCAATCAAAATGAAAATGACCAAAAGATTAATCGTTTGTTTCGGAATTTTGTTTGATGTTTTATCGCCACAAAGTCCCCCAGTTCATGCCACCATACAAACACACACACACACTCACGCACACTCACGCACACATTATTACATATACATATATTAATACCATATACAAGTTTATGTCCATGCGAACTTTTGGCATTGTCGGTCAGCTCTTGACTCAGCCGCTCATTTGCCAACTCATGTGCCAGCCTATGATGATAATGAGGATAATAATGACGATGATAATGATAATGACGAGGTGAATGGTTTCATACATACACACATATGTCCATCAATACTTATAATATACATCTCATCATATATTATAATATCGATTATGATTTTTTACATTTACATATAAAGAAATTTTTTTAATAAATATTCCTTTTTGGTATGTAAGGCAATAGCTTTATTCTTCTGTCGGCTATGTTATTAATTATATGCAAATGAAATTAAATAATTAAAATATTTGTAAAATATTTAAATATTTTGGGCAGAGTAAAAATTGAACATCTACTCTCTGATGTTAACACCTTCAGCATATATTTTTTAACGAAATTTTAACGAATTTAATTGTCAAATTCTTAATGAGGATTCGCATCTAGCGAAAGATCACTGTAGTCCATGTCTAATTAAGCTTAAGAATAATCTAATCATTTTTCTTAGAGACTATAATAACTATAGACAATCGATTTGGTATATTGTCTGAAGTCTAATTCATTTTATTGAAAACCTTTTCTAAAATAATAATCATATTTAAAACTATTGCAAATCAGGTATATTAGTTGGCGCGTTACTCTATCTAGGGGTCATTTACTCTCGCTGATCAATTAAAGAATTTTCAAGCTTGTGACACCGATTTGGTGGATTTGTGCGAAACTAAAGCACAGCTTGAGACACTGAGGCAAATTGTTGCGCTACAGTTCACAGATCACACACACACACACACACACACACACACACACACACACACACACACTAACTGAGTTGCATAAGTATACGCACCTATCGTTCGCCTTTCTCCCAGTCTGTCTCTGTCTCTATCGTTAGTTTGTATTTCTGTCTCTGTCTCTGGCTATAGACCACAACCTCGCCGGTCAATTTGACTTGGGTAATATGGCAATCAACGGCTGCTTGGCCTTTGCTTTTGCTTTTCGTATTGTCGATGTGGATGTGGATTGTCGATGTGTTCTGGGCCATATTGGAGGCCGCGTCAGGTCGAGTAGATGGTCACAATTTAAATTAATGATTTTTTCTACGCTTGATCTGTGATAGTGACTGACATTTTCCCGTCATTTCTAAGATTAGTTCAAAGTCATCTCGGCATTTTCTACTTTCTACATTTGGCGCACATTCGACGCCTGCTCTCGTCCCAGTCCCAGTCCCAGTCCCAGTCCCAGTCCCAGTCCCATTGCTAGTCCCATTGCCAGTGCCAGGGGTTTGGTCATGTTACCGGCCATTGGCATTGTGTCAGGGTTCGTCGTTTATCCTCTATACAATATATGAACGAGCACTTTTTGTATAGAGCAGAGAAAAACGTAATAATTATATAAAGAATCATCCGCCTTTTGCGTACAGTAGCTTTTACTTGAAGCCGCCGAAACCGAAGCTGAGGTTCAGGCTAAGGCTGAGGCTGAGGCTGCAGTTGTGTCTGGAATTGAAACTGTGGCTAAAGCGGCTTGGGAATCAATACAGTGGTTACTTCTCTGGCTCTCTGTCAGCCCCGGTGTGTGTGCGTGTGTGTGTGTGTGTTGTGCATGTCCGTGACAGTGGCCAGTCACTGATTTTTGATTCGAGCGCCGTGCGTCTGCCAATCTGCCACTCTGGCGCTTCGGCGTCGTCATTACTAGATTGAGATTGATGGCATGTACTCATACTCGATGCCCGGGTCTTTGTCCCAGTCTTCGGTATTCGGCATTCGGTATTGGTCTGGCGCCAGCGTTCTGTCCCAGCCATGTTTTGAGTTCGGTCTTCAGTTTGGGCTCGGGTCTGGGTTTTGGGCCAGGTCTAAAGCGACGGCGACGGCGACGGCGACTGCTGCCGTTCGGCTTTGATATTGTTGTCAATAATTTGTCACAATCGCGGCAATGGAACAAATTGTTCCATGTCATGTTATTGTCAAGATTTGTCGATGCCGGCCATCGATAAGCAAGTGACAAAATAATTAAAACTCATTTTTAACCCCAGGTCAGAGTGAATCGGAAAATAATGCGACAAAACGTTGAGTGCTCAACATCAGATGGCTTCCAGAAGATGGCCTCAAATGGGCCCGCTTCCAAAATCTGGCAGTCATGCACTCACTTACGCTTACGACCAGATTGAGATACCGATGTTCAATGTGAGAAGTGCGGGCAAATGCGACAAGGAGGCAATCTCAGCCGGTGCAGGTGCATTCCGAATCAAGTTTTCCTTTTAGCCAAGCAATTAACCAGCTCTTAGACAATACAAGTTAAGATAATGTACGAATAAGCAGACAAGTGGATATCAGTTTTGTAGAAATACATATTTGCAATATTAATATAAATATTATATCAGGATTTAAATGCAAAGAAATCAACTAGCTGCACAACAAATGCATTTTTCTAATCTTAATTCGTGAATTACGCTATTCAACAGAATTCTATTTATTTTTTGACGATTGTGATGGAAAAATGTTTTTTTAAGATTTGATGTCAAAACCGATTTTTTACAAAAATGATCGAATTTTTTAAATTTTGTTTGGCGAAAACTTTCCGGAGCCGAATGGTATATTCGTACAAGGGACATTGCAAAGGACCTTAAGGTCCTAATGATAGATGACGATATCAACTACATGGTTAAGCTCCGCAACCACCCCAAAGGTCCTGCCGAGGAACCAGCTAAGGAGGCGCAGAAGAAGGAGGCTTAAAAATACCTATCTTATAGACCTGGCCAAACAACGCCTTTAATGAAGCAAAGTTAACATGTACAGAAACATCCTACACAATGTGAATATTTAAATTAAGTTGTCTTTAACCAAAGCTACTTTTTCTATGAACCCCCCCCCCCCCCCCCCCCGCTTCCACGCTGATAAAAGTTTCTAAGCAAGCTACAGTAAAAGAACTTTAATTTCACAAAAATAAAATATTGGTTGTTGAAAGATTATATTTGCCATAACGTTCGCCGATTTTATAGAGCTTTAGAAGAATAGAAAGACAATTCTCCGAGCCAATTAAACCGTCAACCTTTTTGTTTTTTTCTTTTACTATCAACCAAACCTTGAACCAAACGAAAAAGGAAAACCCACAAACTAAGTCACAACCGATATATTTTGGTTTCTAGCCTGGAGCTAAAAATGTTTCGAGGACCAGAAGAAGGCATAATAGTGACGCTGATATTAATTGTATTAGTAAATACATTGATTATATGAACTTTTAGTTGATTTATGTCATTCAAAATTGGGAAATGTGACCATCTGAGAATTGTATAAGACCTGTGGGAAACGGGGATCAGAAAACGAATCTTGAGTCAGATTTTCAGAAGTGTTAATAAACTATTTGAGTTGCAATTAAAATGGAAAATGGTCTTCAAAATGAAAGAAACCTAAATGACAAAAACTGAGAAACGGACGACATAGAATTTCGTGCCGATTCTTTATATTTGTGTCCAAATTAATTAGGCTGTCAGTTTTTGCACTCTGTTTAATGTTGTAGTAACTATTTATAAAATTATGAATGTTTGAAATCTTATGAATTACAATCAAATATCTATGTAGTAGAGAAACGAAATGGATTCCCGTGAAATTGCTGCATTGGACATTAGTCGAGAGTATTGAAAGCTTGCCAAGACGCGGCGACTTTGACAAATTCACCGATCATATTGTAGACGGCGATAACAAATGAGTTATCCCTGCCCCTGGTGATCAAGAGAGATGGAATATCGAAATGATATGTTTGCTCATTTAGCCGGGTTTTCGGGTCTGCGTTGAGGTGAGGGCGGGCTGAACACTTCATATTTTGTCATTACATTTAATGGCCTGTCCGAAACGAGTGTACCGAGCAGACCGAGAGCACCCGCCTATTTGGTTGGCAACTACTCGAAGCGTCCATCCAGCATAAGTATTCCACTTGGTTCGATGTTAGCATATGAAACGATGCCCCTTAGGAAAAGAAATACTCGTAATTTGTGATTGTTGTTGCTGCTCTTGTTGTTGCTGTTGTTGTTGTTGTTGGTCTTGATGTGGTGTTTTAGTCATGGCCAAAACATTGTTAATGGCATTTGGGCCGTAATTTCGTTTGAGATATTTAAAATTTCCCATAACTCAAAATCAGTGGAAACTATTTGTGATTACCGCTTGTTACCGCTGCTTTTCATACTGCTTTCTACTGCGATCAATCAACTCAATTTGTTGACCCAGCCCCGGACTGTGTACAAATTATTAGAGCCAGCTCAAGTCGAGTCGAGTCGAGCCGAAGCCGCAGCCGAACCCGAAGCTGCAGCTGGAGCTGGAGCTGGAGCTGAAAGTGTAGCCAAATCCAAAGCTAAAGCCGATCTCGGCCGAGCAAAGGGCCGCCTCGTCATGAGCATCGGCATTTTCATAGCCGGTTATGGCTGTCACGGCGTGCATCTATGAGAACCGCGGAAAAATTAGTGCCACCGAGGCAATTACCGAATCCGAAACCCGACACATGTACACACAACCATAAGATCGAGTGTGGGGAAGAGCAATTAATTACGATTTCTCGGCTTGCGAAGGGATGAGCCGCAGCCATTTTAGATAATCAGCGATCACAGGATCACAGCGTGACAAGCAAACAAATACAAGAAGAAACACCTCCAATGATGTACCATTGTTTTGATTGATCATTTGTCTGTCTACATCTGTTCTTGAAAGCAACGAGAAAAGTATTTATCTGGGCCATATACAACATTCCCAAAAGAACTGCACATACTAAATAGAACTATTTACAAAAAGATAACTATCCAAAAATAAAGCCTTCATAAAATTGTGTTATCTTAGCGAAGAATGGATTATATATTATAAAAAAATTGGTAGCATATGAAAAGTACGTCTCACGTCGCACCTTATCGTAAGCACTCGTGTATTTGCATCACCTGGGCTCACCCACCCACCCAAATTGAGCGCTCTCCTTCTGTCTCTCTCTCTTTCTAACTAATCGCGTTCCGTTCGCCTCCTGTCTTATTCGTCCTGGCGTCGCGTCTGCATTACAGGGCGCAATTCGCGTGCACCGAACATTATAGGGCGTGTTCCACTAGGGGTGAATGCCGTACACAGCTGGCCACAATGGCCTGGCTCCGATTAGGCTTGGTACCTCTTTCCGTGGGAGGGTCGCGTAATAAATCAGTGAAAGATAATTGAAGGAGTGGTCTATGCGGAAGAACGTCATTTTTATTGTGTTCCCCAACTACTGTACGTATAATACTTACAACAATGTTACGTTAGGGCAAAATATGGCCAGAACTTGGCATATATATGTAACACACTATTCATATGTAAATATACATAAATATATAAGTAAATATGTTCTTACCCACATACAATGCAAGATTATTTGCCATGCCATCGATTAGTGAGTGGGAGCCAGACTTTTACACACATCTCTGCAAGAAAGCAAACAAGAAAGAGTTATAAAAGCGTGAGAGAGAGGGAGAGAGAGAGAGAGAGAGAGAGAGAAAGAGATACTAACTGGCGATAAAACTTTTAATCATAAATTCATGAGATTTGCATAGAAAGGCATTATTTGAAATTTTCTTTGCTGCAAAGGGAAAAGTAAACTTGGTATAAAATAACATATACATAAATATATTCATAAATAACGTTTCATATTAAACAGACAGATGGTTCGCAACAAGAATAAAAGCTAGCAATCAATCGCTTTCCGCCCAATTTCACCTGTGGATGGACTTTACGAAATCGGCGGAAAACGTATTCATTATCTGATAATGTACAGTTTTTCCACACAGTGGGATGGATTTTCATGATACTGTGAATGTTGGAAATTCTTTCTCGGGCACGCAGCTGCGGCATTCCATGCCCACAGACGAGCACACTTCGAAACTCCTATTCACATTTATTTGTGTATGGCTGGCTACAAAAGAGTACAAACAGCAAACGCCAGCGAATGTTTATATCATCATCCGATTGTGGGCCGTGGGCTGATGCTGGAGACAACCTGCTGTGCTTTGAACGCTTCAAGATGAAACAGTCCTGATCCATTTTGTACACATGCACAGTGCAATACTTTTTTCTCTTCACTTTTTGTTGCTGTCGCTGTTGTTGTTGTTTCTTTTTTGGACAACTCAAGTGTCTAAGTGCTCGCCGGATTCGACGCCGATTTCGGATTCGATTCCGATGCTGACGCTGACGCTGACTTTGACGCCACTCCCTTCAACGTTGCCGCCGTCCGTTTATGAACATCAACAGGCGATGCCAAAGCTAAATCCAAACATTCGCATTGGTATACGGTTGGGTTGAACGGTGTACGGTGTACCCTGCACATTGCTGCCGGCTCCACTCGCCACAGCGTTGGCCCATCGACCCGACTCACCTCTCGATCCATACAATGCGTACACTGATATACTAAGTGTATATGTACACTCTACCATTTAAGTCTGGGAGTTAAAAACGAATTGCATTTGCCGCTCAGATATATAGCTATAATGTTATTATTATTTTAAGTATAGTCAGGAACCATCAAGCCAACTTTCACGTAGCACTAGCTGAGATTTGAGCTCGGTTTGTCGTTGCGGGTCACTTATCCATCAAGCTTTTACAAAATTATAATATATACTATCAAAAAGATTGAAGAATTATAATATAATTTCTTGCAAACTCAAGGCCAGGCAGTGATTTTAGTGAAACGTTAACGAATACTGCACAAAGAAGAGTACAAAAATACGCGCTCTTCTAAGAACAATTACACGAGAGCTAGTAGGAGTATCAAACGTTAAACGTTTACGAATGCTGCACAAAGAAGAATCAAAAATTACAACGCTCTGCTGAGAGGGAGCTAGTAGGAATACCAAGAAACGGAGGATGTTGGGGAACATTTCGATTGTTGGTCAAAAACTATGACATAGTTAATTTTCTTTTCGCTATAATTCTATTTCTGTTCTAGTACTTTATTCAAGGTACTTTATTCTTGTGTATTTTGCAATCAGTGTGCTTTTTTCAGTGTATGCCATTGGCGTCGGCTAATACCGTCGCCATGGACGTCGCCGTCGTCGTCGTCGTCGTCGTCGCCGCCGGTTTGGTCGTCGCCATCAGCATTGGCAGCTTCGGATCGGCAGCAAGAATTCGGGGGGGCCATCTGTTGCACATCATTCGCACTTGGTTTCTGTCGGCGCGTTGCCCTATATTAATGGTAATTTCTTACTTTTTGTATACATTTTGGTTTGAATGTTTTTTGTCTATTTTGCTTTTGTTTCGGGGCAACAATTTGGATGCGAGTTTGTGTGGGGATTTCAAATAATTTAATCGCTCCTCTTGCTTTGCATCTTAGATTTATACTTTGTTGATACTTAACAATTAAGTATTTTCCAGCTTCTGTCTTCTGTTCTGTGGCCAATGTGGAAATACCTATATTGCCATCTACATATATGTGTGTATACATATTTATCTACATATATATTTATATATATATTAGTGTATTTATAGCCAACATATAGGTGTGTGTACGGTTAGTTGTGCCAGCTACAAATTGCTAGTAAATTTTCCGCATTCAAGTTGCTCGAGATCTGCACTAATTACTGCTGGGGCGCTCTTTATAGGTTATTGTAATTATTAATATTGGATCGTAAATGGAAAAACTTGAATTACAATTATAATGGTCGAGGTCGAAGTGCCACAGTGCAAATCTGAAATCATAGAAGCGATCAGCCGCGAACCCGACCAAACTTTTTAATGGGCCGTTGCAACCAAATGCCGCACACTCACCAAAGCACACCAAGAACAACAACACCAGCAGCTAGAATAACATTAGGAAAATAGCATGTAGTAGAAGAAGAAGAGGAAGAAGACGACGACGACGACGACCACGTAGAAGAAGAGCAAACAGTATGGGGGAACTTTTTAGTAGTCAAGAGATTTTTTTACTATTTCGCGTGAAAGAAATTACGATGAAAAATGTGCTCTAATAACAATAATGAAAAAGCAAACAAAATTCTAAGCTAACCAAACGCCACAAAATACGTAGTATCTGGCCCATCCAGAACACACACACACACACACACACTCGCACACGCACACCCCTCTGCACAGATTTTACCTCAAGTCATTGCCAATGAAATTTAATTATACATACAACAAATACAAAACGCAATTGTATCTATCTGTTTGTTCCAATATGTTTATATTTGTACATGCCCGCCCACTCTCCCCCCCCCCCTCCTAAAACACCCGCCCCCCCGAACACCCTACCCACTCGCATTTACCCAAATAAGCACGAAATCTGATTTCAGAAGAAAAAACATACATAACACGGGTTAATTCATTGGTACATTGGAAGAAGTAAAAAAAAAAAACAATAAAGGAATAATTGTTTATCTCGGGTCTGCTAAGGAGCGTGAATAGGTTTTAAAAAGAAGATCCTCCGAGCTAAATGCTGAGCATTCAAATATATACATATTTAAATTTAAAAATTTGATTGAATCAGATCATGAAGGTAATAATCATAGATATGACTGACAAAATATTTCAAATGTTCCATTGAAATTGCGGGTTAGGGTGGGAAAACAGGCGAACCGGTTCAAAGCAATCCCTAAGCCAAGCTAGTCACCCCATAAAACAGCCGAAACGAATCTAAGAGGAACTGTAAAACTGTAAAACTGGAAAAGTAAAAAACTTTTGCCGAAGGTGCAGACCTCAACCATTGCATGTATCCCATCATAATTGATAGATGCCAAACAAAGTTAGCCCTCATCTTGATATATGAAAATAGATACGACTTGCAATATTATCAGTACACAACGCGGCAAATTGGCAACTAAAAATGTAATTATTTTATTAAAGTTTGGAATATTGTTGACAATCTCAAATATATAAAACGAACCAGCGAGCATTTTAACTTAAGTTTGATTAAGTTCATTTAATTCTTCAATAATATATAATATCGAATTGGAGCTACAAAAAGCTGTCACTCCGATCTTTAGCATTGAACCCTCGCCCATATCCCCGCCTCCCCTGGTCCCTTCTGCAGTTGCTCAACAAGAGATTACAAAACTGGGCCTGGATACTAGGAGGGGAGGAGTGGGTATATTGTAATCGTTTGGGCAACTGAGTATTGTTATCTGGTCATGCTCATTCCTCTGCATGTTACCATCAGCTCCTCAAATTTATCTAATCACCTCGCCCCCACTCGGGAGCCGAGGCCCACTAGCCCGCCGCATGTGCCCCGTTGAAGATGAAGCGTTGTATTTGGTTTATGCCACGTGAAAAATAGCGGTCCAAGACTTTAATGTGTACTACAAATTTTTTATTTCTAACTTGGGTAAACATTTAGCCAGAAGTAAACAAATACAAGACACTTAAAAGGTATTTTCGGTAGTCGGTACTTGTGCCCAAAAGTAGACATTCCATTTGGATCAGTTCGCATCGCATCGCATCGAATCTCTCGCATCTCATCGGATCCCATCGGGACGCATCGGTTCACTTTTGTTTCAATTCGTTTCGTTTGGTTTCGTTTGTTCGATTGTAGGAAACGCAAATGATTATTTCGTTGTTTTTTTGTTTCTTTAAGTTTTCTTTTTTTTTTCACTTTTCATTTTTTTTTTATTTTTTGTGCCCCCTCCTATATGTTTGTTGATTTAAGGAATAAGTTGACTCATGCGCCATTAACACTTCAAATGTGCACATACACATATTATACGACCCATAGAAAACTCGCATAACACAGATGTGTACATGGAAATGTTACAACTGTCGTGTATCGACAATTTAGGACAATCTGGCGTCGTTCAATAGATGGATACATACAGATTATATATCTATATACAAATCACATATGTGATCAGGCGGAGAGAGCAATTAAATGGAAACTCATCTGCATTTAAATAATTATCCCTTCAGTCTTGTGCAACATCACTTTCGACTTCTAAATGTTGTCAAGCCGCAGAGCTATGCTCTGCGAATGAAAATCTTATGATCTAAAATTGCTCGCAAATTGATGCGACGCCGTCGACAAGAACGTCGTCCGATCGTTTCGGCTCGGGCGTTCCGCTTTTGGCTAAGTCCTGAGAACGGTGCGTGCTGTCTCCGATTTGGTATTGTCTTTTTTGTTTTTGTTTTTGTTCAAAACAGGCCGCGCCCTGAACGTGAAGCTGGAACTAAGCCTTTGCCCGGACACAGCCCCGTTTTGGGTGCTTGCGTGCTTCCAGAGTCTTTTTGGACTCTCGTTTTTTAATTTGTATTTTATTTTTGTCTGTGCTTTGTCTGTGGCTGTGTGAACGATCATCGATCGGCGGCGCTTGGCAGTCCAGTCCCGCCCCGTCCCGTCCCGTCCCGTCTCGTCCCGTTCAGTCTCGTCCAGTCGCAGCGGTCCTTAGCTGAACTGCCCTTAAAAACCAACAATAACAATAACAGCGACAACAAAAGAAACGCACGAGGAAAAAAGCCAAAAAAAACAAAAAAAAAAGCCTGCTGTCCACCTATCTGTCTGGAGTTTAGATGCCATTTTTTGACTTTACAGCCAGAAGGTAACACCCACTTGCTGATTCTTGCATATTCCAAATCGAAATTCATTAAGGTTCATTCTATGAGAGCCGCCCGGGCACGAAGACAGCTTTTTGTGTATCGATAAATGTATTTTTGGTGCTGTTTTTTTCATAGTCTGGACAGGGACAGGGACAGGACTGGCAGGACCAGCTGATGGGACGGATGTGGCTTTTTATTTCGCGATCTTTTTTTATTTCGCTCTGCGATTTGACGTTTGCGCGTCCATTTTTGGTCGATTGTTGTAACTTAAGTTATAACTTGACAGCAGCCCGAAAAGAAATGAAATTAAGCACTTATTTTAATGGAGTCCCTAAGCCCAATACGAGTACCACTTGCCAGAGACAACGGCAATAACCATGCCAAGCACCACAAAGGGCAAAAAAAGCGATTACGACAATCGGAACGAGGACCATGAGGACGAGCACGAGGATGAGGATGGGTATGAGAGAGAGAGAGCAGTAAAGGTTTGGATTCTTGTTACCCCCTTTGGCTTCCTCTTGGATCGTCTTCGCATTAATGAAAGAATCAAGTCCAAAGAATGGCAACAAATTTGCCTTTATTTGATTGTGTATAGTAAATCCATTTTGGTAGCTCGACTTTTATTTGTTAATTTATTATGATGTTCTACCGAAAATGAGTCTAGAGCTCCCCCAATTTTCCATTTTGCATGCATCTTAAGCCTTTCAAACTGCCCATTCAAGAATACAAACTTACGAGTCGGCGCACAATTGGGCAGCCGCGATTCGCAAGAAAAAATTAACTCAAAATCAACTTCTTTTTTTCTTCACATTTCACAGATTTGTGCTCTTATCAAAGCTCAGTCTGATCACAACAATGTAGGGAGCGAGGGGGCGCGGAAGAGCAGCTTATGAATGGGTTATTACTATCTGACTGATTTCTCTGTAGGTTGGGAACGCTTTACAACATTGTTTTAGAGAGGAACTCATTTAGTAAGTTCTGTTAAATGACTTCGGAATGCATAACAAGTGTTGTTTTTTATTTGTGTACGTTTTACAACACTGTTTCATGAATAAATGTGAGCTCCATTTCCGTTGACATCAAGCCACGTGAAAGAAGCGTGAATTGTGTTGTAGTTTACCTTAAATATCGATCATGATATGATTCATATGACGTCTTCCGGGAGTGCACAATAGTTGATCTACAAAATGCATCTCTCTCGCTCTCTCTCTCTCTCTCTGGCTCGTATCTCTGTCTCGCCTCATGTCTCTCACTCTCGATGCCGCTTGTCGATATGACTTTCAAATTTAGCTGTTGTACTTTTACGTGTATTAACTACTTATTTCGTTTAAAGCAACAATTAACCCAATGGCAACAAAAGGCTTACAACAGCAAGTCAAAACATTCTCTGGTCATGGTCATGACGGCGATGGCGACGTCGTCGACGTCGGCGTCTTCATGGGGCGCATGGAATTAGATTTATACATAGAATGAAAACCTTAATGGGTTTCGGACCGCCAAACAATGACGGATGAACAAATTTTTGATTTTACGCTCTAAATTATGTACGTACGTTCGATCAACTTTTTGGGTAATCTGTATATCGCTTTTCATAATACGAATTATAGCATCAAATACAGGGTGCACTTTTTAACTGTACAGAGCCTTGATCGACAGCAAACTATGCTAACAGTTGATTGTGGACATTTTACCAATTCCAAATACATTGTTAAGCTGTTATGCATTTGCTTTGCATAAGATATAGCTGAAGTTTTACGGCCAACTGCTTGGGGAACACCCTGTATTGAAGCTGCTTCCTATGGCCAATACGTACGCACACACACGCACTCGCACTGCATTCACATGGACAAAATCAATCCATATCTATGTGTATATGGACATACTACCTTGTATATATCCATCCATCCAGAGACCATCGCAGACGCAGACGGAGACGTGTTTCATGTATGTCCGGCCCAGTGTGGCCTTTGGTTCGTTTGGCTGTGTGTGCGATGTGTGTGTGTGTCTCTGGTGTGTGTGTGTATGTGTTTCGAGTCATGTTGTTTTATAATAGACTACGGCTTTGAAGTTGTTTTGGCGATGACTTCGTCGCTTCATTCTCTTTCCGTTTTCCATAAATTTAAATTATTAATTTTTTAACCACGGATAAGATGACGGCGACGATGATTATGTCGTTTTGTTATTGCTGCCGCTGCTGATGCCTTTGTGCCGTTTTAACGAAATGAGAGTAATTTGTGAATTTTTACCTTTTTTTTTTGTTGCCCCCCATTTTATTTCAATTTTTTTTTGTTTTTGTTGTTTTGTTATTTTTCTGTGCCGACCGTGGACCAAACAAAGGCAAACCAATTTGACTACATGCGGCCCAACATCAAAACCGTCGCCATGATGCTCAAAACAAACATGAAACCGAACGAGAACGCTCGACTCGGCCACAGAAGGCTCCTTAGCAGGAAGCCAAGAGTTGAGGTCGAGGCCGAGCCGGAGCCGGAGCCGTAGCCCGTAGCGGGTGCGACGCTTGCGAATAGCACCAGGTTAATGTCTGCTAATGTAATGCAGTAATAACAAAGAGCGGCGTGCACAAGTAACAAGCCTGATTAAGGACATACAAATGGAAGGATACATGCCGGCACTCATAAGCCGTATACGAGCCTTTCAGCCATGTCGGATGTCCTTATAGCTCCTTATAGCTATCATGAGTCTGTTGTTAAATAAAACTTGCGCACAATTACAAAACTGGGAATAAGTAATTATTTATATTGAAGCAAATGAGAGACAGACTTGGTTAACGCTTCGACAAGTTACTTTCACTTAAGCCTCAGTCTGACAATATTTAGTATATTATAGAGATCTCATTTGTGAACTGTTTTGTTACTTCATTTATAAGCATGAGATATATTGAATATAATCATGTGTCGAATCGTTGTGGAATTTATTCGTTAAAAATATTCCAAATGTAAGTGAAAATATAAATAAATGTGAGATTTTATTTGTTATTTAATTCGGTAAAATAAACAACTCCGGAAGAAAAATATATATACAAATAATATATTTTGTACACAATATCGATATTTAAAATTGTTAAAATATTTTACGAAGTTGAGCAGCTCAATTTGATTATTTTGAAATAAGTTTTAAAAACAATCTCAAATATTACTAATTACATTAGAGCTCAATTTTAATGACTAACTGTCAAAGTTTTTAATGTTGTTTGACTCCTGCATTTTCAGCCCAAATTTAAAAGCTAGGTGAAATTTAAAGGGTACTTTCAGTGCATGTATTTGTGAGTGTGTGTGTGTGTGTGTTGTGTGTGTCTGTCAAATGAGCGTGTTGCAATCGGAAGCTGTGTGGATTAGCATTTGTGATAACTCTTGAAATGGAAGCCTATTGAAAAAAACGCTACACAAAATATGAAACCCAAACGTACGGAAGCCAACATTTTGTTCCCCCTTTCTGTTCCATTTTTCTCTATTTTTGTTGTTGTTGTTGTTTTCTGTTTTTTTTTGTGTAATCCTTGCGGCTGGGGCAATCATGGCAATAATCTCACATGTTGTAGCAAGCGATGGCACTTGACGAGCTGCACGCCGGCTCTGGCACCAGCAGCTCCTCACCCAGCGGAGACGTCGGTGGATTCGTCGGTGGAATCATCAGCGGCATCGCTGGAGCCGCCAGCGGAATTGACAATGGTAATTGAAACGCGCACGGTGAGTGCTCTCGGCAAACTCGCTTATCGTCATAAACCACTTATACGGCAAGTATTTCAATGTGCTGTTAGTTTCGTTTATTTCTATACCCTACACACGACGGGCATATGCGCTTGTGTAGTGTGTGGAGAGACGAGGCATGCATGCCCAGCTCTAAATCCTTTATATTTTACTATATATTATATATCTATAATATTTTGATTATTTTATGTGTGGCCTGGCGCCTGTTTCTGCTGTCCTTTCACATTAAAATAAATATATATATATATATATTTGAAAGTTTTTCTCGCATTACAGAGCATCCTTTAAATGTTCTTGTTCAATCTCTTGCACGTTGATTTGCTTTCGTTTCTTGGATTTTTTCCCTGATTTTTTTGTTGTTTTGTTTTTTTGGAGGGCATGCGCTGAAACTTTGGACCTTGTTTTTAATCGCATCAAGACGAAACTAATGCGAGTATTATTATTAGAACGGAAGCAGCGGCAGCATCAACAGCAGCGGGATGGGACGACCCCAGAGCACGACCCACAGCTGCTGCTCTGGCTGCTCTTGTGGCGTAAGCCCAGCGCCTGGCCCGAAGTTCGGGTCTGGAGTTGGGGGCTAATGAGTCGCTTTGAGTGTCGCACGTGCGGCCCACTTAAAGAACGGGCGCCCCTCTTATTGTTCTGGCAATGCCCAATTAAGGGACCCATTAAACAAATGACCATTCACAAGAGCCAAAGCTTTAGAATAATCTTACGATTGGCAGCATCAGCTTAAGGATCTGGATACCAAGCGAGCACAAGTACATGTGCACGCTTCAGGTAACAGAGAGTATCTTGGCCATCTTCTGGTCTGCTGGTCTGCAATGGCAGTTACATTTGAGGGGCGGACATCTTGCTGATTGGAAGCTTGTAGACAATAGCGCTGAGCCCAGAGACGCCGATCTCTGTTCGCAATGGGTTGTAGTAGCTGCCGCCTCTTTGCTCTTTGTTACTGCCCCTGTGCCTGTTGCTGCCTCCTCCGCGTACTCTTGCTGCACCTCTCCTTGTTGTGGTTAAGCCCATCGTTGTCAATTTTTCCTGGAAACAATTCCAAATTAATGATGTTTAATGCTGCACGCTTCGTAGGCCACATGCGTTCGGGTCTGCTCCTCGTAATCATCTCGTGAAACAGAAGCAGCCGCAGTCGTGCCATATTGCTGATGATTCCAATATGCGTTTGGATACATGTAAATGCAAGCAAGCACACATGCCCCTCCCCGTCTATGCATGTGTGTGTGTGTGTATCAGCCTGACAAAAGGGGGGGCTTGGGGCCCGACCAGCACATTGAAACATGCACATTCCGAGCAAACAAGCATGCGTAGCATAGGGGAATAGTCGGACATGCGGCGCATTAATGTTTAGATACGTATATCCATCCATATGCAGCATGTCCAACAAACTCGCCTTTTGGCTAACAATTGCTTGGCACACTCAGGTCCCGCTCGCAGTCGAATACCGAATTATCAATGCATCAATATGAAGTCAATTAACCTTAAAAGTCATTAAAATGCTTAAGGTTTTATTTTTATTACAAATTTCACAGTGCTTCCTCTCCAATTCATGAAAACTCCGATATGATAACTTATTTATATGCCCAGTAATAGAAAACATTTGTATAGCTCTATGGATGGGGCTATATTATTTGCTAAGCAGTTTCGCGTATACCCTATGCGCAAAATTAGTTACTTTTTACTTCTCTCTCTTTTCATAAAATAGTAATGCAATAAAAGAAGAACAAAGAAAAGAGAGTCACAGTTATTTTAACTCTTGAAATCACAGAACGAAACCCAGTAAGTCTCTTGAATTTTTGAGAATCGAATAGAAGGGCGCTAAGCAATGTATGTTTTTTTGTATTATCGGAAAACTTGAACCCTTATCTATACATTTTTTGTACTTCGCCCTTATTTCCACCGGGGGAAAGTAAGCCCAGGTAAAAAAAATAAGTATATAACCGTTTTTCATGAATTTGTTTGAATTGCGGGTAATATTTTCTAAAAGCCCGCAACACAGTATCTATGGTAAAAAATACAGACTTGTAGCTCTTCTAATCTAATCTAACTACCGTATAGAGTATCTCTAAGCTGTGCATTTTCGATACAAACATATTAAAGTTTGTCAGGCTTTATTATGCTTCTTTACTAGGCGTTTATAGGGCCCATTCAGATTTGTATTCCATATGAATATGATCATATTACTTTCAACTATAGGGGGGTATTTTTAAGTATTTAAGTATTTAAGCATTAGCTATTAGATTCTGTTTACAGGGTATATTGGAGTCGTGCCCAATGATTATTTACTTTAGCAGTGCATCTCTTGCCCATTAATACGTGTATTCACTCACACTATTCATATAGAATATTCAGTCGAATAGGATAATGCGGAATAGCTGCAAACACAACTACCCAAAAGTGCCGCCCCCTTTCAGGAAGAGATCTGTTTTGTCTCTGGTTAGGACAATGATGCGTGGCGCGTTTGTGAGCCAGTTTTTATGTGTTTTTCTTGTTAACTTCGCTAAAATCACATTTGTCCACTTGCGCTTCCCCATTCAATGACATTCACATGCATTCGCGAATGATCAGCGCGAAGAAAAAAAAAAGCAAACTCTCGTACTCATATGGTAAATTGATTTTGAGAATTTCTCGCGCGTGCATTTGTTTATCCCTTCAAGCGTTAAGTGAACAACTGCGCTTAATGATCACAACAGCAGCAACAGCAGCAGCAGCAGCGGCAACAACTGCAACAACTGCAACAGCAGCAGCAACAATTGCCGCCGCCTGCCCGCCTGCAATTATGACTATTTGCATTGCACATTACACATTTCACACTGCCAACTCTCAACTCAACGCGAGTTCGTTTTTCTTAGTCGAACTACCTTCTCCTTTCTTGTTATTGTTGTTGTTTATGTTTTTGTTGTTCCCAAGTTCCCAAAACCCGGCGTCGTCTTCAGTTCAGCTGAGGCTTTGGCAACCAGGCAACCAGGCAACAGGCAACAGGCATACAGCATCTGGTTGTCTGCTTGTTTTTTTGATTGTTTGGGTTGACGCGAACCGGAGACTAGAGAGACTGTAGACAGGAGACAGCAGACAGGAGACTACTCGAAATTGTACAGAGAGGCATGGGCATGGGCATGGGCATGGGCTGGTCGGGGCTGGTCTGGGCCCGGGCATATTCTCAGTGCTAAGTAGCTGACTAGCGCGGCTCGTTGCTCAAGTCGTAGAGCAGCGCAGTCCGTTTATAAATAACACATATTCACACTTTCACGTTCGGATTGAGCTAATTGAAACGTATCTGCATAAACTGCATCAGGAACTGCCCTCTCTCGTTAAGCAGCGTTGCCTGCGGCCCGACTCGGCAACGGAATCCGCATTGGCATTGGCATCGGCATCGGCTGGGACTGAGACTGAGGCATCAGCATCAGCATCGGCATCGGCAACGGCAACGGCTGTAGTGTTGGGGTCTGGGTCTGGGTCTGGGTTTCTGGACTGGGGGCCCGCAGATTGCAACATGCAGTTAAAGCTAAAGCTAAACTCATTGTCATGGTTGTGGGTCGTGCTAATGGTAATGACCCTCCTTAACCGCAATGCACGCAAATACACACACTCACACACACACCACAGAAATAAAGCTGGAGTATATTTTTGGATTACTGCGTAAACATGGAGCTTACACCGATCGATCTCTATCTAGATTATATAGGAACTGGGCACTATTAGCAATTAGAAAGTAAAGAAAAGTTATTTTTCTTCCACCTTCACCCTTATGATTAAATTCATGGTAATCATTAGGAGAAAAATAATGTTTGATTCCTGCTAGATTTGGATGCAATTCTTATAAATTTATTTAAGAATCACACCACAGAAAATATCGCAAGACGAACAGCTTAATGTAACAACAAACTGGGTTTGAACCGCGCTGGTTCGAATCGGAAATCCCACTAAGAGTCGCTCCTAAAACCAAACTTTTTGTATGGAAAAACAGCCTTAAGGAAATCCAAAGAAAATAAAATAATTGTAGAGGGAAGTCCGGCTCCAAAGCTTAAGTCTTACCTCTAACCATATTTGAAAGATGCCAATTTCGGATAGAGATCAAATTAAACCGCATTCTGTATATGAAAATATTTAAGGCTTTTAATATTTTTAGAACAACAGGGAAATGGAAATTAAAAACTTAAATGTTTCACTAAATTATGGACAACAAATGATAAACCTAGGTTTGAAACAAATCCTGGATTCAAACTTGCCGAAAACCAGCTTCACGTATCAAACCCAAAGGCAGGGCGTCGGTTCGAGTCGCAAAAAGTCGAATCAGCGACCATTTTTTTCCGATAGCAGCTCTGATATTTTGTAAATTCAATTATTACATTCCCAAAAATGAATTCCAATAATTAAATTAATAATGAAAACATAAAAAATGAATATGAAAAATGCACGGATAAAAGTGCATTGTCAATGCATATTAAAATGGAACATCAGTTAGTTAATTTAAAGGAGGGGAAACTTAAATGGAAATAAAAGCTATTAAGCCTCGCTAGACAGTTCAATAAATAATTCTCAGTCGGGAAATTCTTACGTATGGCCATCTGCTGGTTGCACGTCCATAAAAGTGTTGGGAAAGTGTTTTTTAGTTGATGGCCGAGAGAATGAAACGTGAAAATCGGTATGTTAGTTGGGATTTGCAATCGTTTATGCGAAAAGGCCAAAAGCGATGCCAATAGACGGTTGGTAACAACACGTATATGTGTGTGTGTGTGTGTGTGTGTGTGTGTGTGTGTGTTAGCGGATAGGCTACTGCACATGAAACCCAGCCGCACGGTCGTAAATTGTGAATGGGTTTTTGGGGTACATCCATGGCTATGGGTGCTTCATCAACAGACATCGACATCGACATCGACTTGGACAACGACATCGACATGGATATGGACATCGCCACTGCGATCACTATTTCAGCTTTCAGCTTTCAGCGATCGGTGCCAAGTGAAACGACAACCAGCCAAATGCAACACCAACAGCAATTGGCAACTGGCAACTGGCAACTGGCAACAATCCATCGCAAGTAGCTTAAACGAACGTGCCACACTCATTTCTAAGCGTTATGCATATGTATTTTGGGGACTTTGGGGGTAGGCGGCGGGCGGACGGGCAGACGGGCAGGCTGTTACGGTACGGGGGCACACGATCTACCAGTACGACGACAGTAAACCGCAGGTGGAGACGTACTTGGAGACGGGGCCCAAAGCATTCGTCCTCTAATCACAAGCAGCGCTGAGCGCCTGAGCGTGACTAAGTACGACTACGACTAAGACTATGACTACGTACTCGTATAGTCGTATAGTCTCGTATAGTCTCTTAGAGTTTCGTATGCCTCCCCTTTGCAAGAGCTGCAACATGGTCGCTGGCCGTTGCATTAATAGCGTAGCAATCAGGGCGTTGCAGAAGCGAGCGCGGAGATCATAACGAACGGTTTAAATACAATATATTAAATGGATTTATTATGCCAAGATATTGCGCCTCTGCACGGCCGCAGCTCTCGAGCATGTTACCACCAAGTACCCCCATACCCCCATACCCCCATACCCGCCTCCCCCTACCCCTCTCCATGACAGACCAGTAATACACTCGTAGTATATATAAATACATACTTAGTACTGCATACTCTATGCCCACTTGCCACAGCCCATATAGCTCGACTACCAGTTGCGGCTCTGGCCAATGGCCAATGGCTGACCACGAAGATTGTTGTCGCTGGCGTCGTGCGTCACTCATCTGTGGGAGGCTCGGCAGCTAGAGATGGCCGCGTTACACGCCACGCAACAGTCAAGCGCAACGAAAGTTTTAAGCAAATCTTCAAGTATTTCTCATTTTAAGTCAACAATAATTGTTTTTCTTATTGTTAAACACAGCTTTTACCTTTATCAATACTACGCACAAATATTCCAGCCTTTTATAACACTGTGCACAATAATTTATCGTACTTGCAAAGTCGAAGCTCTAGGTAAGCCCCCTCTTAACTACATGCATATAATTAGTTTCTCAAGTCAATATAAATTGCAAAAATTAAATTAATATTGTTATCGAGATCGGAAAGCGAGGCTCAAGGTTCGATAACAGTGTCGATAACCAGTAACATAAATATTCGATCAAAGAAAAAAGAAGCCTAGAAGTTCTTCAAGACTGTTAGAGCTCAAAATTTGTAATATTCCCCGAACTTTCATCTTCAATTGAAGACACTTTCCGACAACAGAACCAAGCTATGAAAACGTTTCAAATCGATTCTTAGTGTATTTATTTTTGAAAGCATTCGACACGCGTCCATCTCTTGTGGCTACCACTCAGATAGCTACGATTTCGTAGTCGCAATTATTACTCAGTCCGGTCGCAATTAATGCTTGAAAGTGGAAAAACAAAAAAATAATGTAAAGGTAACGTCTTCGGCTGTGCATTTTGCCGTTTGCCGCTTGCTGTTTGCTGTTTGCCGTTTGTTTCATCGTCCTCACTGAACACGCGCATAAATTTGGACTTAATTAGATACATATACGAGTACGTACCCCATAGACTTGATGTAGTTCCAAGTAACGCTATCACACTCGCATGCCGTGTCGCTATCCACAAGAAAATTGACTATGACATTGTTATGCCGCCCTCTCTCTCTCTCTCTCTTTGACTTGCTGTCTCTCTCCCACACGGAATAATTCTAAGCTATTCCCTAACAGCTGCATGGAGACCCTCAGCATTTGTGGTAAGCTCATCTTGTAAAGTGCGAAAAACGACTAAGTCTAAGTACTTCATTGGAAGCCCTTGAATAATCAAGGTTTCTATAACCAAAAAAAATATATTTTTCTTAAGGCTAATTGGAAGTTAACTTAAAGAGAAAAGTACATCAGGTTTGAACAAATTCAGCAGTAATATTAGTACACATTTTCTCGAAAAAAAAGATATAGTTTTAAGAGATAGATTGGTATAAAAAGATTATACCAATCTAATTCCTCTTTTATAATAATATACATAAAATATTTAAATTATGTGTAAGCAGTTCACTATTTTTTATTTAATATATAGATTCTCTAAAGCTGTTCTCTATATTTTGTTTGTAAAGATTTCAACTATGTATTGAAATATTACTATAATCCATAGTCTAGTCTAGTCTTGGTTTATAGGATTATCTTCAACTTGATGTCTTTTGAACACAAATTTCACCCTGTGATCTATTTGAGTGGCTCAAATTGAGCTTGAATCAATTTCTTGTAATGTGAATATGTTTACAGGGTATTACAGCGTTTAGTTTTGATACCTATTAGTGCCCTGTAATCCATTTAATTCAATCTGAGCTTGCACAAAACTCTAATGAGATCTACTTAGAGCAATGGCTGCTTTCTTATAAACTCCCACACACACCCCCACACTGACACACACACACACACACACACACACACGCGCGCGCGCGTATTTACTTAGGTAAGTACTGAATTTGAAAAGATACGCTTTGCCTGGCAATTACCTTATAAGTATTTAGTTGTGGGAATTCTGCTGCCAGGATGATAAAAAGCAAATGGAAAAAAAAAGGAGAAGAAAAACAACAACAGCAACAACAACAGAAAAGTGCGCGCACAACCACCGCAGATAGGATATGTTGTTGCTGTGAACTACATTTGGACTACCCTTACCAAATGCTTACCCTGCGAGCTGAGATCTCGGGTTGAGAACGAGGACGACCCTTATGGCCATGGCCATGGCCATGCCCAGGACCATGTACAATATGTTGCGTAAGTGTCTAAACAATGGAGGCCAATGCCAATGCACACACAATGCGCAAATGTGCGTAGGCACAATGCTCGCCTGTACAAATACTGAGTGGCAGGACGAGTCTGAGGAGGACGTCGCGTCCTCCATGCTGTCCTGAGCCAAACAGATGGCCCCGGCCATGTCTTCAATATCATGCTCGTCATGTAGCCTGTCGCAGCGGATCGCGAGCATTGGGATTTCTATTTCCAAAAATGACAGCATAATAATGCGAGCAGCAATCAGCCCGGAGACGGGAATCAGCCCAGGAATAGGGGTCGGGCACATCTATGTCTTGATAATGGCGTCAGGCGATGATTACACAATATTTATTTACAGAAATTATTATCATTTATGATACCGGCCGCCTAGCTGTCTATTCATTTCATCAACGCAGCCTCATCGCGCCCGCCACTTAGCCCATCATTTGGGAATCGAGACAGTTGCTTCCTCGATTGAAGCAGCCAGCCAATTGTTTGGCCAGGATACGCGAAACACAAGCGGCAAGCGTCAAACAATTGCTAAGTACTTGGGCTTGATGTTCTACCACTGACATCTGTATTCATTTGAGACAGTTTCGAAAATAAATTCTAAATCTTACCCGAATTATCTGTTGATGACGTCGATACTCATTTAGAATCCATTAGCGAGCATTTCTTGCGCTTGCACTCTCATGAGCATATCATTTATGTCAATTCTTCTTTGTGCTCCATTCGCTAACGTTTAGCTGGCAATGATCGAATACTTATAATGTTATGTTTGTAATTGTAATATGCACCTATAAGAAATTCGTAAGAAAATATATAATTATTTGTCAGTAGAATGCATTTTCGGCCCAATAGAGTATTTTATGTATTAGAAAGATATCTTAAGATATATTTATTTGGTACACCTCAAAATTCTGTAATATTTCATAAAACTTGCTCAAGAAATAAAACATATTGAAATGTGAATCGAAAATAACCCGAAAAATGTTGGCTATAATAATCACAACTTTTTTTTAGAAAACTAGAAAACTTGAATGCACTTTAATATGAAGATGCTAATGCAAATATATTTTGTATTTTAGAAATATTTCAGAATATTTGCAAAACTAAATCAATCGATTGATTTATAGGTTATATTATAGAACATATCACTGGTCGCAAAACTGTTCGCTTTGCCCAACAGCATTTTCATTCGCCATATTCACATTCACAAATACATACACAGACATATTCACATTGATTACACAATGCCAAATGTAAATCGAGGCTGAACAAAAAGAAAACTCATCCAGCGTTAAATAAGATCATATTTTGCGCTGCTTTTGTTCTTGGAAAATGGCGATCAACAGAGCCGAGAAAATGGGAAAAGGGTCTCTCTCACTCTCACTCTCTCACTCTCTTGGTCTCTCTTTTCATCTCGCTGGGAAATGCGATCGAACGAAGCGTCAAACAGCAGTCGTGGCTGAAGCTGAAGCTGAATCCCATGGCATAGCTGAGTCCAACAGCTGCCCCGGATCGGATGCTCTGCAGGATTAGCACATTGACTACGAGCTGTGCATTCGGCTCAATTATGAAAGCGATGCGTAATTTCCTGCATTAACATAAGCGAAAGCAACTTAGGAGCCAGCACTATACAGACAAGAATTCACGTATCCATCAGATACAACAACAGCAGCAACACAATTGCAATCGTGACCTTTCACCAGGGCGACGCTGGCCTTGAACCTTTTGCATTGCCGAACAGATTATCAATTCAAGGCTGTGACTTTAATAACAACTGGAAGAAAGACATATATACGCTATATATATATATTTATATATATATGCATTTATATAGTTGGTGAGCTGTTTGTATGAAATGGAAAGAAAAAATATGTATTTAAAACGATGCGACGCGATGCGACGGCGCGGTTAGGAATGTTATGTAAATTGAACTTGAAAATCGCTGAAACAATGGCAAAGTTTTTGAATATTTCTCTCGCTTAATTAGAAACGCAAGGAGGCGAACGCAAATAATTCTCCCCGAGCTGCGGGGTTACGTGAAAAGCGACGCAACGTCGCGACATTGCCAATGCTATGGATGGGCTTTGCGAATGTTGTTGCTGTTGTTGTTGTTGTTGTTGTTGTTGCTGCGGCTGCTGTAGAGTTCGAGCTGAAGTTGGAGGAGGTGCCGCTGACAACAGTGGCGCATAAATTATTCAACAGCTGGGTTGGCCAGATCGGGCCAGCCCGGTCGCTAGACCTGGCCCCGCTCTCAGCGCTCAGCGCTCAGCTGGCTGAACGGCTCTCGGATCGCGATTCCAACACTCTGACAACACGCCGCAGCGATCCGTTCCGTTCCGCATTGGCGACGCAATCCAAACGCAGCTGAAAATCTTTGGGGTGCACAACAAGCTTGTCGGGCGGGTAGGCGTGTCTGTGTGCGAGTGTGCGAGTGTGCGAGTGTGTCTTGGGCGTCGTCTTGGATAATGTCATATGCATACGCGTGTGTGCAGGTATTTGCCAGCGATTTGTGACGACGTCGACGGCGACGACGACGACGGCGACTTCAACTGAAAATCATTAATGTGCTCGTTGATATCTAAATGTGTGTACGAGCAGGTGCCAGAGGGCGTCTCTACCTCCCTCTCCCTCTCCCTCTCGCTCTCTCTCTGTGTTTGTCTCTAGGTGTGCTGTGTGTCTGAAAATTGCTCTGGGAGACCAAAAATTTTGAATCGTCCCCAGCATTGTTATGCAAATGATGTCGCTTGACACGCAAACGCCACCGTCGACAACCGTCACCGTCACCGTCGCCGTTGTTGTCGTTGTTGTCGTTGTTGTTGTCGCGCACAGATCTCTTTGTTGTTTTCCACCTCCGGCGATTGCATATACTCATATTATGCGAGCCGGGCCAGCGATCCACTCCACACACCACGACACCACGACACCACTCTAGGCCACTCCAAGAAACTGGCCACAGAAACTGGCCACAAATGTCAACAGAGCCGCAAAGTGGATCAGTTCGGGTGATCTCATCAACTTAATGGGTCAGTGATTCGCAGTTATGATTAAATTCGTAACTTGTTTTCTTCGCAACAGTTTTAGCCTTCTAGGCAAACAAAATCTACATATTCACCCATGCAATTTCATAATTCCTCAACAGCAGTGCCTGCAGAGACCTGCCTCTTGGCTGGATTCTCAATGATTGGCTGCCAGCAAAAAACAAAAAAAAAACATTCTATAGCTGCTTCTTGGTTTGCAATCAATCCATTTTTTATAGAAATTCATCTATGAATATTCACATATTTGAAAGAAAATTATGACGAGAAGCACAAAAAAGTTATATCAAGAGATATATGTGAATTGTGCCCTATGGAAAAGTATATACTTATATGCTTAGCTTTTGGATTCCTACCAATATTACCTGAGGAAACGATATCAACTTTATCTTTAAAGCAAGAACTGAATCATCTTCTTACGGTCAAGTATCTAATAGACCAAAATTCCATGCTAAATACCCAGAGAGGAGCCTGATAGTCTCTTAAATTCCACCAAGAGGAGTCTGACAGTCTCTGAAATTTCCCGAGAGGAGCATAATAGAGACTATTAATACCCAGAGAGAAAGTCTCTCAAATAACCAGAGAGGACTCTTAAAAGTCTCTCAAATAACCAGAGAGAAGCTTGATAGCCTCTTTAATACCCAGAGAGAAATCTTGAAAGACTCTCAAATACCCCGAGAGGAGCTTGATAGTCTCTTTAATACCCAGAGAGGAACCTGAGCCATATGTCCCACAGAGAGTCGGTCCATAGTTCACCAATTCCTGCTTCCTTGGGATCCTTTATAATATTCCAGGCCCTGCATTCGACGCCGGCCACAGCTAGATCGTATTTGAATTTTCGTATTGCCATTTAAAAGCTTCCCAGTTTTGGGATTCGTATGTGAGTTGCGCGATCCTCAACTTGTCCATAAAATTATTCTAACCTCGAAATGGAAATGCGTTTTGCTTGATCGCGCTGTAAGCCAACTATTGACATGAACAATGCCAACGCTGGTGGCAAATGGAGAAGGAGGAGGTGTCTGCGAGGGCCAAGAAACAGGCCAAGCTCGATAAGAATGACACCCAGGTTGCTTGCGGTGATCAATTGCATTCGATCTAGCACGCTGCGTGATGTAGTGTCACGTGAGGACTCCGCAGAGCTTCTATTGCCGCACTTGCCACACACACACACACACACACGCACACACACAGAGACAAACAAGAGGCTGTAATTAGCGAAGCGGAGCTTTAGCCATTGCATGACATTTGGCTTTGGCCACGATGAATGATGCCAAATTAACCAACAGTCGAACCAAACAAAACGCTGACCACGAGTTGGTTCGGAGCAGTTCAGTTTGGTTATGGGCCATGTGATGGGTACGCTTCGGGATGGAGATGGAGATGGGGACCTGCTCGGCTCGGCTGCTGGGAGCCGCTCTGGAGCTGCGTGTTCGTTAAGATGTGCCCACAGATAACAGAGGCGGCAACAATTTTTCGAATTGTAAACAATTTGCGCTGCAGTTTGTGTCTATTCGAACGCCTCAGCTGGCCAGCCGGCAATGGGAAAGTTGGGCAGCCCATGGAGCCCAACAGCCACCAGGCAATGTGTGAATCGGGCCCAACATGCGGCGATGCTGTGCAGATCTCTTGATGCATTCGTTAATTAAACAGAGCCTCCAACACAAGACAAGCACAATAAATATAAAAAAAAATAACTGTCATAAGGCAGCAAACCAAGAACTGAGACAGCTACCAAATCAGGCGATCAGTGTGACCGTTTTCATTAAACTCAAATGAGATAACACCACGAGAGGTCAATTAAACCAAGCCCTGATTCCGATTAAGCTCAAATGTCAGTGAGAGAATTCTGTGACATATTAAAGAGTTACACGAATCTACATTTATCCTAATAAACAGCTCTTTGTTCATGTTCAGTGTGACCGTTTTAAGTAAATGTATTTATTTTAACTGGAACTGGAACTGGAATGGAACTAGATCAAGCAGTGTAAACTTCTTTTCAGCAATTATTTTAACTTTGCTTAGTTGTAAAATAGATCCCTAGATTAATCAGTGTGACCGTTTGAATATTTTCAAAGCACTTTTGAAGGTCAAAACTTGTATATATACAAAAAATAATAATTTTAATGCTGAAAATTCGAGTAATGTTAGGGAAATAAATCCAACAACAGAACGAAGAACTTCGCTTGTAAAGAAACCTCCCCAAGTTGTAATTAAAAGTACTCTCGCTGCCGATGCCAGACATCAAATAAATTAAAATATTTCTTTGGACAACTGGACCCCAATTAATTTTGAATAAATTTGAAGTATGAATAGAAAAAGTCTTGCACTTAAGCACATTTAACAGGTGCGTGTGCAGGTGGTATCAAAGGAAACAGAAATGACGATGACTACGATGACGATAATGTTGGCAATGATGATGATAATGTTGAGCCCGAATGCAGCTTGCGTGCATCTCCTTTAAGCTGGCAAATCTATGTCCCCAGTGCAGTAGCCGGCGTGTAATAGGAATCGAGTCCCAAACGGCAGACACCAAATGCAGCAATATGGCAATATAGCATATGGCTAGCATTGGCATCATAATCAGAGGCCGTCAGAGCACGATTGCAGCCAGTTGCAGCCAGTTCCCGGGGCGTGCTCCTATGCTCAGCTGCATTGGAGGCTGTTGTGATCTGCCCCATTGACAACTGTCCAGGCCAAATATAAAAGAGCGAGCCAGAAAACGGCAAAGAGGGTCGGGGGCGAATAAGCTGGCACGGCCCACAGTGCCAGCGACTGACTGGCTAGCCAAGCCTGGCTATGGTCCAGCTATGGTCAGAGTCGGAGTCGGAGCTGCAGTTGGAGTCGCAGTCAGAGTCAGACAATTGGACGGCTGGCTGTGCGACCGATCGCAATGGGGCTGGGAAAATTACATGTCTTCGTATCTAAACGCACATTAACCATCGCATTCCCCAAGCAGCCGCAGCCACAGCCCCAGCCCCAGCACCAGCCAGAATCACGGTCAAAGTCGGAGTCGGAGTCAGAGTCGAAAAGTTGAAGGTGCTTTGTGGTGGTGGGGGAGAGGGAACGGGGGGTATGGGGGGAGCTGGTCGCTGGTTCCCTTTTTGTGGGACGCCAGGCAATCGCCAGGGCATTTTCCTCCTCCTTTCTCGTTGCTTACTTTTCTTATTTAATTTCGATCGATCACTTAAAGAGTACGAATAATGAAAAATTGCAGCAACATGCCGCAGGCCAAGAGCTTGGTCTTTGCGATAACACACACACACACACACAGAGACACACACACACACACACACACGTATCTAGAGAAAACAAAGGGAATACATAGGAAGCTGAATCAGTTATTGGTTGAACTAGCGTCTCCTGAGCCCCAGCAGATGGCAAAGAGATTCGCTTTGCTCTACTCGTAAACACACACACACACACACACTGGAGCTTTACGTTTCGAAAAGACTTTCTCAAAGACTTTTCAAGCCGAGCTTTATCTACCGAACTAACTAAGCCCAACTGAATTGAACTGAATTGAACTGAACTGAGCTGAGCTGAGCTGAAACTGTGCTCAATCCTAACTCGGAGATTACATCGGATTTGTGACGCTCATGCGTAGAACTTGAACTATGCCAAAGTCATGTGGAAATCAATTAAGTGCAGTTCTCACGATCCCAAACTCACAGATACAGCTACTGCGTACTGCAAAATACATATTTGTATCTTGGTCAACTGTATAATCGAGTTCTCATGCATTGAGGGAACTTCATTTAACAGAATTTAAATAAATATGCATAATTATTATTAGTATTATTATCATTAATTAAGTTATTATTATTGTCATTATTGAAATTCTTCACTAATATTATTCCTTTTATTATTATTACTATTAGCATTATCATATTATTATGATAATATTATTATTATCATTATTGTTCTTGTTATTATTATAAATATGTTTATTATTTTTTCATTATTGTAATGATAATAATTACTATTTTTATTATTAATATTATTGTAATTATTATTTGTATTATTATTTTTGTTGTTGTTATTATTTTTATTACTTTCATTATAATCATTATTATTAATATAATTATCATCATTATTATTCTTGTTTGTTTTCAGTATTATTTTCATTATTATTATGATCATTTTTTTAAATTAATATTTTTAATTATTTTTTAAATTGTTTTTATTAATATTATTATAATTATTCTTTATTATTTTTACCTCTACTATTATCATCATCATTATTCTTATTATTATTTTCATAATTTGTTGTTAATATTTTCAATTGTTTTCATTATAATTATCTACCTTACGTCTTACTAGCCAGATAATTGAGCCCGCATGCTCGTTATTTTATGTTAACATAAATATTCACACATGTTAGGGAATTTGATTGGAGTGTACTTTCGCGTAATGCGCTTTGCATGAATCAACGTACTCATAAGTACGCACATTGGCATCAATGCAGCTGCAAAGCTGCACAGCTATCAGCTCAATCATCGAATCCAAGCCAAGCCAACTGGGCAGAGGACTTGTGGCCCAAACCCAACCCTAGTCCCAGTCAGCGTCCCAGTTCGTGTCGACTTGTGGCTGGCCTCAGTTGCAGTTGTTGTTGCTCAGTTCTTCCACCGTTGCAGCTGATGACTCGGGGCATTTGTATTTCCGATCCCGGGCCAGATAGCATCTATGTGGCAGGGAGGCAGCCGTTGCCGCATTGACGTCAAAACTAAATCACATTTGACTTGGCCGGCATCGGCGATCGGCGATCGCCTACGCCTGTCCGCTTGCCCTAACAGATCCCTTGTCCTCTTCTTGGCCACTTGGCCGCGGCACTAATCGCTGATGTCAGGTGTCTGAGCCGAGCCGCAGTCAAGTGTCTGCTGCGGCAACGGCAACGGCAACGGCAACGGCGACAAATGACAAATCCTGTCCTTTATTTTTCGGGGGTGTTTACGTTTCAAGAGCCCTCACACACACACACGCACACACACACAGAGAGGCACACACACTTCAGCCTGATCCTGCAAATGTTTGGCTTCACACAAAGGGGATTAAATCATAAAATGCTCATGACATTCTTTGAACCCAACAAAAATTTCACAATTTCATTGTTTTGCCAGCCACATTGGCGCATCCTTTTTGTTTGCCTTTGCCTTTGCCCTCGCCTCAACCTTTTTACCAAGGCCCAGGCAAGCGCTCGCCAACAAGGTGACAACGCGAAAAAAAATACCGAAAAAAACAACAACTACACACACACGCACACACACACGCAAATTGAACAATGATGCTGACCACTGTGCGTGTCCGCGATCTGTTTTTTTCTTCTTGTTTATCAACTAGTACAGGGTATTCGTAATTTGAGAGCTTTTAGTTTCGTCAGCAATTGGCAAATTTACGAGTTTGTTGATTGAAAACTGCGATAGGCATGCACTTGCACAGTGGTTGCAGCATTAGCAAAAATGTGACCAAATTTACGGGCACTGGAAGAGCTTCAAAATAACATATGTGTACATAAGAGAACTATAAGAAATATACACGATAAACTATAAAGATCAATATAATAAATACACTTATTTTGTGCGCAAATATTTGCAATTTTTTTTGGAAATATGTATAAAAATTCTCTTTTCAATTTGTATTTTCCTTGTGGTATGCAAACAAAACTGGGTTATCAATTATCAAAATGTAAGGCCTTGAAATAATTTGAAGCTAGAGTTGAAATGTTTACAATGTGGTTTCAAATGTGATTGCATTTCGAAACATTTAAATTGTGTGGTAAAAAATGTTTCTTCTTTTTAAAAACTTAAATAAAATTTGGTTTATTCATGACTTGAAAAGTGCCCATATATGCAATCCAGCCAAACACAATGATATATAGAAATCTAGCTGGGCAATTCACCGAAAAGCGTGGAAACTGAGTGGAAAACCTGAAGCGACCAACATGGTCCAAATTTGACAAGCGCAAAGCCAACTTTTATCAGCTCAGTCAATAAATAAAATATGTTAAAATGTGCCTAAGAAAATACTTTTGGTAAGACTTGTGTATTGCGCTGGTTCCACTGTGCCGTGGGCAGGCGGCCACGTCAATTAACATTAACTGAAGTGAAATTAATTGCCGAGGCATGGTCACTCTAATTGTGGTTAATGTGGAACCGATAGCACAACTCGCCCCAACTGGACGCAATTTGTGATAAGCGATTAAACGATTATCGAGCCGGGCCCAATGTGGCTGGGCTTCATTAGCACCAGGCCAGGCCAGGCCAGGCCAGACCGGGCTAGGTCCGATCAAGTGCCATATGCTGCTGACCGTGCGATCACGATCGCCATGTGGCTAGGTGTCCTTAAGAGGGTCCTGTTGGCGTGACCTTTACGACACAATCAACAACTGTTGACCGCAGTCCCGAGCAGCGCCAGCGGCAGCAGCAGCAGCAGCGTCTATTGTATGCAATATTTGTCATGGTCATTATGAGTTATAAACGATATTTTGATCCCTAATCACTTGGCCAAGCCAAGACACACACACACAGGGACACACACACAAGCTGTCAACGCATTCGTTTCACGTTTTACCCAAATGTCTGTGTACCATGTCGCCGCACCCTGCTCCTGCCCCTGCCCCTGCCACCGACACCGTCGCGGTTGCGTCCTGCCAGCCCCGCAGCGACAGTAGGACACATTTTGTCGGATCGTTGTCGTCGTCGTCGGCGGTGGAATTAAAGGCACAATTGTTGCAGCCAGGGCAATTATAGATTATCACCTTATTGCCGTCCCATTCTCGCCTTCGCTTGCCCTCGCTCCATCTCTTTTCCGCACCACCCGCACCTCGTGGCCTTAGCCTTGTGTGCGACCATCGAGCATCGTCAACATCGAAAAAGAACCATAAAAATGACACCACATTGTTTTTATCTTTATCGCATAATTGCGGTCAATTCCCTCGGCCAGCGCGGGCCTCTCAAGTTGGCCTGGACCCGACGACTCGGTGGCTCGTTGGCTCGGTGGTTCGGTGGTTTTGGTGGCTTGGCATGATTTCAATACCCCGGCATCGGTTTCGGCATCGGCTTTGATCATTTGCCATGGCTACAGCAACACATTCACCTGAGACGGACTGAGCGGGAGAGAGCGAGGGCTAGCATTAGAACTGCGGCCGGGGCGATGGCAATGGGAGGCGGGGGGAGGGGCGCAACAGCACATTTATCTTCTGGTCACAAATTAACGCTCTTGAAAATAACCAATTCCCATAATATGTCGTCTTTCTACAACATTCTTAAACTAGTCACAGCTGTCACACGGAAATCGGAAATAATAAAACTGAAGAATATAAATTTAAAATGTGGAAATTATAACAAAAAAACAAAATATAGGGGGGAATTAAACTAACAAAAAGAGAAGTTATTTATGCGAGTTTTTTTGAGAATAATATTCTATTTGAAATACTTTTGTACCAGCCTCAAGTTCGCATTCACTTGCTTGTCAAAATAATTGTCGAAAATATTGAAGTAAGCAAATATTATATTAAAATCTTTTTAAAATCGATTTTAATACCAATTTTGAGGCCCGCTTCAATTGAAATCATATTGTAAAATACATTTTGTAATATAATATAATCAATATAATTAATATTAATACTTATAATAAATATAATTCATAATCATAGCTTAGATAATCAATTTGATTTTGGTGTTTTGAAAATATGCAAATATTTTTTTTGGAGCAAAAGAATATTTTCTTTTGACTGCATATGGAAAATATCCCTAACATGGCCTAGGTTGTTCCTTCAATATACAGTATATATAATATGGCCCTTTTTTTGATCTCGAAATAGATTTGGAAGATTACTTTTTTTTCGGTACTTTATCAATATTAGTCTTATAATTTTGAATAAAAAAAATATACTTTGTACACAAATTTGGTATTTTTTGTTGTATTTTAAGCACTTTTTTTATTTGAATAATAATAATAATATTTTTTATATAACTATTAAATTAGGTTTTAGGGAACTGAAATTAAATTATATTTTGTTCAGTTTTGATTTTGGGAATTTTTTCAATTTTTTTTTTTAAGTGTTTAAATTAGTTTTTTTTTAAATGCCAATTTCTATTGTTCGAGAAATATTAAGTTTGAATATTCAATTATTTTCTGTGGAAATTGATCAATTTTGTTCTATAAATTGTTTTTAATAGTATTATTTGTATAACTATTTAAAGAATATATTTTAGTTCTTAAAGCTTGCGTGGTTTTATTTAATATTATTAACTTAATTCAAGTTTAATATTTAATTGGCTCGAGCGGAAATATTTAAAAACGGAAAGGTCGCCAAAGCGAGCAATAAATTTAATTTAATTTCATATATTCTATTTAGATGACAACAAAAAATCAGAATGCGAACACGATATTATAAAAATTGC
The DNA here is from genome assembly GCA_035045885.1 of Drosophila borealis. NCBI lineage: Eukaryota > Metazoa > Arthropoda > Insecta > Diptera > Drosophilidae > Drosophila > Drosophila borealis. Next base: position 3,735,706 of record JAWNOR010000405.1, on the reverse strand, counting down.
TTTCGATTTGTTTTCATATGCCTGCCCCCTGCTCAGAGGCTGATGAACAATTCCTGCAGAAGCAGATGCTTTCCCATTGAAAACTTGTTTGATTGCGTGTTTTTTGAAAACGTCTCTTTTGAAGAGAACTGCGTGAAGAAGAAGACGAACAAGTGAAGCCGAGGGTGCAACTGCGATCTTTGAGGCGAGCATTTGATAATTTGCAACTATTTGTGAGTGTCGGTTAATTCAATCGTTTCGCGCTGAAACCTCAATTGCAATCAGCTTGTCGACCGGTTTTGCCATCCTTGGCCAACACACACACACACACACAGAAGACAGAGAGTGAGAGAGAGAGAGAGAGAGAGAGAGAGAGAGAGGAAGCGTCAGTTCGGGGCCTGGACTTGACGACCTTCAGATTGGCTCACAAAAGAGCGCGACGCTCCCACACTTCACGCTCATTCAGCTGGAAATCTGAGCATCTGTCAACGGCAACAACAACAGCAAGTTATACAAATTGATATATAATTATATATCTGTATAATTATGTATATACATATAAAGCACATTTGTATATCCTTTGGCGCCCATTGGGTCATTATCGCATTTTTTGTGACGTCGAATTAAACGAAATTCACAATTGTCGCAATTTGATTGCGATTCGACACCCCTCCCCCATGGCCAGCGCCTACCGCCACCCACTTTCAGGCATCCCTTGCAGCCGAGCAGCATGCTTTTGCGTCGCACTGCTTTGCCGACTTTGTCATAAGAGTGAGAGCGCCAAGTGCCAAGTGCCGAGTGCTGAGTGCCGAGTGTGCGAGCGAGATGCGCTCTTGCTCTAGCCCGCTCGCACTCGCACTCACTCACTCTCTCGCTCGCTCGCTCGCCTGTACGTTCGCTCTCTCTCGCTCGCGCTCACTTAGAGCCATGCGCGGCCATCCGTTGGCTTTGACCAATGCTGTCTTTTTTCGAACGGGTAGGGCCACAGCAGGCTGCGGGCGACGGGCGCGGCTGCCGACGACAGCGACGACGACAGCGACGACGACGACAACGACAACGATGCCGGGCGACACATTTCACTGTGTCACATCTGCTGTATGCGGGTTATGGGAGAGAGGCGGGGAGGGGACAGCGCGGGTCGATTGAGGCGAAGGTGGCCACGCCGACCGCGACATTACCGCACTCGGCACTCATCATGGTGCTCCATTGGCTGCCGTCGCAGTTGTCGTCTTCTTGCTGTTGTTGTTGTTGTTGCTGTTGTTGCTGAATGCGTGTGGGAAAAGGAGCGCTCTATGGCCATGGCTATATACACATATCTATATACATACATATATCTATATGCATATATATACATTTATTTATATGTGTGTGTGTGTGTGTCTATGACTCGCTTTTGGACCGTTGACGATTACGACTTGTCTCAGGCAGTTGATAAATAATGGGACAAAAATGTAGGATCAGCCAATAGAAGAACGCAGTCCTGTGTGAAGGAGAGGGAGGGGGGGGGGGGGGGGTGGCAAAGAAGCTGCGGCCAAATACCAATTATATAGAAAGAAAAAAGTAGCCAGGAATATCGAGAGCTATTTTTAGCAGATTTCTTCAGACTACAAATATATTAGAGAACTTTAATATATATATATGTATATACATATATTAATAATAATAATAATAAACAAACCTCGAGCCAGACAAAAAATATTAAAAATAATAAACACGAACCGGAAGTTAATAGGGCGGGGAATCTAACTAAAGAGAGCAAAAAGAACTGCAAAATTTTGATTTATTCGCTAAGGAACTTAATAATATCACAAATATATGATAAACTATTTCGTGACGAAATTAAAAAATATATATTCCGTTGAGTAGCTTATATACATATATTTTTATATATATATTTATATATATATTTATATATATTAATATATATATTTATATATATATTTATCTATATATTTATATATAAAGCCCATCTAGAAAGACAACTATTAAATAACTTTTAAATATATACAATAAAATATCAATAAATGCTTCAATTGATTTATATACATACATATGTATTTTTTTTTCCTAAAATCTTCAAATATTATTTTTATATAATTTCTTATTATTATTTGTACTTTTAATACTTTTGTAATTATTGTATTTATTTTTATATTCATTATTATTATTTTCTATTAATTATGGTTTTTATTATTCTTTTATTTTAATTATTGTTTTTATTATTATTATTTATATTTATTTTATTTTATTTTAATATTATTATTTTTATATTTCATATTTTTATGAATTGTGAATATTATTATTACCGATAGCTTTTAGTTCGAAGCTCGATTTTTTCATATGTGAATTATGCAGCTGACTCTAGATTTAAGCTTTTAAATTTTCTATTTTTATACCCTGCACCCATTGAAAAGGGGAAAAGGGTATACAATTAGACACTCTTTTTGTCGTCCATTAATAAGTAACTAAATAAATAAAATATGTATAAAAAAATTAAATACAAATGCAAACTATTTTTATTCTAATCAAAGCCTTATCTCAACTCGCAATTTTATCTAACTTAATTTAAAAGGTTTTCATTATTATCATTTTTAAGTTGCTCAAAGTTAAAAAAAACCAAATAAATAAAAGTGAGCATATTTAAAGAGTTTAAAAATAAATAAATTAAAATAAATACATTTAATTTTAATTTAATTTATATTATTAAAAGGCCTTTAAATGCTGCTACCCAAACTTTAGATATCTTAGGCTTTATCAATTGATATTGGAATCGAACCAGCTATCAAATATGTTAAATCGATTAACAATCGATGAACTGCCGACGGCATTCGATATTTAATGCGATCAATTCAATTTTTCGCTTGATTTTTGGCTAATTGCAGTGGCAATTAAAACAATTCCAAGGAAATTTCATTCTGTGAGGCCGATGAGAGCCTGATCAAATATATATATACATATATATATATATATGTGTGTGTGTGTGTGTATGACATATGTATGCTCATGTGTCTGCTGCTAAATGGGAGCAGATTTTGTGGCTAAGAAATCGCTTAAAGTGGTTTAATTAAATTTGATTTGATTTTTGTTCGTTTTTGGCTGCAGCGCCAGCAAAAGGCGACACCCCATCTGCAGAGCATATAAATAAAAATATATATTTATATATATACATATATGTATGTACATATATGTATGTGATGCACATATACAAATAAACATACATACAATCACACATAGTGCACTTAAAGCTGAGATGTCCAGATACACAAATCGAGATAAATGTATGTGCCTAGATACATATGTAAATGTATATATAGCTGGCACCCAGGGACCACAATGTATGTGTGTGTGTGTGTGGGTGTGCGGGTGGGTTGGGGGTTGGATTGTAGATTGGGCAACGGCTGTATTTTGTGCTTGTGCTCGTAATTAATTATTTCATTAGTGCACACTTGATTCGAGCCAAACCCCAAACCGCCCGCCCCCTCTCCCTGCCCAACAACCATAGCTACAATCATTTGGCCATTGGGCAGCGGCTGCAACGGCCAGCATGATCCATGCATGCCCTACAGTTCAAAGTTTATGTTCTGTTCTAGGTAAATTTTAAATAAATTATAATAATTTAATAATAATCAAACTATGCTGTTTAGTTGTCCCTAATTGTGTATACCTAATATATTATATTATTATCAATATCAATAATGTACATATGTATGTATGTATATACATATATATATGTAAATATATATAAAATGGTGCCTAATTATTAAAAATATTTCACTAATAATTCAAATAAATGATAAATACTAAACCGTATTTAACGTAATTCACAAAGTCATTTAAGCAGCGTATTAGCTGACTGAATTGTGTAGGGTGCACGCGTAGCGCAGAGAGTTGCAGGCAGACATCAAAGAGTTTTGTGCGCTCTTAAGAGCGAACGTGGGAACGTGGCGTATGGCTGACGTTGAATTCAATTTTGAACTGCTTGCTCGTCGTTGGCTCTCTGCACACCAATACCAATATGTATTTTTTCTGCTGTGCGCTAGTGTGTGCATGCTGCTCATGGGCTGGGCATTAGCGAGAGTGAGGGAGCAAGCAATACAACACGCACAGAAGCGAATGGACACTTGCGGCGCCAGTACATGTATTTGTGTTCGTGTCTCTCTGTATGTGCGTTTGTGTGTGTGTTCGTGAGTGTGTGTGTGCGGGCTGGCCGCCACCAGTGGCCGTTCAGCTTATGCATGAGACGGCGTGTGTGAGAGCATCTTTGCTTGTGTGCGTATTTATTTGACGCTTATGCTGTCTTTACTCGCCGCTAGGTGGGTCTCGGTCTCCGAGTCCAAGCACGAGCGCCAAACACTGCCCAGGCCCAGCAACAACGACGTCGACAGCAACAGCAACAGCAACAGCAGCAGCAGCAGCAGAGGCAGCGCCAGCGTCAGCAGCAACAAGAGCAGCAGCAGCAACCGCGACGGCGACGTACGCTGGATGTGATTTCAAATAGTAAAGTCGAGTTGCCGCTGCCGCATCGCCATCGCAATCGCATCGCAATCGTAATCGCCGTCGCCGTCGTCGTCGTCGTCGTCTCTCTTGTGAACTGCTTACCGATATTTTAGCTTGTCGCCGTCGTCGTCGCGGCCGCCGCTGTAGCTGTAGCTGTAGCTGTGGTGGCTGTGGCTGCACTGTCGCCCCCACCGGCTCTGGCTGCGCTGCTGCCACTGCCACTGCCACTGCCACCGTCGCTGTCGTTGGCGTTGTCGTTGTCGCTGCTGTCGCTTCTCGTTGTCGTTTTGTGTATGTTCTTCTTCTGTACGTTGTGTTCTGTTCTGTTGCGTTGTGTTGCGTTCTGTTTCTGTTTCTGTTTTGTTGTTGTTGCTGTTGCGCGCGCGCGTCTTGTTTTGCCGTCGCTAAAACGGCAAAACGCAGAACAACTGAAAATTAATAGTACAAAAAAAGAAAAAAAATAGCAGAAAATAAAAACGTAAAAAACATTTCATATCGAGTTCGTTTTTGATTTTATAAATTCTTTAATTCAATTTAATTATTAATTTTAATTTTTTTTTTTGCTGTGCCCAAAAATCAAGCAACAATTTACAGTTTTAGTTGAAAAGCTTTTGCAACAATTTTTTTATTGTGTTTGTTTTTGTTTTTGCTGTGCAACAAATAGAAGAAAAAAATAAGAAAAACCATGTGATAAATATGCGAAATGCAAATGCACAAAATGTGCCGCAAGTGAAACTTGGACATAGCATAAAAACTGCCCCTAACTCTCTTATGTACAAACACACACCCTCCGCCCACACACACACACACACCCACAGACAAACATACACACAGTCGCACGCACACTGCTTTATGTAGTCCTTGGCTATGTACTGAACGCGCATAAAAAATGACTACCCTCAATTGTCGCCACTGGCTGGCACAGCCCAACAAGAGTTGTTGTAGGGGTCGCGCTCGTCGTTTAACGACAACGTTCTCGCTCTGCTCGCTGCTGTCCTGCACCACCTACTCCACAGTTACTCCTATTCCTACACTGCTTGCTTTTGGCTTGCATTCCAATTGCCATGCTCTCGCTCCCACTCGCGCATAAGCACATATATATACATACACACACACACACACAGACAGACTCGCACTCACACATACACAAGTGTCGCGCGTCGTTTGTCGCTTGTCGCTGCTGCTGCTGCTTCTGCTTCTGCTGTTGTCGTTGCCGTCGCCTTTTGCCTCTTCTGCTTCGTCATTTTGTGCGTCCTCTGGATTGGTTTCGGCGTTTCAATTGCGTTCGTTTTTTATTCAACCTCCCCCTCTCATTCTGCTGGCGTGTAAGTGTCTGTGTGTCTGTGTGTGTGTTTGTTCTCGATTCGATTGGATTACATAGTCGTTGTCGTTGTCGTCGTTTCTGCTGTCGCCTGCCTCGAGTTACTCCGTGTGGCTGCGTACTTTTTTTTCTTCTTTGCTGTCCCTCAGCATCTGCAGCGCCAACGCCGCCGCCGCCGCCCGCCCCCAAGCCTTGTCGCACGACGACGACATTTCGTTTTTTGAGATTCGCTTTTTGCGTATATCGTGCATGTGTGCGTGTATGTGTGTGTGCGTAGCTCGCTCTGTGCATGTGTGTGTGTGTGTGTTCTTTAATATTGTCGTCGAGTGTCATTGGTCGAAGGCAAACGTGCGCAGCGCTGCCAGCGTCGACGTCGTCGCATATTGTCGCAAAACCTTCGTCTCAGCACGTTTTTTTTTCCTTTTTTTTTTTTTTTATTTTCTGTGCTGTGTTGTTGTTTTTATTGGCTTTTAGCTTGCTGCTGCTGCTGCTGCGGCTTTTTATTAGAATCCGCGTGGAGAGGGGAGTTGCGGCTACAAATGGGCTGCCTGGTGGCCGAGCGAGTTTTAGGGCTAGGCGACGCAGCATGGGAGGGGGCGTGTGCACCCAAGTAGCCGAATGAGTTTTTGATTGTGTGTGTCGTCGACGTCGCCGTCGTCGTCGTTGTTGTCGGGTGCGGGTGTGTGTTTGTTGTTTGTGTCGTTGTCGTTGTCCTCTCTCTCCCTGTGTGTGTGTGTGTGTGTGCGTGAGAGCGAGCGAGAGCGCATTAGCTGCATATACAAATATGCATGCACGTATAAATGTGTCTGTCTGTGTGTGTGTGTGTGTGTGTGCGTGTGAGAGCGAGTGCAAAGTGCACAAAAGTTTTGCCAAGCAAAAATGGCGACAACAGCAGCGACAACAACACGACAACGTGCAATAGCAGCAGCCGCAGCAGACGTCGCCGTCGCCGCCGCAACAAATTTTTGTGTCGTGCGATTTTATAACCGTTTTCAAAAGCGGCGGCGTTGCTGCTTCTGCCTGTCGCACAAAACGGACGCGGACGGACAACAACACGACAACAACACGACAACAACAACAACACACAACGTGCAACAAATCGAATAATAACATTAATAATATTAACACAAATGAGAATATCAATTCAAAAATATTATAGAAAATAAAACGCTGCAGAAAAAACTGCATTAAATAAATGAAGCAAACATTTACTTTAACCCAAATATGCAGCAAACAAAGCGTTAAAGTGTGTGTGTCTGTGTGTGTGTGCGTGTGTGTGTGTGTGGGTGCTAAACAGTTGCTTTTTTGGCCAGCAAAGAACAAAACATTGAACTCGATTTTGGCGCTTCGCTCTCTAACACGCATCTAATAAACGCAACAATAACATAAATTTTACAGTTAACCCACAACAACAACAACAACTACAACAACAACAACTACAGCGACAACAACAAGCACATTATCGTAAACACAAACATAAACATAATTATAATTATGATGTGATCAGAATTAACAGCAGCTCCGGCAAAAGGTGCAAAGATGTGAAAAGCTAACAACAACAAAAAAAAAAGGGAAGAGCAAAAAAAAATGTAATAAAAAAATAAATGAAGAAAGAAATGAAATACAAAGAAAATTCAAGCAACGAATAGAAGTAAATATAAAAAAAAAAAAAACAAAAAGAAAATGCTCAACATTGCAATAACAGATAAGAAAAGGCAACACAAATATACAGGCACAACAACAACAAGTACACACAGGCATCTGCCCATGTATGTGCGTGTGCGTGTGTGTGCGTGTGTGTGTGTGTGAGCATCTACGCGCAATAACTAATCGAGTTTAACACCGAAGCACATCAGCAAATTGATGAAAACAACGAAAACAACTCTAACCACAACAACTTTGCAAAGCAACAATTGAAACAACAACAAAAACAACATCAAATCCACCAACAACAATACCAATTACAAGCACCTATTCTAAGCGTACTACAATAACTATAAAAAAAAAACAAAAACAAATAAACAAACCATAAAACAAAGAATTAAACACAAGCACAAGGAGTTTACAAGAAAAACAACCTCAAACTCAGGTGGGTTTCAGCTACAATTTGTTCTTTCTTTCGAAATAAGTTGTACTTTATCCAGGTTGTCACACGTGTGGTATACGTAATGTGTGAGCAGGTATTCAAAGATTGAGAAAGAAAAACTCTTCTTTAAAAGCTAGACAACAACTGTTTAGCTGTATCTATATATATATATATATATATATATATATATTGTGTGTGTGTACATATATACACAATAATAATGTTAAATACAAATATACATTAATAATATACATATATATAATAATAAGAGAAGTCTAAGAGAAATATATATATATATTCAAAATTGTTTTTTTGATTTTAGTAAATTAAAGCCCAGTTAATAAAATATTTAATTATATAATATTATTATAATATATATTATACAATATATAATGTAATAATATAAAAATTTACATTATATATAAAAAATATATATATAAATAGATATAATTAATAATAAAACATTAACAATAAAAGCTAGCTATCTTTAATAACATTAGGGTTCAATTATTACAGCCAATTTTTATTCTATAATCAAATTTTGTACTTTGCTTGGTAAAACTTTGCCAGCTTGTTTGCTCTCTAAGGCGATTTATAGAATCTAGGACTATTTTTATAATTTTAACCAATTTCCTAGATAGAAATGGATATGGAATAGATGGGAATAGCGAGAGTCTGTATACCACATATTTAATTCTGATTATATAAAGCTTATAGAAACAGAATACTTGACTCTAGTCTAGATATGCCTAGACTTGTCGTTGTCCTAATACAAACTATACTAACTAATACTACAGGTAATACACATTAATTGAAGCTTTAAGCACTTCTTCGAAGAAAAGGAATGCTAAAAATGTCGTATATTATATTTATATAGCTGACATGATATTGCAATCAATTTATATATATAATATGATAGCTTAGACTGTCTTTCGAAATGGTTTTTTGTGTGTTCATTTGTTTTTAATCCATGAGATAGATGATGTATATATATATATTTATATTTCTATACTTATATAATATATGCATATATATATTTTATATATACTTTATATATACTTCTGTGATCTGCAGATCAAAAGCAGATAAAGCCCTACTTGTATTTCAGACCTTTTTCTTCAAAGAAAATGAGCTTAAATTTGAAAAGGCACATTCATAAGTAAAGTATAAGCAACAATGAAGAAAGTCTTCATTTAAGCAGAAAGTACTTTTTACAAGCAATTAACTACTTTCAGAAGGTAGATAATACATATTTCTTTATGCTTTCTAATTCATCCAACACAATTTTGAAAACTTTCTGGCGTTCTTTTTTTCATAGCTCTCACACTGAAAATTTACTTGAATTTACTAAACATTTTTATCGATTTCTGATCAAACTGCTTTATAAACATAATCCGAAGCAATGCAATGAGATATGTAGATCAAAAGAACACAATTATGATACAAGTTTGAGCATATTCTGGAGCACATGAAGAAACTTCTTGATGTTAATATTATAATAGAAATGCTCAACAATCGTAGAATAGAACTTGCATAAGCTCAGATAAATGTGTTGCAGTTAATTCTCTTGTAAAAAAATCAATATTTAAATGAATTTAGTAAGAAATATAAGAATAGGAACAAAGAAATATTTAATAAATATATGAAATATTTAAAAAATTGAAACCAGCATTAAATAAGAAATTTATTCTTTGTTAATAAAAAAGTTTTTCCATTTCCCTGTATATGAAGAAAATAAGAGTTTTGAGAATTTTGTACGCAAATCTAGTAAAAATGTGCTCAAAATTAGATCAAGGTCGAGTACTTTTAGCCCAAGAAAGTATTACCCATAACAGACACTTTTTTTAAAGGCCCAACTAATTAAAAACATGTTTTAAATGCTGAACTTCACTTAATTAAAGTAGATAATTTCTTGTTTCAAGTACTATCTGCTTAAAGCAAGACTTTATTTTTTTTACTTTCGTTTATACTTTATTTAAGAATTTGCCTAAGCAAAAGTTAGCTGAAAGTCTATGAAGAAAAAGGTCTGTAAATAAACTCAGGTGTAAATTTAAATGTTTTTTTGATAAGCTATGTAAACAGAAAGCTTTAACGAAAAACGTAGAAAAAAGTTGCATTAAATGGAATGAAATTTGAACTTTCTAGACGATTGTTAACAAAATGTCATACAGTCTGTACCTCAGCCCGTCGTCAGCTTGTCTGTGTGTGCGTGCGCGTGTGTGTGTGTGTGTGTGTGTGTGCGTGAGTGTGGGATGCCGAGAATTCCGACATTTGCCAGTTGTCTTAATATTTACATTTACATATTTGCCTTTGTCAAATCGCAGAGCTCTAAATAAGCACCACACACAAAGGCAGACAGAGACAGAGTGAGAGAAAGAGAGAGAGAGAGAGCGGAGCAGAGAGAAGGGGCGCCGCAGAGAAAGGCACTGGAGTGCTTCCATGGAGAGATGAAGGAAGGGAGACGCCAGAGGCATGGCCTGGCCACATCGTCTATAGCAATAACTATATAGCCATATAATCGCCTGTTCGTGAGCTGTAAACACAGGCATTGTAAATTTACACCATGCTTATAATTAGCAATAGAACGGCAGTTGACTTTTTTTCCAGCGCTCCCAGTTGTTGTCAGTTAAACAAATATATATGCACACACACATATATATATATTTATATATATATACATATATATATAGAGATATCCGACTCTATATAGACAGATTCAGGCGGTTTCACAGCCTCTGCGGCAGGGTTTGAGGCAAGTTGTGGTGCTAAAAAAAATTACAGACAGAGTATAAGCATCTCTCTCCCTCTCACTCCCTCTCTCCTCCCGCCATCTCTGTCGGCAGTTGGCAGCTGATTTGCCTATGGTTGATTGCCAGCAATAATTGTCGCTCAGGCGTTGACGGCTGACGCCAACTTCAGGGCCCACCAATGCATCAGTGCACCTGCAGCTGCAGCTAACCAGATGCTACAAGCCAGCAAAAACAACAACAAAAACAACAAAGACAACAGTTACAACAACAACGACAACAATTGAGTTGGTTTTGCCCCAACGCAGAGTTGCCCACAAAGATAAATATTGACAAATTGCTGATAAATCATTTATTATAGAGTGTCGCCATCTAGCGGCACAAACAGCAAACACTTTTGCCAGGCTCAGGGAATATATAACCCCTATATATATAAAATTTTTTAGATCTGTGAATAGTCGGTAATAAGCCCATATTTCTAATACAATCCCAAGAATTTGAATAAAGTTATATTTTTAGCCGTTTCCGCAAAGCTCTTTTTTCTGTTAATAAAACATCCTGAGCAGCTCAGGGATTTCCATATTTTGGGCAATACGAAAGCTACAACAATTTTATATAGTTGCCCATCAGTTCTTAAAGTTTTCAGTATTCATAGGTATCCAATTAATCTTCTTTCTAATCAATTCTCCATAGTTTTCGGCATTTAAAGAAATATCATAAGGAATCCTAAAGTTGTGTCTTATAGAGTTTCTCATCAGTTCCAGTTTTCCATATTTATAGTTATCATAAACAATCCGAAAACTTCATCATTAGAGGAGTTTCTCATCAATTTCCTATAGATTTTTATATTTAAAGGTATTATAAGTAATCCTAAAGCTTTATTTGATATAGTTCACCATCAGTTTAATCCTAGAGATTCTCATCAGTTTTCCAAAGCTATTAATTCTTCGTACTCGTAAATATCCCCTAACTTTAACGATTTCATAAAGTTTTTCAGAAGTTCCCTTATATTTATATTCATCAGTTCTCTATGATTTTCGATATTTATAACTATTCAAAGGACTCCTAAAGATCCCATCAAGCTTTATCTATATCATATTGTCTCCTATTAGTTCTCCATTTTCGTAATTCGCATAATTAATCCCCAAGCTTCATCATTTTCATATAGTCTCGCAACAGTTCTGCATAGTTCCTTAAATTTACACTGTTATTTATTGGATGCAGTTCGCCTTGGTTCCTTGGCACTCATAAGTTGGGATCAGATGGATTTCCATCTACGGCTAACCGAGTGCGGCTCTTGTGCCGGCTATTAATTAGCATATTTCGTCATGAATTAGCATGGCTAAAGCCAAGTACGAGCCCGAGTTATAATGAGGTGGAAAGCTATTCCGATGCCGGGCTAAGTCGGAGCAGGGGAGATCGTGCTCGTGTGTGTGTGTGTGTGTGTAAGTGATACCCTCGTACTTGTACCCCTTTGCTAAAGTCCTCGCCCTCGCGGCAGGACAATAATCATTTTGCACGCTCTGACCAAGTCGAGTTGAGTGTGGAGTGTGGAGTGGAGTGAAGAGGAGTGGAGTGGAGTGGAGTTGAGTCCCTTGCCCGGCGGTGGCACAACATGAAATTGCATCCAAAATACAAGAACAACAACAATATTACACACATGTGCAGCAGCTATGCCCCACCTCTCTTGGGCCAGGGCCGCGGGGGGGACAGCGGCACAACGGACATTCACATGCCGACATGTCGTCGTCGTTGTCGTTATTTTTGTTGTTGTTGTTGTTGTTGTTGCTGCTGCCCAGCGCCAGCTCTCATAATCCGCTGCCTTTGCACTCGCCCGCGGCCCGCCCGCTGGCACCACGCACCCGCGCGCTGGCGAATAATTGCAGTGTCGCCACCGCTGCAGTCGCCGCCGCTGCACAGTGGTATCAAATATCAAATGTGAGGCGAAAAACAGTCACTGCCTGCAGCTCACTCATGTGCATACCCTGTAAAACAATCACAATTTCGATCCAAGAAAATGAGTCCATGCTTTTAAAAGACACTGCTTCAAGTGAAAAAAAAGTAAATCCGATTTGTGTTTCACCCGTTTCACACAATCACGAAAATAAATTAAATGCGTGCTGCCTCGAACTTGATGTGAATATAAGTGAATATTTGTGGAATATAAGTGAATTACATAAGGTAGTGTTCAATTTTTTCGTAGTTTTCATTAGACATATTTATAAAGATAGCGAATTTGATGTGGGAATAGTTCGTGGAATATAAGTGAAACAAGCATTACCCAATTCACAAAGCGAAGTGTTTACTAGTTCCCTTCATTTGATTCGACATATTTATAGAGTTGATATCTATGAGAAATGATTGTAGGCAGTATTTCTTATAGGTATTTTGTGTAGTCCCCAAGTGTTTTTGAAGCTGTCTTTTAAGTAAAAACAAGCTTAACAACATTCAATATTATGTTTAAACTTAATAAAGTTTTGTATTTCCAAAGTTTTGAAATTAAGTTCCCACAAGCTTAAAACTGAACCAGTTCTGGAAAAGCGAGCAAAGCGAATATTTAAATTCTCTTTGGGGCATCAAACTTTTTGAGGCCAATTTCTATGCGCACACATCTCATGCGGCTCGTAATAAGTAATAATAATATATTAAATATTACTATAAATAATATAATTCTTTTTACTTTGAACTTGTTGTACATAAGAGCAGGAACCAGCCACTCTTTCACTCTTTCACAACAGCTGCAAAGGTGTTTTTGCCCATTTAATATTATAAATTGATTATTATATGCATTTTTCATATGCATTTTCTACACACATCACACCAAATATATTCAAATTTGGGTTTCTATGTTCTGGTGTTTAAGCGCGAATACGCACGAAATGCCAATTTGTGACACGAATCCAGCTCTCGCACATTAGAAGCTCCGCAGGAAGAATGCAGTTTAAGTTTTGTTATAATTGGGTATATAGAGGAAATTTGCGTATTAAATAAAGTGTTAACTTTGAGGTCGTACCGATAATATGTTTGGGCTAATCCAACGATAATCTGCTGGGGCAGGCAGACCGAGATGCGTGGCACTTGGGCTAATTGCATGGTTTTGGCCCCACTGTGCGTGGCAAACAGCGCCGCACAGCAAGTCACCAGATGTTCAATCCCATGTACATGCCGCTGCCGTTGTTGTTATTATTATTGCTGTGTTGCCTGCGCCGATCCGAACCGTTGCGATCCGATCCGATCCGATCCGTTGCGATTCGAGGCGAGGCGACGCGACGCGAGGCGACGCGATCCGGCGACAGCCGCAACCCTGGCCAACGGTCGCTGCACTGCAAGATGAAGACGACAATTCGGAGCTTATGTGTCAGGTGCGCGTCTTGCCGCGAATGAAACAATTTATTGCACTCGCCGCGCTGTTATTGTTGTTATTGTTGTTGTTGTTTCTGTTGCTTTTGCTGTTTTGTTGTGGCTGGTTTTAAATTGAATTTTCCCGCAAAACGCCATTTCAAAGTTTTTGTTGTTGTTGTTTTCGCTTCTTCAGTTGTTTTTTTTTTTTTTTGTTATTGCTGTTCCTTTTATGTGCAAGGCATAACGAATGCATCAAATTGGCCAAATATAAGGATCAGCAGGAAACACAATTTAATCCGCTCGTCACGTCGCAGCGCCATCTATTGGCCAAATATGCACAGTTGTTCGTTTTGCAATACTCACAAATTTGCCGCGGACAACGTGTCGTATGCGTAATGCCTCAATGTCTCGGCTAAACAGTTTAATTCATTTATACAATTGTTTACGTATGCTATTGCAGCCCCCCCCCCCACTCCCTCCCTCCCCGCCCCTCTTCAGCCAACATGTGCAGCAAAAGTACTCATTATAGCAGCTGTATGTGTGTGTGTGTCCCGGACCTCAGCTGCCGGCATCTCGTCAAATCGCAATCACAAACGCTATCGCGATCACATATTCTCTCCCCCCCCCTTTAGCCCCTTCGCCCCTGGCGATGGGGTCGCGGTTCAAGGTAGAAGCCAGCGCAACTCGTTGCGAGTAAATACAGAGCTACGATCACAAATGCAATTGCAGATACAGAAAGAGACCCCGATACAGATACAGATACAGATGCATATGCGGGCACAGAAAGAGATACAGATACAGTTATTGTTGCTTTAGGAGCCACTCACGGTCTTTAATCGTCGGCCTGAAATAATAAGCAACATCAAATTGCTCGATTTTCAGAGTCCGGAGTCTCCCCGCCAGCAAAATGCGTACACACACACGCACACACACTCGCACACTTACGCGGGGATGCACAGATATGCGTATATAATCCATGTACAGCATTTTCTTGTTATTTTTATACATTTTTTTTCTCTCATACAAAATCAATTCAGAGTCACAGTCAAAGTCACGAGGCCGTGAGAGATTTGCGAGTCGACATCGCCATCGCCATCGCCATCGCCATCTCCATCTTTGTCTCCATCTGTATCTCCATCTATGCATATCGGCGCACGGCCTTTAACAGAAGTTCATCTCTGGCAGTCGCGTCGAGACAAGGTCAATAAAAAACCAAAAATAATTACCATGCCTCCAATTATTAATATACATTCAGCGCGATACAATAGCCAATGCGAAAGATCCAAGCGATCTACGGCTCTATCGTTTGATCGTTTTTTTTTTCTGTTTCCCAATTTAATACCCTGTAAACATTCGAAATTTCTAAGAGTGTATATACAGCAAAAATAGTGTGATAAACATAAACTTGAGCAACATTTATGTCTGATCCGATCAGACTCGTTTATCATCAAGATTAAAGAAACGATTTTTGGCACAAGTTTCAAGAAAATCAAGAGTTAATCTAGAAAATGTCAATTTACCATTTACTTTATCTAATTCTAATAAAAAAAAACATGGGCAGAGTTTGAATCTAGCCCAAAGCCTGGGCTCAGGAATATCAGGAAAATCAGTTTTGCAACGTGAATCGAACCAGCGATTTTTTTTTTGTTAGTTTCCACTTGGTATCTTCTAGTCGAGCTGCCTTGTTCTTGCTGTCACTTGTTTATTATTTGAAGTGTCGGATGAATCAGCAGTTGGCCTGTTCTGGCTATGCCACAAGATCAACTCTCGGCGCTGACGAGACTTTCAATTGCCAAATGTTTAATGCTAATCAAAGCTTTGGATGTTCTACACATCCTTCTTACATTTCTGGCACCTGGCCAGCAACAGCTGGCACATAGTAGCTGCAGTTGCAATTGCCTCGTTCGTGGACTATTATAAATTCAATAAATACTTGGCTGATGGGGGGCTTGGACACTGAAAGCATGTCGTATTTGGTTTAGCTGCGGCCTATTGTAAACTTTCTATTTGTAGCAATTGCCACAACCGCAGCTGAATTGTACGAATTGCGTTCGGAAGCGTAGAACTAATTGGGAATTATAAGCGCAAAAGCAGTTATTTGCATAACACGAATAATGTGACGCACATTAAAATAGATTAAGCCCAACAGCAATTAAGAGTTTAGCTAATGCACTTGTGAACAACTATATAATGTTAGAATATATAAGTTGAAGAAAGTTTTCCTCATATTTTTATATTATTCTATAGATATCTTATCGATTGATGGGTTGAGTTGAGATAATCTTTGCGAACATCTAAAAAAGATTATAGCTAATTTGAATCTTCTTTAGAAAGCTATTCTTTTTAGCTATACTTATCTGCTTTATAACTCTCTCAGTCTTTTTTTAGGAAAAATAATTCCCAAAACTTTTAAGAAATTGAAATTTGAGTCTGCATATATGCTATTAGGCTAAAACTGTTTGGGAATTAAAATTGAATGTCAATGTAAGTGCATGTTATGCCCAAACTGAACTCTAAGTTAAATATAGACATACTACTGCCATTAGTTAAGCGCAAAGAGGCGAGCTGCGGATTTTAAGATAAATGATAGATGCTGCTGCTATTCAAGTACTCTGCTTTTCGTGTGTGTGTTTGTGTTTTTTGTTGTGCGAGTTTGAGTCGGTGTGGATTTTGGTTGGTTTTGTGTGTAGTTTGGTTGTTATTTTGGTGGCGCGGCGGCTTGAAAGATTAAATGTTTTGTAATTTTGGCTAATTTGTGACATGCGCGACCTTAATGGCTTCTTTTCACATCGTAAACTGCGTTTAATTGCTCCACAAAAGCTCAGAAAACAAAAACTCAACTCAAATCAACTCCAGTTTTTCGCTGCGGGCCCAGTTGACAATTCTATGGGAAACCTTCAGGCTGAGATTGAGATAGCGACATGAGTAGAAATGGAAATTAATTATGCATTTTTGATGTCTGAGAAATGAAGTTTTGCCTCTGCTGTTGCTGATGTAGTCGTCATGGGTTGCGCTCAACATCAACTTTCAGCAGGGCCCGGGGCTAAGTAATATGCTTTTATATTCAAATTATCACGCATGCCAAACAGTTGCCACAATTGTTGTTGTTGCTGTTGTTGTTGTGGCTAAAGAAAGCCAGCTCGAAAGCAAATTCAAAGCCAAACACAACTTTGGCCCCCGTCTCTGTCTCTGTCGCAGTCTCAGCCAACGTCTCAGTTCCTGTTCCACTCGCCGTCGCCTAAGTTTTAACGAGCTGCTCTGATGATGGCCCAGAGGCAGCCGCAACAGCATTTATGTTTATGTTTGGGGCCAAAAAGATTTTCGATTGCTTTTTGCCGGCCTGCAATTAGTAGCTGGAAAATGGATCTGAGCCAAGCTCAAGGTCGAGCCGCATCGTGTCCCCGGGCGCTGGCGCGTCTGTAATAAGCACGGGTGACATCCACTGTCACACAATTAAACTTGTCTTCTTTTTTTTTAGTTGCCGTTGTTGTTGTTGTTGTTGTTGTTTTATTATTGATGAATCTTGGGACATTTTTGTAATAGCCGGCGATTTCCTGTTGTAATTGAGCTCACGCTGGCTGGCCTGTAAGCTAATGACAAGCCCAGTCCAAGCACGCCCGGGCTCCGGCTGGGCCGAGCCGAGCCGGGCCGGGCATCATCAGCTGTGTAGAAGTCGCCAAGTTGCCGCCGTGCCATGTCGCCTCGTTGCGATTCATTTGGTGTCCCCCCCCCCCCCACGCCCCGCCCACCATCCCCTCGCCATATGATCTGCTTGCCGGCACTTTGCACCATTATCTGGCTGCAATTACCACGCCGCATGGGACGATCGCAAACACGCAACAAGCGCCGCATCTCCTGGCACTCTGGCTCTGGCTCTGGCTCTGGCTGGAGCTCTGACTGTGAATCTCTCTGACTTTGGCCAGCGTGCTGATATGTTGATTAGTCAATGTTCTTGCTGCCGTTGTAGTCGGGCAGTCGGGTCTGCTCGAGGGGAGGGCAGGGCGAGCGCCAGTCGTCATAACTGGCCGTCGCCAGAGCCGAAGACAACATTAACAACGGGATGACAATGCATTCCTACACAGCCAGCCCCGCCAGCCCGCCAGCCCGCCTGCCCGCCTCTAACAAAGCTGGCGAAATGCTTTCGATCATTATTATGATTATTAATACTTTTTTGGCCTTTTCTGCTG
This sequence comes from Drosophila borealis, assembly GCA_035045885.1. NCBI lineage: Eukaryota > Metazoa > Arthropoda > Insecta > Diptera > Drosophilidae > Drosophila > Drosophila borealis. The sequence continues at coordinate 3,717,547 of JAWNOR010000405.1, read as the reverse complement.
AGAGTTGGTTGCATGCAGTTTTTTTTTTTTTGGCTTGCATTTGGATTTTGATCCGGAATGCCAAAGAAAGTATCGAGATTCAGACTCGGTTAATAAGTTTAATAAACGATATTCAAAATCGGAACTCTTAAACTAGATATTTTAGTTCTTACAGTCCGAATTTGTATAATCAAGATGTGGCAGCTCGACTTCGACGCGTTTTTCCAACTGCATTGCAAAGTTCATGTTAACAGGCATTAATGTACCGTGAGCTTAATTTGCTGGGGCAACGCTTCTTTCATAAGTTGCCCAACTACTAATAACTGCATGTTAAAGTATATGTTAAATTTGCAATGAACCTGAGTAAATGGGCCTATATTGGGCATTCATAACATGCTCATTGAAAACTTAAAATCGAGACTAACTTTCGACTAAAATCGTTTAGTTCAATCTGAGCTCAGCCCTCAATGGGCTTCTAATTTAGCTCTATTGCCTAGGCAAAGCAGAAGAGCAGCTTAAGGAGGCTGCAGAGATGGAAGACGAAGAGTAGTAATAACCAATTACAAGATTGCAACAACAATAGGCACGCACACAAGGCTCCCCCAATTGGCAGCGGAACGAAGATGACGAACTGGGAATGGGCCTCGCCTGGGAGTTGGATGCAACTGGAACGCGGGGAGCTCGCTCGAGTCGCCGGTTCAGTGGTTGGCTGCACGTTTTCGCACTGCCCTTTGGTTAATATTTACACCTTTGAGAGACGAATCCATCAAAATATGGCAACTCGTTATATGGCTAATGCGAATGCAGAGGCGGCCAGAGAGGGGAGTGAGAGATCACGATTGCGGTTGCGACTGCCAGAAACGGCAGCCCGTTGACGGAGGCTCGTGATGAAGCACGCAAAGGGGCTGGGGTCCGGGCTATTGAGGTTTAGCTGAAGCTCAAGCTGCAGCCCGGCCTGAACGGGGACGGGTCACGAAAGGGGCAGTGGGTGGGGGCGAGGCGGACACTTGTCATGTCGCACGACTAGGCCCGGTTGCTGTGGACATCGACATCAGCCCAGCAATAGGCAGCGGCATCGAATAAGCCAGCACACACACAGACACAGAACAGGCCGAGTTTAGTTTCTGTTTGAATTTATTTAATGGCATGACAAGGTCAAGACGCCACTACCACTACCATTTCGACAGACGACTGACTGCACAGCTCCAGCCTCGGCTCCAGTCTCTGGCTGCATTCGCAGCCCTGGCTACCTGCCGACTGACGATCGGCGAGCGCACAAGTTGGGCCGGGCCATAAGTCACAAAGCAATTACAGTGAATTGCTTTCTACAGGCAGGAGAGGCACTGGCTCTGGCTCTGGCTCTGGCACAGGATCGGGTCGGTAGAAGGAGGGGGGTAGGAGGAGAGAGCGGCGCAGGGCGGGCAATCCACAATAAATGGAGGAGCAGGAGCTGCAGCTGTAGCTGTTGCTGTTGCAGCAGCGCCTGGCGGCATGCAACGTCCATCTTTGACCAGCGGATGTAAGCGTTGGGTGTGAGAGCGTCGACAACGACAACAACAACAACGACGGCGACGACGACGACGACGGCGACGTTGAGCGGCAGCTGCGTCTCTAAAATGCTGATCGCACCTGGACAACCAGTGGCGGCGTCGTCCGGCTTAGCCGAAGCTGAGCTCAGTTATGGCATTAGGCATGCTTCAATATGCATAAATACCAAAGGCAATGGAGCTGCCAGATTCAACTCTGTAATCCAGGCTAAGCTTCAAGTGCCGATGGGCAAGTGTTTAGCAACGTTTGTTGCACAATTCGCTCAGTGTCGATAGTTTAGTGTAGGCTCTTGAATTTAGCTATGCTAATCGATAAATATCGACAACGATATTTGAAATAAGTATTATCGATAAGTTATCGAGCTATCGTTTGCAACCGTTGATATGTCCCACTACTGAAAACTCATGGATTTGCTGTATTTTCTTGAATTTAATTAACTTGAAGCTTGGTTTTTGGCTATCGATTAATATCGATATCGATATCGATTTTTGGAATACATACAAGCCAGACTTTATTATCGCTTAGTTATCGAGTCATTGTTGAAACTTTCGCTATATTCTACTATCGATAGCTCTTATATTTTCTGTATTCTCTTGAGTTTAGCTAACTTGAACATAAAGCAATTTCCTTGCATTTAGTATTCACATGCTAAATGTATAGTACAACGATATTATCGTTAAGCTATCGATTAATCGTTTGTAATTATCGTCATGCCCTTTTATCGATAGCTTCAACTAATGTTTATCTAACACACTAGTTGCATATCTGTGGATTAAAAGCCGGACCCTCGTGGTTCTAGCAAGTGCCTTACTATCGATTACTTTGATCTATCAGACTTATAACAAATACATAATGCGGAAGCATAAAGCATTCAAATAGTTATAAGTTCTTCTCTTGACACAACAGCTAAAGTGACATCCTAAATGATCTCTCGTATATCCCTTTGCCCAAAAAGGGGTTCTAATCCCCATCGAATGGTATGCGGCGGCGCTCGTGCATTTTGCTTGCTGGTTAAATGTGAATGTGTCTGTTGGTCTGTTGGTCTGTGTCTTGTGTTGGAGGCGGTGGCGGTGGCGGCGTTCAGGCCGAAAGCTCTTTTGCGGAGCCCAAGTTTCATAACACAATAAAGATGAAATTGAAACCGATTACCGCACTCTTGAAAACGATCAAGTACCACGAATGCTCGCGGACACATTTTACTCATGTAATTTTATTGCGGCTGCGAATGATTGGCAATTCTGGCTAAAAGACAAACGCAGGCAACGGCAAAGGCAATGGAGGCTAGGGAATGGGAATGGGGAATGGGGAGGGAATGGACAGGGGCATGGGAATGGAAATGGAGGGACGACAAAGACGACGACGACGACGACGATGTCCAGAAAACCAGTTGCCGCTGTTGCCACAATGGCGCAAAATGACGACAACAACGACGATGTCGACGGTGACGGTGACGGTGACGGTGTTGGGACCACGATGATGATGATGCTGTTGATGATGATGATGATGATGCGGATGATGCTGCTGCGAAGCACACCAGAAACAATGGCAACCAAATCGACAGAGAACGAATCGAAGTCTAAGCCGCAGTCAAAGTGGAATCAGCAGCCAAACAGTTAGACGAGACACCTGCCATCAATGTGGCGGCCAGGCCCGATCTTTCGTTGCCGCTCGACCACTCGACTTCGCGCCAAGCTCAGCTCAGCTCAGCTCAGCTCAACTCAATCCAAACCAAGCCAATCCAATCACTCAACAGCACACACACACACACACACACACAGAGACAGACAGACATTGCGAAGAGGGAGACAAGCTGCTGTGAGCGGGACAAGGAGCAGCTAAAAAGTATGGCAATCTCAGCCATCATAAAATGTGCGAACGAAAACTTTGCCCCGCCATTTGCCGCTTACAACTGCCGCATGGAGCAGCCCCTGCACCTCCGCATCCGCCGCAGCCGCGTGTAGTGTCGTAGATCAGCCAGCATCAACAGCGAAAAAAAAGGCAGCCACTTATCTCTTCTCAAGCTCAATAAGCAAACGGAACAGGAGCAGCAGCGGGGGTAGCGGGGTAGCAGGCGCGGGTAGCGAGCAGCCGCAAAGGAGGCAATGGGCAATGGCATCGGCATCGGCATCGCTCACATCTCACCTGGCAGCAGCCGCGCCAGCAGCAGCAGCAGCAGCAGCAGGCATGAGAATAAAAAGGAAAATAAATGTAATGCCGCATAAAAATAAATAAATAAAACCTTTCAGACGCAACCGAAAATCACACACGCACAGGTACACACACCTGAGAAGGGGGTTAGCTGAGGGGGAGGGGAGGGGAGGGGGGTTGCTCTGTTACAAAAGACAATGCCAAAACTGAGGCAAAGGCCCAGCGCATTGCCGCACAGGTCGGCCAAGGGAGCATATTCTATATAGATGCCTGACTGATTGATGACTGACTCTGAACTGTTGAAGAGTTTCAGATGGTTCCATGTCCTTCCAATAAGTACATCTGGTTAGCAGAACAGCAAAAAAAAAATAAGCGAAAAAAAAGCACGAAAAAACGTGAGAACGCCTCGCAGCGAACAAACATGCTAAGCTGCAAGAGAAATAAAAAATGCTCAGCAATAACTTAAGGTACTTAATTTGTTGTCGTATTTTTCGCGCAGTGTACTGCTTTGAATGCGTTTAGGTGTGAAAATCTCAAGTACTGAACGACATTTTCTTACATCATTTAAATAATAATAATATTAAGAGAATTTTAAGATGTGAATTGCAGGTTGGCTTTGGCATTATATAGTTATAGCTAAAGGGCTGAGAGGTGCATAAATAAAATCATATTTTAAAAATTGTTTGAACAAATTTTTTGCTAATTTTCTATGTGTACAAATCAAGGCTGCACTATGGAATTATTTCTGTACTATTAACCAAGCCTTAAACAATATCAGTTTTCCAGAAAAATGCATAAAAAAGCTGAACCCGAAAGCGAAAACCCGAACTAGTTCGGCTATATATAGCCTTCAGAAATAGTTGGTTTCAAAATAAATAATAATAATAAATAAATAACATTGAATGGAGATTCAGGACATATGTATGCATAAATAATTTGGGCCCCAGCCAATGCAAATATCTAACCATATTTGGCCTTATGTAAATTCCTAGTAAACATCAACCTTTATATGAGATAATATTTAGATGGAATCTCAACAGTAAAACTGACAGTAATTAATTTAAAATATAATTGTCTCATACAAATGTTTGGGCAGATAAGACAAACCAACTCTTTAACCAAATCCTGTATGCACAGCTTATTAAAGTCCGGTGCACGAATCAATTCAGGCCAGGGCGCTGGTTCAAACCCAAATATTATTTGACTTAACAGAAGCTAGCTGCATAACAGCACATATTATCTGTGGGACATATACAAATTTTGGCATTCATATACTTTGTATATTATAAAAATAAACATAAATAAATTAATTATAAATTGAACTTGATATCAGAAGCTATTCAGGCGCAGCCAACTTAACGCATGTCTATAATTATTTAGTGCTGCCAGATTGCTGAAATAAAGTATGCTCTCGCTTGAGTACTGTTACTGTCGAAGCTATCGCATTTAATACTTATCACAAGCTTAAAGCGAAAAACTCGAAAAGCGATCGATATATATTATTTAGTATTTGAATGTAAGTCAAGGACTGGGTCATGAGCAGGTAATACCCAAATAGATCTAATTTCTGCACAATCTCTGCACGAGGTTAGAGCCAAATTGAGGTCCGGCCACATTAATGTGCAGCCGAGCTGGTCAGGGACAGAACTTCTAGCTCCGGGCCAACAGATAATGGTGCTTGGCGGTGGCTTCGACATTTAGGCCGTAACTAAAGCAGACAAAGTTGATCAAGCTTATGCTGACCGGCTGGGGATCAGCAGCAGCAGCAGCAGCAACAGCAGCAGCTTATGCTGGTTCCACTGCGTAACTAAGCGGAAAGAGCAGAGCATGGCAGCGGGGGCGACAACGGGCATCCGTTGCCCAGGCGGGCAGGTGGGCCATTGGCACCGTATGTGGTCGCCGCGCTGCTGCCCGGCCATGCTGCGCAACCAGACGCAGGCCTTCGGGGCTGAGGATCAACCAAAAAAAAAAAAAAAAAATAACAACGCTGCCTTCTTGCTGCAGTCCAGGTCCACTCGGCAACAGACCCAGCTGCAGCTCAGCGGTCGATTTTTGCGGCACTCAAATCGAAATAGGCCATGGATCTGCCCGCGGTTGCCACTACTCAATGATGCTGGTGTTGTTGTTGTTGTTGTTACTGTTGCTGGTGTTGATACTGTCCGCGTCGGCGTCGCTTTTGGCCATCAGATCACACATTCCCAGGCACAACAGCCAGAGCAACAGCCACAGCAGCCATAGTCCGTATCGATATCGATAGGAACGATATGGGCAACTGTTTCAGAGTTGTTCTTGTTCTGTTGTTGTTGTTGTCGATTCACGGTGATACTTTTACGAGCAAATGTTACCCAATCTGACGATTACAGACACCCATATCCATGGCAATTTGTTGCTATCTTATTTTCTCATCCTATCGACGGGCACTGCAGGACTCTTTGTTTTGATATTGCCGCCGCCAATGATGCCCAACACCGATAACAAAAAAAAAAAAAAAATACAAATAAAGCAAATCAAGTTTCCTTATAATATACCGTGCGGCTGAGTGTGTGTGTGGGTGTATTTACAAACACCAGAGCCCTGCACTCATTCATGTCCAGGCAGTTTTCTGCTGCAGCCAATCACTCATCGGGAATGCTTTTGAATCAATATAATGGCTTATTGGGGGTGGGCAGCATGAACTTGGCTAGCATCTGGGAATATGCATTAATATTCTCAAGCTGTGCTAGAGCCTGACCTTGTTGTTATAATTAGTATTATTAACAACATAGGATATGGCTGCAAATAATATTGACCAGCATGGCCTTCCGCTAAGACAGTGCCACAGCCAAGGACAAGCCAGGGACTCGATCCACGCTTTTCATTTAGACAGCTAATTACATTAAAAAGTCATTATTTGTAACTGGGCATTCCACAAATTGGTACCACTTAACGTGAATGCAGGTCATTCATACCAAATACATTCATGTACAAGAACCCGAATCCTTTTTGTGCAATTGCCTAAACGACTGTGGATCACTTAGACAGCACACCTTTAGAAGACCTCATCTTTTTTTTTAATATCCTCAACTTAGCTTCCATATGAAAACTTCAGCCAATTATCATTTATGATATAACTAATATTATATTGTTTCCACATCTTCCATTTTTGACAGAAGAAACCCCTTGACTGGCGTCTCTTCTCTCACTCTCCTTCTCTACTCTCACATGATCCCTCTCAAGGAATACATCAATATATATTTTTTAATCCTAGCTCTGTATGCACTCTATGACATATCTAATGGGGGAAAGGCGACTGAAAATAAGGCGGTCTGATGGTTTTATTGACAACATGCAGTCAGGTTTCCCTGACGCACAAATGTCGACTGCATATCCAACGATTTCGACTTTATTGCACCGCTTCACCACCCATTTGTTTACATTATTTGTTATATATATATATATATATTATTTTTGGATTGGTTTGACAGAGTCGAGAGGCTTTCGCAAGTGTTTTCGGGCGACACAATGCACCTTCCATGCCATCTTCCACTCATGCGCCCCGTTGCGGCCTGGAAGAATGGCATTGGAGGAGGCGACGAACTATTTTTCCCCGTTAACGTGTTCACTTTTCAAGTGCTTCCTTTGTGACTGACTGACTGCCTGACTGGCTGACTGCCTGACTGGCTGACTGACTGACTGACTGAGCGCCTGTCTACGTATATAATGCATGGTCGGGCGCTCGGCCGGCATAAACACTGACACAGCCATGACGTGTGCCTTTCAAAGAAACGCAAACGCGAACCGTCGAATGCCAGTCCCGGTCCCGGTCCCAGTCCCAGTCCTCAGACTCAGTCTCAGTCCGAGTTCTCAGTTCCCAGTTCCCAGTTCTCAGTGCTCAGTTTCAGTCACAGTCACAGTCTCAGTCTCCAGTCACAATCGCAGTGTCAGCTCGTGCGAGCGCGAAAAGCAAAGATTATAATGCCAAACAACTTCAGAATGTTCCTTAGGCAGTTGACGACGCCAAACTTCGTCGTTAACCCTTATGTGGCCCATCTGATTTATGCCCAATTGTCATGACGCACACAAATCCAAAGTCCCCGGAATGTATCATGTGTGCCTATATATATATATATATATATATAAATAGCTGGTGACAAGCACACCCAATGCACACCAAAGGGTTAATGTCTAATTTTAGTTAAAACACAAACTAGCTAGATACCCTGTAAGCGATCTGTGAGTGCAGAAGACAAAGCTAGCTTCTTAAAAAGTATTTTAACTTATCTTTGTGGGAGTCAGCCTTTAAAATTCCCTACATCAGCGCCTCTTATTAAATGATCTCAGGGAACGATACATTTAAACTATATTTCGCCGGAATGGCGAAAGATAAACTTCGACTTGATTTTGGGAGCTGCATATTCCTAATTTCTCAACTCATATTTGACCTTTTAATAGCTATATTTCTGCCTCAATATAAGGCCAAATATGGCCTTAAATAAAGTCTAAATAATATATAAAAATATATGGAAATATATATTATAATTATAAAAAAATATATTTTCTCATCAAATAGAGTCCATATATATATTTTATATATCTTACATATATTATAATATATATTTTATAAAGTCAATACTTTATGAAATGAAGTCTATAGTGTCCCATACAAAATATATAAAAATGTATGTAAATATATATTTTTCGACAATTTCCACATAATGCAGGCTAATTTTTTGCATAAAAGTTTGGGCAAATATTTGTAAACCTGAAGACCACATTTTCTTTCTTTTGGGAAATGTTCTATATTTTCGGAAATCTTCTAAACAAGCATGAAATACCACATGGACGCACATTTGTCTTGTTCTATGTGTGGGTGTATGCCCCACTGAAGTCACTCGACGACTGCAGGGTATAAAAACTTAGCTGATTTGACGTCGCACTCGAAAATCGGGCACACTCTCTTGTCGCACATTCAAGTCAAAGTCACTACTGCCATGTCGGACCCAACTGACGGGGCCCTCATACCAATGCGAATGCCGGCGGTACAACTGAAAAAGTCAACCTGGTGGACGTGGACGTGGCACGACACAACGGCTCAAACGGCTCAAACGGCAAACGGCGAACGGCAACGACAACACGACATCATTTTGTACGTCACTCAAAATGTTCGTAGGCTGTCAGGGAGACAGTTCAAAAAATGAAATATATACATACACATTATAACAAATTCTAAAACGCAAAAGAGACACTCACTCATACAGACACATGGTCCGTCCGTCCGTCCGTCCGTCCGTCTGTCCGGCAGTCAGTCATTCAGTCATTCAGTCAGTCAGTCAGTCAGTTAGTTAGTCAAGCTTCATTGTTCGTATGTGCATTCGATTGAAGGTGTAAGCGTACGGATCAGCCCCAGATCCCAAGACCCAGGACAACCCCAACTCAGCCGACACACTGACTCTACAGAAAAGAGGGTGCGAGGTCTCTCTGGAAGCAGCGGCACTCAAGTGGGCCCGTTCCCGTTCCCGTTCCCGTTCCTGGTGCTGGCAACGATGACACGGACACCGACACCGTCGCCGTCACAGACACGGACACGGACACGCTTGGCTGCCATATGAGTCCAAGTATTGTTGTCATTGCTGTTGTTGGTGGTGTTGGGGCAGCACCTTCTGATTTCATTATTGATTCAATTACAACGTCAATGTTAAGGAGGCGCATTTGGTCGTCGCCAGGATTGTCAAGTGAGGCGCTGCCAATCACATTTACCCATCAACATATCCCAACTGTCAGTTTCCATTTTGCAATCGGCATCGGGCAACAACAAAATATTCGTATATCATTTGTATCGTTTATGAGCTTTCATGATACTCTACACGTTGACATGTGCCTTTTTAAAAAATATAATACATATCTGATAAAACTGCTAATTGCTTCATACAATATTTGCATTGTTAAAAACGAATTTAAGCTGCTAACTGTCCAACTTTTAAAGCCAAACAAACTTGAGAAATGGCTAGACAAAAAGTGTACAGAATAACTAGAGTATGCACGAACTTCAGATATCCACTACCGGGAGAAGAGTTAGTAAAATGTAAATCGTTCGAAATAACCCCTAATATGGCAGATAAGAATATGCATCGCCTGGAAGATACATATATGATAGTAAGCATTAGTTCATATCCTACTGCACAGCGAGAATGAAGGTTCGAATCCCTGACTAATGTATTATTTTCTCAGTCGTAGGGCAAAGTGGTCAATGCTGAATAAACCTAAATAAAGGTAGATATTTATATATAAAGCTATATCCCATGCCCTAAATAATAATATTAATATAATTATATATATAGATAATTCCTAACTATATCCCATATCTTAATTAATAATAATAATATATTACATGCCCTTCTTCCTTTTCACACTAGTTGCTTAACAAAAAGCAAATGAATGCCTTTTAATTGTTGTTTATTACCAACCCATCTTCCAACTCTAATGAAATGTATCGCCAAATTATCTTCCTAGCGGAGATGGCGATAAAATGCATGTTTGCAGGGTGTATTCGTGTAGACAGTACAATGCCCCGAAAACTGACGGAAAAAAAAACACCTAAATGGTACTGCTAATAAGCCGTTTAAATTTTTTGTATTTTTTTTTTTTTTTTTTGGTGCTAATGACAATAATATTTGATTAGCTAGTTTAATTGGTTTTCTTTTTCCACTTTGTGTCAACTTTGCTGTCAACTTGGCTGCGATTTTGGAAGTTGAATTCGGCTACGCGGGGAGCGTGCTTTTGTGTATACACTGCCAATGATATCTTACGTAAGTTCGTTTTTTAATGACCGCATATCGATAATTATCTATCGATACCATTTAGTAGTGGAACGTAAATGTTTCACAAATTATCGCATATTTATTACATCAAATATTCTGGTAAAGATTATTTAGGCGTCGACTTGATGTGCTCATAACTTTTGAATACGTATAGTTGTTGTCTGTCCCACTGAATGTCGTGGGATCTTGTGTTTGCACAAGCATTTAGCACATTTTTCGTATCGTATTAGAGAACACTCGGATTAAATTTTATGGTCGTTTATTATATTTTGTCATTTGATTTAAATTAACACCATTTCGTGGCATTCGTTTTGTGCCGAATTCCCATACGCGCCAGTACAATATCTGTTTTTAACAACAGAGCATCTGATTGTCATTGAAAATGGTTTTTGGCTTGATATGTGTGTGTGTGTGCTCAGGCAATCGATAATACTGCTATCGATTATTCAAATATATCGATGCTTGATTTAATACAAGTCTGAAATATAACAATTTAAGATGCAACTACTTTAAACTTTATAGATACAGATTACAGATACTTGCTGTTGTCTGCTTGTGATCTTATCTAATGAGCTTTTATTTCATTCTTCTTTGCAGATGTTGACTTCGAAGCCTAATGCAGTTTACTCAATATGTAAGTATCGACTGCACCTCATTGATCTTAATGCTTGGCCGCAGATATATTTGTCCATCGGCTGATCTGGCCGAGCCGATGCACATTTATAGGACTTTTACATTTGCCGGCCGGTCACTCATAGGCGTTTTGACAATGTTACAACAGACTAATTTTTATTGTGGCATCTTAAGCGGGCCAAGATGGCCAGAGATATTCGCCTCAGATACGGCAAACACAATAGAGTCACAAAGCTATTAAAAACTGATATAAATCTCATTAAATGCGATGGTTGTAGCACATGAACAAAGCCGCCGCCTTGCCTTCAATCAATCGTTTGTTTCGCTCCCGGCTACAAATAAGATATAAGAATGGGCTCTTGTGTTCGGTTCGGTTCAGTTCAGCTCAGTTCAGTTCAGCTCAGTTCGGTTCAGTTCGTATCGTTTCGTATTGCATCGTATCGTTCGCTTTCAAGTCTTCTTCACAAATGCCTTTTATATGGCAATGTGTTTACGAGTCTTTCTGTCCGTCTCTCTTACTGGCTGTCTGGGCTGTCTGTCTTCAGGGCTTCGGTTTACCTGGCCAAGTGAGCGTAACCATAACTCATAAATTTGTCGTCAGGTTGGTGACGCCACGAAAGAGGCGTGAACGTTGGCGAAATAAAGGTTAATCGAGTATATTTGGCCAAAAAAAAACTCTCCTGCTTACAGTTAACGAAAGCACAGAGCGCATTCGATAAACTATTTTTTCCATTAACAGATCAACTAGACTTTTGATTCTATCGATATTTATCGATATCGAAGCTGTCGATAATATTGATGCCAATTAGAATTAAACAATAAATGATGTATCTCGCTTAACTGACTTACAATATTGTATCGATAAATATCGATTAATGTTTACATCGATATTGCAATATGCAAACTATCAATATAGGCATTCAAACTTAAGAGATTCAGTTGATGTTCATAGCATTGATCCTATATTCTCCTCTACGGTAAAATTTTTCTGCATAAAGCCTTATCAAGGATCGATATGGAATATGGTTTTGTCTCACTTGAAACCATTTGGGTGGAATATTTGGGCATAGTGCCAACTTCACACCTTCTCTGCGGATCGGTGTTGCCTCACGTGCAACCGTTTGCCTCTCGCTATCTGCTGATCTGGTCGGTTAAGCAACTTGGTTCTTGATTCAATTACACAGCCGCAGCTCCAAATTGCGATCAGTGAGCCAGGGGTCTTACAAAGCTGTGAACAATACGGAGAATGCGATCTCCCGCTGTGCCTCCAAACATTCGCATTCACTGATCGGCTCAGACATTGGGGACCGGGTACAAGTAGCGCCACAGTCGCAAAAGATGAATATGCATTTGTCGCCCGAAATGTGTCAGTGCCAGCTCCGGTCGAGCTATGCCCATGACCATAGCAGTACCCATACTCATACCCATACCCATACCCACAGCCATAGCCATAGCCATAGCCATAGCCATAGCCATACCCATGTCCCTGTTCATGTCCATGTTCGTGTCCATGTCCTTCCATTGAGCACTCAACTGGATCCCAGCGTCTGTTGGCGCTCTGTCGTTGCCTTTCCTTCCCACCTCTGGATATTGTTGTTGTTGTTGTTGTTGTTGTTGTTGTTCTGGCTGTTGTTGTTGTGGTTGCTGTGTAGCTATTGCTGTTGCTGTTGGCGGTGCAACAGCGGCGTCCGTCAACGATCCTAAAGCGATTTGCATATTAAAAACTTCTTTATATTTTTTTTTTTGTATTTATTTTTGTTGTTTTTTTTGTTGAAATCACTTTGTTAAGCTTTGTTCGGCGGCAGTCGGAGGCGATCAGAGGCGTTCATAATCAAAACTGAAGTGATGCGGTGGTCACGCCGCTGGCGGCTCGCCCGCCTTTGGCTTTGACTGTGCCACAGAGCATCTTCTTCTTCTTCCTCTTCTTCGTCTGTCGAGCCGGGAAGAGTCGGAGCGTTAGCTGCCGGCTTGACCAACATATTTTATAATATGCAGCAAGCCGTGTTGACACTTTTTATGTGTTTAATAAATTAAGTTTTACAAAATAGAGAGAATACGACACGCTGTCGCTTCTGGGATCCCTTGCTCACCGCCAACCCCCCTCCCCCCCCCCCCCTTCTCCTATCTCCCACCCCCGTCTCTTGCTGTTTGGGATCTTGGGACATTCGGTTCGTTTAATGGTTGACATTTGAAATTTTTGTTGGTCGACTTTAACACGCATTTATGGCTTCTGCTTTATGGCCTTCGAAATGCGTTAAATAAAATGCTCCTCAAAAATATATGTATATATTTGTATACATGTATATGTGTAAAGCCAATAAAGATGATTGGTGTCTGGAATGGCTTTTTTTTTTTTTTTTTTTTTGGTATATCTCACAGCTAAGCCGCGTTGAAGATTTTTCATTTTTTTTTTTTAATTTTTGGTGGTCTTTGAAAATTATGAAATTTTTTAATGAATTTCAATGGAACGTAAAGGTGCTTCATTAGAAGCTAGCTGGACACTTGGCATCGTTGAAATGGAAATCAATTATAAGAAGAAAAAAAAAACTGCAAGGAATGTTGGCTGGGCATATTGATTCATGCTTTTAAGCGTTGTTGCAAAAATGTCACTTAATTTTAAATATGGTCAACGCCTGAGATAATTACTCAAATAATTCAATACAACAACAGATCAATGGGAAGCTGAGAACTCGTTTGGCAAGACTTTCAAACGAAATACGCCAAACTCAATAAATCGACAGGCAGGCGAAATACAATAAAAAAAACAGATATATATATACATATATATGTATATCTATATATGTATGTGTGCATATCAAGCGAAAGCAATTAAAACTTGGTCAGGCGTTCATCTCCTCTGGGCAAGTGGCAAGAGGCAAGAGTGTCAAGTAAACTGGGCTTCGAGCTTGCCGTAATCGAAATAAATGTCATTACAACGACAACAACAACAACAACAACAACAGCAACGGTAACATTTATGAACAGGTGGCAATTAAAATACAATTTGTGCAGTATTTAAATAACTTGGCGAGATGACATATGTCATGCAAACTGCCCACAGACGACAAACAAAACAAGCAATTGCCGTAATAACAATACTATCGAAACAATACGAGTTTAAAGACAAATATATATATATATATATATATGAATATGTACATATGTATGTGTTAGAATTGTCAATAACAAAGTTATTTATTGAAAGTGACATTGTTCAGAGCTTGAGTAATTGTTTCTATATGACAACGCCATACTAGAGCATAGTCAACTGGAATGATGCTCTATAAAGCTACAGATCGGGTTTGAGCCCGAAATTCCAATTATTTACCACAAAGTAAACATTTTTAAATGAAATAATAGTTAAATAATGCTCTTTAAGTATTATTGCAAACATATTTGGCTTTTGGCAGTTTCGATTAATAAAAAATAAAATTAAATGGCGCAGAAAATTGCAAAGAGTGTTGAACTTTACGGCGACGCATTGGTTCAAACCGTGAAGCCAAACATTTTTGTTGGGTTTGTAGTCTTGCTATTAAGTCGTATATTCTACAAAAAGGAGAGCACAGATAAGCTCTGGACTAAAGTGAAGTGAGTTGGGAAACATAAATAATATATATTGAGGTAGGAAGTTCTAGAGTTTTCTCCATAGATAAAAACTTCATACCACAAAAAGAAAAAGCTAACATTTAAAAATAGTTATCCAAATGAAATCTAATCTGCGATTATCTGCATATCGAGGATATATATTGTATTGCTTATTTTATTTTCTTAAAGTAAATTTCAAAAATTTCATATGTACTCAAGCCGCAAAATAAATGCAATATTTTCTTACAAGAGAAATCCATAAGAACTTTTCAATAGACTCTAAGACACATAGCTATGATATATATATCTGATTATGCTTTAAACGTGATTTATATAGAGTATATGATAGTATAGTGGAGCAAAGCTTAATAACTAGACTCAAATTGGTTTTCCATTGTAATTGGTGCATTCTTTGATTAAAATAATTGCCGAATGCGTTTATAATTCCCAAACTGTTCAAGCGCACACCCAACACGAGCTGTCGTTGACGACGTTCGGCAACGCCAAATGCTGGCTGCCTCAAGTAATTATTATTACTCTTCAGCGCTGTCTATGTTGACACATTTACAACAACATGTTGCTATAGAAGTAACACCATATGCCCCATAACATTCGATATACCTATTTAGGTAATATTAGGCACAATTTGTGCTCGCATCGTTTCTTAATGACCAGCTAATGCCGCTTACCATTTAGGAGAAGACCACGTTGCGGTTGCCGCTGCCGTTGCCGTTGCCATTGCCATTGCCGAGGCCGAGGCCGATGACGATGCCGATCCCAATCATAATTTGCGTATCCAAGTCGCACATCAGCCAACGATCGCCAGTCGTCGTCGTTGCGATCGCGATCGCGATCTCGATCACGAGCCAGTGCTGAGGCTAAGACTGTGGCTGGGACTGGGACTGGGGCTGGGGCTGGTGCCATGGCGGTCTTTGGCTAGACATCGACATGGAGATCGGCTCTTGTGCGGCGCACAAGAATGTGACATGGGAATTTGAAGTGGAAGTGGCCATGGTCGACAGCACGAAGACCGTCAGCGTCGTCTTCTTCTCGTATTGGCACTCGCACTCGCACTCGTCTGTGTGTGTGTGTGTGAGTGTGTGTGTATACATTGTCATGTCACGCCGGCGCAGCTCTAGAGAGCAGCTCGTTGAGCCAAATGTCCACTCTGTGTGTCCAGTGACTGTCTGTGCGGCATCGTTACCATCGCTGTGCTTGCTCTCAAAAACCTGAAGTGTCCACTCAGAATTTGTCACATCATTATTCTTATTTTTCTTTTAAATAATCATATTTACACACACGCACACGCACACACACACACAGTCACACGCACACACGCCAAATACATGGCAGTTGGCCGTGGCGCGCCTGGGAGGTCTTTTGGCCACTTCGTTAGGCCTTTTCGGTGGAACTCCTTGAGCATCAGCAGTGGACAATGTTTCACATGGAGACAGCAACAGTGACAGCGACGGGTGCGTGTGGCGTGTACCCAGAAGGGGTAGATAGGGCAAACGGACGGGGGGGAGCAGAGGGTGTGCTGCACAACATCGATGACAAGACACGAATTCATATGTTTGTGAACCGGTGGAATAATCGCTTAAATGTATTTATTTTAATTACAAAACTAGTGACAATAATTTATAAATTGTCGGTAAAACCCTTAAGTTGCATAAGTGGAATACCCTGTGCGCACTAAATAAGTTTAGTAGGGTATATTTAAGCAGCAACTCGCAAAAGGAACATTTGAAACAGCATCAACAGCCAGGTCAAAGCTGTCGTGTCGTTTGTTCAAAGTAATAACTCGTAATTATTGGGCATAAAACATTTTGATTTATAAATTAAAAGCCTCGATTCTATAATTGAAATAACAAGCTTCCCCACAGAGTGCCTTCCTCTGCAACTCCCATTCAATATTTCTTTTGCTTTGCTTAAGATCGCCTTTCTATGCGATTTTCATTAGCTCAAACTTTCGTAAATCTGATCATTTATCAATTATATATATTTTTGCTGGCTAAAAAAATAATATTTTTTCTCTGTCTTATGCTCTTTTCGTTGCAGCATCAAAAATTGCTGGAATATTTGAATAACCGACAACGAATCAATTAGGATCTGCAAGGGAAATCTATCTGTATCTAGTCTACCGTATTGTCACAACTATATATAGATTAACAATAGTTTGTAAGGCAGCCGCTCTTGATGAATATTGGGCAGGAAAAGCATACGCATTCGCAGTCGCATTCGCACACACATCCGCATCCGCATCCGCATACACATCCGCAAGCGCAGCAGCAGACGATCAGCGGCAGCCGCAGTCGCAACACAGTTCCGCACAGTGGTTCTGGTTCTGGTGCTGGTGCTAGTGCTGGCACTGGAGCCGCTGCAACCGATTATCCAGCATTGCTACTAGGCTATCGCTATCCGCTGCCGCCCGGACATCATGACCATCGACTGCATATTGAGCACCTCAGGCGCTCCGCTGCGGAGCGTGTGAGGAGTCCCAACGGCTGTCCCATGGTTATGACACCCAGTCGACGCAGCTCGCCACCGTTGCCGCTGCCGCTGCCGACGCGTGGCCAATCGCAATCCCAAGCCCAGTCCCAGTCCCAGTCCCAGACCCAGTCCCATGCACAGTCGCAGTCGCAGTCCCAATCGCAGTCGCAGTCGCAGTGCATGAGCGCCCACCTTCTGCACTTGCAGTCACAGCTGCATCAGAAGCTCTCCGCCAGCTACTTTCGCAACCCGCCCTCGCCTTCGCCAACGGAACGGGATCGCGACCGGGACAGGGAAAGGGAGAGGGATCGTGAGCGCAACATCTCCGGCAGCGGCACATCGCCGCCAGCGACGAGCATGAGCGCAGCGCACCTGAATCCGCTGAGCGATCTGCAGAATATGCAGCCCTTTGACTTTCGCAAAATCAACTCGTCCACGCTGGGCGCCTTCGGGGCGCCGCCCGGCCCCACAGACTTTGTGCACCATCAGCACCAGCAGGCCGTGCATCTGCAGCAGCAGGCGGTGCAGCAGGCGGCGGTGCTGGCGCAGGCGCGACGTCGCATCAATGAAGCCACCACGCCCGGGGAGAAGAGCGCCGCGGTGGCAGCCGCTGCAGCAGCTGCTGCTGCTGCCGCCCAGAGTAATCAGTTCTTTAGCGCAATGGCCATGGCCGGGCATCCGCTGCCGTATCACTTGCCGCCACCGCCACCCCCACCGCCGCCGCCGCAGCACCAGCAACAACAGCAGCAGCAGCAGCACCACCACCACCACCACCATCACCAGCAGCAGCAGCAACAGCAGCAGCAGCAGCAGCAATCCAACAACAATCAGGTGTCGGCAGCAGAACATAGTCATGGCCATGGGCCGCACTCGCCAAATCATGCACAGATGAACCACAGTCACAGTCACAGTCACGGTCACGGTCACGGACACAGTCACAGCCAGTACCACCAGCACTCGCATTCGCACCATCTGAAGGCAGCGCAACCGACATCGCCGGAGGAGACGAGCGCCAGCAAGTCGCGTCATCTGGCTGCCGCCGCCGCCGTTGCTGGCGACAAATCGAACAGCAGCTGCTCCTCGTCCAGCGCCTCCGGCATACAGCCGGCGAGCAGTTCACAGCGAATGACTCGGCTGGCGCTGGCTTCGGGTTCGGGCTCGGGTTCAGGCTCAAATTTGCGTGCGAGCCGCAAATCGGGCCACTCGCCGGGCAGCAAGCGGCAATGGGGCTCGATGCCGGCAAATTTGGGCACACAATTCATCAATCCGGTGACCGGCAAGAAGCGTGTCCAGTGCAATGTCTGCCTGAAGACCTTCTGCGACAAGGGCGCGCTCAAGATCCATTTCTCGGCGGTGCATCTGCGCGAGATGCACAAGTGCACCGTCGATGGCTGCAGCATGATGTTCAGCTCGAGACGTTCGCGCAATCGGCACAGCGCCAATCCGAATCCGAAGCTCCATTCACCGCATCTGCGGCGCAAGATCTCGCCGCACGACGGACGCAGCGCTCAGCCGCATCCGCTGCTGCTGCAGGCGCCCAATGGCATCATGGCGGGCCTGGGGCCGTTTGGTAGTTTTCCGCTGTTGACACCGCCGCCGGATCTGCGCCATCATGCGCTGGGCGGCATGGAGCTGAAGCATGGCGCCGGTCAGGAGTATTTGCAGCGATCCTACATGGACAACAATGGCATGCTCGGACGATACGAGGGTCAGCGACGCAAGGCGGCGCTCGAGGCGGGCGATGACGATGATGATGATGACGAGATACTCGAGGTGGGCATACACATGCCGGATGACGATGATGACGACGACGAGGCCGATGGCGATGGCGATGGTGATGGTGATGGCGACGATGATGATGACGATCCCGATGGCGATGGCATTGTCGTTGTGGGCGATGAGCTGGACAGCATACCCGACAAGGACAAGCACAGCCACGATGATTACATGCTGGACAACGGCAACGAAAGCGATGAGCGCTCCACATCGGCCATCTCCAGTCACAGTCACAGCCTCAGTCACAGTCACAGCCTCAGTCACAGCCACAGTCACAGTCACAGTCACAGTCATAGCCACAGTCACAGCCAAACCAAAGAGCAACAACAGCACAGCCCCTATCCGAGCAAGGCCGAGCCGGAGCCATGCCCGGAGCCCGATGAGCAACACGAGGATTCACAGAGCCTCACGGATTCGGCGCACGCCCTCGGCCAGACGCCGGCCAGCAAACGAAAGCGCAAAAGCCAAAATCCTGTGCGCTGCACCGTGCAATCCGATGAGAATTCATGTGACAATTCGCTGGATAACTACGACGTGGCCGCCGACCTGTCCATTAAGAAGATCAAGCTTAATGACGAAGCCGATACGGAGGCA
Organism: Drosophila borealis; assembly: GCA_035045885.1. NCBI lineage: Eukaryota > Metazoa > Arthropoda > Insecta > Diptera > Drosophilidae > Drosophila > Drosophila borealis. The sequence continues at coordinate 3,697,997 of JAWNOR010000405.1, read as the reverse complement.
GCGGATACGGATGCGCCTCGAGCAGCCCAACTGGGCGCCGCCACAGCCAAAGAAGCCGAGGTGCTAACAAGCTCCACTGAGTCTACCAAGGCGATACCCTCGCCCCCGCTGACGCCCTACACGAGTGAGGCCAAGTCGCTGATTAAAATGGAGCTAGACGAGGAGGAGGAGCAGCAGCAGCAGCATCATCATCATCAACGGGAGCTGGCAACATCACGAAATACGAATACTCTACAAGATGAGGGCGCCGGCACCCTGGATCTGTCGCTGAGCACGGCCAGCGGCTCGGTGATCAAGCAGGAGCCGCTGGACGAGCTGGCGCTCACATATGGCGCCGATGCGGATGAGAATCGCTATTTGCGCATCAAGCAGGAGCTGCTTGGCGAGGATGAGCACATCTTTGGACGCGCAGCGGTCGAGGAGAGCAGCAGCACCAACAACAACAACAACGTTATTATGACTGAAAATATGACGGGCAAGGGTGGCGACTCCAATGGCAGCATCAAGGCGGAGCCAGAGCGCGAACCCGAGCCGGAACCGGAGCCGGAGCCAGAACCGGAGCCAGAACCGGAGGTGCCCATTGACAAGGAGAACCCATTGAAATGCACTGCCTGCGGAGACATCTTTCAGAATCACTTCCACCTGAAGACCCACTACCAAAGCGTCCATCTGAAGCTCCACCACAAATGCAACATAGACGGCTGCAATGCGGCGTTTCCATCGAAACGCAGCCGCGACCGGCACAGCTCGAACCTAAATTTGCATCGCAAGCTGCTCTCCACCAGCGATGAGCACAACAATGTACTGCTGCCACCGGATCCGCTGCTGGAGCTGATGAGCATCAATAACAACAAGGTCTTTGGCGGCGTCGCTGGCGGCGTCTCTGGCACTGGCGGCCCAGGTGGCGTGCCCGTTACCGCAGCCGGCGGCATGCCCAGCAGCATTCAGGCCGAGATTCTGGCACGCATCTGCGCTGGCGCCCACGGGCTGAGCATGCCGCTGTGCTTTGAGGCGCTGCAGCATCGCTTCGCTGCCGGCCATGGACATGGTCAGGTGGCGGGCGGATTCGGTGCGGACACAAATGCGAATGCGAATGCCTTCATTGCGGCAACCGATCCGCGCCTGCTGCTCAACCATGCCGGCAATCCGCTGCTCTTCCCCGGACTGCACAGACTGCCGCGCTTCCACCACTTGACACCGCACATGCTGGCCGGCGCCAGTGGGCTGAGCGCCTTCTGCAGGCGAACCTCTTCCGATTCAAATTCACAGCACTCAATAACACCGCCCGTGGGCGCACGTGGTGGCTGCGATAGCAGCTCGCTAATGGGTTTGCGACCACGTTCCGGGTCCGGTTCCGGATCGCCCGAGTACGATGGCCAGTCGACGCATACGCATGCACATACACACATGCACAAGCAGACGGCTGGCGAGGAGGCGGTGCAGAGCCAGCGGCAGTCTCCGGATCGCATATCATGACCATGTACCTCGTACTATGCCAAGGCGCTGGCATTTTATCATTGAAGGATCGTCGTGGACAGCAACAAATTCATTAATGCAATATCAGGCTAAAAACTTAGGACTACTACAGCATTGCTCATAATCATAATCGATATTAATCGATAAATCGGTTAACGACTTATCGATCGGAGGAGAAGATATCAGAAAATTCGCAATCCAAACTGCAGCTTGGCTCGCCAGCGCTCATTATAACAATACTTTTACTAGGCTAATATAAAATATTAGATGGATCAACTAGCATTTTTTTTTTCTATATATACACACACATATATATATACAAATATATATATACATATATATATATGAATATAATAATGAAACCCCCTAATTTTTTTTTTTGAACTTGTATTTATAAAAACTGTTGTTTTGTGTACAAGCATGAAATTGTAGAGAATTGAATAATAATATTATAATGATAATGATGAATGAATAATAAAAATTAAAATATATGATTAATAACGATATATATTGTTAGTGATACTCGATTATGTAAGCATAGCCTCTAAGCGCATACTTAACATAGATATGTGTGGGTGATGTCGTGTTTTTTTTTTTTTTTTTTTTTTTTTTTTTTTTTTTAGATTGATTCGTACAGCGACCCCAGAAAACCCCAAGTGTATTGTATGATAAACATAATAACATGAACGAGTCAACGATAAAATGTTTTCAATGGGGAAAACAAAACTGATTACCATTTACTTAATCGATATATACTTATGATCTTTCTATGTAGATTAACAAACGGTTTTTTTTTTGTTGTCTTCTTTTACGAGAATCCTAGAGTATCATATAGTGGGATAGTTCTGAAGCAGTAACCAGGCAAATACCTTCAACTCATATTTAAGCTATATATGTTTGCAATAAAATATCATGAAAAATATAAAACATAACAATGACTTTTTTCTATTTGGGCAAATGGGCGAAGCAAAGGTGTTTACCCAAAAAGAGATCGGAGATCTATATAGAGCATTCCAACTCAATTAGTTCAAACTGGAGAGATAAAACTTAGTGTCTGCTACAACTGAACAACGAGAACCTTGGTCCCAAGCCCTTGATTCGGATACGAAAAGAATTGGTAGACAGCACGAGAATATTTGGTTTAAATTATAGCCTCTGGTTTTAGTTTGAGTCCGGAACAGAAAACATTATTAACTATTTTTTTGTTGACTTTAACTGGTGAACGAGTTCCGAAACCAAGCAGGTTGCTGGTTCGAATCCCTGTAAACAGGTGTAAACTCTTAGCAGAAGACGGTGTGTTATATAAGTTCTCTGGAAGTGTCCAATTATTATATGCATATTATAATTTAACGCTTATAAGGAACACTAAAGAGCGTATATAATCGCTCGTCAAATCGAAAAGAACTTTTGCTGGAAAATTCAACAGTTACTAACATTATTTAAGGGACTTTTTTTTAATTACAAAAGCAATTGCTATTATTTAAGACATTTTTAACGAAGTAAGCAAATAAAAAAAAGCTAAATAGCAAGGGTTAATTTCATCATTATGTTGAGAATAGATTGGAAGGTAATTGTTTAAAAATTAAGTATAATATTTCAGATACTGAAACATTGTTTCTATCAGGTAATTTTGTACTTATTGGGATGCCATACAGAAGCGAATTTCTAAAACTAGGAAAACATTTTTCCCGAATTCTGTGCGCCATTGGAAATAAGAAATACATAGGATACTTTTTTGCTAAAGCTCTGAAAGCTTTACATAAGAAACAGAAGCGCAGCGAGAGAAACTTTTAAGATGAATTGGAAAACCCAAAATCTACACATTTAATGTGTATTTTACTTAAATGTATTACCTTTTGTTTATTTTGTTTATATCAATTGAAAATGTGTTGCAGTTGAAATTGGCATACAATAAGTGCGGGCTTTGCCATAGAAGAGAGCTCCAGTCCAGGGACTTAAAAGCATGCATGTGCGTTTGGTAGGGATGGGGAGGGGGGAGGGGGGGGGACGATTTGTACTGTATTGGGATGCCATTGGTAAAATGCAAAATTGTAGTTAGGTACATTTTAGGGGGTTGCTATGCATGCGATTTTAATTTTAGATCGATTAAAATGGCTCGTAAATTTAGCTGCCTCCGCGGGGGCGTCAGAGTGTCCAAATAAATAAATGCATCGAATGGGTTGTACTCACATGTACTCGGTCGCCCACACACTCACACACACACACACACACACACACTCACAACCATATGTGGGTAGTTACCGGGTGTATCTATAGATACACATATGCACATACTACAAATAAGTATCTCTGCTGGATGGCAATGTGGCTTGTGGTTGTCCATGTCACCCCTGGGCCGGTGTCGGTGTCGGTGTCGGTGGCGACGCCATTGCCAATGCAATGGCCTCCCTTAGGAGAAAATAATAGAGGTTCGGTGTACGAGTAGTGCAATTTATTTAAAGTAACATTTTAGTGTTTCCTTCCGCTGAAATTCGTTCTCTTCCTTCCTGTTGGCAAGTCTCTCTGGCCGCGGCCAGAGCCTGCAGTTGCTGGCTACGTATTCGTACTCGAGGAATAACAACAGATTGTGGGCAAATAAAATTGCCACAATGTTATCGTTAAGCCAGCAGGACACGCAGAAACAACAAAAAACAATAGCACCAGCAGCAGCAGCAGCAACAACAACAACAGCAACGGGGTATCCGTATCCACGCGGCACGTTCATATCCGCGTCCCTGCCGCTTACATACCCTTACATTAAGCTTACATATGTACACATACATGCACACATATGCCACCATATGGCATCACATACACAGTACATGCATGTGAGTATATACTGTAGTAGGTATTTCTGACTGTATTCCATTTGCTACTTTATTCCGATTCGTATATACAGGCATATATATATACATATGTATATATATGTATGTATGTATTACACACATGCAAATAGGCGACAGTTAGCCCACGCATACAAGCACACTCACATTCGCACCTGTAAACACACACACGCACAAGAGATATAACATTATATTGCATGGATAATCTTGTTCTAGATGCAATTTTGACTTTTGTTTACAGCCCGCTTTATGGAGCAACGTAATTCTGCATTTTTGAGCCCAAAGCAGCTACGTTTACACACATCCAAAGACAGACACACACACTCGCACACACTCTCACACACACACACACACACACCGAACAACTAATGAGCGTGTTTGGCATTTTATGGGTCTCGTCGCAACGCTTTTTAGACAAACACACAAAAAAAAGCACAAACAATGCGGTTGCCTAACTCTGAGTTACCCTGTAAAACATTTGGAAAATGTAGTTCAGCTAATACAAAGAAGAAGAAAAAGATTGCTTGTGCTTCTGACTCAACATTTACAAAAAAAACGACAACAAAATGTAAATCAAACATTTTGATTTTTCATGAGTTTGTTGAAGGCGTATGACGTTCGTTAAAGTTAGAGTCTACTTTTGTATTTGTTGAGAATTGGCGACCTTTGAATGCCAAGGCAAGCATTTTATTTAATTAAATTGATTATGGATAAACTAAATAAATGCACTGTATATTCAATGGGCGGCAGCTGAAGGAATAATGATGAGGACTTGCAGCTAGCAAACTATTACAGGGTATACATAAGTAGACACACTTTCTAGCCTCTCTTTGTCTCTCTCTCTATCTGTATGTGTGTGTCGGGACATGTACAACTACAGAATGTATTACATAATTTTAGCAGTGCGCACAGACAATTGCCGAGGCAAGTAGACAGGTAAATATCAGTCAGTATATACCACATGCATTCACATATGTATGTATGTGCTACATGCATGTATGAATGCATGTGACTTGCACACACACACAGATACACTACTCATATGCTGTTATATAGACACCTTGGATGCCACGGATAATGCAGTCTACGTCTAGCCCCTAACGTGCAATTGTTAAATTTGGTCTGCCCGTGGCAGTGGGTGGAAATGTGGTCTCGGTCTGGGGTCTGGGGTCTGGGTGTGTTACTGGTACTGGGTTTTTGGTCTGTTTACGGTTCCGGGACCGTATTTTGTACACAGCACAATCGCTGTACAGATGTGGTGGCCAAAAACTGATAATGTACTCCTGCCAACTGCAACTAATTTGTTAGCGAGGACCTTGCAGTCAGTCAGGCGTTGAATCGCATCGTAAATATCACATACATATGACAGCATATACATACATGCATAAGACAGTACACTTTATCCAGCTATTACTATATAAATATGTGTAAATTAAAGACAAAAATGCATAGTTCACAGTAAGGAACAACTGTAATGCGTATGCCTAACATATCTTCATTATTGTGCTGGTTGTTGATTTCCATTGATTCCAGAAGGGATTATATATACATATATAAAGTAAACTTCTTTGGGTAGCATGATATGAAAATCAATGTTGGTTGAGTCAATTAGGCAACTGAGTAGCAAGAAACCGGAAACAGACTGTACATATGAATGTTCTAATGTGTTATAAGAAGGTCAAAGTAGCCTGCGCTATCGAAGAATTTTATGGCTCATACTTTGTGTACTATATAATAATAATTATAATAATAATTGTAATTATAAAAATAATAAAAATAATAATATTAATAATAATAATAATAATAATAATAATAATAATAATAATAATATTATTAATAATAATAATAATAATAATAATAATAATAATAATAACAATAATAATAATAATAATAATAATAATAATAATAATAATAATAATACAATTAATAATAATAGTAATAATAATGATGATAATAATAAAAATGATAATAACAAAAATTACAGAAAATGTAGCAAAAGATAAAGATAAGAAAGAAAAATATTAGAAATTTAATTTTAGAACTGAAATTGTTAGTTTTTAAATTCTAAAAACGTATCGAATTATAGGAAATTTAGCCAATGCCCAATGCAAATGCTTAGTACAAGAGTCGACAGATCACAGAGGATGAGAACCGCGAACATTTACAAATATTTCGTGACTTGATAGACTGGATGCAAGGCAGGCAGGCAGACAGGCGGGCTGACATTGGCGTGGGCCGAAGGGTTATGACTATTGAGGATCCTGGAAGGGTCGAGGTCGAGAGTTGGAGTTGGGCAGGCAGGTAGAATTAATCCAATTTAAAAAGCGCTCGGCTAATCCAAAAACTGTTCGCAAATTCGTTGACTAAGTAGCTGTGTATGTGCTACGGCTGGGATCAATGAATGAATCCCATGGCTTTGGCTTTCATTGATCTGCATATTACAAAGCCCGATATGTGGCCCAGTAACGATTAGAAGGGCGGCTGACAACTATCAGCATTAGCCGTCAGCTAATCTGTGGCGCAGGTTATAGACGTAATCCCACTGCTTGCGCACATTTACGCCGTATTCGTCGTACACAAGATGCCCAATAAATAGCCCAAGCCACATCGTTGTCAATCACAGTCAATTGAGAACATCTACGGGCGACACACGCTCTGCAGAGCAACGTTAACAGAACATTAAACGAATTCCCGCGATATTCAATGGATACTGCGCCCGTGTTCCAGTCTAGCTTCTCCATACGTTCTCTACTCTCCAGCACGCACCTGGAGGAGGAGGGCAAAGGAGGGGAGGCGCACAAATATTATATGAGCGCCAGTCCAAGCGATTCCTGCAACAGCTCCGAGGATGCATCATCCGAGGACGGCAACACCAATTCCCCCACAGCCAGCGGCAGCAGCAGCAGCAGCAGCAACGGGGGCAGCATCAAGTCGGACGTGAAGCCCGCCTTCACGTACAGCGCCCTAATTGTGATGGCCATACGCAGGAGTCCGGAGAAGCGTTTGACGCTGAGCGGCATCTGCAAGTGGATAGCCGATAATTTTGCCTACTATCAGAATCACAAGAGCGTCTGGCAGAACTCCATACGCCACAATCTGAGTCTCAATCCGTGCTTTGTGCGCGTGCCGCGCGCCTTGGACGATCCGGGACGTGGTCACTACTGGGCATTGGATCCGTATGCCGAGGATCTGACCATTGGCGAGACAACCGGCCGTTTGCGGCGCAGCAACAATTCGCTAATCAGTCGCTCCAAGGCAGCGGCTGCTCTGCAAGGTCACCATGGCAAGAGCCATGGCTATGCGCATCCTTATCAGCAGCTGGCCAGCAATCCGAACGCCGCCGCCGCCGCTGCTGCTGCTGCTGCTGTGATGTATGCGCAGCTCTTCAAGCCGCACGCTGCCTACTTCCCCATCATGTCGGATGCAGCTCACCACCCGGCTCAGCCGCAGCAGCATCCAATCACGATGCAGGGCAACCAACATCCGAATGGAACTGGCTCGGGCATCGGCATGGGCATGGGCATGGGCACGGGCATGGGCACGGGTACGGGCATGGGCACTTTGGCTATGACAACGGGCCCGGCACAGCGATACCAGAATCAGCATCAGCAACAGGGGACCTTATCGGCACCTTACCATCAGACTCAGACTCCGTCTCAGTCGCAGGGGCAACGGCAGGGCAGCAACCACAACAATTACTACCAGCGACATCAGCAGCAACAGCAGCAGCAACAGCAGCAGCAACACCAACATCAACACCAACACCATCATCATTATCAACACCAACACAATTATTATCTACAACAACAAACACAACAACAACAACAGGAACAATACGCATCAGCTTATAATGGCCAATGGATGCGACAGCCAATTGAATGTTTGTGGCGTTAATTTTCAAGTTATCCGAATTATTTAAATGACTCGAATTATTTACAATTTAATTTGGGGTGTGCATGTGTGTGTGTGACTGTAGTTCTAAGAAACTTCTACTTTTTTTTTGCCTTTCTTTGATTGACACCAAGCATCAAGTTACCTTCTTTGGCGTAGAACGCGGTTAAGTTTCGTAGTTTAAACACATTTTTCATTAAGCAACATTTTTCATCTCTTTTCACTCAAACATAATATTAATTCGTATTTTAAGTTCAATACAATAAAGCTAATATAATCAGGAATAGATATATACATATATATTTATATATAAGTACAGCGCAGCAAATAAGTTATATAGGGATCCGAACATCAAATAAATAATACAATTAATTGTCGTAGACAACAGTTCGCATTATTATTTTTATTTTATTCAGTCCCGGAATTCAATTTAACTACCTTCTGCATTTGGAGACCCTGCTGCAGATCCCCTTTAATAAGGTTTTATTCAGGTACAAAGAACTTTCGTTATTTTAAGGACTACTACGTCAAAAAATTCAATATTTGCTAAGTCAAGTCGAAAATATGCTTATCCTTGATTAAGTATATATTTATATATATTTTCTATGCGGATTGTAAAGACAATGAGAATGCATCGATAAAATTTTGTTGAGGCTTAAGAATCAAGGTAAAACTCTCAAAAACAGAGCCTGAGATTTGGGGCCCGATTGGACATTATTGGTAAGTACTCCAAAAAGAAAGGGTGCGTAAATTGGTTCTTCATGAACAATGTTTGAATAAAAGCAATAAAATAGCCATTTAATATATTATTAATTAATATTGCAATTCTAAAGACGATTACATTTCAACAGGAAGGTTCTCCGATTGGAGAACATTTTTTTGCTGCTTGAATAAATTGTTCTTCAGCGAGCATATTTGGAAAACCTGTCAGGAATTTTTGAATAATATTTACTACTATTGAAAACCTTGAATCTATTGCAAAATAACTGGAAGGTTCTACAATTGTCATATTTGTGGCTGCTGCGTGAGTTGCTTCTTCAGCGGGAATAATTGGAGAAAAAACAGAAGGGACATATTAAATATAATTTATTATTGCTGCAATCCTAGTAATGATTGCAAAAGAACTGGAAGGTTCTTTGAATAGTTGACTGGGACATTTCTTGGTGTTCAGCCAGTTGCCCAAATCGAACAGCTTTAGATTTATGTATATTAAACTAAAGACTTCGATAAAACAAATTGTCATCTATGATAACAATTATAAAGAAAAGAACAAACATAGTTACAAGCTATCGACCCCGCTAACTTCTAAGGCCACCGACTAGCCTAGGATTCGAACCAGCCTCCTTCTTTTATAACTAATTACTAGACAATATAAAAGGCACTTCAGCCTCTTGCCAAGATTGGAAAAGTCAGCCGCCATTTAGCTAAGTCAATGCGATCGCGTAGAAGACGACTTATTTGAAAGCTTAACTTCAATTCGACTTAAAATATTAAAATAAGCTCAATTATACTGAGCTGGATTGTGCTGCTGTTTGGGGCCAGTTCTGTTTTGCTGTTTGTGGTGTGTTATGCATAATTATGACCAATTCGTGGACTAAGCTTGGCTTTTATGATTTAGCATTGCCGCTTAGCTACACCTGTCGCATGAGGCCAGGCGAAAGGCATGCAGTGTCATCATCATCATCTGCTTCGTCGTCGTGCATGGACGTGCTCATCATGATGTTCATTATTATTATTATTATTATTATCAACAGCATCATAGAGCATCATCATGTGGCTGCCGGCTGGCTTAACTTTGGCTCGTAACTTAATGCTAGCGGTCAATAGCATTACGCCAGCAACAACAACAACAAATGGCTTATGAAAAGAGCTAATCTGATAATACAGAATTGAAAGGGGCGGTCACGGCACGAATTCTGCTACACGCTCTTGATACTATGGGCAGCAGCTTAGGCCAAAACCTGGCACTCGAATCGGCGACGTAGACAGTGGAGACAGTGGCTAACTCTGGGCCTGGACCTGGACCTCAGCCAGAGCCACAGCCTCAGTTTCAGCCTGAGCCTGAAGCCGATGCGACGATTGACGATGGCGATGCCAACGACGACATCAACTGTTGCACCACCACCATATTGGTATAGTGCACCGCAGTGCAGCGCAGCGCAGCGAGCACATGCGAGCATAAAACAGAAGGGATCGATGATCGGACAGCGAAATTGCATTTGTCTGCGGCTGCAGCTGGAATTGGGAGTTGGTGCCTCGTACTTATTATTGCCAACATACATACACACACACACATATAAATATATATATATTTATATATATATATATATGTAGAGCCAGGTACACGGCCCCATAACGATATCGAGTAAAGTGCACAGTGCACACTGTGTACAATGTTCGAACATGCATAATGACGAGAAGCTGTTTGCCGAATGCAGCATGCTGCAAGCTCCCTGTTGCTTGTTGATGCTGCTGCTGCTGCTGCTCGTAATCTGTTGCAGATTGGCGTCTGAGCAACAGATGTCAATAATTCAGTACCAATAGCGTACCGGGCCGTCTCTCTATATATTTATGTACTATGCGTACTATGTGCCACTTTGGATCGCTTTAATTTCCTTCCTTCCTAACTGGCTTTCTTCCATATATTATTTTTTTTTATACATTTCTTGATTGCTTCTCTCTGCTGTTAGAGACTTGCCACAAGTTCTTGCACAAAGCAAGAGATTAACGAAAAATACAAAAACGCAGCGCAAAAAAAAAAAAAATAATAATAATAAAAGAAAACACAAAATCTGCTCAAACTCAATTATAAAAATTTCAACCCAATCTCAATTCTTGCGAAACTGCTGTTTGTGAAGTTTTTATTATTGCCGTTCTGGCTTTACTTCTTCTGATCCCGATTTCAGAACCCTTATGGCTGTGTGTGTGTGTGTGTGTTTGTGTGTGTTGTCTTGTGGTCATTCGTCATTTTAAGTTTGCACACACACACAGATGCGCACACCTTGACCCGCTTCCCGTACCCCAGAGTCGACAGACAGTCCCTATTCCATTGACACTGATATGTGTGGCAAGGTATGTCTTTTGAAATGACAATCTGCAATTTGCTATTCGAAACCGTTTAAAGTAATTTATTTTTTCCCTTCCGAGGACGCGATCCGCGTCGCTGCTGACGCGACTTGTTTTCCATACACATATAAAAAATAAAAAAATATATATATATACATAAATAAATATATATCTGTATATATATATATATACATAAATATATACACAATATATGCATTTGTACACTTGTCAAAATAAATTTGTTCTAATATTGAATCCAATTTTATTTTATTTGTGCTAAATTATCTTCGATTTGGAAATATTGGATCGAAGTTAGAATATTTCACAACTGAGTCTCTAGGGAAGAAACTTCTGTCTGGCAACAATCGTTCAGAAATTTATTTTAGTTTTAATGTTTTTTAAATAACTTTATCTTATATTTCCCATACTGTTTTATTAGATAACTTTATCTAACAGCTGTTCTGAGATCTGATATTCAATCTTAAGTTCAAAATAAAACAAATAAAATTTTATATATATTATTTTAAACATATATACATATATACATATATATTTATATGTTTAAAAGCAAAATGCTAACCAAGTCGAAAGTACGTGCAGGACCCAAATTATTTTGCCTGGAATTCAATATAAATCAATCTGAAGTTAAAAATAAACTGATTTTTTTAAAACAATATATATATCTAGAGGCAAATCAAGTCGAAAATGCGTGCTCAATACAAGACCCAAACTATTTTGATTTGGAAACTCGGAAAATCTTCGCTCACGTATGTTAAACAAATCCCAAAAAATCGTTTTCTACTTTAATAAAAAAAAAAATGAATACTTCTTAAAACCAGAGTTTTTTGATTTGTTTCTCTGAGTGTAACTGTCTTCAACTTCGATGCTGTAGAATGTCCTCTACTGGCCGGCAATAAGCGCTGCATGCGCGGCCGGATGTCTGGCCAGATTTAGCCCTCTATGCCAGTGCCACTCATTAATATAGACACAAACGTATATATAAATACATAAATATATGTATGCTGGCACATACAATTATTGGAAACAAAACAACAACAACAACAAAAGTGGTGTACTGCATAAAACAATTCCCAATAGAAGTCAAAGACAACCCCAACTCCAGCTTGGGGCACACATTGATGCATTGGCCCGAAGCGCTGTTCGATATTCGGGGACAAATGATGGAAACGAGCAGAAAAATGACACTGGCAAATTTGTTTGCGCTGATTAAGGGCATCGTAAGGCCATTTAATTAATGGTTTCTGTATGCCTTGAACATAACTCAAAGCCTCAACTGACTCCATAATCAATGGCCCGACTATGCTCTCGTATACATATGCTGAATATGTTGTGTGTGTACCTCCAGCTAATAAACAAAATCAGAAACATTTCGTTATGCTAAATTGAGTTCGTGAATATTTTATGCAGCCGAGCAATAGAATAGTTTACGCCCGAAATCCAAATCTGAGTCTAAGCAAGAACCCAAAAACCAAATCCACAACAACACTGACCGCTCCAGTGGGCCGTCTTGACGTCCTGATTGAATGGCCAGTAATACAATGGATGCACACACACACACACACACACACACACACACACAGACGCACATACACATGTGTGTAACCATATGTCAACCCTTTTATTGTGGGTTGTCATTTCCGTCGGGGTCAGTGCGAGCCTTGGCCCATGTCCTGCCGGCACATAAATAATGCAGCCAATTAAGGGTACGTACATGTCACACATTACATCATGTTATGCATGCGAGTACGTATGATACGGGATGCTGGCACCAGGTATCCTTCTCAACAGGGACACGGACAGACAGCAGCAGACAGGAGACAGCAGGTTCATGCATATGCATATGACTACCGCTGGGCGAAATCCTTATAAGTAGTTTTCCTTAGATAGATTCTGTGGTTTCTGATTTACACTCACGCTCTCGCTCTTCACAGCAAACTTTCAAATAATCAACTTTAAGCAGCCTAACTTTATACCTATTCCTGCAATTAGACTTGGGCATTCGCTTATTTACTTAAAAATAGTTCTTGAGAAGCTTTTATGCTGCTGAAGCCCTTTGACTAGTTTTGTGTTTATACCTAGGTCTAGTATTTTTGTAAATAAAGATACATCATATATTTTTGTAAATGGTTTAAAGGTTTACGTTTCAGATTTTTGGAGATCAACGCTGAGATGCTGAGGCATATACTTGAAGTATGAGAATTGCCCTAATATATGTATATTCATATTTATAAATAAATATATGTTTAATTAAACATGAACTTACCCAAATGTTTACAAATAAATGGACGATTGTTTAATATTCATCTATAAATAGATGTTTGAAGGACTTTTGAGAATATCACTAAAAGAAAAATAAAAACACAGCAAATTATAGTAGGCGATTTAGAGAGAAAGATAAACAAAATGACAGGCAGAGAGAGACTGGGAGAGAGGGAGCTAAGGGGAGAGGAAGAGAAAGAAATAGAGAGAGAAAGAGAGAGAACGATAGGGAGAGAGAGAATGAGAGGGAGAGAGAGATAGTAAAAAAAAGAGAAAGAGAGGGGGAGGAAGCATAATATTCTGTTAGTGTTACCTGAATTAATGAGAATCACATAGAAAGGCGATGCATCGGATAAGAGATGCAACGGTTAATCGCACATTTTCCGAACTTAGGGATAGGTTTTCCAAAATCATGGACCCATTTAAATTAGTTCGTATATAGAGCTTTGAAAATAAGTTTTAAGCTGGCCGAACGAAAAGTTGCATATAACTGTTTTCCATCAATTTTCCACATATGCGCGTGAAAATGAGCGGAAAATCCGGTCTGCTTTTACATCACTTAAGGTAACTATTTTACAAAATCAGAGTCCTAGCTTTTGGGGCTTGGGCAGTCGTTGCGTGGCGACTTTTCGTAAGTTTTGTAAATTTTTGACATATGCTGACCCAGTTGTTGACTGGTTGGATGACAAATTGGCTTAAGGAAAAGTGATAGTGTCACAGTTTAAAATTGCGAGGGCTGAAGTTTAATTTGCAGCTCACATTCACAAGTTGTCCCAATGATTGACAAATCACATTTGTCTTGGACATAACATTCACGGCGTGAATTTGGAGCACAAGGTGGAACTGGTTAAGTTTGAATAAACTGCAATTAAGTCAGAGCTGAGCTTAAAATATTTCAACACGTTACGAGTACTCGCATAAAGTGTTACCATAAATGCGATTAACTACTCTCAAGGTAATGTCATCACGCTTACTTTCGACTCACTTTCACTGTGACAATTTCACGCAGCTCTGGCAACACTTAGCCAACATTTGATGAGGTCCCCGAACGTTTTCAACTCAAATCCTGCTCTGCGCACTTTTTGCAATTGTAGTTGCCATTTCTTTATTTTTTCAAATTCTTTTATTATTATTGTTAACGTTGCCCTTGTTACTGTTACGATCGCTGGCGCCGCCTTCGCCCGGCAAACATGCATCCAACAGATATTTGCCCAAAGAAAAATGCAAAAACATCTTTTTAACTACACTTCTTGGCGCAGTACCTTAGCCAGTTCCTTGGCAATCTTTTAGCTACCTGTAGCTGAACTCTTGAAATGCGGCTCATTGCCTTCACGACTTTCGTTTTCTTTGCTGCATTTCGTTTTAGCCAAACTCAGCTACGGCAGCTGAGTCTAAGCTTAACTAGTTTATTTCAAAAACTTTTTGAAGAAGACAAAACTTCATTTTCTTATAAGCATTCTTCGCAGTTTTCATATGTATTCCATGGTTACTTTAGTTTAGATCATGTTGCCAACACTTTTCTTCTTCGCTCTATTCGGCACTGACTGCATCTAAGTAATATTTTTAACTGTTTTGCTAAAACTCAAGTCCTTCAGTGTGACATTTTTTAGGCTTACTTGAGCTGCTTCTATATATGTCTTCTCCAAGGTCACTTTAATCGCAGCGAACGTCCTAAATGGTTTCAATAGTTTTCGCAAAAGAAAAGTCGTCCATGTTAATTTTGTTCTCTCTGCTTAGAATGTCATCAATATAATATGCTCTATCGAATAATATTTTTAAGTATTTTCTTAAAATTGACATCATCCATGGTCACTTTCTGATATGATCGACAGCTTCAATTGCAACCAATATGTTATCTATGTTCACCTTATAGATATATGAGCGAGCCTTTTAAAGGGTGAGATCTTACACTTAATTGTGTCCTCCATGGTTACTTAAACCGACCTTTCCACATGTATCCTTGTTCAGTTCATATGTAACTGTGCAATTCGTCAAAAATCTTAGTTCTTATCAATACACTTATGTCCTCTATGGTTACTTTAGCCACCAACTCTTTCCTCATATATCCATGTTCAGTTGATAGCCAACTTAGCAAGGCTTTTAGAAGTTTACACACCTACTTGTATCCTCCATGGTTACTTTAGCCAACAACTCTTTCAACATACATATATCCATATTCAGTTTAGAGCTAACTGTGCAATCCTTCAAGCAGCTTAAATCTTATCAATACACTTATGTCCTCCATGGTTACTTTAAGCACAAACTCTTTCAGCATATATCCATTGTATGCTCGCTCGCAGCAGTTGCTTAAATGCTAATGGATATAAACTAGTTATGTTCTCTATTATTTTCATGCTTATTAATTGCGACAATTACAAGTCGATTTGTTGTCCAAGGTGTCATATGACGGCGAGGCTGGCCGGTTCCGGCTTCGGCTGCTCGAACAGGCGCAACTTATAGTTAGTCTGTAAAAAAAAAAAAAACAAAACACATGTGGCTAATTAACAATAATTAATAATGCAATAGCTTCAAGCAAACACACACACACACACACAGACATAAAGTGTATAAGCCACGTCCAATTCAGGTTGTCTCGTTGTTGTCTTGTTGTCTCGTTGTTTTGTTGTCTCATTGTGTCTTTGTCGTTGTCGTTGTCGTTGTCGTCGTCCTTGTTGTTGCGTTGCCCTGCTGCAAGTTGACTAGCCGCTCTTCTTGAATTGCGTGTAAGGGGCACATTTTGCCAACATGCGTGAATAAATAAAAGTTTCTAAAGGGATTGTCACCCATGCCACTAAAAACAAAATCCGCCTGTCATATATATCACTCCACAGAGGGGGCCCCAGTCAGCCAGGCAGCCGAACTGCCAAAATGGACTGGGCGGCCGCTGGCCGACCGGAGCCGTAGCTGGAGCTGGAGCTGGAGCTGGAGCTGTAGCTGGAGCCCCGGACGTAACCGGCCCATAAAATATGACAAACTTAACAACGGCACGGACTGGATAACAGCAAAGACAACACCAACAACAACAACAACAACAACAACAGCAGCAGCAGCAAAAGAACTGTCGGCATTGGCAGAGCCATGGTAAAAGGTACCCGCAATGGACACCCACTTCGCAGCTGTCAATCGTCTAAATCGTTATGGGCACTTGTCGGTAAAGAGAGAAAAAATATAAAAAAAAAAATACAATGAGTGAAAAAAAAAAAGAAAACGAAATGAAAAACAAAATTATATATGCAACCATAAAATGCCACAAAGTCAGTTTTTAAATTATTAACGACAACAAAAATGTTGTGACCGTCGATGTCGATGACATTTGATATGAGACATGGCAAGATATTGACGTTAATATCGATACCCGATACCCCACACCCCCTAGACCCGATACCCGATACGCGATGCCCGATAGCCGGCAGCATATATCGCTGAAATACTAATTAGCTGATACTGCGCTGCGCATTAATCGATTTGAAATGCTTTGTGATCGACTGTGATTATAATTTATAATTGACTTCCGGCAAATAAATGGTGAGCAAAGTACTTGAGCCCCATCATTGCCAGCCTGTCGTCACATTCTGCGGCGAATCAAATGACCCGATCCGTGTCCTCGGCCGTCCATTCAGTATTGCGTTGCTTTTGGCCAGGCCTTAAGACTTGCCAAATGCGCTACAGCACGCAGGACGCAAAAAAAAAGCATTACACTCTAATTTGTAATGTCTCCTGCTTTAATGCAACAAGCCACAGAGCATATGTAGAATATTTTGCTGTCAGCTAAAAGTTTCAGTGAATCAATCAAATATATAAGGTAAAAATTAGCTCTATCAGCTGACTGTGCGATTATTCGATCCCATTGATAATTTAAAGATTAAAAGCAGAGGTGATCTCTGGGAAAAAGATATTAATTTGAAGAAGTGGGAGGAATAATCGAGGCATATACCACCAACAGATACTGAAAACCCCTAAAAATAATATTAATTTAAAGCAATAGCGAATTTAATACATTTTTTTGTTAAAGGTAAAATATTTAAACCAAATTAAATATTTAAAATAAATTGAATTTTTCTTTTAAGTAATTTTGTTTACTTCCGAATACATAGTTCTAAAATATAACTGCCTATTTCTGTCCTTTTTTTCTAGCCCATTCTGTACATCTAATTTTTTTTGCTATCTACAGTATAACTTGCTCTTTAAAAAATATATTTTTTTTAAATACATCTAACATAAACCTTCCATTTAACAGTAAAAAGAACAGAGTTTCGAAAATGATTTGAAAAGTTTTGAAATCGAAACTTTTCTTTTGTTTTTGGATGTTTTGCATGACATACAAATTGATGTTGATTTTGCGTATTCGAAATCGAAACCAAACTTTTAATTTTTCTAATTTATTTTGATATAGCATTGTAAGATATAAGAAAATATTCATAATAATTATATTTAAAAAAAGAAATATAAACAAAAACTAGATTTGGTATTTTGCGAAAATCAATTCTACATTTGCCGCAGCTGGAACAGAATGTTTTAACTGTTATATTTAGGAACGGAGTGGGAATACGAAACATGGAAATGCCGCTTCTTTTTTGCGGAATGCGAAGAAATATAAGATATATTATGAAACTAATTTCATATTTTTGATATTTGAAATAGATCTAAACACATAATTTCCAGTATTTGGAACAGAAGGATTTAACTTTTAGGTTTTGGAACTGAATGGGAATATGAAAATGTTTTTTTTTGTTTTTTGCAGTTGCAACAAATAAATTTGGAAAGCAATTCCCGATTTGCAGCATTTGAAACAGAATGTGTTACTCCTTAGATTTTAATACAGACGGTGAATATGAAATATTAAAATTCCGTTTGTTTTAGGTCATATTGATTTCGTTAAAGTCGAACTGTTGATCCCGTACACAAGAGTTCTGTTGGCCCGGTTGGCTCGTAGTTAGCCAAGGCGCCAATGTTTGCACCGCGGGGCGCATTTTGGATGCAGATGAAGCGAATTTTTGTGTTGTTTTTTTCGGTTTTTTATTTTTGAACAACCGAAACGATTTACCTTGTGAGTAGCATATTTAGGCGATTTTATTGCATTGCCTGTGAAATGAGAAATAAAACAATGTTGTCGCTGTGCTCCATCTGCGATATGTCCGTTGGTGTTGTTGGTGTTCCTTGGTGATGATATGTGCGTGCGTGTGCGTGTGCCTCGCTTTCGGCTTTCGGCTTTCTATTTGCCGTGCAGGAAGGAAGTTGTGAATCTTTTTGGGCAACGTCTGACAGCTTTGGTAAACCAAAGATTGTATTTTTTTTCCGTTTCGTTTTTCTTTTTAGGGTTTTTTTTTTTGTTGGAGTAGGGTGTCTTCTTTTTCTTGTGCTTTGCAACGTGTTGGCGAATGACGGGCGTTGGTTTTTAGTTTTCGAAAACATTTGAAAAGTAATCGTTCAACGAACCGATTGACAAGGTAATCTTCCTGGAAACATGTGTTCACAATATCAAGGCCGTGCCACACACACCAACCCCTCCCCCGCCACACACACACACACACATACATGCGCTGATTCAGGTTCGGCGCGGAGATGGACAACGGTTGCGGCTGTAAAAGTTTGCAAAAGAAAAACCCCCGACCAGCTGTACGTTGGGCTAATGCTGCAACAGAATGAAAATGATGTAAAAACGGGGAGAAGCCAAACAAGAGTAAGAAAGAAAAAAAAAACAACACGAAATTAAAAAAAAAAGGCAAACGTGATGGGCGAAAGTTGAAGCCTTCTGATAAGATTCGACGAACGGCTTTTTTTGGGCAGCATTGAAAAGGGTTTTTCTGGTCAGATGTTGGCATCGGAAAAAGGGAAAAGGAAAAAGGGTGCGCGGGTGCACATTTTCTCGCTTCATCACTTATGCATGCTTTGGTCTATTAGATTTCCGTTTCCGGTTCAACTGTAACGCATGAAAGTTACACAACGTGTTTGAGGTTTTACGCTCTCTTGGCACACACGTCAATGCGATTTGAACCGCTAAGGCTCACACACCTGGCCCGGCTTATAAGCATCCTCAATGTGTACGGGGCCCAAGTGTGCCCGGCGACAGAGCCCACAGATGCCAGGGCAAATGTATTATATTTTCGACTTTGTTGTTTGCATTTTTTTTTCCCCAGCTTGTTTAAAACTTGTATTTCCATACTCTAACCCGAATTAGATCCAAGACATTTCAATAGCTGCCCAAGTGTAAAATTTAACTATATTTTGAAATTCATGATCTTGATAAACGATCTTTAACTATTCTTCGACATCTCTATTTATTCATCGGGTGTTCAGCGTCATTTTATAATATTTTATATATTTTTTTTTGTATTTTATTTAATTTTTTATTAGCTTAAACTCTTTATATTTTCAAACTTTTCGATTTACAAAAAATTTTATATTCTGGATTATTTATTTTTTTTTATTAGTATAATTTTTATTTGTATTTATAAATTAAAATATTTTAAATTAATATTTTTAATTCAATTTTAATTATTTCTTTTTTTTTATTAGTTTAAATTTTTTTTGAATATTCCATCTAATTCAAATCAAAATATTTAAATTTTTTTAATATTTTATTTAATTTTTTTATTAGTTTCAATTTTAAATTGAAATCCATTCTTTATTAAAATATATAATATTTTTTCAATATTTTTTTATTATTTTATTCTTTTGCTAGTTTATGTTTTAATAACATTAATTTTTAATCCATTCTCTCTCAAGTTCTCAAAAAGTTTAATTTTTACCGAAATTTTGTCTCTTTTCAAGATCGAAGCTCTCCTAACCTATAACCTTCTGGTAAGGGTATATTAACTTCGTTGTGCACATGAGCTCAGCTAGAGTTGAGCACTTTGAAAAGTTTTTGACATTGGTGCCCTTTGTTGATGTAAGCATTTAATTCGTTCTATGCCGTTGGAACTCAAGCGATAAGGACGAACGTTTAGGACGCGAATGGTTAGATGGATGAATGGATGGATGGACGGACGGACGGGTGGGTGGGTGGGTGGTTAGTTGGGCAAGTGGTGAGGTGAGGTGAGGTGGCTGGACCGCTGGCAGCACAAGTTTTTCACCAGTCGATGAAAAACAAAAGGGTAAAGATACACACATGCAGTGTATAAACATATATGTATATAGACATGTATATACATACATATAAAAATATACATATATTATATATAGAAAGGGGACGCCGGCGTTTATCCTTATGCGCATTGCCAGTTATTGTTGCTGATTTCTTAAGTGGCTGCCTTCGAACATTTTAGATTGTTTTGCTATTGCGCAATAAATAAAGAAACACTTTTGCACAATATGCTCAATGATGAATCAGCCAGTTCGGCTTTTCGTGCATATTAATGGATGTTTAAGGGACTCCACTTTCAAGTTATCCCACAAAGTGCTCAAGGGCTGAACACTGCTTAACACATCATCAAATTCGGACTTAGAATTCATTTTGTTTTGCTTAAGCAGCTAACTTTAAGAATCGAGTATGTGATTTTACTTAAATATATTAATAATGAGTATAATATTTTAATTATTTTCCAGCTTTAGTCAAAATCTAAACTGATTTAAACTGATCTCCATAATTTGTGTGCGCCTAAGCCTCAGAACTAAATTCTAGTCCTTGATGATATTATGTGATTTTCATTATATTTAATTAACAATATATCACTCAAGTTCGAATATTTTGAGTGTAATCAATAGAAAGAATTTAATTTGGAATTGTGTAAGATCTTGTTGGGATCTATCAGAGAAAAGATGGTATGTAGATATACCTGCAATTCGTTTAATCGCCCTGCATATTGTATGCATATTATACTCAGAAAAGAAAATTAAAATAAATGAATTAAAAGTGAGTGTAATTAATAGAAAGAATTTAATTTGAGATCAGACTACCATAGCTGAGGCCTATCAAAGTAAATATTGTATATATATATATGTTTGCAATTTGTTTATTGGGGAAAATTAAAAAAAAACAAAAAAAATATTATTATAATTATTATTATAATAGAAAAAATGTAAAATCATGTAAGATCAAGCCAAGATCTATCTGAGAAAAAATCGTATATATGTCTGCCTATTATTTTATGTACATAAGTATTATATTCAAGTAAGAAAAGTAAAGATATAAAAACAAGTGTAATAGAAAGGCTGTTGCTTGAGATCTGGTTGCCATAGCTGAGATATGAGATAGATATGTCGGCAATTTACTTAAGCGACATGCACATTATATATATGTATCTAGAGCCTTAATTAATTGAACAGTAATTGACTGCTTTTTGTTCCTGCGTATTTCTCGCCATCAATTTCGTATGGCGCGACTTAATTGAGAGGCCCCCAAACAAATTACCAACTGGCGATAAAGCGATTCATCAATAATCGTAAGATCAATGACAGCGAGTCCTTTTCAATGCACATACATACATGCATGCATGCACACATGCAGAGATGCACACATGCAGACATGCATAATTGAATACATGCATGCATGCGCACATGCACACTTGCATATATGTACATATGTATCTAGACAGACAGCGCTTCACGTAGGGACATTTACAATTGTGACAATTTCTCACTCCCCATGATGCAAACTATGCAATTAATCAAATTTTGTAAAGCTCTCAATATGACAAAAGTGGAATTAATGATATATATACCCGAAGATGGGCACTCGCCGCATAGTGTCCTAACCACTTGTGGAGAGCTGAAGGGGACAAAAAAAAAAAAAACAGGAATCATACAAAACGAAACGAAACGAAACTGAAAACTGAAAACTGAAAACAACAAATCATCAATTGACAAATCGATGCGCATCACTAAAAACTCATTATTCCAATAACAGGACACAGCAAGCCACATTCTGTCCGGTTGCGCCGGTCCAGCGCCTGGCCAGAGCGCACACAGCTCGGCCAACGGCATCAACATAATCATCATCATGCACAGAGTCCGTCTGTCTGTTCGCCTGTCCGTCTGTCTATCTTACTGACTTCAACATC
The DNA here is from genome assembly GCA_035045885.1 of Drosophila borealis. Taxonomy (NCBI): domain Eukaryota; kingdom Metazoa; phylum Arthropoda; class Insecta; order Diptera; family Drosophilidae; genus Drosophila; species Drosophila borealis. The sequence continues at coordinate 3,675,442 of JAWNOR010000405.1, read as the reverse complement.
ATCACCGCCTCCGCGTCCACCTCCACCTCCGCTTCCACCACCACCGCCACCACCACCACCACCTTCAACTCCAGGAGGGCTGAGCAGGCAGGCAGGCAGGCAGTCAGGCAACGTCTTCAAAATCGTCGCATTCGTCATCGTCATATCAGCCGCTCATCTTGTAGTTGAGTGCGAGAACAGTGGTCATTATCTGTTCAGATTTTGTTGCCTTCGTATTTGTGACGACAGACAGACAGACAGCGAGACAGACAGACAGACCAAAGGGCAGCTGTGTGCGTGCGTCTCTGTGTGTGAGTGTGTGTGTGTGTGTGTGTGTGTGACAAGAACAGTGAAACAATTTTGTTGCTGACTGCAATCATTGCCAGGATCAGGGGCCTCAGACCGGGCACACATATCGCATCAAGTGGAGGCAAGTGGAGTGAAGAGCAAAGTTAAATCCACTTTGCCTCATTCGTAATTTAGCAGGTTAATGGCTAAAGGAGGCAACCCAAACTGAAGCTGAAGCTGGATCTGTAGCTGTAGCCGTAGCTGAAGCTGAGGGCGACAGGCGTTGTCCAAAACGATGGCCACAAGGAGTCAACAACAGCGAAATATGAAAAGGAAGAAAAAAAAATACAGAAAAAAAAAGAAAGAATGAAACGAAGCCCCAAACTAGAACTGAACAATGGTTGCGTCGTTGTGGTTCGATAAAAATGGCCTCAGACCTCGGGACAGCTCTCATCTCAGTCTGCAGTCTCCAGTCTTCAGTCTCCAGTCGCCAGTCGCCAGTCGCAGCTCTCGAGTCACAAGCTCTCGGTATCAGGCTGTCTGCGGCTCAGTTTAGTTTAGGCCGGCCTCTGTCTGCCAGCCGGCCTGCCCGGTCAGCCTGTCCATCCATCTATCCATCGAGCGAGAGCCAGAGAGCCAGCGTCCACCAGAGTCCACCAAAGCCACATACATACATTATTCCAATTCTGATGGTCATCATCTTTATCATTAACTTTTTGCCATCGACGATAATGCCCGTGTGCCAGTCCAGTCCAGTCCCATGGCCATGCGTACCGCAACGCCCCCGTTAACCAAAAGCAGCCCCTTTCCTCTACCCGCCCCCCCCTACCACCCCCCTAAACCCGCCGCCCCCTACTCTAGAACACCACACACTCGACGATTCGTCGTCGTCGTCGTCGTCGTCGTGAGCGTCATGTGAGCGACAATGGCGCAGAGTGAATTAAAAATACGAAAATGAAAATAAATCATCATCAGAGACGCATGTCAAATTCATCTCTTGACTGCGTGCGCTGCGACTTGCGACTGAGATTCAGATTGAGATTTGAGACTGAGACTCAGAATGAGAATGAGAATGAGTCTATGTGCCTGTCCCCATCTCTGTTGTTTCCGTCTCTGAATGTTGAGCTATGTCATTTGACATGTAACTTGATAAAAATAGTTAAGACAACAGACCAGCACAAACTCAAGATAGTTAATATTTCAGCCCTTCCACATGTGGTATGATATTTTTTCGCATGCGAATAATATCGTAAATCCAATCAGATCTTTGTATAATTAACTTATATCAATTCAATTAAGCTTAAGAGGCAGGTTTTAATTTGGGTTGAATCTTGTTTAGATATATTTTATCTATTTCTTATAAATATTGCATCAAAATATTCAATATACCCTGTAAATGAGCTTAATAATGTCTGTCTGTCTTAATATCTGTCCGTATAACCGTCTCGATAGCAGAGACTTTTCAAGCCAGCTTAAAAACCTTCAACGTTCTTCCGAAAATTAAAAATTAATATATCAAACTCTCGGGAATACCCCGACCTTGCCCGTGGTACGTATAAAATAAATTCTCTCAAGGATCATTGAAAATGACTTTGAAACTGAGCGAACGGAAAGCCAATTTACCACTGAAATTTACCAAATCTCTGAAACACGTATTCATACAGCTCTAATGTAGAGCTTTGAATATAAGTTTGAGGCAAATCGGATAAAACCTTAAAACAAAAATAATGTTGCCAGATTAAGATGCCAAATTGATCTAGAGGTTAAACCATGAACAAAGAGCCAAGCCTCGTGAAAATCGGTAGAATTTTGACCGAGTTATGGGGGTAAGAAATTTTTACCTATGTCTATATGAGGATATTTTTACTTATGTCTATTTAGGATATTAGATATTGTTGCCAGATTTAGATGCCAAATCGATTTAGAGGCCAAATCATGAACAAGAAGCCAAACCCTTTGAAAATCGCTTGAGTATTGACCGAGTTATGGGTCTGGCAAATTTAAGATAAATTCTTGAAAAGATCTTTGAAAATGAGCTTTAAACCGATCGGTGGAGTTTTCCAAATACCAGAAATGCGTATTCATTAAGTTCTTATTTAGAGCTTTGAAAATAAGTTTAAACCAAATCGGACAAAACTTAAAATTTAGCCCAAACAAATCTTTGAATATCAATTTCCACCGAGGAAGCTTGGATTCTGCGAAAATTGTGAAACATTTCTCAAATATTTTTCGCACAGATCTCCGGTAATAAATTTGAGCACGAAACGTCACCCACCAAATCTTTGAACCCCATTTCCATACATTTTTCGAAAAGTTGACAAAATTATAATGGGTATAAGACGTATTTATTTTAAAATGTTCAAGCTATAAACGCAAAAGTCAGTAAGAAATAAATTTGGGTGCCATGATTTATGAAGATTTTAAGAAAGCGAATAATACTAAAGCTAAAGGCAGGTCGAATATCTTTCATATTATATACATATAATCTATATTTTCTTACATATTTTCAAGTTTCGCTTCGATTCTCTGAGATCGCAGACAGATAAACAAAAAATTGTTTAAAAATATATATTTTACGCTCAGGGATATATCCCTTTCAGTCATTTTTCAAGTCCATACATTGTTTAATTTTTTTAACAAATGCATTTGGCTGCCAATATTTTGTTATAAAAAAAAAATATCATAATTCGACAGTGTCAACTCAAATCAATCATTAATAAGTATGAAACTGACAAGATTGTGACCCATTGGAATCTGTCTGAATGTAAGACTGTCTGAAAATGTGTGAAAAGCCGAAACTATCTAATCAATTGCCCAGGCAGCTTATGCTTGGGCCACTCGAAGCGACACACGCGTCCTGCCGAGATGTGTCAAACGTTTTATGTGGTAATTACCTGAACCCAATCTCCAATCTAACCCCAATGTGACCCAAAATCGTTCCGACAAACTGAGCAACCTAATCGGCTTAGAGCTAAGCTGATGCCGATGCTGTTGCTGTTGCTGAGATGTGGCTGCTGCTGCTATTGTCAAGGAAAACAAGTAAGAATGCGCTAGAGGAGTGTGCCCGACTGGGGTATACCCTGTACCTCGATATGCAGCAAACATTTCTGATGGTTCGGTTCAGGGGTTACCTTAGGACTTGCTTCATCAGCCTAGAATACCACAACTTTGAGCTAAGGTTTTGGTATGCATTTTGCTATGCAAATACTAATTATATATTATCTTTTCAATTTAATAATTCAATTCTTTTCCCTTCTGAATCTGTTTAAGATACGGTTCATGACATTGGATCTCCGTGCTCAAACTGATTGCAACAACAATTTACAGATTTCATTTGTAATAAAATATTCCCTCTCTAACTAAACCTAATTTCACACTCTTTTGCTAGGTAAGGATCAGAAAGTATATCAAAACAAACTGAATCTTTAAAAAAAAAAAAATAAGCACTTTTTCTTCAATAATTTTTGTGTGTAGAAACCAAAGCTAACAAACAGCTTTTAGGGCTCTTAAAGAATTAAAAATTTGCCTTGATCTAGTATGGAAAAGGACTAAAACATAATAAAGTATACAAAAGAAGCTTTCATATACATAAGAAGCTTTCATATTCCCTCTTTAGTAAATAGCCTTTAATTATACTTATAAAAAGAGTTAAAAGACAAAGTAAACAAATAGCTTTTAAGTATATAAACGAGTTACAAATTAGCCATAGTTTTAGCCAAGTTGCCATAATAACAGACTTTCAACCTTTACTAAACATACATATAAGAAATCTATAAGCTACTAGGATTTTTTCTTTCTAGATTTCATATAGAACCCGATCAATCAAAAGAGACAATATACTAAATACATTGTCACGACTGCCGGCTGCTGCCTGTTGTAAGTTTTGCACTTGATTCTTATGCCCTAGCTGGGACAGTTTTATGGCTACAGGGTATTAAAACTTGGCCATAACTATTTATTGTCAAGAGAACGCTTTGGTCCATGTGTGACAGACGCTGGACAATGGGCCGCGTGTAATCAATCAAAATTAGTTGTGACTTAGAGCCGGGCACAGTAGTGCATATTGTGACAAACCCGTGAGTCGAGTCGAGCCGAGAGAAGCAGCAGCGGAAGAAGAAGCAGCAGAAGCAGCCACATACCAAATGACATTGGCATTGCTAAGCAAAGCCTGCATTCAAATTTCAATTAAGACAACAGACACACACACAACACACGTTGACAAAGCTTTGCAATGGAACTTTAACAAAGTGTATCAAATTATGGCTAAAACTGGGCTGAGTTGTGTATCTGTGTGCGTGTGCCTGCATGTTTATCCAGATACAGATAAAGTCGACGGCGACGGCGACTCGAAACCCGCAATCATGGCGCTTAATAACAAGCTCCAGCTCCAGCTCCAGATCCAGATTTTCAGACCCAACCCCAACCCGCAGTCAACAGCAGCAGCAGCAGCCTCCCAATTCCAAGCCCAATCCCCATTCGCAGTCGCTGGGACAGCTGACAGCTGCGTGGCCAGAGCAATGCGATTCCCACAATTACGTGATTTTCCCTTTTTTTTTTTGACTTTGCACTCCAGTGCGTCCGCAGGACTTGAGCCAAGCCAAAAAAACCTGCTCAACTGTCTCTTATCGCTATCAGCAGGAGGATAGTTTGGCGATGCTTTGCAAGTAATTTGGTAGGTATATAAAAAAACGAACATTTTTTTAAGTAGAGCAACAATAAAGCAGTTGCTTTCTCTTACTGATATATTTGTAATATCGCATAGGCATCAGCTAGGCGATACGAATTCTTAGCTGTTGGCTGAAATGCCTTGATTTTTATTGGGCAACACTCTGGCAAAGATTCCATCTGCTTAACAAGCCAATTGACTGTCTCGCAGAAGAACCTTTGTCCCTTTAGCCGGGCGCATCATCATCTTTCTATCCACCAGGCGACACTTTTTCGATATGCCAGGCAAAACAATTGCTAACCAAGACTGCAAATCGGTTTTGAAGCGAAACGGTGCGAATTTGTTAGTCTAACCTTTGTTCACTGTACAGAAACTGAAGCCAAAAAAACTTAAAAAAAATTAATAAAGATGAGTCTGAACTAAACTAGATTGTTTTATACTCTGGCTTAAAATAAAGCCTAGCTGAAGACCCGGACCTAGCGCACCCTTTTTTTGTAATTAACTTTAGTACTATTCATAAAATATAATATCAGGCAGAAGCAGGAGCAGAACTAAGTGTCCTGTGAACGAAGCTTGTGTTTTTAGAGCAGGAAAAAGAAGACTTGAACGGGGCGATATATAGAGGAAAGAATTATCATATTTGACAAAAACTACTTTTAACCAAACTCGAGACTTGATTAAAAACTGATTAGATATATGATAAAATTTTTTCGCTTCTAATCAGGGCTTAAATTCGCTGAACTTTAGTTTTCTTAATAACTTTAAGTCATAATAGTTTAAGCTGCATATTTTCGGTCGTAGTATTTTGGCTTCTAATAAAATGAATATAAAATTTAAAGAAAATTATGAATAAAATAAAAAAAATAAAAATAATAAAAATAAAATAAATTTGCCGAAAGTTTGTAATAATAGTATATAGGACTGGGAATATTTTCGGTAGATCATTCATTCTCAATACTTAACTTTTCCCTCAAATATAACTAGCTTAAGCTGCAAATTTTTAGATCGTAGTATTATGGTTTTATAATAAAATATATACAACATTTTGCATCCAACAAAAAGATAACATTAAAAAAAAAGATAATATCCTTTTTAGCCATTTGCAATGTGTTCAGGACATAAAAAAAAAACTTGTATACAAGGCTGGGAATATTTTCACTAGAGCATTCAGTTTGGGAATATATTGGGTAGAGCATTAAGTTTGGGAATATTTTAGGTAGAGCATTCAATTGTCAACTAAAAACTGGATTAATTTCAACAAATTGTTTTAGATATGTATATGACAAAGCAAGCCAAATCTGGCAGCAAAAATGTGCAAAATCAGCTAGACGAAATGCAGGCGGTTGGTTGAACCAGTTACTTTTAATTTGTGGGTTCGCAGCACTTATCAAACGTTAAATATATATTGAAAGATAAACCGTGTGTGCATGCATTTAATCTATTATGCGCTCTATTGCCCGTTCTGTGAGATGCTTCTCGCAGCAGTTGGCAGCAAATGACCTTGCGTAATGCCAAATTGACAGCAGCCGCAAACAGCAGCAACAACAAATGACACAACAACAACAACAACAGAGAGAGAGAGAGACACATAGAGACAGACACACAAATGCAGAGTCGTTAAAAAAAGGCATTGGACATAAAAAGAGGAAAAAAAGTCTCAGGTAACCAATGGATTGGTTCAAGTTAGTGATTGCAGAGTTTAATAGCCGCATTATTACAGCCAAACGGATCCATGCAAAAACCATAAAAAAAAATGAACTTGCATCCACAGTCGCGACGAGGAGCAGCAGCCATTCAAAAGGTAAACTGCAGCTGAGTGCGGCACGTTCGAGTTGAGTTTCAGTTGAGGCAACACTCCCGCTGCCGCTCCACCAAAAAAAAAAAAAAAAGAAAACATTGGACAAGCGCATCGGGAGCCGCATAAAGCAGTTGCAACTGCAACATTAATGCGCTCCAAGTTAATGAATATTGTGTTTCATAGCCCCTGCCACAGAAGAAGGCCGAGTCGCAGCTTTTACAGCTTCCGACTGGAATCCGTTTGGATACTCCCCAGCGGGGGGGTAGGGAGAGCGAATCATTGGCGGGGGCGCGAGCGAAACGCTGCGATGCGATCTTCAAGCTGGCAGCTTGTGGCTCAGCAACTTATGGAGCACCGAGCAGCGAGCACCGCCCGTGGAAGGTCGTGCACGCCATCAAGAGATCACGACGACGACACAGTTGCGTCTATGATGTGTAGCGCCGTCTGCCACAAAACCGTGCCACACCAATGTGCCTGCAATCCAGCCACCGAGTGTAGGCGTAATTGTTTTATGTGTTGCCTCGCTTCGCTACGCAGCCGGAGCCAGCGAGTGCGCGGATCGAGCTCGACACAAAAATTACGAGCCGAAGCTGCTGTTGCTGCAGTTGCAGTTGCAGTTGCAGTTGCAGCTTAGGTGTGTACTCTGCACTTGGCGGGACGACTCGGCTTGCCGGGGCTTGCCTGTTCCAGAAGCAGCATGCCTTTTAAATTGGCCGACCGTACCGCCTACCTAGCTGGCCGACGCCGACGCCGACGACGACGTCATTGCCATTGCCACTGCCGAATGGTTGCCGGTTGCACTTGACTCGCGCCGCATGCTGCATGCTGCATGCGGCATGAACGAGCGACCCAAAACCCAATGAGCGCATTTTCAATTTTATGCTAATTAGTTTGGATTTTAGCCAGAGAGTTGTGCGATCGTTCGCGTTTGGCCCAGGTGAGAGCGCCCGCAGTGGCATAACCAAAGCCATTCAGCATAAATGTAAACGCCTCGAACGCCACCTGAACGTGCCTCAAATGAATGACTGCCGCTTACGCCCGTTTATACCTTAGTTGGCCACAAATTGAGGCCTCTTCAATCTACCAATTGGCAAAGGATTTTGCCTGCAGACTAAGCTCCTTCGATCTCTAATGCATCCGAATCAAAAACTATTCCCAAATAACTTCAGCTGGCAGCAACTCAACACTTGATCACAAGCAAATGGCATTAATTTCGAGATTTTGATGGGCAATCTTCTAATTTATAGTGATTATAATAATGAATCAAACTGAAGAATTTACAGGTAGCCAAAGTAGTAAATATTTTCTAGAAGACTAGCGAGTATTACCCCGCTTTGCTCGGACCAAGTTTTTAGTCACAAAGTATATACATATATTCCAGATCAGCATCAACAGTCGAGTTGATATAGTCAAGTCTGTCTATCCCTCTGTCTGTTTCTATGCCAACTTCTATCGTCTTCAAAAATTGCATAGGTCCACCTTTTTTTGCACGCAGTACATGTGTCTAAATCAGCCGGATCGGCTAACTATATCATATTGCAGCAATAGGAACGATCAGTCCAAATCTATTTTCTTGTATGGACAACTTTGTGTTTTTTTCATCAAACTCAACATTTACGAGCTTCACTCTTCTCACATATCCGAAAAAGGCAAAGAGTTCCGAAGATATCCTTACTTTTTCGTTTTATTTACATTTTAGACAATACTTTTGAACTCCCTACAAGCTGGAGCGAAGTTTAAATGAATTTACTGCAGCTATTGACAATGAATTTGAGCTCGAAAGGATGGTAAGCAAAAAGTTTCGTACAAACGTTTTCCGCTAATTTTCCACGCTTGCGGGTGAAACACATAAGAGAATTTTAGTAAGAATTATAGCTTTATAGCTTATACGGTTAGAACTGAGTTAATCACCAGTCCATCAGTCAATCAGTCAGTCAGTCAGCCAATCAATTAGTCAGTCAATTAATCAGTCAGTCAGTCAGTCAGTCAATCAGTCAGTCAGTCAGTCAGTCAATCAGTCAGTCAGTAAGTCAGTTTGGAAAAACACTTAGACATACTATATAGAGATTAGGATTTAAGAACTTTGAAAAATATATAAATATATAAAAAATAAACAATATATATGAGGTTATACTGTTGTGTAATATATTAAGACTGTGCAGTTGCGCCCACTGTGGGCGTGGCAGATAGCGAAATTATATATGACGAAATATATGTCCACAGTTAGAGCCGCAGCTCTTAAGGTCAATCCAAAAATATTTGAAATTGGAAAAAAGGAAAAAAATTAAAAGAATCTAGCGATAAATATATAAGATACTCTTGAGCTCCTTTAGAACAGGATATAAAAACTGCTTTTTCTGTAGACTAATTATATATATATATATATATATATTTTTTTTTTTAATTCCATGAGCTGGATAATTGCCTATAGAGCAATCCTTCAAAAAAAAGAAACGTTTGATGAAATACATTATTTTTTGTTGGCGTTTGAAGATGAAGAGCAAGAATTTCCTGTGAATACTGTCCATATTGCGCTGAAAGGCCCAAAGCAACAGCAACTTTAATTGAACCCAATGAAAATTATGGACAAGCAAATTTTCCCACAGATTGCCAAAGGTTTAACAATATTTTTTGTTTTCTTCTCTCATTTATGTTGCTGTTGTTGTTTTGTTTTTTGAACGTAATGAGCCTTTAAGTCAAACGTAGACCTGACAGCTTCAATGGCTTAAACGTAGCACAGAAGCTGCAACTAACCACAAATCACAATAACACCCATACCACACACCACACACACACACACACACACACACACAGACACACACACAGACACAGACAGACAGGGAGTACATCGTCTAGAGGCTTGATCTGTAGCCCAAAACCGAGGGAACGCATAATCATTATCACTCAAATTGGGGCCCCCTTGCAATTGGTATATGTGTATGTGGCGTGCTCTCGGCCCGACCAGAGACCAATTATATATCGAAAGCCAAAGACGAGAACCAAAGTTCTGAGGCGAACTGAAGATCATATGATCAGCATATTCGCATATGCATATGAGCTGGTCGCTAAGATACTTTGCATTGTGTTGGCCCCGGCACTTAAACGGTCTACGTACCATGAAAATGGGCAGGTCCGGTCCATCGAAAATCCCAATTCGAGTACCGTAACTTAAGCCCATGAATTAACCGGCCACAGCAGTTGATGAGAACCATGCTGTAGCCAAAGCCAAAGCCGAAGCTGAGGCAGATGCTGAAGCTAAAGCTGAAAAACCAAAGCCAAAACCGAAATGGAATCAATGTCCAGAGAGACGATGACCACCACGACTCCGCAATGTGGGATTCAAATTTCGCACGGCCAAACTTGTACATATGTACACTGAGAGAAAATGTTGGGCATCCCCCAAGCCCGATCTTCAAAATACGATAATATCGCTTTTGCTTGATCTAGGTTGGATTTTCAAGTACGATTATACTTAAATACATTTTTTCTAACTTTTTTGGCCTCGTTGAGCTGCAATTATAGCAAATATTTCAATTTTTATTTAATTCAAGAACTTATATATTTTGTCGAAGATATGTCAATATTTTTAATTTATAGAATATTTCAAATATATGCCATTAAGGACTTTTCTAGTATTAAGTAAGGATTTACTTAATAATCGAATTTTTAGCTGGATTCAGGCTCAAAACCTTAAAAACTTCGTATTAAGGAATCAAATTTTTCACCTCAGCTATCAGCTAAGCTTTTTCTCTCTGTGTATGCGTGTGTGTGTGTGTGTGTGTGTGCCAAGCGAGCGGCGGGGCCATGTTTATAACTTAGATGATAAGTGGGCTTCTGGACGCGAACATAGACTAGCGCCTCGAGATTAATAATAAGTACATTCGCTTCTGGCCACATCATTTTGCCCCGCGGCAAATTATAGCCCACGGGCGCTGATATTGATGCTGAAAGATGGTTTTTGCTTCTGCTCGCCTGTTCATATCAATCGGTTACATATACTATGAATAACAACTGTACATGTTGTTTCTATGCCCCATTAAGTAGCTAAAGATTATGTATATATAAGATTTCGGCCGATCTTTCCCGTGGGCAAAATATGAATGATAAGCTATCAATTGCAACATTGCAACATTTTGTTTTCCGACAAATCGACTTCCATCTCGTTTTAATCTACATATGTAAAATGTACAAATCCCCTCGATTGCGTGTTTATGCGAATTTAAAAAATTGAAAGATTCAAATTGTGCCAGGAGCAAGGATTTGAAAGATTTTATCTTGCCCCTGGCAAGGCCGGGTAGTCTTTATAGCCTTGTTAGTATGTATGTATTTGTGGTGCCTTATACCAAACGCAGAACAAGTTCAACATCTCTTTTTTAACAATTGCCCCCGCTGGGCAGCAAATTAAAAAAAAATCAACCCTTTTTTAAAAATTGACCTTCTATGCGATTCTCATGAATACAAGTTAATTCATATGCAAGTGTGTATGTAAGTATGCATGTAAGAGTGTGTGTATATATAAATATATGTTGTCTGATGCCAGACGCACATCAAGTTTACTTCCGCTGCATTGCAAATTTGAATAAAGCGCATTTTCAAATATTGCCTTACTATGCGATTCTCATGAATTCAAGTAAGTCTAATAAACTCAGTCTCTGTACATACTCTTTCCCTTATATACTTTCTCTCTTTTGTCCAGTTGCTCTCTCTCTCTCTCTCTCCTTTCTGTTACTCTTTCGATCCCTGTCTCACTCTCGTGATTTTAATGTATATAAAAGAGTCTGTCTCCTTTCTACTTACAGATCACAGCATAATGTACGTATTTAAATAAGAATTTGTCGTAAGATTATTTCGTCCTGAACATTATCGTCTCCTACACATATAGGCCGTAAATATCATATTCTTCAACCGTAATCGTAAGCAACAACCCTTTACGAGCTTAAAAGCTTACATATTATCAAAAACACACACCAGCCTGGCACCATCTATTGAGGTACTTTATCAACTGCCGCATAGCTAATGCACACACCCACATGCTTTAAAGCTACCCTTTAGCTAAGACACACACCAGTGTACAACGCAGACTAAACGAAATGCTTACTCACCCAACGAACTGGTCTAACTTAACGAATATGCGAAAGTCAACGAAACGTTGCCACTGTTAGTTTACAGGCTCGGTCGTCAGATTCAAAATACATGCGACTTTCGTGGTGAACGGACGTGTTTTTTTTTGCTGTTCTGTTGCCTTTGCCCCAAGTACTCGAGCTCTGAGTACACGCTTAGTGCGCGTCGTAGATTGTGTTTATTGTTGTGAGTACTGCTGGCTGTTGTTGTCAGTGTTGTTGTTGTTGTTTTCGTTTTGGTAATTGCCACACACACACACAGACGCACAGCTAAACAGTCATGAGTTGGAATCGGTGCGCGCGGCCGTGTGTGTGACTGTGTTTGTTTGTATCGCAACTGCATCTGTATTGTTCCAACCCGACGTGCACAACGTATTTTCGTTACGGTAATATTCGTACATATTGTACTATTTTCTTTCAATTGTTTTTTCTCGTTTGTGTTGTATTTGTTTTTGTAATCATGAAATGTTATTAGAAATTGACGACAAGACACGCTAAATTAATAACACAGCCCATACGTGACGTGTGTGTGTGTGTGTGTGTAGTGTTAAATGTATCTGTATCTGCAGCCGTGCATCCGCAGCAAGCGGCTGTGCTTAAGCAAGAGTTTGAATGAGACCAAGTTGGATGATTCTTATTGGATTGTTGTTGTTGTTGTTGCTGCCGCTGCTGCTGCTGTTGCGTTGCCGGTGAATGAACCCAACCGAAAAAACGCACAACAAACGTATGCGACGCTTATGTACAATATGTATCTGCGTGTGTGTGTGTGTGTGTGTGTGTGACCACAAAATGGTGGTAGAAGGTAGCAGCACTAAGCAACATTTCTCGAAATATTAACCCAACTGTGCACAACGGCATAAAGCCTCGAACAGCAACAACAATAGCAACAAAAACGAACGGGAAGTGAAGAAAAAGCCAAACGAGCAAAATGCGTCCAACGTTTTGTTTAATGTCTTTTTCACAGTTGCTTTTGTTGTTACAGCAACAACAATTAACATTTAAATACTGTCTCGCTCTCTCTCTCTCTCTCTATATCTCTCTTACTTCCTCTCCAGTTAGAACACACACACACATTGATAATTGTTATCTTATCAGGGCAGTTTTAATCTTTGGCAATCTGTTGCCTGCCATTGGCAACATTTGCGCGCAACAAAAGCAACAACAAGAACAGTGCTGCCAAAACAGCTGCATTTGAAATGAGCTGACTAACTAACCGCCATATAATACACATGCACCATTTAAATATGCATATACACACACACACACACACACACACACACTCATATTCACATAGCTTATTTACTTTGGGGGCCTGCATGCTACATGCATTACTCACGAGCTTTTTGCGTGTGCCATATCCGATAGCCGAGATACCGGTTTAAGGTCTTAAGGATTCGCAACTCGATGCCGCATGCAGAGGGGTGCGCCAAAAAGCGCTCTCTGCCGCGTCTGTCGCTGCTGTTGCGTCTTCTTCTTTTTCTTCTGCTGCTGCTGCTGCTTAGTCGGCTTCTTTTGCCTGTGCAGTGCTGCCAAGTTTGAGCGGGCGAAAGTTCAAGCTAGTTCTAGCAGTTAGGCAGCTAAGCAGCCAAAAGCAGCTACATTTGTTTTACTTTTGTAATTGCCAAAAATACGACTTTTTAAATATCGTATTTATAACGTTTTTATATCGTATTTATATCGGTTTTATGTCGTACTTGTATCGTGTGTTCATCCATTTTATATCGTATTTATATTGCTTTATATCGAAGTTATATCGGTTTCATATAGTTTTTATATCGTATTAATACCGTTTTTATATCGTATTTATATCGGTTTTATATCGTATATAATTATACCTTTTTATGTATCGAATTTATATCGGTCTTATATTGTATTTATATCTTTTTAAATATCGTATTTATTTCATTTTCATATCGTTTTTGTGTCGGTTTTATATCGTATTTATAAGGGTTTTATATCGTATTTATTCGAAAGCTCACAAACTGAGCACTAATATTATTTTAGTTTGTAATTAACCAGTTCCCACTTCAAAAATAATGTGTCGGTTTTATATCGTATTTATAAGGGTTTTATATCGTATTTATTCGAAAGCTCACAAACTGAGCACTAATATTATTTTAGTTTGTAATTAACCATTCCCACTTCAAAAATAACCCTCCAAGAACTCCAACGATCACTACTTATTTATACATGCGCAATGTCATCTAAGTAAAACAAAAGTGTTGGGAAACGTTATATGTAATCAAAATTGATTGCACCTTATTAACCAGCAGATTAACTGCCCTCTTCTATCGGTATGTTGTTTAAAAAAGAAACCGAAACTAGAAAAATTGTTTCAAAAAGCTTCTAAATTTAAGTTGTTTCGAACCAAATATTATTTATAATGCTTTCGTTTTGCTGACATAATACAATACGGCCTTTATTTAAAAAAAAAATCAAAATTTTTTTTAAATAAATAAAATTCAGTCATATATCTCATAGAGTATGCAATTTCCAAGCTTTTTCATCTATAAAAACCAAACAACGAAAGGAGTTTGAAATTTTAATACGCGCTCAGAAACGGCCAGATTTGGCGAAATGGGCAGCACTGGCCACAGCCTCTTAGCGCTTCGCAAACGAATCAGTTAAAAGTTCAGTCTTAAATTAAAGTTCGGCGCAATCATATGAGAATATTTGTGAACACAGCTGTACTGAGTGTTACGAGTATAGTACAAATGTGTGTACGAGCACAAATTGAAAAGAATACTACGAATTGAAATGCCACGAAACGTTATCAAAGACACTATCACATTGTCAAGGTGAATCTGCTGTGTAATCTAAGTGGTGCATACTTATGTAGATATGCCGAAAAAAAAAAACAACAAAAAAACCAAAAAAAAAACAACAACAACAAATGATGATGATTTATGGGCAAGGCGGCAACCTTCGCTGCATGGAACTCATATACGATTATATGAGTATATATATTTATATATTTATGTATATATATGAGTAGATTTACTGTACTCTTCAGTTACATAGAAGTGTGTACATAAATTTGACTAAAAGCTAAATGCCGGGAAAAGTCACACAAAGCGTTTTTTTTTGTACTTTTTACTCTTTGTTCGTACCTCTTTATTCGCTTCTCTTTTTTTTTTTTTCTTTTTTTTTTTTTTTTGTGTACCTCCATTGTTCAGGTTTTTGTTACTTCTGGAAATCTTGCATAACTTGGTAGGTACACACACAGCGAAAAGAAAACTAAATAAAATATAATAATAATATGTACGAGCGCACAAAATCAAATAATAACCCGACTGTGTCGTATACATATACATATGTATGTATATTTGTATATATGTATGTATGTATGTATATATGTAATCAGCATGAAACTATGTGTAGATTGTATAATTTGGTGTATGGGCGGCTGCTGTAATCGCCAGTAATCATTTAAGCCGGCGCCCATAGACAGCTACCGAAGCACACGACACACGCACACACATATATACACACATATATATATATACTCATGTATATACACATATTTATACATATTTAAATATATACATATGTATGTATGTTTGTGGCTCTCAGTTCAACACAAAGCGCTGTGTGCAAGCATCTGTGTAATCGTAATTGTCAGCTACGATATCTGAGCACCCTTTACGATACGATTTATATACGATATGCAAAAGGCGCACAGCACAGGCTGTTGATTGGCGGGTGAAGGGGGGCACATTTAAAAGCTGGGTTAGTAGTTCACCTGTTGATTGCATTGTCGGTCGCGACCGCACAGTGAGTGAAATTTGATACACACACAAACACACACGGAATTATCAATTTAACGGCGCTTTTGCAACTGCAATTGCACAAGCTATGCAAAAAGAAGAGGCACACACACACACATACGCCCAAAGAGAGACACGTTCACTTTAACCTCACTTCAATTAAGTTGGCCGTGACGTCACACGCACAGACAGACAAGGCAATATAATATATATATATACATATATACTTGGTTTCAGATAAAACCAAGTAGCACATATCGCATATTGTTACTGACATCTGCCCGTACAGTGGCCACACGATGACGTGACCAACTTTATGGTAGCTAATCACTGAAACTGCCACCATTTACGGTCGGGCCATTAAATCAATCAATATCGCAGCCAACTAAACGCTTGCCACTAAAGTTGAAGACATCCTAACATTGATGTGCCTATGACATTGTCACGCATCTCTCAAAGTCACAATTAATGCGATACATTTTGGGCTTGGGAGCCGGGCACAGTGCTTCGCAAAGCGGCAAAACAAATGACAACACGAGAGTTCACACATTTTTACTATATGAGAGTTCTATGAGATAGACTAAATATGGAGGGGTATCATAATAGCAGCCATACTGGAATTTAGTTAGGATATTCTCCAATCACATAGCACAAGCATGTTTTTGATAGTTCCTATGAGAGCTATTTAGCATGGTCATCCTTTTTGTGAGCGCAAAAATAAATCATTGCAAGCAACATAAATCGAACTACTCATTATCTTGTCCCATTTCACATGTTTCGAAAGAGGCAATAAAAATGAATCAATTCCGATCGTCCAACATTTTTATTGTTCCCAATTCTAACAAAAATTGGCAGAACTCGGTAGTAATTTAGGCAACTGAACGGTTCGAATTCCCGGCTATAATACAGGGATGTAGCATTGGGAAAAAACTGTTTTTCAACACTGGGAATAAGTTTAGCTGCTTAACTGATGTTTAACTGATTCCATTTGAAATTGGTTTTGTAAATCTTTAAAGAATATGTTGAGGCTTAAACTCTGCTTAAGGAGTTTATCAAATTTTGCAAATTAAATTAGGTTAAGTGCGTCGACAATTCTCAGTTTTATATGCAAATTGCGATTGCGATTTCGATTGCTTAAATTCGCTCAACTAATTCCACAAGCAATTGAACTTAATTAAAAGTGCATAGAATGCAATGGAATTGTCTGCGTATTTCTGAGAAAACCCTATGCCAGCAGGTCCGCTCGTTTCTAATGGACTCAGCCGAATGTGATTGGCCTTAAATGTGTTTCCATCTCAAATTTGTAAAACCTTTAAAACTACCGACGTGCGTCTTCTTTCATTTTTTTTACTATGTGTAATATTAGGAAACGCTATTCAAGAAATTCAATTCATGTTCTCAATTGCATTCGTATATGGCATGCAATATGCACGAGGACTGTTTATTTATAATTCCAGTCTCGACTTTCTCATAATGCATCAAATCGCAATATACAAACAATATCGAAGAGGGCTCCATTCATAGCTCTATGCGATTTGCCAGTTGTAAACACATTGCGCACAGTTCGAGTTACAATCAGTGTTGTCGCCAGCGAGTCTTTACTGTAGCCACCGCGGCATAGCGGCCACTTAGTGGGTCAATCCCCCCGGAGACGGGGGCAACCACTGTCATTGCTGTGGCGTCATCTTTTAACAATTAATCGATGCCAAAAAGTCGCCGCTCGCATTAGAATAAAGTAATCGGCAATTGTTTGACATACGCTGCAATTGCCTGAGCCACGTACATATGTATGTGCGCATGTATGTGTGCACATATGTCACATATGTCACATATGTCGCTTAGAATATGGAATTGTAAGGTCAGCCCGATGCCAATAGATGACGTAGCCACAGCACGCAATTAAAGATTCATTCGTCTCACTGCACAGATTGCCATTTAGACAGGGACATATGCATATCATTATAAATATGAAAAATAAGTAACCAGCGGACAGCGCGCGATTGGTAGATACCCTCTAATTGTGAGTGTGCCTAGACGGCTTTAAATGGATGCACATCATAGAATAATATGTGATATAATTTTCGGGAAATGATTCTTGGATAACTTTTGCCTTGTTATAAAAGATTGGAATCGAAAACTAAATGAAATCTTTCTTCTATTAATAGAAGATGCTAAATAGTTAGAGAGGTCTTCTTCCGAGAATTGAACAGATTAGACAGGTATCGACATCTTTTCTATATACTCATAGATATCCTGCTTATAGCACGCTTATAAATACATATGTACATATACATATATGTATATGCATTAACCCCATTTGCAAGCCATTTAAACTGATTACAGGGTATGAAAAAAAAAGCAGAGAACAAACGTAGAAGCATAATGAGAAAATATATCTTGGGCATTTCTTAGCGCATGCTCGTAAATAAAAACAAACACTTGAGCCGGCTGGGCGAGCTCTCTAAGTAGTAATGAGTACTATGCGAGCAGAGATCAAACAAAACAAAACCAAAAGCCACAAGCCACAAGCGGACGGGGCATCGAGACCAAGACACTTGGCCAGCTGAAAGATTACATTCGGCCAGACGAAGAGATACAAAAAAGAAAAAACAACAAGATACTTGAAAGTGTTGCGCAATTTATTGTGCGTGCGTACCAGAGACTCGCAGATAGATTTGTACGCATGCATGTATGTATGTATGTATGTACATAAAGTACGCGTAGTGCGTACTACAAATAATCACACGAAGTATTTGCCGACTCCAATTTCAATTTCACATCCAATTGGAATTCTCATTCCCAATCCAATTTGAAGCCAAGTCACGAGGGCCGCTGAGCACCGGTTTTAATCAGAGCCCGAGATACTAGCGTATTGTACAAGTGCTTTGAATTGGTTTATTTTATTTTATTTTTTTTTTTTTTTTTTTGATTTTAATATTGCTTTTTGCATTTAGTAGTTGGTCGAGCTTCGAAGTAAATCTTGGCCTTGCCTTGGCGCTGGCATAAATCCAGCTGGGCTACGTACAAAGTTTATGGGATCATCGAGCCGAGTAACTAACGTTCAAATTTTTGAGGAAACCAAAACCAGTTTTCTAAATGTGCTGTGCTGTGCTGTGCTTGACTCTCAAGTTCACTTGAGCAATTTCATAAAAGGCAAAATGAAGAGAAGAGGAAGAACAACACTGCTGCGATCTGTTATTAGATACATCACTAATTATACCCTATACAACAGCTAAATAGAAAGGCTATCACAGCGCAGAGTTTACCGTACGCAACATACAGGGTACTCCTTCAGTTCCTTATTCCGTAATCGATGCTTATCGAAATAGTTACTATCGATAGTTTTTAAAACTTATTTGGGGTCGTAAAGCTTTTATAATAATTATAATAGAGCAGTCAGTTTTGTGTCCACTTTTATATTCCTTCAATTAAAGGTTATTGAAAGAACAACTTTTTTTGTGAAATGCTATCGAAAATTCTATCGATTGTATTGATAGTGTTGTAAAGTTTGTCAGAACTCATTTAAACGCATCCTCTCTTTGTTTATCTGAATATTTTTGCGCATTTTCTGTTACACTTTATTTTATATCATAAAAGGACAACCTTTTTCAGAAATTCTATCGAAATTTCTATCGATATTATTGATAGTGTTGTTAAGTTTGTCAGGACTCATCTAAATGCATTGTCTCTTTGTTTATAAAACATATTTATGGTCGCTTTCTGTAAACTTTTATTTCTATTAAATTGTCTATTATCAAAGCAAACACTTTTTTCAGATATCAAAAATTCTTTCTATAATATTGATAGTGTTGTAAAGTGTGTTAAGACTCATTTTGTTAGATAAGATATTTTTAAGATTTTAGCTGTATAAATAATCCCTGCATACAAAAATGATTGTTTTTTCCTATTTCCCAGCAAAGTGCAAAAAATCATTTAATGCAGGGTATCTGCTATGCGAGCATCTTGAGGCGTTAGAGGCATAAAAAGCTGCAATATCATGTATCGGCTAAGCGAAACGGGATTTGTTTCTTAAAAAAAAAAAGAGAAAAAAAAGACCAAAACAAAAAACATAATTATTGATCGGGAGTGGAAGCTCTCACAGCTGGCGCTATGTCCAGAAATGGAGTTTACGGTCAGCTCAATGCCTCGACAAGGTTTCCATACATTGCTTTTGCAATATGCACGATCCGAAAACAGGCACGAGAAATTGCCAAGTCGCTGTACGATACAAATGTATCTTTTGCCTTTGTATTGTACGGTTAAGCGGACGGTACGGCTGTCCGGCTGTCCGGCTGTCCGACTGTCCGGGGCGATACGACGGGGCATGTGTTTGCCTTTATTGAGGTCGATTGTTCATTTATCGTCAATGTCAGTCATCAGTTGGGCTGCGTTGGGCGCGTGTTTTGTTGTTTTTACACATTCCCTTGCGTGTATTTTGTTTACAAACGCGATGCGTTCATTACAAGAGTAGAGCCAAGTGCAAGCAACCGGGAGCTGGGCCAGATCTGGGCGACGATTGCTACTCCGAAAAAAAAAAAAACCTAATTTAGGTGTTTCACAATACAAACAGCTGGAGTTTACATCTATCTTTCTTTTTTTCTCCATTCTTTTTGGCCATTTGCAGTGTGCTATAA
Organism: Drosophila borealis; assembly: GCA_035045885.1. NCBI lineage: Eukaryota > Metazoa > Arthropoda > Insecta > Diptera > Drosophilidae > Drosophila > Drosophila borealis. The sequence goes on along the minus strand of JAWNOR010000405.1, from coordinate 3,655,190 downwards.
ACACACAATTAGTGTTGGAAACATGTTTATACACACACACAACACACACACACACACACACGCACACCCATCAAATGGGCAGCTGCAGCAAAGTTAATCGATAAAGCTTGTCTAGACTCCATAGATTCTTGGTTGTAACTCTTGGCTTTTTTGGCAGGACTTTGTCCTGTTGCTGCCAGCGTCTGGACTAAGATGTGTATCTTAATGTGATCTATATATGTATGTATATTTGTGTGTGTATCTCAACTGCAAACTGCCGCATAAATCTTTTAATGCCTCTTTGTGTGTGTGACAAGCCATTGACTTTATGGCGCCGTTTCATGCGCCAAAACCTCAAATCTATAAATCATTCCGAGTGTTCAAAAATAAATGAGCTATTTTCAGGCTAATTCAAAGAGTTATGTTCAAAACTCGTAAGTGGAAAATTAAAGTTATGTACCAACAATTATTGCCAAATGAAAAGCCATTATCGATGCCCAATTACAAATTGTACAACTTTGTGTAAAGTCTTGCAGTTCACGGCGATTATTCGAACAAAAGCGGAAAGATATTGCTTTAACACAAAGAAATGGTTAATTATATACAAACTTATCTGTTTATAGGCCCCAAACGAACACGTGAAGGCAAATTAAAGAACTCTTTACAAAATAAAAGCAAGTCTTGGTTAATTGCTTCAATTGAGGCCAATCGAAACAATATGCCAAAGTATCTATATTAATGCTATAATATATAACAAATATACATATATTTCTAGTTTGCAATTGTGCAATCTCAAAGTCAAATAAAAATTGTGCAAACAGCAAACAATTTGAAGAACATTTCCAATTGCGTTTCTAATCCACAAACACTTCTTTGCAATGTTTATTTTTATGTTTGGCTTGGTTCCTAGTTTCTTTTTCTTTTTTTTTTCAGGGGGTTGTTAGTTAATAGATGTCAAGCAGGGGTGGATTGCATATGGCAAGGGTGGTGAATGTTGACCCCCCCCCTCCCTCCCCCTCGCGATACATTTGTACAATTTCTTGAACTAAAGCGAAAAATTAAACGAAGGGTGGCACTTTTATGTGATTTCACAAGGTTTTCCTTCGACTTCTTTTCCAGCTAAACGCATATGTGTATATATACATACATATACATATATATATATATATATATATTCACGCTTGATGTCTCGTAGATGGGCAAGTCGCTTTAGAAAATGTGGGGAACACCTGTCCCGTTATTTCAATGGGTTCCTGTATACATAATGCGCAGAGAACGTTTACATATAGCATATATGTATGTATGTGTCTGTGGAATCCGTAAAAGAAAACTACTCAGATATCTCTGCCAAATTCGAAACCTTTAAAAACGAAAATAATGTCAGTTTTCTTGGACATTATATAAACATATAGTCTACCTTTTCATCTAAACCTTTCATTATGAACATGATGTAAAGTTATCTTGGACATCATATGGGGTATGTTGAGGGTATGTTGAGGGTATGTTGAACATCATATAAACATATCTCGTTTAGGGCTATACCTCCTAATATACTCTGCCTTTCCATCTAAACTATTCAAAACAAACTTAATGTTAAGTTATCTTGAACATCATATAAACATTTATTATAGTTAAGGGCTTGGTGTTCTCAGATATCTAAACCTTTAAAAACGACATGATGTAAAGTTATCTTGGACATTATATATATACATACATATAATCTCGCTTAGAGCTAGACATCCTAATATACTCTACGTTTCCATCTTAGCCTTAAGAAAAAACATGATTTGAAGCTATCTTGAATATCATATATATATATATATATCATCTACATATATCTAGACATCCTTATATAGTCCACCTTTCCGTCACAGAGACCTTAGGAGCTAAGTAACCCAAATCGTATGTTTTCTAATATTGCCTTTGCATTCATTTCCCTCAATTTGCCACGTAAAAGTAAGCTGAAGTACTTTATCATCTTTCTATGCGATTTTCATAAGATCAAGAACAGATTTGGCAATTTTTGATTAATTGTTTTCATTAAGAGTATCTCTCACATTCGCTCAATCTTCCTTACTTTTTCTTTCTATATCAGTTTCTCTCGCTCTCTCTCCCCGTTGCGCTCTCTTACTCGCATTCGCTTCTAACCGCCTTTCTATGCGATTTTCACTGTCCCGATTAGCGCAGAGGCTTTAATATGAGTTCATTAAAGTATGCATAAGTGTCTATGAATATAATATTTAAATGTTTTGTTTAAGTGATTAAAACCCAGCGCTTTCCAACTGATACGCCCAACTTTAGCAAGTGCAACCTTGTCAGGATCATCTGTACTTAAGCAAAGAATTCTAGACTGTTTTCGAAGAGTGCAACTACATGGAAAGCGATTAACACAGTGGCAAAAGTGGCGCCTTGTCTGAATGACTGTGCGGGGTTTTGTGGCTTTCAATTTGCAATCGAATGGCGATTTCATGAGGCATACACTAAATGCGCAGCTACTCGTATCAAGGTGCACTAGATACTTACTCAAAAGGCAGCAAGAAAAAAAATGTACAACAAACTCGGTCAGATTTGCATGCAAATTGAATGCAAGGCAGTTTAGAAATGCTTCAAGTCGGTTAACAGCAGCTGCTCGCAACCCCTCAAACCCGATCGCCCAACCCCTCGAATGCACCCGCAACAGGGCAATCTCTGTGTGTTGGACTATTGTCAGCTACTATGGCGTTAAATATGGGTGAAAAATATTGATTTCATTGGTAAACGCGGCTCATGAATACCTATTTATGCTATATGTATGTACATCTATATGTATATTACATACACACATAGATCGAAATTCTGCATTCGTTTAACCATATGCGCATTTCATTACCGCACAAAAGGTACGGGCAAAAGATTAGCTATCAAGTGACCCAAATAGACACACACACACACACATTGCACACAATTCATAACCATAGAAAAGTCGACATACATACATATATGTATATATATATATATATAAATTACCTATAAACATATACAATATATGTGCACATATTGAGTACATCTATGGCAGAGCCGGAGGAAATAAAAATAATTATTTAGCAATTGCCTCGTTTTGCATTTTTCATCATTTGTGGCCCACAATTTCTTGGCCATGCCCTAATGAACAATAATAAAAGATTTGAGTGAATTTGTTGCAAAAGTGTGGCAAATATTGGGCAGGGGGAAATACACACACACACGCAGATGTGCTCATTTGAGGCCAAATGGATGGCAAATGCTAAACAAGAATTTTCCGCAATTTTTGGACTATTTCGTAATTTTTACCTGCTTATAAGGCATATGGCAAAATCAAGCACAGATGTCCCTCGGTTTCTGAAGTTGATTTTGTCCTCAAAAAGCATTTAAATTCCCGAAAACAAATGTATGCCCTGTACCCAACGCAAAGTAACCTAAGACAAGAGGGAAAGGTTGTGTGTCCTTGGCTTAAAAATGATTTTATACGAAAGCAATATTTTCGACCGATTGTTCCTATGGGATTAACACTATCTGGGGACAGTTCTGCGACAGTTTAGGGACAGTTTTGCAAATATGTGGGCAGGGCAGTTAAGATATTTTCAAAATGAGAAAAATGTTGCCGACAAAAACTCACCTTTCAATCGATTCTTCCAATAGAGCTATGTGCTATAGTGGTTCCTTGTTTATAAGATTTTATAAAGGTGTCGTAAAGCTATGCAATGTTGGGTCGGGATAGGTTGAAAAACAAAAACGGGTTTTCGTTTAATTATTCCTAGGGCAGCTATATGATATGGCGGTCCGATCCGGCCGGTTCCATTATATGTATATACTGCCTGCAACAGAAAGACGAACCAATGTAGAGATTTATGATAATATCTATAGAGACTCAGCTGTTAATGCTGAACAGGAATACATATACTTTATGGGCTCGAATGTGTCTAAAAGCCAAAAATTTCATGATAGGATTAAATACCCTCTATAAGGGCTTCAAAACCAGCCTGAGATTATATAGCCCTATTGATTTTTGGTATATACACACATTCAAGTGCCATCTTTAAGGCCTATAAATTGGTTAAAAATCTGACCATGAGCACCGAAGTTTTTAAAGGATACATTTTTCATAATGGGGGGTTAAGAACAAGAAGAAGAAGCGGTAGATAAGTATTATGTGTAAATTACGGAGGTAATTCCTAGGCTACAGGATAACTCCTAGTCGGACAATCTAGACCAAGCGAACTTTTCTTGTCCTAAACAATTGCATTCAATACTCCTTTCATTTTGTAGGGCTAAGAACAAAAAGAAGAAGAAGCGGTAGATAAGTATTATGTGTAAATTACGGAGATAATTCCTAGGCTACAGGGTAACTCCTAGTCGGACAATCTAGACTAAGCGAACTTATCTTGTAAAGAATTGCATTCAATATTCCTTTCATTTTGTGGGGCTAAGAACAAAAAGAAGAAGAAGCGGTAGATAAGTATTATGTGTAAATTACGGAGGTAATTCCTAGGCTACAGGGTAACTCCTAATCGGACAATCTAGACTAAGCGAACTTATCTTGTAAAGAATTGCATTCAATATTCCTTTCATTTTGTTATTGTAGAAATTAATTACACTCTAAAAAAAAACCTATAAAAACTTTAAATTCTTGCTGTTCTCTATAATTGCAGATTCTCAAACAATTTGGAGGCCGTTTCTAAATGCTTAACGGCTGAAGAATAAGAATTGCAAGTATGTTATGATTGCAAATATAAAATATATAAATAAATAATATGATGTTTTTTGTTGTAGATTTCTTCGTGCGGTTAATTGGCAACGATCTCAATGGTGGGCGGCTATGCAAAACTGATTTCCAGCTTTCTTCCACTCCAAATCCCCACAAACTCCTCCCCCCTGTCCAACCTAGCCGAGCGTTATAGAAAAACATGTCTGAGACAATTGCCAGCGAGCGCAACTCCCAGGCAATTGGCACTCTAAACGATAATCTTGAGATTATCCAAGATATTGTCGATAGCAGCGTATTGGACGAGAAGTGTGCCGCGAATGGCAAAGTATTTAACGATTATATCGCAGACGATGAGACGTTGAAAATAGTTGAACCCTTTGATAAGCCGGAGAATACGATTGACAATTGCAACAACATATTGGAGAAGAGTCCGCAGGACAGGGATAGCAGCAAGGCCAAAAAGTGCGTTACGTTTAATCCGAACGATGAGAAAATCCGTAAGTTTACCACGGGCGAGCCGATCGTTGATCAACAGAATCCCTTCAAGAATGGCCACATAGCTGGCCGGGATAAGAAGACGCCGCCGCCGGTGCCCACAAAGCGATCTACGTTGAGTGTACGGAAAACGGTTACGCAACAGTTGCGTGAACGCGAGCGCGAAAAGGAAAAGGAGCGAGAAAAGCTGAAGGAGCGTGAGCTCGAAGAGAAGAATCTAAGGGACAAGGAGCGCGAACAGCAAAAGAACGAGACGAACGCACGCAAAAAGAATGCCAGTAAAGTGAATTTGGGTGCTGATGAATTCATAACCACCGAGGAGGTACTTAATCAATCCAAATATGTTAAGACGTACATCAAAAATCCGGATGCTTACTTTGTATACGATCCCACGGTGCTCGCACGTCTGAAATTCGAGGAGCTGCGCGACATTGCCGGCAAAATACCCAAGCGAAAGCAAAACCTGGGCGCGCAGTCGTCGTCGGTGGGGAATCGACGAGATCCCAAGACGCATTCGAAGCTGTCGAAGAATCAAGAGGCTAACAACAACAACAACAACAATATTAATAAACCGAAGATACCCACTTTCAAGAAGTGCTCGAAACCAAATTATCCGGAATTGGCCAATCTGAAGATCAGAACTGGCACCGACTCCAACGGCGATTTCTTCAATCCCGCCGAGGTGACCAAAAATGCCAAAAAGTTCGATGAGCGCGTCAAAAAGCTGCAAATCAGCTCCGACGACGATCTGGACGACATAGACGGACCGCTGACTAAAAGCGAATCCAGCGACGAGCTCAACCAGCCGCCAAGTCCCGGCGTGCCCCAAGCGCCAAACGAAATCGCAGGCATGACAAGCAACGGGAATATTCCCGGCACCTTCACCAACACGATCAGCTCCGACGAGTTCCAGGCGTACTTGGAACGCAAGGGCCTGGCGCTGATGCCCAAGCGGGACATTAATAGTTCCACGCCCAAGTCGACGCCGACGCCAACGCCGACGACGACACCAACGACGACGCCGACACGGTTGAGCACATTCCAAACGGCCGAGGAGCGCCGCCAACAGGTGGCCGAATCCTTGGCGGCTCTGCGCAAAAGCAACACCAAGAAGCTATCGGTGCTGCAGCGCCTCTCTAACAGTTTATTTGCGACGCGGCGCAAGACCACGCCCAAGGGCGCCATACCCATGCCGCGCACGGTCTACGGCGACGTCGATGACCATAAGAAATACAGTAGTACGCCCGCCGAGATGCGGCGCATACTGCTCGAAAGCCAGACGAATGGACGCCAGCCGAATGGCCAGTTGAAGCAGGAAACTGGCCTGCAGCCACGTCCCGCCGCCAGATCCGGTGATTTGCTCAAACAAGCTGCGCCCAGGCCAAGTGAACGGAGTGCAGCGCCAATGGTCAATGGCACATGGAAGCCACAGGCGGAGAATGCGCCGTTCCAGCGCGTAGCGGAACGCCAGAGCCTGATACCCAGACGCGTCTCGCCCGAGGGCAATCTCAATCGCTTCAACAGATCGGCATCCATGGATCGCAATCAAATCAGATTGAATGGCCAACGCACACTGAGTCGACTGGAGAGCGTGGGCCAACGGCGTTCCGTCGCATCCTGCATGTCCGGCGATGAGCGCAGCAGCTATCCCATTGCCACATCGACGCCAGTGAGAAAAACGGTGGATCAGCAAAAGGGCGATGCGGCCAGCAATGAATGGGAGCAATTGCGCGCCATCAAGGAGGTGACCGATCGCCAGCTATACCACAAGGTGCTCCAGCAGCAGCAGCAGCAGCAGCAGCAGCAGCAGCAACAACAGCAGCAGCAGCAACAGCAGCAGCAGCAACAGCAGCAGCAACAGCGGCAGAGCGAGGAGAACATTTATGAGCATCTGCAGTCCAATCAGCTGATGAACGTTGCTCCGGCGCCGTACTTTGTGCGCGGTTCGCTGCAGCGCAACACCTTCTCCGGCATCAGCGGTCGCAATCGCCAGGTGATGATCTTGGACGGCACGCCTATTGGGCCAGCGCCAGTGCCAATGCCAATGCAAGTTAATGTGAGCAATCAACAGTTGCTGCAACAACAGCAACAACAGCCGCCGCCGCGCTGCCAGAGCGTTCTGGATGAGATGATCATGCCCAGCAATCAGTCGGCGACACGTCGCGGCTACGAGAGCGAGAATGAGACGCCTGTAGTTCTGAGGCGCAAGGAGTCGAGCGCGGCGCGTCGCATTGGCGGCCTGTTGACGCGTGAAGAGATCCTGGAGAAGGTGAAAGAGTTTTGCCGCAAATCCATTAATCGCACGCCGCTGCCCGCCGCCAAGATGCAGCCCATTTACGAGCGCCACAACAACATCAATAGCAACAAGAACGGCGCCGACATCTCGCCCGTCTCGTACGCCTCCGTGGAGACGCACAAGCGACCCGCCTCACAGCTGAGCGCCAGGCCGCAAGTGCCGCTGCGCGTGCAGAGCTTGCCGCGCTCTAGCTACGCGCCAGGCTCGGGCGGCACGAATTGTGCCTCGCCCATCTATGCGCACGTGAACAAGCGCAACAGCCTGCTGTCCAATGACTCCGAGCAGTATGTGTCCAATCAACAGTTACCGATTCAGCGCTCGATGCAAAATCCTCAGTCGCTGCTGACGCTTACACCCACGGAATATGTGCTCATCCAGACGGAGGACGGCCTGCAGGCTGCCAAGCTAATTGACTATCACAATAGCAGCCTTTACATGCAGCCGCAATACATTCGCTCCAGTCCCCAGGGCTATGTGCGCATCGAGGAGCTGGCACTGGCGCAGCAGCAGCAGGCGCAGGCGCAGGCACAGCAACAGCAGGCGCAGGCTCAACAGCAGCAGGCGCAGCAGCTGCAGAATGGCCGTGGGACGCCTCTTATACTTGATCGTTCCGGACAGCAGACCAGTCAGATCTATTGGACGCCGCAGCGAACCAACTTTAATCAGATGACTTTGCAGAAAAGTCCACGTCGCGGCTCCGAGCGCATGTATCCAATCCCAGCGCCCAGATTGCACATGCCCCAAAACTATGTCCTGGCGAACGGCCAGCCATATGCAACTGTTGTCCCGGCGCCAAGAAACCTGTTGCAACACTGCAACAGGCAGCAATTGGCGCGAAACACATCTGATTGGGATTGCAGCTCCGAGGCGGGCGAAATAAGGCGCATCATGGAGAAATCGTTGTAGGGTAAGTCTAACTTACCAAACATTTGGTGCATGCACTTAGAATGAGCACCAAAATTGTAATTTTATCAATATTCAATGTCTTGCATGTGGGCATTTTGAGTATTTTGCCATGTCTGCCATTTTTAGCCCAAAACTGAATTTGCCAACAAATACCACAAAAAATACCCAAAGCCATGACTTTATCGACTAAAGTTATCGATATCGCAGAGCAAACCACACATGCAAGCGTGCGCTTGTTTGTATCTATGTTCGTGTAGTACCAACACAAAGGTTGAGGCGTTTAGTGAATTGCGACGTTCGCTTATATCTGCGTCAAGTGCAGACAGTTATTATCTGTACAGAGCAATTGTCCAAAGATTCAAGGTCTATTGCTTATCAGGCGAGAGGCTGATAAATCTGAATGGTGAAACAATAATACATATGTAAATATACAAGTGCACTCACACACATACATACATATATGCATTGTTTTTAAACTGAATTGGTAAGTGTGAGTTCAAAACAAACAAATTTGTATATGTATGTGTACGTATATATGTTAATTTGCACAACAAATGTACGAATTTGCGTAATAACACATACGTACATATACCGTGCTGTTATGATATGTTGCTAATTCTAACAAAACACCGAAACGAATTACTTAAATTTCAACTAGACCTGACAAAACATTCAAGACACTTTTCACGCAAACGTACAATATATTCCCAGGTAATGTTAGATACGTATGTAGTCCCGAGGCCCGGACAACACAGCACTAAATACTTTTATGTAGATACATACATACTTTGGCCTGCATATACCCACGCATGCATGTATGTGTATTACATGTATATGTATAATGTGAGCAACAGTGTTGCCCACTTAAGCAGTGAAAAAAAGGCTAGCTTCAGCGAGTAAAAGTTTAATTAGAATGTAATTGCTTTTATGTTTAAAATTAAGCTGTTTATTGAGCTTTTTAAATGTCACTTTATACATATGTATATGTATCTATACTTTTCAACTGTAAGCTTATATTCGGCAAGCTATAGAGACATAGATAAACTCACCTTTAAGATAGGCCTTAAAAAATAGCTGAAAAAAAGCAAGTGGTATTTACATAAATATGTATAAAAAGTCAATAGAGATGCTAAATATGCAATTTTTTAATAATTTTTGATAAGACATAAAAAATTCGCGCAACTTCTAAAGAATTCCGGCCAGATTTGGCTAGAAAATAGCGCAATTGTCAACTCTGGCCAGCAATGGGTAATGCTATTGACGCATCGGCTTTTCTATAGTTCTAGAGCGCCACGAAGGTCGATACGAAAATAAAGAATTCTTGTATGCATTTGCAGAGAAAGAGGCCACCAGCCCAGACAAAGCAGCATGGACGAGAAGAGCAGTAGCAACAGCAGCAGCACAACCAAAGCCAACGAGCAGTCGCTACCCATCAGCACATCATCATCGTGGACCATACTGCCGGCAGAGAGAATCGAGATACTCAACAACAACAACAGCAGCGGCAGCAGCAGTGAGGAGTCGTCGTTATCAGCAGCCCCTTTAACTAGAGAGCAACGTGTGGAGGGGGAGCGGGAGCGGGAGAGGGTGGGGGAGGACGAGCAGGCAAATGCAAGGTGAGTCTTAAAGAAGACTCCCAGAGCGATGAAGCAATAGAGACTATCTTAAAATCCTTTGAATCCACAGAGGCAAGCTCGTCGAGGAGCCAGATACCCAGGCCGAGGACGTCTCGGACGGCATTTCGATAATTAGCGACTGCGAAAGCACCGGACGCATTTCCCCACATCCATTTTTGCGTGAACATCTAAACGAACTCAATTTTAAATACGATTCCGGTCACGAGCTGCCTCTATTGGGCAATCTACCGGAGGACATCACCGTACAGCAGCTCCGTGAGCGGCGACGCGTCCAGTTAGAATTGGATGATGCCCTACAGGCTGAAACGTCGTCACCTGTTGTGCGTCCGCAAAGCGAGTTGAGCCAGCCAACCCAGGCGGGCTACCGCCTGCCAACGCTGGTACAGAGCGGCCTGACGGCTGTATTCTATGTGGGCGCCACGCTGGCTATACTGGCATTTATTGGCCGGCTGCGTAATCCCGAGTGGCAGGTGCTCGGCGGTGACAAGCCCCTTGCGGAGCTGGAGCAGCGTCTGGTTGAGCTGGAGCTGCAGAATAATTTGATGCGGGCCGAGATTGACATCATATCCAAGCAGTTGCATTACCTGAGCTCGTTGGCTGACAGCGGTCAGGGCCAAGCGCAGGCGCAATCGCAGGGCCGACGGGCAAAAACATTCAAGGCCTGGCCTGGCAATGGCAACTCCGTGGATCCGGTAGATATAACCAAAGCGGATCTAAAGCGCCCGTACAAGTGTCCCGATGGCCAATATGTGGAAATCGCTGCCATGTGCATGGAAAACAAGCCGCATGCCGAATCTCTAGCCGACGAGATTGGTAATGTGGTCAACGATGTGCTGCAGCAATCGCAAGCTTTTCACAACTTTGAAAAGGTCACCGAGCGGCTAGGCACACTCGCTGGGCAGAAGGATACCCCCAGCGACAGTCCAAAAACCTTTCATGCACATGGCGAAAAGATGCGACCACCACCGTTAGATAACAACAGTCGCGGACCCGTGCCCGTGCACGTGCCACAACCGACATTTGATGGCTCCAAGGAGCGTTACGCAACGAAACATAACCACAAGCGCCAGGAGCACTCGAGGGAGCGTAACCGATATAAGAGCAGCGAGCACGATTCGAGCAGAAGGCATGCCGACAAGTCCAAGGAGGAGCGCGGCAAGAAGCGCCATGGGGGGCACGACAATGATAGCGGCAGCGGCGAGTGGCACGAACGCATGATGCAACATCGGGAGCAATCACGCCAGAGGCACGAACAGAAGCGCAACAACAACTGGTATATTGAGCGGGGCGGCAGTCGGGAACAGATACGTTCCGGCGAGACCAGACGACGCTAAAAACGTGACCAGGGCGTCGAATGAATGGGCGGGTATGGGTGGGGCGGGGTATTTTGGGATTTGACTGGCTGTTGTTTGTTTTTATTATTTTTTTTTCCGTTGGTTTGGGCTCGTGCACACATATTAAGCCCAAAACAATATTCGAAGTTCTTGGATTCTTGTGTAATTGTTGGTACTATTACGAAGTTATATGCAGTTACATATATATATATATATATGTATGTATGTGTGTCTATTGTATGTTAATGTAATTGCTTGAATCGCATCTCGACCTACAAACATCAAATGTACGTGCTTAAATATATTTATGTATGTATTTTATCCTACGACAGAACACGAAACGCTATTTTGTGTGAGTACCTTAACTATAAATCGAAGAGAAAATAAAATAAAGTAAACGAAAAAAAAATATATAATATAGAAAAATACATGTTCGAAAACGTGAACGTTTCTGTCCTACCAAAGCTGAGATCCTTTCAATATTCTAGGGTAACCCAATTTTTATCCACTTTTAATTATATTGGGCTTTTCAATTGGTATGGCGTTCCTTGATTAGTTTTCGCTAAAAATAAAATATACATATTTGTGATATATACACCTACACTACTAATATTTTTTTTTTTTTTTTTTTTTTTTTTTTTGGTAGACCATAACATTAAATTATTGTACCATATTAGATATTCCTTGGAAGCCAATTCATATAAATATTTTTGTATGCATGTAATTCCTTATTGTATATCTGTATCTACATATATGTATGTACCTTTATGATGATAAATAAATAAACCTATCTAAACCTAAATAGTCAAATGCATTTCTTTCTATTTCTGTTGAAATTCTTATATAAAATATACTTGCACATGAATACATCATATATCTTGGGGGCAGGAACATGCCTTTTGTCCTTTGCAGGACGATTTTTTTCTTTTTTTTTTTTTGTTATGTATGCACTTTCCTTTCTATGCGAAAGTTGTCATCGTCGTCGAATGGGTGAAAACCTTCGTTGTGTTGGGGTTGTCCTACGATTTTTTACTACGGCCGTAAGCTTTCGATATGCACATACATACATACATATGTACGTATTTCACAAAGTTATGCGTGCAAGCATCGCTGTGCAGATGTGGTTGTGTGCGTGTGTACAATAAAAGCACCCAATATTTTGATGATAAAACAAATTTAGCTATCGTAGCTGTCAGGAAAAAGCACAAAATGAGAAACGCCAACAACAGAGAGAAAGAGAGCACCACGACAAGCAAAGACGTTAAAACAGCTTAGAGCACTCACTATAAACGCTCGTGTGCCAGTTCGTGAATACACGAACTACGTGTGCACATCGTTACGAATGCAGTTATGTGTGTGTGTCTGTGTGTGTGCGGGTGTATAAGCGCGTATTTGTTTGTTGCTGGCTGACTGAGTTTTGCGTTCGCGCGTCAATTCAGTTTCATTTCAGTTACTACAACGATTTCAAGACCTACGGACGTTCTACACGGCGTTGGTAGCGCGCGCTGCAATTAAGTAACGGGACAGAGCGTTTGAAAAATACAACAACAATATAAACAAACAAAATCAACAAACACACAGAACAATAGAAAAAGCAATTGTAATAACTAAGCCGTATTACACAACTCGCCAACTCTCGCCCATCGTAAAAACAACGACGACAAGTACATCAATCAACAAAATAAATACGTTTGGTACATGCTAAATAAATATATTATTGTGTTGAGATACCAAAAATATGCATTCTAAGGCTATGTAAATGTTAGTTATTCTCTATTTTTTTTTTTTCCTAAGTAACTTTAATTTGCATTACAAACGCGAATACTATGTGTGTACATTCAAATGTTCATACATACATATGTATGCACTGTGTACATTGTGTGATAACTAAAAAATGACAATAACAAAACGCATTGAGATACATACATACATACATAGGAGTACACAAATTTCGAGTCCGAATGTCCCTGTCGGAGTGGCATTCAGTTTCCGATTTGACTCCATTTCGTTTTCGTTAACGCTCAGTAGGCCAGTGGAGCTTGAGTTCGTGCTTCGCCCAGCTGTTAGACTGCCGCCTCCCTCTCACTCTCAGTCGCATCATGTCCCAAAAAGTACCTCCCCCGCCAGAATGACTTCGGACACGTTTCATCAGTCAAGTATTGTGTTTGTGTGTGTTTTTTGTCTGATTTTTTTAAAGTTTATTTATTTTTTACCTATTTGTTTCCCGTGCACAGCAGCTTTTTGGACGTCGACACATATTCAGACATACACACGTACATATTACAAATCAATTGAATAAAACAAGTGCGTCCTCTCATGCTCTTCCGCTCACCAATGGCCTGCTCTCATTTCTCGCAGCAGTTTGTCGTCATAGTCTGCACTCAGCTGTTAGCTGCGACTAGCTGTTCGTAAATAGATACATACATACATACGTACATATACATTTACGTACATGCATATGTTGTGCACCAGAAAACGAATTTCTACAAACTCATATTATGTACCCAATTCGATTCCGATAAACTAAATATTCGTTTTAGTGAGTTGGCAGTGTTGAAAAGTTCGTACAAAATGTATGTAAAGCATATGCATACATATGTACATATGTATGTGTGTACGTACAAGCGTTATTTGGCATATATTCGTGGGCGAGTGAGTGTCGCAGAACATGCACAGACAAACATATCTACAAATGTTAAATGTCGTACATATGTACATACAGACATACATTTGTTCATATTTACGTATTTGTCGTTTCAATTCTCATGTGTGCACAGATAAAAAATCATGTGCTTTAGTTTTGCTGTCATTTATAGTACGTACATTTCTACCTACATACATACCTATACTTGTTTATTTGTGGTGCACATGTACATACATACATGTATGTATGTATGTATGTTAGCATATAATAGACCAAATTAGCAGAAACGAATAGTTTTCATTGTGAATACGTTGAATAACATCAGCTGTTTTTCACTACGCTTTTGCAAATAACGTGCGTGCGTTCTGTTATTGACAACAAGCTGAGAGTTTTTTCTATTTTTTTTTAATGATAACAAAATAGTATGAGCAAAACATTTTTAACTGTGGCAAATTGATAGAAATATACCGCGGCACAGTGGTAATGATATGAAAAAGTATGCCCAAAAGAGAGCCCATGAAAAGCATACAAAACGCGCGCACACATATGTATACGCACACAGCTGCAGCACATGCAAACGCTGTCAGCTGTTTTGTGTTGTTATGCCAAATAGCTTCAGCAAAATTTTTGCTTGCCTGCTGATGACGACGATGCCGTTGCTCCTGCGGGAAGTGAGAGGAGGGCACATTACAGCAAAACGTAAATAACCAACAGCCGTTTGTGGGCGCAGAGGAGCGCGACTGTGGCTGCCTTAGTCTGTGCCTCTCTTTGCGTGTGCGTGTGTGCGTGCGTGTTTTTGTGTCTTAGCATGGTACATGCTCTTTGGGGCAAATGAGAGGCAATAGACAAGTCAGTGAAAAATGTTACCCGACATATCGAGTGAAAATTAATTTAGTGTGTTTACGATCTTGTAATATTAAGTACTTGTGTACACTCAGGTGTTTAAACATACGTGTGTGTGTGTGTGAATTTGTGTGGTTTAGTGTCGCTCAGCTTTTAAAGATGTGCTAAACGGCAAATAACCTAAAAGGAATTATGCAATGCATAGAAAAAGGCTTGCGCTTTACTGTTCTTTTCTTTTTTTGTAAGTGAGAATATGCACACACACATGTACATATATACATACATAATGCTAACATCCAAGCAATGTTAGTATGTATGTAATGCAAAAGTGCGACGCTTAAGATCAACAACAAAAAGTTCAACGATAAAAATAAAAGCAATATTTTTGGGATATGCATAAATGCACACATAATTAAATACATTTGTTTAAATATGCAATAGTTCCTTCACAATAATTTGTATTTATGTAATCGTCAATCTTTGCTCTTTCGTGAGAGCTCTTGCAGCTCCCAGTTAAAAAAGTGGAATTTGATGTTAGGCATCAAAGTGCAACAACACGCGGCATACATGCACACACACACACAAAGCGTGATGTAACAATAACTGTTTCTGACAGTTACACGTGAACTGGATAACTTACATACATACATATGTATATACCCATATTATTAGCAGCATAAAAAATAAACAAGGACAAAACAAAACTAAATGCACACAAAAAAATCCCCAACAAAGTGGCACAAAACAAAATCAAACGTCCTCCCACTTTGCATACATATCTACACATACATATGTATGTACATACTAGTTCGTATATATGTATGGTTGTACGTACGCTCTAATTACCGACAAACAAGCAACTTGAAGGCCACTCAGATCCGTAGACGCACACGCATACACACACACATACATACATACATATATGTAGATATGAGAGTGGCAAATGCCCTAGCATACCTGCCCATTATCACTGCGTATTCATAATCGTCAGCTTAAGAGTTAATTAACTTAAAGCCACCTAATTGGTGAAACCAGAAAGCAACAACAACAACTACTCTAACACTTTTAATTGACTGCACGACAATGTCATAATATCACGCAATTCCAAAGCTAACACATTTGTAAACACTTTGTTGTGCCATACGCCATAATATGCCATATTCCACATATCGGTAATAATGCAAAACTTTTCTAGACCGCAGAAAGGAAACAAAACAACAACAAAAACTATGCAAATAAGAGTGCCCAACTAGGCGGTACCCTGTGCATGCCGCAAGCTGTGCACTTTACTTGGCGGCTGTGCTTTTTCTTAGCTCAGCTTATACAATATATATTCCCTTACACTTCGTTTGATGCTGATCATGAATATATATATATAATTATATATATTTACTGGTGTTCGTAGATGCGTCCTTCTGCCTTCTTTAGTCAAAACCAATATACCCTGTCTTACACATTTTCAATGGCTACAGGGTATTACAATGCACATGTATGGAAATAACAAAGAGTAGAGTACAAAGGAATAGCAGAATTATAAAAAATTCATAATTTTACGGTACAGTTCGGAGTAACAGCATAATGCTTAAATAAGTCTTCATTTAAATTCAGGCTCTTTGAGCAGAATCTCATAACATTAAATTAGATTAAATATGGATAATTTTAGATTCACGCGAATTGATATTTAATTTGTTTCTAATAACCTTATTTTTAGTCACACAAAAGCAGTCTATTGAACGAAAGATTTTAGAGTATGAGAGCATTCATAATTGGAAAAAAAAGACAAACCGTTATTCAAAAGCGATAAATAATAGGCGAATCGAATAGATAAGATGTCGACGCGTTAGCATAAAATAATTTGAGTACATTTTGCCTCGATAACAGAAAAAAACGTGGCTTAGATTCTGGTCATGGGGAACTTTTTCCGGGAAATGCTTTTATCTAAGCACTCATTATATGACCTATAGGGGGCGCTGCTTATAAACGCAAGCAAACACACATTATACGCTACAGTGAAGCCTCCATGAATGGACAAGTTGTGCTCAGCAGACATCTTTAGAATTTGTTTATTCAAATTTTTTATTTTTCCAATACTTTTTGCAAAAATAAAATGGCAGAGAGACAACGGATTATATCCGAACTATCCCATCTATTGTATCCGATATTTCTGGAACCAAAATAGAGTATTTCCATTGCCATAAATTTCCATATCATGTTCATCTTGGATCAATATGAAGTAATTCCTACAAATTTGAATAAATTCTAATTAAATATTTGACATTTTTTGTTAGATAGGACAAAATCAAAATTTATTTGAAACCCTAGGTGTCCGCTCAAGCGAGCTTTCACTGTATTATGTAGCTTTGAAGCGCTGCAGGTTCGTTGGTTTTATAAATAGAACTTTGCTTGAAGTATTCTGGGACATATGTATATGAGAATTTTGGCAATTTGTTGCATACACCAACTGAGCAGATAATCATCATCATCTAACTAACCATCCATCCATTCATGATAATGATGTTGGCTATGATGATGAACAACATTCCAGCCAACATAAAATGCCATGTGAAAGTAAACACAACAACATCTGCGCCTCTCTCGCTCGGCTCTCAGCTATCGCTTTCCCTCTCGCACTCTTCTAACGGCTGTGCCATCGTCATTGTCGTCGTCGACGTCGTCGTCGTCGGCGGCGGCGGCGTCGTCGTCGGCTGCTCTTTGCCACACAATAAAAATCAATAAAATCTGGGCCAACAGTTTTTAAAGGTTGATTTAAAAGGTATGACGACGCCATTTTGACCCAACTCTGAATAGTTTATATATATACTCACACACACAGACACACGGACACGTACGCATCGTGTGTACACATTCGCATATAAATAAACAATAATGAACCGCCAGCCAGCGTCCGGATATTGCCTACCCAAAGGGTTTTTATTAATTAGGAGCATCTGGCAACTCTGCCAAGATTTGACTGCATCTTGTGTATATGCGAGTATCAATGTACATGTGCATAAATAAAAGTGAAAATTGAGCTTATTCAAGTTCACACACAGACACACTCATGTACACATATACATATGTATGTATATACATATATATCACATGCGGTGCATCGCACTTATACACACATACACATATAATTTCAGCAAGTGCTTCTAAAGGTACCGTTAACGGTTGAATGGCAGGGCAGCTTGTATAGAGTTGTAAAAGGATTGATATTTGCTTGGGCATTCCAGTGTTAACAACATACATCAGTCTCTCTGAGTCTCTCTCATTATTGGGCAAGCCTTTGATAGCTAACGATGGGCCCTGCACGGCTGAAGGTCAAATAGAGATAAGCGCAACTCAATGACAGACAAAAGACTGGAAAAGCTTTAAGCAAAAACATGCTAGTCTTAAATAAAATTAATGGCGAATTTGCATAAATACGAAAAAATCCAGCAAAAATATAAAAAAAATAGATATACATATATACACATATATATTTATATATGTGTGCATGTATATATATATTATATTTACGTAGATTTGAGTACTATTAATTAAAAAATTAATGGCAATTTTTAAATGAATACCCGTAATACATAGCTACACTCTCTATATTACTCCAAGTGTTAGATTTACTGGAGTACTACCTCCATACAGTCGTTTCTATTAGTAAAATAATTAAACACCGTAATTTACAGAGTTCACGCTAATGAGCCTGGTAACGTTAACTGAAAGTAAATGATTTTAACTATTTTACGTAAGATACAAAGTTGTTCTATACGACTGGAATCCACCCTCATAGGCAAAATCAGAAATCTGGATATTATTTTTTTATCGATTTGAAAATAATGCACATTTAAAAAAAATGCTAAAAAACTAAGAAATGCGAATGATGGCAAATATTTAGCTTTGTCTTTCATTTAGGTGTCATAGTGTATAGGCAAATCGGCGTGTGCTATGCCTACGAATGTACATGTGCATGCATGTGCATGTGCGTGTGTGTGTATGTGTGCTTATTATTAAGCTAAGTCTCCTACTGGGTTGAGCTTTGAAATGTGCGGCCTTCAGCCAGTTCGCGTCTTACGAACACACATAAGTACAAATACATATGTATAGATATATTCAAGCATATACATATGTTTATTTACATATGTATTTTATATATATATATATGTAATGCATTTTACACAGCTGCAGCAGCAAAAGCAAAAACACCAGTAAACTGAATGTGTATGCGTATGTGTGTGTGCGAATGTATATATATATATATATATATATATACTCGAGCGTGGCTGTGTGTGCGTGTGCTTGAGCACCCTTTTAAATGTCATTGCGCATACGCACCAGCAACAACAACAACAACAGCAACAAGAGCTGAACGGCACTTTGCTCTTTGCGAAAGCTCTCGTCGTCGTTGCTCCAGTTACGAATTGCATTTCGGCTTTCGCTCTCACCTGGACTAGTTTTGGCGCTGGCCGTGCTCATTGGTAGCCATGGTTAACCTATATTCGCGGCTGACATTTAGGTGCATCGTGCTGTGCACTTGTCTGCGACAATGGGCACAACTGCCGCTATATCATGTTTACGCACAGCTCTGTGGGTGTGTGTGTGTGTGTGTCTGCGTCTGTGTGTATATGTGTGCGTTTTTATGTATGTGTGCATACACTTAAGTGCAGGCAAAGGCCGTTTTTCATGAGCTATAAAAAAAATTGCTCATTGAATAGCGGGCCAGAGCAATTACCGTGAGAAATAACGGACACTTAATCAATCAGGATTGACTGACTGACTGATGTTGAATGCACAGCGCGAACCATTTGCGCCAGAAAGTTGAAATTAAGTAGGGATTTTAAAAAAAAGCTTCCCTCATGGCTGATAAATTGCTGGAAAACTCTAGTGAGAAACTTTTTTAATATTTTAATTTTCGGTTCAATTCATCCAATTTAAAAAGTTTATGGGTAGCTTACTCGACAGTGGGAATGTTTAGGGGGTTAGTTTGCGCAGAATATTATTTTGCTTCAAAAAGAATTTTATAGCGCAGCATACATAAATGATTGATTACGTCTCTTACTGACTTTCGAAAAGTAGTTCATAAAATACGCTTTGCTCGGGCAAAAGCCTGTGACACTGACTAGTATATAATATTATATTCGATGTCCATACACCTATATATTTCTGTTTCACATAAGTATCTGTCTTTACATACTTTCAGTCTTTTTTGTTTGCTTCTTTTGTTATTTCGTTGTACACATATAATTTGGATGGCCTTTGCTTCACGCGTTTCTAAATATCGTCTCTGGTCTCAACAATGCGGCATATTATCGGTATATCTTCGGGCTGTGTACTAATCGCACTATTTGGATTCAAGGTGCTTTGTACGTAGTCGCGTTTGAACGTTTCCCAGCGACGGGTCTTTAGAAAATCTCTGAATAGCTCTTCGCGGGAGGGTATGCTGCCCTCCAGATAGAATCGGCGACGCTTCCAGATGTGGCCCGGATTCTGTTCCTCCTCGAACAGCCAGTAGCGCGGCAAAAGCAGGCACTGCACCACGGTGCGTGCCATTATGACGCGATGCGACATTATCTCGCCCAAACCGAAAATGCCGCCATAGGTCAGGGAGCCCACGTCTATGAAACGCGTCTCCGTGGGCTGTAAACAACAAAAGGCAAATAATTAAATCCCCCTTATATATATATATATATATATATTGGCTGGCATTTACGATTATTATATTGGGTTCCTCCATGTGGAAGGCGTGGCTGGAGCCCGAGCTTGAGATATCTTCCGATTCCGAATTAACCCTGACAGAATTCTCCGCTTCGATGCGAACCGCAGATCGGCTTGCCTTAGCATCTTGATTTATGATCGGAGGCGGCTTCGTAATTGTGGAACGACTTGTTGCGTCTGTGCCTCTTGTTGATCGTTTCGACGTTAATTGACTTCGCAGGGATTGTACATCTGAATCCGTTGCTTCTTCTTCCACAACATAATCCTCCTCTATGTAGTCGTACGATGTCTGCTCGTCCATTGATTCATCTTCCTCTAGATACGGGCGCGGATAATATTCCGTCAAACGTCTCGGGATCACAGTCGTTCTTCGCTTCATCATCGAAGTCCTCTTGAATCTTTTACCAGACTGAACGGGAGCACCACGATTAAATCCACACGCTGCCTCGATTTCGCGAAGTCCCACTTTACGCTTCTAAAAAGTACAATTACATTTAGATTGGCCAAAATGTATGACAATTATGTGGCTTATACCGCTTTCTTCTGCTGCAATGCCTCCTCATCTTCGAATTCCGACGAAGAAGCCAATAGATCGTTTAAATTGAAAACCGAATCTGTCAACATTTTATCTTTAATACTTCCATAATCAATAAATGATGTGCTCAGTGCTCTCATCGATTTTGAGGGATTCTCAAAGAGATTCTGTCCCGTTTCCTTGACACTGATCAGCTCGAATGTTTTTGTGCCATCCGCCTTGACCACTTGCTAAAAAAACAAACAGATTGTATATTGATCAACTATATGGGGTCGTATAGTACTACTCACAAGCATTTTGAGGCACTGTAAAATAACACATTCGCCGCTCAAAATGAAATGAACACAGCTTACAGCACCCCTGTCCTCCGAGTATATGGACTGCAGCGGATCATATTGTGCTAGCTGACAGTAATTGCAAGCTCGCACAATCTGCATGGGATTATAAAACATAATTAATTGGTATTTAGAGAGCGGGCAACTCTTAAACCTGTTCGTCTGTTAGAAAATCGAAATAGTTTAGCGATCTCAGGGCCATTTTTTTTTCGTGCCATTGCTTTTTCATGAAAGGACCCAAAATATTTTGAAAGTCATCGTCGGTTATTGACAAAACTTCACAGGGCGCTGCAGAGTTAAATTTTAAGTCTACTTCTTTCTTTTTACTTCATTACTTACATAGTGCCACATAGCTGTTTATTCTGGTGCAGTCCTCCAGCAGCTCAACCTCGCCTAATATATCCCCAGCACCCATAATGGCCTCTGACACCAATGTGATTTTCCTAGTATTCTATTGCAAGCAGATTATATTTCTTTATATAAAACTGTTTGATTGACTGACTGATTGATGGTCAACGCACAGAGCTGGGAAGCTGATATTTTTACTGCACGCGGGGTTTTGGGAAATCCACCCTCAAGTGTGGAAAAAGCGCGGAAAAGCGCGCTTATAAGACAATTCTTTTGTTTACCATTCGAACGAACTCAAATTAATTTTCACAGATCGCTGTTTAAATTCATTTAGGAGGTGGTTCACACTTTTCGGAAAATCCATCCCACCTTGGTGGAAATGGCTTTCAAAGAATTGGTGGGTGAAATTTCGGGTTCAAAGTCATGAATAACAAACCATCATTATATGAATCCAGCTACGAATTGAGAAGTGTTTTGCTTAAAGCCTTAACTATCAATTAAACATTTAAATAATGTAAAGCTTAATTCACCTAATGTCGTGGATTTGTCCACACAGGTGAAATGCAAATTGAAAAAGAATTAAGGCATAGATAAAAAAAAAACGATTGAATGGAATTGACCAAAGATGTTTTCGTTAAAGTTTTCCACTCTTATGTCGTTAAAGGATTTACAATCCAGTTTCCACCAATCAGTCAGTCAATCGTTTAGACGAACTCACTTTGTCGTAGATGGATTTCTTCATTTCGACCTCGCCGGAGATCATGAAGTACACAAAAATCGGCTGATCCCCTTGCCGGATGAGCATACGATCTCCGCCGATAGTGGCAAACCTTAGAACCGGTATCAATCTGGCCCGCAGTTTCTGCAAGCCCAAACATTAGAGCCATACCATCGGGCAAATAGGTAACACCTACCGGCGGTATATTACTGAAGCACGACAAGCCAGATATAATCAGGCACAACTTCTTGCGCTCCTCTATAGTGCGGAATGCGTGTGGAGTACGAAGCAAGGCTTTCTCCTGTCCAAAAGACGATCGACGGGCATATTTAAATCAAAAAGTATAATGTACTAGAAAAACGGCATTATTTACCGCAACAGTCAGGAGTCCAGTTTTGCGCTTTTGCCTGATGAGAAAAGCGACATTCTTTTTGGCATTCATGACGATGCCCTGCTCCTCGGGCTCATCCAGCCATTGTTGATTTAACATGACAGCACGAACCAATTTCTTGAAACGCAATCGCATATTTTTCTTGCGTTGAAATTTTTCATCTGTATCGCGCATTCGTTTAGCCATCTTTTTGCCAAATTTTCTCTGAATTTGTTTTTAATTTTTTATAGTTTTATTTAGTTTTGTTTGTTGTTTTTTTTTGGTTTTTTTTTTTTTATTCTTTTTTTGTGTGTTTCTGTTTGTTTGAGTCTCTGTTAAAATGATGTCAACATGTTTTTAGGTGGGTTTAATGTACATCAAAAGAAACGAGTGCTTTGTTTAGTGTTTTTTATAAAAATGAAATTTGTTGAAAATTTTAAATGTTTGGCTGATTTAAATCGTTTCTTTCATTGTTTTTTTCCATTATTGGATTCTTCAGTTACATTTCGGAGTTTGTTTCAGGCACAATATCATGAAAAATTAATGAAGATGATATAAGGGAGCTATACCTCTTCGCTCCGTTAGTTTCTCACATGCTTCGTTTCTTAGTTCTCTTTCATTTTTTCTCTCTCTTTCTTTCTCTCTCTTTGACTATCTCGCACATACGCGCTTTCTGCCTCTCTCTCTCTCTCTCTTTCTCTCTCTCTCTTTCTTATCAAGCGCTCTTTTTTATTTGCACTCTTTAAAATATCGCCCCTCTATGCGATTTTCATAATGAAAATGTGCACAGAGTGCAATTTACGGCGTAAAGCTTAAATAGAGGGATGTAAAAACTTGTAATATGATAAACTAGAACTCTGAGCCTTGACATCTTGTGAATAATATAATGCTACTATTTACTTTCTTTTAAATATCGCCTCTCTATGCGATTTTCATGAATTTAAGTACTGCTTACAAATGAACTTGTGCCCAAAGTGAAATTTATAGGGTACAACATGAATAGAGATTTGTAAAAACTTGTAAAAACAAGAACTCTGAGCCTTGACATCTTGTGAATAACTTAATGCAATATTTGGTATATATACTTTTAAGTTACATCAATTTGAATCACATAACATTTGTCAATGTTTTTTTTTGTTTGTTTTGCAGGTACATAACAACATTCATATATTTCTTATGATTAATGCACACCGTTTGGCATTAAGGATACAGATAATTCTGAGAAATCTAACACAGTTCTGCCAAAAAACAATTGTAAAGACAAACAATAGACATCTAATACATACATACACGCATAGCTAAATATAGATATAAATAGATATATATATATATATATATCTATACAGACATATATATACATATATATGTATATAAAGAGAGAGAGAGAGAGATACGTAAATAACACCGATGAAAAGCCATTACCGTCTAGAAGAGATATATGTTTAAGGTACACATAGGACTACATGCATATGTATATGTCTACATATTTATGGGACGATCTAGTAATCTACGCTTATTACATCAACTAACCCGGGAACACTTTGTCAAACCAGAGAGAAAAACACAATTCTCATTTGACACAGAGAAACAGTTTAAAAAATATATTCAATACAACGTGCAATACACATAACATTGAACATAAAGCAAAAAAAAAAATAATAAAAAAATAACAGCACTATTGAAAAAAAAAAACGAAGCCCAATAAATTAATAACAATTACAACCAAATACACACACACACACACTTAAGGAGCCAAAGATTTTGAAAAAAAAAACTATTCCAAATTTCTATCATATTGCGGATGATAAGTGCAAACGTTCATTATAATACAAAAATAGACATATAAAAAAACCCAGACTGTAGAGTATTCGGAATTCGCAGTTGGCAAATCGCAAGCGGCTAATTGCACAATTCGCAAATAACAGTAAAAAAAAAAAAATCACTTCCATCACAAAACGTAAAAACAACAACAAAAAAAAAACGAAAAGAAAAGCCAATCTCCGATTGAGATACAAATCGAGTGGCCGGATAGTTATATAGAAGATCAAGCGATCGTATTTAGCGCAAGGGCTGCTATCAAAATGCATATTGAAATACAAGTGGCTTTGAATTTTGTCATTTCGTATCTATATAATAAATTGCCACGACGACGGGTCAATATATTTGGCGAGGAACTGGAGAAGGCTCTACGCGACAAATTCCAAGGACACTGGTATCCAGAGAAACCCTTCAAGGTGAGCCCCCCACAAAGCCACAACAAATATGATTTATATACATATATATGTGTCACTTTTCAGGGTTCGGCATATCGTTGTCTCAAAACTGGTGATCCCATTGATTCGGTGCTGGCGCGTGCTGCTCGAGAAAGTGGTGTCCCTATAAGCGATATACTTGAGAATCTACCCAATGAGCTGTCCGTCTGGGTTGATCCGGGCGAGGTCTCGTATCGCATTGGCGAGAAGGGCGCTGTTAAGGTAGATGCATATATTATATATATTATTGGATATTGAACAATAACAAGCATATTGCCGCACAGATACTCTATACGGAGAACAATGATAATCATGAGGATAGCCACTCGGCCGATCGTGAGGTTACAAAAACGTTCAATCCAGAGGCGCAATGCTTTCGTCCCATCGATGTGGTCAACACAACCATGAACAATTTGAGCTTAAGCCCAAAGGCACTGCCGCTACCGTTGCCATTGCCGCCGTCTGGCTCCTCACCGCACTCGGCCGCATCAAGCTCGCCCACATACAAGGGCAGCCCGAATCCCAATGGCGGTGGCTCCAGCGGTGCCAGTCTATCTAGCAATAACAATGTGACTGCCACCGCTACAGCCGCCGCCTTTGTGCAGCGCGCTGCCCAGGCTCCGCTAACATTCACAACGGCCACCTTTGCTCAGACGAAATTCGGAAGCACCAAACTAAAGACTAGTTCCAAGCGTACCAATAGGTGGGCAAAAGTCCCAGCGATCCCCCTTAAATGTATTAACTCAATCCCAATTCTTTCACATTCTATGCAGCAGCTCGTATCGCATGTCGCCCACTGAATTCTCCAATTATATCAAGCAGCGCGCCATGCAGCAGCAGCTGCATCATGGCCACAGCGTTGGCGGCTCATCGGCTTCGGCATTTGGTGCATTGGATGCCGTATCGCCGGCGCGTTCCCTTTCACCCAATCCTTTGGCATTGGGTGGCAATCAAAGCAACTCGTCTGGCGGCGTGCCGGCAGCTGCTGCTGCTGCTGCTGCTGCTGCTGCTGATCCATTCTATTATCCCAACATTGCAATGGGTCTGTATCCGCAATACAACGGGCAGCGCAGCCTCTTTGAGCCACATTTCAATGCGGATGCGGCCAGTCTTAGCCTGTTTGGCGCTGGACCTGCCACTGCAGCTGCGGCTGGCAATAGCTTTAGTACTTACCTGGAACCATGTTACTTTGCCAATGGTCATGTCAATGCCAATGCCGCAGGCGGCACCACACTGATCAATCAGCAGCAACAGCAGCACCAACAACAGCAACAACAACAGCAGCAACAACAACAACAACAACAGCAGCAGCAGCAGCAGCAACAGCTTAAGAACAATTTGGAGCATACCAACAGCAGCGATAGCTGCTTTGGGCTAGAGACGGAGTGCAGCATTGCCAGCGCTGGTGTCGACGAATCTGGCAATTCAGCTGGCGGCGCAGCTACTGGCGAGTCATCAACAGATAATAGTCCGATAGCCACGCCTACAGCTGGCGTTGTGCCCGGTCTGAACACAATCGCTGCAACGGCTGCATCGACCGTATCTGCGGCAAGCTCCGCTGCCGCTGCCACAACGGCTGCCACAACAGCTGCCACATCGAACGGAGCCAACAATCAGGACTCGACAGCTGCTGCAGCTGGCAACAGTAAGCTAATTGATGGCCTCAGCTCGTTCTATGGCACCGGATCCTCCTACCAGCAGCTACTGGTTGCCAACTAGGCAGCTACCCTCGCCCACCCAGCTAAGGTCACACTGTGACTCACAAGAGACAAAAGCACGAGAATCGCCAAACAATATGCAAACCAACAGAGAGACGACGAACGGAGAATGTTCCACAAGCAAGCGGCCAAAGGCATCTTAATTTGAATTGAAGATTAACGTTGAATGGGCACCAGAAACTGGCCCCAAAAAAAAATAATCCCCCTCCCTCCCCCCATCTAGAATATATATACTATTGTCAGAACGTTGTACAAAAGTCAGGGCAGTGCTGAGACGGACACGAAGGAAATGAAACGACGATGTAGCAAGTCTCACTGCAACCATTTGAAATAGCAATATCCTAACTCATGTATTACTTAAAAAACAAACAACAAACCACAACAAACAAACAAACAAACAAACAAACAAACAACCAACAACCGCAACAAAAAGAACATCAAACAAACAAGCAAAAAATATACAAAATGGATAGATAGGTGTATGTAAAGCTTTGTGCTCTGTACTTGCCGAATATGCTTCTATATAGTATGTACATACATATATACCAGATATATACACACATGCCCATGCATCCGTGTGTATGTGTGGTATGTGTGTATGTAACTGTAATTGGCATATTCGGGCTGACATTCGCACACATTTATTTTGTTATTTACATTACTTCTAAATATATATATACCTATGTATCTATATGGTAATGTGAAATTTATTTACCAAAACGCTTTGAAAACTTAACGGATGTACATATTTAGATATTTGTGTGGCTGACATATGTTTGTATGCACATACATGTAGCCATAGGCATACATAGAAATACATACATAAATGCATACAGACAAACATTTAAAGCACGACAGCAGAAAAAATAGAAAATGAAAAAGAAAAAGAAAACAACTAGATCGAGATCCTTTTTAGAATTTCTAAACATATTGTTTTCCAATTGTTATATATCTATATAAAAAAAAAAAGGAAACAAAACCAAAAGAAAAATAACAAAAAAAATAATCAAAACTCTAATCCAAAAATTGGATAGCCCTGACATTAAGTTTTTAATTAGTTATAACTGAAGAGATAAGTTCTGTTTTGTATCACGATAAAAGTCAAGGATTAAAAACTAAACAAAACAAAAAGTGTATCACAAAAAAACATAGGAACGATATGGCATACCCTTTGAGCAAAATAATACGAATTGTAAAACCTAATCGATTTATTTGTTAAATGACAATTTTTTTAAAAGAGTTGCAAGATTACGATGTCATTCAAAGTCATAGTCTATATCATTTGTAATTGTTTAATTGTCAAATTCCGATGTCATTCAAAATCATAGTCCACATCTTTTGTACTTCTTTAATTGTCCGAACAATTGTCAAATATCTGTTGTATTTCCCAAATTGTCTGCTTACAATGTTATTCAGAATCATAGTCTATATCTTATGTATTTCTCAAATTGTCTGCTTAAGATGTTATTCAAAGTCAAAGTCTGTATCTTGTGTATTTTTTAAATTGACAGAAATCTCTGTAAGGCATTTCCTGAGCCCAGTTTTCGTAGGGTATGCCAGCTTCGGTTCGCCGAAGACAAGGAGGATGATGATGTTATAATTAAACAATTTTTTTGTGTGCTATATGTGTGTGTGTATTAAAATTTGACTTCATTTTTTTAATATGTATATCTATTTTTATATGAACATTTGTAATTTTTATAAAAACAAGTAAAGTAAAAAACAATTTTATACTTTTTATACGGGCTTACGTAATATACCTTGTGCTATATAAATGTTTACTTTAATTTCCCAAAAACCAAAAAAAAAAGCAAAACAAAAACGAGAAAATTTATGAAAATAACAAACCAAAACTAATAAGCATTTTTATTTATAGCTTACACATACATACATGCTTATATTAAGAAAATATTAATAATATTAACTATGTTTATATATGTGTGTGTATGTATGTGTACTTATTCTACCTTATAACTTGACATATGTATATGTAAATACGATTGGGAAAGACCCTTATTTGAATTCTAACCGAAAAGCAAACAAATTCAAGGCATACTCTTACTCTACAATTAAGATATTCACATTATAACTACGGTCAACAATTCCTTCTATATAGCGAAAATAGTAAAATTTGTTAAGTATTTGTATTCGATAAATGTGCGTGATTTTATCAATTATTGTTTCTCCTTTTGATTATAACGCTAATTAAGTTTTGTTATGCGAAAAAAAAATGAAGAAGAAAACTAAGAATTAATTTTAACAACTATTGAATTGTATTCGAATATGTACCTACAACATAATATACACGTGTTATGCGTGTATCTAAACTTACCACTGAAATGGAAATTTAAAGAAACATTTAAGTACCTTAAACAAGCTTCTAACTAAACGCTACTGTGATCAAATGCGATGTGGATTAATGATTGCGAACTCTCTTTCTCTCTCTCTATATATATATCTGGAGCTGGAATGATCATTAAATGGAATCTGATACCTATTGACGTTCCGATTTCGCTATAAAGATCATTTGATCCCAGTATTTTGATCATGGTAGTACAAAAGTACCTACAAAACATACAAATATGCATTCACAATATGACACGAAACACAAGAAGCAGAAAATCATTTAGATAAACTAGTGCATAACAACAACAACAACAACACAACAACAACAATTTTGTACTTTTATATAAACATGAATATGATTATGAATATGAATATGAATATGAATACATATATATATAGCAAGAACATGAGACATATACTGGATTCTCAATGTTCATGAAATCGTTTAGTTATCTTGTTAATATAAATCAATATATACATATATATGAATTGGATAAGTCAGTTTTATATTAACTACATATGTATCTATGTACAACTAAACTCTATTTGCCACCAGTTCCACTTCCGTATTCCGTAACAGATAAGCCTCATTGAGCAAGTGGAAGCAGATGGGCTCTACGAGCAGGGGAGCGGCAGACAGAGGGAGAGAGAGAGAGGAAGAGAGGAAGAGAGGTGGTATTGTTCAATATAAGCACCTATAGGTGTGCAATACTAATTATTAGGAAAAAAAAAACATAAAATATAAATAAATAGTAGAAAAAACAACCGATTGCTTGATAGGCATTCTCCAATTGTGATACCAATGTAAGACAGCCAAGCAGACAAATGCGACTCTGTGTAGTTAAATGTTATTGGAGTAAAAAAATATAAATAATTAAAAAAAAAAACAAAAACAAATCAGTGTTGAGAAGCGAGAAGATAGAATACATAAATGCCTCTGTATGCCCCACTATAAGTTCTTACCCACGACTGTACATAGTACAGAACTACATACAACATACATATGTACATACTTATGCATATATGTATGTACATATATGCGTGTACGTTAGACCCACAGAAATGAATGTAATTAATTATAGGAAATAGCCATAAATTAAAGAAACCATGGTTAAAGCCGCCTACCTACCAACAAAGTCATCTACAACAATAAATATAAAACAGAAAAGAAAAGCAAATCAAATACAAATCTTAATAAATGATGTAAATAAAATGAAAACATTATTATATTGCATAACTGTACATAGTTTAGGGCAGTATTCATACATGGTAAATTACAGAAGAGAAGGAGGAAAAAACACCTATAATAGATCAAAAATGATAAAATTGCTCATCTCTAGTTAGCGCGGGTATTCAGCTACTATCTATATAGATCATATATATATACATATATGTGCACACACACACCCACACACACACACACCCACACACACACTCACACGATACACACAGACATACAAATATATATATCGGACATACTATATATATTTTATTATATTGACAACACACAATACAAAAAGAAAAGCAAAGCAAAATTGAACTCAAGTATTGTACATGCTTATGTACATCGTTAGTGCATCACAAATAACAAATGTACTTACATATATTCAGCTGAAACTATCAGAATTTATAAAAAATAAACTTAAATCTTTATTATAATATGTGTACACGGTTCTTCATGTCTTATCCCAGCTACACACGACTTTATGTAGTTAAAAAAAAGAAAAAATTGAAGAAAAAAAAACGCTTTTTATACCTCGGAGTGTGTTTCTATATGAATATATGTGTGTACATACGTCTGTATGTATGTATGTATATCAGAAATTCAAATCATATGTCTAGAAACAATTTTTAAGTATGTAACGTATAATTAAGATGTAAGTAGTTAGATGACAATTCATTTATGATTGTAATTTTTTATATATTTTTAGATAACTTCAATTTTAATTGCTAAGCTTTTTCAACATCTAAATGTGCATTATAACTATACTTAGTACATATGTACGCGTATGTGTATGTATGTGTAAGTGAACCAGACTTTTAGATATCCTTTTTCCAAGAATCAATAAATATGTGTATGTGTTAACATGTAAATCAAATAATGCTCAGCAATTGTATATGTATAAGCATATGTATGCATGTATGTGTGTACACAGAGTGCGATTATATAGAATATCCATCTATATTTTGATGTATCTGTATGCATGTATGTCGGTGTGATCTGTGTGATAATCAGTCTGGATGATCCATCTCCCATTCCGTTTTCCATAGTCGTATTTCCTCTAGAAATACGATTTTGGGAATATATTGGCATTTTATTCATACAAAAATTAAAGCCACATACATATATGTATACATACATAACATACATACATACATACATACATACAGCTTTGCTTGCGAGTAATATGTTTTTACTCATAGATACATTATATGCATACATATGTATGTGTGTAACAATTAATAATTAAATAAATGCATATCAGTGAATACAATAAAAAATAAAAATAAAAAAATAAAAGATAAACCTACATACATACATACATTGAATTCAAAGTGCTATAGATGTACATATGTATGAATGTGTATGTACACGAACTTAGTATAAAAACAAATATATTCAATCAATTAAAAAAATAAAACAACAAAAAGAAAAAGAAGAAAAGCAGAACGTGTGTACATAAATATAGAGTTAATATTGTAAATGTAACATATACATATACATATATGTATACATATATCTCTATATGAACAATTATAGATTTATATACATACATATATGCATGTATTATGTATAGAAAAGTAATAACTTCCATATTGAGTATTTTTCATATTACCTTTAATAGAATAAAGATTATCGTATTATTCAAAAATGCCATTTGCCTATTTAAGACAAAAAACGGGGGCAAGGATTGATTAAATAAACAGGATTAGCAGAATAAATTATCTTTGTTAAGGTATTAACAGGCTCATATAATTATCAAAGATGGGAATACCCTTCATTTTCAAAACAACAAAAAATAGTTCAGTTCACCAGAAACAACTTAATTAATTCTAGTTCCGAACTGAGCAGCGCAACACTTTTTTGCTTTTCCTTGCCTTTCATTTGTTTTCAAATTGACTTTGCTGACATATTGAGCTCAGCTCCGAGAACAGTTCAATTGAACTGGCTCAGAATGCGAACATCAAAACACTAGCGTTTATCGGTCATCGCTGATTTTGTTGTTGTATCAAACTCACTTCGCTGACAACGTTGGTTGTAGTTGTCACACTCCTGAATAATATCTGCTTTATAATATACATTATCAGAACTCCAAAAAAAAAAAACAAAAAACTTGAAAATGTCTGAGGAAAAAAAGGTATGTACTTTGACAAACAACATTTATTTGGCAGAGAAACCGAGGCGTGAATAACAAAATGCAACAATGCGCGAACGTGTTGTGCATGGTGCGAAATAAAGCCGGTGTGTGTTGTGTATATACATCTATGTATATACACGCACACATACAAAGACAAACAAAAATTAAAAATGGAAAATTTTAAGCATTTTATGCACGGCATTCAAATATTAGCGCACATTTATTTTCAATTTTCAATTTAACGACTTCTTACGGAAAAGAAAAATGCCGCCAATTTTTGTTTTTGAAGAGTTGCATTCGCATGCGGCCAAATGACAATGTCTGCCCCGCAGTTTCTTGTTAATATTAATGCATTATGTATTTATTAATAATATACATATGTATATTGTTGTAGACTGAAACCGAGCACATCAACCTGAAGGTGTTGGGCCAGGATAATGCGGTCGTTCAATTCAAGATCAAGAAACACACGCCTCTACGTAAACTAATGAACGCTTATTGCGACCGAGCTGTAAGTCTTGCATTTCCAAAATCCAAAATCAAATTGTGCTCATCTGTTCGGTTTTCCTTTCTGTTTTACAGGGCCTTTCAATGCAAGTGGTACGATTTCGTTTCGACGGACAGCCGATCAATGAGAACGACACACCTACCTCCCTAGAAATGGAAGAGGGCGACACAATTGAAGTTTACCAACAACAAACTGGCGGTCAATTTGATAAAACATTGTCAACCGGCTTTTGTTTACGTCATTGAAACGTAGCTTCTTCAGTTGGTTTTAATATTTTTCCCCATATACATATACATATATATATATATACATATATATATAGCAGACAATGCCGCCGAATCATATTTTGATATTGTACAGTTACACTGCTCTGATTGTATTTGCAGAAACAATAAAAAGTATTTAAGAATGAACTTTGACATTTCATCCAAACGAAACCAAAATAACTAACCCTCGTTTGCCTTTACATTCCTTATAATTCATATAGTAACTACTTTATTTTTGTTGTTGTTTTAACCTATTAGCTGTTTAACATTAAGCCCTCGAAATTGATATCCTCGGGCGCATTATCAATAGCAAAATTGAACTTGAACTGGGATCCATTGCTCGTTAGCAGGCTGCTGCCCAGCGCGGACGCATCAGCCTGAGCTGCCACGGGCTGGCCAGCCGGTGGGCTTCCATCTGGCTCGTTGTTGTTGTCCTTGGGTGGCGCAAAGTTAAAGCGAAAATCCTTGCCGGATGTTAGCAGCGCCGACTTCTTGACAAAGCTTGACTTCTTATTCGCATCGGCTGCTGGAGTAAATTTGATTTGCTTTGAAGCTAAAATGTAAACGAGAAAGAAGATAAATATGTATATGAATCTTGCCCAAAGACTCGTATCACGTATTAGAAGGAGACAGACAGATAAAAAAGACTATTGCCAGAGGCACTCAATATCATATACAATACAATCTGAATAGTCCTAAATAACAATGTCTAAACTTGTCGCATTGACTGGATTACATAGATATAATCAAAATGTAGAACAATACTATTACTAACAACTGGAAAACATATTAAATCTTAGCATATATCTTATCTTGGGCTATTCATAGTGCATATTAATAGGATCTTTGTGGCTTGCATTTAATCTGAAGTTCTATATATGTACATATTTTTTACGCTTTCTTACCTAGCAGCATTTTCTTTTCTTCCTGTTGCATTTTTAGCCGGTAATCGCCCAGGGCGAGCTTCATAACCTGGCGCTTCTTAATAATGGGCGCCGTTTGGCTCGTTAATGTTTTTAGGTTCTTGGCCGTATCCTCCGCTGTGTTTTTAATGTGTTAAATTGTGTTTTCATTAATGTTTTCCTAATGTCATTCAGTTGAGGGCATACCAATTTTTTGGCTCAGCTTGCCGCTGTCTAGAGCTGTTTGCAATTGCTGAACACACCAGCAGAGCTCCAGCTCGAATTGTATGTCGTTGTCGCCATCGAATGTGTTCTTTTTGGGAATCGCCTGAATCGGTGGCGGCTTGTTCACCGATTTTGGAGTTTTCCTTCGATGCATGCTTATATGCGGCTACATGTGCAATTTATCACAATAAATTTGAACACATACATACAAACACAACATATGGACATGTGTATGTATATGTGCACGTTTGTAAAAACACTTGCGCCTTCACATGGTCGCCATTTTTATGACGTCAATATTTCCATACGATATTGTTGCATGATGAAAGCGCAGTGAATATTAAGCGCAACCGCGAAAAAATAAGTATTTTCAAATGCGGTATTTTCATGTATCCATGTTGGTATATGTGTTATTCAGTAACAAGAAATTTATAGTTGATGACAACAAAGTGGATGTAATTTGATGAACAAATTAAACATATGCGATTTTGGCGGTTTAATAATACAATTGCTAATTTTTCTACGCAATTTAGTAACTTATCGATAAGTATAAGCTGCCCTGTCATGCAATTAATCGTACTGTTTGACATTAAACTCAGGGCTGCCAAAAAAGTGTGTAAATATATTCTGCAGCCCTGACAGAGGCAGCGTGTTTCCGTTTTTCGTGCAATTCTGCCTTTTTACCATCGTCGCTCGACCAAGGTAGGTTGTTTTGCTCCGTGTCTAAAGTTGAAAAAGATTACTTAGTTATTATTCTTATTTGCATATAGTTGTTTTTGTGAAAAACCTTCAACATGGTTGCCGTAAAGAAACAGAAGAAGGCTTTAGAGAGCACCAATGCGCGTCTGGCGCTGGTTATGAAATCCGGCAAATACTGCCTGGGCTACAAGCAGACTCTGAAGACCCTGCGCCAGGGCAAGGCCAAACTGGTGCTCATCGCCAGCAACACGCCTGCTTTGAGGTGAGAACGAACATGTTCTGGTATTGAAATAGAAGCAAATACTACTGAGAAGTAGATTTCCATTACGCCCAAGTATGAACAGCGATAATTAGCTGTTGTTGTAGTTATTGGAACCATATGGAGTCTTCTTTAATGCTGACTGAGAAATATGATTCCAAATGAATAATATTGATGGAAACTATGGAGTAGTATAGTCTCGAACAGCAGCAGCAGTCGCCGAAATGTAAGACAGCGCACGTCTCCAAATGGTTCCAGTAACAACGCACACACACACACACGCATACGTGTGGATGCTTGGGGTAAGAAGTTGTTCTCATTAGATTTGAACAGTTATCGTAGTTTAAGCTTATGTATATGATGATTTTTGTAATTCCGACCGCCGTGACGAATTTTATTACTAGAGACTCTTTCTGAATGCCAAACGCATAGAAAGTCCCAGACAAGTTTTGGGCAGGCATTAAACATTATATTCTTCATGACAATTGCAGGAAGTCTGAGATTGAGTACTACGCCATGTTGGCCAAAACTGAAGTCCAGCACTACAGTGGCACCAACATTGAGTTGGGCACCGCCTGCGGTAAATACTTCCGCGTGTGCACGATGTCCATTACCGATCCTGGAGATTCTGATATCATTCGTTCGTTGCCTGACAATTAAAGGGTTCTCGATGTTAAATGTAATCAAAAGAAACCTTGAAATCGTACTTGTCGTACATTCGAAGGTTTTGTTTGGTCCTACCACATTTTACTGGGTATGATAAATAAAAAAAAAATGGGAAAAACACAAAAAACATGGAACTAAAGTTGTCTTCTTTCGCTGAACGTATTGAAACAGTGGGCAGATTTATGTGTTTTCGCGTTTAGTGCTTTACTTTTCTAAAAGATTTATGTTTATTTTTTACTGCCCATTTGGCTGGCAGTGCCATGAGATTGAAAACTGTTTCTATCGAATCGATAGAATTGACAGGAAGTTCACATTATGACATGCAACGGCCCACTGTACATTTAGTGATGGGAGCCGTGTCGATAACTTTAGAGCCTGCGCTGTGGGGCACACGAGAATTGTACACATCACTAGCACTGTTTTAAATAGATTTTAAGTAACCTTACGTTCGGTCTTAGAAAAATGGCTTCCGAATATCTGACTGGTTATCAAATACCGCTTATAACAGCGCCGGGAGTCCAGCCGGAAAAGATTCGTGAGATTATCAACGTTGAGCTGACTGCGCCTTCAGTCAGTGCAAAGCGTTTGCTGCGTTCCGGGAAAGAAAAGCCCGTGGCAAAAATGGAGACCGATTCGATTGAGCTGAAGGATAATGAATCTATTCCTGCGGTTGTATCGCAGCGCAAGCTGAAAAGGAAGCTAAACGAAGCAGAGGAGTGCGAGGGCAACAATTTGGCGATGTTTCAGGGCCGCGATGAAAGCTACCCGGAAGAGCTGAACAAATTGATTCAGCCGCTTTCCTGTCAATTATGCAAGGCACAGATGACC
This sequence comes from Drosophila borealis, assembly GCA_035045885.1. Lineage (NCBI taxonomy): Eukaryota > Metazoa > Arthropoda > Insecta > Diptera > Drosophilidae > Drosophila > Drosophila borealis. The sequence continues at coordinate 3,618,287 of JAWNOR010000405.1, read as the reverse complement.
TCAATGAAAAGCGCCAAGGATCATTACGAGTCCAAGGCACACGATCGTCACATCAGCGCGTGGCTGGCCAAAAACTACACCGAGGTGGGCCTGCAGACGCCGCCCATCAAACGCCTCGTGAAACAGGGCCCCACCGGCCCGAATGCATTCCACTGTAATCTGTGCGACCTGGCGCTCACATCGATGACCCATGCCCGCCAGCACTATGCCGGGCGCAAGCATCAGCTGGTGGTACAGAAGCGTTCAAAGCCGTCTGGAGCTGGATTCTACAATGAGGAGGGCAAATGGGTGCGCACTGGCACAAAGGCGGAAGTTCTTCCCGACGACGGTCGCTTTGGCATTGGCGAACTGTTCATCAAGGCGGCGGCATCAGCAGAACAACAGGAGGTGCTGGCCACCAATGGAGTGCAGCAGCTGGAAGTTAAGATACCTGTTGTGGATGAAAGCCTCACCTGTAAAGTATGCAAAATCAGCGTAACATCCGCATCGCAAATCAAAATGCATCTCGACGGTGCCAAGCACCAGAAAAATCTACGCAAGCAGCTCCTCGAGGAGGAGGCGACCACTCTTGACGCAAGCGGCGGCCTGCAGCAGCAGCATTCACTAGCCGCTGCGGTCGCCAGCGACATAAATGGAGACCTATCCATGTATCGTACACCTTCCGGGTCGTATTATTGCAAGCTATGCAATAAGGCCATGAATCACATATCCATATTGCAGCAGCACTTGCAGGGCAAGAAGCACCTAAAGACTGTGCGTCAGCAGACAGACAAAACGATCTCCTCCCAATAAGCAATAAACCCAACTATGTATGAATAAAGCCATAGATGCTTAGTTGCCGATTCATCACGAATTGTTCCCACATTCTTGCTATTTACACAAATTTGCTATACCTCAGCACCTTTTGGCGCAGACGAATGAGATTTTTGAACTGTTCATCTAGCAATCTCCGATATAGTATTCTTATCATTGTCTTATACCTTTACAAGGGTATTATAATATTGTCACGATATGAGTAACGCCTAGCAGACCCCATTAATTATGTACATATTTCTGAAGAGCATCAAAAGCCGCATCGATATAGCCATAGTCGGCTGCCTGTTTGTTTCTATGCAAACTACGCTATATATATATATATATATAGAATAGTGGGTCCGATCGGATATCTATATCAAAAATCTGTCTTGTGTCTAGCTTATGCTTATTAGCCTACATATTTTCTAGCATAATCTTATCAGGCCCGGATAACTTATCAAATAGCTTCCATGAGAATTGAGTTCTTTTATAGCTTGCAAATAGGATTTATGTGTAAATTGATCTTTGTTTGGGGCTAAGCAAGATTATAAGTTCTTGGCATTCTCCAATGATCGATTTACTTGTTTTTTATACGATATGATATATGCATATAGAAACATACGGGGAAAATTGGCTATATTAAGTTATATGTACATATTTGAAGAGGAGCTGCAGCAAGAAATTTGATTGTTCACAGATATTTGTAAAAGTTGATAAATTTCAAGAGTTCTGCACATATTGAATGTAACATCCGAATATGCTAGTCAATATTTTTTAGTAATAACTATAAAATACGTTTTTATCTCAGTGTACGAATCATTTTGTGCTAACTACTTGATATAACTATATTAAATTAGTTAAAATGAGTATTAAACAGATGCAAGTAAATGCAATTCGTTCACAATTTATTTATCGTACATAGTTTACATTTGCAATTTTCATATATATTTTCTGATCATTTTGATTTTTGATTAATCTTTGATTATTTTTCTCATTTTATTTGCTATATCCACAAATATGTTTGACAACAAAAATGCACTTTTATCTTAAGTAATAAGAGCTAAAAATGATAGCATTTCAATGCTGGCATTATATACAAGTTTTCAACAGAAGGAGGGAGGATTAGAGGGGAAAAGAGGGTACAACATTACTTGTTACTCATGTTTCACAGCATTTAAAATCAAATTGTTAGACACAGAGCCGGTCTGCAGATTGAATCATTCTAGTTGCATAGACACGCCATTTACTGTGAGGGCGAGAACTCAGTGGGCGCCAGGACGCGACAGTGCATCTCGCGAATCAGTGGCACGGTATATGCCACACACTCATCCCAGCCGGGTGAGCGCCAGGCCGCCTCTCTGGTCTCCTTGCGATCCTGCAGCGATTTGTAACCTGCAGGCAGAGAAACGTTTAGCTGATAAACAAATATGGAATGTGGCCGTCACTTACACCAAATATGATGGACATTATAGAGTCGGCCAATCTGTGAGAAGAATCCAGCAAAGGCCTCATTGTTATGCTTGCGGAAGTTAATGGCACGCGCCCAGTTATTGCCCCATTCGATCATGGTGCCCGGTGTAAGTCGATACGAACTGTACGGGCACAAAAATTGCACAATAAATAGCATATCAAATGGTTGGGAATCGGTCATTCTGCAACTTGCCGCATTTCGTAGATGTTTTTGCCCGACCGGCTTTCGATTTGTGGCCAATAGCTGAAGGCCAACAGATATTGCAGATGGCGTGAGCGCAAGAATTTCGAGCGCTCGTTCATTAAATTCAAATACTCGGGATCGTTCCATAGATCCTCTTTGGCCTGATCGATTTTCTCAAAGCCGCCCGTATATCTCCACAAATGCAGACACTGGTCCATGTCGCCCACCTGGACAGTCCATGAGGCGACCAATTTGCACGAAAGGTTTCGCTTCTTCTCATTGATTAGGGCCACGGTGTTTTTGCTGCAAAAGAGAGAGAGAGAGCGAGAGAGAGAGAGAATTTAGCGAACCTAGCTTATCTGATCCGACTCGCTACTCACTAATTATTCAGATAGTTGCCCATGGAATCGGGTCGCACATTGTGCGTATGCAATGCATATATGATTTCCTTGTCGCTCAGCATCCTACTGTGCGACTCCTTTGTCGGCTCGATCTTCCGCACCAGCAGCTTGGAGAACCACGACTCCGAGTCCTTGCAGCTGGCGCTGGTTGAAAGTGAGCTGCAAAAGTAATCAAATATATGAATACGTTATACAAGTGCTTATCGCCTGCAGATATGTACATATGTGTGCCTAATTAATTAATTCTTCAACCTAAACTTACCGCACTGCGATTGGGCCGGCATTGTTGGCCGCCGACAAGATGTTACGTAGCTTCAACATGTTTGCCCCGACGACGATTCAAACGCTCTGCTTGGGATGTTAACTGTGGGAAAGCATTTGCATGTTATTTTTTTTTTTAATACTGTTATCATTCCAGTCGATTTTTTTCATGATCGCTTTTTGTTTTTGTTTTTTTTTTGCATTGCCCCCGTGTACTTTAGTCAAGGTGAAGTCAGAGTCAGACAAACAAGTGGCAAAAGGAATCGTTTTTTCCCATCGTTTATTATCTTTTTGTCCCACCCACACCTGGAATAAATGCCTGTGCCTGGCCATTTATCCCAACATGTGTATTGATATGTGTTCTATTTACTTAATTTTGTTGAAAGCGGCTCAAATCATACTCTTAGTACATAAATACATATGTAAATATACCTATATACATATATATATATATATATCTATATACATAGGCCTTATCACTGGGCAATGCAAAAAATTGTACACACTGTTTAGCTATAGTTAAGACACTTTTGAACCCACTTTTTATGCGTTGCAGGCTATTTTTCAAAAATAATATAAAAAAAAATGATATTCTTGAGTAAATATTAATGTTATGTATTTAAACAAAAAGAAAATATAAATTCGTGCTAAAAATAAGTTTTGCGATTGCCTTTCAAAATATCGATCGGCATGTTGATTGCAAACGATAGTTTTGCAAATGTTATCGATAGTTGGCCAATTGGCAGGCCCTAAACAGCTTGTTGCTTCCATATATTGTTGACAATATATGAAATAGTTTATATTAAATTTGTGAAATATAGTCGTTAATCTGCATGTAAAAGCCCAAAGGTGATTATGTCTGGTAAGCATCAGAATACTATTTAGTTGCCAATTAAATTGCGACTAGCGCAAAATTTCCAATAAGATTTCGGCAAAGTTCTCAGTTGGAATTCTAACTGTTTGATTTCCCTTAGCCATTCAATGTGCCGGACAAAAGCAGACTGCAATGGCACTCACTGAAAACCTAATTGCTACGAAACGGAAAAGATATAAAAAGAAATAAAACTAACTTTAAAAAATTAAATATTAAATAAATTCCAATAAATTTGTGGAAATAATTATTGAAATGTGAATGCATTTAGTGTGGACATTTAGTAATCAGGGACAATCGATAGACTTTGTAACCACAAATACCAAAGATTAGGGATTATTAGAGGAAGTTCCTTAAATTTGATGAAAGAAAACAATTTTGGATAGATTTTATATTTGAAAGTATGTATTTTGATTTACTTGTAATATAGCATGATAATCGTGATAATACATGATTATCGCAATTTAACAATATTGGGGGGGGGGATGCTCGGGTTTCAATAATTCACCCAAATAGTTTACCGTTAACTAAGATCGTGATGTATACAAATCAATTTGAATACAATACTTTAACTATACAATTGGGCTAGCAAAATGAGGGGGCGGAGGGGGGGGGGTATACAAAAAAATGCATATATTATTATACGTTTAGGAGGTTTACATTTCAGATAAGGTAGAAATCCTAACGTCTGCCATTTTACAATATTTACAAACATACTAATTGCCAAAATACACAATTAAATGTCAATAACTCATGTAAGTGAAAGTTAAACTTGTACTTACACTCAAAACGAAACAGATTAACAAATTTTATTTGATTTTTTGTTGTTAACATAAAACATATGTATACATTAATATATGTGTATATAAATGTTGGGCTAGTTCTTGGGGGAGTACTTAAACTGATATTCCGAATTTTATTAAACAAGTTGTCGACTTTATTTTATTAAGAAGAATATCAATGAAAGTCGTGTAAATCGATATAGAAAATTCTCTCTCTCTCTCTCTCTCTCTCTCTCTCTCTTTATATATATATATATATGTATGTTATGAATGTTAATTTGTATGGATACGAATATTTGTTGGACAAATCGGTCAGTTTAGCAGTTACACAGCGTGAAGCATACACATACACACATATGGAAATTATTGGAAATGCTCTATTTAAGTATTTCTTTTTAGTCGTATCTGTATGTTATATTACTATATATAGTAAATGATCCGATGCTGAGTACAAATTCCTTCCCATCAGGCATTCGTCGATCTGATATTTTGAAAACAAATAACAATGATGAAGAGACTCCACGAGAGCGAGAAACAGCTGTCGGATCTATGGGCTAAATTGTGTTGGACTGCGGCGGGTAATTCTCCTAAAATGTACAAAATGTTTTACAATGATTAAGTTAAGTTTCGTTTGTGATTTAACTGATAGATATTACCCGTAAGTACTTGAACCTGTACAATTACAGTAAATAGTCTGCCAAGTGAACAGGAATAGTTGCCGCTGTCTGAGAGTTTGGCATCTGGTATGGAAATTCGACTATTGAGCCATTTGTCGGATACGCTGCGAATCAAATGAAATGAAACCCATTGAATAATCGCACATTGAATTTGATGGGAAACATATGTACCTGGAACGTCGATTGGTCAGTGCTGGCAGCGGCTCCTCGTCCTTGGCCCATGCAATGAAGTTGGTAAAGTATTTCTCCAGCTCCTGGCTCGAGTATGTGCTATATGTTTGATTCGCATCGCCGATCAGATTTAGTTCGCTGCCCGTCTCATTCAGTTTATTGGATTCCGTGGACTTGAGTATGTTGTGGCGCTCCTTTTGAAAGAAATTCCGAGATATCTGACACTGCAGATCCACAGTGCTGCCGGACTTGTAATATCTGTCGCCCACATCGCGTTCATGCTCATCGATTATCCTCAACGGCGGCTCTGCACGGAAAGCATTGCACACATTGTGCCCATTAGTTGATTTTGGGCGATATATGATGGACTTACCCAATATGGTCAGGTTGGTGGTGAAGACACGCGGAGGATGCGTTGAAACCTGGCACATATAGATGCCGGCATCTTCCCTTTGCGTTGGGTTAATCATCAGACGCCAGTTGTTCGGATACTGAAATTTGACTCGTATGCGTGGATCGCCGCTATATGTGACATTTCCAACGGTAAGCAGCGAAACCTTCTCAGTTGTACGCCTCACCCACATTACCTGCAATTTCGATATTTATCTATTTAGAGTCCATTTCGACAGCGCAAAGAGCTTTATTTGTAGTGAAATATGAAATAACTGGGCGGGATTAGCATGAAATGCATGTAGTCCGACATTTAATAATGTTTTCATTTTTGTTAATTTGATTGATTTGGCAGCGTTGCCATCGGGTTCAAAAATGTCACGCATACGCTGCCAGCTGTTTGCAAAAATTCGAAATTTAATTTGAAACGGTTTTTTTTTGTTATTGTGATAAAACAGCGTTGCCATCGCGTTGCTTTTCAAACGTTGCCAGCTGTTTGCAAAAATTCGAAATTTAATTTACAACGGTTTTTTTTGCCAGCTGATTCGAAATTCGACAAATTACAATTACAGTAACTAGTCTAGGAGAGTTTTGGCATCTGGCATAGAAATTCGATTATTTATGCTGCGAAATAAATTGTAATTCTATTTCTTTCTAAATTCTGTGATGAAATGTGTGTAACGCCTGGAAGGAGACATCTCCAATCCCGAAAAGTATACATATATACTGCAGATCAGCAAAGAGCTTTATTTGTAGTGAAATATGAAATAACTGGGCGGGATTAGCATAAAATGCACTTAGTCCGACATTTGATAATGTTTTCATTTTTGTTAATTTGATTGATTTGGCAGCGTTGCCATCGGGTTCAAAAATGTCACGCATACGTTGCCAGCTGTTTGCAAAAATTCGAAATTTAATTTGAAACGGTTTTTTTTTTGTTATTGTGATTAAACAGCGTTGCCATCGCGTTGCTTTTCAAACGTTGCCAGCTGTTTGCAAAAATTCGAAATTTAATTTACAACGGTTTTTTTTGCCAGCTGATTCGAAATTCGACAAATTACAATTACAGTAACTAGTCTAGGAGAGTTTTGGCATCTGGCATAGAAATTCGATTATTTATGCGAAATAAATTGTAATTCTATTTCTTTCTAAATTCTGTGATGAAATGTGTGTAACGCCTGGAAGGAGACATCTCCAATCCCGAAAAGTATACACATATACTGCAGATCAGCATCAACAGCCGAGTTGATAAAGCCATGTCTGTCTCTCCGTTTGTCTGTTTCTATGCGAACTGGTCTCCCTCACTTTTAAATCTATCGTCTTGAAATTTAACATTTCTATGGAGTTAGTTCATATGTCGGAACCAGCCGGATGGGATCATATAGAAACGATCGTTGGAAAAGGGAAACTTTTTTGTTTCCCAAGATATCTTGACCAAATTCGGCAATTTATAAGTCTTACGATATTCGTATATATGCAACATCTTATCAATATCGGACCACTTATCATATAACTGTCATTAGAACGATCGGTCGAAAAGTAAGAAGGTTCTTATTCTGTATTCCAAGATATTTTTTATCGAACGAGCTTCACTTCTAAAGCATATTTAAAAAAGGGAAATGTCTAGAAGGGTATTAGATCTTCGGCATGTCAAAGACATTCTTACTTTCTCCTTTTCTAATATTCTGATTAGTGCTAAAAATGAAGCAATTCTCGAAACAGATTTCGATAGTTTCGGATGCTTGAGGCAATATTACAATTAAATCCAAAAGAAATCTCTGTTAGTCCTCCAGCATGGACAAGTCAGGAAACTATCAACTTAGACCAACAGCTGATTCCGGTCTAAGCCAATTAATTTGTATATAACATTTGTATATATTAATAAGCCCGCTTACCGTCTTATCCTTGAGCATGCCGACGCGACAGTTGAGCACAGCTTCGGTAAATAGATGTACTGCAGAGACGAGAGTCTTGCCCGGATCGACTAGGTTCGATGGCTCCTCGAAGAACGGGCCATAGTGGTTCTCATGATGGTACTTGCTGCGAAATGTGCGCGATCGTTCCGCATCGGCGGAGCCGCCAACAGTCCAGTGGTTCCTGGAGCGTGCGGCATCGATGGGCTGTTTAATGGTGCTTCTGATGCTCTTGGTCGTGGCCGCCGCGGCCGTTGCCAAACCCGTCGAGCCGAGCTCTACGGCATTAGAGTTCTTAACCGTGGTGCCATTCCCGATCCCATCGCTGTCAAGCGCAGTTCTCATCGAGGTCTCGCTTGTGAGCGTAGTTAGTCCAACCTGTGCTCGGGCTGTGGGTAAGGTCGGTATCGCCTCGGCTGGCATCGGTGAGATGTCGGGAATTGCGGCTGCCGAGTCCGCAGCAAGGAATGATAGCGATTTGGTAGTGGTATTATGCTCATCAAAATAGAAATTGTTTTCTGTGCTTGTATTCTGTGTGCTGAGGGTCGTTGATGTCGATGCACTGGTGGCTGCTGTGCCTGGCCGGAAGAAAGAGAGAGTCGTCCCCCACCCAGATTATTGATACATATGCGAGAGAGTGTAATTTATGTGCATATGCCGGATTCCATTGCTCTATCATTACGCTTTCTCGGGCAATGTGGAATAAGCAAAGGGCACTCGCATTACATACACATATTTACTTTGTCCCTCTGATATTGGAACCGCAATGGCCCCGCCTGGCCCATACTTACAGAGGACAGAACGAAACTGAAATCCAATCACTGTGACAACGGCGAGCAGCCGAACGAGTCTCAGGCTCGGGCTCGGGCTCGGGCTCAGGCTCAGGTTTATGCCCGGGCTATTCCGTAACTGGGTTGTCCGTGGGAGCTGTTGGGCCGCGACTGATGCTGATGCTAATGATGTGTTATTAACTTTTAAACGCCTCATCCTTTGCACGGGATGACGTGACTTTGATAAACGGGCCTCTTGATATCAGAAACCTTCATTTTATTCCCAAAACGTAGCTGACCTCGACGCATCCAGGCGCTATAGACAGCATAAGCCGTGCATCCCGAGCTTGCCCGTCTACATAGGAAGTTCTTTTCAAGATTTCTTTTTGATCAACTGGAATCATTAAAAAATAAATCGGTTTCGGTTAAGTTGGATTGGGTCTAGTCCACGTTGAACAGGTTGACTTTAAAGAGAGAGAGGGAGAGGAGAAGGGGGAGAGGAAGTGGACAGACAAATACCCCGTCAACAAGTCTATAAAGAGGGAGAGACGGAGAGAAATAGAGACAGGGAGAAAAAGTCAACAATTCAATAAACGGAGAGAGCGAGAGAGAGAGAGACAGAGAGGGAGAGACATGTAGCTATGTTATAAGACCCTATCAACTAGTGTATAATGAAAGAGAGACAACTGGATATGGGGCTGTGCTGAAACAAGGTTTATAACACCCCATCAACCAGTCGACTAAAAGAGAGAGAGACAGAGAGAGAGAACGGCGGAGAGAAACAGAAACTAAGGGATCTGAGTATAGCTATAAACACTGCCTATAAAACCTCATTAGCAAGTAAATAAAGAGTGAGACAGATTGAGAGACAGAGGGAGAGGGAGAGAGGGCGAGAGAGAGAGAGAGAGAGAGAGAGAGAGAGACATGGGACTAGGCTTGAACATCCGCCAGTCTATAAAGTGCAAGCTTGAAAGAGACAGAGAAATCTAGGGCTAGACCTAAATTCCACCAACAAGTCTATAAAGAGAGAGACAGAAAGAGAGAGAGAGATAAAAACAAAATGGAAAGTTATAAGTCTGTCTCATTACAACCCCTTCAACTAATCTATAAAGAGAGAGAGAAAGAGAGAGAGACAGGAAGATATGGGGCCGGGGTAAAACACTGTTTATAGAACCCCATAAGCAAGTCTATAAGGAGCGAGAGAGCGAGAGATAGACAGAGAGATCTGGGGCTTGACTTAAATACCGTCTATAAAACCTCATCAACAAGATTATAAAGAGAGGGATAGAGAGAGATACTGAGAGAGAGAGAGGTTAGGTTAGGTTAGGTTAGGTTAGGTTTTTGTCACAACTTGATCATGTGCCACGCATATTCCAGCTAGAAAGCTGAATTATTTCCCATGGAAATTTTTATTGATTTTCATTCATTTGAAAATCTTTGCCATCTCAGTTAAAAATCAATCAGAGACCAAGTTTTACACTAATCGGAAAAGTCGTTCCCTCGGGTGAAAAATTGTTTGTTCGGTCGGCAGCAAACTTATTTCGAAAGCGTTGCATACGAAATTGTTAAATATTGAAAAGTCCGGAAAATAGATGAAAATCGAATTAAAAATGTAATCAAATATACTTTGTCCGGGCAACGCGTCCCCCGAGAGAATCGCACAGTTAACGTGCAAAGGTGTAAACTGCGTTGCGTCACTTATTGATTCAGCATCCCGCTGCTGCTGCGGTTGCGAAAACAAAAAGCTTGTTATTTTTTTGTTGTTTTATTTTCCATTTTCTATTTTCTATTTCTTTTTTTCTCTTTTTTTTTTGTTGTTTTTTTTTGTTTGATTTGTTTCAAGAAACTGATTTCAAAGCGAGCTTTTATTGCCGTAATACAGATGAATAAAACGAATTAAAGTTTTTTTTCCTACGGCAAGTTTTTGTCTCCTCATTGTCGACGCTGACTGCGACGTCGACGGCGACGTCGTCATCGCTGGCGTCCATCATAGTTTATGTCCCGTTGTCCCCCCCGCTGCCCGCAATGTGCTTGCTTATTACATTTCTCTCTCTCAACTTTCATTTCCACTTTTGTATCGGCTGTGTGAACGGGCTCGGGGCGTGGTAGGCGGCGGGGGCGGGTGCGAGGCGTTGCCGGCGCTTGCCCTTGGCTCAAGACATAATCACCGTAATAAATATTATATTAGTGAAGTTGTTGTTGCTCTTGTTCTTGCTGACATTCGCCTCCGCTCTCTGCTCTCCGTTGGCTTTTGTTTTATTTTTTGTTATTGCTGTAGTTAGCTGTTGTTTTGTTTTGTTTTGTTTTGTTTTTTTTTGTTTCTTCCTCTGTTGACATCTGATTTTGCCATTTGCTGCGATATTTTATTTTAAAGGGCAAAACGGCCCGAAACTATGCACAGCGATAACAAACGGAAGGCTTAAAGCCTTTTGCGTATTCTAATTGCACTTGATGGGCGGACCCAGGAGCCCACAGATGGGTGGGGTGGGGTGGGGAGGGTGGAGGGGGCAGACACGAAGCGGACAGGATTTTCTCATAACATAGCAGCAATAAAATCTTAAATGAGCTCTATGGCGACGCTTGTACAGCAAAATTTCATTTTATGAAATTCTCGTGCTGCTCTCAGCTCTCAGTCTCGTCATCATCATCATCATCATCATCGTCACGCGAAACATCATCATTGACTCGAGTAAAAGAACTGTAATCTGTACAACTGAGTTCCAGCTGCAGACTGTCACGTTCCTGTTTTCTTGCGCTCTCTCTTTTATTTGCCCAGACCCAGACCAAGACCAAGACCAAGACCCAGACCCAGACGCAGGCCCAGCGTCAGCATTTCCTTTTCCTTACCTGACTTTGACTAACTAGCTCTTAACGCTTAGCATATGCGTCCAAGCTACCCTCGAATCTGCATGCGTAGCCACATACATATGCACATGTATATGTATGTACATACGTATGTACATACGTATGTATGTGTGTGTGTCGCAGAGCACCTGCTGTGCCTCATTGAGTGCGAAACGTGCTTTGTTTTGTTTCATACGCATTACGCGTAAGTCTTGTACGCATTTTAGCTATGTATGTATACCCGCCATCCCCGTGGCCAACACCCGTTGTGTTTATTACACCAAATTCTTCTTGTTTTACGCGCATATATTCAGATTAGAAACTTCTTCAGGCGCCTACGGCCGGTTGACATCTTGGGATTACGACTGTTCTCAGCCGACGCGCTAACTTTGTTGACTTCACTTCGACACACACACACACACCCACACACATATACGTATATGTATGTCTGTGTGCTGTTGCGGTGTATTTGTACGGTTAACGGGATTTAACAAGGTTGCGGTTTTCAGTTTTCGGTTTTCGGTTTCGGCATGTGGTATAGATGTCTGCTTATCAAAGCCGAAGGCCTTGAGGAGTGTTATACAGCGGTTGACCTAATGTTGCTTTCCAACACTGATTTGAAGCGTATACATAATACGAATGGGTGTGTGCATATGTGAGTAAGATTTGCTTTGACCAATTGAAGCTAATTCATACATCGAGGTTAAAGCATGTTTCCATAGAAATCGAATATATACTACTATATTATTATATTATTTTGCTTTCTAACACTAATTTAGGGCGTATACGTAATTCGAATGGGTGTGTGCATATGTGAGTAAGATTTGCTTTGACCAATTGAAGCTATAATTCATACATCGAGGTTAAAGCATGTTTCCATAGAAATCGGATATATACTACAATATTATTATATTATGTTGCTTTCCAACACTAATTTGAAGCGTATACGTAATATTGATGCACATACACAAACGAATGTTTCTGTAAGATTTGCTTTGACCAATTTATATTATAATTCATACGTCCTGCTATGTGGGGCTTGTATCCATAGAAATCGGATATATTACTTTATTGTCATTTTATAGAAATATGATATTGTTGAAATATATTTTATATTTTAGAAATATCAGATATTTTGAGTCAATCTTAACTGTTTTCTGTATATAGCTAGAAATATTGAATTGGGTATATAAGCAATAATAGGTATGAATAAAAACCTTAAGTTTTTTTTTATTTGGTTATGCAATACCTAAATGGAAGATATATATATATATATATATATAGTTGTTATTTTAAAAAGAAGACCTTTCTGTTTTATCTCGATTTGTATAAAAATATTTTTAACATTTAAGTTAAATTTGATCCAGAAAGCGGCTTTTAGCACTAAATACTAGACTTTTTTTTGTCAATAATAAACCTCCATAATATTCATATTTAAATATATTTAAGCCATATTTTTTTCCTCGCCCAGTTAGCTTTAAGCTTTAAAGTCCACATCTGTTGAACTGTGACTAATTTGGCAGAAAAAAAAATGCACTTGAATTGAGCCATAAAATAACACATTTATAATGAAAAAGTATATATTATATTATTGTTATGCCCTTTGAGTAGCCCGTCAAAGGGCTAAAATATTAAATTTGCCAGTCAATTGTGCAATTTGATCTGCGTTTAAGCAAATAAGCTACTGAATATATTATATGGCAATTAATGCCAAGACTTTGTTCAATTTCTTAGCCAAATTAAATAGCTATTTGAGAAGCTTAAAATCATATTATCATCAGGCACATCCTGTCATGCAAATATTATTGCTTGGAAGGCCACTTAAATGTTTTAAATAAAATATGATATTGTTTAACTTATCTGCATTTATTAAGCTTTGAATCTTTGGCGAGACAACGAACTACCGTAAGCTATGTAAATGACAGGAAAATTTCTGTGGGGCATGCAACAACACTTGAATATTATGTGTGCACACATACATACATACGCATACCTGCCTCAATGTATGTATGTATTTGCACTTTACCACACACCGACGTAAATGTTGGTTTAACCAAACTAATTGTTTTAATGTGAATAAATTATTCACACCACATTAATCAAAAATTTATATTTGCCTGAGTTTGATGGGCTTCCTCAACCGAATTACATTTAAAATGAGTTAATTAAAGCACGTAGTTTTTTGTGAGGAGGGAAGGGGGGAGCGGAGATAGCAGCGGAAAGGGAGGCATTAACGAGCTGCGATTCTTAAAAATAATTTAAAAGGTATTTCTTCATATTATTATAGAGCTAAAGGTCAAAAAGCGGGGAGAGAGAGAGAAGGAGATTGAGAGTGAAAAAGAAAGAGAGAGAGAGAGAAAGAGAAAGAGGGAGGAGATAGCGAGAGAGAGATAGATAGAGAGAGAGAGAGATATAGAGAGAAAACCTAGCCGAAAGGTGACAAAAATGACAAAAATTTTGCATTTATGATGGAAAGAAAAAGAGAGAGAGAGAGAGAGAGAGAGAGATAGAGCTAAAGAGCGGAAAAAATAGAGAGATGGAGCGAGAGAGTTGAGAGAAAGAAACCAATTTGTAGGGGACGTAAAGCCAATAAAAATGTCAAGACTTTGCTTTAATAAGGGAAAGAGAGAGAAAATGGAGAGAGAGAGAAAGAGTGAGAGAGGGAGAGGGAGAGGAAGAGAGAACAACAGTGGGATAAAGCGAGAGAGTGGGAAAGAAGCGATGTTTTTCGAGCAACGTATTTGTTGGGACCAAAAATCAACGAAAATGCCAAAAATTTTGCTTTCATGAGGAAAAGAAAGAGGGAGTAAGAAAAAGAGAGATAAAGCGAGAGAGAGAGAGGGCAAATAAGAGAGATAGAGCGAGACAGTTGGGAGAAAGAAACCAACTTTGTGGGGACCTCAAACCAACGAAATCTACAAAAACTTTACATTGATGAGGAAAGAGAGAGAGAGAGAGAGAGAGAGAGAGAGAGAGAGAGATATGAAAAGGAAGCAGAAAGATATAATCCAAAAATCGTATATGCGAAAGACCCAATTAATTTAAGCTCACAAAACTTTTACTCATTTTGAGGTTCACAAACGACAGAAAGAGTATCCAGAACCGAAAAATAAAGAAAAATTAAAAAAAAAAAACAGGATTAGCGCGAGAGAAAGTCATCTCGTTTTTGTCAATTGTTCTATTATTCCAGAAATTCACATAGATTTTGTATTATTTATCGGGTTTCACTTAAACGAACGCGAAAAACTTGTAATGAATAAATTCAAATGAGCTGTCAAAGATACAGGAATAATAAATATTTTTGAGAACAAGTTAGAAATCTTAAAGTATTTTCTAGTATATATTCTAGTATTTGTAGCTTGAATTAATTTAGCTCACAGATCGGCACACAGTTCCATACGTTCCCAGATCGAAAGTTATTCTATTTTTAGTTTTCATAAAATTATACAAATAACGAAACAAAAGGCGCCTTGGGCTACAAGATGCCGGCGCCAGGTTAAATATCCGGTAAACACAAAAATAGAGACGAAGAAGAAGAACAAGTAGAAAAACTGTAAATGTTTGTCGAGCAGAAAATGGGATGCAGCAATAAAAGGACGCCGACGGAGACGGATGCAGCAGCAAGTGGATTAATCTCCTGTCCATTTGTGTATGCGTGTGTGAGCGTGTGTGTGTGTGTGTTAAATTTAATTGTTACAACTTTCACTAACCGGGTTTGAAATGTTTTTACGATTTGTATTCCCAAAATCGGCTAATGCGATTAGATGCAAGTTTTTTAAATATACTTTTTTATCCTTTTCGGCATTTGCGACACATCACATCACTGGCACTTGTTTGCATTTGGCAAAAAAAAAAAAAACAGCAACAACAACATCAAAAACATTAACAAAAAATAAACAGAACTTGTATTTTTAACGCGCGTAACGGTATTTGCTCATTAACTCATTCGGTTTATGGTGAATATTTCAACTAGTTTCTCTTCAGCTTAATTTTTTTTTTCAACTTTTTTTTTTTTTTTTTTTTTTGCCTATTTACAGTTTGTTTGTGTTCTTACTGAGTAGTTGACAGCGAGACGACCACAAGAGGCGACAAAGACGACAATTGAATTTCGATGTTTTCGCCAGTGCGGAGCCAGCACGTGGGCATCGCTTATCCTTGAAAACAGTAATGAACTGTCGTTCGCAAAATTACAGACACATTGCGAAGCATCCAAATGAACAGCTCGTCTGCCATTGAGTGTAAGCTCTCTGTTCGCTGCACACTCAAATTCCCCAGCTTGCAGTTCACTCAACGATGCTCTCTACTCACCACGGCCGTGTTGGCTTCTACCATGTGGGGAGTGTGCCAAATGTGTCCCAAAGCTTTGTGCAGCGCGAAGGGGTGCATTGAGCATCTGCTCAAGGGATGCTCATTTGCGCTCAATTACATTTAACTGCTTTGCATTTTTCTGAGTCCATTTGCGTTTCACTCCAATCAGGGTATTTTCGTATTGGGACAGGAAATTCTCTGTGAATTCTCTGCCAGCAGACAAAGCGATTCGCTTTTGAGGTAATCAAAGCGACACAAAATCGTTTACCTTAAAAATGTATGTATGTTTAAAATCGCAACATAGTGTCCGATCCCATAGAGCATATATATATTCTTGTCTAGCTATATGCGGAAATGTTTGTTTGTCTATTAAATTTGGTATATCATTTAGGGAATATTATACACACAGGTCAGGCTTATTTTAAGCTATCGATAACTCGCGCTGTTTCTTCGAAATCGATAACTATCGATTATCAAGCATGTCTCGTAGATTTAAGGAGTTAGAAACAAGAAAAACCTACACCCAAACGAATGCTATTGCGACTTCCTACGGAATATTCCGACTTCCTACGGAATATTCCGACTTCCTACGGAATAAATCTTCCATTGTGTGGAAAAAGGAGCAGGGTCGCTGTCCTACTGTACCGAGTTATAGATCGTATCTCCTACTCAAACCGTCTTGTTTCTTCAAAAGCGATAAATATAGATTGTTAAGCATATCTCGGAGATTTAAGGAGTTAGAAACAAGAAAAACCTACACCCAAACGAATGCTATTGCGACTTCCTACGGAATATTCCGACTTCCTACGGAATGTTCCGACTTCCTACGGAATATTCCGACTTCCTACGGAATAAATCTTTGATTGTGTGGAAAAAGGAGCAGGGTCGCTGTCCTACCTTACCCAGTTCCGGTTCGGATCACGACCTCCAACAATTTTGAAACTAAGTAGACGTTTATAAAGTTTTCTCTTCCCACAAGTAGACACCTATGTGCTACCATATGGGAGTCAGTCACAGCCAAAACAAATACAAAAACACAACATAATAAACGAGAGAAAATATTTGAATTGAAAACAGGCAATTTTCAATTAATCAATTAACTGATTGGCCACCATGTCCAAGCGCAACAAGGAGGGGGACGAGGCGCTACGAAAGAAACTCGCCAAATTGCGTTTCAAGAGATTGGTCCGAGTCGCCTTCGCGAACCAAAAATGGATCAGCGAGGTGGACGAACAGGGCATTACCTTGAATGTGAAGAAGAATGTGGCCATGCTGGTGCGCAAGAAGCACAAGACTGGCATATTGACAATGGCGGTAAGCGGCGGTTGGAGCATATACCACAGTTGGATTCCTAACCGATCTGATCCCAGCAAAAAGGCTTGCTAGCCACCCCGCATCGCACCCGGACCATTCCCGAGCGAAAGAGCCTGTGCACAATCGTCGCTGGACTCGGTTGCTTTACCCAAGTGCCGCCGGTACGATCAATTAATATATATATATATATACATATATTGTGGACTTCATCAGCTCCTTTGCAGAAGATTCGAGCTCGCCTGGTGCCCTACCTACACTTCATGGTCGTCACAACGGGTCGCACCTTGATGAAGGAGGGCGATGAGCCGACTTGTGTCTACTTTGTGGTCAGCGGTGAGGTCGAGATGTCCAGAAAGATAATGAATAAGGTAACAGAAATATGCATTTAACCGGAAGCTTCCATTTCATTTGGCATCTGGCAGATCACCCGCAAGTTTGAATCGAAGCCTGAGGCATTCTTTGGACCAGGCGACTGGATTGGTGAGATTGAGCTGCTAGAGGAAGACCTGAGAATGAATACTTATAAGGCCACAAGTATCCGCACAAAAAGCGAATCTTTATTCAAATGTTAATCGTCATCATCATGCACTCACTTTCAGCTAATTGCGAAATTCTGGTACTAGATGACTTTGACTTCAAGGCGTTGCTGAAGCCGTATGTGAAAAAGGTTTGGATCGAAAAGAAGAAGGCGATTGCCTCGCTGAGCTATCTGAAATTTATGACCGACTCACAGGTAAGTCTTGAGTGTGGCTGTACTAAGTGTGACCAGATTCAGTTCGAGAAATCGATAATCTAGGCGGGGCAACCCTACTTGACACTTAATCCATTCGTCTACAGATTGTGAGCGCCTGCAAATTTGGCATCTTAAGGCAATACGAACCCTTGGGCACAATATATCCCGAGGAGAAGGACAGCATACTTCATGTGCACTTCGTTCTAAGCGGCGAATGCGTTCTTTTACAGTGCCTCCACATGAAGGTAATCAATGGAATATTTTGTCCCGATTCGAGTCTGTAGAGTCCACCACCCGCCACTTAGGTGTCCTATCTGAGGGGCGAGGTCCAGTATGAGCTGTCCAAGGTGATCGAGGAGGACTCGGACAATGAGGCAGAGGACGATAAGCCGGAGCCGTTCGATGTTAGGGAACTGTTGCGCTCGAGCTCGTCGCTGGACGAAGCTGGATACAATAAAAAGAAGGCGGTATGAAATATGAATTCCAATTGAATTACCCAACTATTCGGGGCCCCTTTTCGAATGCAGAAACGCAAGGCGGAGTTCGCCAAAATCGAGGCGCACTGCAAGATCCTGAACAAAAAAGTGCTGCCCATGGATGCGACGCCAAAACCGACGCATCCGCCGCGTATGACGCGTATGACGCGCATGACGCGTATGACGCGTATGATGCGTCAGTCGCATTTTTCCAAATCGATTGCGGAGGAGCGAATGCTTGGCCATGACATTCAGGTTGAGGATTACGACGAAGACTATTATTCCACGGATGACGACGACTTCAATTATACCGGTCAATCCCTGAGCCGGGACAGGCGATCCAGTCGACTGAGCAAACAGAGCAGGCAGCGGGAGCTGATCAGCATGGAGGCGGAGTCCGAGGAGTCGGAAATATATACCGCCTCCTCGTCGAGCTCGTCCAGTGTGCCCGTGTCGATCAAATCCACGAAGCCTTACGTAAATATCCATCTTTTACTTAATACACACACGTTCGTTGCATTATTCCTTCCCATACACTTCCTGGCACAGAATGATAGCAGTTATGCGACCCACTTTGTTGACATCGGCTCCATGACTTATGGCGGCCTGTTCGGCGTGGGCGAGAAGGGGGATCATCGCGTTGTCATGGCCCGTACGACAGTACAGTGCCTGCTGATACCGCGCTACTGGCTCATGGAGGAGGACCAAAATCCGGGTCACATCTGGCAGCGTATGCGCTTCTACTTGGATCGCTGTATACCCTCGCGCGAGACGCTCTTCAAGGACTTTATCAAGACACGTAAGTGGGCACAGTTCAAGGAGGAATGTGTGGAGCCGTTTACGCACTCGGTCACAAATCCGACCAAAATCGAGGATATACCCGTCATAATACGCATCGTTGAATCGAAAGAGACGAGTCCCGATCCTCGCGATGCTTAGCTCATTGGGCTACCAATTGCAATTCCAAATTTTCATATTAAATTTCTTTACTTTTATCAGATCTGCGTTGAAATTCTTTTATTTTTATAATTTTCATTTTTTCCCAATACACTTCTATATTTAATCGTCAAAAAAAATTTAATAATTATTAACTATTTGAATTTTTCATTAATTTCAAAGTCATATATCGATTAATTAACTAATTTTTATTTAAAGCGCACACAAAAATACGCATTGATGACGTCACAGTCCAAAGAAGACGAAATTCTAAGCATTGTCTTTTTCTCTCTCAATGCCATGAATGCAGTGCGCGAGAGTGCGAATTCAATGTGTCCACTGAGCTCACGCCATTGGTCGAAATGCTTGCGATCCCGTTATCTTTGGAGCGCGCACTTGCGGCTGATGTGCAGTGCAGCAGCTTTGACAGTTGTGTGCTCTCAGTTGTTATTGCATTAGTGCTAGAGCTGGCTGAGCGAATTTAGTCTGTGCGCGTTTTCCCTGTTGATCGCTTGTGTTCGCCGCGTGTGAAATTTTTTTTATTTTTTATATATTTTTTTCTGTTAAATAAATGGTGTTTATTGCGATTTGGTTGTGTTGTGTTTGTTAGTTGTAAGCCCCTTAAAAAGCGATCTTCAATGCATATTTAATAATCGTTAGGCATCGCATTTTTGTGCTCCCGCGTTTTTTTTCTTTTGCCCGCAACAAATTGGCGCGCTAACGGAGTGCACATCATGAGAAAGAGAGAGAGAGTGGGAGAGCATAAAAGTGAACTATGGAGGATAGGTAAGCGTGCTTTCGCTTACATACTCTTATTTATGTACAGATATTATTAGTTATACATACATATATTTCTTTATGCCCTTGCAAAGTTTTTTTTTCATTCTGTGGCTCAGTAAGCTGTTCCTCGTTGCTTAAATTCCATTTTATTTAGTTGGAATTAAAATCTACGAAACATTTACTTATTAATTAAAAGAAATTGAAAGATATTACCCGGTGTCGCGAGGGTCAAATGAATAATGTTCAAACATTCTTCTACATATTCGCATTTGTATTGAAATGCAAAATGATATTGAACTTCACAGTTTTCAAGCCAATTACGAACTGGTTCAAGCTCATAAAACATAATTTGAGCTCATTGCCCACGATAAGTGTGGACACAAACCCTTTTTGTAGCCAAGCCCAACACCCGCAAATACCAAATAATTTCATCATTTAACCTGAAGCAAATCTCTTTATTACTGGGTGTTTTTTTTTTGCTGCTTGCTGTTTTTATATTTTCATAGCCTAACTGTTTTAGTTAGTTAATAGTTTGATTATGCATATACAAAATTTAACGGGCAGGTTGAAAATGCATATAACGACAAGAAAGCACCATTAAGTATTTGTGAATTTCCCACTGAATAAGTTTTGTGTGCGTCAGGCTAAGACATAAACCAGCTAAGTATTGCTCCCCTTGACCCGAAGCTTATATAGATTATTGATTGGGAAAATTAACGGATAGTATAAATTCATGTCGGCAACCCACGCTTACGATAGAAGAAATATTATTGGGCACTAGAAATTTCCTACTGAGGAAGTTTCTCATATTTTGAATATAAGACAATAACACGTAAATGACAAGTACAGCCTTAATCATTTGAAGCTTATTTTTATGCCTTAAGTATTTTAATGGAAAAATTAACGGATAAGATTGATACACGTAAATAGTGCACATTTACAGTATAAAAATTACTATTGGGTACATTACTCCCCTAAAAAAGTTTTGTGCATTTTAAGCCAAGACATAAGCCAGTCGGTATTCCCCCCAAACTATGGTTTATGTGTAAGGTTTGAGTATTTAAATGGGAAAATTAACATAAATGTACCTTTAGGCAATTCGCCCTTACGATATAAATAGTACCATTGGGCATTTTTAAAATCCCCCATCATAAGCTTATTTTTATAGTTGAAGCTTTGAGCGGATAAACGGATATAGTATCTAATCAGCGCACACTTACGATATAAAAAGTACCTTTGGGTATGCGTGAACTTGCTACTGGCAAAATGCTGAGTACCTTAAGCCAAGACAAAAACCGGCGAATAAAAAATATTTTTGGACTGAAGCCTGAGTTAATAGTTAAAGCATTTGTATGGGAAAAGGGACGGATAAAATGGGACCATGAATGGGAAAATTCACGGATAATATGAATTACGATATACAAAGCACCATGAATTTACTACTGAAACAATATTGAGTACTTAAAGCTAAGACAAAAACCAGCAATATAAAATATTCCCATTTGGACTGAAGCCCAAGTTAATAATAAAAAAATTGATACTATGGGAGCACTAATGGGAAAAATGAAAGAATAATATAGGAACATACAGACAGCGCATACTTACGATATAAAAAAATAGCATTGGAAGTTTGTGTGATTTTGCTACTAAAAAAATTTGGTTTAAGGCAAGACAGAAACCAGTGCATGAAAATATTTCCACTTGGACTGATGCATGAGTTAATAGATAAGTCGTTTCCATGGGAAATAAACGGATATTATGAGAACATGAATGGGAAACTGAAAGGACTTACGATATAAAAAGTAGCATTGGAAATTTGTGAATATCCCACTATGGCTTACCCCTACTTTGGGACAGCGCTAACGCTTATCAATAGTGGTACATTTTTTACTGGGAAATCCATTTCAGGAGAAATGGAGTTTAATTACAATTCTAAAATAAATAAGAATAAATATTGAATTAAAAAGAAAAAAAAAAAACATAAAAATAAGTAAAAAATGCATATAAAAATAAACCGAAATTAAGTGGACCAGGTATTATAGTTATATTCCTCATTCTCCGCACAGAGATTGGAGTAATTGGGATTGCGACCCCTGATGCACTCAGAGGCCGGCGAGCCGGCCCTATAGATCGGATTGTTGCGCACATTTGTGACCGCATAGTTGCAGGCGAGCAGCGTAGACCCCAATCCATTCGCGTCCGTGTACCGAGCAATCGCACAGCCAATGCGATTGTTGCGCTCATTTACCATGGTCGTAAAGTGGCCGATGGCCCTGCGAATGCCAGAAGATTACAAGCTGAGCAAAATATGAAAGTAGCTGACAATAGGGGGCATACGCACGGTCCGGCACGCGGCACATAGACTTCCGTGTCGGCGCTGGTCGCCGAGCGATACTCCTCGAACCAGGCGGCAATCCGCTGGCGCAGAAACTCGGCCACATCAATGCTGCGCGTATAGAGAACGCTCAGGTTCTGGCCCGCATAGCGATAGGTGTTCGTGTTGCGGCACTCGTCGTGCGCCATGCGGCACTGCAGCGTATTGTATGCAGCCAACTGTGCGAGCGTCGAGTCCCACGACATACTGGCCATGTGCAGGGCGCTGGGAAAGCCGGAGAGGCCGCCGCCGGCCAGCAGATTGCGGCGATCGTTGTGCTCCTTCAGTATGAGCGGTATGTGTGCATCGATTGGGACGAATTCGCCGCGACAGCCGCTGGCGAATTGCTGAGCTTGTTAACGGTTAATAGACACGCATATTGGCCACGCCCACTACTTACACCGCTATTGCCGCACACGACATGACGCAATCCGGCCGGACAAAGCGCCGGATCACAGTAATTCTGCGCCACGGCCAATTGGCCAAAGCAGCCGCTGCTCAGGAGCACCAGAATCAGCCTCAGTGGGTGTGCCCCACAGTAGGGCGGGTGGGTGTGGCGCGTCATGGGCGATTTGATTAAAAGTGCGGCACGTTCTATGCGTGCACCTCCAGCCGAGCGGTATTTATAGTCAAAGGCCCGTGCCCGATGCTGCTGCCTCCGACTGCCGACTGCTGACAATGACAATGACAATGACAATGGCATTCATGCATTCCATATCTAGGTCCATCGAGACATCTGTTGTTTATGCCTCTATACAAATCAAGACTGACAAAAAATTAAAACCAGGCGCAAAACACCCGCTGATTGTTCCATTTACCACACGCACGCCTCTCTGAATGTGTGCGTGTGCGTGTCTGTAGGCGTATACGTAATAAATTTGCACGCAGCTGTTGTGCACACCTTGCCTACAGTCAGCACCCCTCATCCCCTCATCCTCGCCTTCCCCCCTCGCAGTCCGTCATAATGAGTTGCGCTCGCGAACATCCGGCGTTTTACGGAAATTTCATTTGGGCTAGCCGCTTTCAGGTCAAGTCTGGCTAATTGGCATAACTACATATATGTATATTATAATTTTGTGTCGGGCGTGAAATTGAATATAACTCTTACGAATCCCTGTTGCACTCCCCCTCTAGCCGCAATCCGCCCCCAAACTGACTTTCAGTATTATTCCCATTTCTTGAAATTGTTTCTGGAATCGATCGAGATTTAGCTCTGATTGATTCTATGTTATTGGATCTGAAACACAAGCCATATAAGCACCTGATAGAACCAGTTGCTATTTCATTTTCAACCTGATTCAAAATAAGAAAAATCTGACTCAAAAATAAGCTAATCGCCCTTTAGGAAACAGAATGCATAATAATTATTGCAGCTAACCAATCTTTATATATACATCTGTTTAAATGAATGTATGTATTTATGTATGTGTTTATGTATGTACATATGTTTGTGTGTATGTATATATGCATGCATGCATATGTGTTCATATATAAGCACGTTCTCTTATTGCAAACGCAGACAATGCCAACTTCCGCCGCTCTGCTAATTTAAATAAAACGTACTTTTAATATCGACCTCCTTTGCGATTCTCATGATTTCAAGTAAGCTTTACAGTTCTTCATGTTCTGCTCATGTGTATTGTATTATATTATATTTGCCTATAACTGTGTATGTTTATATGTGTGCGTGCACCCATCTATGTATGAATGTACAAATGTGTGAAGGTAAATATGTATGCATGTATACATTTGCATGCATGCATGCTTAATAGTATGTATGCATGTCAATGCATGTATGTATAATGTATGTATATGTATGTGTCTATGCATGCGTGCGTGCATATATGAATGTAAGTATGCAATCATGTATATATGTATGTATATACATATGTATGCCAGTATGCAGGTACGTATATATGTGAGGATGTATGCATGCATGTATGTATGCATGCATCTATGTATGCATATATGTATGTACGAATGTATGCATGTTTGTATGTATGAATGTATGCATGTTTGTATATACATATGTATATATGAATGTATATATGTATGTATGCATGCATGAATATATGTATACATGTATGCATGTATGCATATATGTATATATTTATGTATTTTTGTATGTATGTATGTATGCATGTATGTTTGTATGCATATATGTACAGATATATGTATGTATATGCATTAATGTATGCATATAAGGTCTGTTTTCTCATTAAGCTAAGCCCGCTGCGTTGCAAATTAAAGATATATTTTCAAATATTGTTTTACTGACTAACTAAATGATTTTGAACACTAATTCGCTCTTCAACCGACAGCTCCAAAGGCAGCTTTAATATATGTATAGTGGTCCGAGGATGAGTAAATTTTGCTCGTATACAAAGTTCAGTTGTGCTGGCAGATTATTTTACAGAGTTGGCTTTGGAATAATATTTATTTGGCCAACTTATTTCTGGCAACATTACAGATTCTAAAGAAAGCAGTTCAGATTTTTTTTGGAGTTTGCTTAGCTTATCAAGGATTCACTCGAGGAATAAACGATTTTTTTAATTTCTATTTTCTATGTTCTAGCTGAAAGCGTTCGACTAGCAGATGCCCTGTAATGCTTGGTATAAACTACCTCAAACTGATGCATACGCATATGCTCATGCATGGCTTTAAATAGGCTGAATTTAATATAGAATATACGCACGTACTCTTAAGAACTGTCTCGCTCTGTGTTCTATATGTTTTTGATTACATTTTAAGCGATTCCCAATAGAGGTGTAGGGTATAATGAAAGCTGCAAAGTTTTTGCGACACCTACGGTAAAAGTTAAGGTACGTTTAACAAGTTTAATTGAATTGCAGGTGCACTTTTACTTTCTGACTTTGACATGTTGCCAACAATCTTATGTATCGACGCCGGGGGCCAGCCTTTGGCTCGAGCCCAACTTCCGTTTCGATACCCTGCGTGAACTTTTCTGGGCACGCAGGCCAAACAGTCCATGCTTCAGCTTTGGGTGTTGAAGCTTTTGCACTTCAGCGTTGACACTGAGCCCCACAAAGCTTTTGCATGAAACGCCAAGGGGGGGGGGCTGGGAGAGTGGGGCAATGTTCGTACAGGTGGACATGGGGGCAATCGAAACGAGACGTTAATTGAAATGCTGAAATGCAGCACCTGCAACCGGTGGCTGCCAATAGCAAAGGCACATATTTGTTCATCATATTGAAAGGCCGGGCCGGGCCGGGCCGAGCCTAGCCGAGCCGGGCCCAAAAATTTAACACAGATTGCATTTTCATTAGCCAGATAGGTCAGTTTGAGTTCGTTTTTCGTTTCATGTGTTAAATCGAATAAATTCTCTTTCATCCAGCTATACACGAACGAAAGCAATAATTCCAAAAGGCAAAACGATTTTTGTTACTTTCCATTACACCCCTCTATGCGATTCTCATCCATGACTTAAAGGCTGTCATGCTTTGACTTTAAGTGTTATATTTTCAAATGTTGTCTTGGCAGTTTAATTAACTTTATATCTCTGCCCTGATTCTTAGTATCATTTACTCTCTCACAGAGTGCCTCTCTTCCGCCTTGTACCTGTATTACTATTTTATATATATATTATGTATAGGAATATAAGTCTATGCAACTCAATTCATTAATATGCCAGGGTATTTACTTTTCGGCATATGAAGAAGTTGCGTGTGCTTTCTTGTCCCTGTTAACATGTGTTGTTCCACAATGTATCTCGGTTTTCCCTCAAAAGGCGAGTCATGTTGTACAGTGAAAACAAATTCGGTCGCCGAACCCGCTGAGATTGTCGTCACAGGAAATGACTTTCAGTCTTTGCAACTGGTTCGCAATTCAACAAAATGTATTTGTTTTAGGCTTTATTATTGTGTAATGTAATGAGTATTTACAATTCGAGTGACAACAAATTTAAAAAAAAATCAAACAAATGTGTGAAAAGGGTTGCGCCAGTTGCGTGCCCAAACTCCTCTGTGCCTGGCCACACATGTGTCACAACTCAGCCACAAGGTATATCTGGTGCGCGCGCTTGCCCGACTGTGGACTGCTGTTTACCAGCCGCCCGAGGCCCAGCCGCCCTGAGGTGCCCAGCCACCGCCGCCGCCGCCGCCGCCCTGTGCCCAGCCACCGCCGCCGCCACCGATGCCGCCTGCCTCAGAGATGACCTTGACGATTTGTACAGCGCCGGAGCCGCCATGACCGCCGCCATAGCCGCCACCATGACCGCCGCCATAGCCTCCACCATGACCGCCGCCATAGCCGCCACCATGACCGCCGCCATAGCCGCCGCCGGCACCTGCATCGGAGATGACCTTGACGATTTTAATAGTGCCGCCGCCGCCGTAACCACCGCCGCCGTAACCACCGCCGCCCTGTGATGCCCAGCCACCGCCGCCGTGGCCGCCGCCGTAGCCGCCGCCATAACCGCCACCGCCGCCGCCTCCGTAGCCGCCGCCATCGGAGATCACCTTGATGATTTTAACTCCGCCGCCGCCGCCGCCGCCTCCATGGCCGCCACCATAGCCGCCGCCGCCACCATAGCCGCCGCCGCCGCCGGAGCTAAGGGCGCTGCCGCCGCCAAGGAAGCCCGCTTGGGCCATGCTGCACACAGCGAGCAGACAAACGAATACCTTGGAAGAGAAACAGGCACAGCATGAATATCACAGCACAGCACAAACAAAAAAAAAAAACAAAAAACAAAATAAAAAATTTCAACAACAAAAAAAAAATGCTCAAAATTCGCTAATCCCGGCCACGAGATTTCGAGCTAAACCGTCAGCCAAGACGCACCTTCATGTTGGCTCTGTGTACGTGTGGAGCTGGGAGTTAGGAGTTAGGATTTGCAAGTGCGACTACGACGAGAGCTGAACTTCAACTGTGCCGCAACAGTGCACCGGCCGTTGCTTTTATTTGCCGCAGCCAGCGGTGGCTAAGAGCCAAAAACACAAAATCAAAATCAAAATCAAAATCACAACAAAAACAAAAACAAACTCGACCCTGCCCGGAGCCAGCTGACCACAGCTGTATGCTAATGTATGACACTCTAATTGCTTGTCCACGCGATGCTCTCTGGCCGGATTATGCCATCATCCAACAGCCGCCAGCCCGTGCAGACATCATGCAGACACGGCAAAACGGCGAATAGCCAACAGCTGTCTCTTTGCCAACATCTTGGCCATCTCCGTCTTCGGCTAACGCCTTCACAGCGGCAGCTGGGAGTGTCGACTGTGGAGTGTGGAGTGTGTAGTTTGGTGTGGACCAGCGCAGTTTCGAGGGGGGGGGGGGCTTTTTCTGGCGCTCTTTATTAGCTCGTTATGCAATTCATCAAAAACTTGCACAAAAAGCATTAGCCAAACATAACAAAAGCGAATAAGTAGCGCGTTTTAACACTCCAACTCCAAATCCAACATCAAATCAAAACACCACCTTCATAATGTGCCCTAACAAACAGGGTATGTTGACTTTCTTCTGTTTGTTATTTTTGTTTTTGATCCAAATTTATTAAATATATAAAATATAATATAATATATAAAATATATAATATAATATATATGTATATTTTAGACATGCATTACCTTGTTTTTTCTTATATTTTATAGCATTATTTGTTATATATCTTGATCTTACATATATATATTTCCGTTTCGATAAATATATAATTTGGTATTGACTGTCTTACAAAAATCGAACACAACTTCGCACAATCGATACCATAGAATAATGGTATTTCTGAAACTGATTTAAATTTGACTCAGATTTCGTGTAGGAACAAAATAAAATAATACATTTGAAGAATAAAATAATAAAAATAGTAAAAATACTTATTATTAAAAAAAAAAACTATAAATAATAATAATTATTATTATAATTATTAATTCTTAATGATTATCACAATAGAAGGTGAACAAACAAAAAGTGTGACCGTGCAAGCAAAACTCAAATCAAATCTTAATCAAATTTTAATCAGCTTCGAAACTTCTCTTTAGTGTGACCTTGATTTCCCCAATTTTTTTGGGCACACTGTACATTTTGTATGAAGCAGCTGTAACCACCGGGCCTTCGAAATCCTAATGAAATCCAAGTCAGTTTCAGGAACTCCATTAATATCTGCTATAGTAAGAGGTCATACATCTTAATGACAGGTATGACAACAGGTATGACCATATTTATGACGCAAGCATCTGGATCGATAAGCTATATATTTCCTAGGGATCGTTAGCTAAGAAATGTTGTATTATTTAAAATTATGACTTCAAAAAAAAAAAACGATTATTAGTGTCGATTTTCCTACAGTTTTTTCTCGAAAACAATTTGAAAAACTCAGATATTGTTCTTATAAAAATCATAGACATATAGTTTTGGGTGCATGCATCATATTTCTGATTAAATCTTTCAGATTAATGCACACTTTGTGTGTAAGCGTATAGAATTTTCGATATCGTCGGGCTGGCTGTTCTCGTTGTTTCAATTTCAAAAAAGTGCGCCGAAAACTGGTTGATGGGGTCAATCGAAACGCTTATTAATTGTTGGCCCCCACAAAATTAAACTGCTTCGCAGTGGAACCTTCGGTTCGACACTTGATAGATGGCAAATAATTTTCCAGTGTTGCGCTACGTTAATTGCTTCAACGGCATTTTGTAGTTCGCGGAAGCCCACAAATCCCACGCAGTCACGACATCTTATTCGTCTTTAGTTGCAGAGCAACGGCTTTTGCCTATCATAATAGGTTAACAATCACGCAGAGTTGGGTGGCTGGGGAGCTATCATATTGAAAACAAAAATAAATTAAATCCATGAATTTTGAACATTTCCAAAGTTTATGCAATTTGTTGTTGAACATTTGCTTAGTTTACGAGTAAGTATAACTTTAATTCAGGGCTGCTAGCCGCTAACATTTTGATGAGGGTTCGTCGGGCTTGTTGGTTCGGACCTTTTGTCTTAAGTTTTGTGCCCAAGCAACAGAAACAGGTTTCTAATTTACATCATGTTGCATGTTTCCGACATTTATATCGACATATCTATATGCGCATATACATAAGTAAATGCACAAAGCCTGTTGTTTTATTTTGTTTTTATGTATTTTACATTGGTTATAATTATCGAAAAATTATGCAATTTAAAGATTAGATACGTCGATAATAATAGATTATAATCATAATTTTTAAGATATTTGATGATGAACACATTTACCTTATATTTTTAATATTACCATAATTTAAATAATTGGAAATGATAAAACTAGAGAATTAAAAATTAAGGTCATACGTATCTATTTTGTTTTTAGCTATTCACATATAGTTACCGGATGTGGTTATAGAAATTATACAAAATAAATAATAAATATAAATATATACATAAATGTATTGAAGAGGGGCTCATTAACGTGAGGCAACCTTTCTGTGAAGACCAGCAAACTCATAGGTCTACAGGGGAACTCACTCAATTAAAACTAATCTTACCTAACTGTATCACTATTACCTATACGAAGCATAACTAAACGATATGTCAATCACTGAAGCGTAAAGAAATAATCCTCTTATGACGTAGCTCAAGTTTGCTTTCTGGCAAATCATCTCTTAAAGATAGTGACAAATATGTTTTTAATTAATGATCGGAATTGTATACCCATTATAAATGGCTAGCAGGCCAAAAGGCGCAACTATGATATACATAACATACATTTATATATTGATCTGAATATCGAGCAATGTGACGATAACCTTCGCTTGATGTCTGCATGACCACTTTGACCAATGCAGCTAGAAGCATCAACTGTAGTTTGTAGGTTCACTTAAACTATGCGCATATAAAGATCACGTTGTTTTCGCCTTTCTCTGAGATTCTCATACATTTAATTTGGGCCAACTGACTCTCTGATTCTTCTAAGGGTTCTGTGTATTTTTATGTTTTCTTAAACAATTGACATACAAAGATTATGTTGCTTGCGCCTTTCTTTACGATTCTCATATACTCAATGAAGGCCCTCCGACTCTCAGGTTGTTCTTACCCTCCTGTGCATTTATGTTGTTCATGTTGTTTTCGCTTTTCTTTGCGATTCTCATACACCCAACTAATGCTGACTGACTTTCAGGTCATTCTTCGCGTTCTTAAACGTATCGTATATAAATATCATGTTGTTTTGCATTGCTTTGCGATTCTAATTTTTTCAATTAAGGTTGCCTGATCCCGCAGGTAGTTCTTATTTAACATTTGTATAGCTTTAGTTTTCTTAAACTATTCGCATATAAGATCATGTTGTGCTCGCCTTTCTTTGCAATTCTCATATATCCGGATTAATTAAGGCTAACTGACTCCTAGGTTTTTTTTATCGTTCTGTATTTAATATTTATCATTTGTAACTCCCTCGCTACACTTAGTCTCTGAAAAGCTCTCACACACTCTTTCAATCTCTTGCTTTCAATCACGCCGTTTCAAGTGCTCTCTTTCTCTACTAAATACCACCCTTCTAGGCGATTCTCATGCCTCAAATAAAGCGTAATATAAAGTTTAAAAAAACGCATTAAGAGCTGAATTGTAGGGTATCTGCTGGTCGCTCGCCTTCGACTATGGCACTCTTGAGTTTTTTGTCTGTGTCTTTGAATAAATTGATATAGCTGCAATCAACACTGACATCAATTTAAGAGCGGTACATATAAAATCTTACAGCTGCGAAAAAAGCTTATTAAAGTTACTTAATATCCATAAAACTAATGAAAGAAAGGGCAACGACAGAAACAACAACTGTCTCGGTCTATGTTAGTTGTGGCTATACATAAATTATCTTGGTCCATTTGTGGGTTATGCGACGACGCCTTTCACTGCATGGCAAACTATTAATGGGTCTTATTTAAGCTCCCGACCTACATAACAGATTGTTACCTATTGCCCGGCCATGTGTCGTTTGCTGTATATCATCATCATTTGTTGAGCTAGAGATCTGCCTGCCCCAATTTGGATTAAGGAATATTAATCGTGGCATTGTTTTGATCTTGCCACACAAAATGCGAAGCTAATGATGGAATTAATGCTTGACTAATGATAGATCACAGCATTGCCATGCACAATTATTCCTCTGATCGTAATTAGGAGAGCTGCATTCAAAATTGGGCACAAGACCCTGAACTTGTTGTGGTATATGGCCCGGGGACACCCGCTGGGCAGCACGCAGAGAAAATGATTTTTTAAAAATTTTTTTTTTTAATTTTTGGTTTCCAACATAGTTGAAGACGTTTTGTACAATTTATTAACTATTTAACATGAAAAAAAAAAAAGATGTCTTAAAGATATAGTAACAACATCTACAAGGCTAATGCCGTTGCTCAACTCGGACAACAGAAACAAATGAGTCGAGTGCCTGGCATATCACATGGCGGTGTATGGGAAGATGGGAGTCTGTGTTGAGCCATGGGACATCGGACCGCTTAGTCCCAGCCGCCGCCGCCGCCGGCAGACCAGCCACCGCCGCCGCCGGCGGACCAGCCAGCGCCGCCGCCAGCACCGCCGCCGTAGCCGCCTTCACTGATGACGCTGACGACTTTCACGTCCTGGACGTGGTGGCCATGGTCAGCGACAAAGTGTCCGCCATGACCATGATCGATGGCGCCGCCTTCCTCGTGAATAACTTTGACAATTTTCACATCGCCGCCGTGACTGTGACCGTGGCCGTGACCGTGATCGTGACCGTGACTGAAGCCAGCATCTTGGATGACCTTAATGACCTTGACTTCGGCGCCATGTCCGCCGTGTCCGTGTCCATGATCGAAGCCACCGTGACCATGTCCATGTGCCTCCTCATGAATCACTTTGACAATCTTGACCTCACCGCCGCCGCCGTGTCCGTGTCCATGATCGAAGCCGCCACCGCCGCCGCCGTGTCCATGACCTTCCTCGTGGATCACCTTGACAATGGTGGGTGCACCGCCAGAGTGGCCACCGCCGCCGGAGTAGCCACCGCCGCCGCCGGAGTAGCCACCGCCGATGAAGCCAGCCTGGGCGAGGCTCACGCAGACAATCAGGCAAACAAACACCTGGACAAATGTCAGAGTTCGTTGATGGTTAAAAGGCTCCATGTATTTTGGTTTATTTCTATTCCAAATCTTACCTTCATTTTGTTGTCGGTTATGCTTGGGTTCAGCTTTAGCTCTTGTTAGACGAAGTTAAGCCTGGAAGCTTAGTCAGTTACTAATATTGATGCTATGCTCGCTGGCCGCTATTTATACGCCATCCAGACCCAAGCGGCCAAGAAAAGCGCCATCCAAAGAGAAATGATGCCAACAACAACAACAACAATAACAACAGGTTAACGCCAACGTCAGCTGCAGTGAACCCAAAAAACAAGTTCACGATCTCAAATAGCCGAGCTATAAATTATTAATGTATGCATTAATGCGTATAAGCCAGAAATTATAATCCTAGCCACTTGCTATCGAAATTTGTAACATTCATAATCTGCATACACACACACACACACATACATATATACATATATATACCATATACTAGTGTGTACATAAAAGCGACTGCTGGCATATAAATATATATATAGTCCACATCCAAGCTTAGCTCGGGCTGTGATACACCTCCCTCCTAGTGAAATCCCAAATTTCATCACATTTCATATGAGCATTTTAAGAGCATTTGTGGCCAGCTGTTAAATGGTGCATATGTACATGTTTAGAACAAAGGGTTGGGCGCTTGTATGTTTATATTATATCATAATATATATATACATATACATATATGTTGGGACTGTTTCATACAATTGTAATGTCCATATGTGGATTCAACAGGCTGCAATAAGCTTTAAGCCAACTTCCAATTAAAACTCTTTAAAAAGTGTTGTTTATTTTTTCAAAAATATACAGAAATCTCTACCAAGCTAATTCCAGCCCAATTTCAATAGAAATTGCCTTTTGGTTTGTTTAAAGCATTCAGCATTTTGTCAAAATATTTGGTACAAAACCAACCCAAAGAAACTTTTTTTTAAACAAAATGTTTTAATAGAGAGTGAACTCTGCATACTTGGATTTGCGCTTTTTATTTTGGTTTGGTCAATGTTTTACTAATATATAAAATGGTAAAATATTGTCAACCAAAATGTCTTAAGCCATTCGACTATATAGATGCCCACCGACTAGAAATATTATTTTAAATGTTTTGCAGTGCTTGTTCTATCAATTGATAAACTTGTGTTTTAATTTAAAGTATCATATAAATTAAGGACTTGCTTTAATTCTTCATTAGTCGTCTATTATGTATTTAATTGTTAAAAAGAAAATTGTTACAGAAACAGAACTTCGAAAAAAACAAATCTTGGGGAAGTTATTCTTATGGACGGATTATTGGAGAGATTTTTAAGCTATGCTTAAAAACTATAGAGATTTCTGTGTGATATTTAACGAATTAATAAAATTTGTAAAATAATTTCTGAAAATTACAATTTTCGTAACGTGATCCTCCTTCTATAAAATATATGTATAAACATGCCTATAAATATGCATAAATGTATATATGTATATTATTCATCTCTATATATATAACTGTTTGTCCTGACTGATTGACTGACTGAATGACTGACTGACTGACTGACTGACTGATTGGTGATCAACGCACAGCCCAAACCGTAAGAGCTAGGAAGCTGAAATTTTCACTGTAGTTACCTTATGTACCTGATGTAGGTGCACGTTAAGACGGGGTTTCGGGAAATTTCACCCGCAAGTGTGTAAAAATCGCGAAAAACGTTTGTATATAACTTTTTTGTTTACCATCCGATCGGCCTCAAACTTATTTTCAAAGATCTTTGTTCAAATTCTTTTGAGGGGTGTTTCACACTTTTAGGAAAATCCGTTCCTCCTTGGTGGAAATGGAGGTCAAAGATTTGGTGGGTGACGTTTCGCGCTCAAATTCATTTGATACGTGTTTCACACTTTTCGCAGAATTCAAACTTCTTCGGAGGGAATGCGATTTAAAGATTTTTTGGGCGAAGTTTTGAGTTGTTTCCGATTTGCTTCAAACTTATTGTCAAAGCTCTACATAAGAACTTAATAAATACGTATTTCAGCGATTTGGGAAATTCCACTCGCAACAGTGGTAAATTGGCGGAAATCGTTTGTATGAAAGTTATTTGTTTACCGTCCGAACAGTTTCAAATCATTTCAAATTTGTTTGAGAACATTGATTTTATAAGATACGTGCCACGGGCAAGGCCGGGTTATACCCGCTAGTATATTATATATATATAATATATATATATATATATTTATGCCATGTTGAAAATATCTTATCCATTTGTTGCCTTGATTTCATATGAATTCATATGAATTATCTCTACGATATTAAAATGCGTAAATATTGGTTTATTAAAACTATTTTTGAACTCAATTTACAAACAACTTTTATTTACAAGAAAACTGTGTTTTATGTGTCGTAGTATAAAAATAATAATACAATAATAATAATTATAATAAAAATAATTATAAATAACAACAGATAATAATAGACAAGACCTAGTCTGGGCTCAAAGCGCAGGCTAATACATGGATTAAGTATTATTTATATATATATTATAGTATTATAACACGAATATGGCTACAAAGGATTGCGGGTAAATAAACCTAATCCATGTATATATATATATATTCACTGTCATTAAAAGCAAAATTTATTTATATAAAAGTAAAATATATATTTTTATGAATTTCTTTAGTTTACAGGGTAACTGTTAGGCGTGCACTTTTGACTCAAATATTTAAAATTATTTATTTTGCAAATGACATAGTTTCTTTTATATATATTTTTTGTTCCTAGCATACTTTCACATGACTTAACATTTTTTCGTTTTTTCTTGTGACATTTGAAAAACTTTCGGACAACAGAAATTCAAGAATAATATACATATTATTTATATAAGAATTAAGGTAAAATTTATGAGACAGCGTGATAAAACAGAATTTATATATTTCCAAAATAAAAGAAAGAGCCGAGTAAAACAACAATAACAAAGAAATATTTAAATGGCCGGAAGGCAACAAAATAGTTTGAATGCGATACTGATTTAATTTGAAAATTTTTGAAATGTTCACATTTAAACATATGCGAGCATTGCGACGGAGCTGGAATGCATATTCATGTTCGAAAGTCCAGCTTGCAGACTGGCCAGCGTGCCCCGAAGTCGTCTAATGTCGTAATATTTGTCGCACTTAATCCCACGGCTCTTGATTTGCCTCCAATCAGCGCCGCAATTTATCACGCCGCGCGCCCGCTTGCGGCGCCAGCCGATAAGCCCGTATGCGCCACACCATGCCACAAGCTCGGATCAACAGTCAACAGCCATTGTATTTTTGGTCGCCGGCAGTCAACCATATCCAAAGCCATTAACTTTTGTCTTCAGTGCCAGCCACAGCGACAACGACAACGACAAGTGGCTGCCGTTCAGATGATCTGCCCAGTCATTGCCAGCGCTGAACCAGTTTAATTTTCGCACAACTTACAGCTTGTAAAAATGATCCCGCGAGTATGACACTAGCAGTTACCCTTTGCTAGGGTAGAAAGAAGTTATGTTTAGTATTGGGACACATTTGATAGCAGGGGAAGCGTTCATTTTTGGTTGATTATATATTGGGAAACTAAGGAGACTAGGAGATACCCTGAAACTTCTTCTACCAACACAAAATGCAGCTTAAGCTTGGGGAGGGTCATCAGTGGTTAGCTATCAAATGAAAGATGTTTGATATGTATGCACAATTTTTTAATTAGGAGGACATACATTGAAGTCTCTAGACAGACGGACGGACAGACAGACGCCATGGCTAAATCCACCTGGCTATTGATGCTGATCAAGAATATATATACTTTATGCGGTCGGAGATGCTTTCTTCTGCTAAATTCTAAATTAAATGTTTTTATTCCCTAGATAAATATAATCGTATTAAGTCTTCAACAGTCAGTCTAACAGCTGGAATTGATTTTATTAAAATGACTATCAAATTGACTCAGCTAGGGCCTATTTTTATAGTCACATATAGTTTACCAGGCAGTTTATCTGCCTGTTAAGTGTCTGACAACTAAAAAGAATTGCAGTGCTGCCACCTTGCAGCGCATTGCGATTGCACCAAGGTCTGGCAGCACCGCAGAAAGCGGATTTGAACTAAGCTGCTTAACGTCAGCAAAGCAGACAAGCTGATTATAGGGTATGTGACAGCTGGGCTGCGTTAGTTGATTGGCTAATTCGCATTTGAATCTTTAATGTGCTAAATTGGCAAACCACATTAAACAATTTAATTATGCAAATTTCCGTCGGCCATTTAAAGTCAAAGCGCATTTGACAAAAGGGCCAAAGTGAAAGAAACAAATGCAAATACGAAAAACATGGTCAAAAAAACAAAAAAAAAGCCAAAAGCCGATTTAGATTTCGTATCATTTATGTATGAACATATCTATGTGTGTGTGTGTGTGTGTGTGTATGCATCTGCCTAATTAACAATCCCGCCTAAATGCAATGTTGTGCGTGTTTCTGTTGTTGTTGCATTTGTTACTCTTTCAGCTAATAAATAATTCGGTTTTGATTGTTGGTCGTGAAAACATTTTGCAACTTTCTCGTTGTTCGAATCGTTGGCCTCTTTCATTGAAATTTAACATTAGTTTTAACGAATAAACTCGTAATGCACTCAATATTATTTAAAACTTTAGTCACAAAAGCAAGCTTTTCCCTTAAATGCATGCAAACATATTCAAAATTGGAAAAAACCAGATATATCTATTTGCATATTTGCTGAAGGCCCTTTTGATTCATGGTGTAAATGAAGCTACTCGTTTTAATTATGTAAAGCTATTCGAAATTATTCACTTAAGTAATTATTTTATTGGCCATCGCATATTTAATATATTCGTCTTTTTATCTATTAATAGGCATATTTACGAGTCGGTAGTTTTACTGACAAACACCCGTTTTTGAAATGAAGGCCTCAACTCGTTTTCCCGCCGAGCAGGCAATCAATCAAAATCACATTCATTTGCTTCCAATATTCGAATACTCTATCTGATTGTTCAATCTGTGAATTATATATTAAGCTAGCTGGTATTTTCAGGCTTTGCCCGGTCCAAGTTCTAAGCTTTAAATAATATTTCGTTCGTTTAAAGTTTGAGTTGCATTTTTCATCCAAGAAGGGTGGATTTCGTGAAAAGTGCGAAATACGGTTCAAAAAATTAACGATTTTTCACCAAATTTCCAAAGTTGCGGGTGGATGCAAAACCTTTGGAAATTAAGTTTTTATGTGGAGCTTTGAAAATAAATTTTAGGCCGATCGGACGAAACCTAAAATACTTGCAATTACAACCTTTGACTAACATTTTCCGCTCACAAGACGTGGATCTAACGAAATGTGTGAAACATGTCGCAAAAACATTCTTTTAAAGATCTTTGCGAATTTTTGCTCTAAACATTTTACCTCTTACACGCATTTGATATCCAAGAGGGGCGGAGGGACGTAGAGTGTGAAACACGTATCAAATATATATTAACTGAGATGCTAGTCGGATAGTATACAAAAAAATTTAACGATTTTTCTATAATTACGGGTGGCATTTCCTCAAAGTCTGTTTAAGCGTGCACCTCCATTAAATAAGGTAACAGCTTTCTAGTTCATAGTTTCATAGTTTGACCTGTGCGTTGATCACCAATCACTCAGTCAGTCAATCAGTCAGTTAGTCAGTCAATCACTCAGTCGGTCAGTAAGTCAATCAGTCAGTCGTATACAGACATAGGTCAAAATTTCCCACCTCCACAACTCGGTCAAATCTTATTCGATTTCCACGAAGTTTAGTTTTTTGTTCATGGTTTGGCATCAAGTTAAATTTGGTATATAACTCTGGCAAAATTATTCTTGGTCGAAATTCATGTAAAAATTGTACCCGCAAATATCCTATATAGACATAGGTCAAGATTTTGCACCCCCAAAACTCGGTCAAAACTCAACCGATTTTCATAAGGTATGGTTTTTTGTAAATGGTATGACCTCTATATCAATGTGGCATCAGAATCTTGCAACAGTATTCTTGGTCGAAATTAATGTTAAAAAATGGTACTCTTAAATATCCTATATAGACATAGGTCAAAATATCCCACCCCCATAGCTCGGTCAAATTTAATAAGATTTCCACGAGGTTTGGCTTTTTGTTAATGGTTTGGCATCTTAATCAATCTGACATCTAAATCTGGCAACATTATTTCTGGTGAAAATGCAATGTAAAATTGGTACCCTCAAATCTCTATATATACAACTGTTTGTCTTTTTTTTTGTTTACCATCCGATCGGCCCCAAACGCATTTTCAAAGATCTATGTTCAAATTCATTTGAGAGGTGTTTCACCCCTTTTGAAAAATCCATCCCTCCTTCGTGCAAATGGTGGGTAACGTTTTGTGTTCAAATTTATTTCCAAAGATCTATAAGAAAAATCATTTGAGACGTGTTTCACATTTGTCGCAAAATCTAAACTCCTTCGATAGAAAATGCATTTCAAAGACTTTTTTGGTGAATTTCAAGTTTTGTCCGATTTGCATAAAAGTTGTTTGATTCCCGTCCGATCAGTTTCAAAATCATTTTCAAAGCTTTATGAAAATATTGATTTTAAAACAGACGTGCCACGGGCAAGGTCGGGTTATACACGCTAGTATCCTATATAGCCACAACTTGAAATTTCCCACTCCCACAACTAGGCCAAATCTTTGTTAATTTATTTTATACGTACCACGGGCATGGTTGGGGTATACCCGCTGGCATATATATGTATATATGTATATATGTATATATGTACATATGTAAATATGTAAATATGTATATATGTATATATGTATATATGTATATATGTATATATGTATATATGTATATATGTATATATGTATATATGTATATATGTATATATGTATATATGTATATATGTATATATGTATATATGTATATATGTATATATGTATATATGTATATATGTATATATGTATATATGTATATATGTATATATGTATATATGCATATATGTATATATGTATATATGTATATATGCATATATGTATATATGTATATATGTATATATGTATATATGTATATATGTATATATGTATATATGTATATATGTATATATGTATATATGTATATATGTATATATGTATATATGTATATATGTATATATGTATATATGTATATATGTATATACATATGTATGTATATATGTATATACATATGTATGTATGTATATATGTATATATATATACATATGTATATATGTATATATGTATATATTTATATATGTATATATGTATATAACTCGTTCTCCACTTTTTTTAAGGGTCCGCATAGTTGTATGTCGGCCACGCTCCTATCGGCAATTGAATAATCCGGCGTCTTTATGTGACTTTTTGGGTAAGTGTATATTCACATCTGTATAAATTAAAATATATACGACCTTACAATTCAGACTTTCTACGGGTTATCTTATATTATTTGATCCAATATAAATGGACTAAAAGTTTGAATGAAGTTGTGTTTTTTTTTAATTTTTAAAGTACAGGGTACATTTTAGCCAAGCATTTGCATTGCAGTTTTGACTAGCAACGTCGTCAAGTGCACAGAAATGTGTGTCAAAGGAATTGGGACACCTTTGATTCTATCTATTGGAAGTGATTTGGGGTTAAGGCACGCCAAAAGCTTTTGCCAATGGGGTCAATAAACTAAAGCACATACAGCTGCAGAGTGGCACAGCTTAAAGCCATGTAGAGCTTTTGCGCTGGTGTTTGAAACTTGGCTAAAGCCAAGCTTAGAACCTATTTTATGCCTATTTCGGCTGAGCTTTTTGGGACAACACTTTTATGGCAGCATTTGTAAAGGCATAACTATTTATGGTTGACTCAATGGTTGTGAACTGAACTTAACGGAAAATACGTTCCACATATAACGAAACCTGGCGAAAAGTAAGAAAATGTTAAGTGTTCAGATGCAGCATGCTGTTAACTAACGTCATTCTGTTTGCTGCTTTAGTTTGGACACGAACCAGTTAGTTAAGTAAATTAAAGCTGGAAAATATTGTTTTTTTTATTTTTTAAGGATTTAACTTTATTTATTTTAAGTTTTGAGGGTGATTTTAATAATGTTTGAGCTGGTGTAATATTAGATATATTTTGCTGAAGTTGGTTACAATTTCGTAGGATTCTTCGAACAATTCTGAGCATTTTGAGTTTCTTATTTTCTGGTATCTCTTTTGAGGCTAGTTTTTAAGTTTCTACGCCTTTTTCTTTTGCTCTCCTCCCACACTAACAATATGAACGTCCTGCTAGCGATTCAGCTTGTCACGTTTCGCAGCGGCAGTGGCAGTGGCCATTGTCAATGGATTTGCTTTGGCTTCCCGGGTTTTCTAAATATCGCTTAATTGCTCATTAAGTTAATTAAAAAAGGGAACAAATCGCGCTGCAGTTTGTGGCACTCGATGCCCAGATGCTCTGTTAAAGGTTTAATGGCAAAAGATCAAAGTAACGAGAATTAAATTTCAATCTTTATCCGATTATCATCAGAAGTGAGTCCTGCTTTATTGGCAAGCAAATTGGTAAGCATGCTCTTAGTTGAAAATTGAAAAAAAGAAAACTCAATCTGTCGCGGGCTTTTCTCAGTCATGAGCTCGCCAACTATATACAAAATGTATTCTCTTACAAACAGGGTATTAGCCGTCTTTAATGAGCTCCGCGCACGTTCGCGTTTCGCGAAAAGCCATCGATAACAAAACGGCGCCCAACCACCCAATCAGGCCTTGTCCAGCTCCACGTCGCGAGCAGTTCAATTAGGAGCTGCCAACTGTTAAGCATTTAATTATGGAAAGAAACTTTTCAAAGCATCTATTTTTTTGCCAGTGCCAACACTACATTGTTGCGCCAGTGTTGCAAAACTTTCACAAAGTCTGCTATTTGGAAATTAAAGTTCGTTTTTATTAGCAAAGAAGTGAAGTTTCGAATTTGAATAAAAATTAACAATTTTTGAAATTTTACAGACTTAAAATTATATTTTGTTAATTAAAAATTAAAATTTGCACTTTCTTTTCTAAACTTATTTTTCCTAAAAATCAATTGCACATTTTTTTTAAGCTCCAATCATAAAACGAATTCTAAATGGGGTAAGCGTAAAAATTCCGATTTTATTTAATTTTTAATCCTATTTTTTTCTTATGAGCTTGAACAAAGTTAATTCGCTTAATCAATTTATTACAATTAAAAAATGTTAAATATTATTAATTATTCTGAACTATTGTTCATGAGAAATAACAAAAGTCATCATCGTGATAAATAAATGATGTCCAGCTACAATATATTCAAGCGAGATGTAGGCTTTGCCTTATTTAAGCATTAATCATGCTCTAGAGCAGTTAGAGTATATAGAGGTGTGTGCCTATATTAGTTAGATCATATTACTATATTATGTATACAGTACTTGCTTTTGGATAAGTTTTTGCTTGTCTGAAAGTTGTTGGAAAGTGGAATGCATTATGCATTGAATGTGAAATGGAAAGCCGCAATATTTGCTGCACACAATCCAGGGTATAGCGAAGTTTATCTGATATTGAAGCCGCCGGACTAGGCCAGCTACCCATTGAGCTGCTGGAGCTGCACGTGGCAGCCGCAGCATGAAATGAAACAACTATTGGAGGAGCAGGAACGGAAAGAAAGCCGACGCTGACGCTGACGCCGACAGCGACGTAAGCTATGCGTTTTATTTGTTTACATTTCGTAACATTCCGGCTGCTGTTAGCTAACAGCGTGCGTAACAGCTATTAAGCGAGCCGAAGCATGCGTCTGTTAAGGCTCGTGCAAAGGACTCTGTGGCATTTGGCGGGCAGCAGGCAGCAGGAAGCGGGGCGCAACGCGAACTCGGAAGCTGGCTGCTGCACGTGGCTGCTGCTGCTGCTGCTGCTCAGTTAGAAATTCAGTTTCAGTCGAAGCAGTGCAGCCAACGAGTCGCTACTCATCTGTCCCAATTGTTGTCCGTGGTCGTGTGGTCGCTGTTGCCGTTGCTGTTGACGTTCTGCCGTGGCTGCCACGTTGCGACGTGGACTCGTGTGCTGCCGCCGCTCAGTCGAGGTCGTGGTCTCGCATGAAGCGGTCGACAAGTCGCATCAATTCACCAATTTGAATCGCAGCCAGTTAAGTCAGCGTAGTCCGTGCCACGTGCGGTTTGTCCAACATAGTCCGTTTGACAGCCGGAGAATCGGAGGCGCGAGCTCCTTGGGCGCAGCGACGCGTAAACATCAATTTTTAGCGGCCAACAAGATCTGGCCAATCTACCAAAAATTTCCTTTTGTGCATTCTATTGTTTATTTTTTTTTTGCGTGAATTATTGTACCGTTAATTGCAGTCAGTGAAGCGGGCCAAGCAAGCGAATCTATCCCTGCCGATAGAACAGCCTGGGCAAACATTCTGGTGAGGATTGTAGCTAATTTGTAAACATTTTTACGTGTTTTCTTCTCTTTTTTTTTTTGTTTTTCTGTGTGTGTGTGTGTGTTTGTGTGTGTGGTTCGAGCTGTGACATTTCGTTGGGTTGCTTTTATGATTGCATTAATTTTCGATTAACTTCCTTTCATTTTTTACTGACAAGCACTTCAAAGGCATTTTCCATAGATCGAATTAATTGAAACTGAAATGCGTTTCGGCCTCTAATGACTTTCGAAAGTATTTAAAACGGCAGCCCGAAACCAGCTCGCAGCACGCTTAATTTCTTTTGGCCAAAAACTTTGCCAAGTGCCAAAGCAGATAAAAACAAAAAAAAAAAAAAAACAATAACAAAAATAAATTACAAATTACAAATTACAGCGCAACCGAAGCTCTGTCTAAATGGTGAGTATTTTAATCTCGAGGCTTTGGATCCTCCATTATGCGATTAGGCCAAAGTAGCACCAAATCCTCCACCTGCCAATAAAGTGCAGATTCCAAATTGATATATATATATACGATGAAAATTGCTTAGCTGCTAAATGTGTGTATTTTATATAGTACTTAATTGTGCATATAATAATAACAATAATAAAAGGAACCTTTTTTTATTGTTCAAATTTGCAAATGCAGAATTTGACATTTGAATATTATAAAATAATTATGGCTCGATAATAAATTCAATTAATTTTTTGCTGTCATTCGCAATTTCAATTCTTTAATTATGCCTATTTTATTTTTTTCTGTTTTTTTTTTATAAGTAAATTAATTTAATTGTTGCCACAGACATTAAACATGCATACGCTATGAAATAAAATTAAAAAGCAGACTTAAATGAAAATATTTTATTTCTATTTTTTATTTCATTTGTATTTTATTAATGTTTTATTTAAATGTATTATTCTATTTATATTTCATTTAAATGTATCCTATTTATTATTATATTATTTATATTTTATTTAAATGTATTCGATTTATATTTTATTAATATATTATTTATATTTTATTTATATATTTTATTAATAATACAAAATTTACTTTAAATCAAGTCAGCTTTAATTCGAGTATTTTGTTTTTATTTATAAAAAAATGACTTAAAGTCTACTTTTCAATTTACGCAATTAAGGATTGTCCATTTTTTTTATATTTCTGATTAAAATATGATTCTTGAATTTCAATGACAGTTTTTTATATTTTTTTTTATGTTTGTATATATATATATATATATATATATATATATATATATATATATATATATATATATATATATATATATATATATATATATATATATATATATATGTAGTTCATGGTACAAATTGAGTTGAGTTTTTATAGTTAAAAGACAGAAACGAAATTAATGAAACGTTTTGGCTTGCCCCGAAAAGTATGCAATACAATCGTTAATGCGACTTTTGGCGTAATTGCAACTGGGAACATAATCAAAGTGAATTTTTTTGTGTATTCTGATATTTTCGAGGCATATATGTTTTATATATTTTTAATGATTAAGCAAATTGAGATGAAAATGTTTTATGCTCGTCATTTCATACGCTGAACGCTTTTTAATTGCATTTATTCGGTCGTTTCTCTTTCTCGCCTATTGTCTCTATCTCTGTCCCACTCTCGTGCTGTTGCTGTGGAGACAGGTGTACACGAAAATTCATGTCAACACATTTTCATTAACGCTTTAATTTCATATGATACAATTTTAATGGGCTCTAATTGTTGCTCCAGCATCTGAGTGCAAAGTCCCCCAACTTGAAGCC
The DNA here is from genome assembly GCA_035045885.1 of Drosophila borealis. Classification (NCBI taxonomy): domain Eukaryota; kingdom Metazoa; phylum Arthropoda; class Insecta; order Diptera; family Drosophilidae; genus Drosophila; species Drosophila borealis. The sequence continues at coordinate 3,573,598 of JAWNOR010000405.1, read as the reverse complement.
GAGAGCATGCATTCAAATATGACGGCCTGTCCCACTGTCCGACTGTCCCACTGTCCGTCTGTCTGACAGTCCGTCTATTTTTTGGTCTCTGTCTGGGGCTAATGGATGCGATTAAGAATTTTAATTGCAGCACTGGGAAAACAAAATCCGCGTGTAGTTTCAACAGCTGAAACTTTCATTTAAATTCTGAACAATCTGCATATTTATATGTACACACACACACACATACTATGTGGCCATGTGTGCGTGTGTGTGTTGTGCGCCTTTCTGTTTTATGCCACTTGTACTTGGCTGAGCGCAGCTTTGTCTGGTATAATTAAATTCTTACTGTACATCTCAGCCCGGCCAGAAGTATTTCCTCATTTAATAATTCACAGCACTTGGCCCCCAACTGAGTGCTAATTTATGCAAATTATATAAATTTCATTCCTAACTGGCTGCTAAGCTGCCAACAATCCAAGTTAAGCATGTGTCTATTGGCATTGTCAATCCTGCAACTCTTTTAATGGAGTTATGCTAAAACAGCTTGCGAATTATAGTGGTAATTTTTAACGTTTTCGTTAAGGATTTGTTTGTATGTATTTAATTTATCAAAACTATTAATAATATATATAAATATTAAATATTTTAAGTACATTAAGATGAAAACTTGGATAGATATTGATATAATATTAATAACAAATAATAATATAATAGTAATAATAATATTCATAACAATATTCTTTCAAGGTTGACAAATGCTTTTTCAATTATTCTTTTGTTTAATCTCCTCGCAAGTATTTCATCTAAAGAAAAGACAAAATTCTACAAAATTTAAATAGTTGGGTTGTTCTGAGGAAACCTTTCTATAACCTCTATTAAAATAAAAAAAAGCAATGAATTGAATTTTTGGATCAGAAATGTGAAACTGTCCAAAGTTATTTTTTAATCAGTTTAAAGTCTTAATTAAATTTATGCAAAGTGAGGCTAAAAGTGGCAGAAACGGGAGTCGAGGGTGCCAACTGCTGTTAAGCCTGCCAATTAAAACAAAGTAAAAAAAATGAGGAAAGTAAATAAACAAAAAAAAAATGAAGAAGAAGGCGAATAAGAAGAAGAAGAAGCGGAAGAAGCAATGATACCAACATATTGACAGTGCTTTGGCAGGCCAAATCACAAATGAAATTAATTTATGAAAATACGAAAAGCGGCTGCCGCATTCGCAGCGACGCTTGCGCCCGCATTCGCTAACAAGTATTTGCTTTTACACACCCACACATACACACACACACACACGCACACACGCACACTCTGCTGCTGCTTATCAATGTGGCAAAGACGGCAACGTGCCACAGGATCTCTCCGAGCGCGGCTGCCGGGCCAGGACCCGCATTTGTTAGTTGGCTGGTTGACTGTTTTGTTTGCCTGTCAGTTTGTCCGTCAGTTTGTCCGTCAGTCTGTTTGTCTGTTTGTTTGTTTGTTTGTTTGTTGCTGTTTCTGCTGCTGCCGCTGTGTTTGACTACAATTTACGTCATTCAGCCGCAAACACCTGCACCGCCCCTTTGCTTTTCATGTATTAACCCGCTCGTCCCCAAAAAACCCCTGCTCTTGCTTTTTTGGTTCCGCCTTCTCTGCCGCATCCAGCATTTTATTCACCTGCCCGTGGGCATCGCCCCCTCCCACACTGCCCCCACATCCCGCACAGTGCGCACTAACGCCTGTACATACATAATTAAGGCGTGTTATCCTTGTTGACTTTGTTATTAATCTACTCCAGCAAAATTTTTGTTGCTGCTCTTCTTGTTGTTGTTGTTGTTGTTGTCGTTGCGGTTGTTGTTGTTGTTCTGTTGCTCTTCTGTTGCTCTTCTGTTTTGTGCCACATTATTTTTTCTGTCCACTACGTTGTGCAATTCGTCTCTTCGGTGCGTGCGTGTGTGAGGGATATGTGTGTAGAAAGGTTTCAAATTTTATTATGCGGAAAAAAGGTTAATAAATGGAATTTTCAAGTTGTTAAATTGTTTATTTAGGATGCTCGTACACACACACACACACGTATACAAATACTCGTATGCACTCGCTCAGCACTTGCAGCATTTCCGTTTCCCTTTTTTATCAATACTTTGTATGTAGTTTCTAAAGGGTATATTTGAGCGACAAGTGCATGGCAATGTGTGCGAGTCAATACTATATAAGGTATATATTCCTGAGCAGCATCTGCAGGCATGTCGACTTTTCCGCCTGCTTGTCTGCTTGAATTCTGAAATATCGAGTGATATGTAGAATATATGCCAGAACGAGTCTTATTTGTGCTCCATTAAAAGGACGTTTTGTTATTTAATACACTTTACGAGGTATTTTCTAGTCTATCACTGTCAACACAACACACGCTTATACTTTTTATTCGATCGGCTGTGCAATTTTCATGTTTTGCTACGCATTTTCGCAGATTCCAGCCTTTTGCCTCCTTGAATGTGTGCGATGTGTGTGTGTGTGCGTGTGTGTGTGTGTGTGTGCGTGCGTGTGTGTGTGTGCGTTAAAATATTTTTTGTGTTTCGCTTCGTAAACGGAAGGAAGCTGCTGGCAGATTTTGACACGTTGACATTTTACGGTTATTATTGAGATGCCCTTTCGAAAGACAAAGGGTACATCAAATTTGTCAACGCTTTAGCTACAGATCAATTCATGAATTTATATGTATATATGTATATACATATATATAGGTATAGGCATAGTTGTGTGCCTGCTTCAGTTGAGCAAAACGCTTTCAGCCTTGTTTTGAGTAACATTTTTCTTAAAGTATTTAAAGTCAAAGTGGAGTAGGTCAAAGGAGCCAATTCGAGAGATTTGTTATATCATATTTGTGCTTAGGACTAACTCTTGGGCTCGGCCCCAATACAATGGCTAGGGAACTCTTATGCCTATTCGCAAGTCTCGACTTCAAAGTTGGGATTTAAGGTTTGTCAATCTTCAATTTTCGCCTTTAAGTGGCGTCCATTCTAGTGTGCTTTATGCGCGCGTGTGTGTCTGACTGTGTGTGTGTGTGTGTGTGCGTGTGTGTGTGGCTGAATGTGTGCTGGCATAACGGTGCCCAAAAGCTTCGGGCAGCTGAAAGCAATAACGGCGCTTTCTTTGCTTAGGTTTTTGGCTTCTGGTTGTGCTTCCGCTTTTGCGTCATAGCTGGGGCCTAATTCGAGGCAGTCACTTGATTTTTAATAAATGCTACGTTTTTATGCGCCCAGATGATACCGAAAAGAATGCCAGTAGACGTAGGGGTATTCGAGTGTGAGTGGGCGCTCCACTGAACGTAGGAGTACGACAAGGCAATAGACTGAGACTTAAACGAGCGAGTGCGCGAGTTTGACTGGGCTGCGAGTAAGACAAGAATTATCCGAGAATGTGTAGGCATATGGGCATAAGTAAAAGTAGGCGTACGAGTATGGGTATTTATAAGTAGAAGTGAAAGGAGTAGAGGCAGCGAGAGTATGAGTATCGGGTTGAATTATTAATGGATGAGTAAGAGTAGTATAAGTATAAGTAAATGAAGCTGGAGGAGTGGAAGTATTTATAAGTCAATCTAGAAGTCCAAATGTGAGATAGATATTTATAAGGAAATGTATAATTATAAGTCGAAGTGGATAATAGATGAGAGTGTGGGTAGTATAACAAGTATAAAAGAGCAAAGTACGTTTAAGTCAAGAGTGTGAGTAGAGGATAAAGCTGATTTCAGGGCTAGAAGTCGATGTGGATATTAGTCTAGAGTGTGCGAAGTAGTAGTATAGGTAAGTACAGCAAGTGTTAGTATAAGAACATATAAGTGAAGATGGGTGAATAGAAGAGGGCCGCAAGTCGTAGTGATAAGCAGACGAGAGTAAAAGTAGTAGTAAAGGTATAAGAAGAGCGATTGCGAGTATAAGTACGTTCATGTGAAGATATACAAGAAGAAGAGACAGAGCGCAATTCAGGGCTGCAAGTCGAAGTGATAAACAGATAAGAGTGAGAGTAGTAGTAAACGTATAAGAAGAGCGAGAGTGAGTATAAGTACGTTTAAGGGAAGATATACAAGTAGAAGAGAGAACTCAATTCAGGGCTGCAAGTCGAACTGCATAATAGACGAGATTGTGAGTAGAACAAAAGGTATAAGTAGAGCTCGTGTGAGTGTAAGTCCGCTTAGGTAAAGATGTTTGAGATGAAGAGAGTGCGTTTTTCCAGGGCTGCAAGCCCAAAAGAAATTTCCCGTTGTTCGGTTCACGTTTCGAACCCAAATCCTTGCCCTTAACTTCGGCTCGGTTGGGTCGAAGCTCTGAATTATCATATATATTGTTAACATTTTAATGAAAGAATTCAATTTGTTATTGAAAATTGGAAATTGGAAAAATTGAATTGAAAATATTGTAAGCCGTAGATATTTTTATATACGAAATGCGGTCTAAATTTAATGCCTACCCAAAATTGGCAGCTATCAAACATGGTTAGAAATATCGCATGGTTGCAATCGAAGTTATTTGTACTCGGAGACTTTCCTTTCTCTCCAAAGTTTTCTACTTTTCTACTTTTAACTACAAAATGTTTGGGGTTTTTTCGAACCAGTTAGGCTTAATACCAGGTAAGTATAAGTTAGCTTGAAAATTATAGCCTAGTATGAGTAGAGAGTATGGCTGAGAGAAAAAGATTATTATCTCTATATATAAAACTGTTTGTCCTGACTGACTGACTGTCTGACTGATTGGTGATCAACGCACAGCCCAAACCGTAAGAGCTAGGAAGCTGAAATTTTTACTGTAGTTACCTCATGTGATGTAGGTGCACGTTAAGACGGGGTTTCGGGAAATTCCACCCGCAAGTGTGGAAAAATCGCGAAAAACGTTTGTATGTAACTTTTTTGTTTACCATCCGATCGGCCTCAAACTTATTTTTAAAAGATCTTTGTTCAAATTCATTTGAGGGGTGTTTCACACTTCTAGGAAAATCCGTTCCTCCTTGGTGGAAATGGAGGTCAAAGATTTGGTGGGTGACGTTTCGCGCTCAAATTTATTTCCAGAAATCTATAAGAAAAATCATTTGAGACGTGTTTCACACTTTTCAAACTTCAAACTTTTTCGGTGGGAACGCGATTTAAAGATTTTTTGGGCGAAGTTTTAAGTTGTGTCCGATTTGCTTCAAACTTAAATACGTATTTAAGCGATTTTGGAAATCCCACCCGCAACAGTGGTAAATTGGCGGTAAACGGTTGTATGAAAGTTTTTTGTTTACCGTCCGATAAGTTTCAAAATCATTTTCAAAGCTTTTTGTGAACGTTGATTTTCAACATACGTGCCACGGGCAGGGCCGGGTTATACCCGCTAGTTATTTATATATAAGAATTATTCTTAACACACACTTTGAATAACAACATTAAACAACAGTAGTCAGAGCAGTACGAGTCAGTTCCAGGCCAAGTTGCGCCTTTTGTGGACTGACACATGACACATATATGTATGTATGCACATAAGGCGAGTAAACATTATAAATACTTGTAGTTTTAGAAAGTACTTTTGGCCTGTGCAAGGCATTTGCCATTACAATTTTGGCACGTTCCAGAGTTTTTGTTAGTGTGCATTTTCTGTGTGCTCTCCAATTTGTATTATCTTAACTGCTTTTTTTATTTTATTTTATTTTATTTTTATTCTATTTTCGTACATACATATATACTATATTTGCTGTTAATTAGTGGCTGGCTGGCTGACTGGCTGGCTGGCATGAAACTGAAATAAATATGCTTTCACATGGCACTGAGGCACTTGAGCATTCTTCCTTAGTTTTTGGTCGAGCTGGCGAGCTGGCGAGCTGTTGTTGGGTTGTGCAGAATTCTTGGTCCAGAATATGCGAGTGGCAGTCCGAGTCCGCTCGCTTGCCCCAGATAATTTAATTAAAAATAGCAACCATTTGATATCAAACAAAATTGTACGCACAACAACATGAATGACTAACCGGAAAGTGCCCCCAAGGCGGCTGCAGTCAGAGTTCGTTCCTGTCCGTCTCTCCGTCCCCATGTCCTCGAGTCCGTATACCAAGCTGACTGCATGATGGGCCACATGAAGTCCGACATGCGGCATGCCGGGGCGCGAGAATTCATTAAACTTTAAACCGTAATGAATACTCAACAAATTTGAAAGACAAGAAGAAAAGACATCGCGTGCGGTGTTCACAAATACAAATACAAGTACAAGCCCAAAAAAAACACACAGAGCGAAAGGCAAAAATATGCCGCACAGCTATTGTGCTGGCTATTGCCTCGGGGTTTTGGCTTTAGCCACAGCTTTGGCTTTGACTTTGGCTTTAACACAGTCTAGGCCCCAATGGGGGCTCTTCTCGGTTGTCTATTACGCGCACTGTATCTCTGCGCCACCTGCAATTGGGACGCGCCAGCTTTTGGCCACTTGGCACCACATAATCAGCACAGTTTATGCTGTCGCCATGTTACGGCCGCAACTTGCTGCTGGGCACTTGGGTTCTCGCTCCTTGAGACTCCGCCTGTCTTTTGCACACGCTCCAACAATATAAATATAATTTACAGCGAGTAATAATCATAAGAAGCAGGTAAAAGTGCGATGCGCAAAGAAGTTAAAAAATAAAAAAATAAAAACAGCAAAAAAAAATGCGAAAAACCCAAAGAAAATGTAGCCAAGAAAATGAATTTAACTTTTTAAGACACCGAAGCTGACATGCTCTTTAAAAAATATGTGCTAACCAGGCTTAAAGACAAATATTGTCAAAGGGCCAAATAAATCATTCAATTTGTAAAGTGTACAACCGAAAAAATGACAAACATAAAAACTTACATAGTTTTTAATTAAGGGATATGGGCAAAAAGTATCCACACAATTTCTTTATATGGCGATTTTAAGCAGTTCCGGTTTTTCTTTTTAATATCGCAGTGAAATTCTGCGGCGTCTGTTTGCGAAAAAAATAATATATATTTTGCAAGAAATTGGTAGTCGTCGTGCTCATACCCTGTACTTAGTTTCGATAGTTGGATTTTTATTTAATTTTAAAAATATAATCAATTTTATGTCTACTGTCCGTAGCTACAAGTTTGTGGAACAGCAAGACGGTCAAATCTCGATAGTTAATGTTGATCAAAAGTATATATACATATATAGCATATAGGCGTCGCCTAGTTGGGCAATATGCTTCTCTTTAGCCATTTAATGGCTATAGGGTATGAAAAGGGTCGAATGGCATTTTAATAATTGAAGGCGTATACGCAATATGCGTATGCTTTTTAGTTACTGTTACGCATACGCCGTGAGCGCCGCGTCACACCACACCACGCCACGCCACGCCGCGCCATGTCACTCGCTTTTATTTCGGTGTACAATTTGCATTTCGTGCGTGCGGCAAGTTAAGTTAAGCTCCTGTTTATTCATTGGGGAACAATCTCTGAATCATCGCTGCCCTCGTCACATCTACAGCCGCAGACATGTCCACATGCCTCGTCCTCGTCCTCATCATCGTCATCGTCATCGGCATCGTCATCGTCTTAATTGTGTGGAAATAAGCGAGTGAGTGGCCCCTTCATGGCAAGTTAATTGCGGGCTTTTGAGTCATGTGCTCATATTAAATATGCATGTGAGGGCACGGCAATGAAAATGGGCACAGGAGAGGGAAGTGAAGAGGAGCCTGCCAATGAAAACCCACAGCCTACACGCCCGATCGAGCTGTGCTGCATAAAGGCACACAGCTTTGTGTGCCAATCCGATTAATTATGCATGAATTTACTTAGCCACCGTTCGCGATATATACTCCCAATTATACAAGGACACGGCTCAGACACTAGTTATCCGCTGGGTGAAAGGGTGACGAGGGGGGGGGGGGGGGTTGGGTGTCATATGCCACACAACCTCTTCAATAGCTTTATGTTTAAAGTGCTTAGCTCAATAATTAAGCAGATCTCTCGCTCAAGGACCTACAGCAGAGCAGCCTTTGCTGGCAAATACTCGTAATGTTTACCAGAAGTCAGGACTCTTTGTGAATTGCACTTTGTGGCATCTAAAGCGCTCTAGACGGGAGTGCCCAACCGAGGGGATGCCCTAAAGCCTCTTCTATAGTATGAAAGATACCTGATCTGCATGTCCTATTCTAAAAGCTAAATTTGACACAGTTTGGTGACTCTAGCTCCTCAAACCTAAGCAATTTGCTTAAAATACATGATTTTGATATAGATTGCCTGGAAACGGGGCAATTTATCGGTTAACGGTAAGAAACTCATATTGCCCGGGCACTAGGAGAACCCACGTTCAAAATTTCAAGTCTCTAGCTCGTATAGGTTAATATTTATGGCTTGACGGACAGACGGACATGGCTAGATCGACTTGGCTATTGATGCTGATCAAGAATATATATACTTTATGTAGTCGGAGAGGCTTCCTTCTGCCTGTAATATATTATACATTTGCACGTTGAGTTCTCAATGAAAAAACTTATGTTTTCTGATCTTAATTAACTTTTTTTCTAATGTATTTTGTTTATTTCGAAATCTGATATCCTGTTACACTATGTTAGCAACTTTTATCAGAGTGACAGTCTTAATTATGAACGCAAAAAATTAAATCAATTATAAGTTAAAAAATGTAATCAAATATCTATTATACAGAAGTATGTAAAGCCTGCTTTTAACTGTGTAAAATATAAATAATTTTTTTTATTTCTGCCAAAGCTTAGGAGCTCTTCAGTCTTTTCAATTCAAATTGAAATCTTGGTTATAAATATTGTCCTCTTAATATGAAATTTTCTTTAAATAAAAACAAATATTTCAATGCGTAAGGCCATCTTTCATAAAAGCCAAACTTGTTGATTTAATGCAAAGTTAAGGCCAGTTGTCCAAATAAATCAATTTTAAAAAATTTCAATTGAACCATATGGTCGCTGGGGGCAACACAAATGTGTTGCAAGAACTCAAGTACTCGGCGCAAGGGCAGGCAGGCAATTCAAGTTTCACGGACAGCGCAGCTTAAAAAAAGTGTCAAGCAAGACGCACAACATTAAATTGTTTTTTAAAACAAGTTTGAAACATGTCACACGAGGGATTTTAAACCAGATAATGCGTATAGTCGTTTAGTGGGTCAATTGATTTAGGTAAGATGCGCTCTGCTACATTTATGTTTTATTATGTTACATCTATATATATATATGTGTGTGTGTGTGTGCCTTAATACATAGCTGGGCATTTATGTATGTGTGCATGCGTATGTTGTTGCGGTTGATTGTTTGTGTGCAGGGACTGTGGCTCGGACCGCAACAATTGCAGGCGGCAGGTGGAGGCAAATAAATAAATTTGGCTGTGTGTGTGTGTGTGTGTGTGTTGCACTCGTTAGGATTGCTGCAAGGTGCCCCAGGCATGACCACATGGAATATTACTCATACGCGCTATTAGCCGCACGCTGCACACACACACACACAACACACTCGCACACACACTCGCACACATACGCAACACACTCACACACACAGACACGCCCTCTTAGTGACCACGTGTGGCTCAGCTGCGTTGCAATGGCTGTAAAAGTATTTGTGGAATTGGATGTCGCAAAGGTTTTGCTTAGAGATGCCAGCCACAAGAGCTTCTGTGCTGTTCTGGCTATTGTTTTTGCTGCTGCTATTGTTGTTGTTGTTTCGGTTATTGTTGTTGTTGTTGTTGTTACCACCCAAGTGCCAAACGAAGCGTGGCAACCTCAAAACGTAAATTTTAACGTCCTTGACATTTTATGCCGTTTGGCGTTTGGATTCCATGTAGCGTGCGGCGCGCATATGTATCAAAGTGCGTCGTCTATATATAGATACAGAAACATACATATATATATATATATATATGTATATCTGTATGGTTTCCTAATTATGCCCCGACAATCTTAACCTGCCCTGAACATTGGCAACCTCACTTTATAGCGCTTCATTTATCTGAGCTTTACCTTCAATATTGCGCCATCTAATTGTTTACTTAAGGCCCTAGGCCCATAACTAGTTAAGAATTAAGCCAGGTCAGGCGCCTAGCCTGGCTAATGTGGCTATACCAAATGGTTGAATATGCCGTAGCATATCCCAGCACACACACACACACACACACACGCACACCCGCTCCTGCCCAGAAGATTACTGTCAGTTAACCCGGCCGGCATTCGCTTGGAAAAAGGTCAATGCACAAGACTTTACCGTTGCTGGCATTGTTTGTGCTACCTTTTTTTTTATACAAAAAATATTAAAAAAAAGTGACACAAATTCGATTTGCAAAATCGCCTGGAACCTGGGCCTGGGCCTGAACCCGAAAAAAAAACCTAAACCTGCACCTAAGCCCAATGACCGTGCCGTGCGTTAGATTTTGTGTCAGTCCATGACGCGATTGCGTTTCTGATTATGTGCAGAGGCAACGGGACAAAAAGGTTGCTCCACGGTGCTCAACCCTTTGACCCAAGGGCCCCGACGGGCCAGCGCCACGGTGCTGCCCCAAGGCCCAACGCCAGCTGGGCGAAGGCATATAATATACTCGTAGTTTGTACTTATTTGTACATATGCCACATATCGCAAATATCAGCGATTTACACTTAATTCGTACCATTCTTTTATGCTCATAGTATTTTAAAGCCAGGCCCGGTTGCTGTTCTTACAGATGTCTAATCGATTGTTATAGCTGCCCTTGCAAAGGGTATTCTTGTTTTGTTGTGAAATGTGTGTCGCATGGAAGGAGACATCTCCGACCCCATAACGTATATATATTCCAGATAAGCAACAACAGCCCACTTGATATAGTCATGTCCGTCTCCCCATCTTTGCGTCTAAACACGTGTCCGTCCGACTGTTTCCTTTCAGTCTCTCAATTTGAAATTTTTTCATCATGAAACTTTGCATAGTTGCGTCTTTCTGTTGCAGGCAGTACATTTGTCAGAACCAACCGGATCGGATCACTATATCATATAGCTATCATAGGAACGATCCTACATACATATATGCAAAATCTTATCAACATCGCATGAATATATAAAAAGAAAAGTAGATTCTGATATGGAAATCTTTTTTAATACCCTTGCAGATGGTATTATAATTTTGTCTCGAGATGTGTAACGCTAAGAAGGAGGCAACTCCGACCCCATTAAGTATATATATTATTGATCAGCATCAACAGCCGAGTCGATATAACTATTTCCTTGTATCCGTCTGTTACTCTGTCCGTCTGTCTGTTTCTATGCGAACTAGTCTCTCAATTTTAAATTTTTTCATCAAGAATCTTTGCAGAAGTGCCTCTTTCTGTTGCAAGCAGTACATATGTCGGAACCGGCTGGATCAGACTACTATATCATATAGCTGCTATAGCGGCTATCGGTCGAAAAGTAGGTTCTTGTATCAAAAACTTTTTTGTTATTTAAGATATCTTGACCAAACTCGGCATTTAAAAGTTAAACTATGTTTCCTACATTTATGCATAATCTTATTTAGATCGGATAACTATATCACAAAGCTGCCTTAGAAATGATCGGTCGAAAAGTAGGTTCTAGTATGATAAAATTTTTGTTTATCAAGATATCTTAACCATACTCTGCGTTAACTATTTTTGCTGTGCTTTTTAGATACGGGCATTATGAAAAGGTTGGGTCTGCAAGGGTAATTAATCTTCGGCGTGCCTAAGAGAGTCATTCTTTCTCGTTTAGTATGAAGGAAACTTGACCAAACTCGGAATTTAAAAGTTCCATTGGGATACCCATTACTATAGGACAGATCGGTCGAATAGTAGGCTCTTTTTCTGTTTTCCAGGATATTTTTATCAAATTCAGCATTTACGAGCTTGACAATTCTCACATATTTGTAAAATGCAAGTGTCTAGAAGGGTATTAAATCTTCGGCGTGCCTTACCTAGACTGCTTACTTTCTTGTTAAATTTCTAATTATTTAGTTTTAAATATTCCATGCACCATGTTTAAATTTACGCTTGTTGTCGCCTGCAACTGTTTTTCATATCCTTTGAGTCCTTGTTCAATTATGCCTCAAACACACAAAAAACAATGGCTTAAAGCTTTCAGTGTTTGAAAAAAAAAACAGGAGAAGAGAAAAGTCCAAAGAAGAATTTCGGATGCATAATTCTTGTGGTTTGCTGCTTTGGCGTCCTTCTGATTACGCCTTTGTGTTGCTGCGCTGAGTCCTTGTCCCCTTTGATAAGTTAGTCCTGTGGCAGTTGTTGCATTTGTTTTCCCCAGTTCCCCAACTGCAGCTGTGGTCGCAGCTGTCACCTGCAGCACTGCGTGGGTGGGCCACACAGTGCAGGGTGCAGAGTGCTGGGTCTCTGGGTCAAATATCCATCCATCAATCATTTCGTCAAGCAGTGCATGACAGACATGCAGGCCAGACCGCAAACAATACATCAGCAGGCCACAAAGCGATAATTGCGTCGATGATCGATATTCACTTTTCGATAGTCGATAGTCGATAGCCGATAGTCGTTGCTCGTTAACACATGTTGTGGGAGGGGAGGGGGAGGAGAGGGCAGCGATGCGAAATAGATTTTATGGAGTAAACGGAAGCAATAAACCTGATTTACTTGTGTGTGCATCGAATTTCTTTGTTGGCACACATTTCCTACCTTCGGCCCGCCCGGCACATGTGATTTCTGCTGTTTTCCGTGTGCATTTTCCATTTTGCAACATATATTTGTTGTTGTTGTTGTTATTTTCTATTTCGATTACCGCCTGCGCCCGCTGTGCACCAAATCGAAAGGCTAGCAAAAATGTTTCCTTAATCCAAGTGGGTCTCATGCTTTGAATGCCCTTCTACATGGGCGAGTGTTCGTCTGAGTCTCTCTCCCTCTCTCTCTCTCTCTCTCTGTCATCTGCTGCCTTTGTATCATTTAGCTTTCTCTACCTATTGCCTTCTCGCTTTATTGCTCTGTGTGTTGGCGATGTTGTAAAAAGTTTTATTTGTCGCTGATTTGAGTATCGAGGCCAACGCCTATGTACTCGTACTCGTATGTGCCCCTTTCCCCTCCTGCTTGCTTTGTTTATTTGAGTCAAAGCACAAAACAAAAATGCAAAGTAATGCAATTTATCTGCAAAACTATGCTGCCACGCCCACATCAGACCATGGTCTCCTCGTCTTCTCGTCCTGCTCAACAGAGTGGAGCGCAAAGCAACAACAAAAATAAGCAACATGATGCACAAATTACATTTGAGAATGTACTTGTAGCAAAAAAATAAAAAAAGAAACCCACCAAATAAAACAAGATACAAAAACTGAATGTTGTGTGTCGCAACGATAACAATTAATTTGAGTGAACATTTTAGATATTATTGTGGCTGTTTTTTTTTTTTAAGGAAATCGGCAACAAATCAATTTCAATTTCATAAGTTAGATATTCATTCATAAAGTTGAAACATTCGTTTGCAAAACGCTCTGAAATCTAAACTTAATGTTTGCAGTTTTTATTTGCTTAATTTTTTTTGTGGTTTCTAACTTTCAGCTTTAGCTGCGGCTCAAAAGTGAAAACTTTTTATGGCTTTGCATAGAGTTGAAATTCCTTTGAGACCCAAAATTTAACAGTAATTATGTGTAGCACATACGCATTTATATATACATATGTATGTATATGTATGTATATATGCTTGTCTATACGAAACAAAAATCTTGAATTTAACTGAAAACAAACTAAATAAAATATAAATAAATGGAATTCTGAACGTTGCTTAATTGTAACTGAAAGTAGTTTAATTTAAATAGAACAAACATATCATTGACAAGTAAGAGTTCTTTAGTCGGGTTGCCCGACTAGGGGATATCCTGCACCTTCTTCTACCAAGACCAAGTGCAGATCGCTCTAAATGAAAGTTACCCGATTTATATATACTATTCTAGAAGCTACATGTTAAATTCGGTGACTCTTAAAACCAAGGAGATTAGCTGAAATAACAGGATTTCGATTTGGAATTTTTTCACTAGGGGGACGTACGTTTAAAACTCCGAGTCTCTAGCTCTTATATCTTCTGAGATCGACGCATTTATATATAACAATGGACATGTCTAGATCTACTTGGGTATTGATGCCGATCAAGAATATATATACCTGTTACATTCATTTGCCCCCTTTTTATCTGTTTGCCTTGGGTTCAGGGTATAAAAATAACTAACTTATGTGTAAATACAATATATTTATATCATCAATTTCTGTGGAATAAATCATATTAGCTTGCTGAAAATATCTCTAAAAATGAATTTAATTGAGTTTTCTTTTTGCTTTGTAGCAACATCTGACCATAACCATATCAAGTTGTCTAAAATATGTTCTATATGTATGTGTACTTTTCCTGTCGAATGTGCCAAAATATAAAATCAAAATATTTGGCAATATTTACGGAAATAAAAATGGCAAGTGATAATTTAATACAAATAAATCTGTTTAAATTGCGTTTAAGTTAATTGATTTCCTTGAATTTATTATATTCCTTTTGGGCTTTAGATATTGCTGACTTTTATGACGCACACAGGCTAAATTAAAGAAATCCGAGTCTACTTTCAAGCTTGTGCGAATATGCAAAATGTGTGGGGATAATAAACTGTTAAATATGTATGCCAGTTTGGCCAGAGTTGCCTCAGCTTGTTGCCACACAACAAATATTTAGCACATTCACACAAAAACACACACACACACATATATTTATATATACATATATGTATGTATTTTGTTTGGGTTTCGCCTACTCGACAATAGCAGCAGCAGCAGCAGCAGCTCGTGAGTGTGGGTGTGTGTTCAGGTTTAGCGGGGGGCACCTTTGTGTTTGTCGTCTCTGTGTGAAAATATTTCTATGTCCTTTAATAAAAATGATAAGTCACAGCCGGGAATAACAGAAATTGTGAGCACGGTGAACTGCTTTCGGTATGGCGGGTGTGCAGGGATCGGGCTCTATTGTAATGCTAAAACTCAGCAAGGCTAACATACACGAGTGATTTAATTAAACGACAGACACTCACACACACACACACACACACACACACACACATACATTCACACACACACATCTAACACATACACATGTTGTTTTTCTTTTTGTACAATTGTGAATTTGTGCTCGAAAAATACCAAAGCTCTGCACGATGCACATTGCATTGGTTTTAGAATGCAATTATTTTTTATCAAGCTGAGCGTTGATATGCACGCGTTTATGGACAAAGATTTGATACACAAAAATGTTGTCAACAGAAAAGCATGGAACAACATATCAAAGTCCGCCCATGCCAACTTTATGCTTCATGCATCGTTGGGGATCGCTTTAATTGCCCGAGCCCACATGGTTTTTGTGCATTCGGTGGAAGTCCAGAAGTTAGGACTGCCAAATGATTTTCAATCTTATTGTTTCAAGTCAAATCAATTGTACAAAAAACAAACTAGCCGAAAGCCAGACCGAGACTTTAAAATATCAAATTTGTCAACAGGGATCAAAGCACGAGTTGAAGCTAAAGGCAGGAAGCCGGTTCAACTCTTGGAATTAAAAAAGCGTGACGGCCCGAAGCGAGAAAGATAGCTAGAAGCATCTCACCGAGTGCCTGGAAAAGTACATTTTAATGGGAGCATCTTTTTTGTACAGTCCAAAGTCTGCCAGTCCAATTTCGCAGTCGTACAAAAAAACCAAACCCAAATCGTTTCACATGTCACTTCAATCGATCGTTTGCACATATATTCTTGTTTTTTTTTTTCAGCTCGCTCTTTTTTGCCACACTGGCGAAATGGCAAAATGTGGCAACGAGTCGTTAACTTAGCCGTCGCTCATCGCCTGCTCGTTTATATGTCCCGGCCTGCGTAATCCTAATGAACGTCCTGTCCCTCGGCTGTTGCTGTTGCTGTTGCTGTATGCTGTATGCTGTATATCCTTATGACATAATTGCTATATAGCACACTTTTTCTCTGGCTTAAGGCTCAAGGCTGTAGGCCTTAGGCAAAGGGTGCTCAGTGCTCTGCCCCCGTTGGCATGCCAGTTCAGCGACTTTTACGCGTCATTGCCGAGGGTGTTGCCACAGCGCGTTGCCATCCAATGGCTGCCGATTCCACACCCGATGCCTCAGCTGAGTGTGTTGCCAGGCAAAGGCTCGTTCATCTTCTCTTTAATTGAACGCACACAGTTTGAGGCACTCTGTTTTGCTCTCTTGCTGATCTGTCTCTCAACTCGACTGTCAACTCGCTTAACTAGTTTATGGACATGCCGAATACTAAACAACAAACGCGACAAACAAATCAAATCGAATTTAGTTTATATCTAAATAATTTAATAAAATTATTGGAGCCTCTTAATATTCTCCTCTAGACTCTTGCTTGCTTTGGACTCACCATCAATATTATATTATATTCTTTTTTATGTCCCATATTTATATTATTTCATAAGTTATTCCTTATTTCACGTAGAGAATATGAAAGTTAATACGAACTTCCTCAATTGTTTTCTTCGTATCTTGTTTGTTTCAAACTACTTGACTTCACTGTACAGTCTGCACTATCAGCTTTATTAATGCTTATGTGGCATATTGCGTATACGCCATGAGCGCTGCTTACAATAAACGACCAAAAGCGGTCTGTTTGACTTATAGCATGTTGATAATTTATCTAGGGCTCGTTTGGTTTTAGCTTTAATCAGAAAATACATAAATTGTGTGTTGCTTTTCGCAATCGGAATGCCAGAATGCCAACTAGTTATCTTTGTTAAATGCTCAATATTAAATTAAACATAATTTTGAGGCGCATTTAAGCGAGCGACTAAAGATGATAAATGGTCCACGGCTGACTCTGGCAACAATACGGTTCAGAAAAAAGCCAATAACGCCAGAGACCCACCGGCACACACAGACCCACCGGCACACACAGACCCACCGACCCACCGAAGAGCAGCTACAAAACCCAGCGGCAACAACAAAAACATTGAGACAGCAATCAGCAGCCGCGCGGGTGGCTGTGGCGCCCCAGATAATGCGTATTGCCGAACGGCGTGTCACTCAGTCAGCCAGTCAAACAGTCAGTCAGTCAGTCAGTCGAACAAATTGAGCTACAGGATGGATTCATCCAGCGCAGACTCAGCTCGTCAGTCATTCAGGAAGAGTGCGTTTACTGAAGGAAGACGCTTGTAAAACTAACGATAAGCGTCATGTAATTTGTAATACGAGCGTTTACGGCCCTAGGTGTTTTTGTCTGTGTGTGTGTATGTGTGTGTGCGTGTGTGCGCGTGTAAACAAACTCACATTATGAGGCAGCAAATTGATTTATTGTAGTTTATTTTATATATATATGTATGCAAAAAGGTGCCCTCCACCCGAAAATAGGCTCAGGGCGGTGACCTATTTGGTCAATAAACTTGAAAAAAACAATTTTTTATTGCTCAATTCCTTTCGCTGCCAAAAGATACATCATCTATTAGCTATTATTGGCTACATACAGACAGCACAGTTATTCGATATGGCTGTAAATCGGTTAACTGCCGAAACTTATTGATTAGCATGCTACAACTTAATTAACTCTCTACACCGTGCTGTATGGCCATGAATTATTTATACACTTGTCAGCACTGGCGAAAACGTATTACAATTTACAAACGAATTTACAATTTTTAATTTACAAAATATCATTAAATTACATAATTAGCAACTATTTAGTTTGCATTGTTTTGCCGCTCGTGGCTTTATCTATTAAAAACAAGTAAGAGGTTCTAGTCGGGAGCTCCCGACTAGGGGATACCCTGAATCCCTTTTCTTCCAACAGGCGATAGGTATAAAATGAAAGATAATTGATATATATATATATATATATATATATTAGTATAGAAGCTACATGTAAAATTTGGTTATTTTAGCTCTTATGATTTACCAAAATTGCTCAAAAAACAGGATTTCGATATTGATTTTTATCGATTACTTGGAAACGGGGCAAGTTATCGAATATCGGAAACAAACTCGATCTGCGCGGGTACTACGAGGACCTTCCGCTAAAGCTTCAAATTTCTCTAGCTCTTATAGTTTCTGAGCTCCTTGCGTTCATACATACGGGTAGACCGACGGACGGACGGACGCACGGGCAGACAGACGCACATGGCTAATGGGGTCGGAGATGCTTCCTTCTGCCTGTTACATACATTTGCACAAATACATAATACCCTTTTTACCCAATTCAAGGGTATACAAAATGTTAATGCAATCAATTTGCGTATTATTTTAGAAAATCAATTTAATGTCGAGCTGCCAATAATTTGTGGTGTGTCAATTTTGCGGCAAGCACTTTTGGTCATCCCATCGAGGGTGTCAATTTTGGGCTTGATTTTTTAATCCAATTACAGTTTCTAACGCCTGACGAAAGGTTCGCTAAATAAATATTTCTTTTATACCCTGAACCCATTGAAAATGGGTTAACTTAATATATGACTTTTACAAATAAGACGAATTATTAATTCAAATTCAAAGCAATTGAAACACACAATTTAAAGCTCACTTTTTTCTTTTTCTTCTTTGCGTTTTTTTTTTTTAATTTTCGTTGCAACATTTTATCGAGCATTTAATTCAAAATTCTTAAAACGATCTTTAAAAGATCTGTTTGTCTTTTGGATTTGTTTTGTTGCGAATGTGTAAGTTAATAAGGGTTATTTAGGTGTTTAAAAATGAAATTGCTTTGATTAATTGTTGTTGGTATCCTTAGCCGATTATGGGCGCAAACACGTAATATTTATGTATGCATCTTTTACTCTTTTGTACAAAACAAATTTAAGAAAAAATTGTCTGCTATAGAAAGCTTGCTAAATATCTGAAATAAACACATGTGTAACAGGCTGGTACATCCAGTACTGTATAAGGGTCAAGTCGGCTGCTGGATAGCTGTTAATGATCTTAGCTATTTACTCAACACTAGATTGACAGAGTTGAGAAAAAGGAGGAGATTCACTTTTTGAGCAGAGTTGATAAAAGGCGGATGTGTGTGAGTGTGCTCTGGGACTAAGTTGAATTAATAAAGAGACAGATAAAATGTAGACTATTACACAAGTTCGTTTACGGGATATGTGCAATCGAGTAAAACCTAATTTAGTTAAAAGACAATGAAAACTACAAGCAAGTCAGCCAAGACGATAGTAAAAGTAAGAAATAATAAGATTAAATATTATAATAGATAGTGTGACAAGATGATATATCTCCGACTCCGTAAAATATTTCCGTCATTTAATCGCTCGTTTGATCTGATTTGCCGAAAATGTAAGCTGTTTATTTTGTTGCAGTTACTTTTTGTTTTTTTACATAAGGACAGTAACTAGTTACTTTTTAATACTTACCTATATTAAAGATTTTAATTTTGTTATTCTTATGTATATACTTGGATTGACTCTCTTTTTGTCGATCATAGGTTAATAAATAAATTAATTTAACGAGTTGCTCATCTGCATGAAATGCACTTTCTACAGACAAACAACTTTTGCAGTCAATTAAATTGTATATGAATATAATTTTGTCATCTATAACCTAATCGTATATCGCAATGTATTTTTGAAAAGATCAGCTTCCAGTTCATTAGCTCTGCTTAATCTGGATATTTCAATTGCAACTAGGCTCAGCGTCGGCTGCAGTAGATGGATAAATTGGTCGCCTGCCAAAATGGCTGTGCTGTTGTGGCAAATCTAGCTGGATGTCAGATACACTGTGATCCTTTCGGCTAGGCCCGCATCCTGGCCTCACATACACACAAACACACACACATACATATGTAATGCAATTGTGCCTGCCGGTGTGTGTGTGTGTGTGTGTGCGTGTGTCTATTTATGCATTTGTGGGTCACAGCCTGCATCGTCCGAGTGGACAGTGACGGAGAACGACCCTGGGCCTGGGGCTCAGCTCCATTGGGACATATTTTATATTTAATGCAAGACATTTGTCATGCGGTTGGCGCATTTATTCAAAGTATTTGCTGCAATTTTAATGCCAAAATGAAAGCGCATTTTCAAATACCAAATATACACACATATGCATGTGCATATATATATATATATATATTTGGACACCAAATGCAGCGAGTCACATTTTATGTGCCCTGCGCCTGGCTAACTATTTAAAAATGAATTTATGCGAACATCTGTATGTGTTTCATTGGAAGCGCTACGCACAATATGCTGAGAGCTGTCTGATTTATACATACATTTGCCTATACATACATATATATATATATACATGTATATCTATATAGTCAGTGTAGATCTAATTTGTATTTGTAACTTTAGGTAGAAAAAAACTCACACACACCCATACAAAACATGAAATATAATAATAACTACAATTTTGTTAAAATTTCTTTTGCTTTATTATCTTTGTAGGGCTTGGAATTTGGCAGCTGTGTGAGACAAATTGAATCAATTTTTGCAAATATACAGGACATGGAATAAGCAAATGAAACTCTTCAAAGACAACGCTACCGAAGGGCATCAATAAATAAATGTGCATATACTTGAACATAATTTGTTCAGTATAAGAACAACAAAAAGCGAATAAGAGAAAAAAAAACACACACACACACATACACAAGCAATCAAATTCTATTTTCAAATTGAATTTTAAATGCACTCACACACGAGGCAGTAAAGACGCTTGACTGCTTGGACGAGCGGAAGAGTGGGGCAAACGAGTGCGGGCTGAAAGGACATAACGACAATATTTGCCATCAAAATCGAAATTGAAGTAGTGACAAGGCAGCTACTTGTTAGCCAAACAAAGTAATCAAAACTTGCCGAGCAGCAGCAAAGCAGCTGGATCCGGGCAATGCGAATGCCGTAAACAAGTTCAGGAAATATACGGAAAAAAAATAAAATAAACGGAAACGCAGCTTTCGATAGCCAACATCAAACAAACATTGCCGGAAAAAGGGCCAAACAACAGGGGCACAAAAAATACACACACATACACAGAGAGAGAGAGAGAGAGAGAGAGGGAGAGCGAGAGAGTGCGACAGTGAGAAATACATATAAAACAATTGTGGCACGAGTAACAATCATAGCAACAATCAATCAGAGTCCGAATCGTATAAAGATTTCGTACCTGCATCTAAAACCAAAGCGCAAACAATACAAACAGAAATTCCTGTGGCGTTGACAAGTTAAATAGTCAAGGTCAACGGCCTTCCGCCATTCGGAGATGCCACAAATGTGGTCAACCAGCCGTTGCTTGCAAACACCGTGCCGTGCCGCAGACAGAGGCTGAGAGACGTGCCGCACTCTCCAATACACGGCCAGCGTCGAGTCTTGATTTCCGGCCAAGCAACAAACCTCCACACCCCCGCTCCACAGACACACACACACACACACACACAGACGCACAGATACACACAAGTGCACAACCCCTTGCCGCAAAGAACATTTTTTGATAAATGGCAGCTAGAGTAAAAAAATTTGTGGCAAGCCAAAAGTAAAAGTTTTCGCTTGCTTGCAAAATTGAAAGGCAAGCAAAAGGTGGCGCAGATAAGGGCCAGCAACAATAAAAAAAAAATACAACAATAACAACCGTCCCATCAGGAACAGAAGTGGCATTAGCAAGCGTCAGCCTCGACTTTGATAACAACAGCAACAGCCACAAAAAAAAAAACACATAAACAAGAGGCAAAAAAGTAAGAAAATAAAAAAACAATTGCCGTTGAAAATTGTTTTCGTTGTCGTTTCGTTCGTCACCCTGTCTCCGACTCCGACACCCTGTTCCCCGACCGTGGTTTGATACTGGTGGATTCTGGTTATTGATTCACTGTGGCACCCGGCACCCGCCACACGCCACACGCCACCCACCGCCCGCCTACCGTCGCCACCGTCACCGCCTGATCGATGCGCCATATGTCTGCCTAACGGACGGTGCCACTTTGCCAGTTGGCCGCATGCCACAGGTTGATGCTGAGGTTGGCGCTTGAGTTTGAGTGCACCGAGCTTTGCTTTTGAGAGTTTGAGTAATTGTGACGTCACAACGTGATAGACACTGATAGCGACTGACTGACGAATGCCAATCGAAACGGGCTCTTTGAATAAATGAATGCCCTCAATTGGCTTTTAACTGCAAACAGAGCAGACAACGCAGCTGCCCAAGTTGGCAGCAGCAGCAGCAGCAGCCGGAGAGCCATTCCCAAATTGATACACTCAACTAACGAAATGCGTCTGATTGTGGCCATTAGGAGAATGGGCGCCCAACAGACGCACACATCCGGCACAGCCAGTGCCGCTGCCATCACGTGTTGGCTGGCCTATGCCCTGGGATTTCTAATATTGCTGCCAGGTGAGTGAAAGAAATGAAATAACATGATAATAATAATAATAATCGACTAAGCCCACATATAAACGGCTGCAAGTGATTACTTCCAACTTGATGTCCAAATCTTTACAAAACTAATTACCCACACGCAGCTATTAAATTAAGTAGCCGCTCCTGAAGTCTTCTTCAGGCCAATTGATAACTGTTTGAGCTCTTATTTGAGCTATTCCTTGTTTTATTCACTTTTATTAGATTGCTATTATATTCATTATAATTCCCTGTTATATTCGTAATATGTAATATGTAACTACTGTTAGATCTTGGGGAATGTTTGATCCTTTTCTATAAGCAAGTCCTGCTAAGAATTTCTGAGTTATTCTTTAAAAACTGGTCTGAATGTGAGCTTGAGCTTGATTTTGTTATAAATCTCTACTCAGAATTTCAATCTACAAAAAATGATTAGTTATGTGCCTAAGTTGGGGCCAAAGTTATTATTTTTGTTTTCAGGGCTGGGTCTTCTACAAAAGTTTTTTATTTTACGAAAATTATTTGGTTCGGCCTTAGCTTGAGGCTTCGCTTCATAGTTGTAAATAAAACCTTGATTATATGCTTATTTTTTACAGTGCATCAAAACGCATTAAACCCCATGCACAGCTATCGATTTGGAATATTTATTTCGATTCGATGGTAATTGACTGTTCAATTACTTAACAATTTAATTGGATTGAATTGCCAAAAAATGGCGACTGTCATTCAACAAATTTGTTTAAATATAGCGGCAATAATTGGGCGTTAATCAATGCTAATTACACTTTTCAATTGCCAATTTATTTTAATTTTATTAGCTTTTTAAAGCCACACACACATATATGTATATACATATATATATATATATATATATATATATATATATATATATATATATATATATATATATATATATATATATATATATATATATATATATATAGCTAAATCCCTTGGGGTTTTCTTTTTTAGCCAAGTAGATGCTATTTCTGGCCATTTGGGCAGCAGCAAAGAAGCTAGCAAAATGCGGCGTGGCCCTGACAAATGTTTATTACGTATACGCAGCGTGGCAACAAATTAAACATGACTCGTT
Source organism: Drosophila borealis (assembly GCA_035045885.1). Classification (NCBI taxonomy): domain Eukaryota; kingdom Metazoa; phylum Arthropoda; class Insecta; order Diptera; family Drosophilidae; genus Drosophila; species Drosophila borealis. The sequence goes on along the minus strand of JAWNOR010000405.1, from coordinate 3,550,257 downwards.
TTGCGTTAATGCTGGGGGCGATGCTCGATATGCCACTCGCCGCACTGTGGGAGGCAACACGCATAGTTATTGCTGCTGCTTTTGTTGTTGCCTTTGTTGCTGTTGTTGTTTTTGTTGCTGTTGTTGTCTTTGTTGCTGCTGTCATTGCTCTGACTGTGACGCGCTGCCGGATGCTGATGGCTGATGTGAACGTAAATGTGTATGTGAGTCTGCTGATTCTGACGACTGGCAATTTGTTTATTTGATTGCATTTTCTGCACTTGTTGGGCGTTGGGGATTTCTGGCGCTGGGTTGAGGCAGCGGCAACTGTTTGCCCGACTGCGCGCACAAATCAAAGTCAACTGCGGTAAGTGGAACGACAAATAAAGTGCACCCGTTTTATGGAAGCAACGAGTTGTTGCCATCGAATTTTGCTGCTCCTTCCTTCTGCAGCTTCAGCTGCTGCTGCTGCTGCTGCTGCAAGTAGCCCGTGGCCCAATACAATTGGAAATCGCTCAATGCTGACTGGCAAGCAAATTTTTGGATCCTTTACATACGAAACGAAGGACAATTAGATTGATGAACGTCGATCCGAGACACGTTGATTGCGGTGTCAGCAAGAATGTGCAACTCTTGCTACTTGCTAAAAGATTCGGCCATAATGATGAGATTGATGAGCTAGTACTTGAGAAGATAGCGTATACTTCATCTAAAGGATGCTTCAAATATATGATACCGATGATAGATGACAGCAGCTGCTAGAGATAAATGTTAGATACTTTAGCCAGATGATATGGGAACTATAAGTAGTTGGCTCGTGCTTAAAACTGTTATTGTTATTGCCAATGTTTGGGGGACATTTGCATAAGCTTGACCCCGTGCTTCATCAAAATGCCGCATTCTGCAGCAGCAGCAGCAGCAGCAGCATCTGGACATTTCTTTACTCACTTTGCTCCGAATTGCCGGCTTTTGTTTGTCGCATTTTAGTTATGCATAAAACAACTTCTGTGGCACGTTTCAAATCATTTTGCTTGAATGTTGTCACCGCCCTGCCTCAAGCCAACCCCATCAGCTGCCAAAAAATCCCCTGAATTTTTCGCTCAAAGCTACTTGAAAATAATTCTCGTTATTGTTGTTCTTGTTGTTGCCTTAAGTATTTCTGCATATTTTCTGTGTGTTTCTTTCAGTTTTATGAATTTTTGCGACGCTCACACACACACACACACACACACACATGCAAACATGCTTGTATATGTTATATGAATTCCAGTCGGTTTTCCTTGTTTCTTTTGTCAACCCGGTTTTATCTTTACCCATGCACAGGTGCATTTTTTGCGAGCTTACACACAGGTCCCCAACCAGCCAGACATTCACATCCACATTCACATCCATATCCCCATCTACATTTAAAGCCGCATCCACATTCAGGGGCCAGGTGCCAAATGCTGACCGGCTTCAATATGCATGCTAATTTTGGGCTCCCACTGACGCGGACAAAAATCCCGATTCCAGTCGCAGTCCCCACATACCCATTCGAATCCCTTAACCCATTGTCCGTTTCCACTGGTTGCCTCAATTTGATTTTAGGCATAAATATTCATGAATCGCTGTCTATGCGATTGCGATATGTCCTGCCATGCCGTGTCGCGCCGTGTCCTGGCGACTGTTACTGGAATATATGCTGTCGGTCCTTTTGCTGATAAAACAATGCAACAAATTTCAACAATAACCATTTTCATAGCTCACAAAACTGCAATTCATGCATTGTTTGCCATCGAAGTGCCAACTCGTTCTATTGGAGTTTATGCAAACGAATTGATATGTAAAATGAGATCTAAAACCCATGGGAATATTGCAGTCGGATGCCACTGACTGCCTAATACACTGTCTGGTATCAACCTACCAGGCATCCAATGAACGTAGACCAAATATTTTTGAGTCGATCTTCAGAGTAGCTCGATCTTCAGTAATCCTATATAGCCCTAAGGCTGTGGCAGACGCCGATTTGTCCGATTTGTCCGGCTTGTCACGCCTTGGAAGAGTGTATTTGCCAACCAATAAACTCTTTGCAGTCTGTGAGCGAGCATAGTAACTATTTAATTCAAATAATAATAATAATAGCTTATGCTTAATAATAATAGCTTATCGTTAAGCTAACACGCACAGGATGCTTATGAGCGTATATGTTTAATTACAGATAGACTTGTATTTGCCATATATATATATACATAGACATATTTGCATTTGCTAGACATATATAGACATATGGGCCGATATCTGGTTAACGCTTTGTCGACTCCAATGCGTCGCGCACGATCAACTGCAGCTCCTTGCGCACCTCCTCTGGGACCAAAGCGCGTGCCTTGGGCACTATCTCGGCGTGGATCTCTTCATAGGTAACATTTCTGGCACCTCGCTTGATCAGAATGTTGCGTATCATCTTTCGTATCGAATCATACCAGCCGCATTCCTGTAGGCGCAGCTGCAGCAGTTCCCTCAAAGCGTTCGGATTGTTCACGTCGACGCCAGACGTCTGGCCTTCATCCGTTGGGGTTTGAGCGCTTGTAAATGATTCCTGGCTGTCGGCCATAATTTCAGAGAATTTTGCTTAATTTGCTCAGTTATTTACAACTCAAATGACAAATTGCAGGTTTGACAACAGTTTTGCAGCCAACTGGATGTGAGATTTGTGTCTGGTTCTCAATATTAAATATCGACAAGTAGGTCTCGGCTCCTTAATTTATTGAAAGATTTTACTCTCCTTCTGAGTCTAACCTAAAAAGAAGAATGATGGAACATGGGTATCTAGTTCAAACTAAGAAGCAAAATATATGATCGCATTTTGGGGATTCACACAGAGATATTTTATTTGATATTTAGTATATTTATATATGTATATGTCGTATTGCGGTTAATTCCTTTCAGCTTGATCTGGTGGATCGAGGGCTTCGCGCACGCGCATTTGCAGCTCCTTGCGCAACTCTTCGGGCACCATGGCACGTGCTTTTGGTATTACCTCAGTGGCAATATCCTCGTAGCTTACATTGTTCACACCACGCTCATCGAGAATGTTGCGTATCAGTTTTCGAATGTCGTCCCGCCAGCCGCATTCCTGTAGACGTTGCTGCAGCAGGTCCCTCAAGGCATCCGCAGTCTCGGCGTCGAGATGACTGGGCTTCTCTTTCTCAGATTCAATTCTGCTAGCAGTTTCCTTGCTGCTGTCCATAATTCCAGAACCTTGTTGAATATAAAATAATGAAAATGCTTCGTTTAAATCAATAACATTTATAAAACGTAGGATAACAAAATTCCCGAAGCCAACGTGATGTGACGCTTGTCTAGCCAAAAAGCCAAACCGGAAGTATTTTGCATTTTTGGTATCGATATTTATACCCTGAACCCATTCAAAATGGGTCAAAAGGGTGCATTTTTGCAAAGCTATGTAACAGGCAGAAGATAGCATCTCTGAGCCCGAAAAGCATATATATTCCTTTTCAGCATCAGTAGTCGAGTCGATCTAGGCCGTTCGTCCGTCTGTATGAACGCAAGGATCTGAAAACCTATAAGAGCTAGACTTGAAATTATGAGCTTAGGTCCTTATAGTACCCGCGCAGTAAGAGCTTGTTTCCGATCATCGATAACTTGCCTCGTTTTCAAGCAATCGATAAGAATCGTTATCGAAATACTGTTTTTTGGGCGAATCTCTTATGTTTTAGGATCTAGAGTCAACAAACTTGACAGGTAGCTTCTAGAAGAGTATATTTATATATCAAGTATCTTTTATTTTATAGCTATCGCCACACTTTTTAAAGAACGCTCAAGCTCAAGTGATTAGCTGGCATGATAGGCCCCAAATTTATTGATTTGATAGCATTGACCTTGAACACATAATTGTCAGTCGTTGTAAACACTGTTTTCAGTGCTGTCAGGTGTATTGTGTAGTGTTTCGATTGCCGCATTGCCATACCAATTAAAATTGCGGTATTTGCAGTAGGAATCCACTTCATAATGAATAACTGATTTGCTATTCATATGCCGCGTTTGCTAGTTATTAGCTAATTTTAAAACGCTTTTCATTTGCACCCACTGTTTAAGTTGGTTTTCAAAAAGTTGTTCTAATTAGTTGGCTATTTTGTTTATTTATTTAGTATGCAATGTAGCCTGTTTTGTTAAACATTGTTGCGATAAATTGCAGAAATTAGCTCGCATTACGTATGCGCAGTGTTGGCTGCTGTAGCCAATGCTAATTACGCATTGCTGCTGCTGCTGCTGCTGAGAGAGAGAGAGAGTGCTGCAAGTGCTTTGGTTTCAAATCAGGGCATCAGAAGAGCAGCAGCAGCAGCAGCAACAGTAGTTGATAGCAATAACTGAAAGCACTGTAAGCGTGTTGCGTGTTGCATGTCGCCCCGCCCAGCCACTTAATGCCCGCCCAATTAATGCAGCTTAGCGCCTGCTGCCGCTGACAGAAGGACCAGCAACGGCGAAGCGAACAGCAAAATCAGGAGGCAACAACAACAGCAGCAGCAGCAACAGCAGCAATAAGAAGCGTCGCCAACGCAACTTCATGGCGTGTTGCAATTAAGTATGACAAATTACTTGACAAGTGCCTCTGGATGCCGCTACAATGTTCAAGTTGCTCTTCATCGGCAACGCCTGGCTGCTTCGCTATTCCTGTTGCTACCGTAGTTGTTGCTGCTGCTGATGCTGTTGCTGTTGCTGATGCTGTTGCTGCTGTCAGTGTGCCTTGGGCGCGTTGATGCGTGCTTAGTTACTGACACTTGTCGTCCACGTGTCTGCCTTGCCTGCCTTTTATGTTCACATCTGTGGTAAGTTTCTAATGTTAACCAATAATGCGATTTAATTACTACACCTGCGCACCTGCCACACATTGTGGCAAATGAGTCGCGCTTGATGCGCATTCGTTATAATTTTATATCTTTCTGCTTAATGAACAGAAATAGCGCTAGCTGTTATCGAAGTGACAGCTAAGTGAAATATAACAATTTGTGAAATTGACTACGGGCTAAAAATTCCTACGACCTTAGCGGTGGATGTTGGAAAATTGGTGAGGTACCTGTGTAACCTTGTTCAGCTGGGGTTGTACAAATTAGTTTAGAAGACGAAGGCACGAGATATTAACTTTTATCCTTACAGGCTTGTTGGCTCATTTTCCACATATGGCAGTGGATTTTATGAAATACGTAGGAAATACGTAGGAAATGAATGTTTTTTAAAGATCTTTGTGTATCTGAGCGGGATTGGTAAGACAACCCGATTTTTACAAATTTTCCACTATTGCGGGTGGAATTTATAAAAACCAGCTTAGAGACAGTTACTTCATATAACTTCAATTAAATTGTTATATGTAGATATATTTATATATAAATATTTATTTATGCCTCCCCTTTGTTTTGTGTAGGGTTTTACCTCCAGTCAAATTGAAAAACTTCTTTATTATCTCATTATTATTATGCTGCTCATTGAATTAAAATAAATATTCAATTAAAGTCCTTTACCTAAGCTTTTAATTGTTGTAGATGCAGGTTGTGCGTGCAGCTTGATTCTGCGTCATCGATAACTGACTGTGCCGAAACGATAATAATATGTTAAAGATTACTTTGTCAACTACACAACACTGCAAAACTATCGATAACATGGCTGTGAAAGCACAATTGACATCGATAGCATCGATTTGTATTGCAACTTTGAATCTATTTGAAAAGTGGTTACTCAATTTATTGTTGCGGTTATTTTTAATTGGCTATTTTAAGACAAGCATCAATTAGCTAACTGCTAGTGCAATGGTTAGTTTCGGCATTGCGCTCGTATTGATTGAAGTAATTTGCAATTAGCAAGGTCTAATTAGCTAGCCAAATGTTCAATTATTCAGCTCAGTGCTGCCGAATGCCAATGGGAATGGACATGATATGTTGTTTTCTGGTCAGGTTCGCGCTGAAAAATATAAAAACCACTTTTGCCGCATTCCCGACCAGCGAAATTGAGTTCAATGCTCAGTCGAGCCGAGAGCAATGAACCGAGTGGCAGGCATAGCAGTTGGCATCGGCATTGGCAGCTGCAACCAGAGCTTGGCAAAAACACCGAGCACCCACACAAACACACAACATACACCACACACAGACACATAGACACACAGAAACACAGCAACACAGAGCCTGCAGAGATGGGCTTGGCTGAAGCGAGTGTCGCCGTCGAATGGGTCCGCATCCATGTTTATAGTCAAGTCAACGAATCTGCCGGCCAAATGCCTGTGTCTGCACACTCATACACACACAAACACACGGCAAAGAGAACTCGACTAAGCAAAGCGCTGCCACAACTGTTACCCCTGCCCATCAACTGCTGCACACTTGCCGCACACTGGCCGTTGGGCTGTGTGGCAGCCACGCCCATTTTAGTCAGTTGTGGCGCGCCTGAATAGTTTTGAAACGGGCAGCCGCTGCAGTTCGGCGTGGTAAATTTCAATTTGGCAAACGTGCAGCGCATTTTCTTTCCTTCTGCATTTTGGCTTAAGCTTGTGAGCACAAGCTGCCAGCGCTGCGTTATTCAATGCGTTAGCAGCTCGGCAGCTGCACGTGCAACTGCCACTGCCACTGCCACTGCCTCCACTTTGTTCGTTCCATCTTACCAAATTCAATCTCTCTTCTTTCTTTTTTTTATTTGTTTTTTGTTTGCTGGAATGCAGCCGGACTAAGCAGACTTAGCAACGGGCTGCACTACCCGTTGCCTGAGCCCAGGCTGATGTCCTGGCAGCGGCATCATCAAATTCGCAGCCAAGCGAATCTTTGTCAAGAAGAACAGTCTGGCGTTTTTTTTCTATTTCCTTTCTTTTATGAGGGATATTTGTCGGGCGGCACGCGCGTGACACTAAGCTCCCAGCTGCATCCACCCTCCAACTAGCCCCAAAGCCGGCATCGATGTTGGTATCGGTATCCTTGTCGGTGTCGCTGTGCAGCTGACTGCATGCATTCTTTCCCAGCAGCTCTCAATGTACGTACACAGAAACGACACTAGACGGTCCAGTGGAGAGAATTGAGCTTATGGCCCAGCACTGGCGCCTCAATATAATAATGAAAATGCAAATTTCAGCTATACGGTGCTCTTTTTCAAATAGCCCTATTTGTTAATAAAATCTTTTGATCTTCAGAATGGGGGCTGGTATCGCAGCTATTTTAATAGAGAGACTCAGCAACTGTTTAAGGCCACTTCGATACAATTGAGAATTTTAAAGCTTTTAGTTAATTATGCGAATTCATAGAAAATAACTAACATAGTTGCAATTAGTTTTAGAAATTTGAACATTATTATCTAAGGTGGGCTTTTTTAATATAATATATAAAATATAATATATCTATATTTAATATATAAAGTACAAGAGAGGGTAATTCTCTTTTTTCTCAAACATCAGCTTTTGACAAGATGTTCTCAAAGGTTATTTCGTATATTGTCCATATTATAAATCAACTAAATTCTAGCACACTCAAAATGTTAATTAATTTGATTACTTCTAAAAATCGCAATCTCGAACATAGTTTAATAGCTTTCATTCTTAGTTATTATTTCGTCTGAGTAGCATTGGGTTTCTGTATCCTTGACAGTCCCGCCGGAATACCCACAGGGGTTCCACTTTAGATCAATGTTCTGCCAAAGCAAACCCCTTTTATGCGCGTACCCAACCTTTGCTAATCACATGTATAAATATGTAAATTACTTCCGAAGCATCGTCGGGGGTCAGATACCGAAAATTTGGAAATTTATATAGTCGCGCTCGAATGTCTTGTCAGCTTATCTTTGCTCATCTGAAAATCATGTTAGGAATGCATGAATTTGCGCAAAGGCCATAAATTATAGGCCTGGCTGTTGGGCTGCGACAAAAGCATCCTTTATTATCCTGTCATACGCATGTCGACAATGTATGCGCACCAACATGTTAGCAAAGCTGCCGCCACTGGGGGTGTGGACACGAACCGATCAACGCACACACACACGGACACCATATACTATCTACATGCATTACCAGGCACTGCTAGGCACCTCTTCGAGTCACAGTGCGGCATCAAATTCACGCCAAATAGAAATAGCGACTATAAATGCCGGCAGCTAAGTGCAGCCGTCGAACACAGACGCTGCTGGCAGGCCAGGCCCCCACTTTACCAGCCATTTCCTGTATTCTAGTTGAGGCACAGTGGGGCGAGACTGCACAAAAAAGCAAGCAGTGCGTGAAATGGGTGTTCCTTAATTTCAATGAGACTTTTTCAAAGTTTAGTTTATTCGAGTTCTGATAACAGTTCTGCTAATTATTATTATTTTATTATTTATATTAAAGTCTGATCCTTAGTTTAATTAATCATTCTTGTTTTTAATTTTAATAAGGCTTTTGTCTAAAGTTTAGTTTTTTAATGTTCTGATAATCGTTCTATTAAGAAATCTATTTATTACTATTTTTTTATATATTTAGTTTAACCTAATTTTAAATATAACACATGCTTCTAAGTACAGAAACTACATATTATTTTGCTAAATATGCAAACATATTTTTTATCCGTTTTCTTTTCAATTTTTTCTTAAAGGGGTAATTAGAAAATACCATATAGTTAATGAAGGGGTTGGTATCGCAGCTATTATTTTACACGTCCTCATGATAAATTTTGCCAGGCAGTGAAGCTTACAAGGCATATTATAATTTAACAGATAGTTTAACTACCTGTTAAAATGAAAAAAATATATAAATGGTTTTCATTCTCAATCAAATTAATGAATAGTAAGAATATTACTATATATAAGTGATGTGTCAGCTGTCTAGCTGCAATTGTATTTCAAAATTTTAGTCTGGTATTTGTTGAACGAGTGGCTTGACACTGTCTGATATTTACAGGAACTTTATATTGATTGGGTATATATACAGACATCCTTTTGTGTATCAGATTTTTTTTTTGATACTACTTAATTTTGTTAATCTAAATCATAAATTTTGCCAGCTATTTCAGCTTACAAGGCAAAATATAATTAAACAGAGAGTTTAACTACCTGTTTAATATTCCATAAAATTAAAAATGGTTTTCATTATCTACCAAATCAATTAAATATACTTGTTGTTTATCCAGCTGAAATAGTATTTAATCAGTTTGGTATTAATTGTATGAGTGCACTTTTATTTCGAATTTAGTTTTTAATTTATGATCATAGTTAAGTGCTTTCGCACCACTGTGCGGCCCCAGATTGGCTGCGGTTTAGTTTCGCGTGTATTTGATTGCCCCTTTTGCCGCGGCAAAGATTGTGCTAATAAATCAAAGTGTTTTGTTATTGTAGCCACTTGGAGAGTGCGGCAAAAGGCGCATTCGATGTTGGGCCCGCACTTTGGTCCGTTCTTCCCACCCCTAAGCAGGGAGGGGGGGGGGGGTGCCCGCATTTAAAGCCGCTGGCGTTGCTGTGCCACATGCCGCAAAGTGGCACAATAAATGCAAGTGCAACTCAAAGGGCCAATATGAGAATGAGCAGCCACTCAGATAGAAGCTGTAAAGCTGTTAGATACACGTGAGATAGAATAGAAGCAGTTTGCAGCAGAAAGCTGCCAAGTTTAGTGAATGCGAATTGAAATCAAATCAAATTGAGTTGCATTTGCTGTTGCTGTCGCCGTAGCTGTTGCAGTTGCAGTTGCAAATGCAGTTACTGTTGATTTTGATGTTGCAGCTGTGCAACATTGCCACACTGTCAGCTGCCTGTCTGCGCTGCATACTGAATTAGCCTCTGACAGTGATTTGATTTGATTTGATTGTGCCTGTGCCTCGTTGTGTTCTTAAAGATATATAGTAGATCTCCCCTCGCTGGAAACAGATTTGCTTCCGTGAAAATATTTAAATGAATCACAATTATTTAAAATAGCAAATGCCAGACAACATTTTGTTGTTGTTTCGTTACGAACAGCGTAATTATTTTTGGCAAACTTTCACTCGCAAACTTATCTAATTCAATATATCATTTCACGCTTGTCTCTCGGCGAACCGATCAGATTTCCAAAACCTCGGAGCGGCAACATTAGTCACATTGGTTTTTGCGTAGTTTTCGACATGCCTCACATGGCGCAGCTACTGTGCGCGGAGCCCATTCGCAAAGAAAATTTGTCAAAGTCAAAGTAACTTCCATGTCTATCGATTTTGAGCGGCAGTTAAATTGAAAAGGCGGCACAGGACGTGCACAAGGATGGGCTGGAGGAGAATGGTGGCGAAGTGGAGAATGTGGCATGCCTTAAAACTAATTCAAAAACATTTCAGTCAACTTTGAAGCGGTTGCTTCTAAAAGAATGTGACGCATCACCAGGGTGACAGGCACACAAACATCCCGGCCCACCCCCAGCGCCCCAGGCCGACAGACTCTTGGCTTCACTTGTATTTGTCATAGTGGGCAGCCCGGCTGAGCTATGGACTAGTGGGCGGCAGCTAACGTGAGTTAGCTGCTAAATAACCGCAAAGTTGTTCCACAGTTGAAACTGTTGGCGGTCGATTAAAATGTCTAGAGTTTGTGTGCTCGAAAACTATGCACCATGCAACTCAGACGCTTCTTCTTCCTCCCGCCCACAGACCCTTTTTGTGGCTACAACACGAAAAGCATTTCAGAAAGCCGTGCGGCATGTGGTGGCATCCCAAATGCATTGTACGCTAAATTATGGCTAAGAAGGCGCGCTCAGTCTAGCTGTGCTTCCGGCATAAGCGCTTGAGCGTTACCTGGCTCATGGAATTCCCTGTCTGTATAGGATTTCGATGCACTGATTTATATGGCAACCTAGTTGCATATCAATCTCTATGCGGTCGCTCGAAAAGTTTTCGCACAAAAAAACCTGCTGAGAGACTCATGAAAGTCTCATATGCGTGATTTATTACCAGGTCTGCGAACCCAAAAAGGAGCTCCGTGATTCGGTTTACGGCTCGAGCCGTAAACGCGGGCTTTGGCATAAACCTTGCTCTGTCAGCTACATAGACATGTGTTCAACATATTAATAAAACAATTCAACTTTTAATTTATAACTGCCTGTTATTCTGAAAATATTGCAAGCCGTAAATTTTTAATTTGGCCGGGACCAAAGTTATTTATACTATGGAGCTAAGTTTGTCTTAGATTTATTTTAAAAATATGTTTAGCGTGTTTTTTTGAGCATCTTATTTGGCTTAAGGTGCGGATTTGCAGTAAGAAATAAAATGCAGTTCCGGGTTCATAGCCCTATACAACGTCAAATTTTCAAAAAATAAGTAAACAATGTTAAGCACCTAACAGTGAGTTAACATTGCTTTTACATATAAGTAGTTGGCGGTTAGACCTAGTTGAAGTCAGCTGTAAACATAAAATGAACACACATTTTCATCAAAGATAAAATCACATCAAACTACTTACATATATATATATATATATATAGATATATCAGTAATACGATTTACGTTTAAAGGCATGCTGCGGCAATGTGTGTATAAATACATTACAACCCATCTAGACATTGTCAGTGGGTTATAATGTTATTAAGTGGGATATAATGTAAGTTAGCGTTAGGGTTAGCTTGACTGAATATCTTTGTGGTTGCCGTCTCAGCTCAAAGGGAAGTGGTGAGGGGGAGGGGGGGGGGATGAGAGCGCTGTCATTGTACTGCGGAGCATTTTTCACATTTGCACAAGCAGGCAACGCCCAATGGCCCAGACCCAGGACTAGGCCGAGTCGCACTCCAGCCACATGACACCCCTATACGCCCCGCTCAGCGTCTCCAGAGTTTGCCTTTGTGTTTGCTGTTTGTTCATTGGGGGCTTTTGCCGTTGCCGTTGCCGTTGCAGCTGCAGGGGCCAAGCGGCAAATGAGGAAGTTACGTGCAGTGCCGGAAGATTTCAATGAAAACTAAACTACAAATTTCAAGCGCAATACAAAGCGGTTGCGGGCAGGTCGCAGCTGCCAACTACCCAGCCAAGCAACTGAACCCACCCGATCACCCACACACTCTCTTTGAGTATCTATGTGTTTGTGTGCCCGCATGGTAAGCTCATTAAAGTCTCACTCACACACACCGTGAATATTTCATTAAATTTGCATTGCTTGCTGGGGCGGCAGCGCGTGTTTTAGGGTGCGGGGATATGTGCCAAACATTAGCATAAGCATTTCCACGAAAAAACCCTCAAATAAAAAACGAGAAAAACTAACAAGAGTAAGCGAAAAGAACCGAAAAATCAAAAAAAAAAAATATAGATATATATAGATATATATAAAAAACTGAACAAACCGAAAGAGCAAAAGCGCAAAGGCACAGAGCACGCCGCGAGTAGATTTACAACAAGGGGCGAGGGGGTGAGGGGGGGGGGCGGGGCACAAACGGAAACATGGCTAAGGACACGACTGATGATGGCCTGGGCTGGAGATGGGCTCTGATGGAGCTGAAGCTGGGACTGGACCGTGGAGCTGCTCGTATTTAATAAATTATGCAAAGTAACCAAGTTTTTTTCTCATTTTTTTTTTGTGCTGCGCCTGAAATGAATGCAATGAAAATAAACCAAACAAAACCAAAGTCGGCCGGCTGGTTGGCTGCCTGCCTGGCTGCCTGCCTGCCTGCATGCGCATATTGGTGGCGTGTGGGCGTCATGTGGGCGTGGCCCACATTCATTGTAAACTACATTGGCATAGGCATGCATACACATGCATAGCCATGAGACGGGCGGATGCGAGCGCTTTGTTCTTTGTGAATGGTGAATGCATATCTAATGGATTAAACGCCTGCCAAATGTGGGTTGGGTCTGCGTTGCGCCTGGCCGCCACTTAGCTACAATCCCGCATTGCAAGGGACTCTGATTGACAAAACACACACACACACACACACGCGCACACTCTTATCGCCCACACTCTCTTATCGCCCACACTCTCTTATCGCCCACACCTAGCTCAAATAGTCCTGTTGGCGGTGTCAGCTTTGGTATCACTTCTCGCACCACAAGTGTCTATCAGTGTGCCGACATCTGCTCGCAGTTAATCTAGAAATACCCTGTATTTTTAGTTTAATATGTGTCATATTAGCTAACAATTTGTAAATATTATATTTCAATTTAATTGAATGCAGTTTCTGCTTGGTTTCGTCTGAACAAAGAACACAATATGCCCAGCCGTTCGTTGCGTACACGGTATGCAAATTACGGAACTGTTGCCGGAAATGAAGATTGAATTTCCAGCTGAAAGGAAGGCTCATCATCCAGTGATGAAGTAAACGTTTATCAAATTACAAAAGTGGCCACTGGCTGAATGTGCCTCGCCCCCTTAAGCGAAATACTTCTATCTACCTGAGCAGTAGCAAAAAAAAAAATACAAGAAAAATAAATCGAACAACGAAATTAAATACTCAATATTACGTATACGCTATCGAGCAGCGAATGGCCGCGCAGGGAAACGGACTGGGTTTTGTTACGTATTAATTAAAAGGCGTAAAAATGTGAATTTAAAAAAAAATGTATCAAATTGTGCTGCCAAATAATTATTGAGAACTAAATATGCTGCACAAAAGTTGGTGGCCATTTCCCAAACTTTTGCTAGTTGAAAATCTGGCAATGGATTTGGACTTTTTTCTGTGAATAAAATATGTCGCTTAATAAATAAAATAAAGAAGGCAATTAAGACTGAAGTACCAGCGACTGCCAAAAATGTATTCCCCATGGCAAACGGTGCAGTTGTCGCAAAGTTATGAGATTTGAAATGTTGTAAAAAGAATATATAAAGTAAAATGAGTGAAAAAAAAATATATGTATATATAAATATGCATTTGTATCTAGATATATGTGTGTGTATATGGAAAGCATCACATTTGGCCAGCACGAAACGAAAAAGATTCGTTAGCTGGCGAACAAAAAGCAATTTTGTATAAATAAACGTAAACGGATATGTAAATAATAAATAAAACACCCACATCCACACACACACACACACACACACACAGACACACACATCCGCAAGCATACACATGCACACAGACATGGCAAGGGTGCGAGCGAGCCAGGCAGCAAGAAGTATAAATAAATGACACTAACATGTCCTGGGCCTGGCTTGGTGGCCGGGCAGCAGCGGCAAAATTTCAGCTTGCATAAAAAGTTCCATTGAATTGAAATTTATTTACGATATTTATTGAGCATGTGGACAGCAGGACGCTTGCCCGAGCACGACCGGCAGATACCCTGTCCCACAAAAAACCCATTGCACAGCCATTTAAGCTGCAAAGCAAGCACAATAGAACTAAGTCAACACTGACTGTTATTTCTATGCGTCCCACTCGGTTAGCCCGACCGCATTTTATGGCTGTCGCAGTCACAAGTCACAAGTTCAAAGTGTGTGAGTTGAGACTGAGCTGCGAACTGTGCTGAAAAATTTGTAGAATAAGAAATGTTAATTGTTTAGTTTTTGTCTAAGTTTATTTTTCAAAGTTTTCAAAGGGAATATTAATATTGATGGCGGGAAGAATAGAGAAAAGGCCTTGAAAAAATATAAATAAATCAGCAAATCTAATTGATTTTCAGTTGCAAAAACAAATTTAAATGCTGCAAAAAGAGAGTCTTAGTATGCATTTTCTACGAGCATGCAGCAGAGATTTAAATTAAGTAAAGAACTAAATAATTTACGAAAGATCTGTAGTCGCACATATACCTTGCACACGCACACTCGCATTTACAGGTCACAAGGCATACCAGTAAAAACACGATTGAAGTGTTTGGACTTTTGGCTGCAGAAGGCGTCGTCTGCCAACTCGCATTAAGCATTTTAATGACTGCGGCGTCTTTGGCCAGCCAAAATGTATTCACAAATGTCTTAGAAAACACCAAGCCGCATAAGTAGCTATAATTTTGCTAATTTCAGTACACACACACACATATACACACACATATACACATGCACACGCACACAGAACTGAGCTCTGTCAGAAAAATAAAATACACTTGAGTATTTTGATGTTCGCATAAGTCAACTAATGCCAACGACAAGCGTAGCATTATGTGCTGCTGCTGCTGCTTCTTCTTCTGCTCTTACAGGATGCTTGCAAGTGGGGTTTTTTTCTGTGTCCTCTTTCCTCGTCTCTCTCTCGCTCTCCTTCTTTGCGATTGCCCAACACACATTCGAGCGTCTGATGTCCCAGTGGTCTTTATGATGGCCCACGGTGCGTATTAGTAATTAAAATCATAATTAGCTCATGTTACAAGCAGTTTAGTTTGCGACATTATCTTTCAGACCTGTCGTACCATTTGTATTTATTACAGTAGTTTCTTACCTTACCCTCCGCCACAGTCACAGTTCTGTTTAATATTATCTTTTTACTACCCACCTTCTGGCTCTGGCCATGCAAATCATTTAGATAGCAGTTAATTTGATAAAACGCCCACAGCTTCTGGCAACTGAAGACGGTAAAGTCTGTTCCGTATTCTGCTTCCGTTTTGAATTCGAGGAAACACGAAGTTGATTGCTTTTCCAAGCTGTCAAAAATCGGGAATAAATGTAAATATTCCAGTTATAAGTCTTTTATAATTTAGTTCAATTGCAGTTTAAAAGGCAAATTAATTTTAATTGAAAATATAATACAATTGGAAACCTTAATGCTTATGCGCTTTGCGCTTTTCGGAACAGCCTTAAATATCGTACAAAAGCTATTGCTAGCTTTAAGGCCGAGTACATTTGACTGGCAATTTAAGGTGAACACAGTTCTTATTAGCTGTTACCCTGGCAACAGGCAATATAGTTGAACAGCCAGAGAGCCAACCTGTGATGAGACTTATTGTAATTATGTAAAAGTTGCAAAAAATGAGCAGAAACGAGATGTAGAAATATTAAAGAGAAAAAATGTAAAATGTCTTGTTCGAACATTGTGCAATAAAATTGCACCAGAAACAATCGAGTTTTGCCATTATTTAAGCTCCTCGACACGTTGTGTGTGTGTGTGTGCTTTGAGCATATCACAATATGTATGGAGCAGCAGAGCTTGAAGCAGTTTCAACAATTGCTGGCAGCAGAAACTGCATCAGAAATAGAATAAGAAGCAACAGCAGGGCCCGCGGCTTGTTAACCAGCTTGACTTTAGCTATTGGATGGGGCATACAGAGGCCAACAGCCGTGGCCAACTGGAGGGGCTTGAGCGCCAGCTGGAGAGGATTGCGGGCAATGGCAATTGAAACTGCTGCCTGGAAATGTGAAAACGGAATGAAAACAATTGTCCGCCAGCAGCTGGCATTCTACACTCGTAAATGCGGGCAGCATCCGTGGGCTCTATGCCCGTATACCCTGTAGCCATTAAATGGTTGAAAATAAAGTGCATCATATCCAAGGCGGGCGGATGTATGCCAGTGGGATGCGCAGCTACAAATCTGTAAAGTATTAACAATTCAATGCAAAATAATGCACATGAGACTGCATGTACGCAGGCTAGGGTAACTGCGAGTCGAGCAAGCTCAGTTGAAGTGCTCCCACTCGCTTAGAGCTGTAGTTGTTTGCTTTTTGCACAGCAGATGCTAGAAAATATTTTTATATTTTATATACATACATAATTGCATAATATTATGCACATATATATATGTATTTATGTATTTGTACAGATGTATTTATCTATCTGTACATCATGTGTATGTATGTATATAGATATATAGATATGCAGCCCGCACATGGCAAGTGCAAAGCCTGCCACGATATTTATGTGCCCATCGTGCTCATTAGTCGCCGCATGTTGGTTTGGTTAGTTTGGTTGTCCTAATACATATGGAATAGTCTGTGAATATAATCCGCAGATCTCTATGCCTGCCTATATCAGTGGCGGGGCTACATACATTTGCCACAGATAGTTCCTCAGTCAAGACAAAATGTACAATAATATATGCATGTCATGAATATAAAAATGAATATTCTGCATTTATATGCAACGAGCAAAAATTTGTATTTATCAATTTCACGGAGCTCCAAACCCAATTTGCTTTCGGCGGGTTTTGTTTCCTTTATTTTTGCGCCCAGCATTAATGAGGATTATATATGCTCGCAGTTCAGGCCATGCCCAGATATAGCACAGTAATAAACATGTGACTACAAATCAGTTTTAGGAGCAAATTGTCTTTGCATTAGTTTATCTCAAAGTTGCAGAGCTTTAATGTGCTAGCCAAGTATGTGTATTTAACGAAAGCCCTAGGATAAACCTTTAAAAATGAGTAGATTTTACCCCCAATTATCGTTAAGATACTTCAGAAAAGTAAATATTATTATTATTTTGGAAATGGGAAGATATATCAAAAATATAATGAATTGAAAACTAATTAAACATAAATAATATAAAAATATTTTACTACAATTTATATATAATATCTTAAAACAAAGAAAGTAGCCAGAAAAGTTGTAAGAGGCTTGCTTTAAATAAAATACCCATACAGACACTTTGATTATGTTACGGTATACGAACTGCTTGTAAATTAATTTTACTTAAGATTGTATTTTTATATGATTTTTGTCATTTAATGATCAGAGATTAAGAGATTAGATATCATATATTAACGCGATATATTAACGGAGGTCTAATACATAATTTGTTTTTTAGTCGATCGATTAGATTTGGCTTTGGTCGAGAGTTTGTTTAGTATTCGTATTGCCTTTTTAGCTTTCGTTATACTTTCGTGTTATGGCGCTTGAAAAACCTTGGCATATAGCAATTTCTTCACCTTAAGTTGCAGTAATGGTAGGATGTGGCATTTTGATAGGTAGTGCAGTAAATGTACCCACATTAGTACAGTACCCCCCATCTTTTCCATAGTATTCATCATCGCTATACATTTTTGCTCTCTCGGAAAGATGTACATAAGTTTCATCATCAACATTTCTCACGTATTTTCAATACCGAAGTCATTATAATTAGACGTGCATTAATCGCTCTACTTGCATTTTCATTAGAGTTTTTCGTACGATTCATCGTCGATTCATTTCAACAATATTAGAAACCTTAATGCTCGAACTTTATCAGTGACCGGTTGTATACTTGTATGCCCATCTTTCCCAATTAGTCGGGGAATGTGATCAAGCCTGCGTTTGGCAAAGCGTTTCGTTGCAAGGGACTGGGTTTCGTTAGTCAGGGCATGCGATGGTCGAGAGTTCGCACTCGTTACTTTTGGCTTATTCGTTGCTTTCGTTCGTTGGCATTGTTTGTGTCGTTGACCTCGGCTCGGGTCTCGGGCGACTGTCAGGCGGCAAGATGGCTGTCGAAATTATTGTAACGGTGACACAGCACCAGCAGCAGCAGCAGCAGGCAACCATTTATGTTGTGTATGTGTGTGGGTGTATGCAGGTACGTGACTGTCTCTGTGTGTGTGTGTGTGTGTGTATGTGTATGTGTGCTGATGCTGGTTATCTCAGTGTGCGCCCTCGTGCTTCTGCTGGGCATGGCACTTTTTAATTGCACAGCCGGCAGACGGCAGTGGAAATGGGTAACAGACAGACAGGTGGGTGGTAGCCGGCTGATGCAACTGTAGCTCCAACCCACCATAGCCATTTGTATTCAGCGGTTAGCCCGTTGCCGCAACTTAAAAATATGGCCCAACTTAATGCCACGCTCGACTTGAGCATGTTGCCTGCTGTTGTCATTGTTACCGTCGCCGTCGCTGTCGCCGTCGCCGTCGCCGTTGTCATTGCCGCTGACAGGTGACGGTGACAGTCGACTAATTGGCCTAGCATCAGGCTAACAGACCACGACCCACAATCTGGCGAGCCAGTCAGCGAAGCAGCAAAGTGGACGCTTCTCTCGAGCGTATTAAGCAGGACATGAAGCTGGAACACCAACTGCGGACTGGTTGCTGGGACGACACCTTGCCGTTGGCCTTACATTTTTCTCGTTTCCCTTGCCTTTTGCTGTTTGGGTGAATGTAGCAGCCATTTTTCAGCAGGTGGCAGCTTGTCGTTTGTTAGCTTGTCTTAAATTAACAATTCATTCGCCAATCAATTAATCAAACAATCAATTAAGCCAAATGCAATGCAATGCAATGGAATGCGATTGAAACTGAATGCCGATGGCTCATGGCGACTTTTCCAGCAATATATATTTGCCCGCTGGGCCCCTTGAGTCCGACTGCACCTGCAGCGATCCTTGCCACAAGCTTTCCACTCAGTCATTCCTTTGTGTGTGTGTGTGTGTGTGTGTGTATGTATACGTTCGAAGTCCTTTATTGGTGCTAATTTCCTGTCAATGTTTGTTCGACTCACAAACACATTCCACTAAAGTTGCTCGTGAATTACAAATGGATATTGACTGCGCTGACACTGTGCTGGAGTTGGCGCAACTTAAAAATTCCATATAAAAGAGAATAACAATGGGACGTGACAATGATTAAATATCCCAGGGCTTACGCGAAGGGCCTCCGTGTTAATTATATACTTTTTTTTTAATAATAAGAATTAATGCCGCAATAAACATTTAAACTTCAAGCATTAAATGTCGCAGTACGAGTTTCATACGCTTGTATATATTATATATTATATAAGCCAAAATTTATTATACTTAGCCTTAATTTTCGGTAACTTTTTAACTGAGCTTTTAAAGTAAAATAAAATACCAAATTTGGAGCAACATTCAGTTCCGTTTCCGCAAATTTTAAACGGAATCAGTGTTCACAGCAGGCCTGATATAAAATAGTTATTTTTCGATACATAAAATGTACTGTATAAACATGTTAGCGTCACGACTGGCAAATACCCTGCATGCAGTATGTGCTTCTTCATTTCCTAAAACGTATTAAATAGGTATTCGTAAATAATTTATTTGCCAGATATTTACGAACTTTCAAGGGCTTGAAGATGATATTTAAGTACAGGCATATACAAAAAGCTGATGAAACAGTTTAATAGAAATTCCAGGTGATTGGGTCTAGCATATATAATTTTAGAAATGTGTTGAACAGAATCTAAGCAAATAATCGATACTTATCGGTTATAAGAAAATCTAGCATATGATTGGAAACAAATGAAGAAAAGGAAAGTATTTTACAAGCTTTATTTTTGTAACTCTAAAGTCTTTAAAATCGACGCGTTCAATCAGACAGAACGACAGATATGGCTAAATGGACTTTATTTGTCGTTAATTTACTCTGCCTGTTACATAAATTCTCGCATATTCATCAAATCATTTCTAACCTATTTTCGACGGGTACAGGGTATAATTAGCTTTTACTCAGCCGTACTATAAAAATCCGCTCGACTTTAACGTAAAATGTTGTTGTTTTGCATGTTCGATCGAATTTGGCAAGAGGAAAAGTTCCGACCTCTAATATGAGATTATATGTATACACGTGTCTAAAATTCCTTAAGCTAATTATCGTCAAAGTAAGCGCATCGCTGTCACTTTTCAATTGGGCTCAAATGGTTGCCCGCAACTGTCAAAAGTAATTTGGCCTTTGCAGTTTGTTGGCTAATTCGGCTTTGGCACAAGGCTGCCAGCAGCGATAATGGCTGCCACAGCGCCAGCCAACTTGCAACTAGCAACTGGTAACTGGCAACTGGTAACTGGTAACTGGCAACTGGCAACAGTGGCAAATTAAATATTTACACGCGGCTACAGCAGGCAGGCTTTCGCTTAAATGGGACCTGGCATTGGGGCAGCTGTCGTCATAATCATACGCTGGCAGCCTCTGCCCTCTATTCAGTTGTTTGCCCGCCCCCGCCGCTATCAACTGCGGACAGGTGGCTCTGCAGCGTGCAACGTGCAACGTGCAGCCTGCCATGTGCAACATACAGTTGACGGCGCTTAAAGCGTCGCCTAAATTATTCAAAGGAGGCAAAACACTTGATGTCCTAATGGTGTTTACATGCCCGCTTATAATACCGTGAATGGCAGCGATAATGCATTTAGGAGTCGGTCGACGCTCCACAACGGACACATCGCCAGGCCAAGTGGAAACAAAGCATCCACAGCGCAATCGCCGCCATGCTGCACTTCGAATCCTATCTCCGTTCGGGCCAATTCCGTGTGCCGCTCTCTTTTATAGTGTGTGTGTGGGTGTGCTCCCACTGAGCCTGTTTGTGCAGCCAGGGCTGGTAAATACTCATACTTGGTGGGGGGAAAAACTGCTGCGGCAGTTATGTATTTCATTTACCTATGTATATAGAAGTAAGCAGCGAACAACAACAACGGGCACGAGCTGGAGAGCCAGGAAAGTGTTAGCTAAGCGATGAGTAAAAAGCTGGATTAAACTAAAAAAGAAAAAAGAGAAAAGATTTAAATTGCTGACGTCAGTCGCTCGTGGGTCCTATCAGCTAAACAAATAACCAGACCTCTTAAATTGGCATACACAATGGTGGGCTAAGCCTTAGAAATCGAATGGAATTATGTTGACTGGGAAACTTACAATTTTAATAAAACTTTACCAGCCGATGTGAAAGCAAATGCATCCCTCCGTCTATTGTCTGGCATAGATTGGGCTTAAGCTGAACTCTTATAAGCTAGCTGTATACTTTAATGTTGGTAAAATTTTTTTTTATATATTTTAGTTATAATTTTTAAGTATTTCCTTTGTTAAGCCTTTACCGACGCAAATAACACTTAACAAGTATTTAATACTTTGCAGAGAATTATTTTTAGTTACTACTTTATGTTGATTACTTGATGCGAGTAAATTGGTTGTACTTTTCAAGCACTTCATCAAAAAATTGAATCAAATGGAACAGCGCGACATGAAGATCATGTTGCGATCATTTACAAACACTTGCACAACATTTACTGAACTTTTTGTTACTTTGCAACACTAAACATTCTGATAGATAAAACATATTGATGCTAAATTAAGATGTCATTTAACTAAGTAGAGTGTATAGAGAGAGATAGAGAGAGATACAGAGAGAGAGAGAGAGAGAGAGAGGAAGAAGGTGAGAGAGAGGTAGAGACAGAAAGAGAGAGAGAGAGAGAGAGAGGAGAGAGAGAGCGAAAAAGAGAGAGAGCGAGAGAGAGATATCGAGAGAGGTATATATATATATGGTAAATATATATGAGAGAGAGATATATAAATATATACGACTCTCTCTATTTATCTTTATAACAATATAGAGTATAAGAGAGGGAGAGATCTATGCATTTGCAAATTGGCGAATGTCACTTGTGAATACTTTTAATGGCATGAACTTTCGACTCTGATTATTGGGCTTGGCTGCCTAAGAGCCTAACGAGTCCTGGGTCTATTCAATTTAAGTTTGTCAAAGAGCATCAACTATGGTTGAAAGAAGTAATAAATTTCGCCTGGGAGCAGTCAAAGGGCCACGGAAAGTGGCAGTTGTTGTTGCACTTGTTGTTGCAGTTGCTGTTGCAGTTGTTGTTGCAGTTGTTGGTTGCAGTTGTTGTTGGTTGCCAGCATGCGCACACAAATTGTAATAAAAAGCCAACCGAAAGTAAAGTAAACAGCATTTGGCCTCAAACTGAACGCCAAGCTCCGACTGAACCGACTCAACCGACTCCAATCGTGGCTTGTGGCGTGTTGACAACTTTGACTCGGTGACTGGCAACGACAACTTTATAAACATCAATTTGAAGCCAGTTGCTGCAAGCGTCTGCATGTGTGCATCCACGCCGAGCACTTCAAACACGTTTGGCAAGCGACCGAACGGGCGGTGGCGGCGGGGTTTGGGTGTTGAGTGGGGGTGGTGGTGCGGGTGGGGATGGGGATGGGGTGTCTAGTGGAACAGCTGCAACATGGCAATGGCAATGCAGCATGCAACATTTCACAAAAATTGATTCCATGCGATTGCCACAAGTGCAGCTGCCACGCCCACAGATAAACGTGCTTCACACACACACACACACACATACACCCACACACACACTCACACACCCATTGTGCTAACCAGCGACCATCCTTAACATTCACCCAATCCCCTGTATCC
Source organism: Drosophila borealis (assembly GCA_035045885.1). Classification (NCBI taxonomy): domain Eukaryota; kingdom Metazoa; phylum Arthropoda; class Insecta; order Diptera; family Drosophilidae; genus Drosophila; species Drosophila borealis. Next base: position 3,527,379 of record JAWNOR010000405.1, on the reverse strand, counting down.
CCATTCACTCACAACATCCTCAGCTGGCATTCAACCATCGATCAAAAAATTGCAGACGCCGCTCATAACAAAAAAATAAAAAATAAAAAATAAAAAAAATAGTGAAAACTAAAACGAAATTGAGCGTAGATTTTTCAGTTGATTTTCATTCTTTTTCCTTTGCTCTTCGCATTCGCATACTTCACCTCGCCCTCTCTCTCTCTCTCTCTCTCTCTCTCTCTGTGTGTGTGTGTGTGTGCGTGTCGAAGGGGGCGTGGCTTTGGCTAACGGGCTTAGCGTGGTTTCAATGGCGAAATTTGTTGCAATATTCGCAATTTGAATTGGAAATATGCTGCAGGCGTTGCATGTTTGCCTAAGTGCCACATTGCTGCTGTGTCACTGCCTGTGTGTGCGTGTGTGTGTGTGTGTGTGTGTCAGAATATATCAAGATAAGCGACATTTAACGCATTTGCCACACGCTTTTCACGATGCATAAGTGCCCCGCCCGCACTCGTTTTACGTTCTTTGTGTGCGTGTGTGCGATGTGTGTGTGGGCTTGTGGCATGTCAAGTTTGGCGCTTGTTACCCAGTTGCGCAGCTGCTGATGAAATTTTCGCTTTTCTTAGCACAGTTCTTGGCGCAGACAACTTTCACATTGATTAAAAAACAATTCCAGTTAATTAATTGATGTGCATGGCATATCAAAGTATTTGTCTATAAGAGCTGATGCTTGAGGAACAGACAGTTTTATTTTTTAACTTTATTAAGCTTTCGGCTTTGGAGTTGAAGTGAATGAAGTGAATAACTCGCAGTATTTAATTATAATTTAATTGCTTCAATTCGAATCTCTCTGATTGAACTGCTTAAACTATTTACTTGTCTCTAGACAAATAATGGTCAACAATAAGAAACAGCACAGAGATTCAAATCTATTTGAGATCTTTATTCACGTGGGCTAAAAATAATAAGTACACTAACACGACTTGTCTAAATATAGAAATACTTAAAGTATTTACATTTATTTATAGATACACCTCTGCAGTCAGAATTTCCTAAGCTGCGCTCTCATTATGTGCAGAGTAGCGTGCTAAGCGCGCGAATTGCGAGGACTCGATTCCTCGATTCCATGCCAAATGCAATTTCACTAAGTTCTGTCAAGTGTTTGCCCCAAGTTGAATAAGTAGTGTTTAACTCTTTCTCTCTCTCTCTCTATTTCTATTACTCTCTCTCTATTACTCTGCATCTCCCTGTGGCATTATACGCGCCTCACACACGCACATACATGCGGGCGTGCAGGCAGCTTGCCAGCCAGCCAGCCACGCTGACAAGCAGGAAGGCGGGCTGGGTGTGCTGGGTGGTAGGGTGGTTGTACTCTCGGTTTGCGGTTGTTGCGCTGTTTGCATAACTCATACGCCATGTATGACAAGCGCGCATTTTACGTTGCACTGCGCTGGCAATTGGCGGCAGCTGCTGTCAGCGACTTCTTCTGCTTGTCGCTTAAGTGCGTCCACATCCGCCACAAGAACATGTTGGCATTGCTTTTGACAGGTGGCGGTGGTGCTGGTGGTGCCCGCTTCCCCCACCGCGAACCGTTTGTGTACCGCCGCTCGCACATTAATCAAGCGGATTTCATTATGTCTCGTAATTAAAACTGTTCAGCCAGACGCTGCTGCTGTTGCTGCGTCTCCGGCCGCAGCCTGGTAAATGGCTTTTAATATTCACTCGCACCCGCCTTCATTATTATTTTTATTGCTCCGGCGAGCATTTAAAATAATAAAACACGAAGTTTCCGCTACCCACTGCCCACTCCTGCAGCGCAACTCGTTTTCAGTGCAAGCAAAAAAAAAATAAAATAGGGGAAAATTGCGCAGAAATAAAAATGGTGGTCAAATATTTGTTGAAGCCAAAAGTCGACCGCAGCATAAGAGCTGAAAGATGAGCGACTGAACAATAGGTAAAAGTTGGGGCATAAACCAGGCGATGCAGACGAGAAATCTGAAAAAAAAATAACATAACAATAGGTGTATGCCGCTAAGGATAGAAAAAAATGCCAAAAAATTTAACATTAATTCCGACAGGTTTTTTTTTATATGATTTACCAACAGAATTTGTGGCCAGATCGTGTGGTTTTTGTTGCTGTTGCCGCTGTTTAGAAAGTGCCCCGAGGTGTGGGCTGGGCTGGGCGTGCTCTGCTCTGCTCTGCTCTGCTTTGGTCTGCTGTTAAGTGGTTTTACAGAGCTTTGTAGATATTTCTCGGTTAATAACATTATCAATGTCATCTGGCTAGCTTCCGACGAGTATTTTGTGGAGCTGCTGAAAACTTTCTGATACACGTGTGTGTTGTAAAGTGTGCATGTGTGTGTGTGTGTGTGTGTGTGTGTGAGAGAGTGTGTGTAAAACTGTATAAAACTTTTCCAATTTGTCCTTTGTGCATGTCTTTCGAGTGTAACGAGCAACGTTGCGATACAATAACAATAACACCAACAACAACATTGGCAACGGCCAGCAAAGAAAATTAAAATGAAATTCGTCTGCATATTTATGGCGCTGAGTGTAACAAAATAAAAACCAAAAAAAAACAAAACAAAAAATTTCTCACACACACCAAAAAGAAAAGACTGTAAAAAGTTGGCGCTTACGCGTGAGCAACTGCAGGCAGCGGCATAAATAAAAACAACAACAAAAAAAATACAACTAAAATTGTTGGTCAGTGGGGGAAATGGGCTGCAGAGGAAGTGCAGAGGAGCGCAGAGGGGGGGCACCGCAGAAAACACAGCGAAAATTGCGAGAAAATGATGCAGAATGGCAACGTGTGGCACAAATAAACCAGCTGAGAGAATTTCGCACGCGACGACAACAAAAAGCAAGTGGCCCGAGTTTTGAGTGGAGCGTAGCCGGCAAACGGGAACAACAAAAACAGCAAAAACAGCAAAGGCAGCAAAGGCAGCAGCAGCAGCAACGACAACAAAAACGATAACATCAGAAACAGGAGCAACAGCAAAAGCGGCAGGAGCTGCGGCAGAACTATCACAGCTTCCGCTTTATCAACACCCCGAACTTCCGCTGCAGACGGGACCAGCACGGGGCCAGTTGGCTGGCAAGGGGAGCTGGCACTCAGAGCCTGTGGGCCAGCTTTGGCGGGGGTTGCGGGTTGCAGCTCGCAGGACGGCGCAGCGGAGATTGCATGGCCAAAAAGCGAACCCAGCGGACATTGTCGCTGCCGTTGTGTTGTGCCACATGCGGCGTATGAGCAACTATTGTTTTGGCATTTTCATTTATTACGCGCAATCTTCTGCCGCAGTTTTTGCCGCTGGCCATTGAACCCGCACGAACCGCAATTGTGTGTGTGTGTGTGTGTGTGTGCGGGTCACACCAACAACCACCTGGCATTGTTAAATGCAGCACAGCACTTAGCTTTTGGTGCCAGCAACTTGATAACAGGCTGACAAACTGACAAGCTAATAAACTGTTTAACCACATCACGCATACGCAACGTATCACAGATGACGCCAAGGGGTCAAGTGCTGTCAGTCAACAAACAATGTTGGCTTATTACAACCCATAAAAAGCAAACGTATCGAAGTGCTCACCTGGTCGCAGCTCTTAAAATTCGGCTGGCAGCCAGGTAGGCAGTCAGGTGTAGCTAGTCGCTGTTTTACGGCGCATTTGTTACGTTGAATGGCTTTAATTTTTGGCCAAAATATTAGGAACACTAAAACCCCAGGCCGCCGCAGCAGTCGGTCATAAAGATAACCGCGTGCAGCCGTGGCCAGTGCCTTTTCGTGGGTGGCTCTTCTGTGTGGTTGTTTGTGGCGACTCGCTGGCTGCCACAAACCGCACAAGCCGCCAACGGCTCACCTCAGTCGGTGTGTGGCTGCATGGACAATGTTGGCGTTGATGTTGCTAATAATTTTACCTCATGGCCTTCAGGCTGTGCTGCTGCTGCTGCTGCTACTGCTGCCAGACAGCGAGCTCTGGCCTGGACTGGGCCAGGCATTTTATGTGAATCAGAATCAGTGGACGCATAAATCATAACAAGGAAGCGCCCAGCCGAATGGATACTCCGGCTGCAGCTTCAGTAGCAGCTCCTCTTGTGATAGTCGTCCTGCGTTCTGCGTCCTGCCGTACCGTTCATATCTTGCTGCGGCTGTGCTCTGCTCTGCTCTGCTCTGCTCTTCAGCAGCAACTTAAGGGGCATCACATTACATTAAGCGTTTTATTTAAAAATTTAATTCACAACTGAAACATAAATATATGTTGGGCGGAAGGTATTCGTTGCTTTACATCATGAGCGCGTTTTAAACTGTCAAATTGAATATAATTTTGGAATAATATGAAAATTTTCATTGCAAAAATATGAAGTATTGGTCGTTATGCACATTTAATATATATGCATATCGGTTGTTAAATTTATAAGCAACTTCTTTAACTTTAACAGCAATATGTAACTGTTTGTCATGCAAAATGCATTAATATAAATTTTAACTGTTATCGTAACATAATACGGCTCTGTTAAGTCAGGCTCACTGCAAACATTTACAGCTTTAATGGTATATTAATTTAATTTAATTTTTTATTTATTATTACAATTATTTTTACTTTACAAGTTAAGTTGTTTTTTTTCCTTTAAGCTACTAAATGTTGAGTAGCTTAATGTACAGCACAATAACAGTTAACAGTTAAATTTAACAGTCTGAATTTGGTTTCTGTTATAAAAGAAATTATAATTGGTTTAGGCATTGGCTACATGCTCGTAAGTCGTATGCACTATATAGTAAATCACTTAAGCCCATAAATATTATTCCTTGTTCAATGGGCGTGTCTGGCATTCCGGTACCCCGCTGCCGATCTGCCGCTCTGCCGCTCTGCCGCTCTGCAGCCGTTCAGCTGTCACAATTGCGCATTTTGGTGCATTTTTTATGGCGTCAAGTGTACTTAAAATCTAACCAAAGGCATGGCACGTACGCGCAGTATTCCCCAACTGTGCCTGTCAGCTGCTGTTGCTGGTGCCTCTTCTGCTGCTGCTGCTCCAACCCTAGCTTCTCCCGGCAGCTGCAAAATACAAGCACAAACGGCATTTGAGGCGATTTAACTAAAAGAGCGCACAGAGAGAACGCGGCATGCCGCTCACTTTCCACAAAGAAGCGTTCTGGCCAGAAATACTTACAATTATTAACTGATGCTGTCGGCCAGGATAAAGATAAAGTCGTGAAGTGAAGCGAAAACAAAAAGATTGGTTAGGTTGGGATTAAGTGCTTTCCGTAAATCCTCATTAATTGTATCCATATTACGTATACGACTACGAATAGATACGTGTAGCTGAAACAATGGGGCTGCATATGCATAGTAATAGGCGAAAAGGCAAATACCCCCTCCACAAACACACACACCCACACACACCCACACAGTTACCCATACACAGAATAATTCGGCTAACAAATCAATTTGACGAGCACAGCATGTGAATTGCCTGGTTATAAATGCGGCAAATGTTTGTTGTGCTGTTTGTTTTTGTGCCCCATGCCCCATGCCCCATGCCCCGGCTAAATGTTGGAGCCGTGGAACAGCTGCCAGCTGGCCAAGTACCTACATTTTTCCTGGGCCTGCCACAGTCGGTGGCTCGGTTGCCTTTTGGGCAGACTACAGCTGCAGGCAGCATGTGAAATCCTTTAACAAATGACTGGGCCATCTAGGCAACATCTCTAGGCTGCTTCACTGCAAGTACTTGCCCCCAAGTTCCAGGTTCCAGTGCCAGTCCCAGTCTCCATTTTCAGCTCAATCTCAGTTTGTACATGTTACCGTCTGCTCTTTTGCCTGCATGATTTATGCACATTACATTGCGACCAGCTCGCAGCTGAGTGTGTTGTGTAATGCAAACTACCCGACGCAAAGCCAAAATAATGCGCAGCTCTAAGGCCAACAATCAGTTTAGGTGCTAGTTGAAGGCAACCTTCAGCTGCAGGTTCAACGGCAAATGGAACCTGAGCCGCTGCCTTAGCCTTTGTCTGTATTTGAATCTAAATCTGAAACGGAATCTGAGGCATGCGACTGAGCCCTTGTCGTTGCATTTTTGATTGCCACACGTCCACAAAATTGCCTGGCATCATACGTAAACGTACTCTTTGTGCAACGCAGCGTTGTTGCTGCTGCTGCTGCTGCTGCTGCTGCATTCAAGAGCCAGCTGTGGCATCCACTTGCATATTTTTTTGTTCATTGGATAGCATACAATGCTGCTCTATGACTCCATGGGGCACACCCAAATTGTGAATGATGTGCAGCTTTATGTTTGTCAAAGACTCACTTTGCAAAATGCAATAACAGCAGCTGCCGCAGTTGCAGTAAATAAAGGCATAACTGGACTAAGGCTAAGTGGGTAAAGTGATTGTAATATGGTAAATACTGAAACCAGAACTCCCCCCCCCCCCCCCACACACACACACACACATACACACACACACTCAGAGAGACAAATAAATGTGAATGGAAAATGGCATCGGCAAACAAGAAGCTGCCCCGACTGCAACTAATAGTCCAATATATCCACATTTATGGGCAACAAATTGCTGAGCTGTTAACTGAGGCACAGGCCATAGGTGACTTCCATGCTCAGTTGACAAAGAGTTAAAGTTTAACTTACGTTGCATTTCGTGCTTACTTACATACTCTGCTGTCAATGTCAATTTCGAAAATTGTTTGCTTGCAATGTGGCAACGCCTCGTCTGCAAATAAGCTGGCAACGATGAGCCAATAAAGTCGTCATTCTCAAATATTAAACAGGTTGTCGAGCTCTATATGAAACTTGACAGCCAGGGAAAATATGATACACCAAATGCGAAAGAAGCGACCCTGTTAAAGTCCTTGTTAACTTTGACAGCAGCATGGGAGGGTAAATTTTTTCTGTTGTAGTTAATTATCAATTAGAATGGTAAATTACATGTAACTTTTGGGCTTAACAGAAACTGAGGCTAAGTACAACAAACATGTGACTTGCTGAGATCGGATGCGGATGCGGATACGGATGCCGCCAGACGTTCTGTCTGTGCGTGATGATTATCATTGATTGCTATCGTTGTTGGGGTCTGTCGTTCAAAATAGTTATGTATGTATGTTGTTCGAGCACGAGCCGGAGGTCCGGTGCAGGCCGAACCCCAATTGGAGAACGTGTGCCCAGCGGGCATTCATAAAAATTGCCGCTAGGGTCGCAGACTTTCTTTTGCTTTCCGAGCTCGAAATAGATATTATTGCTGCTGTTGCTGGTTGCGTTGTGTCCATTCTGGCAATTGGCTGCCGGCAATTTGAAGCTTTCTGCTTGCCGCTCGTCAGGCCGTTTGATGGCGCTTATTACTTGCAGCTTGCGCTGTGGCAACGACAAAGGAATTCATAATTTCACTTGCGCAAAATATGAAGCGAGCTGTCGAACTGAACCGTACGACGCCTTTGGCTGGCCAAAAGCAAATGGCAAAAAACACTTAACAAGTTTATGAAGCAGTTGCTGGATAGCGACAGTCACACGGCGAGACGCACACACGTTCCACCAGCCATGGGCCAGCAGGAATAGCAGCTGACAGTCTGGAGTCTGGAGTCTGGAGTCGGGAGGCTGGAGTCTGGAGTGGAAATCGGTGACTGCTGAACGGACACATAAATAACTCAATGCGCGTTGAGAGTCGCGTTTCGCGACTGACATAAATTTTAATGCCGCACTCAAAACGCACGAAAGGCGCTGACTGCGAGAAAATACGGACATACAGATGGGCATGTCGGTGGGCGGCGGGCGGTGGGCATCGGTAGGTGGATGAATGGGACAAACGGACGGAGTTGTTAAATTCAACGGCAAAATGCCAAAATGCTGCTGCACACAACCTTAACTCGACCGTTAAGCGCATAAAGCGACCGCCGCTTGCCTCGACCGCGTTTGTATTTGTGGTCCACAATTTGCTCCGCAATCTCACCGAAATCCCTGTGCCCATCATCGGCTTGGCCCCGGCGGCCTGCACCATACCCCACTACACTACACTACACTACACTGCCCAGCACAGCACAGCTCAGTTCAGTTCAGTTCAGCCCATGCCATAACAATCCCATTCCCGTTCTCAATCCGCATTTATCGCTGCATGGGCATTAAACTGTGACTGTTGCCACAGCAATGGCGACAGTGGGGTCCGCACATAATGGAAATAAATATACGTACATACATATATACATATAAAAAAAAGCCCAAAAATAAATAAAAACACAAAAATCAACAGTGTGGCAACGTTGTTCCCAATTGTGTACGCTGCTCCATCCATTTCGTTGCCACTGCGCTGTTCAATCAATTTGCATAAGGACCAAAGCAACAACAACAACAACAACAGCAACAAAACAAAAACAACAGCAGCGAAATTCAATGAATTAAATAAAACGCAGCACTCACATAGTCCATGATAAACAAAACTATCATCAGCCTAAGCTGAAATACCCTTTCAATTACGCGACTTAACTGAGCGATGTGTAAAAGCAAGAAATTAATCAACAGCATTAAAAAAGTCGACGGATTAACCTAATATGAAATGAAAACAGATAAATATACAAGTAGATGGATAAAAATAAAAAATAATACTAGTGAAAAGCACAAATATTGTTTTTAGTTTCATTTTCGGTTTGTAAATCTGCTTTTCTACAAGCACATTTTTCATATCTTTAGGTATGAAGTTGGTTTATCATATTTTCAATTTTTTTGTATTTATAAAAAAAATTGATTGCTGCCATAATTTGTATACAAATTTCTCTTAAATATAATTAAATAATCGCTTTATTTTACTCAAATGTGATGAAGCTTAAGTAAGACTGTATTTTAGCCAACTGTTTCGGTTTATTCTGTTTCAATTTACTAGTAAAAAATGAAGGCATAAAAGAAAAGAATATTATTAAAAAAACTATGTTTTTTAATTACAATCAGAATTCTTAAGTGAAGAAAACGCCGAAACATAGCTTTGTAAATTTACTGCCCTACACCGCAAAATACACTAGATGTAAAAAAGCAGTAGAAGTTATTTATCAATATTTTTCATTAAGCTAAAGTTGATAAACAAAGTTTGTATAAAATAAAAAATAAAAAAAAAGGAACAGGGTACCCAACGGGCGAGCACTTGTGACTGCAGCAATATTATTTGCAATATTTGAGCGTTGTTTGTGGCTTCAAAGCAGCTGTGGCAACAAAAGAGAAACTTCGTCAAGCCATAAAAATATTAATACCGAGTAAAAATATGTGCAGATAAAAAAACCGTACAGCAAAATACAACAAAAATTACCAACAGCGAGGGAAACAAATAACACACACACACACACACACGCACACCCTCGCTGAGATTTGAATTTTTAAGCTGATTTCTGTTGACAATCCGCCTCCAGATACCGAGTACATTGTTCCTATGTCACCCCCCCACACATACACACACACATAAACATACACCCACCCCCTTTGCTAGCTGGTCAAATATTGATTGGTTGCTTAACTGTTTGGTGTTGGCCCTAATTAGACTACAGTCTGGTCCAGTCGGGGCCAAAGCATGTATTAGTTGAAACTATATTTAAATTGGGTTTGCGACTGGCAGCTGGAGCTGACTTTGGTGTGCAGTGTGCAGGGGGCATTATTAAATTTACTCATGTATTTTCAACTGCCAATTTGGCAGCACAAAAGTTGAGCGAAACTCAATTTCGGGCTGGCAGAGATTTGGCGTGCAGCAGCAACTGGAGCTTGGCCTGTGCTAATGTGGCGACTGCAGCGCATAAATCCATTAAGCTAATCACAAAAATTGCAAAATATGTTGGCAAACTACTTGCACTGCACGAAATAGTTGAGTCGCCGGCAAACTGGAACAGTCTGCCAGCCTGGCAGCCATGGTCAATAGCACAGCCTAAGCCAGACAAAGCTATGATATGCAAAAGGAGCGGCTGTCCAATCGCAGCAATCCTGCCCTCCCTTCTAGCCCCCCCGAGCCCGGCTGCAGTTCCAGTCTCAGTTAGTCCCGGCTGGGCTTCAGCCGTCTCACTGAGCCGCACTAAGCCGACATTTAAGACTTTTCCATCATTTTATTTCATTTCATGTGCACCCGATTTTCCTTCAGTCTCCGCTTATCCGGCCTCGTTCCTTTTTTTTTTATTTGTTGTTACTTTTTTTGCGAGAAACTGTTCAAGCACTTCGCTTTTAATCTTGCAGTATTCAGCATGACAGCGCGGCAATAGCAACAACTACGGTAACTGTGCACAGTGAAACCAATGCGTTCATTTCAAGTAATAGCTTTTCTTTTCATAGATTATTTAAAATAATCTCATATTAGAAATAAATGGGAACATAGTGCCAGTCAGTTCGGATGAGTAAAGTTCAAGAATAAATAAAATATATTTGTTGCTCAAGATATGCTTAATTTTTTCATATCTATATATTTTGTTTTTAAAATTTCTTACGATGAAATTGTAAGACTTGTTTTATTGCCATGTGCTTGCCCTTGTCTAGAATCTTGCAACAATCATTAAAACTAATAAGAACTACTTTAAATTTACAATAATAATAGAACTAGTTTGAGCTGAGAAAGAACTGCAGCCTAGGCTAGATTATGTAGAATCAGATAAGTTTGACTTGCTAAAAACTAATTAGAAATTAGCTAAGATAAGCAAAATTGAAATATGTATTGATATAACTGAGAATATTCAAGATTTTGTAAATATGAGATGGGTTCCACTGTGAGCTGACGCTGCCTTCTGCCTGACCATTGCTTTGGCTTCAACGAACTGAGGCAGCCTGAGGATTTTTGAACAATTCACTGGAAACCATCCCAGGGTACTTTCGAGGGGGGGGGGTGGGCTGGGCCTGTAGGTCGCTCTGCGCTCAGGGTGGGCTGGGGGTTGGAGGTTGGAGGTTGGGGGCATGGCGTAGGCATATAAAAATTACATAAACCAAGATTAAGTAAGAAATTTCTGCACATTGAAACTCAAGCGGAAACGAAAATGAATATTGAAATTGGTTTGGCAGCTGTGCATGTGTTTTTGTTTATTTTTTCTTATATTTTTTTTTATTTTTTGGTCTGTTCTCCCCTGCAGGGGACGCTGTGGGTGTGTGCCAGCCACATGAAAGACTTACATATGCGGCGTCATAACGTATGCAGCACACACCCACACACGCACACACACAAAGCAGGCGAGTGAGTGTTTTGTACACGCTTGAATTGAAAATTTGTGTGGCACGAGCAGAGGAGGCCTTCTCCTGGATGCCATCCAGAATGCGAAGGAAACAAACACACTCACATACACACTGCAACTGCGTAAGGCTGGGCGTGCAGCACAAATATCGGAAATGGGCTGACCAAAAGTCACCAAGATGCCATCTCGGTATAAATTCAAGTTCGATATTGAACTGTTACATATGGTGCCACACCTGCGCCTGCCTCCTGAATGGGGCACAGATTTATCATGTCGAAAACTAATGCACTGAGAGGTGAGCATATTTCGTTGTTGTTTGTGCACATTTTAATTATGAGTCTAACGATAATGTAAGTCAAAATTGAAGTAGGCGTGGTATGGCATGGGCGTGGGCATGGGCGTGGCTGTGTCTTTGCCTACACGGGCATAAAGTCTGTCAATCATGCAACAGTATTGCACAGGGACTAAAACTGAAACTAAAACTGGAACGGCTCCATACCAGATGGTTGGGGCACGAGAGGGAAACTGGGTTCAATGGCAGCACTTTTGTCGGTACATTGTGCACCTTTATGTGTGGCTGTTTGTGAATTTGCCAACAAAATGGCAGGTAGGCAACATTAAAATGAAATGGAGACTCGAAATAAGATCAGACGGCAGTAGCAGCAGCAGCAGCAGCAAGAGCAGCAGCGGCAACATAAGCCCGCTGCTGGTACTCATTTAGTCGATTAGAATCTCTTCGAGCTGTTGTCGACAACACCCCGTAGTCGTAATTTAATTAACGCAGTCACAGCAACAACAACAACGACAACAACAACAACAACAACAGCAACAAAACACAACATCAACCATCTGCTGGCTGTAACAAGCATTTATGGCCAGCATGAAAATGTAAATGAAAATGGAATTGCGAGAGAAGATAAGCACGTTGGCCGCCTCCGTTTTGGCCTTCCACTGAAATATTTATCTGGCCAAATGAAATTTTTTTTTCGCCACAACAACGGCAACAGCTAACCTACTCTATGCACATATGTATGTCTTTTTCGCGGTTTTTGTAATAGTCAGCAAATTACATTTCCTAAATTGCAGCAAAACATTTGGTTTATTTTACAACCAATATAATTTGCAAGTGTTATTTCCAGAGTAATTGCTCTAAACTCTTGTTTAGCTGTAGCAATAAAGTTCAGAGCATACAATTACGCGCATTTAGTTTAGTTTAACGACTCGGCTGCATTTTAGGACAGATGGGAAGGCAAATCTGTTAATAGACTTGCGAGAGGCTCTACAAAAAAATAAAAAAAATATTAGTTAATAAACAGAATCTGGAATATCTATAAATACTTAGGATTCGTGGCTAATCTACGCTGCAAATTCAGGTTAGTTCAGCTTAAAACAACTGATTGCATTTAAGTTCGTCTCGTAATGCTAGTTATTCATGAAGTTGAACCAAGGTGTTGGTTCAAGCCTAGCTTTGTCAAATAGTTTGAACATTGTAATAAAATGTTTAATTTATGGCTGCCCGTTGTGCTGAAAATATGGCCTGCTGTAAATATTTTTAACCACAAGATGCGGGCTAAATATATGGTTAGATTTGGCCTATGATTGGGGTCTTGGGATAGAGACTAGATCTCCCTCAAAAGTTTTTTTCTTTCGAGTTTCGATTCGTATTCCTTTTTCCGTTTTGGTAACTTAGTTAGATAAAGGTTAATGGTAAAAAATATAAAAATGCAACTCTAAAGTATGTTATTGATGTCTACACAGAACAAACTAAAGAAGACTAGACAAAAATAATGATAGGAAAAACTAATTTGGAAAAGAAAACCAAACAAGAAATTTATCTCACTTGAAGTTGTGTTGTAATGCTCGAGCGAGAGAAAAGCCTTGCGATTTCATTCTAGATAATAATAAGTAAGAGCTCTGACAGGGCTTTCGGGTTTTCTTTTTCTTATTATTTCTTTCTTTCTTTTTTTTTTTAACGGCATTTTGTCGAATACCTTTGCATATTTGGTGCCACCCACAAGTCTTAAGGCTGATTCAGCTTGCAGTTCTCGCGCTCATAAAACGCAGACTAACGGATACGTGTTCCCCTTTCACTCGGCTTTCTCTACTTTTTGTTGTTATCGTAAAAAACTAACCAGCCATTTGCATGCAAATACAACCGAGACAAGGACACTCGATTGGGTTGCCAGTGCCTTTGTATATTTGTGTGTGTGTGTGTGTGTGTGTGTTTGTGGGTGTGGCTGAGGCTGAGGCTGACGTCTGTTTCCGGTGGAAGGTTGCCCGCTGGGCGTTGTTGTTTGTGTTGCTCTTGATGGTTTACGGATTTTGATGCTGATGATGATGCTGAGATGCCTGTTATTAATTGCGCTGTTGCACTTCACAATTTCGGCTTTGCATGCGGCTTGCATGGTAGATGAGTAGCGTGCCCGCCCCTATTCGCGCCCGCGCCCCCCTCCTCCCATCCTTGCCATTCTCATCCGCAACGTGGCCCGAAAATTGCCAAGTCATTTGCCAACTGTGACTCTGTATGCAAATTACTTTTGCCGACACCGGATGAACGTTGTGGCTGTGACACACTACACCGTCATCGGCCGGGGCGGGCCGGAGCTGGGGGGAGGAGTAGCTGGTTGGGGTCCAAGTGGCACAGCAGGGGCAGGTGGCAAGCCAGTTTATAGGCTTATGCATTGTGCGGTGCATCAACAACTTAGGTTCGCTCAGCATGATACCTATGCTCGCTCTGTCCCCTTCTCCAGCCTGCTGCACTCTATCAATTCCCCCCTCTCTCTCTCTCTCTCTCACTCTCTCCCCCGGTGTGTCTATGGGCAGCGCATTACGCGGGTTGGCGGCAATGAAGTGCAAAGTATGTAAATTAATATTGGAATTTCGATAATCCGCCTATCAAATGGACCCCTATACTATATATGCCTCTCTGCGTGTGTGAGCCTGTGTGTGTGTGTGTGTGTGTGTGCGTTTGCGGTTTATACACACATGCATATAGATGGCTTTTAGGCCTCTTAATGAACAAACTATGCGCGAAATTGCGCACGTTCGGACAATGCAATAACAACGACAACAAACTGTCTGCATATTTTGCAAATTTGTAAATCGAAAACGGAGAGCGATGAGTCGAGCAGCAATCGAACCGAATCATTGATGCGATTTGAGTAAATTAGTGTGACCAGTCAGCTTAATAATTACAAGACTCGTTAACGCGGTGTGGCCCTTCTCTTTGCGGAATAGCCTTAACTGGCTGAGAATTATAAGCGCTTGCCAAGTGTGAACTGCTCTTGAGCTCAAGAATCGCAAGTTCTAAATAAATTTATAGGATCATCGATATCATCCTTCTATCGATTAAATATCGATCAGATCAGAAATGGTATAAACGTGACAGTCATACATTCGATAGTTCGGCAGGAATATTGTGCACATCTGAGTCTGGAATCAACTACAGGGTATCTGCTAGTAATGCACCAGTCATGTCGGCGTTTATTTAATGAGTAAGCAGCGATGGCGCAACTTGTGCAAGGGTTAACTGATTTAAGCCCTGTGCTATTCTCGGCCAAAAGCCTAGCTACTTAACTAATGCTGCCCATAACATAGCGTGGTCTCATTTTTCACACAACAACAAACACAACAGCAACAACAAGAAACCACAACAAGAAACCACAATGGAAGAACTGCAGCTACGTTCTGCAATTGTGACTGTGATTCCGGCAAGGGCCAGCAGCATTTCAATTTCTATATAATAGAAACGCATTAAAACAAAAACTAAATTGCCAACTAGCTGACTGTGGATTAAGTGGGGTAGAGTGGCGGTTGGGTTTGTGGAAGGGGTGGGTGGGGGGGGGCAAGCATTGCCTTTGCCTGCGCTTTAAAAATCGATGACAGAATATGCCGCTGGCCGTCTTTGCTGCTGCGGCTGCGGCTGAGGCTGCTGCCATTACAAAGACTTAACATTTTTATGCTAATGCAATGACAAAACCGACATGAGTTTGTGCTTTGAGAGTGAGTGGGTAACACAGTGGCCAAAGGTGAAGGGGTGGGGCCCGCTGCGCGGGTAACAGGCAATTTAAGCATGCATGCATATACGTATACATTGCATAACATTTATGTTGAAGCGCCCAATGCAACCAGCCAGCCAGTCGACGAGGCAGCTGTCATTCCAGTCGACATTGTAATATGTACAAATAAGTAGAGCATATGAGGCGTATGATTAATATTTAAATCATGAGAAACAAAAAAAAAGAGAGAATATTAAAAAAATAAAATAAAATAAAACTGACTGCGGCTGCGATGGAGATGAATGCGAATGTAAATGAGAACGAGAATGAGAATGTGCAAGCAGAGCACAAAAAATGAAATTGAAATGAAACAAGAGACTTAAGTAATAACTGCTGTTATTAACAGGACTCTGGCAGGATTGCCGCGGTTCACATTTTATTGCCTACATTCGAGCGCGGCTACATGTTGATGATGATGTTCTGTATGTGGTTGTGTGTGGGTGTGGGTGTGTGTGTGTGTGTGTGTGGGTGTTCATTGGGATTGTTGCCAACAAGAAAACCTACTTTGCAAACATGAGCCAACAATTCGACAGATACAAGGCACCAGCCTCGCAGTTGGAAAATACAAGAAAGAAACCGCCGCCCAACGAATTACTCGTGCGCAAAAGTTGGCGCTCTGTTGGTCAAGACCGCATTAGAAGATGTAAGCGGTGCGCGCTGCGGGATTGCGGAAATGAAAATCAGAAGGACATGCATGCAATACACACAAACACACACAAACACACACATACACTCACGCATACACTCACACATACACTCACACATACATTGGCACACAGCTGCCACCCAGATATACTCGTTTATTTATGCCACATTTCGTATCGCATTGCTTAAAGCGCATAAATACTTAAATTTCTTGGCTAACAAATCACTTGTTGTGCATTTTGTTGTTGTTGTTATTTATTTCTTACGAAATTCAGCAACTAGCTCTTTCTTACACTCTTAAGCCAAATACCAGCACACAATTGCAAATCCATTGCCCGACCCAGGCGAATGCGATATGCAATTGCCAAGACTTTGGCAACAAGCAAATTTGTTTAAATTCAAAGCGTCGTCGAGGGGTGAAGGGGAGGGGGGGGGGGGTGGCGAAGGGTAGTGAATAAAGAAAGGGGGTACAATGCAGCTGACAGAGCATGACTAAGGCAGCCATGGCGCTGGCCAAAATGCATTTGCAATGGCCAGGGCCAGCAATGCGCCGCATTAATCATACGCACCGTCGTCCGGCTGCTGCTCGAGTCGCTCCCTAAAGTCGCCGGCAAGGCACATAAAAACGCCCGAGCAGCAGCAGCAGCGCCAACAAGCGAATGTCAGTCAGTCTGCCAGCTCTATGTGTGGGTGTGCACGAATAAAAAAGAAACAGCATAAAAGCAAACTTTATAAGTTCAGCAAGTAAAGAATTATATGAAGTACGAGTTGTGCTTTCGGCGTTAGTGAAGTTAACGCCAGTCGAGCAACTGTTTTCGCTGTTGCACGACTCTGTATTGTTGTTGTTGCTGTTGTTGTTGTACAGCATTGTTGCCACTGCTGTGCATGGCTGTGCGTCGCTGGCAACGTTCTCAGTTATTCAAGAGTCTTAGTGTTTGCGCCGCGCCGCGCCGCGTAGACTTGACTCGACGCGACGCGACGCGACGGCGAAATGCAACTCCTGAAAAAGAAGGAAACCGGAAAATGGCAGCAAAACGCAAAAGAAAAATAAGTGAAACACAAAATTAATGTAAATGTAAATAAACTCATAGTTCAAGTTGTGCCGCAACAGCAGCCAACAACACCAAACAACACCCAACAACAAATGGCGTGTGCAAATAAAATGGCATGCATTTAGCATTGCCGCTAAATTAAAACCAAATAAAGTGTCCGCAATATGTTGACCATAAAAAAAGGCACCAGGAAACGTCTGCACAAGTGAGCAGCAGCAGCAGCAGCAGCAAAAGGGCATTCTTAGAGTGGCGAAAGGAAGAACCAACCAACTTGATGGGTGGCTTACACTTAGGACTTATCCAAGTACAGTCTGCATGAAATACATATATATAAGTATATATATAAATATGTATTTGAACGATGAGCTTCAACAATGTGCATGCACGATTACTTCTGACTCTGGAGAGCTTTGACAAGCTGCAGGCTGAAAGGTTTTTCTATTAAATTGATAAATGCATGACCGGTATTATATTTTCAGCTTAAGTTGCGTTCAACAATCTTTAAACATATATATAGAAATATTTGTCAAGGCACAGCACAAACTGCGAGAGCTAGAAATCTATTGCTTGATTTGGGCGCAAGCTAAAAAGCAGCTTTTGAAAAATTCTAGCGGCAATTGTCACAAATTGTATACAACTTTTACGTTTACCAGCCTATGTGGCTCAAGCTCATTTCCAAAGATCCGTATGTAAATGAAAATGCATTGGAAGGGAGTTTTACAAAATTCGGAGTGAAAAAAAGGATTTCAAATGTTGTAGGATAAAACTTACTTTTAAAGCTCAATATTACAACTTTAACAGCAATTATTATAGTCTCATACTTTTATTTAATATCATTATACTTATTTAAGCTAGAAAAAGGTGTCGCCCGGAACAAACATATGCGATAGTAACAAAGACATGGATATGATATGACATGAATATGACAAAAGTCAACAGGCTTAAAAGCTTAAGAGATATTAGTGGCATATTGTCATACTATCTTCCCGACTATAGAAATGTGAAACATTACGAAAAATTCGCTCCGAATTAAAGCGTATACCTCTCATTTATAATCATTGTCAAGTTGAATATATTGAAATGATGTGGTGCATTTGCTTATGTCAAAAAATATTCAAGCAGAGCAACGTGAAGTTAAGTTTTTGGATGAATTGACCCATTTCCTGCTGCCAACAAGACCGAAAACAATGAGCAGGAAAAACAGCTTAATTTTCAAGTTCATTGGCGCGCAGTACAGGATCAGCGAACGGGGATCAGGGGCAGAAAGGCAGACAGCCACCCAACCATGTCCATAGTCGCTTGCAAAGCTAAAGCATACACTGAACTAACAGAGTGAGAGAGAGGGAGAGTGGGGGAGAGTAGGGGGTGGGGTGGGCAGCGATGGGTGTTTGGTATGCCACTTAATATTGCGCCTGAATGGCTGAATGGCAGCCACTAAACAACTTCCGCACTTGAATGGCAGCTACAAAACCGCAGACAAGGCGCATGCCACACAACGTGGCAGCAGCAGCCTGGAGTGGTATGTGAAGCGCCGCTTCAAAGCCAACTTAAAACAATATTCTGCAACAACAACAACAACATTAAAACAGATGAGAAAAAATAAAACAACAACAAATCTGTTATACAATGCAGCAAGCAACAAAAGCAATAACAATGGTAGTTGCATGCATAATAAACTTCTCTGCTGCTGGCGCTTTAAGCTGGGCGTATTTCTGCAGTGGGAGAGAGGGAGAGAGAGAGAGAGAGAGAGAGATGAGCGCCAAAACGAAGTCGTAAGGTAAAAAAATATAAAAACTTGACTGAGACAGCGTATGAGACTGGGCACTTGAGCACAAAAAGAGTCAACGTCAACGCATTTTGAAGAGTGTGCCATTATGCACTACACACACACACACGCAGATGTCATCTGTGAGTTTTAAGCTGGCTTTTCCTAAGCGTATTAACGTTGTTGTTGTTGTTGCTGTTGCTGTTGTGTGTTGCTTGTGAGTATTGCTTTGCTCATTGCCTGCAATTGCATATGTACATATATAGTTGTATGCCAGCTTTCCTTGCACCAATGCACACACACACACACGCGTACATATATGCATATGTACCATATATATATATATGTTCATATACATAGCGGATGCATATATCCGCTTATCAGCGCACGGCTGTCTGTTCTGGGTCTCAAATTATTAGTAGCTCTGTCTGTTTGACTGGCTTGCTCTACATCTCACTCTAGCCGCGCATGCAGAAACCCCCCTCCCCCCCCCCACCACTTTACCGCGCTGTCTCTTATCCGTTTGCCAGTGTCTGTGTGTGTGTGTGTGTGTTTGTGTGTGTTTAACTGCCGTCTGCTTTTCACTTGACGCGCTGTTTATCACGGTTAATGCGACACTCAAACATTTACAGCAGCAATCACAGTCGCAGTCACAATTACCTGGGCAGTCGCAGTCGCAGTCACAGTGACTGGCGAGAAATTGGCGTTCGGCTCAGTCGCATGTGACTTGCCAGCTGGGCACATAAAGATGTCTTTACATAAACAAACTTACAGCGTCCTCCAGCCCACACTCCAATTCAAGCAGCACACATTGCATACCCTGGCCTAGTCGGAACTCGCGTGTCTTTCTGTGTGTCTATGGCTGTGCCCCTGTGTGTGTATGTGTGTGTGTGTGAGTGTGTTTGTCTGTGTGTGTATGTGGCTTGACTTGTCTCGCTGGCTTTGCCACAATCGCCACTCGCAACACTCTGCTCGTTAGGGGCACATACATGTCATACGCTAAGTGGCTCAAAGTTGTGCATATTTCTAGATAGGTGTGTGTCGGCGGGTGTGTACGGGTGTGCGTGGGTGTGTGCGGGTGTGTGTCTGTGTATGCACCCAAGACGCTTAATAAGTTTCTTGAACTTTGATGTCTGTCAACACTTCTGCTTTATGACACAAACAACATCTTTAAATTGTTTTTGCGGCTCATTATAAGGCAACTCTAAATTTTTAGTCATTTTACAAATTGAGTTATATATTCTAAACATATACATATATATATATATATATACACGGACACTAATTAAAAAAAAAATACATTCACCAACCAATTGAAATTAGATAAACGATTTAATTAAATTTTAAATTTATTTTTGCTCGTTCTACTACAAATATTGCGAGTCACGAATATTTTCACACAGCATTTTTGGACTAAATTTGATTTCTGCCCAAAATTGGCATCAACCAAATCTGATTAGATAAATCCAATGGCTGGGCAACAAGTTATTTATGCTTTTTTGGCGCTCAGTTTACATCTGAGGTTTTTAATTTAATACACAATCTATTTTTGCATAGAATATGGTTTGATTTATGGCTTGGCTTATAATACAAAGTGAAGTGAAAGTCTGTTCTTGATCTTGAACCTTGCCTTCTGAATGAGAAGCTAAGTATTGAATATTAAAACTATGCGGTTCTCTTTAAACTCTCCTTCACATGACATCAAAGAAGGGACGAGGCTTTAAGAAAAAAACTGGAGAAAATGTGAAATCAACTCAAATGTTTACTCAGAATAAGGCATATAATTTGATCATACTTAGACAGGGAAAACTGTCTTTGGTAAAGAGACACCCTTGGGACGCTCAAGCGGAGCTATAAAATTGGGGATGTTTATCTAAAAGAAGTGTGGAGAGAGCTTTCAGTGCAACTTCTTTAGTCAAGACCTGCGCAAGGAACTTGGCCAGTAAATACTCAATCAGAGCAAATAACAATGTTAATTTTTCAGATATTGCAGCGAATATCTTAGATAACTCTATAGACAACATATCTATCAGATACTTAAAAACGAAATGATAAGAATGAAAATTAACCCATTTTCTTATCACGACTCTTAACTATTAGTTAGTTAAAAAGAGAATTGTATCGCTATGAATACAATACAAATTCCTGCTTGTCTTATACGTATTTGCTTGTATGTTGAAACTTTTAGCAAATTTTCAATTAGCTAAAATAAATTTGTGCCGCATGGCAGACAGCTTAAAGATCGAAATCGAAAAATAAAATCTGTGGCGTGGCGAGTGGCTCCGTGACATGGGCGAAGAGGGGAATAGGTAATGGGCGACGGAGAACAATGGGCAACTGGAAAGATGCCATTTAAAGTACGTGGACTGGCAGCATGAGGGCGACAAACTTTTACGGGCATCAACAAAACTCGACGGCAAAAGATAAAATTAAATATTTTGGCTCTAGGATGGCAATGTCAAGGGGCAACTGTGGTGGGCGGGTGTGGCCTGAAGCGGGGGCGCAACCTGAGCCCGGGCACGTGACAAAGTGAAATTGTTAAATTGAAGGCTGTTAGCGATAAGCGAACACGCAAACAGACAGACAGACAGACGCTGAAACACAGACAGGCAAACAGGTGAAACGCATGCAAACAGGTGAAAACGAGAGAAAAGGTGCAGAAAAGTAAGCAAAACTTTTGCAGCTGATACGAGCGGCAACTGACAGCATTCTGTGTGCGGAGCATTTTTTGTTTTTTTTTGAGGAAGGGCCCAAGATGCTGCCGCAACTAGAACTAGTATATGTGGCAGCCACACTTAACCCGTAACCCGTAACATTGTGACTCTGTCAGCTGTTGCTGTTGTTGTCTGTCGCTGTCGCTGTTGTGTGTGTGGCAAGAAACAATTTAACCATTTAACTTGGCTCGTTAACATTAATTTGGACGCCAGTTTCCGGTGGCATGCCTCGTCGCCCACCTAGTCACAGTATACTATATGCAGCATTTGGCCAAAGGCAACACTAACGAGTTGTCATCAGCAGCAGCAGCAGCAGCAGAAGCAGCAGAAGCAGCAACGCCTGCCCAAGCGGAAGCTGGTGAAATGCTTGCGGATGTTATTCTGACGGATGTGACGGAAGTGACCGTTGCCCCCTGCTGCCGCTGCCCACCGCCAGCGTCTTTAATGTTAAGCGTCAAGTTGAGAGACGCCATCAGCCTGCGTCAACATGCCCAAGCCGAGAGCCGACCACCGAGCACCGAGTCGGGAGCACCGAGCAGCGTGCGCCGAGCGCCTTAAGCCTCGGCCTATACTATTTAATCTGGTCACGCCCACATGCGAATGGCTTGGGAATTTCCAATGTGAAATGCAAATACTTTTAATATGCCCAACTCCCAGCCTCCCATCTCCACCCAGCCAAGCGACCGCGCCCCCAAACCGCCAAGCCCGCCCGCCAACAGCGAACAATTATTATGCGTATCTAAAATTAAATCAGTTGCAGCCGAAGACAGAAACGGGCACAGAGACTGCAACGGAGCCCGAGCTGGGCACGGCAACCCACAACGTGGGGCCGAGTCAAGCAGCAGCTAGTGAAACTATTTAGCGCTTGTTGCTGTGGTTGTTGTTGTGGTTGTTGCTGTTGTTGTTGCTGTTGTTGTGGTTGTTGCTGCGTATTGTGGTGTAATTTATGTACGCCTGGTGGTTGCGACAAACGCAAATAAACACTGGGGCAGCGTGGGCGGATGCTATATAAGATAAAACTTGAGGCTTTAAGTTGGGCAAATGAAGAAAATCGAATTTCGCAATGGATCCAAGCTTTCCTGGGCAAGCGAGCAAGTGTGCTCCAGTCGAAAGTGCGCGACTAGGATATACGCCGGAAAAATGGAGACTATCCAAATAGTTAGATATTCTTCATTTGTGTATCTATCTTTGACATAATTCTAGAGTTATTCTTAAAAAGCCAGACTCAAAGGCGATATTTATTGATAGTAAGGAAAGGGAAGAACATATTGAAATAAGATATATTTAGCTCGTGCTGCGTAGGACAGACGAGCTTATATTTAAGATTTCTTGGCTCTAACTAAGCCAAACATTTACAACCATAAAAAGGTAACTTAAGAGCCGCGAACATCATAAGATCATCGAGTAAATTTTCAGTTAACATTAATAACTGCAAGCTTAATTTTTTGGTAAATTTTGCTGATTTTAAGGATTGTAAACCTTATAAAAAGCCAACTTGACGGCCTGCGATCAATTCAAACAGTCTAGTGTTGACTTTGAAAATGCAGTTAAAAGTTTTAAAAAACTAGTCAACTTAGCAACTGATTCATAAATATGCATTAAATACGCGTCGAACGAGATATTGCCTGGTCAAATCCACAGATAAACGACTTAGCTATGGACTTTCATGATTCCATGGCGCTTTCTTTTTATTGGAACTGTTGGCAATAGACCAAATAATCGTAGAAGACAAACAGATAGTTATACACACACACACACACACACAGACACACAACTACAGTCATTCATTCACTCACACACAGACGCACACCGCATAGCTTTGGGGTCATTTCGATTTAATTTCTGGCACAGCCGCGACTTATCGGTCATGGCATGGTGTGGGCAGTGGGCAGTGGGCGGTTGACGGTTGACGGTGCAGGGTGTGGGCGGTTCGATGCTCATTTAAAGCGCCATTCAAAGGACATTACATTTTATTTTAGCAGCGCGCACGCTGTCGAATTAACTTGCGGCCTCATTTATTGCATTCCGAAAATGATTTCGTATAATTTTGCCGTTAACGCATAAAATTTTAATGCGCTGCCGCAACTTTGGCCAGCGGCAAGTGGCAAGTGGCAAGTGGCAACTGGCAAATGGCAAATGGCAAGTGGCGAGTGGCAAGTGGCTTTGAGGCTAAAGGCCACTGCTGTCGTTCCGTTTCTAGTTATAGTAACAGTTTTTGTATTAGCTGTATAATTAGCTGGGCAAATCGACATTTTTAATGGGAACTCGAGGCCACCAAAATCGAGGCATCCGTTTGAATGGCTATTAGGCCACGTTTGCATGAGATCGAAAATGATTTATAATACATGCACACAGGCAGACCGACAGGCAGACAGACAGACAGACACTCAAAATATGGTATAGGTAATCAAATTTATTGCCATTATTACATATGCTGCATGATAATGCAGTCCGCTTGCCACTTCCCACTTGCCACTTGCCACTTGCCACACTGCCATTGCCAGTGTCAAGTGGGGCCAAGTAGCCGCAAAGTGTGTGGCATGCATAATTTATGGCAAACAGCCGCCAGCCGCCAGCTGTTGGGCCACTGCCTTGGGCATTTAACCGGCCTGGCAGCCGCCCACTCTTAGGCCAAACAAATGCACAGCAGATGCGTCGATTTTTGACATGCAGTCGTAAGTAGTTGGGTGCCTGGATAACTGAGTCCAGCTTTTGACTGTGGGCGTGCCACCTAATTGAGCAATTAATTGCAATTAGGCATTACATTGTTGTTGCTGCCAGGCGTACGAAGCGTACGAAGCCCTGCAAATTCAGACACTTTGGCAGCAGCTTGCCAGGCCATTTCGCGTGCAGTCGTTAATGGCCGGCGCTTTAGTGGCAAGCGCGGGCTTCGCTTATAGCCCAGTCCGAATGACAACAAGGCCGCACGTAATCCGTTAATGGCGTTCATTAATAAAGCCACGACAATCGCTGATGTATTCCACGCGTAACAGCTAAACAACAGCAACGGGCTACGATTCCGCTCTGCGAACTTGTTCTCGAGGAGGGCCCAAAGCGTTTTAGTTTTCGGCCTCAAGGCGGCGGACAATCCAATCACATATGTACGAGCCAAAATCTACGTTAAAACGTGGCCTACGTGATGTGATTTGCACAGTTTATTGTCCCAGTTAACAAATGGTGTATGTTGTCTGCGTGTGCGTGTGTGTGTGCGTGTGTGTGCGTGGTCAATTACATTCTCGAAATGAAATAACTAACCTTGCATATTGTTCATTATTCATGCAATATCTTAAGCTGATTATATTATATCTTATTAAATTATCCGCCATTTCCTGGGCCAGCGTTGATTTCGTTTAGATTTAAAACTGTTTTCTTCTTCGTTGCAATATTTAAATTTAAATTATACTGCCTTGAACAAACAATTGGCAATAAATAAAGAAAAACATAAAATTAAATTTACTTTTAAAACATGAATATAATTCGATTAGCATACATCCGTAAATTGAAATAGTTTTTTCAAGCTGGAAGTACAAAGTTCCCTCAATGGTCGAATTTTGGAATAATCTTATATTTTTTGCTTCGTAAAGGAGTTACTTATTAGGCATAGATATTATATATATAATGCCTAATACTCGTATATTGATAAAGTCAACGCAAAGCTAATGCAGCTTGGCAACTACTGAAGTTCGAAATTCTTGGCCCTGGGCGCATATAAGTTAACAGCCATTAAAAGTCTGTCAATATTTGCAGAGCAGACAAATTTATGTTAATTTTCAACCACACACACGTGCACACACACGTCTGCACTTGCAAACTTTTGGCCTATGATTGTTGTTGCCTGAAAAACAAGGTGTGGGACAAACAGTTAGTTCCTGTTGGTATTGGTAAGTGCGCGCAGTTGTGAAGTAGTTCGATGCCGGACCGGGCTGACTCTGCCCGGCTCGGCCCGGCCCGGCCCGGCCTCGGGGAGCTGTTGTAGCCGGAGCCCCGGCTCCACGTGCTTAGGAATGATGCAAAGTTTTTGGCACATCAATAAACTAAACTTGAATTGAGTCGATGGGGCGCCGACAGCTGGAAATGTGCCTTAAGCATGCCATGAATTATTTAGTTTCTGTTTAACTTCCACTCCATTCCATTTGATTCCATTCCTGTTCCGTTCCGTTGCTGTTTGCAGTCCCAACTTTGGCCTATTGCGAGCACGTGCCGCCACTGGCCACCTTCTTGATTGTCCTTTAATATGCACCACAAGGCGCCGCCGCAGTTTGCGCCGTTTGCATTACGGATCTAAAGTCTAATTGTCCTAATTGACCTAATGCTGTACATTTGCACCAAATTGACAGTCAAGGCTATCGAATTAACTTCGAAATTCACGTAAACTTTTCCAAAATTTGTATAACGAAACTTTAAAATAATTATTTTTGAAGCAATGAAAATCGAATAGAAGGGCAATATTTAAATATACCTATTACTAATCGCCATAAGCTTCTAGGCTAGTAATATTATGGCAATTTATATTCAGGATAATGAAGAAAATATATATTAAATTGATCGGGTATCTCTAGCTCCTTGCATGCATTGTCTTTTTCATTTGGTAATTGTGGATGCGAAGTATCTAGACTTTGAGAAACTGCGAAATTTTAAACAGTTGGCGTATTTTAAAAACATTTCATAGTGAAAGCGATAATATTTAGTTGCTTTATTGGAGCAATTTTAGACTCCCGGACCAATGTTAAAGAAAATCATTTAAAAATTTAAAAATAGACCAATTAAAGAGCCGACACGGTCTTGACAACCACACACATCTGACGCCATATTCCCGCAGGACTAATTTTGTCGCAGACTTTAAGCCAATTGTTGAAGCCATATTCACAAACGGAAATGGAATAAAAAAGTTAAGCTGCTTGGCTTCAGTTCAAGGTTCAATCTATGCATATTTTTCAATATCAGGTAGCCAGCAATTACGGATGGGAAAAGTCGTTGCAAAAAAAAAAAAAAACAATGAAATAAAAAAAAACAGAAAAATAATAAAATAAGGAAAGAAACAAGGAAAAATCCCTTGCCATGGCATGGAATTGTAACTGTCCTTTATAAGCTGAAGAAGCAACAGTGGAGTGTGGCCGTGGGTTGGTCGGAGTGGTGGGGGGAGGGGGTGTGGCAGAAGCTGCGGCCGACGCAGAATCTGCAGCCAGGTGCTGCCGCTGTGGCTGTGCCTGTGGCTCTGGCTTAAGCTGCTGGGGCTAAAACTGTTGCCAACGTCAAACCAAACCAAAGCCACTTATTGGTTGAACAAATTTAATTGGCAGCAGCAACAGGATGACGCAAGACCATAGGGCGATTCTCGCAATTGGTGGGGGGTGGGGGGCCCGAACAGCGGCGGGGCATGTGGCAGCAACAGTGACAGCAACAATGACAACGATACGTTAATGCAGGTTAAACTGCCGCCACGGATGGCTGACTCTGAGCCGAGGCAAAGTCATTGCCGCACAGAGACACAGACACCACAATAACAGGCCCCAGTTTCATAAAATTGAATTGAGTTATGGGCTCGACCTCCGAGTTCTTATTGCTCTCACATTACATTTTCGAGTGCCCACTTTTAACAGCGTATTACATAGCGCAAGTCCTTAAGAAATGTTTCTAATAACAGTTTTTTTTCTTTTCTTACTTTCCTCACAGCCTGCTCAGCTGGACCGCACGAGAAGCGTTTGCTGCACGCTCTTCTGGACAACTACAACAGCTTGGAGCGGCCCGTGGTCAACGAATCCGATCCATTGCAATTGAGTTTCGGTCTAACACTAATGCAAATCATCGATGTGGTGAGTTCACAAATTCTAAGCTTGTATATTGAGAGGTTTTTTATTGTAATCCTCAATTTATTCTATTCGAGTTTACAACAGGCAAGCCTGTGTATTTTAATCTCAGCCAAAATACCAGAATAACATTCAGCTATATTAATTAATATTAGACTAATAGGCTTATTAAAATCTGAACCAATTACGAAATCAATCCAACTGACTAGTTCTACGCATCTTTTATGTAGCACAATTTGTTGCTTAGAAAAGCCATATCATTGAGCTAATTTTGGTAAAATGTTATTTATCTGTCTGCCCATTCCATTCTGGGAAACCTCTTGCAAATTCTAGTACACATTTATGCAACAGGAGAAAATTGCTGAAACTATAGCTACATAAACATCATCACGATGATGAATTTAGATGCTGGAATACCTGTCCGGTTTTCTGTTTGTGAGAACGTGTCGAATTTGGAGATGAGCAAATTATATTTTAAGATTAATTGTGTTTGTTTTTCCCATACCATGCGTATAGAGGGTGTCTTACTCATTAAATATTCCCTTTCGATGCAATTGGCCCCAATAAGGATTTGCAGACCTTACTTTTTTTTATGACAATGTCATAATTTATATGAATATTTTAAACATGTTGTTTTAACTTTGAATTTTTTTCTCTCTCGCTCAAAAATAAATCGCCCTTCTATGCAATGCTCAGTACTTTTAAATGATACTTAAATTATTGAACTATGAAATTAACTAATAATTTGCGACATTCTGTATACACATAAGTTAATTCAAGTGGCGTACAGGGTATTTTGCAGTCGAGCGCCCTAGAAGTTAACACTTTTACTTGTTTTGGAATGGTATTGGTAACCGGAACTTAAACATGTTTTGCTGCGTATGGATTTTGGCTTGGGACCATTCAAAGCTAAAAGCTGAGCTCAGCTGACGTTCGGCAAACATTTGGCAAATGATGGCACGACACCAATTTCTGGACTGACTTACTGCCCCAGTCCAATTGTGTGTGTGTGTGTGTCTGTTTGTGTGTGTGTGTCTGTGTGTGTACTTGAGTGTTTGCGTGCGTATTTATGTGCTTTTTGCAGGCACTGCTGATGGCTGCTGCCGATGAACGACATTATGCGCTAGAGATGCCAAGTTCCAAGTCCCAAATTCCGAAACCAAAAGCTCCAACGACGCGTGCAAGACAACAAAAAATTATGCCATGAGTGCACATTATGGCCATTAGCCAGAAGTGCCAAGTTGCTGCCTCTGTCGCAGATTATGTGGCAGCATCAGCATCAGCAAAAGATTGCATGGGAGCACTGGAGGCGTCGCAAGTGCCGACACTTTCCAACTCAAAACTCTACAATTTACTTACCATGCTTGAGTTAAGAGTCAAGCCATAAAGTATTGCCACTTGCCAGGCGATGATTCGTTTTAGAGCCTGTGAATGAGCTTCAAATCGTTACACATCATAGATTGCCAGAAATGGAATGCCTCGCAGGCAACGGCAAGATAATTGCGTATGTGTGATTTCTTTCAGACACAACTTTTGCACTCAAAATTGCATTTTTTCTCATTTAACTCAGGTTAATTACGATAGTTGTTTTCGAACTTAGCGGGGCAGTTTAGAAGTGATAAACTCTTAATATACTTATATAAGCTCTAGTCAGCGTTTTTCATGGGAGAACCAGGAGACAAGGCAAACATTTGAGTAACTTTTAGTATGCTGAAATCTCTAATTAAAAAGCCTCACTAAGCATGTGAGAGCGTGAGGGAAATAATTATGGACAGGTTTTAGTTTAACTAGAATTCGCTTAGCCATAGTTTAAATCATACTAATTCATATGCATGTATAAAGGTAAAAATTCCATGCCAACAAAACTCATCATCAACATCATTGTGATGGCAAACTTTTAGAGGTCGTTGGCCTGTGCCCGACCTGCCTGTGGTCTGCTGCCTGGCATACACATATTCGGGCATGTATGTATGTGTGTGTGTGTGTGTGTGTGTTGTACCTGAATGTTTGTGGAATGTTGCAAGTTTGTATAAATGCACCAGCAGAATGCAAATAGTGACAAAATGGCCGTAATTGGATGAAACGGAAATGAGGTAAAAGGAAGCGGACAGGCAGACGTTGACGCTGCCCGCTGTGCTGTGCTGTGCTCGGCACCTTATAAAGTGAGCTTCGAAGTGCGCTAATTAAAAGTGCCGTTACCCGCAAACAGCTGCTCAGGCCCATTCAGAGCGCCCGCCCACCACAATTTGCAAACGGTTTTTGATTGCAAGGCGAGCGTTGAGTGGGGAGTGGAAAAAGGAAGCTGCTGCTACTTGTGATTTGAACAAATCGCGCACAGCTTCAACTAGACGAAAGTACACAAAAGTGAAAAAGAAACTGGAGATGCGACAAAGCGCAGATAGCTGAACAAAGTCAAAGCGAGTGACGAGTAACGAGTAACTAGCCAGAAGTGAAAGTCTGGTAAAAAGCAGCTAATGAACAGCAAGTAACGAGTATCAAACTACGAGAAACGAGTAACTATCACCGAGTAACAAGAGCAATGAGAAGCGAGTGACAAGTAGCGGACACCGACGAATAGCAAGTGACGAGTTGCGAGTAACGTGTAGTGAGTAAGGAGTAGCGAGTGACGAATATCGAATAAAGCCAGAAGCGAAAGCATAGTGAAAACTAGCTAATGAGCAATAATATTTAGCAAGGAGTGGGGAGTAACGAAAAGCAAATATCAAACAACTAACAAGCAAAGATTGCCAAGTAACGAGTAGCGAGTTACGAGAAGCGAGTATCGATTAGCGTGTAGCGAGTAACGAGTAGGAAGAAGCGTACGAGTTACAAGTAACGAGTAGCAAGCAGTGAGAAGTGAGTAATGGGCAGTATGTTACGAGTATAAAGATTAAGTCAACTTGAACTAAGTGCCCGGCATAATACGACAAAACCAAAGCAGGTTTTAATGCTGTCTTAAGGTGTCAAAACACCAAGAACCGGACCGGGCAGATTCGCAGATCAACCACAATTCGCATCTCAGTTACATTTGAAAAATTGATTACATTGAGATGAATTAAGGCTATCATGTATGCAATAAATAAGTTATAAATTAATAATAATATAAATTAATTAGTCAAATGTAATATGTTTGTCGAATCGAGTCGAAGTAAATTGCATTTAGAAATTAATTTGACAGGGTTTGTTTGGCTATAGATAAATGCTCCAGCTCGATGGGTTGCCCTGATAATTTGCTGTGAGAGTGTGTGCCTTCTCTCTCTTGAATTATTCTCAAGTACTTGAAATTACAAATAAAAATAAAGTAGCTCAGCTTTCTTGCGCTCTAATGAGGGTCATCTTTTGGCAACCTGCTGCCTGCTGGCTACCGCCTGCCTGCCGTACAGTGCAGCGATTACAACTTAACTGAAGATATCATTGTGTTTGGTGTTGGCTGCTAATTAAGTTGGAAGCTTTAGCCGAATCCCAGAGCCAGTTAATAACATTTCGCGGGTTGGCCCTGGCTGTGGCAGTGAACGAACGTCGCGTCGCATCGCATCGCATCGCATCGTCGAGGCACTTGACTGTAATAGTAATGTGCGATGTCTAGGGACATGAACCGGGGATCGGGATTAGGATTGGGATTGGAATTGGGAAGCACGCTGGTCACTGGCAGTTCACTTTGCTTTGACTTGGCTAATAAAAGCATCGCATTGTTTGACAATTTGCCATTGCAGACTTTTGGGACTTCTTTAGCCCATCCCCACGCCTGCTCTCTCTTTCGCTCCTCCCTTTGGCTCTCGTGCCTCTCGCAGTGTTTCCCTCTGTGCAGTGCACTAGTAAATTACAAACATAAATCACTTGATAAGTGACGCCTGCGCTGCCCCCAGGCTGCCTGGCTGCCAGGCTGCCAGGCTGTCTGTGGCGGGTTGAAACATGGGTTAGGGGCAGGTTCATGGGTAACGCGAGGATGCGGGAGCTTATCAGCTAAACAGCAATCAGGTCAGCAAAAGCAACAGCCAAGTACTCATCCTAGTGGCTATATGTGGGCGTCTGCAATGTGTTTGTGTGTGTGTGTGTGTGTGTGTGAGTGTGCAAGTGTGTGTTTCTGCAGTTGCACATCTTTTTGTTAAGTTCACTCGAACATAAATTTCTTTAGAATTGTCAATGGCAGCAGCTGCAGCGCCTTAAGCCCCCAGACCGAAAACCCTCCAGGTCTCTAGTGTGTGTTGCTTCCTCTCTCTCTCTCTCTCTCTCTCTCTCTCTATAGCGCCTTGCCAGTATGTGTGCGTGCGTGTGTCTCAAGCTTTTGCTACATACTTGCCTTCTACACACCCACATCCACACATACATACATGCCGACACACACGCACACACACACACACTCATGCTGTCATTTCTGCAGCACTTTTGTTGCACTTTGCACTTGGCATTTAATGGATATAGCATTGTGCAAAAGAAAAAAGTAACTAGCGCTTGCGGTGTGCAGGAGTGAAGGCGGGCAGGCGGCCAGGGAACATGCTGCGTATGAGTGATTTTTATAGCTTGAAAGTATGCATCAACAATATTTGTCACACTTGAGATGACTTCAGCTGCGTGGGCGTGGCAACCGCTGATTGTTTAATGACAACATTCGGCGCAAATTATTTACGCTGCCGCAGTTCCGGAGTTCAAGGTTGGCGTTACGCAAAGCATTTGAAATATGCCTTCACCCTTTGTTTCGGCAATTTCATTTTGTGTTTCCTTCGGCAATCGCTCAAAGTGTGCGTCAAAGAAATATTTCAGTTTATTTATCAGCAAGTTGACGCTCTTTAAAATTGTTACTCGTTAGTTCACACCTTTTCACCACACTTTTCACATAGTCGCCTATGCGATTCTGTGCCTCTCTGTCTGCCTGGCTGCCGGGCTGGCTGGGTTTATATTCTGCGTCATAGCCACAGTCATGTCTGCAGCAGGAAATCGTGAGCTCTCCTTTCAGTCTGTCTGTATTTTAAAGTAATTTTTATGATGTTTTGTGTGGGACGTGCCTTTTACGCAATTTGTCTACATTTATGCGCAACCCCGACAAGCTCGACCCCCCCGCTGTTGCTGTCCTTTACAGAAGCTCCAACACCTGCTCGCTTGCCGGCTTTTGTTGGTTTATGCCACAAATCCCAGCTAGATGAAGTCCGTAATACCGAAAAATACGAAATATTTGTATCCGTTTCCGGTTCTTTGCAGCATCAAAACAAAAATTGTGCGTTGTTTTTATATGTATGTGTGGGTGTCTCCGCTGTGTGTGTGTGTGAGGGTGTGTGCTTGTGTGTAAATCGAATGCTATACGAGCGATAAGATGCAGAGCTTCCAACAGATTTGGTTGCTTTTATTGCGTTGAATATATGCGTTTAGTTGCCGCCTTTTGGCAATGCGGCCACAATTCGCTTTATTACCCAAGACTCTTTTTTTTCCAAATTAAGGCCAGGAATTCGAGTTGTTCTGTTTCTGCTTCTGCTCCTGCTCCTGCTCCTGCACCTGCTCATCCTCATGCTCCTGCTGCCGGCAAAACCAAATACACTAACCAAACAGCGGAGCAACTGGGCAGCTGAGCAGCTACTGCCCATTATCGAACGGATGCTGACGTATATTGAAGACTTGTCGAATTTCCGCCGATGTCTTGCCCTTGATCATCTTTGCCACCGTTCGGCAGGTGAGCTCCAGTAAGCCCTTGATATCCAGATAGTTGGCAGCCAGCATTAGTTGAAAGAGCATGGCCTGATCCACTTTGCCAATGAATTCCTTGTCCCAGCTGCTGATCATCCCATTCGATAAGGTCTCCTCCTCGTCGTCGTCAACCGACGGCTCATCGTCCATGTGATGCTCCGCCCAATGGATAACATTGCGCAGAGTATTCGAGCTAACATTCGACAGGGGCACAACTGCATTATCATCCTCATCCAAGCCACAATCCTCTAGCATCGTTTTAATTGTTATCGAGCACTTGGCTGCCTGTACATCTGTCTCAAAGATCTCCCCATCCGAGGATTGCAATTTGATGCGCTCCATTGTTGCAACGGAGAATACTGTTACAAAACCTGTAGCCTATTTAATAGAAAATTTTAAAAAACATTTTTTGACTTACTTAGAAATGTGATCGCAAGTGAACTCACGCCTGTTTTTCTACGATTTCGAACTACCGCCTATCAGTTTCTATCATGCGACTTGGTTAGGGTATCCATAGGTCGACAGCTTGCCACTTACAATATATTCACTTTAACATTCTAGTGGCAACATTTCAATGCACATCACGTCGCACACCTCATGCCGGCAAATCTCTTTAATGCCATCATACACACGAACACACACACACACACACATATACACGTCTTTTTGTTTTGTATTTTTTTTCTGTTTTTTTTTTTGTGGCTGGGCCAACGTTTTGCCATAATTTGACTGCAAGCCTTTCTGGAGAACATGGCGTATACGCAATTTGCCGTCTTCGTAGCTGCGTGAGGCTGATTCACAAAGTATCCTACGTTAATTGAGAACGTTATATGCTGTACACACACGTACACAGTCCATATAACACACACACACACACACACACACGCGCGCGCGCGCATATATAGTCTGATAGTGCCTTAGATGTTGAAAAGCTTTTAAATATTTTGCGAAAAGTACGAGTGTTGAGTGTGTACAATATAAAATATAAAGAATGATAATTTGTAAAATATACAGCTATAGAAATCTTCAGAGAACGCATTTTTCCACCCACACTCAAGGTTCTGTGTCGAGTCCAAATAAAATAAGAATGCTTTTTGTACACATACATATGAAATACTTTTGACTACAGCAGCCGCCATAAATATATATTTATTACGCATAACGACGATCGGATCGATAGTATTTTGTAGTCTAAGCTCAGAAAGAGTCGAAATGTATTTGATTAACTTGGGACATTTATGGGAGAACTAAGCGAACAAAGAAGCTCGCTGTATTTTTTAGTTAATTATTAAATCAATTACGCTCTTAAATTGATTTATACAGGGTATATTTAAGTCAAGCACTCAACTTGATTTCTTTTAGTGTCAATTGCTACATGCATGTCATATTGTCGCCTGGCTGCCATAACTTTTGCCACATGCGCTGGGGCGCTGGACTCTCACCTTAGTTAGGGGAGGCGTCTAATTAATTTGTTTGAGTAGTATTAATTACGCTGCTGTCCACGCTGGTTGAGGGCGTTCAATCAACGCGTGACAAGCAACTGGCTGCACGCACGAACACACACACACAGATGGACAGACAGACAGAGAGACGGACAGACAGACAGAGAGACAGACAGACGCACAGACAGACAGTTAGAGCATGTTGCTGCATATAATAAAATAATAAACAACTAGTTAATGCTTCACGTATCTAATTGGCAATTAATGTGATGCGCCTGTCGTTTTATAACAAATGGCTAGTCAAACAATAAGGCTAATTTAAGCATCGCCCAACGCCCAACGCCCATTGGCCAAGATGAGCGCAGCTGTTGTGCGGTTTGTTGACCGCCCAGACAGCGTGTAGCTCGTAGAATGTGCACCACCTCCCCCTCTCTCTCTTCCTTTCTCTCTCTCTCTCTGTGTGTGTGTGCGGGGCCATTGTGCATGATTGTAATGTAAATGTGAATTGGCAACTGTACGTTCATGCATGCTACGGCCAGCTAAGCGGGAGAGTGGAAGCCATTCCCGGCAAACGTCGTAAATTGTGCAAAGTTGAGACTGTCAACTGTTGACACTTTATGTGACAAAATAGGAGCATTTATGTTTAGTAAAACTAATGTTTGTTCTTACTCCGCAAGTGTCTCCATGCCGCAGTCTATGTGTGTGTGTGTGTGTGTGTGTGTAACACTTCTGGCGCACATAATGCGTGTAATTGTCCCTGCACGCATAGTTATGCAACTGGCAACACACACTCACACTCACACACACCCACACACACACGCTCACACACAACCTGACTTTGAGTGACAGTTTAAAGTAATGGCTGCTCCAGAGGATGACTAGAAAATGGCTACTGCGGCTGGAATTGCAATTTGCTATCGTCATATTCGGTATAGAGATGGAATATTATAGATATAATGGCACTGCCGTCTAAGCTAGCAATTACCAAAACAGAATAGCTACGGACTGGAGCATGGCTGGCAGTGAGGCCTATTTTGGCCAGGTTCGCCAAGCAGCTGACATTTAAATATGCCATCTTGAGCATGATCGATCGATAATACTGAGCGCATAAGCTTATTCATATAAATCAAAAAAAAACAAATAACATCAAAAAAGTTAGCATTTCATCATGGCAGCAAAGCCCGCCTCCCGGTTCATATATTTATAACATTTTAATTTAATTTTAAATTTCAACCGCAAATATTGCAATTCATTAATTTGAGCTCTACCCAAAATCTATCCAGCATGGTTGAATAAATGCATTGAAAACAGCCCAAGTTATTTATTTTCCTATCATTCAAAAAATATGCTTCGCTTCGGTTTCAGTTTCGGCTTATAATTAAAAACTAGTTCGCTTTGAAGCCTTGCATTGAATTACATTTTTTATATATATTCATGTTTCAGAATAATTTCTTTTGTGCAGTTAAATTTTTAAATGTCCTTGCGCATTTGCAAACATTGATTTACTGTCAGATATTGTAAATCCTAAAAAATTTGCATTTTAATAACTCATAAAAAAAAATATAATTTGCATAAAAATACAGAAATTATGGTGAACTAAATAGAAATCAAGAAACATAGAAATTCGAAACATATCAAAGTACAACATTAAATTAACTACTTGATTTTCATAAATGAAAATTACAATTTTTAAAGTCAACAAACAACTTTCCCATATGCATATATATTTAAAAATAAAAAATATTTATTATATATGCGAATATTTT
The DNA here is from genome assembly GCA_035045885.1 of Drosophila borealis. Lineage (NCBI taxonomy): Eukaryota > Metazoa > Arthropoda > Insecta > Diptera > Drosophilidae > Drosophila > Drosophila borealis. Next base: position 3,491,297 of record JAWNOR010000405.1, on the reverse strand, counting down.
TGCGTTAAAAAATTGTCGTATATTTGATGCCGCTCAGAACGCGCCTGCCAAAAACAATGCTAGGTCACCTTTTGCCAAATGAATCCATAATGTTTACTTTTTTGTTTGCGCTTGCACATGTTTTTCTCGCCCTCTGTGCATTATTTTTGTGTGTGTTTCTTTTTGATTTGCTCGGCAAATGGGCAACACTTGGCGTTCGGCATTAAAACAATTAAATATGAATGAGGGCACGTCGCTGAAATATGTTTCACTAAGTGTCGAAAAACTTTGACATATCAAATTACATGACGGCCCAACAAATAGAGAACACACACACACAAGCTCATATGACGGCAACATGGCCACGTAACATACCTCAAGCCCCGCCCCCTCTGCACACACTTGTCGGTGGCTGACCAGCTCGAAACTTATTTGCCATATGCACATGTCATGGAACTGCTGTTGCTGCTGACCACTCTCTTCTGTCCTCATCCAATCTCCCGCATCCTATCTTTGTTTAACAAATAATGAGAATAAAAGGCATTATTAAAGCACGCACGCAGCCGGCGCAGAAAAGTATGCTACACATTTGGCTCGGCTTCATATACGCGCGCGTATGTATATATGTATGTGTGCGTTTGTATGCTTATGGATGCATGTCAGATTGTCAGCCGCCAATGATACTGGCCACGCCTACCGCTAAAATAGCGAGCGCCAATAAATTATACAAATAAACAAAAGCACTTTATACCACAAGCCGCAACACCCTGGCGCTCTCACACACACACTCACCCTCACCTGCCTCCCCCAACCCCTTCTCATCGGCATCTTTGAACTTGTAATCGGAATTGGGCAGCTGCATAAAAGTGCTATATTTATTTAATAATTTGCCCATGCTATTTGTACCCTGTTAACAATAAAGCCTTTACACAGGGTATGCGATTCTTAGAAGCAATTTGATTAGTTAGTTAAATTTGGTTTAATTGATTGAGTTACTAACTGATCGTATGCCAAAGCTTAAATTTGTTAAACAAAAAGTATTTATTCTTATTATTGTTGTAGCTTATTAACCTAGAAAATAACATGAACTAAGACATTTTAGAGGTAAAGGATCGGCATATAGCAACAAGTTTGATATTACCAAAGTTCTACATAGAGTATCTTAAGGTCAATATCGACTACATATACATATATACCAATACATGAAGCAGTCACAATTTGCGTGTGTGTGTGTGTGTGCAGCGTTTATTAACGAGACTTTTGCTCGACTTGCGAACCAATTTCGTGCACAATTCACGCCATTTTCTGGCATTGTTTTTGTTTTTGTTTATATTATTGTTGCTGTTGTCATTGGCAGTGGTCTCTTGTGCTATACAAGAAATGACTGAAATAAAGCAAAAAGTTAATATCATTAATTAATTGCATGCCAGTCGCATAAGCGCTTAAAAGGACATTCACTTATTTATGTCACTTTTGTTAAAGGCCACGTGGAAAAAAATGTTTATGTTATATACATATAAAAATTAACAATAAGTTCGTTAGGACGGGTTTAAATGGTTAGCTTCAGAGTTATAGTGTACAATAGATCGTACGGCGCATGCAGCCTATAAAAGCATTTCATTTAGCAGCATGTTACCCGTTGTAAGTAGTCGGCCCTTGATTTTCATAGCCTAAACACACTGAAAATGCCAAAGAGGGTACACTGTTTCTGTGCAAAAGTATGTAACAGGCAGAAGGAAGCATCTCCGACCCCATAAGGTATATACATTCTTCATCAGCATCAATAGTCAAGTCCGTCTGTCTGTCCATCCGTCCGTCTGTATGTCCGCCCGTTCGACCGTCCGTCCGTCTGTCCGTATGTATGGACGATCTCAGAACCTATAAAAGCTAGAGACTTGAAATTTTGATTGTATGAGTATGTAGCATGAGTTTGTTGCCGATAATCGATAGCTTGTCCCGTTTCCAAGCAATCGATAAAAATTGATATCGAAATCTCCTTTTTTTGGCAATTCTCTTAGGTTTTAAGAGCTAGAGTCCCCAAATTTAACATTCCATAATGGTATATACGGATTAAGTATCCTTCACTTTATAGCTACCGCCACCAAGAAGGTTGAGGGTATACCCCAGTCAGACTTTTTACTTGTTATATATAAATATATATAACTTTTAAGCATTAAGTTAACTAAAAATACTCTCTACTATCTGTATACATGCTTATTGACTAGTCGCAGAAACTTGTATTGTGTCGAGGTAAAAATATGAAATAGATTTCAATTTATCTTTCTTATTTTGACGTGATTTTTTCGGCTGACCGTCAATTTTAATTTCAAGTTGTCTGTTCTAGAAGATATTAATATATGTATATATAGAGATACATATACATATATGATAATTGAAGCAAACGAATTAATGGTATCAAAAAAGTGGACGTCAAATCAAATAGTGAAACGTCAATTATTTAAATCGACAGCCGTTTAATTTTAATAACAAATGCACGCCTGCCGCTCTGCCCCTTTACCAAATGACCACTGTGTGTGTGCTGTGTGTGTTTGGCGTTCTAATTAATTGTTGAGTTTCATTCAACCGACGTGTCGCCGCCCGCCGCTTGCTGCCATTGTCTGTGGCAGCTGCTCATTTAAAATTGCATTTGACGCTAAACAAAATGCGGGCCAATTTACAAAATATTTATCGCCAATGCCAGCACGTCCAATGCAAGCTGCCGCGACCCATTCTGACCAGCTGAGTGCCCCTCGCTGTTTGGCACTGTAGTTCGTCTGTTGAATTTAGCATATATTAATTTTACACAGTCCCCACAAAACAAGCAACCGCCGTGCCCCGCCAGCCTCTGGCCGGCGTGCAAAACCCCGTTGCCCTGTTTCACACGCAGTTGTCTTTTGGCATTTCGATGTTTTACTATTTGCCTGCAAATGCATTTTCAGTTCGCCCGAAAAACAATCAGGCATTCCATTTGCTTTCTCACTCTCTCTCTCTCTCCATCCCCCTCTCTCTCGCTCTTGCAACACTTTTTGGGCAACTGAGGGTCAGCCGTCTCCTCGTATTGCATTTTCGTTTCGTTTTGCCATTTCAAAGTTTGATTTTCCTACTCTTTTTTTTTTTGACAAATTTGCTCAACAATTTGAACTGCTAACTATGGAAATTTACAGTACACATACATGCTTGTGTCTGTGTGTGTCCGAGTGTGTGTGTGTGTGACGTGCAAAAGCTTTTAATTTAGTGCATAATTGCGTAATCAGTGTGGCAGGCAGTCGGCAGGGGTGGGCAGGGGGGGGTGGGGCAAGCCATGCACATATTATGCTGGCAAATTCTTCTGCTCATTTTTTATTCACAGTCGTTTTTCTGTGGTGAGAAATAAATTCAATTAAATCCAATTAAAATAAATAAATAAGCCAGCTTCCTGGCAGCGTTAAATTAAATTTTGGTGCAGCATCAAATGGATACGGGCAGGGAACAGGCCGGAACAATTTCACGGATCATTCGAATTGTGACCCAAATAATGATTTCCTAAATTAAATTTCGTATCATTCCACCATCTCTCACTCGCTCCAACTACATATATGTAGCTCTGTCTTTATCTATCTTTAGCTGTACTTATATAAGTAGATCTATCTGCATCTGGCTCTCTGTCCACCTTCTCCCTTTAGCATGATGTACTTTGAAGTTTTCAATTAGTTGTTTGATTGTGTTTTTTTTTGTTTTGCATTCTTTTTTGTGCTGCGGTTTTCCACATTGAAAACCATTTACAATGTAATCAAATAGAACATTTTCCATACGCAATTTTCATTTAATTACATGGAATATTCTTTCATGGAATATTTCTCTGTCTAATTGTGCATTATAGTGCTATATGCATTTATTGTTAGTATTATCATAAGTTTCTTTTACTATTTTTTATAATTATTTAACATTATTCCGCACGGAATGGGAAGCAGGTTCACATTCATTATACTCTGATCTTTAGTTGTGGTAGCTTTTTTCTAACGCAAAAGTGATGCCCCCCTCAAGCTGTGTATTGTTAAGGAAAAGGTTCTTTATTTACATTGACTCATGAGGACACACTCTCACCCACACACACACACACACACACACACCCACACACAGGCAAAATATTAGTGCACAAATATATTATTTCACATAGAATATGGGCATCTGATAAAATGTTTAGGGGCTGCATTCTCCAGAACAATTGATGCTTATTGGATGGTTCTCTGTTTGTTAGCTCTTTGGGTTATTTGGAAATTGCAAATTGATGATAGCATAACAAATAAAGAAAATAAAATGCTACAACTATTCGCCATGGCAACACACAAAGAATGTCAATATATTAAATACTATTTACAATATCAAAATAAGCCCAAAGCGTCGAGCAACATCAGAGGTTGTAAGCATTGTTTAAATTTTTTCTAAGTCAGGCATTTTCTTTTTTTCTTTCCTCTTTCAACTTATGCCAAATAACAACATACTGTAAATGTACACATTTCTTTTGCACAGTGTACACAACATACACACGTTCGAAAACATTGCAGCAATCAGAACCGCACACACATATATTTGTTTGCATGCACTTGCAAGTGTGTATGTTTGTGTGTGTTTGTGTATGTTTGTGTGTGCTTGTATGTGCACCTTACACAACCGAAATAGGTCCATAACATAAACAAAGGAGCTATTTTTAAATGAAGCGATGCCGACATACTCATATTCACAGACACAAAACAGAACCATACACAGACGCACACAAGCACACTCTCACGCACACACACACACACACACACACGCACGCATAAGCACACTTAGTTACATTTAATTAACGTTGCGCAGAGTACAGTCGCGGAATGGGAGCGAGAAAGCTTGGCGCTTGACGCTTGGGCTTGAGCTTCGGCTTGGGTTTTTCTGAGAGCATGCTCCGCTCTGCTGCACTGCCCATCCACATGCACTCTCGCTCTCACTCACTCGATCCATTTCTCTTCCGTTATTTACTGGCTACTGTGGCTTACTTTGTTTCTGTGCAGTTCTCCTGTTGTTGTGCTTGTTGTAGTTGTTGCTGTGTTTGCTTCTGTCGTGGTTTCTGCTGCTATTTAGCTTTGCATTCGCTGCTCGCTCGTGCTTTTTTTTTCTGTAGCGCTTTTCTGTTGCTGCTGCTGCTGCTCCAGTTTGCGTGGTTTTGTTTCTGTGCTCAGCTCCTCGTTCAGCTGCTGTTTGCACAGACAATTGTAAAACGAAAAAACAAAGCTAGCGCCTCGTGAGCTTAAAGAGCTTGACGCTGGCAGCGCTGTCGCTGTCGCTGTCCCTGTTACTGTAGCTGTCCCTGTTGCTGTAGCTGTCTATGTTTCAGTTGTGTAAGCGCTTTGATTGTTTATTTGCATCAGCTCGTACAATACTAATTTCTCTATTCTTCTTCTCTGTCGCGCATTGGACGTGAAAGTGGACAAAGCTGGGAACTATGTGGCTAGCATTGCCGTTGCCTTTGATTTGCATTGTGGCCACAGAGTCGCCAATATCTACATTCAGGCATAAGTACACGAATACGTTCGTGTGTGGGCAGGCGTGCATGTGTGTGTAGTGTGGCCGGCCAGTTGAGCATTAAATCGCGTGGCCATTTATCAGCGCCAAGCTGCCAATTGGCTTTAAAGCAACAGCGCTAAACTTTTCCAATAAGCAACTTTTATCGCCAGCTTGTGTTGCCATATCAAATGCATATATATATGTACATATATAATATATATACATTTTTATTTCCACATATATGTATACCCTTCGTCTGGGGCGGGGGCACACAGGTACGCACACGGTGAACTCGACCCAGTCAAGGTGAAGGCAAATGTCAGCAGCCCACACACAACGGAAGTGTGCTGGCAGCAGCAGCCACCCGTCCACCAAATGGGCGCTCGTCGTTTCGCTTTTAATTTCCTCTGAAGAAAACTTATCACCCAGCACGAAATGCCAAAGAAATGGCAATAAAAAGTGGAGAAAAAAAAGAAGAAGGCGAAAAAAATAAAACGAAATGCCACCGGAACTTAAAACCTAGCCGTACTAGAGACGGAGAGCAACTTTTGCTTTAGAAACAGCGGCAGCACCGCCACCGGCAGCAGCAGCGACGGCAGCGACGGTGGCGACGGTACCGGTAGTAATGTCAATAGCAACAGCGTCGCTGCCAACGTCGCTGCTGCTGCTGTTGTGTGTGTGTGAGTGTGTGTGCGTGTGTTGAGTTTGTGATTTAAAAAGTGCATTTGATACCCGTGGCAATGGCAATGAATTCTGTCTTCACTAAAGCTCATTCCTTACGCGTGTGAGCATATGTGTGTGTGTGCGTGTAAGGGTGTGCGTGTGCGTGTGAGTGTGTATGCTTTTGCAGCTCATCCACTCGCTTTCGCTCGCCTGCTTGTGTAGTGCCTGCTTGTGTGCGCTGTCATTTGCACGCCGGTGGCACGCGCAGCTGGCTTTTGTTCGCCTTTTCAGTCGCAGTCCTCGGTCGCCAAGTACCGCTTCTCTGCTGACAAGGCCAAGAGTAACGTGACTTGACCAACACAGCTGGCCAGCTGGCCAGTTGGCCAACTATCGGCACTTCAGCAGCAATCTTGGGCTTTGTTTTGCCTCATTAACAGGCGGCACTTTGCAGCAAAGAATCAGCTCCTTTCACTGTACAAATCAGTTTGTATAATTATTACTTAGATGCCGAATCACATTTAATATGAATAATACTAATAATAAGCAATAATAGTGACAAAAATAATTATGAAATAATGGACATTTTTTTATCTTATTCTGATTTTATTGCCTTAACTTTGCCTTCACAGTCTTATGTCAATTTTATGTGTTATTATCTTAGTTATCTTAATACTTTTTATTTATTAAAATATTCTGTTTACTCGCATTTTAACAGCATCCGTTTAGCCAGATGCGGAGGCGGTATTTTATATGCAAGCCGTTTTTATACGATCTTAACCTCAATTATTCGCCTAATAGCTTGAGCACCTGTTCTCCAATAAGATCGTCCAAAGCCAATCCTTAACTGCCAAGGTGCATGAGATAGCGATCGTTCTATTATGACTAGATATTTAATAGAACATGATTATTCTGATCGCTTGTTTGCCAAACATATCTTAGAACCTTTATAAAGAAAATATAAATAATCAGGTGCGATGAGAATATTCAATTCAAATCAATTTAAATGTTGCCTTGTCTACAAATTAAATTAACAAAATTGCGGCAACTTTATTGAGCATGGCTCCGAAAAGTATGCTACATATATTTGCGTAATGTTTATTTGAAAATGTAATTCAGTACAGGCTTAAGGATTATCAATAAACAAAAAACATGCACACAGTTTAAATGTCATCGGCTCACCGAATGTTTTTTTAACAATACATTAAATTTGTATGGCCCCAAAGTGAAAAGCAAACAAAAAAAAATAACAGCAAATAAGTATTCATGCCTCAATAAAGGCGTGTAATCCGTGGGCATCCATCAACAGTAGGTGAGCTGCACAAACAAATGCCATCCATAAATTAATTCAAATAGTCTGATTTTCATTGCAATCAATAATTGATTGAGCTGTAATTCGAAACAATAATATATACACATTAATATATATTAAACTGTTTGTGGGTGACTGATTGGCCGATTGATTATCGATGCGCAGTCCAGGCTCAAATTGATAGCGCTCTGAACTTTCACGCACAAATGTGAATAATAGGTGAAAAACTTAGATATATTTTACAGATCTCATTTCAATTAGATTAAGGCATGTTTGAATTTTTCCAAACTAGAGATTTATCAATATTTTGAAGACTATTTGCAAATATGTAAACCTTTTCAACTCTGTCACTAAGAAGCCAATCCATGGCGCTGCTTTTTATTGATTACGAAATCTTGCCTTTGCATTTCACAATTTCTGTAATTATGACTGAATGCTCTATATACTACCATAAATAGAAATAATTATGGCGTATATGTGATACGTGTGTGTGTGTGTGGAAAAACGGGAACTGGCAAAAGGCAAACAAATTCGCACTGATTGTAATGCGGGAGAGATTTATGTGTTGAACGAGGGGGAGGCGGAGGGGGGCTTGGCGAATGTTTGATGACGGTTACATGCAATTCGCATGTATATGACAAATGACTTGCATTTAACTGAGCGTACAATAAAAACGACAACGCTGACAAAGTAACTAAAAAAAAACGAGAAATGTACAAAAAATGTATTTATAATCATTGCACAATCAGAGCGATGGACTCACATCAGGCAAGCGACTACAATTAAACCTGAGGGATAACACACACACACACACACACACACACACACACACATACGAGTTGTGTGTTGTAAGTATTATGTTGTAATGGCAATTGTCAACGATTATTTTCATGTTGAACCTGTTGTATTTGTTGTTGTTCTTGACATATGCAATAGGGTCCATTTAACATTACACAATATTAATAATAAAATGATTTCTGCAAATACCCTAATGTGTTGTGGGCATGCCAGTTGTTTGCACTAAATATATATTTGTGACTTTAGCATACATTTACGCAACCAATATACGGAAAATTATAGAGTGCACAATAAGAATATACACTGCGGAATGTATATTTATATAACTTTTATACTCGTTCCTTGCATTTGATTTCTGATCATAATTAGAAGTATAAGCTATGCAGGCATCAGGTAGCTAACCATACTTTACACACACGGGCACACACACACTCACACACACACACACACACTCATTCATACTCTTGCAACGAAGCCTTGATTGTGAGGGTGCACATTTGAGCATTCACCTAATCCAATTGCCAATTTTCTTCGCTTTCATCTGGTTTGGTTTTGCGGTCGTTTTGGTGTCTAGGTGTGAGTGTGTGTGTGATTGTATCTGTGTGTATTGCCGCTGTTGAGCTAGGGACTGGGTACCTTTTTACAATTTATAACAGATCTTGTACAATTTCCTACTCTTACTCTGGGGCCACGCACACATCCGCCTTAAAACAGCTTCTTGTTGTTGCTGTTCTTGTTGTTCTTCTTGTTGTTGTTGTTGTTGCTGGGTTTGATTTCCTGTTTTTGGGGCAGCGCTTTTAGTTTCCCATTTAACTAACCGCAAGCACACATTCGTCACCTAAACTGAGGATTTGGCACACGGACTGGGGCGGGTTTGCCATTTGCCTGTTTCTCGATTTCTGTTGTTGCCACTTACAAATTGGCTTTTGGCCACAAAATGCCAACGTTTGGTCACAAACAGCAGCGACAGCAGCAGCAGCAGCAGCATCTGAGCGAAAGCCCTAATAAGCCAAAAGGTCAAACATTGTTACCAATATGCGAAAGTCCGAGAATTCTTTGGCTCCGTTTTCCCGCTCAACTGGGCAACTTTTGAATGCGGGGCACGTTGGCAAATGGCCGGCAGCAAAGTTTGCCGAAAGCATCACTTCGACGAATTCATTTTTAATTTATATGTTAATCATTGCGCTACATAAATATGCCACCGACAGGCCAAGCCCGACAACAAAAAGAACAAGAACAACTGTGCTCAGTTTGAATATGAAAATGGCATGCAAATAGTCACGGCCTTGGCTAAATGAATTGACATTGGCGAACGCGTCGAATGCAATTTAGCCATCTCATTGTCTACTTTGATTTCCGTTCTCTAATGAGCAACAACAATAACAACAACAACAACAACGGCGACTACAGCAATCTCTGGCTCTGACAGACGCTGGCCTCTGCTTTGTGTACTTATCAATGGCTCTAACGGTGCGTATTCATAACTGAATGATAATCATTGAATCCGAAATATATTCATTCATCCAACAATCTTATTTACTCGCAAGCATCAAAGTCAATCGGTTGCTTCTGTTTGCGAGCTAACTTTGCCATCAATTCAAAAGATTTCAATGCAATACTAAAATTACGCAGATATACTATATATACATTTTTTTTTTTTAGTCTCTGGTCACTCCCAACTAATTCCATTAGCAATGGTTCAGTCATATTTTCCTCTCAGGCTTCTTTGTATTTGCATAAATACATAATAATATTTGAAATGGGCGTGCGGCACAAATTACTTAAGGGTCGTATAAATTAACTTGTGGTACGAGTAAATGATGAAATCCTTGAGTCCATAAAGTGTATATACTCCTGATCAGCTTGCCAGTCTGTCTCTTTTTATAGCTTGTTCATCTTGCCGCACATAATATAAAACGCCTCTCTATGCGATTCCCATGAAGTTACCTAAGAGTTGCAGACTTTGATGTTCTTTTATTAAAACGAAAATTGTCTCTCCCTCTCTTTCTCTCTCTCTCGCACACTCCCTCTCTCTCTCTGTCTCTCTTTCTCACACACTCCCCCTCTCTCTCTCTCTCTCTCTTTTAACTCGCTCTCTCTATCTCTCTCTCTCGTTTACTTTTTTTCTCTCTAATTGCATTAAACTATTACACTTCTTCAAACGGCCTGGCCGTTCGCCACAAATTTAAAATGCACACTTTAACATTTTGTCAAGCAACATGAAATTTATTATTACTCAAAAGGTTGTGATAATTGAAGTTTTTGTTTCGTTGCAAATTGTTGGGCAGAAAGTGTTGTTGCGGTTAAACAGTGCAATTTGAGCACGAACCAGTTGCGAGAAGAGGTTGAACTTTTTTCGATTTGAAAGCGTATCAAAAATAAAATGAGTGTGTGATAAAAATAAATTTCAATAAGTCTGGCAGCAAATAGTAATATTTGCTCTACAAAATGACTAAATAAAATGACCATAAATGTTTGTTAAGTATTCGAGATATTTAAATTTAATTTGCATTCTATTGACTTCGAGAGCTTGGGCGTGTGCGTCCTCCCGAGTGTGTGTGCACACAGGACTGAACGGGAGGGACACTGTTTGGACAGAATGGCAATGAAAAATAATTTCTTTTGATTGGACTTGAATTCATTTCGATTGCCCGCTGCTCTTGGGCTTACCTTTGGGCTTAAACGTCTAGTAGCAGCAGCTCGAGTATGCTCTCAATTGTGAGTTTCAGTCGCTTTTATTCTGTCTGTCTGGGCTTTACAAATATTCAAATGGGACATCAAACAAATTGAAGTTAGTGTAATTTTTTTGTGGCATTTGGCCACAAATGCAATTTCGTTTCCTATTAAGTATGTTTCCATAGCTTATTTCTCAACTTTCATTATTTCTCATTGCAGGATGAAAAGAATCAGTTGCTCATCACGAACATTTGGCTTAAATTGGTAAGTTCTAAAGTCGTTTTAAACTTTAAGTATTAAACAATAAGTAAAGAAGCATTACTCAAATGCGAGCACAAATTATTCGACTTTTCTATGGCACACATGAGTCTTGGCCAAAGATTTGTTGCCTTTCGGGCAATAAATTTCCCTCGGCCTTAGGCTCAATGCTCTCGCACGCGCAACCACAGCGCACAGTGCAACAAATGAAATTGCCGCAATTTATCAAAAGCCAGCCCACAAAAAATACCGACAGACTGACAAAAAATGGCACTTGCCAAATTATATGAGGATGCTCACAGTTGAGTGGGAAAATCTAAAGAAATCACTTAATAGCTAAAAATGCGTAAATTGCGTAAATACCACAAATGCTGCCAGCCATGGCATTCATTTTCATTTAGCCCCATTTCCATTTTTTTTTTTTATTTGCATTTTGGTTCCGCAGCTTCTCAAGCTCAAGAGCCGCTCGCTGAGCCCCAAAAAAATCCTTTGAATCCCGGCTTTTCAGTCAACCAGCTCTATTTAAATGCGCCGAATGCAGAGCTTGAGCCTGATCGACTTCTTCATTTCGGGCAGCATCTGTGGCAGAGCATTGCCTCGGCAAACTGTGTGGCATGGGACACAAACAGCTGCTGCTGTTGGCGAGTGCAGCTTGCCGCAACATGATTGGGGGCCATTGCGGCTTATTTGGCAAATCGTGTGGCAACGTAATTAGCAATGGAAATGCTTGCAAGTTGCCGGCAAGGAATGCCTGAATTCGGAGAATTCCATTTATACATTTGCAATTGAACGGCAGCCATTATATGAGCAAATACATATGCTCAATATACTCCGTTCATGGACGCTGAGCTCTGTTTAATTCACTTGACGGCATTTTCATGCATATTTCCAATAATTTCAATATGCCAAATTTCCCATTAAATGCAAATTTACATATTTCATCAAATTGCGCATTCAATTCATTTTACCGGGCCGCATACGCCTTAAATGGTTTATTATGATATAAAACAGTTCATATGAAAGCAGAATTTAATAACTAAAACTATATCGTATATAAACCAAACACACAAAATTTAATTTTGAAGAAAAACACTTCAAATGAAGACTTCGAATTTAAATTTGTTTTATTCATTGATTCAATTCTGTCCTTGAACAATTCCTCGTTTATTTGATTCATATTTGCTTTTATATTTTTATCTGAACATTCCAAATTATAATTGCTTCATACTTTGATATACTTTCATATAAAGTCTACTGGAGTAATTGGAAGAAAAGAGTCTTGAATAATATTTTAAAATATCTTACAAAATATTTGTTTAAGCAAACGATTTTTATGATGTTTTCCTATACCCTGAACCCATTAAAAATGGGTAAAGAGGGTATAATGTATTTGTGCAAATGTATGAACCAGGCAGAAGGAAGCTTCTCCGACCCCATAAAGTATATATATTCTTGATCAGCATCAACAGCCGAGTTGATCTAGCTATGTCCGTCTGTCTGTCCGTCCGTCCTTCCGTCTGTCCGTATGTATGAGCGCAAGGTTCTCAGAACCTATAAGAGCTAGAGACTGAAATTTTAGCTGTAGGTCTTTCTAGTCCCCGCGCAGATCGAGTTTCCGATATTCGATAACTTGCCCCGTTTCCAAGTAATCGATATCGAAATCCTGTTTTTTGAGCAATTTTGCTAAATAATAAGAGCTAAAATTACCAAACTTGACATGTAGCTTCTAGAATAGTATATATATATATATCAAGTATCTTTCATTTTATACCTATCGCCTGTTGGAAGGGTTCAGGGTATCCCCTAGTCAGGAGCTGCCGACTAAAACCTCTTGTTTTTATTTTCAATTTGATTAAAAATTCAGCTAATTTTGATGCAACTTCTCCGCTCAAAATAATTATCGGATAATATTATAATTATCAGTAATAAATAACAATAGTAATCACAATTATAATTGTAAACTATTGTTTTCAACGAGGCTCTAACTGCTTTAAGACATTGCCACGGACATTCAGACCCAAGTTCAGAAAACTTTCTTGAAAACCATTCTGAAAGCAATTTTATAGAGATTGTCCCAATTAATAAAAGTTTGTAATTAATTTAGAAACTTTCTTGTACCTGCAATTAGCAGCAATTCGATTTGATCTGTTATCACATCAATTGATGTGCTCGACCTGGGCCACGTGTCCAGTCGAAAGCAATCAAGGTATATACATATATGAATGATTAATACTCATAATTATGCGATTGGTAAATGGATGGCAATTGCTTCTTATTTGATTAATCGTTGCGATCAAATGCAAACTCGACAATTTCTACACATTAGCAGTTGGCAACAAATCGATGTGCTAATCGCCTTAAGTGTCACAAAAGCAACAAATTTAATTACGATAAGCACCGGACAGCCCCACCAAATTGTAATGCCTCTGGCAATCAAACGCTCCCTCCCCGACGACCCTCCTCGGCCTCCTCGCACTGGCACACGCCATCGAGTGGGTGAGGTGACCATCTATCCATAAACGCACACTTAACGATGATTGATGATTAACGCACCTCCATATTATTTTCTATATCCGATAAATGGCCGAATGGCATGGGGTGAGCAGCTCCTGTAGCTGCCGGGTCATGGCTAATTGATATGTCGCTTATTAAAAACGCACACAACAACAAACTCAAGATGAAAATTGAGCTGTTAGATATGAGTGCCACACATCGCATACAAAACGTGCTTGTTTTTAGAATATATAATTAATCACATTCATAATCAGATGCACATGCATTAAGCACGCATTTGCATATGCATTTTTGAGCAGATAATTTAATTATGCTAATTCAAAAAACTTCTATCTCGCCTGAATATCTATATATGCCCTTGTTTCTATATTTGTTAATGCATTTTAATATTACTGTACCCTTGTAGAGGACATTCCAATTTTAGCATGCAATAAAGTATACATACATATATATTCGAGATCAGCATCAACAGTCGAGTTTATAAAGCCATAATTATCTGTCTATTTCTATTCGAACTAGTCTCTGAATTTGAAAACTATCGTCTTGAAACGGGTCACTATATCATATAGCTGCCATAGGAACGATTTGTCATAAAGTAGTTTCTAGTATGGACAATCAGACTCGGCATTTATAAGTTTCTATGCTCTTCACATATGTATATGCAAAATCTCATCAACATCAGACGACTATACCATATGCTGCCATAGAAAAAATCGAAAAATATGTGCTATTTGGCAAAATAGTAGTATCATTCCAAGATATTTTCTTCGGGCTCAGCATTTACGAGCTTCACTATTTTCACATATGTATCTGCAAAAGGGAAATGCCTACAAGGGAATTAGATCTACGGCTTGCCGAATATATCCTTGCTTTCTCGTTGCTATCAACATTCATGTCCAATTTTTCAATGAATTCTCGTTTGAATTTTATTTTAAAAATTATAAATCCATTTTGGTTTATCATTTCGGTTTATCATTATAAAAAGGTGCATTAGAATATGCTTAGGTTTTTTATGTGAACAAAAAAATCGAAATCCATTCGCTTATTAAAAAAAAGATTTCGCTCTAAAAATTATTGCTGAATTCGCATTTGCTTAATTTATTCGACGAATGGACTCTAATTAATTAAGTCGGGCGTCAGCGACAGAGATCCTTTTGTTCGCTCGAACTGTGACCTAGCCGGTTTTAGCCCAGTCGGAACAAAAGGCGGCAGAACATCCATTTACTATTTTGAACATTAACATGTTTTATCTGTTGTTTATGTTTGTGTATTTCGCAGGAATGGAACGACATGAATCTGCGCTGGAACTCCAGTGAATTTGGGGGTGTGCGCGATTTACGTATACCGCCCCATCGCTTGTGGAAACCGGACGTGCTCATGTACAATAGGTGAGTAAAAATGAGTGTCTATTAACACTATTCAATATTCACATTTCATTTGGAACGTATCTCTGTATTCAATTACATATATGTACATACGTATGTATTTTTTATTCATTTTTGGATTTTTGGCTGATATCAAGCTGAAAGTGTTGGCAGATGGCTTAATAAAATGAACAGAGGACTTTAATGAGGGTAGCCCCTTCAATTTGAGTGCACTCGATATCAATAATCGAACAGGTTTATTTGGTTGGAAAAACTCGCTGTCAGTTTAATATCCACTGTGGCCATTTCAGAGCCCGGCCCAGGGCGGAAAGAAATGATATAATGGCATCAATGATGACAAGCAGTAAAAATGATTGCCAGTCGATAAACAAGAAAAAGTTGATATCTTCCGATGCTGCTGCTTCTGCTTCTTTCTTTTTGTTCTACTTCTCGTTTCGACACCTACTTTGTAGGTGAAGCCGGGGCTTATATGGAGATACTTATGATGACTTGCCACCTTGATAGCAGGCAGACAATTCAATTGGGCTTTACTTTGTCTTTCGGTTTTTATGGCCAATTCCCATGGCCCATACAATGGTTTATAATTCTGCAATAAAAAGCCCTGCGGTTGCTGGCCGTTCTTTTCGTTGTTTTTGTTGTTATTATTGGCTTTGTGGCTGTGGCTGTGGCTGTGGCTTTATTGCTTTATTCATATAATTTTATTTGCATTTGCAACGTTTTGATAATAACGAAATTGTGTTTATTTTGAAAAAATCCTTTTCATGTTTATGAGCTGCTATTTGTTTGCCTACGTTTGCCATATTTTTTTACCCGTTTTTTTTTCTTCCCTTTCGTTGTTATCAATTTTATTGTAATAGCGCTTCCTTTTTGTCCACACACACACACACACACACAGAGAGGGTGTATATCTCTCTCGAACCCTTTCCCCAATTGTATTTATGCATGTGATATACATATTTATGTAAATATGTACAAATTTGTGAAAATTACGTTGCCCTCCGCTGACAACAGTTTAAGTCGCTTATTTTCGGCTATTTTTTTTTTTTTTTGAACAAAAATGTTTGCAAATTTTACACGCTCTGTTGCTTAAATTAAATGACTGTAACTAAACGGAATAATTAGGTAGTATGTCATGTAAATAAAGTCGTGATTAAATCATTAACAAAAGTCAACAATCACTTGCACTTGCTAGCTAAATGTTGTATTTTAATAAATGTTAATGTTAAATCGGTTCACCTATATTATTATTTTTCAATTTAAATTGCTTTTCTATGCTTTTTGTGTTATTTTTAAAATAATTATATTTAAAATTTCACGATGGCTAACTTCAGGCCGAGAGCACTCGACTGAAGTATTTTTACTTGTTTAATTGCGGCTTTGTGTTTAATAGCTGTAATAATTATGACGCGCTGTTAACTTTCAGGTACTTTCCGGGCACAAAGTTGAGCTTTGCTTAAAAGAAACTATATACATATATATTCAAAAATTGACTAGTTAGTCTGGGTTATGCATTTGATGTACAGCATCGACACTTGCGTGCCGCAGTTTTAAAGCAGCCGACAATTTGCTTAACTAAGGTAAAGGCAAAGTGTTGGCTTGATTATATAAATGCATGGCCCAGCGACATCAACTATGGCCAAGCAGCTGTGCGAATACTCTTTAAAATTGCACAAGTGTAGCATTTTAGTTTTATGGCAAATAAAGCAACGTACCCGGCTGGCTGGCCAGCATCGAGCAGCTGGCGGAACAGTAAACGCACAAATTTTAATGCGTATTTGGGCAAGTTTTATGATAAAGTAAATGACTTGCTGGAACAAAAGGCGAGCGGCATGAGGTACAATTAAGAGACGGGTGGGGGGGGCTTGCTCTTAAGGGGCGGCTCAATGCGAACTGTAACAGCAACAGCAAAAGCAACAGCAATAACAATGCCGGCAAAGGCTGTAAATGCCACCTACACCAACACCAACACACTCTCCAGCACACACACACACAAGTATTTTTTGATAGGTACTTGCATGTTGGCAACGGCCAGGCCAGCTTTCTGTTGTTGCCTCTGTCTCAAGATGGCTGAGATTTTGATGATGTGACTACAATAGACGGCGGCATAATGAATCATAATTTAACTGTTGACATGAGCAAGCAACCGAGAGGAAAGATGTGGGCTGCGGCGGGGGAGCGACTTTCTGAGTTGTTCGACCGAAGCCTAATGACAAAGACGAAAATATCAACGAATAATGCTATTCACAGCTGCGACAATTCGTTTGTTAATACGCCAAAAGTGTTCCACGCGAAACATTTTGGCTAAAATATGTTTTTGTTTTACGAAATTTCGAAAGTCATAAACTAACAAAGGGCTTCTAACTTTTGAGGCCAAGCTGCCAACTGAGCAGAGCAATTGCTGCTCGGCGTGCCTATATACCCGCTATAGTCGGCGGCAAAGTGGGGTATAATTAATAAATATTAAATAAGTTTGCCAGCGGTAAAAATTGAACCGTAAGAAATGAGCAAACGCCGCATTGCCTATAGATTAATCATTAATCAGTGCTATGCCACCGCACACTTACCCAACACACACACACACACACACACAAGCACACACACACGAGAGAGACACCCACAGCAAGAGGGCTCGCACAACGCACGACGCACGACGCGCGCAGCTGCCAGTGCAAAAATGATTTATGCGCAAAAGTATGCTACATAAATTTCCATATGCGGCGTTGCGGGAATCCGACTGTAAAAAAGGGTCTTATTAAATGCGTCAACGTGGCCAACGCGAAGCCGCTTTACTTCTAACACCAACTGCACACACAAACACGCACACACTCACACATAAGCATATGTAAGAGATTCAAGTACCTTAGCCATGACTTATGCATTGCATATTTGCTTGCAGCGCGGACGAGGGCTTTGACGGCACCTATGCCACCAATGTGGTTGTGCGGAACAATGGCAGCTGCCTTTACGTGCCGCCCGGCATCTTCAAGTCCACGTGCAAAATCGACATTACCTGGTTCCCCTTCGACGATCAGCGCTGTGAGATGAAGTTCGGCTCCTGGACCTACGACGGTTTTCAGGTGAGTGCACCACAGCCCCGTACCACTGATTACCACACACACACACACACACGCACACGCACACCCATGCATCATATGTAGATGCCTGCAACTGGCAGCACATAATAAATATGCTGTCAACTTTTGCATAAGACCTGCTACTTGCTCTTTAGATTTATCACAATTTAATTACTCAGCTGTCGCAGCTTTAGAAGTGCAACAATTAATATAAATCGAATTCATAAGTCAAAACAAGGCAAATTTCGACTTTGCAAAACTAATTGATTTGATGATGTACAAAAATGGTTGCTATATCGAGTCTATAAGCCGGCGCAGCACTGTAAATTGAAAGCAATAGGAGTATATATGGCCAAAAATATATATATATATACATATGTCGGAGAATGGTCTTCATTTTTGGGATCATCCGAGACTACCTTGTGAACCGAGCGCTTCCTTGGGCGTGACATCGTGTTGCATCAACGAGATTTTTTTCAAGACCAATTTCACAATGCCGACATTCCACTTCACGTGTATACCACACACATACAGTGACACTCGCCTTCCAGGTGCAAGCACTATATTTCTCTCTCTCTCTCTCTAACTCACTGGCACGCCTAGGCTGCGCTGGACAGAGAACTCTGCCAGGCTAGCAATAATGGAAAGCACAAAGCAATGCTGAAAAGATCAGTATAGAATGGAAGAAATAGAAAATAGAAAACAAGCAACGCATTCTTGTGAAATTCACACAACCTTCAGACTTTCATTCGTAATACTCAAAATCAAACGCCGCGACATATATATATCATTATATATAACTGAAAGAACTATACTTATATACTTCTTAGGTCCGGATTTGCCTTAAACAATTAAAGCCTACATATAAATTCATGACAGTAAATAATAGTTTCAATATTGTTCAGTAAATACTATTCACATTTACTTAATATTTCATTTTATACATAATTTTGAATGAGAATCTGAATGTTTGCAAATCTAACTGAAAGCTTTTGTTTGAATTGAAAATATTCAATAGAAAAAACTACTTATTGCTGGAATTTCTGTTCATTGGCTTGGATGTTAAGTATTTGCCATTTTTATTGATTAAGCGGCGAATTAATTTAAATAAGTCGCCATCGATGCTAGCGTCAAGATGTCGGCTCAGAAATTAATTACAGCCGCTTGATTTATTTTGCTATTTACTTTCGATAAGAGCGCTCATTAATTATGTGCTGCTTCCCATTGCTCATTATACGATTTACCAGATATATAACCACATATATATATATATATATATATATGTGTGTGTGTAGGCTAACACAAAGATATACAGACACACATGTCCTGCGATATATGAAGAAGATAACTCTAAATCTAGTTGAATTTATGACAAATTGCATTTCCTGCTCTGTGGCTTATTTTCAATAGCAACACTTGTCAGATATCAGATACGATGAGTCCGCAAATTTATAAAATAAGTGCTGTTGTTAGCGTATACATTAATAAACTGACCAAGGATGGCAGTGTGAAATGTGTAACTCCCAATTGAGGCTTCATGAACCAAATATGAATGTATCTGAAAGGCATTCTTATTATATATTTAACAAAAGTATTTCGCAGAATTCTTTAACAAACGAAAGTAAGTAAAGTAAAAGTAGAAACAGAGAATTAAATAAAATTAAACCAGAAAAAAACCTGGCAGTAAAATCCGAAACTATTTAAGCAACTAATTAAATGGCTTAGCTGGTTTTTTGCTTCATTTAATTATAGCTGAACAAATGTAATTTGGATTGGTGTCAATTTTTTAACACTTGGTTAAACTAATGGCAATCTTAATTTATGTAAATTACGCAATATTATACGAGAATTCGGTTCGATTGGCTAATGATGGGAATGTCAAGTGGAAACTTTGTTGACAAATTAACAAACATTTATTTAAACAGTTCAATGAACAATTCGAATTACGCCCCAAATGTGCATATGATGCAAGCACACATATCCTGTAGCATACTTATAGATAGATTATGGCTACAGTTCCGCTCAAAGTGTAACCACAAGACAGTGACTCGTAAACTGTTGCACATACATATGTATATAATTTCTCGATATGCAAGGGCTTTATCAGGCTCTTAGGCTGATTGAGTTATGGATTTCTAGTTACAACTAGGTCGACAATTAAATTGAAATTTAAATACTATCTATTAATTACATTAAATATGGAATATTACTTGAAAATGGAGTATATGTATTACCTACACTAGCCCAGCGCGTGTTCGTTGGTAATAGATGGTCATACAAAAAAAGTAAATAATTCTCTTCGATAATTGATGATGCAATTGTGTAAATGTTGTTGGGCACTGATTAAACAATTACATTTTATCAGTTTGGGTGCGATTCGGGATTAAATTTGATCGAATTGGCAGCTGCCCTGAATGTAACGCCAGCAATGCTAGTTTGTTATGTGCCAATAATTACATTTAATGGCTGCAATAATTAAACCCGACACTAACCAACAAAGCACAAACATCCGCACAATTGTATATGTATATGCGACACACAGCTACAGGAACAAAGATGACCAGGCCATTCGCCACATACTCGCAAATGTAATAATGTACTACGTGTCCATGTAAGGTCTCCGGGCAGCTCCTTCTGTTCTGTTACACACACTCGCTCATAGGCAAACAATATGAGTGTGTGTTGGTGTGTGTGTGTGTGGTGTGTGTGTGTGGTCTAGATCTGGATACACGCATATCTCATTCAATGCGCTCATCGCGCATAATTTGTAATACCGGATATCCGGCATTGCAATCCATGAATATTGAATGCGACAGCGCATTCCGAAACCGACCATTTGACCCTGCCGCCTCGTCTGGAAACTTGAAATATGCATTAATTTCCGCAACATCTAATGGTAATGAATACAATAATTTCAATGCGAAAATGTTCGGGCCCGTAAGCTTGAGAACTGAAACCGGAATGCAGCCAAGCAGAGCGAACCTCAGTTAATACTCTGATCATATACATTTCTTCATATTTGAATAAGTCAATTAGTTAATTGGCTTTCGTATACTAGCCGAAAGTGTTGCCAAAATTGCCAATTGATTGATTAATGTTGGCAAACAGAACTACATTGCAGCATTGCTATGAATAATGATTTACGGTTTTGTTTCTAGGATTTGTAAGCAAACCAAGAATTATAGTTACAATAAAATCAACTGTGATTCATTTATTTCGTGAGTTCAAGTCGTGAGTGCTTGACTAGCGGATACCCTGTGCGCAGCTGCCAGTCCAGCTTAAATGCTGCTTCATTCATCTATTACACACTTTGCTAAATTGATCATTTAATTATTGTCCGATCGTTAAAACATTTTCGGAGATAGAAATAGATAGATACGGAGAGAAAAAACTATAATGGATCTTGGTATGCTTAGTACAACGAAGTATATATATCTTTATCAAATCGTCTTTTATAGAGAGAGAGCGAGAGAGAAAGAAAAAGGGGGGAAAGAGAGAGACATTTATATTATTTATAATCTTCAAAAATATTTGCAAAGATTACAGGGTATATTTATGTATAATAACGTGTTTATTTTTAAATGCATATATTTTACTTGCAATAATCAGTTAAATGTTAGGGCTAGTGAAAAGTCTAAGCATACAAACATTGCATTCGAATGCACAGCTTATAATAAGCTCACACAGCACACACACACACACACACACACACACATACAGCCACGCCCAAATGCGCGGCACAATCTAAATTGAAATAATTTGTTTAGATAAGTTCACACATTTGTTTAGTTAGCACAGCGAAGATATCTGAAAATTAATAATCAATTTACTTAAAAGCTGCAACAAAAGGTAAAAGTTCTCCAATGGGATCAGCTCAACAAGCAGATACCCTTTATGCAAGAGATATTTATAGAATAATTGATTATTTATTTAAATAATAAATGTGCATTCCTATTAAATATTTGTGTGCAGGGTATAAAACAGCAACATGAAGTTTTTAAGTAGTAGCGAAAAGTCTAGTTTAAGCCACACACACGCGCAAAACTAGGCAAAGAACTCATACGCCAATCCACACACACACACACAGACAAGTGCATATGTTTGTGCATGTGTGCACTATTTATATGCAAATATGCATGTGTATGGGTGTGTACTCTAATCAGCAAAATTTCATTGGCAGAAAAACTGGCAGCCAACTTGGCATGGCATGCCAAACTCAAGACACACACACACACACACAAGACACACACATGCCAGTGCACACACGCACACACACACACAGAGTCGTCACACACCATCGCACAGTGCATTAATTTGCATGGTAAGACGCGGACATGGGAAGGCCAACGAGCCAAAAGTTTGCTGCCAACTCAAAATCAGCGACTGAAAGATGTGAACGCAGAGGGGGAGTAGACGAGAGAGAGGGAGAGAGAGAAACAGGAAGGAAGAGTGGCGCTTTGGGTAAAGGCTGCCGTTGGGGAGCATTTTCTCATAACCGTCTACGCAACATTGTTGCCACCATTCTCTTAGCCTGGCAAATTTTTTGGCACACAAAAGTTGACACGTAAAATATTAAGAAGAAAAAAAAAAGGTTAGTTTGCAACGCTTTTCAAAAGTCCGCGCACAGCCTCAGCTATGCGGTTCACACACTCGCACACACTCGCACACACTCGCACACACACGCACACACACATAGAAAACTGCATGCCTTCTGCGCCTCGTGTTTTAAACATGCCAAACTGCTGGGCTTCTTGGGGGGCCAGGATGCGTTCCGCTTCTTTGGCGCAGCGACGAAAAACAAGACGAAGACGGCAACAACAGCAGATTTGGCACTAACATGAGCTCTAAGCAGTCGTTAATATCTGCCAACAAGGACAACCCACACTCACATGTCCAGCTTCAAGCTAAAAACTTTTTCGCTCCATTTTTGTTCTTCCCCAGTTTAATGTTGGCACTTTATAGAGCTTATGCTTCGTCTTTGCTCTAGCTATCATTACAGAGACAATAAACTGAAAACAATTGAAATTTTCAATTATTTGTTATCTTAATGCAATTTGCATATGACCCACAAGCATTTCCGCTCTTGCAGCAATTCAATATAAATATAAATATATTCTCTATCTTAAACTTTTTATTTTCGCCACACCAACTAAAATCAAAATGAATCAAGATGCCTGCCCACTGATACCGAGAACCGAAAATAAATCGTATGATATACATATAAATCATTTCAAAATATATAAATTCAAAGCTGTACGCAATTGTCAAGATATTGACTTAAGATCTTAAGAAACGCTTATATTGATTTTTTTCGATAAGCAGCTTTGCAAATGGAACGAAAATAACATCGATGTGTTAGCTCTCACATGTTGAAAGTTTAAGTGTTTTACGCATTTTCTTTTCTATTAATTTCCTTTCTATAAACGAAACAATAAACGCGCAGGTTAATCAAAAATAAATATGTGCCAGTGAGGAGCTACTCAGGCTGTCAGATAGAGTCAGGGTCGGGGGCAGGGGCAAAGTGCAGGTCGGGGCACAGCCGGCCAGCCCAGCTCTGATGGCTGTGCCCGGCCTCGGCCTGTCAGGAATTTTAATATCAACGTAAATATTACATTTATCAACTGGCAAAAGGGCGCCACGTCACAAACTAGCTGAGCTGGGTGGCAGACATGGCAATGTCATGGCCAGCTGCGGCTGGGGCGGCACAACACCTGACGTATTCTCAATTGAAGTAGCGTCAGCTTAACTGGCGACATGCGACAGGGCCATGCTTAAATCAATATGCATAACAGCCGGGCCAAAAAAAAAAAAAAAAAAAAAGAAGCAAAATAGAAGAAGAAGTTCATAATCAGTTGGCAGCGCGCGCGGCCCGTCAATAGGCCGCCATTTCAATTTATCGCGCCTTAAATCAAGCAGTGACAGCGTCAAAGTTTATTCAATAAATCCTTTGGCCAAAGCTTTTAATTGCTTTCGAAAATGCCAGCCGTCCGCTAACTCGCCATCCCCCCGCAACCCCCCAACAACCCGACCCCCTACAGCTTAACATCAATCTCAGCCAGGAGCAGCAGCCGCCGCCGCAGCCGCATCGACTTCGTGCCCGCTGGCTGCATGTGTTGCCTGCCACGTTTTTAACTAATTGCAATAAAATTTCTGGCATCGCCCCCAGCTCACTGCGCGTTAATGTCAAAACTGTCAGACAGTTCGTCAGCAGCGGCGGCAGAGACAAAGGCAACTGGCGCCATTTCATATAAGCCCAGCTCAGCTCAGCCCATCCCCTGCCAAGCCGTTGCCACCCCCCCCAGCCTATCCCTCTCCCACACTCTGCCTGGCCAATGTGTGTGCCATCTTCTAACTCAACTCGACTCGGCCCATCAGCGTTTGCCCGCATCTGCAGCAGCTGCTTTTTACACCCTTTAATTGAAGCCATGAAATGGGTCGGATCGAGCTCTGCTACGGCAATTAAATGCCAGTGGAAAGATTCTTTCATTCTTTAAATAAAGCATGTACAGATACATGTAGATAAATATGTAAGATACATTTACAAATATAAGTGCATGTATCTGTATTTTTAGCATTTGTATATGATTATATGACATTTTATGTCCTAAAAAGAAAGTAAGTGCATACATCAATTTAAGTCCAAAGAAATATTAAAAATGCCAAATTTTGTATGTACTTAATCTCCTGTTTAGCACACGAATAAATAATTAATTTTCTTTTGTAGCATCATGCCCCTGTTAGGCCTTCATCTGCATATGTATATACTATAAATCTCTCTTTATGTCTCATTTATGCTCGTTTCTGTCCGTCATCTTTGTGTCCATTGCATCTGAATTGGATAAAAAACAGCACAAATTGTATTTAATATTCCTATTATTATTATTTGATTTCTTCTGCAACACATGCTCACAGGGTATTTTCGCGACGAGTCACTCACGACTCGCCAATTTCTAATCTTGTTTTTTTTTTTTCTTTCTGCAATGTCAAAAGCGTATTTGTGCAAATGGCTCAATGACGCTGAGTGCCAAATCTGTAAAAGTGAAATGCAAAAATGACTCCAGCATCATCAAACTCATCCTGACACTCATCTTCGTCCTCATCCACATTCACATCGTCATCAGCACAATGACGTTGCCAGTTCAGAGCCCACAGAGCTGCCCACTTATGCTTATCGAAATGAATGCTGCCTTTGACTCTGACTCTGACTCTGACTCTGACTGTGACTCTGACTGTGACTGCGACTGCGACTGCGACTCTGATTTGGATTCCGATTCGAATGCTGACTGTGCCTGAGTATGACTCTGATTTTGAACGAGAATGTGACTGGAACTGGGCGCCATTAGCCTGGATTAGTTTATTTGTGTGAGATTGTTTTGATGATGTTAAGTGTTATGTCGCGTCATGGACGTCAAATGGCGCAATGGGCCCGACAGCTAGTTATGCATTATAAATGATTCTTTTATTTAACTTAACATTATGAGATACATTCTTTAACTGAAGCTAAATGCTTGCTAACTAGCCGGGGCTAGTTTAAGAAACTGCCGAATAGCAAGTCTTACTTTTGAATTACAATGGAATACAGAACATATTTTATTGGCTAACCCGCACCGCACAGCGCACAACTATATTTATAAGCTTGAGCTGGACGTGAAGGCGGGGATTATTTGGACTCAAACTGCCAGCGCTAATACGTAGTGCCTTAAAAGGTTTATAAGTTATGCCGGGCCAGCGTGACCCAAAAGGGTCAACATCTCACTGCCGCTGCCGCATGACGCTGTGGGGAATAGTCAACAGAGTGCGGCTCGTAAAGTACGCACAAATAGCAAATAGCTAAGGCATAAGGAGGACGCTGCTCTGCTCCGAACGTGCTTGACTCTCATAATAGATGGTCAACACGTTGTAGTCGTTTGCTGTTGTTCAGCTCTCAGGAGCATTTTTGCCAGTAAACGGACCGCAGGGCCAACAGCCACTTACCAACTCGAATGGCTGGCCATGCTGCTTCGCCTTAATTTACGCCTCGCCATGTGGCACGCACAATTAAAGGTGCCGACTGCATTCGATGCCAAGTATATGGTTCTGCTTGGTCAGCTACAAAATTCTGGCTTTTAGCTCGCCTGCAACTCAAATGCAACTAACTAACTCTTAACTAGCCTAGCAAACAAAATGTTCGCTGGTTCGATTCACTGTTCGAACCAGTGTCTCGTCCTTAGGTGCGGATCATATGCCAGGCTTTTGTTCGAGCCTTAATTCAATTCAATTTCTTTCATTTACGGTCCAGTTTAATTTGGCCATTTTTTAGCCAATTAAGCCGATTTGGGATGCGGTTGATGGTAACTACAAAAAAGTCACAAACCCGTTTAGCAGCCTTCATTGACAACTGAGGCAAACGGGATCTCTGTAAATGAAATTGAAAATGAGCCAAAAACGAAAAAGAGTCTGACAACGCCCTTAAAATTGACAGCTGAATATTGAATGGCGCAACATGCCAGCTAACACCATATCAGATTGAGCTATTAAACGAAAGGTCAGCTGCATTTCAGATTTACTAATTCATTATTTAACAGGGATACGTTCAAGAAAAATCATTCTGTCCGGATTAGAGGCCAATCAACACTTAGCAAGCGAGAACATTGAGTGAAGTCATCATCTATTATTCAGCAGCTCACGCTAAAATAACATTTTCAAAAGGTAGCCAACAGCTCAGCCACTCTACAGATGCGCCCCCCCAATTGGGTATATATAGCTAATGGCTTATAGACACACATCCGATTAGCTGGCGCTGCAAAAGGCAATAGAATACAATCGATTTGCAAATAAGTTGAGGCAAATAGTAAGAATATTTTATTAGACATTTGCCAAACTCAATTAACCACTTTTAATGACAATAATGCACTATGCACTCTTATACACTAAAAAAAGTTAAACCTCTTTGAATATCTATCGATTTCTTTTGACACTTTCGATAATTAGGTGTCCCTAAAATTTAGTTGACATATCACCAAAAAAAAATTATATATATTATATATATATAAAAATCTAAGAAATAGAAAGGAAGATTTTTATTGCCTGGCACACATTATCAAAAACTATCGATAGTATTGACTATCGTTCTAACGATAATAGAATTTCTTTTATTTCGTGCGTCAGCCTAAATATTTGTTGTCGGAGCTTACTTTCCTTTGCTGGTTCGACTTTAACTATGTGTCTATAAGTGAAAGATAGCTAATTAAATATTTTGTTCGACTTGAGCCGTGCTAAATCCGAGTGCAATTGCAAAATTGATGCAGTATATTGGACTTTTTGGCAGAGGTTTCGGGCAAACAGAGAGAACACGTGGGCAAAACTCAAGCTAATGCTAAGCCGAATAAATAAACCAACAAATGAAAGACCTGACTCTGCTTTACGGCTAGTTAACTGGCCAAAACAATTCCGACTCTGGCAATTACAAGGCACAACTTTTGCAAGCCCGCATTTGCGAACTAATTCAAACAAACACAGACACACATGCACACTGATACACACACGACCCTACAGTTGTATGCAATCATGCACACACACACACACACACGGACACACATACACAGGGCAAAGTCATTCCATTACACATACGCCGGTTGCGCCGTCGTCGTTGCGAACAAAGCGCACGACCACGCCTCCATCCAGCGCCCATCGGAGCTCAGTTGGTGGCTAATTAGCAGGCGGCAGCCCGAAGATGGCTGCGCATAATTGCATGTTGCATTAAATTAAAAGGCTCTGACGTAGGCGGCTCACACACACACGCACACACACACACACACACACACACACACACACACACACACACACACACACACCGACGCACACACAAAGTTGAAAACAACAGTAACAGAAACCAAATTGAAAATTATGAAAAGTGCAGAATAATACCACAATGTTGGCGGAATGGGAAGTGGGGAAGTCTGTGACGGCACACATTGTGCGTTCAGTTATATTCTTGTTTTTTTTCGCAACAGTTAAAAATTGTGAATGCACAAATGCTTAAATCAGCCTCGAGATTATCTGGGTTAGTAGAATTCGCGCGCATTTCCTGCTCATTTCAACCGCATTTTAATGTGACAGAGAAAATTATAATAACACAAGCAAGGGAAGAAAAAATGCCGTAAAGCAAAAAGTGAAAACTTCCAAGACCCACTGTGTGTGAGAGGGACCTACCGAGAGGGAGAGAGAAGGAGAGAAAGCGAGAGCGAGAGCGAGAGAAAGCCAGCACACAGGCTCAACAAATTGCGAGCAACGAGTATTTTTATAATTTACACTGACTTTTCCCAGCACCAGATTCAGCATCATCATCAGCACCAAAAACGGAACAGCGGTAGATGGAGGAGTTTTTGGGGTGGGGCGAGGAACGATGCAGAGCGGCAAACAGAGGGACTGCTGCTATTGTCTTTTTTCCGCAAAGCTCCGCAAATTCCATCGGCAACGGCAGCTAAAACCAAGGCAACTGCTCTATGTAAATGGGTATGCACTATATGGAAAGGGGTGGCAAGTAATCAGGCGAAACCAGCAAACTTTTACTTATAGTTAAATGCTGCAGCTGCACTGAAATACTGACAAAAAGCGTCAGACGGACAGACGGACGTCGGGCGTGCGACGGGCGTTGGACAACGGCCGCTGACAGGAAATGGAGGCTGCTGCCTTCTGCATGCTGCCTGCTGCCTGCTGCCTGCTGGCATCATCCTAGCCAAAACCCACAGCCCAACTATCATCTCTAGCCCCATAGCAGGATTCTGTTTGGACTGCGCGGTGCTGTGTGGCGCCAACAAAACAGTCATTAAGCCGTTGGCGGCCAGTCAGCGGGCGCATAGTCAGAGGCAATCCAAGCGCAAGGCATTAACATATACACACACACACACTGAAAAGCGGGCGACGATAAACAAAAAATCCGATTAATGCGGAGCAAATCGATTTAAAACCAAGCGCACAGAGGCTTACATAATACTGAAATCCGTGTTCAAAGCATTCAAGCCAAAAAGATACGGATAATACAATCGGGAGTTTTAAATTTTCGATAACAATGTATATCGATCATTTCGACTGTCGATTGTTGCCTAGCGAAAGTTTTCGATTGCATGCATGTTAAGGGTATTAGGAGAGCTTGTCTTTAATATGGTAAGCCGATTTGCAGATATATTAGGGAAAAGGTTAAACTTTAATGAAAAATCTCAAAATTTGCCATGCAATAATGCATTTTTCGATTCATTTATGGCAAGGGCCTGCAAGGGCAATAAAGTTACTCTGAAATAATGTGAACAATCAATTGGCACTTGAAAATGAAATACGAATTAAATCTGTTTATTTTTATGAGATTATGTTGTGACAAAAATGTCACAAACCAAAAAGATACGGGCAATACAATCGAGAGTTTACAATTATCGATAACAGTGTATATCGATAATTTCGACTGTCGATTGTTGCCACCAGCAAAACTAGCGATAGTTGTCGATTACACGCATGTTAAGGATATTAGGAAAGCTTGCCTTTAATATGGTAAGCCGATTTGTAGATATGTAAGGAAAAAAGTTAAGCTTTATTGAAAAATATCAACATTTGCCATGCAATGCATTTTTCGATCATTTATGGCAACAATCAATTGTGACTTGAAAATAAAATACGAATTAAATCGGTTTATTTTTATGAAATTATGTTGTGACAAAAATGATATAATTTCTATATTTGTATTCATAACGTGATTGCACGCAAAGTGTTGATTGGTTGACTATTGTGAAACTAAGTTAACCAATTAAATATGCGCCTGGTAAAACAAGTTAAGTCGACGTTTTGTTTGCACACCAATAAATGGCACATGCAAACAAAATGTGCAAATAAAATGCTATTCGATAAAATTGGAATTGCGAGTTGCTGATGCATTCACTCGTATCAATACAAAAATGTTTTAAAACAATGCCAGCTGGCAGCGCGGGAGAGAGCTTTGCTCGTTTGCTGGGCGGAAAGAGGAGCTACCAAATGGCAACCAAAATGTTGATATGCCAAATGTGTCATAAACAACTTTGTGTGCACATTTTCTAGGCACCCACACACACACACACACATACACACACACCCACACACACACATGCATTTCCACACATTCTCAGCTAGTTGATGCAATTACATTTTTTCTTTTGCGTCTGCTCTGCATCGTATTTCTGGCCAAGACCATCTTGAACTCAGACAAACAGACGTTTAACTGCACAACGACAACGTCTGCAGTTTGTAAGAGTATCAGAAAGCATTACAATCGAACATCAATTGAATATTTTGATGATGATTTAATGCTCTAGCTGACACATTTGCAAATTGAAGTGCTTCCAGTTATACGATAGACTATATTAAATGGCCCATTCAAAGGCTCATAGTTTTATCGCAGCTGTATGATATAGAAATTCAATCCATCTAGTTTCATTTTTAAGAACAGGCCTTCACTTTGCAATACTAAACGATTATTTGCAAAAGCCTCATTTGGAATGTCGATGGCTCGACTTGCGGTTTGAACCAGCCACCTGCTCTTAAATTCGATTTCAAACTAAAAGCATATTAATAAAACAGATTTGGTTTTAGCTTGATTCGTTGCGTTGAATACCTTAAACTTCCGGGCTCCAACTGTTTTGCAGCCTCTTCTTTTATGAAATGGAAAATTCTTGTGTAGCCTTATCCCTGTATCAGTTGGTGACAACTTTAATAGCCATTGCTAAGGCAGCACATCAAAAAAAACAAAACAAAAAAAAACCATTCCCCTCACTTAAACGAGAAAAGTCCGAGACTGAGCCTGAGTTTTGGACACGGTCACTCTTGGCTTCACACCCAACCTCTAAAGAGCTTTGAGTGCGAGTAGTTATAATTTTTAGCATTCTTTTGCCTACAACGTTTTGCTGTCACTTTTTCTTGTGCTTGTGCTTGTGCTTGTGCTTCTGCTTGTGCTTGTGCTGCTGTTCTCATTCAAGCGCACTTGAACAAATAAGCACTCTTGGCCATACTCACTTAGCCACTTATTTACAGCTGTTGCCATTGTTGTTAGCATTGTTGATGTCGCTGTTGTAGTCGCAACTGTCACGCCCACTGCTTTCAGCCATGCACGAGTATTATGTGCTCTATTAGTGTAACATAATGCGGCGACAATGGCTGTGGACGTCATTTTGGTTAAGTACCGTCGCCAGCTCAGCCAGATGGCTCCTCGACTACACATGAACGAATCAAATTCATACACAAACATATACATGCATCATCTATTCGAACAATTAATACCGTACACTACATTTCTCATTGATTGCACCTTGATGGGCCAAAGATATTACTGCTAAGTAACAGACAATAGGTACACTGATTGATCGATGGGTTGGGCTGAGTTACATTCTTTTTAGCTAGCTTATGTTAGTTAACTTGAGGTTATGTTGGGTTATGTTAGGTTAAATTGGACAGAATTGATGCCTCTCATAGATTAATAAATATTAAAGTTAAAGCAGCAAATTTTCACATACATTACCGATCAGATCAGTTCAGGCTCGGTTCCTCAATATATATAAAATAAATACATATATGCAAATATATTATATGAAGAACTTATATTATCAGCTTAAGCAACAAAAATACGCACGAAGTAAGCAGATTTCGGAATTGATTGCTTGGTTGTTTTTCGCTGCTTGACGCGTTAAAATTCGCAACGAGTTTAAGCTTTGCACGATTGCAAAGGCGTTGATCGAAACGGAAGATGATTGAAACTATGCACTCGACCTGCTTTTCTTGGTCTTTTTGATAGCAGAATAAGAATTATTATTTGCTGTCAATAATAACATCTCTTTAAGGGCCAATTCGCAACGTTTCTGAAGTGCTGAATAGCCAAGAAATGTGACGAGCAACTTTTTGACCAATTTAAGTTACCCAATTACGAGCAGAAAGAAGAAAAGTGTATGCAAATATCAAACAAACCAAAAGAAATAACAACAACAAACGGCTGCAACAACATCTGCGTAAACAAACCTTGTTGAATAAACAGTGCATAGCTGAAGAAACACAATTTTGGACATAACACTGCATTCGAGCACTTGGGCGGCCAGCGCAATGAAATGGAATAATTATAATAACAGACAATTACCGAATGTCGTATACCCTTTATTTATGGACACGGACCGCAACTACAAGTGCACTAAGGGAGGCAATTTTTAAGAAATTTCTACATTGCCTAGTTGGGCTCAGCTGAGAGGAGATTTTTGGGGAACCGCTGCGGAAAGAACAGTTGGGCACGGCAGGGTGCAGGGCCAAGTGTACGAGTAAACAGTGTACAGTGTACAGTGTACAGTGTACAGTGTACAGTGAAACTGTTGTCAAGTGCGTGCTTGCCAGCCAGTGTGTATTTTATTTCGGGCTTGCCTGACAACCGAAGCATGCGACACAAGATAAATATGCGACAAGTTGGTGCCCCAGCCCCAGCGACCTTCAATGTTTGTCCATCTACGGCATCCAGCTGAAACCCACGGCTGTCCAGTGCAGCAATAAGTGTCGTCAAAAATATGTACTTACCCGTAGTTGGCCCACAACTTTGATAAGTACTGGCCGTACTCGTTGTTGCTCTGCTCTGCTCTGCTCTGCTCTGCTGTTTGGTTGGCTCTTGCCTGCTTTTGGAATTTCAAATGCATTTTGTGGCCCCGGGCCAAGGCGTATGCCACAAAAGTCTTTTGGCCAAATTTAATTGTTCCAAATGCTACAAATTTCCAGGGACAGCTGCGACCAATTTTTCTCCTTTTCGGCCCGCCCTACTGCCATACTGCAATACCAATCTAAGACTTCTTTCAACTCTTATTTACATAAATTAATTATTTTTGCCGCTGACGGCAGTTTCCGCCAGGGACGAGGTGCTTTCGAAAGTGTCCTTGCAACAAGCAGCCCATTTACACTGGTTCCATGGTTCCCGTACCGGAACCGGAACCGGAACCAATTGCAATTAACACTGTAAGTGCGCCTACTGCCACTATTATTGTACATTTTAATGTCAGCAATTGCGTTCATAAAGAAACCCCAACATCAATATCTAATTACGGTCATAACTTTTAATTAGTCTTGTTGCGCAACTTGGTTATACGGATCAGAACGTCTGTAATACGCTCTCTGTTAAGGCTAGCACATTGTTATTGCGACTGTTATTCCTATATATACATAACCCACTCATTTTAGGGCTGATGGCTAATCTAACAGTGTACTTTTACAGTCGATTTACTGCTATTCTGACTGCTGCAGTTATTTTTGATGTACGTAATGTGTATCTTTTAATATTATTGCTATTAATGATGTTTCCACTGTTAGCTGTACTGTCACTGTTAACTTGCTGTTAACCCTAGCAACTGTTACTTTCTCCTACTAGCATTTACCTTGCTGCCACTGCTACTGAAACTGTTACACAAACTGTAACTGTTAACGCAACAACAGCTGCTCTTAATAACATTTATGTTTGAACTCTTTTACTAAATAAACTGCTACTGCTGCGATTCATACTGCAGCATAGCATAGTCGTATTCATTTATTCATTCCTTCCACGGTTGTTACTGTTATTTGTCGTAGCTCGCTCAACTAGAGATAGTGTAAATGCTATTTAAAGCCACGCCCACTGGCTTACTGCCCTACTGCTGCTGCCATTCAAGTGCTACTGCAAGCAGTGTAAACATCAAGTGCTGCTTCATTCGACTTTGCTTCTGGGCCCAAGCAATTGCAATTAATTCAATGTCAGTTCAACTGTGGCTGAGACAAAGGCTAAACTGGGGCGCAGAGCTACAGCTGTAGACGGATAGATATGCGTGGATGCGAAAGCCAGCGGATGGGGGCATACCCCAGCGGGCAGATGGCAAGTAGTTTGCCGAGGCAGCGTCATTCGAAATCGCTAAAACTTTTTGACAATGGCCCTGGCTGCGACGCAGTCGTAAGTGCTTATCTGTGCAGCAGAAAGTCGGTGCCTCAATCCATTTGCCTGTGCCCCAAATGCTCAAGCCCCAACTCCGCGCCAAAGTCGATTTCGACGCCGTTGCCGTTGCCTTTCCAACGACTTATTCTGCTTGCCAGCCAAAGCCTGAGTACGATGATGAAGTCGATGACGATGATGATGACATCGATGATGATGACGATGTTGATGACGATGTTGATGATGCTCATTGCACTCCTTTAAGCACAACAGCGTAAAAATAAATCAATGCATTTCGATCAAAGCTGTAAACCCAAAAAAGGAAATCGCTTCGAAACAACTTTCCGCCTTCAGGCTCGTCTCCATAAATCCAAACTTTGGCTTAACCCTTTAATTAAACAAATTAATTTGTTTTTCATCACTGCCCGTTCTACTGAAACTATTGCAGACCATAAATAGTTTCATATATGTAGAAGTTGTGGGCTAAATTTAATCGCTATGCCAAAAATATGTCATTTAAACAATTTGGTTGGATAGATGCCATGGCTGTGGCCCAAGTTATTTATGGAGTCTGAGCTCGCCTCAAAAATGGTTTAATTTAAACTATTTTTGAAAAAAATATATATTGTTCGATCGGGTTTTGGTTTAAGGCTTTCTTAACAGGCCCCAAACAGTCGATGTAGAACTGGCCTGAAGCTTGACTTCCATGCTTCATCTATCAACTGTGTTCTGTCGAAGTTCAAAATGAATTTTACATAGCACGTTGACATCATTTGTATATTATATAATTTTTAATAATATATAATATTTATTTTATTAAGAACAAACCTTTCATTTTGTTTAATAATATCCAAAACTTAAAAAAACGTGTCTCAATCATTAAAAAAAAATTAATAAAATGCAGCGCACTTTAGACGCCGCTGGGGAGCGATTTATCTATAGATTTATCTCCCTCTTTTTTTTTTTGCAACGTAATTTCAACTAGATTCAGTTTATTTCACACACGATTATTATGATTGAGTTGCGTAGATTAGTGAATTTTCATTGTCTGCCGCAACTTGGGTGAATAGCTCCCTTGAGTCCAATAAGCCATAACAACAATATGCAGCTTTAATTAGTGTTTAAGGCTAATTATATAATATGAGAAGTTTTTTGGGGCCAAACGCTCGCAGTTGGCCATTTGGCTTTGCCATAAAATGACGTCGACGATGTCAAAGCCAAATTTAGCACCGCACAAAAACCGAAGAAAAAAAAATACTTTAAAACTGTGCACGGCTACGTTCCGGCAGCAGCTGGCTTCTAGTACCCTTTAACCATTTACCCCGTTGCCCAGGCGCTACCAACCCCACCCCCACCCCGCACTTCTTACACCTTGTTCTGGGCAAAAATACCAAAAATAAGTAAACGCAGCTTAGCAAATTGTGCGCTGCCAACGACTTGAGTTTTATTTTTATGTTGATGCAAAAACTTTACGTGCTCAAGTTTATTGAGTGGCTGCTGTGTATGAATTTTAGCTTGTGTGCGTATGTCCATGTGTGTGTGTGTGTGGTGTGTGTGTGGTGTGTGTGTGTGCCAGTTAAATGAATAAAGCGAGGGCTAAGCTAGGGTCGCCCAACAAAAGCCACTCGTCTTGGCCTAATCAGCAACTGTCTGCCTGGAGACATCGAGTTTAAATGTTCAACAATTCTATTTGAACACGCGATTCGCCTATATGTATACCCTGCAGATATTGAAGCTAGAGTTGTGCAAAGCAGCTCAAGCTTGCCTGAAGAATAGAATATGCTGCAGCTCCTTTCATTATCAAACCTACTTAAAAACAGCTGCGACAGGTTTTGCAGGCACACATACATCAAGATGGTTTTAAAAATAATAAAGAACGAGAAAGTAAGAATAAAGTCTAATACTTTTGTAGACATTTCCCTTTTGCAGATATGTGAGAATAGTGGAGCTCGAAAATGCTGATGAAAATATCTATGCAAACAAAATGTTTTGGCATATAAAATCCTACTATTCGATGTTGATAAGAGCTTGCATACATATAAGAGGCATAGTAAAACTGCCCAATTTGGGTAAGATATTCCTGTAGCTGCTATATTGTATAGCTGTCCGATCCGGCAGTTCCGACATATGTAACAGAAAGATGGGCCTATGCAAAGTTTCAAGACGATAGTTTTCAAAGTGAGAGACTAGTTCGTATAGAAACAGACAGACCGACAGAACGACAGACGAACACTCCGATATCAACTCGGCTGCTGATGCCGATAAAGAAAAAATATACCTTATGGAGTTGGAGATGTATACTTCTATATATACATACATATATATATATACATATTTTATAAAAAGACTTATAGCCAAGAGGCTGACATGACTGATTTGTAAAATGATTTTATAATATTTTACCTATTTGTAAAATGTTTCACTATCGGCCGACATTCCAAATGTTAGATATAAGAGAAGAACAAACTAATACCTAAGACAATGCGAAATCCATACACTAGTCTGAGTTTCAGAGCGGAACTCTCCCCATCTACCGAATTGAGAATACATCATTAAGACAATTCTATAACAAGCTAGGCTTTAATATATGAATTCCTTTGAGTGCTTTTGACTGCGCCATTATCAGAGCTGAGCTCGTGTCAATATATATTCAAATTTAATTAGATACATTTGAATATTGATAAAATGGCAAATGCGCAAAATGCAATGCTCATAATCAGATCGGTTACATTGAATAGGTCCGCTTGACCCGACGCTGCCAGCAATATTACTTTGCATATTCATAATGGTGGAGAGAGTCGTAATAGCGCAATATCAGATGCCAGGCAAAGTAAAAGTCTTGACTGCGGGCGCCTCAATTTTTAATGAAGCCAACGCAGCGCAGCAGCAGCGGCGGCAGCAGCAACAGTGGCAGCCACGCCCTTATGGCCATAAAATGAAATGGGGAAATTGGCGCCCAGGGGCCACGGCCAGGAGCTGCTAAAAGAAAGACCAAAATGTTGCATCACTTTTTAACGGACATTGCAAAAAGCCATTAAGCAAACTAACACCAAGTGGGCCAAAGCCGCACTCGTTCCCCATTGCAGCAGCGACTCGCAACAACAGCCAACGGCTTCATCCAAGTCCTGCTCTCGAGAAGCTATCTACGAATACGAATATATATGTATATTCAAAAGCCACGCATTCCCGTTGCCCCACGCACAATCAAAGGCTTTTCGGGCCAGCTACCAAATGACTTCTTGTTGTCCAAGTTTGTGATACCAAACTATTTCACACATTTAAGCATTCAGATAATATTTTGGGACATGCGACAAACTCGTGTCGTTTGTGTCTGACTTTGACATTTGGACACTAAGCTGAAAGCCCGAACCATGAACAGAGTCTGCTCGACTGTGTGGCTTATTTGATTAGTTTCGAATAAATTCAGCAGCTGCCAACACGATTTTAGCCTGGAATTCGTTTTACGAAAACATTCCAAGCCTAAATATGTATCAGTGTTTATTATTTAAATGTCTTTGGGTTTTCTATATTGCAAAATAAATCAATTAATTTAATTATTGTCCTATGTTCCTAATTATAAGAGCCTGGGTACAGTGCGTAAGTACATAAAAGCATAAATTGACTGCGATATTAAGTATACGTATGTGTGTAGGTCTGTGCATAATTACAAATGTAATTGTGTTGCGACTATTAAAGCAGCATTGACAAGTATTCAGAGTTTTCAAGGCAATTGCAAATTAATAATCACACACACATACACAGACAACACACGTGTTTGTCTGAAAGTCTTTCTATAGAACAAAACATAAGAGGCTTAAATACTTTTAATTAGAATTTGTCTATTTTTCGAATGTTTGCTATTTTTCGACTGCATTTTGGCAAGTTCTGAAAGCGGGAATTCAAAATACCAAAAATAAACAATTGAATGAACTTAAACACGCACACACACACACAGACACACACAACACACGCAGTTACAATTAAGTTTCTATATTTCTGTTATCAGTGTACGTGCGCATGTGTTTGTGTGTGTGTTAGAGTGTTTGCCCACAACTACATTAACACTTTTTGGCTTTGACTTGATTTGCACAAAGCAGATGAGATGCTTCTGTTTGTCTAGCGCCC
The DNA here is from genome assembly GCA_035045885.1 of Drosophila borealis. NCBI lineage: Eukaryota > Metazoa > Arthropoda > Insecta > Diptera > Drosophilidae > Drosophila > Drosophila borealis. Next base: position 3,453,077 of record JAWNOR010000405.1, on the reverse strand, counting down.
TCTTTTGTTTGGAACATTTAAATGAGAAAACTTTTATCTAGCCAACCCCCCCCCCCCTTCCACGCCTGTACACTTGCCTCTCTCTCTCTCTCTCTCTGCCCAGCTAGGCATCTATCCACACACTCGCGCTCTCTCTCTCTCTCTCTCTCTGTCTCTCTGTCTGTTACATAAATAACATCTAAGAGTGAACTTAACAGCCAAATGACGCACATTGGTCCAGGAATATCAAAAAATACTCGTATTTACCCAAAAGTCAAGTAAAGCGATGTTTTTTTTTTTATTTTTGGTTTGTTTGCTTTTCTGAACTCTGCAAGTTACACACAAGTTATGCGTGAGTTTTATATGACTTTTTATTGACAAAATGACAGCATTATGTGGCCAGCAGTCACATAATGATACTATAGTGCGAGTAAAGTACACTGCGTATTTGTGCATACCCTGTATTTAGGCAGCACACTGGAGAGGTTATGTTTGAAGTTAAGAAAAGCTGCCATGCATCCATGCATTTGTACAGCAAAGATGTCAAAATTAGTTCGTTGTAACTGATTTAGAGCTCGGAAACGGGTTTTTATTAAATTTAGAAACTTTAGAAGTTAGAAATAGTCCTGTTTATTAGAAATGACTCTAAGATTGGAAAATATTTTTTAAAAGTTGAAAATTTAGATATTTTAGATATTAGAAGTAGTGGAAGCTTTTTTAAGAAGTTGAAAATTTAGAATTAACCCTTAGATCGGCAAATATATTTTAAAAGTTTAAAAATTATGAATATCAGTAATTAAAATTGAACCTGAATTCGAGAAATATTTTTTGATAAGTTATTAATTTAGATATATTAGAAATTAGAAACAAGTTAATAATTTTGGGTATATCAGAAGTAAGAAATATGATGAATTAACTCTCGTAAGTTGGGCATATCCTTTTTTGAATTGAGTTAACAGATTTCTGCTAGAATCATTAACATAAAACAAGCTATGGTTTTCTGGTATGGAGTGCCCGACTAAAGATATGTTGGTGCTTAAAATCCGATCCCCAAAAGATTTTTAAGGCTTTAGTATCGTAATATGTGCATTGAACAAAGCACACGTAGATATTAAAATTTTATTTTCAATTCTTATAAGTGAAATATTCTTTATTGATGAACAGCCTACATACATGGTTTAGAGTTGAGATCTTCTAAGAAAGTTCTATACTATATCATATAGCTTGGATGAGAATATTCGATAAGAAAAAGATTGTGATATTGAAATGTTATTAAACTCAATTGCCAACAACTGCTGCAAGGGTATTCCTGGAACGATACGCGAAATGTTCACAATTTTTTCTTACTTTAGATGTCGTTACATACTTACATGTAAGCAAGAGCAAGTTGCTGTCATCGCCAGCACATAAAAAACTTTAAGCAACAAAATCGCATAAACTGTTGTTAAGTGAAAGTGCGATAAATCAATTTGTAATTGGGCCAAGTTTTGCCTGTTGGCCTGCTGGCCTGCTGGCCCGTTGGCCTCTGTTTGTCTATTGGTATTCCCACCCGGACAACAGACTACCGCTCGTTTTAACCCAAGTATATATGGTCAGATACATATGTGATTTCACTTTTGGGGACAGCCACTGAGCGGTTTTGTTGAGGACTTTTGGCGAGCTTTAGCAGTATTTAGTGTATATATATACATACATATATATGTATCTATAGATACGACATAAGTATGCATGTAAGTGCGTATAAGTATGTATTTTGCTCAACTTGATGCTGTTGTTATGGTGATAAAATGATTACATTTTGCAGCCTTTTTGGTCAACAGCTTAAGTCTGTCTATGCTGGACTTTGATACAAATCCCCCGGAAAATATAAGAAAAACAACATCAGCGACTTAGACAACATACATACACATACTTTTTGCAAGTACAAGCATTTAGGATTAAGTACCACATATACATATATATACGTATATACGTACACAAATCTGAGAAGCTGGTAAATGTATATTTGTTTGATTTTATTTACAGCTGGATCTACAATTACAGGATGAAGCTGGCGGCGACATCTCCAGTTTTATAACGAATGGCGAATGGGACTTGTTAGGTGAGTTGAGATAAATTGCATTTAAGAGCATTTTTTAATAATTTACTAATTCCGAACATACACACATATACACAACACATTGAGGGCGTAAAAAAGAAACTGATTAAATAACTATTTGAAACTGTTAAACAAGAAAATTAACTAGCTCTAACTAATGAATAAATATTGCTTACTAATTAATGACTATGAATAATTCTCATTTTCTCTTCTGCATACACCCATCTCATTTGCACCCAATAACCAAAATTCCAACAACAACAACCACAACTACAACAACAACAACAACCACATCTAAATTATACCCAACCAGGTGTGCCCGGTAAACGTAATGAAATCTACTATAATTGCTGCCCAGAACCTTATATTGACATAACATTCGCCATTTTGATACGACGGAAAACTTTATACTATTTTTTCAATTTGATTGTGCCGTGCGTATTGATCGCATCGATGGCACTGCTAGGGTTTACACTGCCACCAGATTCTGGTGAGAAGCTCTCGCTTGGTAAGTGTCCATCTAATACACACTCGAATCCAGACACCAAAAAACCAAAAACCAAACTAAAACTGAAACAGAAACAGAAACTGAAACCGAAACTGATATCCTTAACCATGTGCTCCAAAGTGTTTCGATTTTTTAATTGTTGACTTTCTGTAGGAATTTTTTGCATGCTCTATAAATCAAATTTCATCTATATGTATAAGCATAACAATACACCAGAAACCCCCCACACACACACACACACACACACACGCATACAGAGTTATATTATATTTCACTTACATTTGAAAAACGGAAGCCCATTCGCTGCAAGAGGCTGCTGGCAGTAGTAGTAGTAGCAGTAGTAGCAGTAGTGGTAGGACACAAGTTGACTGCCACCATATTCCGCACATTACGTATACGCCATAGAGCCTTGACTAACTATGCAAATGCAATGCAATGCAATCCAATGGCCGACGGCAATGGCAACTCTGGCAGCAAACAAACAAAGAGCGAGCAAGTGTGAGCCTCGGCTCACAAAACAGTCGCCATCATTTGTAATCAAAGTCAACGCTGGCAAAGTGAAAAATATGGCACAGCTGCTGGCCCACCTTTTCAGGACGAGAATAGGACGCAAATGCAGGACGACAGACGACGAACGACAGACGACAGACCACGGACAGCAAATGAGCACAGAGCCTTGAACCCTTGAACCTCAGTTGAAACTATACTAGTTAACCATGTCAAGCAACGCAACTAACACACAAATATTTGCAATTCATATATATATATATATATATATATATTTATATTTATATAGATGTATTTATATAGAATTTCTAGTGCCTAATGCATCCAGCTCAGTCAACAAGCACAAGGATACTAGCTCGACTTGACACAATTGCTGTCAAACTTTCGAGCTGCGAGATTAATAGATTCTAATCGATATCTATCCAAGCAAAAACGACATTGACAACTTCAGAATTTAATTTAATTTAGATATTTTATTCAATTAAACATTTGCAGAAATGCTGAATAAGATGTTGGAATATGTGTTGCACATCTTATGAAAATTAGGACAAGGAAACTTTTCATACTATACATGAATTGAAAATACTAAAAGTTGACTTTTGATTTCTTTGCTTTCTTGATATCGATATGAGTATTGTGATCTGTTGATCTAAAGAGGTTCTGCTGCCACCACGATGCCATCGTTCGTGTCAACTTTTGCCAAGACACACACACACACATACGCGTACACACGCACACATTAAGCTGAGAAAGTTATGCGAAAATGTGGCAAAATGCTTTGCAGCTCATATCCTGAGCATGTGCGACTACACGACACACACACACACACATACAGAGAGAGAGAGACGACAGACATTGGCCATGACCATGGCTATGGCTATGGATGTGGCTCATCACGTACTTTCAACACGCAGCATATGGTGCATGTCAAAATTTATACAATACTGCTATACAAAAATACTTATATAAGTATATATACTAGATATAAATATATCGCGTTTATGAGCAAGAGCTGCAAAAGTTTTGCTTGCAGCTGCCAGAAAACAAAAAAATGGCCATATTTTAAAAATTGTTCATAGCGAACACGCCCCCTTCTCAACATGCGTGTCCGCGTGTCTCTCTGTCTGTGTGTGTGTGTGTGCGAGCATGCATGTGTGTGTGTGTGTGTGTGTGTGTAGCCAAACGCATTAGGGCTGCCAGCCATGGCTCATGCATAATAGACAAGTTTGCGTAAAACCCTGTGGCTAATTTATGTTTGCCCGACACTCTTGGTGGCCCTGCGCTGCCCCCCCCCCCCTCCCCTCCTTCCACCATTACCCCTCTCTCTCACTCTGTACCGCTCAACCAGCTGACTTTTCACATAATTTATATAACCTCAAAGGAGCAAGCATAAAATATGCGCAGGACACCAAAAAAAAATAAAAAAGATAATAAAAAAAAAATACAAAAAAGGGAGCAGAAACAAAATATACTTTGATAAGGCTAAGAACTCACTGACAAACGCCAGCTGCCAAAAAGAAACCCGCAGCAAAACCATAAATAATGATAAGTTCCAGGCTATATGACAATAACGTATATGTGTGTGTGTGTGTATGTGCGAGTGTGTGTTATTTATATATTTTTGATTTGATTTGATTTGATTTGATTGAGAACTAGTTTTCTGACGGCAAAATTGAAAACATACTGTTGACGGACTTCTTGAGGTTCAGCGCAGAGAATACGGTAGTAGTTTTTTATTCAAAAAACGCATGCCACAATGTGGGACCAGTCGCAATTCTATCATATACAATATGCCATCCTTGCAGCAAGGCAGCAGCACGCAACGCTGGAGCAGCGGGCAGGATCAGGCTGGATCAGCTCTCGTGTACTCATTTCTAGTTTGGCAACTGTAGTGCTAACAGAACTAGTCCAATACAGTTATACTTTATCTATCTAATAATAATAATAATAAAAATAATATTAATTTCTTTCTCTATCAACCCTTTCTCTCTCCCTCTCTCTCTCTCTCTCTATCTCTGTGTCTTTCTATGTTTTCTTGTTTTCTGTACCTATTTAAAACTACATTCACACACTCACTCACACACACACACACACACACACACGCTCACATGCACACACAATTACAAATGGGTGCGCAATAATTTTGTGCTGCATACTTGCAGGAGTTACTATTTTACTATCGCTCACAGTCTTCCTGAACATGGTAGCGGAAACGATGCCAGCGACATCCGATGCCGTGCCGCTGCTTGGTAAGTAGAGGCAACGCCATCTGGCGTTGGCCGCTGGCGCATTGCCATGGGAGCTCTCTGACTTCAAATTAACGCACATTCAACTCAGCTCAACAATAACAACAACAACAACTACATTAACAGCTACTACAACAACAACAACAGCAACAACAACTAATCAAGCTAAGATTTTTGCCTTCCGCACAGCCTCGAAAACTGCCGCCGCCGTTTTCACTTTTTTATCAACGGTTTTTTCTCTTAACTTTCCTTCTTTTTTTTAGAATTCGTTTTTATTAGTTTTCGCTTACGTTCTCATTTTCAACTGCCGCTCGGCTGGGCCTTAAAGGTGCAAAGGTGCTTTAGCCGCTTACAGTGAGTGCTGCAAGTACACGCACATTTTGCTGCAAACATTTTAAAGTATGTGCCATGGCTGCATCTGCTCAGAGAGAGTTAGTGGCCATAACTATTATGAGATTTAGCTGGTATTTGGTATTAAAAACCACATTCATTTGCTGCATTTCTTGACAATAGGACACTCAACTGTTGCGAAACAGTTGTGCTACTAATAGTTCCAGTCTCTGTAGCAGAGCATGGAGCAGAAGAATGCTTGCTCTAGATCAGCTTGCATCAATCGCATAGAAGACAAGAACGCGATAGAATGGCGATATTTGCAGCAAAGTGCGCTATCTGCCGTGAGCTTGGCTTGAGCCTTGCTTCATCACATTCCTTGCTATTTTGAAATTGAACAATTCAATTTCTGTACAATAAATTAAATTGAATCTATGTATATACATATTTTCTTTATTTTTCAAAGCTGTCAAAAGCGCAACTTAAAAATCTTAATCAAAATTACATTTTTATTTTCAATCAAGCAATTTTTTGAAAAAATATAGCTCGTTTTGGTTTCGGCTCTTCGTTATTCAGCTAATCCGATGGCTTGAACTTTCAATTAAAAGAGGCGAACAACAAAACAGAGTAATAATAATAGTTAACCTCTTCGCATATAAATTTGTCTGGGCAACAATGAAATCAAAACTCGCCATTCGCGCCGTTGAGATTTGCAGCGCTTTTAGTTTCGAATTTGAAGTTTTGCTGTATTTGTTGATGTCCTTTTCAGATTGTTGGCTATAAACACGTACAACAAATTGCCCCGTTTCAAGTTTCCTGCAGCAAGGCACGCACCTTCGCCGAGGCTCAGGCGCCTGGCACCTGGCGCCTCAGCACCTGGGCCGAGAACAGGAGGGCAACTTTTCTCGTGCAGCGCCGTGCTGGTGCGTTCGGACACTCTCAAATCTTTTAGTGTCTAGTTTCTGATGTTTGTTTGCTCTTTGTTTTCTTAATATTTCATTTAATGGCCGGCAAATGGAGGCGATGGCTGTGGCTATGGCAGTGGGAGGTGGCGACCCCGCAGCGTCGTTACTTGGGTCGCCGTGATTTAAGCGATTTCATAAACTTTGAAAATTTATGCGCCGCACACATCTCAAGTTTATCCCAATCACGTGCATATAGTCCAAAACCCAAGTTGCACGCACACCCGAAACAGTTGCAAATGGTAAAACCCCGCAGCCAACTTCTTATCTTATACATATATAGATATATCTATATATACATATATCACACACACATCCTTAACTACTTGGAGCTGCCTCGTATTAAAAAGTATTCAGCAAAGTGAAATAAATATTAAGTTAGATATGTTTTCGTTGCGGTGGAAAAAAAGTCAATACTAAAACCAAAATAACTCCCGAGCGCTGTCAAAAGACGAGACACAACACGGTGCCTAACAAAAGTAAAAGGACAAGAGCAGAAAAAGCAGCGAAGACAACAATTTGTTCTATGAAAATTCCCCAAAATTATTAAAATACCCTTAATATTGTAGTTTTTTTTTTTTTTAAGATTTGAATAATAGGTTAAGAACACGGATTAGCTCCAGGTAATTTATTTATGGAGAAATCAAATTAGCTTCTATTTTGCTAAGGCAGCTTATTTCAGTTAGTTAGTGTAACTTTGTGGTCGTTATCCTGCTAAAATCATGAAACGTATTTACAAACAAATGTAGCTGCATATATTCCAGTATGTATGTATGTGTATAGGTGTGCCTGTATGTATGTGTGTGCTTAGCTATCCGTAAAGCTGCCAATATATATATATATATATATATATATACATATATATGTATATATATATATATATATATATATATTGTATATATATATATATATATATATATATATATATATATATATATACATATACATAGTTCATAAAAATAAATTAATGTTCCTAGTTAAACCTGGTGCAATAATTAGTTAACAATCTAGATATTCATACCTCATGTGTTGTAACACATGCATTTAAAAAATATGCTTCATCAGGGCTGCAAACCCAAGAAAATAGAAGTTGCTGGTTCGATTCGCAATGTGATTCGCAACGTACTGCCTTCTTATTTGGCTTGTAGGCCATATTTTTGGATCCAATCTTGTTTTAAATATATTTTCCATTGACCGTTGTACTGAAAATATTTATATAACTATGTATATGTATATATATATATATATATATATATATATATATATACATATATATGTATATATATATATATATATATATATATATATATATATATATATATATATATATATATATATATATATATACATATACATAGTTCATAAAAATAAATTAATGTTCCTAGTTAAACCTGGTGCAATAATTAGTTAACAATCTAGATATTCATACCTCATGTGTTGTAACACATGCATTTAAAAAATATGCTTCATCAGGGCTGCAAACCCAAGAAAATAGAAGTTGCTGGTTCGATTCGCAATGTGATTCGCAACGTACTGCCTTCTTATTTGGCTTGTAGGCCATATTTTTGGATCCAATCTTGTTTTAAATATATTTTCCATTGACCGTTGTACTGAAAATATTTCAAGCCGTGAATATTTTCATATACTAGACGCGGGCTACATTTTTACACTACCCAAAATTGGCATCTTCCAAATATGGTTAGATATGCGCAATGCTTTGTACTTTGAGGTTTCTATCAAAAGTTATTATATTCGAAATTCCGTTCGTCCTGTTCAAACCACGATTTGCCTTGATTATAATGTTGAGTAAATAACAACTAGGAAGATTATCTGAAATATCCTTGAATATTCAATCTATCCAATCTCTGTTTTCTACTAAATTGCCAAACATCTCAACACATCTAGACTGAAAATTATTTCCGATGATCTGACAAAACTCCAGGCTTTCCAAAAGCATTCCCATAGTATATCTAGGATAGGTTTCTATATGCAATAAATTTCACCACGCTGTGTAACCTATGAGGTCGACAATAAGAATGCATACAAATATATATATATATATATATATATATATATATATATATATATATATATATATATATATACATACATACATGCATATACATTTTAGAGATTCGTGTGAATGTGATTAAGTATAAAGTGCTACATCTTAGGATCATGTGATATAAATACATATATGTATGCACATGCATGCATGATGTGTGTATGTAAGTATATCCCGTATGTTCACACCTTAAGTGAATAGAGGATTGCGATACAAATAAGGTAGTACCGTTAACCTGACTAGAAACGTACAATTCACATCAATGCATCGATATAGTACATATTGGTTGGGTTACTTGTAAATTACCATAAATAACTAAATACTACTTGAAGCATGATAATACCAACAAAAAAAAAAAAAAAACAAAAAAACAATAATAATCCATAATAAAGCGTTCAGTGTTCCAATTCTTTCATTTGTAGCCTAATCGTAAGGTAAGTCATGTGTAAGTCATACTATTGATAAATACGTTCATTCTTGAAATTTCGAAATTGAATTGAAATATCGATCAAGTTGGGTTAGGTTCGGTTCGACCTGAACCTAACCTCAAACAATATCCAAACATTTGAATGTTTGAGATAAGAAATACATATATATGAAAAATAAACACGCATTATTCTCCGTTAAATAAAACCCTATCATCCATTTACGCATGCCAGGCCATATACCAAGATTATTTGATTTACTTAGTTATATTCTAGTTATCATCACAATTAAACTCCACTGCACAGATGATATATAAGTATGTATGCATCACACACACACGCACACACCCACGCACACACACACACACACACACACACACACACACACACACGCACACACACACAGACACATACTACAGTTACAAATGCAAACATTAATTTATTACTACACACACACAGAGACACAGACGTATTTACTAAATTCACACATTTATCAAACGTAGTAGTGTATTTTAAATTCCGTATCTTGTATCTTTTATCGTATCGAGGACTGGTATGGCAATCAAACTCAAAGCATGCACTCTGGACCTTTCGATAGACAAACTCTTGTATTTGGTAAATCGAAATCATGAAAACAACAACAGCAAAAAAAAAAAAACAAAAATCGACTAAAACTAAAAGATGGCCAGATTCATGAGTCGGGAGTCGAGAGAGTCGAGTATTAGGCAACTTAGCCAAGTTTCCCCTTAAACATAAGTATTATTATTTTTATATTTAGTATGTATGTAATACACATAATAACTGTATATTTTATTAACAACTTGCGTAGAGCTTATTATTTTCGATTCTGTGATTTATATTTTGGATTTGATGCGTACAACGAGTGCTCGCATTATTAATGCCAGTGTCAGATATTGCCAAGGACCACTACCACATAATGTAAAAGAAAAAACGTTCTTGTTGGCATGCAAGAACACAAATGCCTATAAACTGTTGACATGCCCCGCCCCCACATTCCGTCCTGTTCCGTTACACACACACACACACACACACACTCACAGAGATACACACACACACACAGAGAGAGACACACACACATGCATAGCTAAACCAATATGAAAAATAAACAATTGCTGAAAACTATCTCAAATAATTTTTGTATTGCACATTCATGAAAGATATGAATACAAATGTGAGTAAAAATATGTGAATATGAATATAAATGTGTCATGCAGTAATTCATGCAACATATGTATATATTTTTACAAGTATATATATATATATATATATATATATATATATGTATATATATATAGGTATGTGTATATATATTTTGATATTTATATGCATATTCCACCCGAATAGCGTTTTGGGATTGTGAATCGGGGGCAATGGCAGTGTCAACGTCAACGTTAACTTCTACGTCTACGTCAATGTCAACCGGGGCCGCTGTCAATTGGAAACTAGCACACACACTCACACACACATACACACACAGATACATACACATGGACTACCAATGGGAACAGCTATGTAAATATCTATTGAAACAAAGTAATGTCCGTGATTAATATACATGTATAAAAAATTGAAACTAATTCAGTCTGTCTTCAACTTTTCTTCACTCTCTCTCTCTCCCTCTCTCTCTCTATATATATATAAATATATATATAATTATATATATATATATATATATATGTATATGTGTATATACACGAGTATCTTATGCTATGTCTGCCTTTATCTGTATCTTTAGCTCGCTCTTTAAATACGCACACGCAATCAATAAATGTATAGCAAAATTTGTTGATCCTTTGCATGTGAGATCGCAATATTGCATTCGGCTTGGACTTTTAAAACACAGTCTAGCTAGGGAAATCCGAAACTGAAACTGACTGTACTCTGGTGTACATATGTATGTATGTATATGAAAAATTCCTATGGATAGGATGGTTCTTTAAGTTCGGTTGAGGGCAGGCGGCTTCTGGAACAGTGAATCAATAATTTGTGTGTGTATGTTTTTTCGAAATTTTGTGCGGGCTCAAAACGAGTTTGTGTTACCATAAGTATGTGTACATATTTGTCTTACAAATTTTTGTGTTTTCTTTTTTGTATTTGATTTCCTTAATCGATTTTACTTTCTCGATTTTGAAATTGGTTTAGTTTTGTTCGAATTCTCTGTGAAGTAGTGTGGTAGAAAATCTCTTGTTGTTAATATACCCCAAGCCTTATACAAAATTATTGCTAACTGCATATCACATATTTTAATATATGTTTAATGGTGTTTCGCTTCTTTAACAAACAATCGCAGACACAACACACACACACACACTCACACACACGGAACACATACATAGAACACCATTGTATCATACACAATTAGCTGAAAACACATGTAAATAAAACACATATTGTATTTTTTATTCCAATGGATACCTTTAGCATACATACTTACATACATGCATATGCATATGCATACATATGTGTGCATATGTACATCAAATACTACCAACCGTAGTTGAATCGTACGTATGTCTGATGTATGCCAACTCTTTCGCTATCGTTAAGGTAATTCCATGAATATCCATTATGCATATGCGACTAGTTGATGTATACAAACATTCATTCATATGCTTAAGCCGCCTTTTAACCTACAATTATGTAGTGGAGTGTATGGGACCCAAACAAAAAACAAAAAAAAAAACCATATATAACTAAATATAAATTCAAAAATATGTAAAGCTAATATGCAATTTTACTAATTAATATGCACAGTGAAATGGCGACAGTTTTTTCTTTTATGTTTCTGTTTGATTCCAGAAAACCTATTTCCCTTAGCATTGCGCCAAAATTTGAAGTGAGATACATATGTAAATACAGAGAGAAGCAGCACACATATAATTTTGAAAACAATTTGCCTTGTTCTAATCCCGTTTACGTAGAGTTTCGGTTGTTCGATATTTGTTTTTCGATTGCGCCCTCACTGTGCATAACCTAAATAAAAAAAATGCAATTAAATAGTATAAGATAAATATGTATATGTTAATCCAAGCAGTCAAATTGCAACGCACTGATCCAAACAATTAATCTACCAGATCCATACCTATTTAATTGCCATTTAACAAAATACTAACAAAACTATCAACAACAACAACAACAATAACAATAACAAGCACAAGTACAAACAACAACCGTAGCCAAACAGAATACCAACCAACACCTTTTGCCCAAGACCCACGTCTTTCATCAATTTGCAGCTCAACAATTATGAAGAACCAAATCAGATCTCGATTTTTAACTAAAAATGATGATTGCGGATAATTGGTTGTGCACAAAAACTAAAAACAATAAAAATAAAAAGACATGATATGAAATGAAATGAAAACAAATCCCAAAAGCAACAGGGCTTGAAACCAAGCAAGCAAAACAAAAAATGATGAGCAAAATATTAATGTGATTGAGCTGCGAAATGCAGCAGGAGCCAGTCAGTTTTGCAGGAGCATCGTGTCGAACGCGCGGTCCAGTTCAAAGCTCACACAGATCCTTGTCCAAGGGAAAAGCGAACATCCTTTGAATTGGGCCACAAGTTTGCCGGGCTCTACGATTAGATGGGCGGGAAGCGGGGCAGGTTTTAATACCAAAGTAGCACTGAGCTTTTCCAATTCACTTATCTTAACTTATTATGTGTACTTACTTATAACATTTGTTTTTTATTTCGTTTTTTTTTTTTTTTTGGCGAAGCGTACACCTGTAAAATAACTTAAACTCTCACTGAAAAAAAAAAATACAAAATAAATTAAAATTTAAAATATATACATATAAATGTTAATATATTTACTAATTTTTTTTCACATATACTGCTTTGAACTTTTTCTCTAACTTTAACTCCTACTACTTGCCACAAGTAAACTTTTCGTAAGCATTAAGAAAGAGCTGAATAACAACAACAACAATAACAACAACAACAACATGAACACCTTTTTACGAGTCTGTTGTTGTTGTCCTTTCAAATTTTCTGTAAGATACGATGCGAATTTGTACATAGAACACAACAGCAAGCAATAAGATAATGTGTATATTGTTTTTACGTAATAAACAAATAAACAACACAACAAACACACACACTCAATACTCAACAATTGCTTAACGATAACGATAACGATAACGATAAAACAGGAAAAGGCATATATATAGGTGTTTCATATAATGCCAAGAAACTGCATTGTGCCGAGTATTGAAATACAACAACAACAGCAACAACAGCGACAACAACAACAACAACAAGAAATAATTAAAATATTTAGCATAGAATGAGCTAAAAGCGAATTCGATAAACCGATATATTACCACAATGTTTGTGTAATTTTTGTGTCCTTCTAGGAACTTATTTCAATTGCATTATGTTTATGGTGGCCTCTTCAGTTGTGTCAACCATACTTATCCTCAATTATCATCATAGAAATCCAGATACGCATGAAATGAGTGAATGGGTAATATTTATATTTAAACTAACTAAACTTAACTAACTTACTTGCTAACTACTTACTTACTTACTTATTTATAACAACAACAACAACAAATAAGCTAAAAAGAAAACTCGATTCTTTTTCTTTTACTTTTACGTATTTTTCAAATTTTTTGTTCATTTTTTTCTGAGCTTCCTGAGAGATACTGATACGTTTTTTAATTGATTTTGTTTATGTCAAAACAAAACGACCATTTCAACAAAAAATCAAAATATTTGAAATGCCAATAAGAACATGCAACACCCGAAATACTCCACAATCCACACTCCACACTCCAAACACGCACTTGCTCAAACAACATACAAAACCAAAACCAAAAAACGAACCCAAAGAACTGGATAAGCCCATTGTATATACTATTTTTTACCCATTTACTTGCCTATATATACATACATATATATATATATATATATACATGCTAATGTATAACTTAACATATTTAAACTTTTAGACATTGAAAACTAAAACTACACACTTGCATACATATTTACCTACAACTCGTATGCATAAACTAGTTTCTTATACTTTTACACTAAGCTGCATGCAAAAAGAAAAACATATTGCAAGTCGCTTACGTATGACGTAAGGGAAAGTTCAAAATGGAGAGTTTGAAAGAAAAACATAATAAAAGTTAGCCATAAAACAGATATTTTATATATTAAATAATGAAAAACAGGCATAATATTTATGCTAAATAATGTGCTTCGGGTTATGATTTTATAAACAAATATCTGCAGAGGAACCTAAAATTTCCAAATACTTTAGCTTCTGACTTAAGTCCTTTTCACATTTATATTAATTTCTTTAAATTTTCATGCTTCAAAATAAATTTTTCAAATGCTATCTTAAAAAAAAAAACAAATATATATATAATTATAATAAAAAAATCGAAAAACGAGCTCTCAGCAATTTTTGCATAGAATTTCCTTCAAAAACAAGCCCAGTTTTTGCAACTATTTCGATTAAATTTTCTTGAATCCAGACGTGGGAGAAATACAATTAAAAAATAATTAAAATTCCTATTATATTAGAAAGAGATCTTAAATATTCATACTAAAAGTTGATGTGAAAGAAATGCTTTGAAATGCATCTAAATATTTATAAAATAAATGCATATTTGTTTAAAACGTATTAAAACGTAATGTTGCATAGACTTATCTAACTATGTTTTAAACAGATTAATTTAAATACAATAATATGCCATGGCTGTTTTTAAAGTTAAATTTAATTAAAGAAGAAGTCCATAGAATAGAGTACATTCAAGCAAATTGATTTGATTTATTTGAATGATATGCCTATACTTAATTGCCTTATAAGTATTTTCATTTCTATATACTTATTATACTTGCATACATCTGAGAACCAAAGCACAATAATCACACCGAATTTTTATTTTTCTAACAATTATTCTGGCCAACAACTACAACAACAACCACGTTAACTGGCAACTCTCAACGCTAAAAAAAAAAAAAACAAAAACAACTACTCAACTCAAATGCCTCTTCAACTGTTTCCTTTTCTCCCTGTAACAAACTAACTAACTAACTAACTATGAAATAACTATCTTCGTACAACTACAACTACAACTAAAACAATATCAACAAATCCCGTTTGTGGCCTCAAAACGCGTGTGCTCTTGCTTTCCTCTTCCAAAAACACACTCAACACACTCACAACCCCACATGTGTTATCAACAACAACAACAACAACAACCTCAACCAATTTAACAACAATTTCAATACAAAACTCCACTTGACTAATACAAAAAAAAATAAATAAATTTGATAAAATAAAACACCAAATATAAAAATGCCCAAAACGTAAACGATTCTCTTAAAACTAAACTTTAAATGCAAATAAATTAAAAACTTTCATCTCTCTATGTCTTTAACCTTGTGATTGCCGTGTGTCGTTTTCTAATTTTTATCAATAACTACAACAACAACAACAACAATAACAACGACATAAATCACTTCATTTATTGAACACTATGAATTTAAATGCAACACTTGTTAATCTAATCAAACTAAACGTAAACATAAACTACTTTAAAAAAAAATACAAAAATTAAAAAAAAAAATATACTATATATACAAAAAAAAAATCTCCAAAAATATACTTATTGCTATTATTTTTAACCGCATTACCCAACACACTCCGTCTCTCTGTCGAACTCGCACACACAGATAAGAGTAATATTCCTTTATTGGTTACCTTGCATATTGCGCATGCAAAGACCCGGACAGGTTGGCTACGAATGCCCGCCGCCGCCCTCGTCGTCGGGCTCCTCGAATGCTGGTGACAAAAAGCAACAGATACAAAACGTTGAGCTTAAGGAAAGGTAACCAAACTATCTCTCACTCACCACCCCTGTCTCTATCTCTCTCTCTCTCTCATTCTCTGATTAGCAGCTAATACTCGATAATTATATATATATATATATATATTTGAACAATTCATTTGAATGATTTGCTAGCTCTCATTAATGTCTCACACTCACACAGATCCTCGAAATCGCTGCTCGCCAACGTTCTCGACATAGACGACGACTTTCGTTGCAATCATCGTTGCGCCAGTGCCACATTGCCCCATCAGCCCACGTACTACAGGACAATGTTCAGGTAAAGTCCGTTAAACTCAGCACATAATACGCTCCGAGGTATGTCTAGGTGTATAAGACTCTATTCTCTACTCTACTCTACAAATAGCTTCTACCCAAAAAATAGGCATTAAGCTGCGATCAATAAGGGCTGTTGTCAATTAAATCTGCTTGAACTAAATGTAAACCAGAGCAATATCTGGAGAGAACAGAGCGAGATATTCAAAATATAAAATATTCTTTATCTTCATCTTTATATACTACATTATTGCTAAAGATATTTTTTTTGAGCTGCGATCAATCACGTCTGTTGTCAATCAATTCTGCTTGAACTAAGTGTAAACAAGAGAAATGTCTGGAGAGAACAGAGCGAGATATTCAAAAAATAAATTATTCTTTATCTTCATATTTATATACTACATTGTTGCTAAAGACAATCTTTTTGAGCTACGATCAATCACGTCTGTTGTCAATCAATTCTGCTTGAACTAAGTGTAAACAAGAGTAATATCTGGAGAGAACAGAGCGAGATATTCAAAAAATAAATTATTCTTTATCTTCATATTTATATACTACATTGTTGCTAAAGACAATCTTTTTGAGCTACGATCAATCACGTTTGTTGTCAATCAATTCTGCTTGAACTAAGTGTAAACAAGAGTAATATCTGGAGAGAAGAGAGCGAGATATTCAAAAAACAAAATATATTCTTTATCTTCATCTTTATATACTACATTATTGCTAAAGATATTGTTTACATTTATTCATTTTTATGCTGATCAATCGGCTTAATAATCCAATATCTCTAGAATGCGCACTTCCAGCTCATTGCGCAACTCCTCGGGCACCAATTTGCTTGCCTTGGGTATAAGCTCGGCGGCAATTTCCTCTTGGCGCACATTGTTCACACCCCTCTCGTCCAGAATGGTGCGCACCATTTTCCGGATGTCGTCACGCCAGCCGCAATCGTGCAGGCGTCGGTACATCAGATTCCTTAGGGCGTCCATGTCTTTGTCGCCGAGCAGGTACAGCTGTTCTTCCCCAGAATCCGCTGTGGCATCCGACTCCTTGCTGCTGGCCATAATTCCACAAAACTTATTTCAATTTGCTTTCTAATATGATATCACCAGAAGGTATTTTCCATGCCAGCCTGATGCCTTTCGTTTGGCTTTCAGGTTTTTCTTCTTTTGCTGAAAAACTGCAGTTCTTTGGAACTAGAAAATGTACTGATTTTAAGAAGCTGCATTACTTAATATTAAAGTGAATTTTTGCTATTCTTAGGACAACTTTCCATTTAAAATTTGCTTAAATAAGGAAACCGATTTTATAATAATCTACATTCTAGGGCGGCTTTTTATTCTTTAGAAAGAGTTCCCATATATAAATATATACTTACTGTATTTAATGGTAAAATTCAAAAACACATAAATATATTTACGCCTTTTTGTTAATTTTAGACAAATATTTTCTAAAAGTTTATATTTTTATCTTTTTTCCATATATAAAAAACATTTTGTATAAACTAGAAATCTTTCTGAAATTTAGAAAAAGAAAATTTATTTTATGGCGACTTTCTAAAATGTAGGGTATCCCTTTTTAAATTTTGGATAGCATATATCAGATATTCACCTAGCTTAGACCTTGATTCACTTTCAATAACAGCCGCTAACTAATTATTAAGGAATATTACAAAGAGGAAACGCTGAAGTAAACAAAAATATTAAAGAGTATTTGCATGTCGTTAAGACTGAAATGAAGAGCTCGAGCTACATGAATGAAAAGACAGCGCATTTGATGTAAAAGAGAAAGATCTTTAGGTGCGATATGCGCACTTGTTCTACATAATTGCTTGTGAATGGTTATTTCTTATCCACTTTCCTCGCCGGCTCCAGGATATCGCGCACACGCGTCTCCACATCCTTGAGCAACGCCTCGGGCACCAGTTCGCGAGCCTTGGGTATGACCTCGGCGGTGATATCCTCATAGCTGACATTGTACACGCCCCGCTGCTTCAGAATGCCGAGCACCAGTTTCTGGATGTCGTCGCGCCAGCCGCACTCCCGAAGCCGTTGATGCACGAGTTTCCTTAGGGCGTCCGTTTGCTGGATGCTGAGAAGATTCGAGTGCTCCTCTTCGGGTTGGGTTGCATCGTCAGATTCCTTGCTGCTGGCCATTCCACAAAATTGATTTGTAACTGCTTTTCGAATCTGAGCTTTGCAATAATCTAGATCTATAGCAAATTATAACCTGATGATATTTCCCATGCCAACTTGATGAGTTTCTTCAAGCTTTTCCATTTACTTTGATCAATTAATAACCCATATATCTGTAGTATTTATTTTCTTATTTCATTGCATTCAGTGAGTGGAGCACCTTTATTTGCTCTATATGAACATATTCCCAATTGTTTATGTATATATATGTAAATATTTAGTCTTCATCAGTTTCGTTGGCCTGCTCCTTGCGCAACTCCATATCCCCGATGGCGATTTCATCATAGCATATATTTTTGACGTCCCGCGTATCCATTGTGTGGCGCATTATCTTGCGAATGTCCTTGTAGATTCTGGTACGCCAGACTCTGCAAATCGTCCGTGTCCTTGACGCTGAGTAGAAGATACGCGGGCTTCAGCTTTGAGTAGGTTTAGGTACTCGGATTCCTGTTTGCTTGCCATTATTTGAGAAAAACGCTTTTCAACTCTCTTACTGAATCTGAAATATACGATATAAAAGTCAGTGGGAAGCAACTGGAAAAGATGTCTATATACATATATTCTATGCCAACTTGATGAATGAACTGCATGGCATTCAAATTGTTTTCTTCTTCGAAATGTTTCGCCGTCGAGTCTTCATTTTTCTGGCTTGGTTCGTATTAAGAAAATAACTGACTGTTTTTGACTGTCTTCTATTCCCATGCTCTCTCTCTCTCTGAAATATAAGGCCATTCAGCTTTATATTAGATTTGAAAATTGTAAACGAGCTGGCGACAATGTCAATAGTTAAAAAACAATATAGGATTTCTATTCTTGGCACGCCGAAGATTAAATACTCTAGTGGACATTTGACTTAAGAGTCAAGGGCACTACTCCTCACCAATTGTTCCTATCAGAGTATGATATAGTTGTCCGATTTGATAAGGCTTTGCAGATATGTTGAGCTCGAACAAAATAATGTACAAGAACAAAAAAGTTGTACATACAGAATCGTATTAATCGAGCGAGACTTTCTATAAGGAGCTCTATGATAAAGTGTTCCCATGTTGATACGCTTTTGCTTATACCCAAAGACTAGATCGTTACTATGGTAGCTATATGATATAGTATTCTGTCTGGCGAGAAAAGGACGGACGAATAAAGAGTTGGCATAAGTGTAAACAGAGGAACTAGGCTATATCGACTTGGTTGTCGATACTGATCCAGAATATTTATACATTGTGGGGTCGCAGACGATGCGAAAATATAAATAGCCTGTATGAGGGTATACAAAAGACACATTAGTTTGATAAAAGATGTAGAAAAATGACAATAACAAAAACAACAGCGCCTTGAAGAAGAAACATCCTTATACGCATCCGCACTCTGGTCCCCATTCAGCAAAGCCTCGAATGACAGTCAATGACAATGACAATGACAATGACAATGACAAGATGTGTGGCGCAACAACAAAGGCAACAAAAATACAAACATGCCCCAGCCATAGAAAATAGTGGCAAGTAGCAAGTGGCAAGTGGCAAGGACACGCGTTTAGTGACAAGCAGAACGTACAAATGTGACGACTGAAAAACACAAATACAATCGTAATAGGAAACCCTTGAGGAGGAACCAAAACGAAAACAGCCTGGGCACAGGCACGTGGCCCAGCTGTGCACCCACAATGGACAACTGAATTGGGTCAATAAACTACCAGTGACAATTACGCTGCCTTTAAAAAATATTGAGTTGGGTTATTTATGCGAAATTCTTAGAAAATAATTTTCACAAAAGCAAAATGCTTCCATATGCTGTACAAAACGCTTTCAATCCCCATTGCCAAAACGACATGTTCAACGAACTGTCTTCAATTGTTATTTGGCCCATTCTTTCAAGCGTGACATATTAAATTTCAGCTCGGTTTTGTTCCCATTAGCACTCCTTAACCTCATCTTCGAGCCAGTTAACTCTCTTTCAAGGTGCATTTGCAGCTAGATGTGATTGAGGATTAGCTTACAAAATGAGTTTTTTTATTTTGCATATGGCACCTATGCTGGTAAATGTTCCTAGATTAGTGGAGATTTAGTGGAATCATCAGATTTCTTGTTTTCCAACATTTTACAAAACTGCTTTCAACTTGCTTGTTGAATCTGAAGTTTACAATGATAAAAGCAAATATTTTCAAGCTCTGATTCGCTGACATTAATTTGTGTTTTAAACTTAATTCTGTTATCATATCTCAGATATTTCCCGAGGAAAGACCAAAAGTTACTCTCATCTTCCATTTAAGACTATCAGCAATTTTTGCTATTTATAATCAGACAGGGTTTTCCTGCTGCCTGTCATAATTTCAAAAAATATATGATAGAAAATATAAAATGTAAGATATGTTAAGTTCAATTTAAATTAAAAAGTATATTTCCATGTCGTCTTCAATGTCAACTTGTTGTTACCTGTTAAAAATGTATTTTTCTTGTCGACCTTTAATCAGAGCGAGGCTTCGCTCTCTTTCTCTCTTTCAGTCTCGCTTTCTCTCTCACTCTCTCCCACTCTCTTGCTCCCTCCCTCGCTCTCTCTATTGCTCGCTCTCTCTTTCTTTATATTTCTCCCTCTCTCTGTCTCTGTCTTTCTTTCTCTCGCTCTCTCGCTTTCTCTCTCTATCTCTTTTTCTCCCTCTGGCTCTGTCTGTCTCTTTTTGGCTTTCTCTCTTGATCTCTGAAACTATTCTCGTTTTTCATACGCAGTAGAACTTTCTTTTTCGATATCGATAAATATCGATTTGGCCGCCATATTTTGTAAGCATTTATCGGGATTTATAACAGTAAAAGATTCTAGTCAACCGATCGAAAATGCATTTCCCAAAGTGTGTGGGGTGCGGGGAAGAGGAAGCAAAGTCGCTGCATATGTGTATGTGTGTGTGTTTGTATATGCAAAAGGAAGTTGGAATGCTTGTTACGTGACTCGGCGTCGGATGCAGGGTATCTCCAAGGCGGACACTTTGCTAATGTCGAACTTGATATGTGACAATATCGTTATATAAGCATATATAATAATGCTGCTCGCCATAGCTACCGTGGTGGTAGCCAGCCCCAGCCAGAGGCAACAAAGGCCAAAATGAAAAACTTAGGATATTGCATCAAAGTGTCCGAAGTGTTTGTCATGTCAACAGCAATGTCATGTCAATACTATCCGAATAGGCAAATAGATGGGATGGATGAAAGAGACGTTTAGGATAAAACGGGAAACGAAATGAAATTGATGAAACTGATGCAATGAGTTGTTTATACAGGCAAGGCGACGATGGCAGCGTGGGCCCGGTGGGTCCTGTGGGACCTGTCGCCGCCGCCGTCGCCGATTCCCGAATGCACGAGGCCATTTCGCACACTTGTCTCAGCTCCTCGGCGGAGTATGAGCTGGCGCTGATACTCAAGGAGCTGCGCTGGATAACCGATCAGGTGGGTAAATCACAATCTGCACAACTCACAAATGCTGCCAATGTTTGCCAATATTTACAGCTGAAAAAGGAGGACGAGACTGGCGACATAACGCGCGATTGGAAATTTGCGGCAATGGTCGTGGATCGTTTGTGCCTTATTATTTTCACGCTTTTTACAATTATAGCCACTCTGGCGGTATTATTTTCGGCACCACACTTCATTGTAAGTTGCAACAAGACAAAAAAAAAACAAAAGAAAAGAGTTTGGAACTTGATTTTGCACTCACGATATGCTCCTTCCAGTTCCCATAAATGCTTCATACAACTCTGACGGTCTGCGTAATTCTTCAGTTAGATACAAGTCGTACAAATATTGTTTCTACTTTTGTAAAATATTTAAGAAAATACAAAAAAGATAATTACTAAAAACATAAACTATGTAAAGAATACATAAACAAATGAATGCTTTTCAAATTACGATTCCTTTGAATTCGAATCCTTTATACATTTTCGTTTTATCAATAAAAAAGAAATTAATGTTCAAATTATTCGAATAATTGTACGACCCATGGATTTTCATATATTTTCACGTCTACTGATGCATTTACTTTCTGCTTTCAATTATTGTAAAATAATTTCATTTCGTTCGGAAGTCTTTCACAATTATTCTATGATTTTCATTTTTAGTATGTAAAATAGTGTATACAAATATGTTGCTGTGATAGAAAAAAGTATGAACAAAACGTAAACCAGTCACAATAAATTTCAAATTCAAAATGAACAAAGACAAAAAACAAAAAAACTAAATATAAAAGAAAAACAAAGGCACACACACACCCACACACACACACACACACAACACCTTTAATTTGTTGTTATATTCATTGAAATTGCTTTGATTTAATTTGTATTTTCTTTGAAACTGACCAAAAAATAATTTAAAGAAAAAAAGGATGAATTCAGTAAGGTATAGCTAAAACCTGGCTTATTAGCATTAAAATTGGCAATTGTCGTCGGCTTGGCACACAGTCCCAAAAAAGGCACATTACGCTATTTGTTTATGTATAAAACAAAGAATCTAAACGAAGCACACTCTAAACATAAATACATAGTTAGCATAGCTTATGTCGTATCATGTTCTTTAGACAAACGTATTTGTAACCAATTTTGTTGTTTTGTGACATTTTCAACAATTTCGGCACTCAATTTGCACCGCATTCGTCGAACTGCAAGAAATAATATTAAAAAAAAAAAAACTTAGAAAGAAAGCAAATCCATAAAAACAAAATATTTAAGGACAGCTGAATACTTGTACAATGCGAACAGAACTTCAGTTGGGAATGGTTCACATAACGTTAATACTAAAACAACAACATGGCCAAAACCAAAACAACAACAACAACAACAATAAAACGAAATTAAAGTAAGCTTATTTAAAGCAAATGAAAGATCACAAGCTACAAGAGCAGCACAGCATAACCGTTGCGGATAGAAGTCGAAAGCAAAGTATAAAGTTAACTATTTTTAAATATTATATATGCATATATACGAGTCAAATTTAAAGGTATGTACTAGCATCAAAATGCGAATGCAAATTAGCTAAAGAATGCTTCTACAAAAAGTAAACTTAAAAAAGAGTATAAACAAAAAAAAATATATACATACATACATATATAGTAAAGTAATAACTACAGTACTTAGTTTAAGCGATAGTTAAAGCATAGAGCAAGAGGTTAGTCAAATATACATATGACAAATACTTAAGTTATAAACTAATATAAATGTCAAGCGAAAAAAACAAACAAACAAAAAAATGATTTAATATAGACATGAACAAATTTTTAAACGAAAAATTTCAACAAAGAACAGCAAAAAGTTAACAGCAAATTCGTGCGTAGCGTAAAACAGCAAATGTATTCAATTCCAGATACAGAAACAGATAACAAAATTTAAACAAATTAAAAAAAAATATA
Source organism: Drosophila borealis (assembly GCA_035045885.1). Classification (NCBI taxonomy): domain Eukaryota; kingdom Metazoa; phylum Arthropoda; class Insecta; order Diptera; family Drosophilidae; genus Drosophila; species Drosophila borealis. The sequence goes on along the minus strand of JAWNOR010000405.1, from coordinate 3,429,234 downwards.
TAATAATATTTTAGATACACACAAACACACACGAACAGTTTTTTTTTAAGTATATACATAATTAGACAATTGATATGTATTTTAATTTGCATAACAAACAGAACAACACTGTCAAATGTCAAATGTCAAAGTCAGAGAAACCAACACAATTGCGCTGTAAACGAATTCTAATTTCTTGTGTCACATTGACATGCTTCTTATTACCAAGCACCATGGATATTGGTCTAAATGTACATTAGCATTAGGTCAGGGGCATTAACATAGTTGAATTAACAGTACTTGCCGCATGTAATGAAAGGAACATTTTTTTTTTTTTTTTATTGGTGTTTAGCCACGTAAGACACACAATAATCGTATGCATGTATGGGTATTTTTATAGTGTAAATGCAACACGAACATACATACACATATAGTATATCTACTTGCGTACACATATATGTACATATGCGATTGTGGTATGTATGTTTATCAATTAGGCAGCCAATTACATGTACTTCAGTAATATGCAATACATATACACACACACACACACACACACACATGCATACATACACATACTTATTAACAGCTGCAAGACAACACCAAAAGCTGCTAAGGGCTATGCACAAAAGCAAAGGTCTTCCTTAATCTTAAAACCAAAAACAAAAAAAACTTAAAACAAACAACTAAATAAATTACATACTTACTAAACGGAAAGAAAAAAGAAAAAACATTAAACGCAAAAGTTAAATCAAACCCTTAAACTAAATTTAAAAAAAAAACCAAGCAACAATTACTAAAAACAAATTTTTAAAAAAATGCATGAATATTTAACTAAACGTTTGAAATCAACTGTTAATTAACATTACATGAAAATGTTAGCCGTCTGTTAGCCTCACAGCGGAGCTTTTAGCGTCGGCTAGCGACTGCACATAAAGCTCTGCCACAAGCTGGCAACACGCCATAAAACTCATTTTGGTCTAAAGCTTGCGCTGCCGATTGGCATATAAGGCGTCAACTTGAGACAGGAACCAAACACCAAACGGAACATTGGGAAAAAGCTTTTCACAAAACTTTTGCTCTACACTTATAATAATAATAAGTACGAGAGCATAATGTTATCAATAATGTACTCAACAATTGTTAAGGATTTCCTTTTGGTTTAATTTCTCAGTATTCTCATTATTTTTAGCATCAAAATTATTACTATTATATTATTATTGTATATTGTAATATATTTTTTTATTAAGAGCAGTATACAGTAATAGTTTTATTATTAAAGTTTTCTCTTTATTAATTGTCTCATTTTTCTTATTATTATTATTAATATAATTATTGTTATTGTTAACATTAATATTTTGCTATTAATATTAATAATGTACTAAAATATTACTGCCGTTTTTATTTTATTATTATTCATAATATTATTATTATTAATATATTTTGATATAATTCTTGTTATTGGGAGAGTGTTATTAGTAATGTACTTAAATATTGTTTAAGTTTTTAGTTTATTACTCGTCTCATTTTTCTCAGTTAAAGTTAAAGTTTTTATTTTACTAATCTTAATCTTATTTTTCTTTTGATTATTATTTTTCTACTCATTATTATTATTATTCTTATTATTATTATCATTATTTTTATCAGGGCTACACAAACTCTTAAAGATTTGTAGGTGGTTCGGCTTATGGTTCGAACCAACTCGCTGGTATTCCATATTTCTCATTATATTTTTTTTTTTAATTTTGTAAGAAATAATTCAATTTCAATCGGAATGCATATAGTTCGCTTTAAATGCTGATTCATCTGATTTTTTGGGCAACTTTGAGCTTTGTCTTAGAATATGGCATTTTCCAAAGTCCTGAGTGTGGTGTTGATTTATGCCAATGAAAATGGATTTTTACTAAGTAAGCTGCAAGTCTTTCACCTTTCAACCTTGCGCGACGGCTAACAGCTGAACAGCTGAGAATTAAGTCTCTAAATAAATATGAATACTTGTTAAACAAAAGGATAATTAAACATTTTAAATGCTTAAAATACGCACTTAAACCAAACTTAAATCTAAATAATGACAAGAGAATTAACGAAAACTTAAATAAACTTTAAACTACATTTTGCTCAAATACTTAAGCCAAATTAATGCAAAACGCATCCGGCTGCCGCGAATTTACTACCACAAGCAATTCAAAACAAATATAGAATTAAAAAAATATATAAACAAATGAAGGGGAAAAACAATAAGAAACACAAAATCTGAAGCCTAACAGACGCAGTGAATCAATAACAAAACGAAGAAGAAGAAGAAGAAGAAAATAAATACAACTATTAAAGGGTAATTTTTTCCTCGTAGTATTTCCACGCACTTTTGTTGAAAAATGTTTTTATTTGAAGTCGAGATAAGTTATTTAAATTTATAGGAAACAAAACCAAAACAACAACAGTTTTTGATGAACTTTTTTTGTTGTTTTTTGTATGAAGTACATTTTGAATATGTATTAATAATGTAAATGGTTTCATACACACATAAAATGTATTCAGAGCAACACGAGTATTAGCTAACAAATGCGTTTTATAAATATGACAAAGTTTCAATTTCAATCCCATTTATGGCAACAACAGAGAAGAAACTCTGAAATTCGCGCAGCTATAGGAAATCCTACAGGGGATCTACAATTATTTGTTATACCCTGAACCCATTAAAAATGGGTAAAGAGGGTATAATGTATTTATGCAAATGTATGTAACAGGCAGAAGGACGCATCTCCGACCCCATAAAGCATATATATACTTGATCAGCATCAACAGCCGAGTCGAACTAACCATGTCCGTCTGTCTGTCTGTCTGTCCGTCCGTGTGTCCGTCTGTCCGTCCGTCCGTCTGTCCGTATGTATGAACGGCAGGATCTCATAACCTATAAGAGCTAGAGACTTGAAATTTGTAGCTGTAGGTCCTCCTAGTCGCCGCGCAGATCGAGTTTCTTTCCGATATTCGATAACTTGCCCCGTTTCCAAGTAATCGATAAGAATCGATATCGAAATCATGTTTTTTGAGCAATTTCGGAAAATAATATGAGCTAGAGTTACCAAACTTGACATGAAAAGCATATATATACATATATCAAGTATCTTTCATTTTATACCCATCGCCTGTTGGAAGAGGAGGGTTCAGGGTATCCCCTAGTCGGGAGATCCCGACTAGAACCTCTTACTTGTTTTATATTCAATTAGTGCAAATCATTTTATTGTTTGCTTCTGTAGCTAAAAAACTAAGCAAGAAACTGGCGTTGTAACTGAACGTTTCATTTATATTTGGCTCGGATATAGTATATAGGAGCCACTTAACGTATAAGTACTTTCATATACATATATGCGAGTATGTATAGACAATCGCCCAAATAAATACTATATCATTTTGACAATAGAAGAAGCAGATTATGAAACTACTTACTTGTAGCATAGGTAAATGAATTTGAAAATGGATATTTTGACATTATGTACGATTTGTTGATAGTTTGTGTCCCCTTCGAATGATTTGATTGATTTAAGTGCCACGAACTTTGACACACTCTAATGGCAGAAACCTCTTACAATATGAACAACTACGAGTATTTGTAAAAGGCTTACTCAACGAGCACCTCAACTTTATTCGGTTTCCAAAAATAAATAACAACAAGATGAAGACGAAGACGAACTTTGAATATGAATCAAGTCTTTTGCGTACATATATATCAATTGACGAACAAATTGTACTTGCTTTACTTTAGAAATGTTAAAGAGACTTAAAAAACATAAACACAGGCACAGGCACATGCTTAACTATACGAGTAACTACTCACCTATGCTCTATATACACTGAGAAAATCTAAAAGCGAGTACGCAGATGAGAGATGAGAGAGAACAGAAACTACTTATCCGTATTATATAGGCAGGCAGGCTTTGCTTCATTTGTACACATATCTAGGCAAATTTTCTTCAATACTCCCAATTGAATATGAACCTTTAAATACAATTAGAGTGAGAGACCTCAAGCACAAATATGCCATATTGTTGTCACCCCACAGATTCCGAAATGCATAACTCAAAAATGTTCATAAAACTCGTGCATTTTTTTTTTGTCTAATCGAATATAGTTTTTAATTTCATTTCACTTTTGTATTTCACAATTTTTAAAACTTTCGTTCGATTTCTTTTTAAATAAAATCTCTAGCATTAAGTCCTATTGATGATATCTTAGATATGCATATAGCCATATATCTAAACATACTCACGCATATAACGCATCTGTATTTTGTATTATATTTGTTGTTTTTTTTTGTCGTCAAAAGTTAGGGTCTTGAGATACGAGGTCTCGGGATATTGTACCCTAAAACTACGTTTATTCGTTACAGCAATGAAAAGTAGATAAATACTAAAACATTGCAAGTGATGTTGGTGTAAAGCAAATATCTAAACTAAATCTATAAGAATACAGACACACGCACACACGCACATACGCACACAAAGACACACACACACACACACACACACAGTGGAGTACACGAAAATGAGACAAATGTATATATAGTGTGTTCTTGTTCGTGATGAGCTATCAACTAAGTTAGTTTAGGCTGCCTACAGACAAGTATATTAGCTTTAAGGCAACTTCATCTGAGTCAACGGTAAACGGAAACGGAAAAGTTAGTACATAAAGCATATTTATTAGCCGTGTTGCAATTAAGTGCTAAATGACAACAATAATTGAAAACCCAAAATATAAATAAACACATAAAAGCCAAAAGAATGTAATTTTAATATACTCACATACGCATAATATGTAGTATAAGTGCATAATTAATATAACTAGTGATCTGGCAAACTCTAAATATATAGAGGTCATCAGGCCGTTAAACATTACGAACTACACAGAAAACACACGAGTCTCGCTAGTGAAAACAGAAAAAAACAACAACAACAAAAAAACATAATCCTTTAGCTAAGCGTTTGGTTAGAATTGAAGAAATGGATCGAGATTCAATAGTTGAATGCAATACACAATAAAACGAGTAATTCATTTAAAAGAAAATGAATGTATTACATAAATGTTAAATCTGACATGCATTGTAAAACAAATCGCATTAATGTTCAATTTAACATGCATTGTAAGACTAATAACAATAATGTTAAATTTAGCATGCATTGAAAGACGAATAACATCAATGTTAAATTTAACATGCATTGTAAGACGAATAACATTAATGTTAAATTTAACATGCATTGCAATATGAATAACATTAATGTCAAGTTTAACAAGCAATAATGCTATTCAGCTTGTAATGCATTTTCAATTTAACCATAATTGAATTCGTCTTACAATGCATGTTAAATTTAACATTAATGCACAATTTATAAGGCATTGTAATATCAAAGCTATCATTTTGAATACAATCTTTTCCTACAAGCGAGTCATAAATATTTGCATGCACTTCCATCAGGGAATTGGAAATAGAAGTCTAAAAACTTGCTCAATCAAATGTGTAATATTCAAAGGCATTTTGATTTTTCTTCATTTGCTTGTTTTTGCTTTCAAGAGAAACACAAATTCACAACTCTGAAAATATACTATTGACACTTCACTGGTCTAGGACAATAAATCGACACAACAACAATGCCTCAAGTTGTAGTTATCAATATTTTATATGATTTATTCGATTAATGTGTATTGTGCTCTAAAACCAATTAAACTCTGCAACATTCGCATAACGCTCTCAATAAACTTGGGCAATACAAGAATTATATAAAGAAAAACAAACAGAAAAAAAAAACCAAAATTAATTTAAACAAAGCATATGGTTGTATGATAATAAAAGATTAATATATTATACCCAAGCCATTAAAGTGAAAAATAAATTAATAAATTTTAGATTGCCAAAGTCAAAAAGCGACGCTAAGCAGAACTCAAAAAAAAAACAATACTTAAAAAAAACAACACTAAGAAAGTTATAACACGAACAGCAAAAGATAAGAAACTCGAGTACATATACTTACATACACATACATGCATTAACAAATTAAAACTAATGAAAGCAAGGCAAAAATATGCATAACAAAAACTTAAAAAACAAAAACAAAAACAATTTAAAATGCCAACAACTACTAAAGGGCAAACATGTTAAATTAGTAAATAAAAACGCAAGAAACGATACAATATGCAATTAAATAAAATGTTTTAAACAATAAAAACCAAAAATGGAAATACAAAAATATTAAAGAATGCAGTTCCACATGGAATTCAAATGCTCGTTTTTTCTGGTCTTGACTTATTATAATTGTATATTCTTTTACACATTTCAGAACAACAATCGCTGCTTTGTACAACAAAACTAGTTTATTTATTGAAAACGTTTCAGAAATTAAAATTAATGGAGCATCTGTAATTGGCCAACGTATATGAGTTACGGGTAGTAGGTTTTCTTGAATCGCTCCTCGCGATTCTTGCGACCACCTGGCCGCAACGCACGCGGCACATACTCCTTGTCGTGTTGATCGAGGGTGCGCTTCCACGGATTAATGTCCCGCTCGAAGAAGCGACGACGCGCCTCCATTGCGCGCGTCTTGTTGTCAATCTTGTACAGTTTCTCCCACATGTAAACCTCGGGCAATTCTAAGTGCCGCGGACGCTTCGAGGCCAAATGCTTGAATGTATGCTCCAGAAATTTGCGCTGCTCCGGATTTTCATAATCGGCGGCGCGTCGCAGCGTCGGGCCGCTCACGTATGGCATCAGCTCATCGGGAGTGCGCTGAATGCTCGGCGCATTGATATAGAGGGTGAGCAGCTGACGCAGCGTGCCGTCGTTGAAATCCACGCATTTACCTTCCGGAGAAATTTCACCGTACAGCGGTTGCGGTGCCGTGCCGCGGCAGAAGTTCACTCGGGCATTGCTATCCACATGTGGACCATGAACCAGCAGAGTGTTCAACTGGTACTCATAGAAGCTCCATTCTCGCCCGTTTGTGATCACAGTCTGGGTGTTTAGCGGGTAAGTTAGCTCGTTGTAGGTATTAAAGCCATTGTAGTTGGCCTGTGCCAGCAACCAGGCGTATGATGATTGAATGCCCAGCGCATGCAGAGCCTCCAGCTGGTCGCGTTCGCCACATGCCTGGGGCCGCAGCTGTAGATGGGCGCGCGACTGAAATGAAAGCATCCCAAAGTTGGGCGCATTGGCGCTGGGCCAGTAACCGGGCACATTGATGGCATGCTGATATTTGGTGCTGTAGCCCAAGGTGCGTGCATCATGCTTATAACGCGGCAACTGATTGGCCAGCGTCAAGTTCTCGCTCTCCTCGGGCGTTTTCCACGTGGGTAGCTGATGGCGGTGCCGCAGCGCCAGATAGGGCTCTCCTGTATACTGGACCAGACGGTCAACACTGTCGTATGCGTCCGCCTTCTGCCAGTCACGACCCTTTTTCGATTTGACGACATTCTTGGGCGGATCAACGCCACCGACGGCCCAAAAGGCCTCGTGACGCGGATTGTAGTCAATTTCAACATCATTCAAGTGCGGGTACTCGGCGCTAAGCACTTGCAGCGCGGACCGGTTAATCTGCTCCACAATAATCTGCGTCAGCTGTTGTTCACGTGTGACGGCATCGGGAGGCGTATCCAGCAACGTCAGCTTATGCCTGCAATGCTCAGGAGGATTAGCTCTGCTTTTAGCAACCCATTCAACTTACTTGTAGCAGTCGTGTGCGAACTCCAATGCCTCAATAACGTCATCGCGCGCCACCTTCACAGTCGCATCCATGTCAACCTTCTCTTCGCTGGGCTCGGCTTGCTTGGGCGTCAGCTCCTCCAACACAGTGCGCGTGTAATGTTGCGTCAGCGGCAGGGCATTGAATGGCACCTTGGTGTCGTTGAGATCTACTACTTTGTAGCCATAGTAGCGAGGCATATTTATTTTAATCATTTTTTCCTCAACTGTGGGTACTCGGCGTATCTCCTCGTGCCAATCAGCTGCCGACTGCAGCTTGCGGCCTTTGAACGTGAGATCCCTAATGGGTGGATACTCCGGCTCTGCAGAGTATTCAGATTCAACCACTGTCACTGCTTTCGGCTCCGCTTTAATGGCCAGATAGCGGCGGCAGGCGGCATTTAGACGCGCACGCAGCTGCTCTCCACGACGCAGCGTCAACATTTTCGCCGGCCTACAAATTTAATACAAAACAATTTAAGTAAATGAAATTCGGAAAGCAGAGCCAACGAGGTTATGACATCGGACCTGTTAAGAACGATAACGATATGTTAAACATAAATATATGACTGCTATCGTTGCATTTTGCCAAACTATCGGTGCGTCGACACGAAACATCGTATGAAGTGGTCATGCCGCAGAGGAGAATTATTTTTTTCGCGCCAGACTTTAAATATTATTATATATTAACTTTTTATTATTTATGTATTTATCCATTTTTTAGCATCTAATTCAACGTTGTATTTTTTATTTATTGTTTATTTGATTTTTATAACTTAGAACCCGATAGTCAGAATATCGATATGAAAAGATATTAATTTTGCTTGCTATCAGTGAACAGCATACTCGCCCTACATGACGATCAGTTTTGTTTTGTGTGAGCACAATATGTGAATTTGGGAAACTAGTTTTGTATACTAATTATTAAGTGTAATTCCCAAATGAATGTAATTCCCAACTATCCTGTCGGTTGTATTCCACCACACAAATTTCGCTAACAAACGCTAAGCGAACCCATATCTTATCTGCGAGGAGCCACTGTCAAAACTAATCAAAGAACTGGCAAGTAAGTATATATACACAAGTAAATACATATGTACAGATAGAGATATTTTTAACATATTAAAATATTGATAAACAAACTTTATTGGCGACGTCACGCGCTAATGAAAACTAGTAGTTGCAAGTGACACGCACAAAATATGACCAATATGCCCAAATTGTCGGCGGCGCAGGAGCGCACTCGAGAATGGCTGGCCTCGCAGGAGGAGGACGAGTTGGAGTCAATAGCCGAATCATCCGTGGTGGACAGCTTGGATGATTACAAATACAGCGAGCACACGTTCACCGAGCAAGAGGATGAGGACGAGGAGGATGACGATAACGATACTGGCGAAGAAGTCAGCACCATTGCGTTGGGCACACGAATTGGTGAGTCAAGCACGTCAGCTATATAAATATAAATACAAATATATACGTATATATTATATGCATTCTTTATTAATACCAATATGGTATATGCCTGAGCTGATGCAATTGATTTACCCATTCATATGAATATACATATATATATATTTCGACAGGCGCTAGCAAAGGCTCCATCATAATGGACACTCTGCGCGATCTCCTCAATTCGATCAACAGCATTCAAACCGTGGGAAATGTAAACATTAGCAATTCCACGAATGTGCACATTGGCAACGTGACCAATATCAATGGCAATATACAGATCATTGCCGATGCCCCAACAAATCCGCGCAGCAAACGCAAGGAGCGTCGAAAAACATCTCTGGTCGACGTGCCAGATCCAAACGAACAAAATCAGCAACAGGACACAGAGCTGGACGAGTCTGAGGAGTGCGTCAATGCCGGTGTCTTCATCAGTAGCCAAAGTAAGTACACCTGAGCATGCTCCTTGCCCTGGCAGTAACAAATTTTAAATGCACAGAATTCAAAATACCCAAGGAGGTGTGTTCCATAGTGCCGCGCCACTCTTGGCTAGCCCAAATGCCCATGGAAGCGCCAGTAAAACTGCAACGACCCGTTAAATATGTGGTTATATGTGAGTACCTAGCCATGTATATTAAGGCTTCGTGGTGGGGGGGCTTCATTCCCAAATCAATCCAAATACTAAGATCTGCGTGCATTCATGCACAACATCTTCTAATGTCTATTCAATTCACTTTGTCGAGTTGGTTTCTTGGGAAATAATGTCCGATGGGGGAGCCTATTAGGAAGTCATCCTATTTAAGGTAGACAGATCGCGAGAGCATCTAAAATGGGGGGAAGCGGAACCTATTGGCTTGTCGATCTAGAATCTGTTTTACCCCATCTTGTCCCAGATCCCGAGTATTCTTTGTCCTTTTAAGAGAGGCTAAGGGCCACCCAATGGCATATTTGGCCTTCGCTTTGCCAGGACAAACATAAACCTGGATTTTAATGAATATATGCTAAAGCTAAATGGGAAAATACGTGCATCAAGTGAAAGGAGCCTAGTTAACTGGTATTATGTGACAACAAGCCAATAAATAGATGGCGATTTATATGTCCCACAGCACACACTGCCACCGAGAGCTCCGAGAAGCGGGCCATCAACGTGCGTTTAATACGCGACATACAGGTGAGCATTGGATTTCATTGTGGATGGCTTCATGACGCTGGGCTAATGTGTGGACCTTCTTCGTTTCGCTCAGTGTTTTCACATCGAGAGTCGCGGCTGGAATGATATTGCCTACAATTTTCTTGTTGGCTGTGACGGCAACATCTACGAGGGACGCGGCTGGGAGACAGTTGGCGCGCACACCTTGGGCTACAATAAAGTCGCGCTGGGCATAAGTTTCATTGGTTGCTTTATGCGCGAACTGCCCACGCAGGATGCGCTGAATATGTGCCGCAATTTGCTGGCACGCGGCGTGGAAGATGGACATATAGCCCCGGAGTATCGCCTCATTTGTCACTGCCAATGCAACTCGACGGAGAGTCCAGGTCGTCGTCTGTTCGAGGAGATACAGACCTGGCCGCATTTCTACAATATTGCCCAGGATGAGCAAAAGTAGCGTATTACATGACTTCTCGGAACAGGATTTCGATAAATATTTATGTGGTGGTTGTCGTGAACAAATAATTATATGCCTTCAAAAGGCGCGTGTCTTGTTTTCGTTACGTTTGTCCATAAATCTGTCCTTGCTTAAACAATATACGATTCCAAAGATCTATTTTTCTACATGTTTCCCTATAAACTATGCGTTTTTAATATCGAGTGCACATAAATTAGATTATTCGACAGCATATTTAGATTTTTTCATTATTTAATTTCTTGTAATTCGTATAATTTAATTATGGAAACAAGTCAACATTTTGCCCTTGCATCTTGATGGCCGCCAGTTGATGTGATAGCGTCTAGGCAGTTTCCGATTTGCGAGCTGTTCGGGAATACATCAAAAATATAGTTAGTATAATTTGATCAAATTATGTATCGTACATTAGTTAATAACAAAACGCAGAGCTTGCAGTGGATTAAACAAGAGACATGAGCAAAATTTCGCATTTGCTGAATGGAACTGGGCAGGACACATGAGAAAGAGAGACGCTGTTATTTTTGCGTAGCTCTATCTCACTCGCACAGTCAAAACGCATTTGAAGGCGAATTTTTAATTGGTTAAAATCTTGAGCACATTTAAGGGAAACCAGACAACAGGCCGGCTAATTAGTGTTCAGGAGCAACAGCTGAATTATAACATGCCAATCAATTGGGGCAGCTCAAAACTTACACATTGCTACACAATTGAGTTTCGCAGTTGCTTTCTTTATTTTTCATCTGTAATACACCGAGAAATGGGATAATGTGTGACTTAATTGTAGACCAAAAAGTCTAGTGAGGCCATTTTGGCCCACAGATATATATATATACATATACATATATATATATGTATCGCATTTATATAATGCATATTTGAGCAAATCCGTTGATCTTTGCTGGAACTTTTATGTATAAACTGGCCCTCGATCTACGATTGCACAACGATTACTTACGTGCTGGCTTGCCGTTGGCCCAAGGTGTAAACTTCACGTGGCTCTCGTCGCGCTTGGCGGCGGCGGCGCGGAGATCCGTGCGCAGGGATTCACGCAGCACACGGGCGGCAATGTTGGAATATTGGATGTAGCTGGAAAAGTTCAGATATAAGACGGATGCATTCGATTATGGAGCACTTGGTGTGCGTGTGTGTTTGTGCAATTGCAGCAAACAACAATTACGTAACGTACGCAAAATGCGTACAAAATAACGCCGATGTGCAATTTATTTCGATTTATGCTGTGTGCATATTTTACTTACGTAAGTCCAGCTGCTCTCCAGGCGTTGGTCATTTTGATAAATCTTTTTCGCAAATTATTCGCACCGAGAACAAAATTTCAGACCTTTGCTAGAGCAGGCGCTTTCGGAGTTGAAGATGAGACTTACGGATATTAATATCCAATCGATATTTCGAATCCAAATTTTCGATAATACACTCAATCAACACTGCCGATACTTATCTTGTATCGATGCTATTTTGGAAAATATTTTCAATCTTACAGGTGATTTTGACAGAAGCTATATATTTATTTAAGGCTGGCAAAAGCATAACATTGAATTGCCGTTTGTTGTTTTAACTTACATAATTTATTTAAAGCAATGAGTCTCAATACTTTCAATGATATCGACCTATCGATGCTTAGCAGCATCGAATTGTACTCAGTCCCTCCGCTTTGTTTGTGTTGCGTCTCTCTTGCACATGTGTAACAGTTGTTGTTTAACGCAAATGTTTAATTGTCAATAAATTGACCCGTCGATTTAATTGCTGTGTTATCATTCTAAATGGTGGACTTTTGGCAGCAAGTTTTCTTGCAACTAGTTTAACCGTAATGCGTAAACATTTTCACAATGTGTAATCACTGCCATATGTGTATATATCGTGTGGATTATGTGGAAAACATGTGCCGCTAACTTATCCAAAGGTTAAGGTTCAACTAAGCATATTTAATTATTGCACAACTCTTACAAAGCCTAGTTATTGTGCTCAGATGCAGTGCAACACAATGTCTGCAAAGCCACCGATATTAATTATTGAGCCATTCTTCGGCGGCAGCCACAAGCAGCTCATAGATACGTTAATTGAATGTAAGTAAAGTATTCAAAGAACTATAATTCTTAAAACTGACATCGCTGCCAACAGGCTTGAACCTGGCCGACTATGAGATCTTTAGTCTTCCTGCCAAGAAGTGGCATTGGCGTGCGCGCACCTCAGCGCTGTATTTCTCGCAGCTAATACCGCCGGAACACGATTACAAAGTGCTGCTGACGAGCTCCGTGCTGAATTTGGCAGAACTCATTGGTGTCCGGCCCGACCTTGTCAGCTGCCGCAAAATTGTTTACTTTCATGAGAATCAGCTGGTCTATCCGGTGCGTGAGGTCAAGGAACGGGACTGCCAGTATGGTCTAAATGAGATTCTTACTTGGTGAGGGTTGAATTCTTTGTTGTCTTTGTTGATTCCAGTCCAATTTGCATTTTCTGCCAGTCTTGCTGCGGATATTGTCCTTTTCAATTCCAACTTTAATCGCATGTCCTTTCTGGACAATGTGCAGCCCTTCCTGAACATCCAGCCCGACTTTAAACTGAAGCACATACGAGAGCGCATCGAGAAGAAATGTGAAGTTCTGTATTTTCCCATCAAGTTTCATGCCTTTCCCAATAAGCGGCACATCATGGACGCGGAGATCAACACGGAGCTGGACAGCTTGCATTTGATTTGGCCACATCGCTGGGAGCACGACAAAAATCCGAAGCTGCTCGTGGAAGTGCTGATGGAGCTGAACAAGCGTCAGGTTGACTTCAAGGTGACAATTTGCGGTGAGAGCTACCAGGCGGTGCCGGAGGCCTTCGATGGCATACAGGAGAAACTGGGAGCCAAGCTTATCAACTTTGGCCACCTAACGCGCGAGGAGTATATAAAAACGCTGCTAACTGGCGATATTGTCATCTCGACGGCTGGCCACGAGTTCTATGGCGTGGCCATGCTGGAAGCCACCTATTGCGGCTGTTATCCCATTGCGCCCAACAAGCTTGTATATCCGGAGATTTACCCAAAGGAGAACCTTTATAATACGTCAAATTCGCTGATTAAAATGCTTTACAACTGGTGCCGCAATCCGGAAATCTTTCGCAGGCATCGGGACAAATTCTTCGATTACTTCACCTTTGAACGCTACTCGGCACAGCATTTGGTGCCCAAGTATATGGAAAAGATGCGCATTTCGGTTTAGTTGGTGCCTTAAAGACACATCAGTACGTAATATGACAATTCCAATTGCTGTTTTGTGCAATAAGCATCGAATTTAGTTCGTAAGCCAAGCGAAAGATAACTGACCAATTTACCACAAATACACATAATACATAGGTATATACATATATATTGCCTATATACAATTAATTATATAGTTGAAAGCCATGCATATGTGTAAGTTAATAAGGCCTGTTCACAATTGCTTTAATGCAGCAGTACTCACTTTTTAAATGTTTGCCAACAATCCTATATGTTTATCTTTTTATACAATTGTTAATTATGAATTGCCAGTTTTTGGCAGCAGGTTAGCTGCAAGTTGTTGTCGTCAAATATGCATTTCGTTATAGATTAAAATTGAGTTTGTTATATGCCTAAGATTGATGCGATTATATATATATATATGTATGTGTGTTTAGCTTAAATCGCTGTATGATATTATCCTTAAATCGTATATGTGCATATGTATGACAATTTTTTAAATTGGTTAATTAATATCGGAAACTGTCGTGCGAAATGCTCGTAAGAGTTGGTTTGTTCCGAATGTTTTATTCGCCAAGCCTATTCCTGTCTCTGTCTTAACCATGATTTCTGTCTCGTATGCGTCTGAAATGCTCGTGATTTGAAGATCAAGACAGGCAAGTTAGGGCTTTGAAGGTACTCTCTTTAATATTGACAGTTTTGATACATTCACATTATGTACACAATCGTAAAATTAGCTATTTTCATCCAGAATTACTTTAAAAACGAAACACAAAAACGCTTAAGCATACAAAATGAAAATAAAATTAACTCAAACTCAACAAGCACGCCCAATCAGGCAGCATTAAAAGTGATTCTCTTTGAATTTGGGCGGCGCCCTGTACTTCTCCTTGATGTGCGCGCGGTACTCCTCATCGTCGTGGCACTCGCGATAGCATTGGGCACAGAAGAGCTCGCCATCACAGCCGAGGCAACGGTAGACAGCATCCTCGTTGCATATATTACACCAAGGCAGCTCCTCGTTTTCGCTGCTGTTCGGATTGTTTGTGGTGCCCAGCTCGGCCTCTAAGGGATCGGCTGCTGCCGGCAACTGCGATTCCGCTATGTACTGCAATAAATCGAGTTAGTTTAAAGTACACAAAACAATTTCAAATCCCAAAGCACCTTTTTCATGATGTCCTGCAAGACAGTTTCATCGTTCTCGTCTTCGTTATCACTGGGAGTATTTGTGGCCGCCGAGCCAGCTGCAGCTTCCGATCCAGCACCGTCGATGGGCGCGTCGCGCAGGGCACGCAAACGTCTTTCAATATCGGAGATGGCATCGTTGCGGTCATCGTCGACACGTTGATCCAGCTGCGTTTCGCCCATGAACTGGTGCAGAAGATCCTTGATTTTGTCTTGATCAGTTCTTTGGTCGGTGGACAACAAGAGATCCTTTTTATCATAATTTTTCTGATGCGGCATGCCGCTCAAATTGGAGAGACGCGCACGTATATCGTCATCAGTCGTTTCGACAGCCTTCAGATTCTGCAAACGTTTGCTTATTGCGCTGTCCAGGTTCTCGTCAATATCCTCGCTGCCCGTGGCCTGAGCTGGGGCCGCAGCCGCATTGCTTATGGGCGCCAGCACAGCGGCCAGCTCCTCAGAGGGCAGCACATTGCTGTAGTCGGGTATAATGGTGTATAAATATACATATCGAGCTTAGCTAACGATTGCCTTAATTACGTACTCGAAGAGTGCATCAGCTGCCTGGGCATCGGCTGGCGTTGTGTTCTTTGGCGGCAGACGCAGCTTGGTCACCAGCTCTCCAGGCAGCGCTTCGCAGTCAATAACTTTCTCGGCATCGGCGTTGGCCTGCAGCTTGGACAGTTTGTCGTAGCAGATGAGGCACACGTTGAGCACCTTGCCGCCATGGCGGGGCACAGCAATTGGCCTCTTCAGGCACTTTGCACAGTACGAATAACCGCAGTTCGGGCAACCGTGCTGCAATAATCTAATTTAAATCCACGCCAAAAGCATATCATGCACAGCTAGACAGCCCTTACCTCCTTGCAGAAGAGTCCATACTTACGGCTGCAGCCGTAGCAGCTCATTTTGTGGGCAGGGCAAAGAAAGTTTTCTTTTTTAGAATTTAGAAAAAGTAAACAAAGATTATCTTATTGGACGAAATCAAAGCTTTGACTCACAGTATTTTGCTCATGAGTATCGATATACACCGACGTGTTATCGATATTTTCTGTTTGTTTTATTCTCTGCCGCCTCTAGACAGGCGCATTAACGCTTTTGAACCAGTGTACCGATTAAAAATGGATGAATAGGCCGTAAGCTATGCATATATATGCAACTAGCCTCTGTTAACTAACAAATGCGTCATATTTCATAGACAATGGTCTCTTCCAAGCCTTTAACTTTATATACCTTTTGAAATTTATCGTCTTTCCACGAATATGTTGATACTATTTGTTGTCAGAGTTTATATAGGTTGTATTGATTTGTTACTTTATGTTCTGATGAATCTATGTATATGGTTTACTCGATTTTCGTTTCCCCATGCTCACTCTCAGTACTCCGCACTGCCACCGACACAGTACATGATGAGAATCTCATAGAGCGGCGACTACATTAGAGATATAGAGTACATTACAGATTTAGTCGATTGTTTCTTTTTATTTGTACATACTCATCAAAAAAAAAAAAAAAAACCAACGATATATTGCAGAACTTAAGCAGCACAACTGAAGTAACTTTTAGCTGCCGCATATTTGAATTTCTCACATTTTCATCGCCTAATGCGAAGTGAGTTCAGTTTCAAAGGCTAAATACATAGATGAAAAATAATATAACATTTCCATGAATATTTTATATTTTAAAACCTATTTATATTTAAAAGTTTCAGGGAATGTAAATCTTTTAGTTCTTTTTTTTTTTTCATTTTGGCCATGAAACTAATATGCATATTAAGTTTTATATATATGTTATCATAATTATATTTAGTATAAATGCAAAATACAAAATTTCATGCGTGTTTGTATATCGTGTTGCGCATATATTGAGCCATATGCAGTACTTTAGACTTTAAACCTAGGAGTATGGGATAAAATATAACTTTGAAGCTGTGTTTTATAGGTTAAGGAAACTTGCGTTATTTTTTTGGTTTTCTTTTTTTCTTTTTGTATCTTTTTCTTTTGGAAACCACAAAATAAATAGAATTCCCGATTAATACACGAGTAAATACTTTCATTGCTGCAGATAAAGCGGTTAGGTCGGTTTTGGGTTGTCTGAGTTTAATTTTCTTTTGCATTTTGAGTGAACTATTCGGATGGAGTGAGATCGCGTTCCAGTTCGTTTTCATTGAGTATTTGCGATAGCAAATCGTGCAATGGCTCGAGAATCTTTTTGGCGCCGGTATTGGTGAGACTCTTATAGTCGAACATATCATGATGGCTGATGCTGCCGTCTGCCTGCACCAGCCCCTTGTCGATGGCAACAGTTTGCACGCGATCCAATCCCTTTGTCTGCTCCTTGACTAATTCATTGATCTCGGCATTTTTATCGCGCAGCGCATTCGGTTGCTGGCCCCGTGGTAGTAATGACTGCGAAATGTGTAAAAATATCGAATATGTATATGGTATGACTTTGAACTAAAGAGTTGCTCTCTGGTTTATTTACCGGCAGCAGAATGTACGCGCCGGGTAGTTTTTCGCGTATCTTTGTGACATTGGCGAGCAGACCCTCGGCGACTTCGGCGGCGCTGTTGCTAACGTTGTTGGTGCCGACGTGGAGAACAACTATTTTGGGATTGACATTGTCGAGGGCGCCGTTCTCGATGCGCCACAGCACATGTTCGGTGCGATCGTCCCGTATACTAAAGTTGAGGCAGTGCAGCGGTGCGAAGTACTGGTTCCAGGTGTCGGTGTCCTGCAGCGTTTCGAATATGCAATCGCCGAGGAATATCACGTCCGGATCCTTTTCGCGGCAATCGGATATAAATCGGCGATGTATGCTCTGCCAGCGCTTGTCGCCGTCAACATCGGGCACGGCTGTGGGCACAGCGCAGGGATTCATGTTGTTTTTGTTGTTGGTGTGTTTTTATATTCAGCATGCGGTGTACGCTGTTGCAACCTTTTAAACAAAAATACAAATTGCTTAAATGACTCGTTAGCAAGCGGCTGTCGCAGCACTTTTGTAGGGGCACCTTTTCTATGAGTTGCCCAAAGGAGTTTGTATAGCGAACTCAGGTGAAAATAATTATAACCAAGAGAATAATTGACAACACAAAATAGCGGCGGCGTTAGAGATGTACAACTGCACCGATCATCGATTTTAATCATCACTTCGAACAATCGAGAAAAATAACACGCGATATATCGGTAAATTGGTGATTGCTACCTTTTTTTATTTAATAAAGGCTAAAGTCTTTGTTTGATAAAACAAAATTAAATAATTAACATAAATTTTAGTTTAAAAACGTTTATTTCTTATAACAAAATGATTGCCTCCTCCATGGCTCATTACTCTGTTCTTTGAAGCACAAACATTGCTTGAAACATATAGAAAACTTCAAACAATTGTCAAAGTTAGGCATAATAATCGAATTTTTATTTATGCTAAGTTCAGTTCCATAGTATTTTTCGTGCTTCTCTCATTATAAACAAAGCAAATTTGGCTAAATTAATATCGATAGCTATTGTGCCAAATCTACCAACATTTATATCGATATTGCAATCGGCAATAGTTTTGCAGCCCTGGCCGCCGCTTGTCACTTTTCCCTGTCATCAGACGAGACACTAGACGGCAACATCGCTTCTGGGGAAATTACTGCAGTATTTCAACGAATTTATCGCATGGAAAGCAGCATTTTATAAATAAACAATTATAAAAGCGCAACGCGCGATTCTAGCACCATGGATGTGGACCTCAGTCTGGACGAGATAATTGAGCGCAAGCGCATACACAACCCCCCACGAACCAACGATAAAAAACTGTAAGTGCTCGGGCCAAAAGAAAATGGCGCTGCTCTGCTAACGTTTGCGTATTCCGTTAATGCCACAGCCATGCCGTTCAAATGAAGCCGCGAAAGCCGGCTAACAAGCCGGGTCCACACACGCGCACCTACGATGCACGCAACAAGATCATTCAGAAGACGCGCGCCAAAATTGTGGATGCACGCGACATACTCAACCAGAACATTCGCGATTCTGGCATCGACGCTCGCAACGTGCTGCTCGAGCGCAAGAAGGAGCGCATGCCCATGCCTTTGCCGCTGCCGCCGCAGTCGGGGCGCGCGCCATCGCGAGTTGGCGGCGGCGGCGTCGGCGGTGGCCTGCACAAGGGCCGATTTGGTCAGCGGATAATTACAATGAGCAATCGGCCGGGCGGCGTCATACAAACGCTCTGGGATCCCAAGGAAGAGCGGCCCTCACATGGCGGCTACAAATCCGGTGGCAGCTCAGGAGCGCCGTATCAATCCAGTCGGCTAAATGCAGCCGCCAAACCTTTTATACCACGCGGTTACGTGGACTACGACAATATGCAGGAGTTGGAGGATGGTGAGTTCATGCGTTTCCTCATCGAACTTAATCGGTGAAATATCCCTGTTTGATCTTGTAGAGGAAATTGCACGCACGCTGCATTTGGGCAACTACAATAGCCAGCCGACTGGCGTGCAGCGACCTCGCATGGGTCACGGCTATGACGGCTATAGCTTGGACATGGACGGCGTGGAGATAACGTCGCCGGGCAGCAATAATTTGGCCGGTGATCCGTTTGCCATTTACGAGGCAGCTCGCAATCGGGTGGAGCGGCCGTCTATGCCGCCACCGCCGCTTGGTGGCGAAAAGATATTTGAGCGCCGACAGCGCAATTTGGTGGCAACCTCAAATTTGCCAGATTCGCTGCGTGCCCGTCTCTTTGGCAGCGAGCCAGATCGTCGGGTCTCGCATGGCATCTATGCGAATGAGAATGGTAGCGAGCCGCCGAAGGGGCATTTGGCTGCACCAGTAATGCCTTCGATGCCCATGCACCAGCGTCGCAGTCCACCGACCATATCGATGCCGTTGCCATTGAGCGTGGTGAACAATAAGCCCGGCTATCGATTGCTGGTGAGCAATCTGCACGCGAACGTGACCACGGCGGACATACGGGAGCTGTTCAATGACATTGGACCCATGTATGATGCACATGTGGTGCGCCCGGGCACTGCGGAGGTTATCTACAAGTCCTTGGAGCACGCCGAGATGGCCGTGGATGCCTATCATCAGCGTGAGTTCGATGGCCAGCCCATGCACTGTGTGCTGGTCAATCCGCACTCATCCAATCGTTCCGCACACTCGATCAGGTTGGTATTCCGTTAACACTACTCCTGCTACGATCATAATTGACTGGCTGCTTCTTCAATTGTTGTAGCTCTCGCACCGTTACCACAAACTCATCTGGCGTGGAGGTGGACATTGATGCGCTGCACTCGGTGCTCTTCCGGGATCGCTAGACAAGTGTCCCGTACAGAAGCCACACGAGCTTAGGCAATTACTATGTGAACGTTTAACCTAGACACATGCATCAATTATCAATAACGTTATCTATACGTTAATCCAGCATTGGTCATCAACTCGTAACCCTTTTTTAGATTTAAGCCCATATTGCTGTACATTTTTGTATGCGTTGGCCACACACAAATTGCTCGGCGCCCGCTCAGTAAACCGTTAGTCAAGTTTAAACCAAGTATTTTCAATATTTTCTCATATACCAATTTTTTTTTTGTCTTAACTAGAACTCTACTTGCAACAGGGGCTGTCTTTAGTTCCCAACCCCGAAGTCATCTTATTCCACTTTTGTTTTTCTTTTGTTAATACTCAAAGCATCTAGGAACCAATAAAGAATATAATTGTAGTAACTCCAACAATATAATATTTCGATTGTCCAAGTGTTTCGTTATTCTTTATTCCCAGTTGCGTGCGTAGGCCGACCTTTAATTTCATATAATATTTATATGTTCTGAAATAAATTTTAAAATGTCGGACTTAAACTCATTGTTAAATACCTTTGGACGTATTTTATGCGCGTTTAGCGCTTCTCAGAAAATTGGGGGGATCCGTGGTTGTCCTTCGGGCGAAAAACGGGATAAAAGGATTGCAAAGGATAAAACTAACTGGAAACTTGTTCTACTTAATAGAATTTTCAATATGCAAATGCCTTTACAAAGAATATGTGTGCAAATGAATTAGCTTTCAGTTCGCGCTAAACTGTCAAATACTTTAAGCTTTATTTTATTCATGCCTTATTCATGCTTTCTACTTGGAAAATGCGCATAAAATAATTTGCAGCTTTCGTGGAGTTTTTTTTTGTTTGTTTGTTTCTTGTTTAATATTTATTACATATTACATAAAAATGTACAGTAAATATTTTAAGATCGCATAAAATTAATTCATAATAATTAAGTAAAAAAAGCAGGATTAAGTCAGCAATTGAAGAGGTGCACAAAAAAAATTAAGAAGTAGATTATTGATTCACCGTGAAGAGCGGCTCTTCAATTATCCCGGATGCCAGTGCCGTAGTTGGCGCCGCCGGCACGGTTCAATGCCTCGCGGAACAGCTCAATGTCCAGTTCGGCCTGGACGCCTGCCTGCAGCTCCACGGCAAAGTTCTGTCGAGGAAGATAGGAGAGAATGAGAGAGAGGGAGAGAGAGAGAGAGAGAGACTTGCTGGCAGACTTACGTTAAGCACATCCTTGATGAGCGCCTTGTCCGTTGACATTTTGGCGCGCTGTATGACGCCCACCTCCTGGCCAATCCACGTTAGAAAGATGAACTTCTTGCGCTTGGACATCTCATCGCCCATCTGTATGCGTATGTAGCCGAAGGCGCGCTCCGAGTCCCCAAACTGCTCGCGGAACTGCTCGAAGCACTGGCCACGCGCATGCACAATTATCTGCGCGCCATCGAACTTAAAGACCGCCCACTCGGTATCTGTCAGATCGGAGCGGACATCCTCGTAGGCCTCCCGTATGGCGTCCTTGTCCAGCGAAGTCGCCAGCGGCATCTGTGTTCCAATTAAATTATATACATATGCATACATAAGTATTTGTGCTTGGGTTTGGCTTTTAATGTAATCAGTGCATTTGGCTGCAGTCCGGAAACGGCCCTCCGCCCCCCCCCCCTCCAGCAGCGCTCGTATTGCCGGACCGCCCTCTGCCCAGTTTTGGTATTATTTTCAAGTTCATTTAATTTGCTGGCTGTTGGGTTTTTCTGCGTTCGTGTTGGATTAACGCCTTGTGGTGTAATTTATGTGGCGCATCTGCGCATTCAGGCAACACGTATCCGTCAGATACTTTCGCTTTCGTTTCCGTGCCAAGAGCCAAAACAATAACAATTACAGTAACAGCAACGATAACAATAACAATAACAATAGCAATCAAATTATAAATCAATCACGCCAATGTATTTCGCACAAAACTCTTCAATTTGTTCAGCTCGAAATGTTGCATAAATTATATTTAGTGCAATTGCAGTTGCATGAAGATTAAATAACTAAGCGCGAGTACCTTAAACCATATTAACCATAGATGTATATACTATGTGTATGTTGGTATAATTGGAATTTATCAAAATACGATGGCTTTTATGTCGAAAGATATTGTGCAAGAAAAGCCATATAAAATAATATTATCTTTTGTCTATAACTAGTTGAGAATTTTAGTTCTTTTTTTAAATATAGGCAGAAATCGTTTTAATAGATAATATAGATAATACTAGATAAAAAAGATTCTGAGTGAGGATTTAACGAAAATGAAAGATTGAGAAAGCCGTCGCCTTCTCGAAGAACAATAAACATCGCAAAGAAAACCCAGTTCTCTATGTAACACACTATCTCCCAACTCCATCCGGAAAGTAAAATAAACTTGAGCTGCATACACTAGCATTTAGTATAAAGCAACTTTGTATTATGTATTTGTTTTTTTTTTAATACAAAAGCTTTATATCTAACAGATCTTTAGTTAGCTAACACTTAAACAAAGCATATCAATATATATGAGATATATAATATGATAATGATATAGGTATTTTTTCAGGGCTGCAAAACCTTAAAAAGTGTCAGTGGTTCGGTTAACGGTTCGAACCAACTCGTTGCCTTGTGCTGCGCTTTCTGATCCTGGTTTTTCACACCCTTCAACCCGAGTTATATATTTGCAAAATATAAATGACAATTTTTACTTTCAAATTAATAATTAACTGCCCGCTAGTACTGAAGATATTGCAATTAATAAATATTTTCACATACAAAATGCGGGCTAAATTTGATCTCTGCCCAAAATTGGAAGCTAGCAAATGAGGCTAGATAAATCCAATAGCTGGGCCCAAAGTTAGTTATACATACTTTGGTACTAGGTCTATCTGAAAGTTTGTTGTATTTTGAAACGAAATATTTTTGAGAAAAACATGATTTAGTTCAGTTAAAGGCTCGATGCACACTAAGTAAATGAATCAGAGTTCCGGAGTGGAACCTGTTCGGTTCAAAAGCGATTTACAGTTATTATATTAATGCTTATTTGTGAATCTCAACTTTTGTTCTGTGAAAACCAAATGAAGGCTTTGAGTGCAAAAAAAAGAGAAAAAATTGCATTAAAGCTTTTAATGTGGCATTTAACAATTAAAACCTTTTTAAAACAAAAGAACAGCAAATAAGCGCATAACGGTTGCTCGTGGCCACAAACATAAATCGTATAAATTGCCCGCATATCAATATAGCCCGTTCTTGCGTTTACTTTATCATTGTTTAACTGTGTTTATGCTTTAATATGATTATTTGTGGGCAGACTTTCCATCTGTCATGTGGTCTTCGATGCAAGAGGGAGCCGGAGAGGGAGCCCCCGCATGCTCTTACTTTCGAGAGAGTTACAGCTACTTTGGAAAGTGTCTGAGGGCGGCTGCTGCTGAGCAGCTGATCAAGCGACAATCAAGATTTATGCATTGAAACAATTTAAGCGTCACAATTTTCAATCAGCAAAGCGGCCGACACAAAAAAAAAACAAACGATAAATATAGAAAAAAAAACGGTTCAAAGACGGCGAGATGCGAGTTGGAAGATTGAAGATGATGTATGTATGTATGTATTTATTTTATTTGGGTTGGCTGGAGAGAGCCAAAACAAAGAGTATAATAATAACAGCAAAACTGTCTCCAAATGGAGCAGTGCACAAAGTAGATGAGCGAGAGAGAGAGAGAGAGAGAGAGAGCGAGGCGGCGCAGCGGGAAGTAGCTGGATCATAATGCGTTCGTTGACCGAAATCGGCTTTGCGTCTTTGTGTGTGTGTGTGTGTGTGTGTTTGGTGTGTGAGAAAAATCAATTAGAAAAGCGCAAAGCGATTTAGAAAAGTGCGCTCTTTGAAGAGCAACAAAAAAATATATGGTATCTATCACAAAGACTCAACAATTAGAAAGATGAAAGAACAAAATTTTTATTTAAGCGTTGACTTTCACGACGATTTGCTTGATTTGCTTGAATTAATTATGCAAAAACACAAAAAAGAATGAAGCCAAATGATGCAAAGTGTGCCAAAAAAAAAGAAGAAGAAGAAGCAGCATAGTAAAGCAAAGAAAAGAAGTGAAATAAATAAATATAACCGTTGCCATAATTTGTGCGCTAAGTCAATTTGCAATAGGAAACAGCTAAGCGCAAGAAGAAGAGCAAGAGGCAGCGGCAGAGGCCGCGGCAGAGGAGACAGAATCAGAGAACACACGTTTAGGAGTAAATACAGAGTTATGACCATAGCCTCTGCTGCCATAATTTCGAGCGAAAATTAACGGCGCTTTTGCTTCTTCTTGCGGCGGCTGATAAGACAATTCTCTCAAGTAGCTCAACAACAACAAGAACAAATTAGGGCTTGGGGATGCGACTGTTGACTGGTTCATTGGGCGCGTCTGATAACTAATCAAATATAGCCGCAATTACAATGTTATAGTATGTTGCCTCTTCGTGGGTGCGCCTGAGGGTTCCGGCGGGTGCGGATATGTATGCGGGTGCAGCATTGACGTAAGCGTAATCTCTATATTCTCGGTATTCTCTCTATTCTCCAGATAAGCCGACGCGACATACACATCGAAATTGATTAATGCCCCAACTGTCCCCCCGCCCGCACCCCTCCCCACCCCACCCCTTCCATCACCCACACACTCGCTTGTATAGCTGCGTACTTGTTCTTGTTCTTCTTCTATTTCTAGTTCATGTTTATTGTTCATGGCAATTAGTGTTGGGTAAATTAAGCAATCTGACAAATCAAACAGTTCCAGTTCACTTAGCCACACCCCCCTCCCACGCGCGGTGCAACCAGTTGTTATTTTTTCCAATTAGTGAACAAGTGTTCCAGCGAAAGAAAGTAAAAGTTATCGACAATGTTGGGTTACATGATTCGTAATCATATCACTAAAACCGTTATTGATTTCATTCTTATCGCCACACAGATTTGTTGCCAAGTGCATGCCCACTAAATATATACATATATATGTACATATGTATATGTATATACTTGTTTAATCTGACTTCGTGCTAGTCGTTGCGTTATCTTTATCTAATCTAAAGTCCACATCTACTGCATTATGTGGGTCGATCGAGTGTCCGTCAGGGTTTCCATTCTAGAAGTTTCATGAGCTTTTCTTTGCAATGTATCTTTAAATGCAAGTGTATCTTTAAAGAAAGTCTGTGGATAAAATTGATAGATTTTTTCTTTAAATAAATATAAATGTCTGAAATTGTTGACATGATTTAGACTGTTTTATTAGACGCCTATATCTATCTATATTATGAGTTTTCTAAATCTTTACCTTTTTCCTGCGCTTAAATTTTCAATCAAAATAACTTCTTTATTTTTCTTCAATTTAAAAACTTGTGAAAACAATTACAATTTTTACTGCAAGCATTTAAAGTGTTCTATTTGCAATCCAGACACAAATTCCTTCTTTGATAATAAATTAATATGGAATGCGATAATAAATATACATATACACATATATGTATGTGTGTATGTATGTGCATACACAAAAATTATATATAATATATATGTGTATCAATATCTGCAGATACCGATATCAGCGACTGTGTCTGTATCAGCGAATTGTTGTGGCCTTTATTTTAAACGTAGCAACAAAAAAGGTGCAGCTAAAAAACACAAAAAACAAAAACAAAAAATAAAAAAACTGTCAATGATAGCAAAAATCAAAAGGCGGCATGAAATGTGCTGTTACAAATGTACAATATATATATATATATATATATATATATATATTATGCACATATATTTCCTTTTCAACACTGAAATCGTTTCATGTTGAATAACGCTTTTAAGATACGCGTCGCTCGCATAAAATTCCACAAAAATCTAATAAAACTTGCTGCAAAAAAAAGTGCGTTTGCGGCATGTGTGTGTGTGTGTGTGTGAAGGAATTAAAGAAAAAAAAACTTAAACAGCCCGCAAAGAAAATCATGCGTCATGTGCGGCACACATATTTCAGGCATTGCGTGAGTCACAGTTAAGGCAAAGGCTAGACAGTCGGTTCAGCGGGCAGACTCTTATACCCTGCACAGGAGCTACTCAAAGAAGGGTATGCTGACTTATAAAACAGTTATGCGATCTTTTTTGTTTCGTTAGATTTATTGCTATACTAAGAACATGCCTATATATAAATATGTATATATATATATTCATAATACTCTTTGGGATCGAAGATGGCTTCTAATGTGCATTACATATAAATATTTGAATTATTTTGTACCCTGCACACAGGAGCTACTCAAAGCGGGGTATGCTAAATATACGCATATTATAAAATAGTTATCCGGTCTGATAGATTGAAATATTATTTTCTTCACATAGATTCTCGATAATTTGCAATTCGTATAAACTTTTTTTTAACATAATTTCTATATCCTAATTGAAGTGCCTACTAAGTACGCTTTATCTTTTTTGAAATATTCTATCTAAATAATTTAAAATTCTTTTCCAAAAGCAAGACTAACACTAACTGAACTAACATGCGCATGAACTCGATGCGCGTATGTTGCAGACTTGCGTACAGGGACTTAAATTTAACTTCCAGTTAACAGCCTGATTTAACACAAGTTTTAAGAAAGAAACCAGCCAGGGTATTATGTGGGCATTTGTAATTGTGTGACTTTCACCAAAAATAAGCTTCATACCAACTATTTCTTACAGACAATTCAAGCTAGTTTATGTAATTATAAGAAATACTTATTTCAAATGCTTTGGGGTTATTTTAACTTGCTCACAACCGAAAATTGTAGTAGTTTTTTTAAAATATTTGTTTTATCATCAAGTTCAAAGCCAGTTTGGTTTCAGGAAACATGTGAACGCTGGAAAAAGTTCGGAATGTCTGTACATACACTTTAACATTGATTAGCTAGTGAA
This sequence comes from Drosophila borealis, assembly GCA_035045885.1. Lineage (NCBI taxonomy): Eukaryota > Metazoa > Arthropoda > Insecta > Diptera > Drosophilidae > Drosophila > Drosophila borealis. The sequence goes on along the minus strand of JAWNOR010000405.1, from coordinate 3,401,812 downwards.
AACGATTCGATCGGATTACAAAAAGCGTGTTTTCATATCACGGTGCTACGCTTCTGTTTCATTTCGATGGGAACAAGTGGTTATTTGCGGGCTTATTCGCATTCGCATTCGCATTCGCATTGGTTCTGCCAGTTGTTGCTTTTGCTGCTGGTTCGAGGAGTGTCAACATCTGTTTTAGTTCGTGCCGTCGAAAACGTTTTCCAAATGTTTTAAATACTCAAAAGTGCAACTGACGCATGAATCAGCGGCTCGTTCGCTTGCTCCAAGGCAGGCGGAAGGAAGTGTGGGCCAAGTGTGGGGCGCGGCGAGGGGCTATAGGATGCAATGCTGTTTGTTTTTGTTTTTTTTTTTTTTTTTATAGTCGCGCATTCGTTGTTTCAGATGTTGTTGTGGTTGTTCTCGCTGTATGTATTAATAATTCTTCGTTGTGTTTTTGTTTTAGCTTATTTTCGCAGTGGAACAAAGAAACTTGAGTTGGTTGTTGATTTGTGTGCGTGACTCATTAGCGAACGACAAATGAATTAAACAGAAAAAAATATAAAATAAATCGCAAACCAAAATTGGCGCGTCAGGAAGCGCAGCCAACTTAACAAGCCCAAGGCTTGTGCATTGCAATGGATTAAGAGTGTGTGTGAGTGCGTGAGTGTGTGAGTGCGTGCGTCTGCTTGCGCATGTGTATGCGTGGCAAACCAATGCATAACAATACACTGCAATCTCGGTTTGTTGTATATTTTAATTCAATTTATCTGCACCCATCACGCCCCCCTCTACCGCACATCTATTCTAACGGTTGGTTTTGGTTTTGGGGGACGTTGCGCATACGACGCGTAGTGCGTAGAGCACTCCGATATTCAATATTATTTATTGCCATTGGCATTGATGGCATTGCTTTGAGGTGTTGCTGCCATTGTGGCATCCGCTTGAACGCATTTCGTGTCAGTTTTCATGGCTTTCATGTGCGCGTGTTGTTTGACTTATTGATTGAGTTATAACCGTAAATGGTTCGGCTCTGTTCCGACAGATTATGTGGGGGCATATACATATTTACTTTTCATATATACATCCATACACACAAACACACATTATATCTGAAGTTGTCAGGTAAATGCACTCGTTCGCATTGAACGCTCTCATCGAAACACGACTACACGGGGCAAAATGTCCAATTTTCGTAGCTCAAATCTATCTTGAATCAAGTCGCAAATCTGTCAAGTGGGTGGCACACAAATCCGAGCATGTGCATAGTTAAAAATCTTGAAAAAAACAGTTTTGTTTCAAGTGATCAGGCTAACTGAAATGCAGTGAACCGCAATCCAATTCCGCTCAAATCAAGCTTATTTCAATTAGAGCAAGAAATAACATTTCTCCTTCGGGATGCCCAGATACATTGTAGATTGGTCTATATACATACATATATACTTTCTTGAGATCAGAGATATCTTCTATAAAGCGTTACATACATACATTTAAGAAATACAAGGGTTTACTGCACTCAAGAGAAACTTGAAATGAACCCTTGTTCTAAGCATGTACTTCTTGATTTTCTTTTCAGTGTACCAACTGAACAAACGAACAGCACGCTCTCTCTTTCTCTCTCTCTCTCCCTCTGATTAAATTTTGAGTCATGTCGCTTCGATAGCTGCTTAATATAGTAGGTAATTGAACTGCAGCTGGCTGGCGTGTGTGTGTGTGTGTGTGTGAGTCACAGTGAATCAATCGAAATGAATCAAACCAAATGACTCACTCACACACTGCCAATGGCCCATATCACAGTAGTCGGTATCAGTGGAACAATCGGAATACTGTTACAGTAGTTACAATTTGTCTTTGCCATTGGCGAAGATATGAAATACAATGTGTAAGTAGTTGCCTCAACGAAACCGCAACAATTACTCGATACATGCAACAATGCTCGATAAGATACAGATACAGATACGGAGACTAGAGTATCTTTTGTTACATATGCATGTATGCATGCGTGCGTATGCTTGTGTGCGTGCACGTATTTTTAACTGTTGTGCGCACAAGTGCGGCGGCGACGCCGTTTCGCACTTGAACTTGATATGCATAGTTGCTGTTGTTGTTGTTGTTGCTGCTGTTGTCTATGACCATGCCCACACGTACGCCTGCTTATCTACCCCTTGGCTGCTGGGCTGCGCGCTGCATCCGCCCCCGCACTTAAAAGCCTAAGCAAAATATTGTTTTTTTTTTTTATATTCTCTTGTGCTTCTCTCTGTTCGTTGTCTGGCTCCGGCATCGGCACCGGCACCGGCACCGACTTTGCCTTTGCTGCTGCGGCTGGGGGTACTGGCCCTGGCCCTGGCCGGTTCTTGTGGAGTCACAGTTATTTAAAGTTCAACACTTCGCACACACAGACACACTCGCACACACACACACACACACACTAACACACATACGCACACTTGACTTTGGGCTTGGACTCCAACTATAGCGAGGCTGCTTCGCCGCGCTTTGCCTCTTCCTTTTTTGTCTGCTCTCCCGTTCTCTCTCCCTCTCTCTTTCTCTCTCCCGCGCTATCTGTTTCTGCAGATTTTACTTTGCGCTTTGCGCCTCTGCTGCTGCTGCTGCTGCTGCTACTTTTGCTGTTGCTGTTTGACTGCCCCGTTGTCGCATCTCCTAAGAGTCTAATTCTTTTTGTTTCGTCTTCTGCCGCACTTAATATTTTCTTAATACATATACAATATGCACTCTTGCCTGTATGTGTATGTGTGCATGTGTTAAAGTATCTCTCACCCTTCTCGGTTTGCTCTCCACAATTTGTTCAACTTCAATGCCGTCTGACATGTTGCTGGCTGAATGGGATGCTGCGGCTACTGTTGGGTCGCTTCTGCTCTGCTCTCTTTTGCTGTGGCGGCTGTTGCTGCAACTCAACTGACAGTTCAATGAATTTCTGCCGGCTTGGCTTTTTTATTGCAACTTTGGAACACAAATTCAACAATTTGAACACAACGCGCGATTCTCGTAAATGTTCAGCGACAAGTGTCACGGTAAACAACAACAAAAATTAATAAAAAAAATTAATATAAAAAACGAAAACAAAGACAAAGGCAAAAAGGCACAGGCTTTAATCGGGAGTGACCAAAAAAATTGCCGACCGACTCCGTCCGACTCGCACGAATAGTTGCTCACGAATGCGGGCCGGCAGCGCGTGCAACTCCAACGAAGTGGCTGACGCAGAAGCAGCGCCAACCAGCACAAAGCATAACGACGAAAACGAAGCGGGCAGCGCAGTTCGCGAGCGAGCAAGTGGGAGCACCCAGGAGCACCAATGCTGCAGCGAGAAAGAGATAGAGCTACCAGCGGCGACGGCGCCGCCACCGCATTTGGTTTTATTTTCAGTTTCAGTTTCAGAGTTGAAAGTGCGCGGGCAGCGACGTTGACTGCGCCGTTGACAAAATGTTTGACACCGACGAGCGCGCGCGCGTGCTTATGTGTGCGTGTGTGCGCTTATGGGTATGTGTGTGTATATATGTATATGGAGGCATGATTTAGGATGCAGCTGCACTGTGCAACAGCATTTTTAAAACATATGTATATACATACATGTATAACAAATTGTTAAAGTTCCCAAATTGTGGATGCAGACAAAAGTTAAAGTTGTGAGTGAAAGCTGCTTATCCTTTAAAAAGAATTAGGCAAACACAAAGTTGAGATAAAAACACACTTTTACAGATTTATGTACATGTATACATATGTATGCTTGTATGTATGTATTGTGCTTTTATGGGGAAACTAAATGAAAAATACATGAATGTACATTTGGCAAAGCAATCATATGTCCATTTGTGGCAACAAGGAAACATTTTAAATATGAACAAATATCGAATACAATTTTAGCAGAAAAATAAACGAATTTCAAGAGTATCGAATTTTGTAACTTACTTTTGTTTGCTTCTTGAGAACGATGCGTGTATGAAAAATGTTCATATTTTGAAGCAGGGTCTTGCCATATAAAATATATTCTTAACTATCTTGGGCTAAACAATGTTATTAGGTATTAAATTAATACAAAAAAAAGCTATGGTTAAGTTATTTAATAGTCAAAGAGTTCAATATGATATTACTATCCACAGATACTTCCAAACTTTTTATATATTTAGGACAATATGCAAAAATAACTTGCATATAGTTAATCTACGAAAGCATTTATATATTTTTTATTTAATTTGTATATATATTTTCTTTAATAGGATCATAAATCTTAAAACAAACTACAAAATGGCCAAATTAAAAAATTATGCTCAGGTGAGTTTTTAATATATGTATGTTACATTCAGAAAAGCTGAATAACTATAAATAAGAGGAAAATTCAGTTTTCCCCCTCTTTTTCCTTCTTGAAGATACATATATTCCCAATACAAATTTCCTAAAATAAGCACGTGATAAACCGAACGATTCATATGTTAATATTGATATTAATTTTTAATCAAACTATTCAGCTACAACATTATCTAAAAGACTTTGAACCCAGATACAATTTTTGTTGTAAAACAATGAAAATATATATTTTTAACTATTTCTTATAGGCATTATGTATGTAAAAACTGTTTTGGTATAAACAGACATTTCTTGAATGATATGCATAGCATTTAAATAAGTAAACAAGTCTTTATCTTTCAATTGCGATACTCTGAACATTTGACGATAACCAGATTTATGTTCATTTGCGGGCTTATTCCTTGGAAGTTAAGTTCGGGTTCTGTGTTGCACACTGTCGCTAGCCGGCGGCAGCCAGTTCCCAATCAACCGGTCGGCCAATGGCAAGTTCAGGTGTAGGTTTAACGGAATCTTCGGTAGGCAATCAGTGCCGCATCAGCCTTGCTACAGCCTTGACGGGACCAGCCTAGACCACAGCCATCTCTGCCACTGACACTGAGACCGAGACTGGGATTGGGACTGGGACTGGGACTGAGACTGTGGCAAGAACTGAGCCCGGGCACGTTGTAATCAAGTGCGCACGTACTAGTGCCAGGCATGTTTGTGTGCGTGTGTGTGTATCTGTATCTGTCAGGGTGTGTGTGTGTGTGTGTGTGTGTGTGTGTGAGCAGTGCAATTCGGGTCGAATGGGACGGAACGGGACGGCATTGAGGCTTATCCGGTGCAGGCAGGGCTTATCGTCTTCAGCGTCATCCACGTCGCTTTATCAGGCGGCAAACAGCAGAATGTGAATCAAGCAATCAGTTTGCTGAATTGCCCATTTCGGGCGAGATGGAACAAATATGAAATACGAATAAAGATTTAACAAAAATTGAATAAAATTCGAGCGGAAAAACAAACGCAGCTCAACGAGCAACGAGCTTTGTATCTGATCAAACTTGTTCTTGAAGAAATTACTATTCAACTTTTATAAATTGTGGAATGTATCTAAAAGTCATTTTACATTTATATATATATGTATGTATAAATATATATCACAGATGCACGACTTCAACTGCCATCTTATCGCAAAGTTTTAAATAGCATAAAGATAATAGATAGTAGATACGACTAACTATACAGGCTTTGAGCAGACATTGATATTTTTAGACTATTAAAATTTCAAATCGAATGGCAAAGCCGTTTTCACTGTTATCAGAGCAGAATAATGGAGATAATGCACAATGTTCGTAGTTAAGCAGTGTAAATAAGAAGTCGGCATAGCAATTGCAAAAATAAACAGAACTGCTCCAGTCGGCAGTGCCCGACTGGGCGATACCCTAGGCCTTCCGTTTATGCATATAAGCACGCATACACACACGTTGTGGCTGGGCCTTAGTCTTCTTGCCTTAGCTCCACACGGGGAGAAACTCATCTTAATAAAAAATCGGTGCTTATTGTCCGATCTTTTCAGGGCATATACATATATAACACCAAACGGCGTGAAAGTAACAAATCCAAATTCTCTGCTCACAAAAATGAATTTTATTAAATTTATTAAATTTTAAAATAATTAAATATTGTATTCTCATATATAAAAAAGTATAAACATAGTATAATATATGTAAATATATACATACTAGCGGGTATAACCCGGCCTTGCCCGTGGCACGTATGTTAAAAATCAATGTTCTCAAACAAATTTAAAAACTGACCGGACGGTAAACAAATAACTTTCATACAAACGTTTTCCGCCAATTTACCACTGTAGCGAGTGGAATTGCCCAAATCGCTGAAACACGTATTTATTAAGTTCTTATGTAGAGCTTTGAAAATAAGTTTGAAGCAAATCGGACACAACTTAAAACTTCGCACAACAAATCTTTGAGTCGCATTCCACCCGAAAAATTTTGGATTCTGCGAAAAGTTTGAAACATCCATAAGTGTGAAACATCCCTTAAATGAATTTGAACAAAGATCTTTGAAAATAAGTGTGGGGCCGATCGGATGGTAAACAAAAAACTTTCATACAACCGCTTTCCGCCAATCTACCACTGTTGCGGGTGGAATTTTCCAAATCGCTGAAATACGTATTTTTGAAGTTCTTATTTAGAGCTTTGAAAATAAGTTTGAAGCAAATCGGACACAACTTAAAACTTCGCCCAAAAAATCTATAAACCGCATTCCCCCCGAAGAAGTTTGAATTCTGCGAAAAGTGTGAAACACGTCTCGAATGATTTTTCTTATAGATCTCTGGAAATGAATTTGAGCGCGAAACGTCACCCACCAAATCTTTGACCTCCATTTGCACCAAGGAGGGATGGATTTTTCAAAAAGTGTGAAACACCCCTCAAATGAATTTGAACAAAGATCTTTGAAAATAAGTTTGAGGCCGATCGGATGGTAAACAATAAAGTTACATACAAACGTTTTTCGGGATTTTTCCACACTTGCGGGTGGAATTTCCCGAAGCCCCGTCTTAATGTGCACCTACATCACATAAGGTAACTACAGTAAAAATTTCAGCTTCCTAGCTCTTACGGTTTGGGCTGTGCGTTGATCACCAATCAGTCAGTCAGTCAGTCAGTCAGTCAGTCAGTCAGGACAAACAGTTTTATATATAGAGATATGAGTACATTATGTTATATAATGTTTATAGTTTCCTATTAAATCTCATCGACCAGTTCTGCTTGAATTCCAAAGGGGAAACAAAAACAGGAACACCAGCTGCTGAGGTATTACATAAATAATAATTTAAGCAGCAGCAGCAGTTCAATTGCAACCGTCTGAAAAAGTAAACAAAAGAAAATCGAGAAAATGTCCATCATCGTGTCCACCAAGGCGCTGAGAAAAATGAAATCAATATGGCAAATAAGAATATGCAATAAGACGTTCTATACGTACGACTTTCCTTAAGTGCAGTTCGTTCAATGGAAAAGTAAAAAATGAAATGGTTCAGTATTAAGAGTAAAAAACAATGTTTGTGCTTGCGAAACAGGTCTTCAATCAATGTTAACATAAGTCTTTGACAACGAGTTTAAAGCTGTTCGGATGAAAATCGAAAAAAAAATGAATGCATTCAATCGTTTTTCCTGCTATATTTCGTCCTTGCGGATGGATTTTCCAGAATTGCTGAGAAACATATAGTGTTTTATTTCCCATGCTTGCTCTTACGATTTGCGCTGCGGATTTATTACCAATAAGTCGCTCATTAAGTCAGGCATAGTCCATTACTCAGTCAGTCAATCAGTTAGTCAATAAGTCAGTTAGTCAACCAGCCAAAAAGTTATACAGCAATATAGTCAGTCAATCTGTAAGTCAGTAACTCAGTCAGCCAGTCAATGAGTTAGTCAGACAGTCAATCAATCATTCATTCATGTATACAGTCAGTCAGTCAGTGAGTCAATCAGTCATGCACTTCTACATTTATTTACTTGGTCTATTCCGTCAGTCAGCCATCCAGAAGTCAGTCAGTCCGTCAAACAGTCTATCCGTCAGTCAAACAGTTATATAGTCAGTCAGTCAGTCTGTCAATCAGTCCATCAGTCAGTTAGTCTGTTATTCAATCATTTAGCTAGGCAGTCCGTCAGTTCTTCAATCACTCAGTCTGTCCGTCACTCAGTAAGCCAGCCTTTAAGGCAGTCAGTCATTAAGTCGGTCAATCAGTCATTCAGTATACAATCAGTCATTCATTTTGTCTGTCAGTCAGTCAGACAATCAAGTCATTCATTCAGTAAGATGGTCATATAGCCTGTTTGCCAGTCAGTTAGTTGGTTATTTAGTCTGTCATACAGTTATACAGTCAGTCAGTCAGCCATAAAGGTTTACAGTTAGTCAGACTGTCATTCAGTCCGTCAGTCAAAAGTTACTTGAAATCTGTATTTAAGGCTCTTTCTCAGACCGAGTATATTCATATGCTCGTTAGCATATATATTAACGAAGACCCACGCAATTTGTATTCCTTTTGATGGTCGCAACATGTTGCAAAGCGGCATGTTGCGCTGTTGCTTGTTGCTGCCGCATGTGGTGAGTTTGGCGCACACGAAACGCAGGCGCCGGCACACTGGCCCCTTTGGGTCGGCCAGTTGCCAACGACTCGTTCAACGTAACGGTAAACAGGCAGAGCGAAGCGCGCCAGCAAACGACGACGTTGGCGCCTGACGTCGGCGTCGTGGGCGTCGTTGTCGTCGTATACATCTCCGAGACGCTAACCGTGACCATAAACGTTGCCACAGAACGTTATCGCGAGGACTCCCTGACAGCAAGGTGCGCGCGCGCGACTCTACGCAAAGTTTTTCTGGTTTTTTGTTCAGTGTTGTTAAACGGAGGCAGAAGTGAAGCGACAGACGGAACTAAAGCCTGTTCAATATCGTTAATATTATTCAGTGCTGTTTAACAGAGGCAAAACTATTTTAATATCGTTATAATTGTTCGGTGTTGTTTAACAAGGGAAGAAGTAAATCAATAAGAACTAGTTCAATATCGATTTTATTGTTGGCTCTGCAGACTGATCGTCTGATCCGGAACCAGAACTATTCCAATATCGTTATAATTGTTCAGTGTTGTACGCAAAGTTTTTCTGCTTTTTTGTTCAGTGTTGTTAAACGGAGGCAGAAGTGAAGCGACAGACGGAACTAGAGTCTGTTCAATATCGTTAATATTGCTCAGTGCTGTTAAACAGAGGCAGAAGTTGAACAACTAACGGAACCAGAACTATTCTAATATCGTTATAATTGTTCAGTGTTGTCTAACAGAGGAAGAAGTATAACAATAAGAACTAGTTCAATATCGATTTTATTGTTGGCTCTGCAGACTGATCGTCTGATACGGAACCAGAACTATTCCAATATCGTTATAATTGTTCAGTGTTGTACTCAAATTTTTGCTGGTTTTTTATTCAGTGCTGTTTAACAGAGGCAGAAGTTGAACAACTAACGGAACCAGAACTATTCTAATATCGTTATAATTGTTCAGTGTTGTCTAACAGAGGAAGAAGTAAAACAATAAGAACTAGTTCAATATCGATTTTACTGCTCGCACTGCAGACTGATCGTCTGATCGTCTGATCCTGAACACCCAAATGTACAGTGCCAGCGCTGAAGATGCCGCCAGTGCGGCGGCCACCTACAAGGCGCTGCTCGACTATTACGCCAACGCACGCAGCGCTGCCAGCCACATTGTCTCGCTCACGCTGGCGCCGCTCAACGAGTCGCTGTCCATGGGATTGGTCGATTCCGGCAATGGGAATGCCAGCGGCAATGCGAATAGCAGCGCCAGCTATGAGGATGATGCACTTGCCGCCGGAAATATCTTTTTGATCGCCGAGGGCGTGGCCACCGAATCGAGCCGCGGAGCTGCAGCTGCAGCTGCGAATGGAGCTGCCGTCGGCAGCGGCCGCAGCAGCAGCAGCAGTGCTCCCACTGAGATGCCTGCTTGGCTTATACCCAGCTATAGCCTGATCCTGCTGTGCGCTGTGGTTGGCAATCTTTTGGTCATTTCAACGCTGATGCAGAACCGTCGCATGCGCACAATTACCAATCTCTTCCTGCTCAACTTGGCCATTTCGGACATGCTGCTGGGCGTGCTCTGCATGCCCGTTACCCTTGTTGGGACTCTATTGCGCAATTTCATCTTTGGCGAGTTTCTCTGCAAGCTCATACAGTTCGCACAGGGTAAGTCTTGAGCGCCGCCCTAATTATTCCAATTCCCTGATTATATCCCCAACAATGACTACATTATGCGCTCTCAGGCGTTTGGGCGGGCGGAGGGCGGTGCGGAGGCATGGTCGTGTGGGATTGAGCGTCTGCAAAAAGTGTATCGCATCAGCTCTAAGGAAGGCTAACCAGCTTAAAGTCCGCTGAGAAAAACTCATATGCGTGCCACATTTTTAAAATGCTTGCCTCGACCAGTGTTAAGTAGTGACTAAAGTGTTGTCAAATTAAGATCAGGCAATATGGCGCTTCTTAGCAGATCCTATGCACGTCAAAGATTATGTTAAGCATTAAACAAAGAGCTGTGAAACTACAGGAAGCATAAACAGATATACATATACATATTTAATTTAAAAAAGAAACCTAATAATTCTCTCACAAAACACCAACACACAACCCACTATTTTCCTATTGTATTTAGTTGTTCTTATTAAATTAATTTTCTATTTTTTAAAATTTGCTTAGATGGGCTTTTTAAAGGACATTTTCCAGTCGTACATTCCTCAATACCTCAGTCACTTATTTTACTGGTAGCAGCCTTTTGCGTAGGATGCTAAACTGTGCAAGCACCAAAAAATGTATTCAATTTTATAAATTTGTTGCAGTGTTGTAAAATGCTATCCAGCTGTCAGTGCCAACATTTGAAGGGCGGCTGCCAAATTTATCGCACAAAGTACTTCTGTACATAATATTTTGATAGTTGCACACAAAAACACGTCCAAACCAAATTTAAGATATTCCCCACGCGCCCTTAGCAAATTTCCTGCCGTCACTTCAAGTAACGCTTGTGGCATGGGGCACATAGAGTGGAGCAATAAAACGCAATGTTTTTTTCAAGCTAAAGTCCTCATTATTTATTAATGGCCAGCAGCTCAATATGTATATGTACATATGCATATGTTGAGGAAGGAGCTTCCATTATAAGAAATTTGGCCATGAAAACTTATATTCAATAAGCAGGTTTTAAAGTAAGCTGCAGTCGGGTGCAATCGACTGCGCAATAAGTCTTAAGTTTTGAGGAAGTCTTGAGGACTTGAGGGCGGTCGTGGGCGTGGCGTCATTATGTTTCATTGACCTGCATAATACACAGCCTGAAGATAGATATTCTTCTGATTCTTAAAAGCAGTGAAAAGCCAAAGTTGGTTAACTCTTGTCTGTTCAAGAGAACTGTACGCACAAGAGAGGGACAATGGGTGTGGCCGGACTTAAGAAGGTTTCAGAGAAACTGTCAGTCTAATAGAAGTGTAAGTTGGATGAGTTTTCACCAACGAACCAACCAATATACCCGCTTTTACGCAGAGTATAAGAATCGCATAAATAAAACTGTCAACAGTTTTTGCTCCGCATACGAAATGAGCAAAGTTTTATATACAGCACGAAAAAAAAGTACGACAACCAACAGAAAGTTTTAAAAGATATGTACTTATATATCAGATATATAATTAACACACAATCGTTAAATTAAAAGTTGCAACATTTCCGTCGATTACATCCATTTTGCGATAAAATAGTTGAACAAAATAAAACTTTTCAGACTCTGGGCTGTGAAGAGTGAGAAATAAAAAGAGGGATTAAAAATTAAATGTAATTTAAATTGTTCAATCATGCCAGCGTAATATTACCGACATGAGTGCCAAAAAGCAAGCCTAACTAAAGAGCTCAACTCTCTGGAGGGTAAATAAACATGTTAATCAATAGGGGGAAAAATATGCACAAATTTTTTGACAAAGGTTTTTAAAGGACCAAGTCGCCAGGGATACGGCAGGTAAACATGGAGGAATAAAAAAAAAAAAATAATAGCAAGAAATACACACGTATGCGTACTTTATGATCCATCAAGTGCTCCAGTTTTGACAGGCTCTCGTGGAATCACAAGATTAAAATGTGTTTACAGAAGAAATTTATTCAATGATTTCTATTGATTATTTATTTTTGGATTATGCCAAGTGCTGCGAGTCAAAAAAAAAAAAAAAATAAATAAAAAATATAAATCAAATAAGATAAGCAGCAAGAGAAAGTAGAAGAAAGCTAGGTAACGACTGTTTATGTTAAACAGGGCTTAGCAATGTTTTCGTTTTAAATTGCGTTTTAATTTATTTAATATCTTGCTTTGACATCAAATTCGCAAAGCTGTAACTTGAGGCTCTCACAAATAGTCAGGTGTGTGCGTGTGCGGGTGTGTGTGTGTGTGTGTGTTTATCCCTAGATAAACTAGTACAAGCAAACATCCCATCCCAGCTGACACTAGACCAAATAGATCATTTTACAAGACTGGCGGGGCACGTAATTTTACAATTATAATCCTCTGTTGTCGATGGTGTCCTGGCGTCCTGGCGTCCTGGTGTCCTGGTCTGGGGGACAGTTGCCGCTGGCTGCTATTTGTCACATTTGCGAGTTCCATTCAAATTACACGAAAATTAAATAACAATTTATATACGCAGACAGAAACAACAAGGCTTCGCAGTTTGTTAGCGCATCTGTTCGCATCTATTTGGCATTTCAGAGCTTTTCAATTTCTAATGCTCGGCATTTAAATTGCACGCAAAAATGTGCTACGAATTTTGGGAATTCCCTTTCGGTTTTCATACTCTAGAAAAGTCGCGAGTCGTGTATGGGATGAATAGAACTTAAATGTCGTTCGCCGAACCCCAACACCTATGGGGTTTATCTAAAATATAAGTTCCTCCTTTATAATCCAATCCAATCTAATCTAATTATATGAGTTTTTTTTTCTTTACTATATCCTTGCTCTGAATACAGGGCATCTCTCGCCTGCACTACGTTAAATGGAGCATATTTTTTTCGTTTCCCTTTTCATTTTGTTTTTTTTTGACTCTCTCACGTTGGCAGCTGGCCGCACCACCCAACCCCACCCACTTGATTCGCGATTTTGTTTCTTATTTCCGATGCTCTTTTTTCATGCAAATGACATGCGAAGTGGAGGCAAGGGCGGCACCCGAATAACATGTAGCACAATCTTATTGGACGAAACGAAAGCGAAAACAAAAACAAAGACGCAAACAATGATAAATTGAAAACACGAAGGAAAGTTTAGCAGCGTTAAGCCGACGATAAAATACACTTACAAATTCAATTGACTCAAGAACTTTAATTCCCGTCCGTCCGATATTGATAACATTCTTTCAGCTCGTCATTTTTAAGTTGGGTTAAAATTTGTGAAAGAGAACAAATCTATTTCAACTCATTCTTCCTCTTCAGCTATCGTTAAGATTTTGCTCATAAAAAAGAAGTTAGGCTAAACCAAGAAATGCCAATTTTGGATAACAGTTTTCCGTACACCTATACTATATATATATATATATATATATATACATATATACTTATGCCCAATTCTAGTGGTTCGTTCCGGCTGATTCCGATAAATGATCGATAAAACAATCGACTAGTTGTCATTCAAACTCGGCTGCTCGAGAATATATATATACCTGAATGGAACGAATGACATCTTCTTATATGTATATACGTTACACATTTCGTGACAGAATTTGAATACCCTAAAGAACATTAAAAAATAAGACGCTTTGCGTTGGCAGATATGGCCAGTGACCCGTTCCACGTGCCCCGATCCCGGTGCCCCGTTCCACGTTCCACGTGTCCCGTGCCCCGTGCCTTGTTGCCATCTATTCAATACGAAGATCCTGTACACTTGCCCTGCTTCCTGTACGAATGCGTGCTGTATTCTGTATTCCGCTTGCAGGACGCCATAATTTGGCCCAAGATTAAATCTGGACGCGTATTTTTTGCATTATTACTTGACGTGCGGCACACGAACCTTCTCAGAATTGTAATCATTTTCGCTGCCACTTGCCACTCATTAACGTGTTGGGCATATAATGCCAATTATTTTGTATATACATTATATATATATTAAATGCAAAGGTCGCCAAAACCAGCATGATATATTATATATATATTTACGTTTAAGATATGCAAGATATATGAGAATTTCCAATTGATAGATATTCTTCATGCTGAATAAAGAGTTAAACTTATTTATTTTACATTATTTTCTTCTTTACTTTCAATATGTATTTACCTTATATGTATATTTACTATCTCTTTAATACTTACTTTACTTTCTTTGTCAAAATAGTTCTTCAATATTAATATTTGCAGTTTTCTTTCAAGCACATTTCCATAGCATACTTTTTTGATACATGCATATGTATGTTATTTAGTTAGCTGACTCAAGATCTACAAAATAGTTATATTTTATAAATATTCGTTAGATCGGCTTTTAGCTTTTAAAGTGTCTTCTTTCTTTTATTAGAAATTTAAGCTGATTGCAGCTCATTCTACCAAACCCAATATAGTAGGGGCATTCCACAAACTATGCCCAAGGCTGAGAACTCGCTAAATATTGCCCTCCGATTTATTTGTATTAACTTTTTGGGCAAACATTTTGGTTTAAGCTAAAGTGAGACCAGGATAACTTCCAGTCGTGTATGCCCGACTGGCCGCAGTCTCATTGTTCTGCGTGTTGTTTTTGTTTTTATTTTTCCTTTCTGCTATGGGCTTACATAAGTTTCTAAATAAAATTTGCCGTCGGCCTTGGGTGGCCCCAGCAGCCGCGAATTTCTGTCTTAAGCTGTGTGTGTGTGTTGGTGTGTAAGTGTATGCCTGTTAATGCGCCTACAACATAATCATAAACATAAGCAACAATAAGCAGCGAGCGGCGACCTAATTCCGCCTAATTGTCTGGCCAGCGCGCGGTCCCCAGCCACCCTCCCCCTGAGACGCCCCTCCACCGACCGGCGCCCAATCCAAATTTCATTTCCATTTCCAGTGGCACATCTGCCAGTCGCGCCGTTTGCTTGACAAAAGTGTGACGCCAAATTACTTTGCTCCCACGCAACATTAGAAGTTGAGGTGAGAAGCGCAGAGGAGGGCAGTAAATGGAAAGTCCTGTGGCAAATATCTTTTTAATAGAATCCGACCGGGGGCAGCTGTTGTTTAGGCTCTGACAAGTGTTTGATTTGAAATTATTTGATGGCTATTTCGTCCTGTGGACACATGCCCATAAGTCGACATGCTTATCCTCTAAATATATCTCACAGACCCACGCCCGGCTTAAGTCGCAACCACAAGTTAAGGACAGCACCAGCAGCAGGCTAAGAATGTCACGAAACACTTAATTCCAATAAAACACGAATAGGATATGCTCAGGCAGAGAGTGCTCGCTCGGAGATACCCTGTGCTTATTTGAATTTAAAATCAGTTTTAGTTAAAGACCAGACTTATCGAAAATCAAGTTACTTTTCCTAAAAAACTTGGAACATGAATATATATAACTAAGATGTTCGTTTAATGGGGCATAATTCCGCCTGCTAGTGTGGAAAACGGGTGGAAAACTTTTAAATGCAACTTTTTTTTTTTTAATTTTCCTTTCGATCGCCCTCAAACTTTAAGTCACCGCTTGGCAGGAAAAATTAATGAATTTTTTGCCAACGTGGGCACGTTAGCAAAATGAGAGGAAAACAAATTTTGCATTTAATGAGGAAATACTTTGCACTGTAAGAGCCGGAAAAGCATGTTAGTTAATGTACTTTATAATGTCATAGAAGGCTCCTTTGGTCTGCGCAAGGGCAGGCACAACTTTTTAATAAAAAAAAAGAGCAGGAAGTATTCACATAAAAAGTTATGTCAAAATGGTAAAAGGAACGAGTTGTCTCTAAGTTTTCCGCATGTGCGGTAAGTATATACTTACGTGTATATATGTAAGCATATGTATATATATATATATATATATATATATATTTATAGACACATATCCTTGAGTCCTTGTATGGCAGTTGTTGCTTTCAAAGTGTAGTTCGTGCCGGCAAAAGTCAATAAAACGATTCACATGCAAAGATAATCATAAAAAATGATTTTAATGTGCCCCACAATTCTATATAAACATACGAATGCTTATACATTAAGAAATATTCATATACATTATCGCACACATCTACACACACGCACACACGCATCAGATCTTTTATATGGCATAGTGTCTGCGTATTTGTAATTTTGGCTAATTGAAGGCATCGTTTGGAGTTAAGCCGAAACATAGCTAGAAAATTATCGTAACTGTATTTAAGTGGGTCATTATCATAATTGGCTAACACTATTTGCCAGCCTAGAGCTGGTCGTTAAATGCCAAAACCCTACCAAAACACTTAACTCGAATCCTTTAAGACTTACGAACTGTTTGTTAGGTATGGAGTAAAGAATACCAGGGCTGCAACGCTACAATTTGCCTGTGGTTCGAACTCGAACTTGGGATTTGGTTTAAGACTTGGTTTGGCATTTAAAATTTCCTTATACAAAATATGGTTCATCTAATGGCCAACAATTTTTTGGTTCGGATACGGTTTATTATATGGTTCGATAATATGATTCCAATGTAGTTCGATTAGGGTTCGATTGTTTGACAATTGATTCGTTTTAAGGGTTCGGTTCAAGCTTCCAAATACAACTTCGACTGCCTGATTCGAACCGGTTCGTTTCAAAACAAGATTGCAGTCCTTGACACATTTATTTTCTTGAAAATATCTAGAAAAGTCTGAAAAACAACAATAAAAATACAGAAAATTGTTGATATATTTGCATATTTGATAGCATAATCGTTGATTGGCCGCAAATGTGATATTTCGTGCTTTCAAATTAGCAAGTTTTGCAGTTGGTTCGCGACTCGGCCGCGGTTGGACTCGGGCCAGCTAATCACTGTGCTTAAATATGATTTCCATAGCTGGGCCAGCAAATGGCCCACATTTAATTATTGTTAATGTGTGTGCTGGGGCACTTAAGTGCATGTCACCTTTAAGTAAGCCACATTCACCGACTGTCATAATCACGGCTTTGGCTTTGTCAGGCATTTGCACAGGTTTTGCCGACCACCGCAAGGTGGCTTAGTCGAGTGTGAAAGAGCTGTATATCGGGATATACTGTTGGGTAAAAGGGCGAGCGGGTTACTGGAAACAATCCTGGCACCCAGCTAAAAACCCATTAGGCAAATTGTGCAGCCCGCCAAGAAGTTTGGTAGCTGCTCGCCCACTTTTGCCGGAACAAAGCGACGGCAATAAAAACAACAACAATTGTCAAGTGACAAAACAAGGACTAAACAGAGTGCAATTGTCATTTAGACCAGCCTTGGTTATGAACCAAAATTTCGTACAAGCTGAGGTCCTTGTCTAGCTAAATCCATGCTCACCGCCTGGTCGCACATTTCATGCATATGTCCACTTTTCCACACACACACACGCACACACACAGACACATATCCCCAAGTGTGGGTGTGCGTGTGTCCGCCATGTTAACAACACATTTTGCATTTTATATGAACGCAGGCATTAAAACTTTTGTTTAACACATGCTTTGCCCATGCAGCAAATTTCACTTGAAAAAAAACCAACACCAACACCAACATAACATACAACAAAATATTCCATATTCAAGTTGGTCTCGTGGCGACCTAACCCATTTTTACAGCGTGTTTGAGTATTAATTGTTCCAATGTGCGACAAACCATATAATAATAAAACGAAATATATTAGGCCAATTACCAAGACTGCAACCCAAGCGAACAGTTTTGCTGGTTCGATTTACGTTTCGAACCAGTTTATTGCCCTAAATTCGTGAATCTATTTTAATTAAGTCCAGATTTTTGTTTAATGCCTTTCCCATTAACAAAAGGCAAAGACAAGCCTTATTTAAGTTTAGAGTTTTTCAACACTAACGCGCAGATAGTTTATTTGTTAATTAATATTTAGTTTACAAAAAATGACTAAAAAAAACTTTATTTAATTGTGGACAGTTATTCAACACTAAGCCGCTAATATTTTATTAGTAGACTTAAATATTTGAAAAAAAATACTAACAAAAATTTGTTTTTAATGTTAAAGGTCTAGGTTAAAAGTTTAGTAAAAAATACTTTAAAAAAACCTTTTTTAATTTTAGAGAGCTTTTCAACACTAAGCTGCAAATAGTTTGTCGGCAAATTAATATTTAGTTTAGAAAAAAATACTTAAAAACCTTTGTTTAATGTTAGAGAGTTTTCCAACACTAAGCGCTTAAAAGTTTATTGGTAGATTTATATTTAGTTTAATTAAAGAACAATTTATAATATTTTTTTAATTAAGTCTGAAAAAAACCCCAGCAATGGGACCTCTGCAGCTTTGGTAGCCTAACTATGTATTAGATTGTTGTCTTAGTTTTCTATGTTTTTTTAGTGACGAAAGCTGTTGCTATTGGGATACGTTTGTAAGAAAGTTTTTAATGAATGCACATTTGGTGCATTCGGTGTGTGTGTGTGTGCGTGCGTGTGTGTTTGCTTATGTGTGTGCTGAAATTCGTGCTCCCTTGAAGTATGCAGCAAAACGCCAAGTTTAATTAAATAACGCTTGAATAACTACGGGCATCTCGATAGACATGAGCTTGGTCTAGAAAACAGCTCAGC
Source organism: Drosophila borealis (assembly GCA_035045885.1). NCBI lineage: Eukaryota > Metazoa > Arthropoda > Insecta > Diptera > Drosophilidae > Drosophila > Drosophila borealis. The sequence continues at coordinate 3,383,263 of JAWNOR010000405.1, read as the reverse complement.
TAAACCAAAGTTTTGATACACCCGAATCCACTTCTCCCCCTCCCCCCCCCACACACACATACACACGCACTGACAGGCTTACGTAGCCACTTTAAAATACTTATTTAATTTGATAAAAAGGCGGGCGTCAAGCACTTTGCCAAGTTTGTTTCACTTTTCAGTTAAATAGAATTCGGGGCGTGCCGACAAGACTTGGATTTGGGCTGTTGCTGGAAAGTTTTTCCCTGACGGCGTAGCCCTCGGCCATTTTGCGGGCCTGTAGCCCGCTGTAGCCGCTGTGATTGTACCGCTTAAATGCTGGCATTTACTTATGTGTTAAATCCATTGAATTTAAACGAATTTGCCAGCACAACAACAAGTTGTGCAAAGTTTCAATAATAGCATTAAAATTTACCCAGCCTGAGCCCCTCGAATTGAGAAAATAAAAATAAACGCAAATAAAATTAAAAAATAAACAACGCAAAAGTTTGTTTTCTCTGGCAATACACATTCTGAACTTTTGGCAATATAATTGAATGAACCAGCCAGAATGGCCAGCCTTAAAGACATTTTATTTTCCTGCAACCAAATGCTTTGCCTCCAAACGCGACTTTTAACAAGTTTCCATTTCGAGCAAGATGCAAATATCAAATTTATCTATTTGGAATACTTTTTACGAACAAAGAGAATCCGGGTCGAGTTCTAGGCTAATATAAAAATAATCATCTCTCATCCAGTCTGGGTAAATTAATCTATTTTTGCAAAGATTTGTCTTGTGTTTGTCTGTTTTGATATTTGTTGAAAAACTGTTGAAAATACTTGTGTTTGTTTTTGACAGCGGCAATGAAAATGAAAACAAAAAAACGCAGCTAAGACCCGATGATAGCAAATTTAAAACAAACTAGAATTGAGGCACAAAGTTTGCCGGCTGCCCGACGTCATATTTATTCATTTATCAGCTGACCAAACCGCCGAATAGCTCTCGGCTTACCTAGCCTTAGGGATTGCCATTGCCCAGATTGGATATCTTCTATGCCCATCATATTATCTGTGGCCGGCCTTGGCGCTGGCAAACGCATTTCCCACAGCCAGTTGTGACGTGTCGTTAATCATGGACTTGGTCAGCATGTGGCCAACTTTTCAAAAGGAATCCTGTCGGCGTCGGGAACGTGCCGGGGACTTGAATTAGGGGGATTGGACAGCGAAACAACTTTGCTGATCTAATATTTCTACAAGCAGCTGCAGCCAGTTGACAATCCTTGGGCCGGAGCTGCCGACAAGCCAGCTGAATGGTAATGAATGAAAATAATTAAGGAAAAAAAAACAAAAAACAAAAAAAAAGAAACACAAAAACTTTGCTGCCTCTCAAGTGTCAACGGGCGAAAAGTTTTTTAAGCTTTTGCGCAAATTTATAATTTGCCGTCTCGCAAGTTATATAGCACACCAATCTGAAGAATGCAAATAAGAAAAAAAAAAACAGCACATATATGTATAGAAACCAGTAAGAGTGCGCTGGTCGGGAGTGCCCGACTAGGGGATACCACGAACCTTCTACCAACGCCAATACCAGCAGGGGTATACTATTCTAGAAGCTGCATATCAAGTTTGGTGAGTCAAGTTCTTAAAATAAGATTAAATTAAGAGATATCGATTGCTTAGAAACGGGGCAAGTTATCGATAAACGAAAAGAAAAGAAAACGATTTAAGTTTTCACAAGCTTTGCCCGAGACACTCGTTCAAGGAATGCAGATCAACAGCTATACAAAATAGGTTTAATTGACAAAAAATAACATCTTTGACGTTTTTTGAATATTTTAACAAAAATTGTATGTGTATATACTGAGGTAACTGAGATATATAAAGAAAAACTGAAGAAAAGTGCCTGTTAAAGCCGAATAGGTCTGCATACCAGGGCTACAAAGCCAAAAATTAGCCGCTGAAAGGAATTCACGCTTCACTTGCATACCAGGGCTGCAAGCTAAAAAGGGGTTCACGGCTCAAACCCAATTGATTCATTAAGTTCGTTTTTCACATATTTGAGCACAGGATTTTCTTTATCTATTTTCCAAATTTTAATGAAACAATTTAATTTAAATTAAAATTGCCCCTTGGCACTGAAAATATTGCAACTCCAAAATATTTTCATATACAAAATGCGGGCTAAATTTGAACCCAGCCAAAATTGGCATCTATTAAACGGGCTTAAATAAATGCAATGCTTGGGACCAAAGTTATTTTTCTTCCTCATGACTGTTTAATTTCCTAATCAAACTATAATTTTTGTACTGAAAATTTGGCATGCAGCTTTATTACATGCTTTACAGAGGCATCCAGATTTCTGCCTTTGTGTAAGTTTTATGTCTAAAGTTGTAAGGCATTTGATATTGCAGCATTTCATGTGCTCGAACATGAAGCTGACATCATCACAATTTCAATAGGCCTTTCGCCTCGCGAGTTAGCATTTTCTTTGGCGCCTTGAAGTATGCAACACTTATTGATGCAAGTTGGTGTTGCGCTAAAAGCGTTGCATACTTTTAGAGTGCACTGTGAAATTCCAGAAATAGCACATCGGCTGTCGAAGTAGTTTTTATGCTGAAGTATGCCGAACGCGGCTCATAAACTATAAATAACAGACACCAAGTATGCGTGTGTGTGTGTGTTGGCTGAGGATTGTTTGCTGTTTATCTTAAGTGCGGCAGCTCAACAGTTTGATTGATTGGCCTAAAGCGCCATGACAACTAAATCATTTTAAAATACAGACACAATTTGTAAGCCCCTTAGTGCGTTTCTGTAAGTGTGTGTGTGTGTGTGTGTGTGTGTGAGTGGGAGTGCGTGTGGGCGTGTGTGTGAGTGCGTGCGGATGTAATTCAATTGGCGAATGCAAAACTGACGGCAAATGGGAGGACGGCAAATGCCAGCACACAACAGCAACAGCAAGAGCCAAAGTCGAATAAACATTGAACACAAATTCAATTTCATGTTTTCTTTATTTACTTATTTATTTATACATGTACACAAAAATATGTATACGTATTTTGTCGTTGATTGAATTTGATTTGTGAGCATCTTTGGGGCATCTTAACACTCTCAGGCATAAATCCCAACTCCCGAGACGGGACTCCGGTTTGGGTTAAGCTGCAGCCACAGCTTTAGCCATAGCCTTGGCTTCGACTTCGGTTTCAGCTTTCTGCTTTCAGCTTTCAAATCAGATTTCGTATTTCTAGGCGGCTGATTTGGTCGACGTGTTGAGCATATTACGTATACGACATGCCGCCGTGAGCCGAGAAACATAAATATGCGTAGCAGGGCGCTGTGACAGGCACAAATTTATAAGCGTCAGTTGGGCGATAAAATTTGATTGCCGCAAATAAAAGAAGAGGCATGGGCATGTCCATGACAGCTCCAAGCAGGCACAACAAGCGCCAAGGAGCCAACACACATAAATACCGCAAAATTTGTATAGCCAGCCCAAATACAAACGAACCCGATTCTAAGCGCACACGCCAATGCCATCGGCCGTAACCATGGCCATGGCAATGGCAATCGCAATGGTAAACAAAAACAACAACAACAAAAACAGCTAAAGTCCAAACCCGACGACATATGGCCAAAATGTGTGCGTGCTGTTTAAGTTACGTTTACGTTTCTGTGATTACAAATTTAAGCAGCCAATCCTTCATTTTCCCCTCTTGGCCTAACTCTCCCCGCATCGCCCTAGATGGCTGCGTGCGTTTCAGCTTATGTCTCTGCCCATATGGCAACAATTTGGTAATAGAACATTGCAAGCCAGCTAAGTTTAATGTCGAATGTCGACCAATTTACGGCAATTCCTACAAATTTAGCATTTAACTTGCCTAGGTATGATTATAAACACAATACGTTAAAAGTTAAGGTCAAGTAACTTGTTGACTGTGAAAACTACACTACAGTTAACAATACTATGCCATACTATAATATGCCATAATAGACTATATTATATTACTGTACTATACTATTGTATACCATACTATACAATGCTATAATATACGAAATTATACTATACAATACTTTACTATACTATACTATGCCATAATACACTATTATATGGTATACTTTACTATAACATACTATAGTATACTACACTAGACTATATTATACTATACTATGCTACATCAAAATACACTATATTACCATATTTCACTATATATGTCAATATATAGATAGTACCCCATATTATTCATTACTATAAATTTACCATAGTATGCTATACTATACTGTACTATGTTATCTATGCCGTAATGCACTATATTATACTACACTATAGTTTACTATAATTTATACTATACTATCCCATAATAAAAATACAATACAACACTATACCAAATTATACCATACTAGGCTGTGCCACTATAATATGCTATAGTATACTATATTATAATATACTATGTTATACTGTAATATACTTTAGTATGCCATAATTCACTTTTTTAGTTACTATACTAATGTAACATACTATGCTTTACTATACTGCAAACTATTCCACATAATTTTCGTTTTCGGCGAAACAGAACACAATTTTTTAGAAAATTTTGGTAAATATCAAAGAGTATAATAATAATAATACAATAATTATAATTATATTATAAGAAATATTTGAAATAATGGTTTATTTGTTGTTTGAAAATTTGAATTTCTGTTCATGCCCATTTGCAGCGGCTTCAGTGGCCGTCTCCTCGTGGACCTTGGTGGCCATCAGTTGTGAACGTTATTACGCCATTTGCCATCCGCTGCGCTCGAGGTCCTGGCAGACAATAAGCCATGCTTATAAGATAATCGGGTTCATATGGCTCGGGGGCATTTTGTGCATGACGCCAATAGCGGTATTCAGTCGTTTGATACCCACAAGTCGGCCAGGTGAGTGACGGGGCGGGGCCCAGCTTTGGACTAAATAGTTAGCTAGTTATGAGAATTGCCGCAGGATTCTGCAAATGCCGCGAGCACTGGCCTGACCAGGGCTACGAGCGCTTCTACAACATAATGCTGGATCTTATTCTGCTCGTCCTGCCGCTGCTGGTGCTGTGTGCCGCCTATATACTCATTACGCGAACTCTCTATGTGGGCATGGATGTGGGCAAGGATACCCGAATGCCGGCTAGCAGTGGCAGCGCCCAAACGGTGGCCACGGCGGCCATTGCCGCCACGCCCGGCAGCAGCAGTTGCGTTCTGGTCCTGAATGCCGCCAGCGAGTACAACGGTAAGTAGAAGACACGCCACGCCCACGCCCACGCCCACGCCAACACGCACACGCTCAATGGGATACAAAAAATGCGCATTTTATGCTTTATGTCCGCAGAGAGCAGCAACAACAACAACGGCGCCACGACAAGCACAACAGCAGCAACAACAGCAACAACAGCAACAACAATAGCAACAACGACACTAACAACGATAACAACAACAACAACAACAACGACATTAACAACTGTGACACCGGCCAAGTCCTCGAACGCCTCGCCAAGTTTGCGTATACACGATGCGGCATTGCGCAGGTAAGCTTTGACCTTTGACCCGAGGCATTAGATGCCGACGGCGCAATAACTGGCCAGCCTTTGGTTATGTTTGTATGCATGTTAAATCATATACATATACTACCCATGGACCCTAATTCTGATTGACACTGAACACAATGCCATTATTCGGCCAAAGATCCCAGGACGGCTTCAATTACAAAGCACTTTGCATAATTAGCTTTTACCGGTTTTCCAAGCACAGGTGCAGCATTCTGCTCGGCACATTTTTAAGCGCACCAACAATCACTCACATGATTTGAACTTAAAGTCATCAAACATTTAAAATCCAATTAAATGAGATCAACCATTTTAACCTCACATTTTAAATTCAGCAGCGTTGCCACCCTGTAATAATTAAACCAAAGCTAGTATTAACTTTATGGATAACAAACTTTTTTAATTGCTTTTCATTAGCAAGAACAAAATACCTTGAAATAATATTGCCAAAGTTTCTGCTTATTTTGCTAGCACTCGCGTCTTCCTTCTCCAATATTGCTAGAAAAGCCTGCAAGTAAACAGCCCCGTGAATGGCGTGGCCACACTTGCAGATTTGTGGTAAAGCTAAGTTAGGTTAGGTTAGGTTAAGTAAGGTTAAGTAAGGTTAGGTTAGGTTAGGTTTGGTAAGGTAAGGTAAGGTAAGGTAAGGTAAGGTTAGGTTAGGTTAGGTTAGGTTAGGTTAGGTTAGGTTAGGTTAGGTTAGGTTAGGTAAGGTTAGGTTAGGTTTGGTTAGGTTAGGTTAGGTTAGGTTAGGTTAGGTTAAATTAGGTAAGGTTAAGTTAGGTAAGGTTAGGTTAGGTAAGGTTAGGTTAAGTTAGGTAAGGTTAGGTTAGGTCACTTTAGGTTACCTTAGATTATTTAGTTAGTTAATTCCGCAACTATTTTGCACAACTCTTGACCCACTTTGGCCATAAATTGCCGCAGTGGATCGATCCATCTTCTGTCTACGCGTGGAGCTCAGATGATTATATGTTAGTCCGCCCCGAAGCTGAGCGAAAATTATTGATCAGACGGAACAAAACCCTAAAAGTTTCTAGGTTTGCCAAGGGCTGGAATATTGCAGATGAAATAAGTCATTTGGCAGGAATGTAAAAAGAGATATGCCTCAAATTCAATTTTAGGAGGAGGATAATGAGGATTCTTATCATTCTTAAAGACATGATACGTGAAAGGGTTGGCAAAGAGAATAATATTGGGAATGTAAAAGATACGTTTTTATAAAGACTAGAACTAGAAGCTGAGGAGCGTGGTTAGGAACTGATCACACTTGATCTATGTTATGCTGTAACTTGAAATCAATATTCGCAGATCGAACGAGACCAGGACGCTGGAGAGCAAGAAGCGCGTGGTGAAGATGCTGTTCGTGCTGGTTCTAGAGTTCTTCATCTGCTGGACGCCACTGTACGTGATTAATACGCTGAGCATGTTTATTGGACAGGCGCTGTACGAATACATTGACTACACCACGATCAGTTTCCTCCAGCTGCTCGCCTATTCCTCGAGCTGTTGCAATCCGATCACCTATTGCTTCATGAACGCCAGCTTTCGGCGCGCTTTTGTGGACACGTTCAAGGGCTTGCCTTGGAAGCGCAACGGCACAGCGGCCGGCGCTCTCTCGGCCAGCCAGGTGGGCGTGCCCAATCAATCGAATCTCAATCCCAATTCCGGCCTGGCCATGGGCATGGACACCTGGCGTTCGCGCTCCCGCAACGATCAGCTGCTAAACTCGGTGGTGTACACGAACAGCGCCGCCGCCGCCGCGGATAGTCCACAACTATAAGGAGGAGGGTTAGGATCTTGGTGTACTTGTCTCTAGGTGTGCTGCGTGTAAATATGTAAATGTCGCGTGTTTTTTTTTATATGTGTACTATTTTTTTTTTTAACATAACAAATTTATCGTTAAGTACTTTTGATGTTTCAATTAAAAATTCCTAAGGGTTCAAACAATAATAAACAAAATCAACTAATAACGCAAATCGTATGTGAAATATGTGATCAGAGATCCAATCTGGAACTTGGCCCATCCCCAGACGGTCGTTAGCCAGTTTCTCACTTGGCAATTATCGGGCGGATCAGCATTCCAGAAATCCTCCTCATTCGCATACTGGTATTCATCGCCATCGTAGAACTGATCATCGTTGTCCTCGTCGGAATACCAACGTCCACGGTCCCCAAAGGCCTCTGTGTTGAATCTCTCATTGTATTCCTTCTCATACTCGTCGGCATATACGAAGCGTTCGGTACAGTATGGATCGTATTTGTCCGGATCGTCATTTGTGTCCTCTTCGGAGACAGTTTTGCGCTTTCCATATATCTTGTCGATGTCCGTCTGATTGAGTAAATCGCAACTGAGACACACCAAATGCTCCATAAAAATGATGCGCCGTCTATGGAAGCCTAATGCCCTGAGCGTATCCCTTGGATGTTTGTAGCGCACATAGAAAATCCTCTCATTAAATGCTCGCATGGTTTCCAGTGTTCCCATTCGGGTGAAGAAGTAATAGATTATGTGAAACATATGATCCGGTATATTGCCGACACGCACCCAGAGGCCGACCACGTCTGCCGCTTTAAGGATAATTGGCTTGCGCGGATTCCGGAACGGGCCCGCGCCGTGCTGCTTTTTATGCGGCGGCATCCCCACCGGAGTGCTATGCACGAGCCGATGCCTCGCCATGAACACCTCCGGCATTGTGGGCCGCAGATCGTGAGACGATTCGCCACGCAAGAATATTTCATCGATTGGTCCGCCAAGGTAGGGAGGCAAGTAATTATCGTGCGGGTGATCGCGCCGCCAGCGTTCATCAAAGTTGTTCAGATTCATTATACCACAAATTTACTATAGATTCTTTACGCTCGATACGTTTTTCATACTTTTTTTATTTATATCTTTTTTTTATGTTTTTTTTTTTTTGTTTTTGTGTAGCATATTCAACATTTGATCTATGAAAAGTAACTGAGAGCATACGAGACGCCCTCAACTAAATGTGAGAGCTGATATGCCAACTTGATCTAAGTTGTTTACTTTGTCCTACAGTGAATACTCACTTGGGCGGACAGCATCCTATAGAGGGGGAATGGGTGAGGGCTGTTTTAATTTCAGAGAAGATGTCTGTCCAAGAGGCGTCTCCTTCTTACAACAGTGTCCGTTAGCAGAGTTTCCACTGTAGGTTTGATGCTCAGCCAAAGCGAGGTCAAGTTGTTGAAAGAGAATATATTCTATCTTTTTATCAACTTCCTATTACTCATAATGGTTGTGACACATAATGACAAGGGCGAAAGTGGGCGTAATAAAGTTAGTTCTAAATTTTGGATACCTTCATATCTAAAGCCGTGGAAGATATAGAGTTTTATTTTGATTTGCATTTGAGCAGGATGCAAAGTTAAGAATTAATATATTCTTTAATATTATTATTATTAGTTATTATTAATTATATTATTTTCATTATTTTTATTATCATTATTATTAGTATATTTATTTTAAATATTTTTGACACTTTCTGCCGCCTCAAGCCAGCCAAGCATAAATATCCCAATGGGTGGCTCCTTAGAGAGAATGCATTCAAGCAAATTTAGCCCTTAGCCCCTGTTAACTATTTCAAATGAAATGTAACATTTTTGTGAACACAATTTAAATTGTATCCCACTGGGATTCGTGCGTATTTCTAAAATGCCAAGGGCGTTGTGTGTCGGCTCTTAACAAGGAAATCTGCCAGCTTGTTGGGTCGCACCGTCTGTGACGATAATTAAGAAGGACTCATGCTGGCATTGGATAGTGCCGACTAGCGGCCCATTCCAGGCAAGGTTTGCTACTAAAAATATATAATCATTTTAGATACAGCAAAGCGCTCTGTAGCCGAGCCTTTTAATTGTCGGGACAGTTGCTGCTCGACAAGGCGTCGGGCCGCAGCCCACCCAACTGCACCTATCCAATGGCTCTCAAATGGATCCGGCTGGACCTGAGGACCCTTGTCCGCAGCGTAAGCGGCTTGGGCCCGACGGTTGCCTTTGTTGCCATCCTTGAGCTTGCAATTAAAATGTTCATTTGGGCTGCATCAATTATAAATGCCGTCTGACGAGAAATACAGCGCTGTGGACACTCGGCTGAGATTTTCAACTTCTTTGCACATCCAATAAGATTAAGTAGTTGAATGTATATTTCTGCAGCGCACTGAACAAAATGTCCTTTGCTGAAGTCTCTTAGCCAATCAGGCTCTGCAAACGATATGCGAACCTAAGTATGTGTACTATCAATTGCTACAAGCTCTATAAAATGTGCCAGGGGATCAATTAGAAATGCGATTTCGCTATCGGCAAAGGAAATGTACAAACACATTTTTAGTGTGATTTCCCAGAGGTGAAGTTAAGTAGACCTTAACGCATCTAAGGCCAATAACTATTGCCTATATTTAAACAATCAAACTTTAACTGCCTTGTCGCGCCCAAACCAACATTTGATGCTATCTCTGGTTATGTGAATTTGGTTTACTAGGATTTGCTGTTAGGTTATCTTAAGATTTATTATGTGACAGTCTGTTCTTTAAGTTTTTTGGAATATACAATTATATTAAATTGTATTATGTGATAGTCTAAAGAAAAGACATAGGTTTTGTAATATATAAAAATAAGACTTATTATTTATTTATTTATTTTATGCAATTTTATGTAAGCTTAGCTTTTTGAGGTTTTATTTGAATTTGTTAGGTTATGTCAGCTTTGTCAACATATATTAAGTTATGTTAAGTTACGTTATTATGTTAAGTAATTTTATGTTATGTTATGTTCGTTTTTTTATGGTTTGTTATGTTATTTCATTGTGTTATTTTATGTTACGTTATGTTATTATATGTTATGTTACATTATATTATGCTATTCTACATTATGTTATTTTATATTATGTTCTTGTAGCTTATGTTGTCTTATGTTTTATTAGACTATGTTTTCTTATATTATGTTATATTATGTTAAATGATGTAAATCAATATTATGTTAAGTTATATTATGTTTTGTACAGTTATGCTTTACTGATCTCTTGTGCACCAGAAATACGCGTACCTAAGCGATTAGAGTAAGTTATTGCAGGTTCCACTGTTCACTGGTTTAATTTGCATGCAACTGGCGTGCGCTTTGATTCTATTTTGATGCCTCCTCAAGTTGCGCACTCGACAATGTTGCCACTCAGCGAACTTGTGCTTGGAAACTGAGCAATAAACTTAATTTTTACTACTGCGTATGCTTAAGTGCGTTGGTTGCGCACTTAAACAAATTTTGCTGCTAGTTTTTAACGGTTCCTTAAGTGGCTCTTTAATGAACCTGTTCGCAGCTCAAAGTAAGTGAATAACAGGGTATATTTAGGGATAACAACAATGCTCGTTGTGTCCTTATTTGCGTTTTTGCAGGGACTAAAGACGCCCAATCAGGCTGCAGGCTTGCAGGTATGTACATATGTGCCAAATGTCATCAGCATCGAATGCATCATTAGTCCCATCATCAGCAGCAGCCACACGATTTGCATGCCAACCAACATATCAGGCTGGGTGAAATTTAAGCAGCAAAGCTCGACGCGAATGGATAATGAGGTCGCATAACGGAGCAGGGTAACTGAAACTTGTATTATGCCCATTTTTTTTTTTTTTTTGGATGCCAACGTATGCCCATATAAACAGGCGACTGTGATGGGCAGAGGCCGAGCACGAGGGTTGATCTAGTATTACCAGAAGGTCAACTACTTTTCATCTTATAAATTTTGTTTGCCTTATTAAACTTTTTAACATGCGCTTTCGAAGTTCACTTGTGAAACGAACCAGGTTCTTATAAAGATTGGGCTGAATTTTCTTCATCTTCTACCGAAAGTCCAATCGAATAAATGCCTTGGCATTCCAATTTCAATCGCTTGCCATAAACAATAGGGTTATCTGTGGTAAGTATAATCATAATAATAACCTATCAATCAGTTTGATATTATATAAGGAGTGGGCTACTCATTGTTCGACCCTCGCAATGAAGCGGCCTTTTGTGTGCTCCCTCTCCCTCTACCCCTATCTCCCTCTCTCCCTCTCTCTCTCTGTCTCTCTCTCTCTGTGTATATGGAAGTAGCATGGCTGAAAACGAGCTGTTGTTAGTTTTTCACACAGCATTTTCTTTGTGCCTTAAGTAATTTAATTTATGTGCTCCCCACACACACGCACACACAGAACTACAAACATTTGCAGGCTGGCGGGAAAAAAGAAAGAGAGAGAGAGAGAGAGAGAGAGAAATTATAGATACGAGTACACATAATAAAAGAAGAAATAAGCACATCCACATGCTGGCCAAAAATGTTGGCTTTGCCATATGTAGTGATTGTCATCTTTGTTGTTGTTGCTGTTGCTGTTGTTGCTTTATTCTCTATTTATTTACATTGCCACTGTGACAAAAACCAAATTGTGACTGCCTACTGTCCCTATAACTTACCCTTACGCCCTGCTGCATCTGCTGTTCCTCCCCCCCTCCCCACTCCACCAAACCCAAGCCAAACCCAGTTTCTGCCACAAGGACATATCTCGAACTGAACGAGTGGGGGATTCCTTCAACGTCTTCGTTGGGGCTTCATATTGCTTTATTCATGGCATTTTGTGCGGCGTTGGCAAAAACAAAATAAAACAGCACCAAAAACAAACAAAAAAAAAACAAGAATTATCTTTATCTCTGGCTAGCTGGAGAATTAATACCCTATCAGATATGGCAATATACGATATCATATTCAGACCTTAGCTGTACTCAAACAAGTATTTGCACAGATCTCATCTATGAAGGAAGGACAAATAAATAAGCCAAAAAAGTAATTCGACAGATCCCATCTATGAATAATAATAATAATAATAATAATAATAATAAGCTTGATTTTTTCCTTATATGATAATAAGCCATATATTTTCCTTCTTCCAAAGATGAGATCCGGCGAAATACTTCTTTTCTGTTTGTTAAGGATAGGTTAAGCAACAATGCCAATTGTCATCAAGATAGCGTCAGTAGTCAAGAGTGACAGACAGACAATGCGTTACGTATTTTATGACAAAATTATGATACCCTCGGTCAGGGTATAAAGGAAGAAGAGAAAATTGCAAGGCTCATAGCGTAGCAGTAAATTCTGAGGTTTGGATTTGCGTTTGTCTTTGTTTTCGGCTTTGAGTTTGGGTTGCGCTTGAATGAGTTTTGTGTGTGGTCATATCAGGCAAATTGGACTCAATCCGAGTGCGAAAAAAAATCTGCAATAACAGAGTTATGAGCCCTGCCACAATTAAATATTTCAAATATTGTATACCCTAACCGAAGTACGGGCCCGGCCAAGCAAAGCACAGCAAAGCCTGCCCAAAGTCTGAAGGTTTAAGCAGTCGGAATACTGTCTGGAACGTGAAAAACGACAGCTCATTGGCAGCCTAATGAGCCTATTTGTTGGCATCAGGTGACATTATTCATGGGATTTTTAGGCCGACGCTGCGCTGAATACTTCGTCCCTGCTCGCCGACGAGGCAATCTTCAGCAACGGCAACGGCAACGGCAACGGCAAAATTTAACCACAATTGATCTATTGCGAAGCTACGTCCAGTCTTTACCATGTGCCCAAATGATTTATTGAATGGGCTTTCCCAATTTGTCGGCCAGCGTAATGTTATAAATCTTTTGCCTTAAAGAGCCACGCACATACATTCTTAAACATCCAACTAGACTCGCAGTCTTGAGCAGGTTCCCAGCGTATCTCAGTATCAGAGAATGTGCCGCGAAGTTCTCAAGATTTGTATCAGTACCGAGTTAGTGGCTCAATCAAATGAACACCAAATGAAACGGAGACTTTAATCAAATGCAAATAAATATGCCAGACACGCGTCCAGAACTAGGGAATTACAGGCCCAGGCCCCAGCCCCAGCCCCAGCTACGGCCTGGGCAGGTCAATTGGTGTCGCCCAGCCCAATGGGAGACCAAGCACTTGGCCGGGCTACATCCGGCCGGGGCATCAGCTCCCCGCGGTCAATCATTAAATAAACAAACGTCAAAGATGAGGCCACTTGAACGCAGCACCGAAGGAAGGAAATAGCTGGCCAAACTTCGACGCCGTTGATGACAATGATAATGATGATGAAGATGCACGATAGTTCCTATCAAATGGTAGAAGGAACGTAGCCGCATGTGTGAGGAGCGGGAAGTGTTGGAATTAAGAAATGAGACTTACTTAAAGTGTTGCCCCCATCCAAAGCTTGGCCAGAGCACAGACCCCACAGTTAGTAACTGCCTTAAGCCCCGAACTGTTAATTTCGTGTGTGTCCTGGTCATGTCCTGGCTGTGTTTTAGCTGTTTGCTATTTGCCGTGCTCTGGCAAACATGATTGCCCCCAGTCAGACGAGTGAGTGTCGCACTGAGTGTGAGTGTTTCCGAATGGGTGTTACTTTGAATGTTGGACCAATTGTGCGTGAGCAACCTGGCACGCTCGAGTCTGAGCGAGGTCCACTCCCGATTCGCCCGCTGGTAATTACGAATCGCAAATAAAACAGTTAAAAGTAGGCTTCGGTTTAGATTATTCATAAACAGTTTGCCCCCGACAAGGAGGCCTCCTGGCGATATCCTCCTAGCAGACATCGTGACAAATGCTTTAGACGCCAGGACACGTACATCTCCAGACTGGGGTACGCGACAAATATCGCCAAATAGCCCAATAATCGATGAATTTATCATCGATGCGATGATGGCGACATTAAACGCCCCCAACCTCCCTCTCTTTATCCACACTCACTCCTTTCATCCACCTTACCCCATCGCTCATGTGGCTGGAAAAATGATTGGCCGTAAAATCTTATGAACATTTTTCATATTCCACGATGCAGTCTAAGAATCTGCTCCCTTTGGCCCCGCACCATCTCTGTCTCGTCCTCGAGGTCTCTTTGCATTCTTCGTATATTGCTAATTTATTTTTATCTCACACCCTGCGCTCCATTAGGGGGTGTCACTCGCCCCACTCCAGGCGTCTTCACAACGACCTTGCCACAGCACCCAGGCAGCCAGCCAGCCTTGAGACTCGCCCGGCGATTGCTCGACTGTAATTTGATTGTTCCGGGCTTTGTTGTCGTAAGCTTCTGCTGTTTATGACACTGCGACGTGTTCTTCATCTCCGCCTTGGCTCAGCGATCCTCTTATAACTGCAGCTGGCACCACTTGACGGCCTGTTCCATCCTCGCCAACCGTCTAGACCCCAATAGAGTGAGATTATAAACAAATGCTCAAGTAATGCGTTCAAATACCCCCGCTTGGAGCCCTATTCCGTACCTGACGCTTGTGGCAAGAGGCTCTTGTTATGAAATGCAATCAAACACAACTGAATAGTTTCAGAGCTTTGCCCTGTCAACAGCTAGAGGGGAAGATGGGGCTTGTCATCCAATTGAATTGAAACGCATTTCGCATGCTGAATGCAGATGAAGATTGTATTGGGGCTCGAGTTTGTGGCGGGGTTCGAGCGAAACCGTTTGTTGCCGATTATTTCGTTCTTTGAACAACTTTGTGACTTCAACTCCACGCCTCTTCGCCGTCCTCAAATGGGCAAAGGGTCAATTTTGTTGTCGATTCACTAAGGCAGTCGGGTCGAAAAATTAATGGCTCGAAGAAGTTTACAAATTCCGGGAAAGACAACTTTAAATTTGGCCACAGCTTAGATTTTGACACTCTACGCTGGCAAGGGCAGGTCCATGGCAGGGCCAATGTAGTCGCAATGCAGTATTAACAATTCGGAATGTCAGCAACATCGTCGGCATCTGGTCGATAGATGGACAGAGGAGGAGATCCGCGTCTACAAAGCGAGGAATCTGCTTGGCGGAGTGAACTCTAAGGGGCAGCGAAATTTGTTTCTGCTTTCCATGCTTTTTGGCTTAGGAGCCACTTGGAACCACCAACCACTCCATTCCATTCCATTTCATTCCATTTAAATGGCTTGCACGGGTGCTTTGACCCTCGGCCAGCTGTTAATTGTTATCGCAGCGACCGCAGTAACTGCTCAATTCGGTGTCATTGAACGCCGCCTGCGGCCACGGCGTCGAGATTCCATTGACTTCGGCTTGTGGCTTGGCAGCACAATTCATGTTGACCGCACACTCAGTTCAATTGACACGCTGCAATAATATTCCTAGGCAAGTGTATTAACATGCACTGGCGTGAACCCATCTCCTAATAGCATATCACACTCAAAAGTGAAGCCGACAACGGACAGCGGAAAGCATCCGGCGAAGAAGACAGCGCACAATTTTTGGGGCTGAGCGTAGAAAACTGTTAAGAACTAGCACACAGGAATCAATTTGCGTCAACAAACAAATAGGCGGGTGTGTGTGTGTGTTTGCGATACGGAAATTGAATTTATATTCAAAGCTTAGCTATATTGTATAAAGCCTGTGGCAGAACACGGCCCGATGCAACTGCGTACGGCTGCTGGCTTTCACAATTGTCCGAGTGCAAATAGAATAAAGAGCAACCGCTAGCTAGGATATCCAGGAAGCGACGACACCTGCCCGCCCGACGCACAGTTGCATAGCTGATTGATAAACAACTAAGAGTGCGCCAGTCGGGTGGGCTAGACTAGGACATACCCTGCACCTACTTTGTGCTTTCACGAAGACAAATACAGCCTACAGAACAATCATGATTGCAAATTTGCATTATGCAAAATGCATAAATGGATTTCGAAAAGGAGCGCACGCATAAGAATGTGTGAACATGTACTCAGAAATGAGAAAATGATCACATGTTTTCTTTAATAACTCCTATATTTATTATTCGTTTATGATGAAATTGTCTGCAGTTGATCTTATTGGTACAATTGTACATTGTACATTGAACATTGGATGGGGATGCGGTATCCAAAAAATGATATATACTTAATCTGTGCATGCTATACGAGAACTTTTAGCTCTTAAAACCTACGCCATTTGCTCGAATAACAGGATTTCGATTTTATTTTTAATCAATGGCATGGAAACAGGGAAAGCGTTTGGACTAGGAGGAGCTCTATGGACATGGACTCGGCTATAGATGCTGACCAGGAATTTGTGCAGTTTGTGTGGTCGCAAATGCTTCCTTTTCCCTGCTACATACATAGGCACAAAACCATGATACCCTTCTTTTTGCCCATATTCAATGGTATGAAAAATAACATGGTATAGTGAAAATAAATACTCGCGTGTGCAAATATGCAGCCGAAATGAATTTGCAGTGGAGAGATAAAATGAAAATAAAATAAAAGAAAATATCTCAACGTGGAAAAAAGCGTTTATAGAGCAAAAGAAGCAACTGACTTGCTTGTCTTACATGCTCTATTGTTAATAATAAATATAATAATCAGAATAGTAATAAAATTAAAGAAATATGCGACATTGCATTAAAACACATTTAATTGAACAAATGCCAATGCTCTTAAAATAACAAGAGCAATTAAAATGTACAAACAAACTAAATATTTAAGTGATTTACTTACCCACAAACAAACTGAACAATGCGCAACTTAAATATGTAAATTTGAAATATTTTTTTTTGTGCTCGAACATGCGCGGCTTCTGAACGAAACAAAAGTGTTTATGGCATGGTATATTTTTTGGTTTGTGATTTTGGAATCGATACGACCTGTTTTTAGCTGCAAGCGGAGCATGTCGAAGACGCTTACCTCTGAATGCAATGTCCACAATTGAAGTTGTATTGAAATCATTTTTATATTTTATTTATATTGATACCTGCTTTCGAAGAGATGGATCAACATGCTTGTTATTTGTGCCGTTTGCCACTGGCCGTCGGACTATATTTGTATAAATAAATACAAGTTAATACATGCGCATCAACTCGGCATCGATACCCGCTTGCGGCGACAGGCCATGGCTACGCTGCGTATGCTTGATATACAAATATGCGTGGGTGCGCGGTGCGCGTTGCGCGTTGGCAGCGAAATGAGTAGTCATTTGGGGCACGTGGTGCGCTTTGCTATTGATATTGTTCAGCTACTATATAAATAAGTAGTTTTTGCCGAACTCGTTGGCAGATTTTTAATTAAAAATTTGTGGAAGCACGCGTGCCCACACACCTGCTGGGATTATTTGGGGAAGTGAGAAGCAGATGGCCGCCGGGCTGGCATTTTGTTAGGAGGAACACTTGAAAAATCATAGCAGGAAATCAAAAATACACACAGCTGGCGCCATAAATGAGATAACAAGTTTGTAATTTCGGCATAATTGCCCCCCTCAAAGGGCAAGAATATGGATTCTGTGTAGGTTAACTCGGGGTGAAAGTTGACTACCACCGATGTACATTTGATTCCGCTTTGGCATGCCCCTGCCCCTGCCCCTGCCGCCGCTGCTGCTGCTGCTGATGCCGCAGTTGTTGCTCGTTTTTATTAAAATCAAACTGGCATATTTTTATCCTCTGGCTCTGCACCCAAACTTTGCCAAAACTCGAGAATCGCTTACGCTGAGAGAGCCGCACACACGTGCTGCCAAATGCCAGATGCTCCACACGCCAAAAGAAAATGACAGCCACAGCCCTCAGATGCCAGCAACTGCCTCTTGCCGCTTATCTAATTAAGTTCGCATGAAATTTATAACTGGCATTCATTTAGGCCTCTGCGTCAAATGCCAGCCGCACCACGATGCAAGGCTTTATCCCAGACAGACTTGCAATTGGATCAGGTATTAAAACAGGATCTAGGTAAATATTTCATTAATAAGCTTGACTTACATAATGTATTCAGGTGCTTAAAATGCTTCCCATACATACATTTAAGCGCGCTCGGCTCAATGAAATTGATATTTCGTTCATATTTATTTATCTATGCAGATATTTTTTTTTTTTTGTAGATGTATTTTTAAATGTTTAAAGCAATTCTTGATTCAATTTCTAATATATAAACGCCCGTTCTACTGAAAATATTACAAGCCATTAATATTTTCATACAGAATTTGCGGGCCAAATTTGATCTCTATCCAAAATTGACATCTACCAAATATGGTTAGATACATCTAATGATTGGGGTCTAAGCTTTTAATATATTTCTTAATAATTTTTTATTTTTAAACTTGCAATTTATTTTTCTGCTTCAAGATTCTTGCCACAAGACAGTTGATTCCAATTTTTGGTTCTTTATTCGATGGATTTTAAGTCTATTTTTAAATATCTTTGTAAAATATAACTCAAGACGTGGACTTCAAAATAGTACAGGTAGAATTAAATTTATCACGGGCGGGAACTGTAAGAAAAAGATTTATATAAAATGTTAAGTATAATTAATAATTTTGCCACGGGAAAGGGCGACGAGTAGCCGATGTATGTATGTATGTATGTGTATGTATGTATATATGTATGCGCGCATGTATATATGCATGTATGAATGAATGTATGTATGTATGTCTGAATGTATGTCTGTATGTATGCATGTATGCATGCATGTGTGCATGTATGTATGTATGCATGTATGTACATATGTATGTATGTTTTTATGTATGTACATATGTATGCGTATGTATGTGTGTTTATATTTATGTTTGTATGTATGTATGTATGTATGTATGTATGTATGTATGTATGTATGTATGTATGTACGTATGTATGTATGTATGTATGTATTTATGTTTGTATGAATGCAGGCATGTGTATATGTATGTTTGGGAGTATGAATATTTGTATGTGTATGTACATATCTATGTGTGCATATATCTGTGTATGTAATCAAGTATATATGTACATATTATGTATGCATTTATATGATACATGTAAAGAAAGGTATGCATATGTTTTGTATGTTTATACGCAAGACCAAGTTCACCTCCAGCTGCTTTGGAATTGAAAAAAAGTATTCTTAACTAATGCCCTACTACGCGATTCTCATAAATTCAAGTAAGTCCCATATGAGAAGGCGGCGCATTATTGTAGGATGAGACGGCTTCAACTATGGAGGAGACGGCTTCAACTGTGGAGAAGCGGCTTTCAATTGGAGGAAACGGCAACTTAAGAAAAGGAGAAGGCGGCAGCTTGAACCAACGAAGATTTAACAAAGGAGGAGGCATTGGCTATGTCTTGTATGTATGCATTTAAATATGTTTTTATGTTGAGCGGAGCTGAAAATAACAAGAACGAATTTATAAATAAATGAGCTTCTACGCGATCCTCACTAATCTAAGTGAGGCTTAGCAAGCCAGCTGCGTTTTTAATTTAATAATGTTTAACTCTGCTTTTCTGTTCTTTCAGTGAAGTGTTTATATAAAAGTTCGTCTGCCGCCTACTGATAGATGAAAATTAAATAATCTTGAATGGGAATTTACAGGTGAGTACGTAATTCCAAATATATATATATCTCTATAGACAAACTGTTTGTACATTGATTGACTCACTGTTGTTTAATGCACATCCAAATCGTAAGAGTTAGGAAGCTGAAGTTCAAGATAGTACGGGTAGGTTTAAGCTGTCTTTGGTAGAAAATGGGCGAAAAGTTAAAACTAAAATACCCGCTACAACAATAAATTCGTTCGCCAAGCAATAAATTCGTTCAATTACAAAATAAATGTATTCAACTTAATAGCAAACTGTTTTAATGTTTATTATTTACTTAAAATTTAAAATGTCAATAATTCTGTAAATACTCTTGCAAACAAATATTTATTTCATATATAAATTCGGTTTGGAACACTTTTTTCATTTCATTTCATATTCAAAAATTTAATTGTTGCTTATTTGAATTTTAACTTTGTTTTATTGGTTTCTGTGCAACGAAAGCCAAAATTAAAGTTTAATTTAGCATTGAAATTGCTATTTATTCAAGACTTAGATATGAGATATGCGCAAAGTTGAGCAGAGCATGCCAATAGAGATTTTTCTCGAATTGCTATGATTTGATTTATGCTAACATATTTCATGGCAGTCGGTTCGAGATTCTTTTGGCTTTGCATACATGGCTTGTTGATATAATTTTTTGCTTTAAAGTCTTTAATTGTGCTTGTGCTTATCCAATTCATAAAGGAATTAACTATTTAATGAGCCAACGTCTGCCCCTCGACGCCCGCCGGAGCTCCAATTCAGTTCCATTCAATTCAATTCAATTAAAATCCCAATGAAACGAGAGCTCAGCTGATTTGCCGATGGTTAAACAAGCAAAGCAATAAACATTCCATCAGCCAGATTTTCTTGTCTTTGTCCTTTTCCATTCCCTTCAATTTTTCGCATCATTTCTTTATTGTTTGTTGTTTGTTTGCCTTCTGTTTTGTGCTTCCCTTGGCTGATTTTGGCCCTTCGGAATGCAGGAGTTCGCTTCTGTCCAAGTGTATATATTGCCACAAAATATTTATTAAATTGTAAACATAATGAATAGCAAAGTTCTTTCTAAGCTTTGTTCACAAAATCAAAGCGAGTTTTCCCCCCGGGGCTCTCAAATGCAGCGGAAAGCACAAAATATTTTCGGAGTTTGTATTGATATATTTACTGTACTGCCTCGGGAGCCAGAGCTTGAATTGATATATTCTGGTAGATTTGTCCGGATTCATTAAATGCTTATAGGGTGCATGAGCAAAGGGCGCAACTGAGCGACTGCCACTGACTGATAATAATAAAAATAATCTTGTGATGCATATTTTCACATCGATTCGAAAGCCATGGGAAGTCCCACGGTGCGCAGAGCTGCAAGTTGGCTCACCTTTAAGTCTGGACTGTTGCTTTAACCCAATCGATTTTCGAGCAGTCCAATTATCCAGCTCTCAACTAGCCGAATCAGCAGCAATTGGATAGCTTTTATTTATCTCCATTTATTCGTCTTGCTTCAGTTTCACAATATTTTCTTAAATTGAGCAGCATCAGCTTTTGCACGCCCACAATGAAATGAGCACCAAATTGTGGCACTTATCGCAATCAAAAGGCGCTCAGATAGCGCCCCAAATGACACACACACAAACACACAAACACATACACATATCGTACATATGTTGGACAAGCACATGTACACATGTAGTTGTCATTATATTGTGCTGTGCTGCGTGTGCGGCGCACTCTGCGTATACGCAACATGCGCAACAAAGCAAGAAAAAAATTGCAATTCGAGTTGAAAGAGAAACCCACCAAGCATCTGGACTGGACGCAAACCCAAATGCAAAAGCTCAAATACCACAGGCATCAAAACAAAGCGCTCCTCAAATGGCAATTAAAGGACAAGCAGCACACAAGTTGCGGCTACTAAAAGAAATATCTGCATTGCAAACCGTATTTATCTATGCAGCCCGGCAGCCGCATCCATAAAAATGATGTCATCGATGGATGCTGTCTCTAAAAATACATAGCGCACATTTTAAGCTACGATAAAAGCTTATTTCCTACTTTTTGTTGGCCACGCTGCAATTCGGTTTTAAACCGAACTCTGGAATTCCAATCTTTCATTTGCCATGAATCGAGCCATGATCCGAGTTCTATTTTCAAATAATAGTTTGGCTTATAACTTTTCTTAAAATAAAAATAAAAAGTTAATTGAATCTCATTAGTAAATTTAATTAATTTTTATAAACTTTTTCAATTGGAAATTGTAAAAAATGTGTAGAACCAAAGTTTTGAACATGAAAACTGGATTTGTGCATGTGCATGCACGAACCGAAACTTTAACTAAGTCAATTTGCATTATATATCCATTGAAAGTGTGAAGAAAAAAGGGTTTATATATTTAAAGTAAATATTGTCTTAATCAGAATGAACCGATTCGATCTGTTCGATATTTGTCTGTCCCTTTGCCTGTCAGTCTGTCTAAAACTCGAAACTTCAAAATCAAATAGACTTGAGCTTCGATATATATATTCTCCTATACCATACGCAAAATGATGTTCTTCAAAATATAAATAAATAGCTAGGTACAAACAGATAAGAAATATCCTTTTCCCCTTTTTGAATACCTCCTTCCATTTTAAACCAATAAAGTTAATAAAGGTAGCCCGACGGGCGGTTCAGGGTATCTGGTAGTTGTGCACTCCCGACTAGTGCACTCTTGATTTGTCTTGCCGTTGAAATGATCAGTTGAAAGTGTATTTAATGTTGCCAAATAATTTGATGAATTTGCCCGATAAGTTATGCATTAAAATCAGATTATTATATTGCTCAGCTTTCAGTCAATCAATCTGTGTCAATTTTGTTGTTGTTCCTGCGCGTGTGTGTGTGTGTGTTGACTTTTATTGCGAATATTCCATTTAAGTCATCTCTGTGATATCCTATTAAGCACATATTGGGTATTCAAATTGAATCGGACAGAACTGATTGCGTTCACCTGGCACGGCGAACGGGCTCGGCCAAAGTGTCCAGTTGGTATTCATGTTGCGTTTTTGGGCGTAAAAAGTGCGTTAAACTTAAATAACGTATGGCAGACGTGCGTATATATGTGGCATCGCAGGGCAGACGGGTACATTAAATGCCAACTGCCCTCGGGTTGCAGACAGTGGCAAATGCGGTATCCTTTTGGTGCTGGGGTTGGGTTGGGTTGGACTTATTGAAAATTCAATAAATACATTTAAATGAAATATTTACAAACATTTGCCAGCGGCCATATGAATGCTATGCAAACACACACACACACACACGCACACCAATCTGGCGAGTCTTGAGGAGGACGAGTAACTATTAATTTAAAGCGCTTTAAATGACATCCTTGACGAAAGCGAAACGTTAACGAAACGGAGCCCAAGTCCACGCTGGAGCTGGGGGGCCGCAGTCCCAAGCCAATGACCGTAGCAACACGGCTATAATTTCATTTTGGGGCTGGGCCGATCGTTCGTAATGCTTTAAGTTGATGTTGCTGTTGTTGTTGTTGTAAATGTTGTTGTTGTTGTTGTTAATGTTGATGCATTGCCACAAAGAAATCAGTGGGCTGTAAGAAACGTCCGATGTGGCAACGTTGACAATTTAGCTTTACGCCCGCTCTTTCGGGGGGAGTTGCAAAATCGGCATTTCAACTGCCATTTCCACATCTTTGGCAATTGCTGCGCCTGGTGTTTGGGCTGTTTGGGGCGCGTCGCTTTTGGTTCTCGATTCTTGGGGCGCTTCCGTTTCCGTTTCCGCGTCACTGAGCCAGGCTGTGTGAAATATTTGCGGACCGAAACGCATAAAAATGTTGTAAAACAAAGTGAGCTCCAACAGGAAAGTGGCAAGTGGTAAGTGCCGGCCGACGAATGTGCCCGAGCCTACGAAACTAAACTTTTAAAAATGTTGTAACGTGGCAAAAAAAAAATAAAAATAAAAATAAAAATAAGTATAAAAAATACATGTAAACACAAACAAAAATAAAACAAATACCGCCTGTTTTTTAACTTTACTCTTTTTTTTCTGTAGGCGTTTCTGTAGCTCGGCGCAGCCTCTGTCTTTCCACTGGGGAAAAGCAGTCCGCAAAATGTTGTCACTGGGCCACAGCCAAAGCAAACGTTAGGTACGATTGTAACAACACAAACTGGCGAAAGAACTCTTCAGATAATCACACACTCTGTGTATTTATAGACGTGTGTGTGTGTGTGTGTGTGTGTGCGCGTGTGTATACTATGTGGGCTGCGTGTGCGTGCCCTTGACTTTGGATCCAGCAGATGGCAAACGAGCTGGTTCCCATGTGGTTTCCACTGTGACAACAACAGACCTTCAAATCAATTGAAGTTTATTGCTCTTAAAGTTGCCCCATAATTGCCTCTTATAATCTCTGAATGGGTTAGATTATATGTATCAAAGTTTACGGAACTCATTCAATTAAGTTATAATGAATGACTATTTAGATAACTCGACATACCTTTTGATTTAATATACCTTTAGTGCTTTCGGTCAGAAGCACAGCTCAAGGTTATTTCTAAATTTGGGTGGAGTGCCCACTAACAGCATTGATTGTATTTACATTTTTATTGAATTTTCTATTTATACGCCAGCACCCGAAAATGGGTAAAAAGTGTTGTCGAAATGATTGACATTATCTTCTACATATAACGCATATTTAATGATGCCCGTGCACAGTGAGCACGACATCGAATTATATTTAGCTCCACAGCAAATTCTGCCTCAGTTCTGAACAGGTGTGCACTTAAATGCAACTCAATCTTTAAATATGTTTTTACTCTTTTTTTAAGTGACTTGTTTACGAGTTGAGTCTATTGAATAAAAAAAGGCAGAGCTATTTATGGAAGTCAAGGATTAGATTAGAAAATTAATGGCTTTTAAATATCCAAATTCCGTTTTCAAATTTGTTGAATAATCAATTTGTTATACCCATTAAAAATGGCTAAAGAGGGCATGATATATCTGTGCAAGTGTATGTCAGAGGCAGCAAGAAACATCGACCTCATAGCTTATATATATATATATTCTTGATCACGACGACGAGCTAAGTCGATCTATGCGTCCGTCTGTAAGTCTGAGACTTGGAATTTTCAAATATTTATATGTATGAAATATAAAGTCTTATATACTTATCACAGAACGAGCTTAACAAATGTTTTTAAACACACAGTTGGTTTCTATATTTATTGCCTTAAAATTGCATACGGATCGAACTTTAAGCACCGAAGTAATCCCATACATCGCGTTGGCAAAGGCGCAGCAACTCAGGGTATCTCCTAGTCGGGCGCTTTTGGTTAAAGTACTATTATTTGTGTTGGGCTTAAAAGTGTTTCAAGTATTTGATAGTCGCGCATAGCTTAAATTGGTTTCCACCGGGCATTTGTAATCAGTTCGCTTCGCAGAAGGAATTTCAATATGCCGGCTACCATTGGATGCCTATTGGCCACTCGCCAGCAAGCTCACAGATACACACACACACACACACACCCATAAGATACACTTACACAGCACTCACAGATACAGGCTTTAGTATAGCTACCTACTTGTGTTTAGGGATGGTAAGTGGGAACGGCACAGATGGCAGTCATATAAATACAAATAGCAATTTACGTGCCGTTAAAGCTTTTTGGCCATTTCACTTTCAAGCCGAGCAATAAAAACTAGTGCTCGACTTGCAAAGTGCTCGACTAGCTCATACCACGTAATCAGGTCGACTGCAAAATTGTTAAATGCACTTTAATGCAAAATGATTACATTTCTTGATCCTCCATTTTGATAACTCGCATATGGCTTAGCATCTATAGAAACAGTTCTTAGCTACATAATCCTACTTTTAATGGGCATAGGGTAAGCAGAGTGCGGCAGGGCGAGCATTTGCCTGACTGGGCTAAGCTGCGCTGGGCCTTGGCCATGGCGCGAACTATAGACTAGATGTTGTGCTAGCTGAAAGTGCAATCAATGCACAGTCACGTTGCAATCAGACCCCTGCGCAGAGCAGCGGAACGTCTCGCAGCATGGAGCTGTCCACTGTCCACTGTCCCTGGTGCTGCGAGCCGAGGCTAAGTGGCTGTGGACCTGCGTTGGCTTCGGGCTGTGTTTGTGTGCCGGCCAAACACATTGCAAAAGCGAAATTGTTGCTGATGCAGTGCGTTAAAGGTGAAGAGGTTCGTGTCGCTGCAGTTATGTCTAGAAAATATTTGCCCCCCTGGAATTTCATATTCTGTGTTCAGCTGAAGTATGCGAACGCTTAAACTATTTTGACATGCCTTTCCAGGCGGATGCAAGGGAGCCACGCTTGCTGGTGCACAGTGGCTGGGCAGGTCTGGGCAGGCCTGGACTGGGGTGGGCAAGTTTGGTCTGGTGTGTATTCGGCCCAGTTAGCCGCCAAATTGGGTTAACTGCAAACGCATTTTACATTTGATCCGCTGATTAACGCAGCACGTTGGCAGCAGGCCGTGTTTGTCCAACTCTAGTTGGACAACTTTTGTAAGGCCGGATCAGTTTATGGCCCAAATATAGCGTGGACAAGCATATGCTGCTTGCTGCAAGCCACTTGCGAAATATTCCCGAATTAAAAGCTCATTTTGCCAGACAGCTTCCCGCACTCTCTGTCTCTGTCTCTGTCTCTGCTCTCTCTTGTCTGGTCAGCGTCCTCGGCAATGGATTTGGCCAAGCGTCGCGACCAACTGGAATGTTGTATCCATTGCAAAGTCTAGAGCATAATCAACCAATGTGAATCGAATTACATGGATGTCGATGGCCCCGAACCCAGCCCAACCCAGCCCAACCCAGCCCAACCCAACCAGTTACGGAAGCCCCTTACTCGAATTTTGGTGCACATTTTGAACTGGCCAAATGATGCCGTCCAATGATTTTCAAGACTAAATAACACCCTGGTCTATTGCACAGCTTCAGCAATAACAATTAACAGCTGGCAAAGGGTCAAAGCACTCGAAATGAATGCCAAATGAATTGAGTGGAGCCGAGTGGGACTTTGGGTCCCAAGTGCTGCTCCCCAAACCCAATCCTTCAAGTGCTGGCAAAATGTGCTTGCAGTCGATTCTGCTCTTGTATTTACTCCTAACCTAAAAACCAACAGCACAGCCCACTTTCCCAGGCACATTCTTGGCACATGCGCCCCTTCCTTGGTCCATCTCTTGTCCAGCTGGCATTGCGAATTGTTAAGACTGCATTGCTGCACTTGTCGCCACTTCTATGCGATGGAAATTCCCACAAACCCAGCTAGCTATACCAATGAAACTATTCAGTTATATTTGAATGTACAATGAACAAGCGCCGCTTGCCACAAGCATCAGGTATAGAATGGAATTCTTAGCGGGGGGATCTGGTTTCATTATTAAGGCATTTGTTCATAATCTGACTCTGTTGGGGTCTGGAGGGTTGGGGCAGGCCGTCAAGTGATGCCAGCTGCGGTTATAAGTGGATCGCTGAGCCAAGGCGGAGATGAAGAACACGCCGCATTGTCATAAACAGCAGAAGCTAACGACAACAAAGCCCGGAACAATCAAATTACAGTCGAGCAATCGCCGGGCGAGTCTCAAGGCTGGCTGGCTGGCTGCTGTGGCAAGGTCGTTGTGAAGACGCCTGGAGTGGGGCGAGTGACACCCCCTAATGGAGCGCAGGGTGTGAGATAAAAATAAATTAGCAATATACGAAGAATGTAAAGAGACCTCGAGGACGAGACAGAGATGGTGCGGGGCAGATTCTTAGACTGCATCGTGGAATATGAAAAATGTTCATAAGATTTTACGGCCAATCATTTTTCCAGCCACATGAGCGATGGGGTAAGGTGGATGAAAGGAGTGAGTGTGGATAAAGAGAGGGAGGTTGGGGGCGTTTAATGTCGCCATCATCGCATCGATGATAAATTCATCGATTATTGGGCTATTTGGCGATATTTGTCGCGTACCCCAGTCTGGAGATGTACGTGTCCTGGCGTCTAAAGCATTTGTCACGATGTCTGCTAGGAGGATGTCGCCAGGAGGCCTCCTTGTCGGGGGCAAACTGTTTATGAATAATCTAAACCGAAGCCTACTTTTAACTGTTTTATTTACGATTCGTAATTGCCAGCGGGCGAATCGGGAGTGGACCTCGCTCAGACTCGAGCGTGCCAGGTTGCTCACGCACAATTGGTCCAACATTCACCATCACACTCATTCAGAAGCACTCACACTCACGGCCACACTCACTCGTCTGACTGGGGGCAGTCATGTCTACCAAAAAACAGCAAATAGCAAACAGCTAAGACTCGGCCAGGACATGACCAGGACACACACACACACACACACACACAACTTAACTGTTTGGTGCTTAAGGCAGTTACTAACTGTGAGGTCAATTCTCTCTACAGGTATTGGAGCGGAGCAACCGTTTGAGTTAACCTTGAGTAACATTTTCCAGTCGATAATTTAATTCTAGTCCTCAAACGACACTGTTTTATGGTACACTTAAAATGAACAGCGCTCAGAAAATCCTTGCTTTCTTAATAGAGAATTTATTTCTAAATAGATATTTTTTCTTTTTCTAAAGACATTTGACTCTAATTTTCTACAAATACCAATTTTTTTCATTTTTCCAGTTTATATCGTTTGAGGCATTTTTGCCTTAATTTAGAAATAAAAGGGCCAAATCCAGTTTTTTTTTTTTTTAAAAAAGCATTTATTTTTCCCTGAATCAGATATGATATTTAAAAAGTAACAAATATTATATAAAAAGAAAAACTGACGCTAAATTATTCTAAAATTTAGAGAAACAGTATACCAAAAAGTTTGCTAATCAGGGCAGCTTTAAAACAAAATGTATTTTTTCTGAGTGTACATAAACGCAGTTAGTGCGCGCATCGATTATCCTTTCCCATCAGACACATAATTTCTATTTCCCATCAAAGTTGGGCCAACCAGGTGGCTTCATCTTAAACGTTTGTTTATTTCATGATTGACCGCGGAGAGCATCGGCACTCAGGCACGGCCGGATGTACGCGAGTCAAGTTCACGGTCCTCATGTACGTATGTATGGATATCCTGTCCGCCAGATGAAGAAGATGAAGAAGAAGAAGATGGAGAGTTCATTGGCAACTGCTTTACCAGTTATACGCACAGTTTGCGGAGCGCGTGTCTTGAATACTCACGTGTCGTTGATTAGAGTCTTAGTTTTGGCATCAGACTTTAGTTAATATTCAGATATTGGCCAAGGCCCAGGGCCAATGTGAATGCACTCACTTATTTGACTGTTTAGGCAAGTGCTTAGCAGAGCCGCAAAATAGCATCAAATATGGGCAGGCTTTAGCCTTGGTAGTTATTTAAAAGTCGATTTGACCAGTTCACAATCGGCTTAAAGGGTACAAGGGAAAAGCTCTTGAATAGGCCAATAATGCGCTGCAGGAGCATAGATATGGGGCGGAATGGGGCAGACGATCAATGTACTGGCTTGTGGCTTTGGTGCGCCACAAATTGTGGTTGTTATTGTCAGCTCGTGTTCGTATCGATGGGAACTCTCATTTGCATGACGAACAGATGTCGCCGGCGGGAGGCAGCTGCTGTCGCCCACAGAGAGCTCGAAGTCCATCAAAACTCAATTACACGGGCCCTGGCGGGGCAGGGTCCACACCGGACAGTGTCCGGCCGAGCCGAGCCGTGCCGGACCGGACCGGGTTTTTATTTGAACGCAAAGCTTATTAAATTTTTGTGTGTTTGTACCCGAAGCAACGAGCATGCCGACTGCGTCACCTGGCTGCCAAATTGTCAACAAAAGTTGCAGCTGACAAGGCGACAAAAAAGCGCAAAGTAGACAGCATTTGCAAATATACCCACAAAAAAAAAAACGGAAAAAAAAACAAAATGCGACCAAAGTCGTTTGTCAAAAACAAGAAACAAAACAAAAAACGTTCCAAATTGCTTTGCACCACTTGCCCACGGCCGTGTTCGTGGTCAAAAGCTGTGTCCTATTGCTGATGATGTTTTTTGTTCCCTTTTTTCTTTTTTTTGAAGCTGCACTTGCATTAGCCAACTCAACAGGCTTTTGCCATACCCAGTATTTCCACAGCATATTTTTGTGGAAACATTATTAATAAATTTATCAAATAAATACTCAAAGTGTTTCTGAAATTATTTAAGCTCTTCTTTCACAACAATCTAGCTATAGTTTGTGATATTCTGGTAAATAAAAACATACATTTAAATATCAAAAATATCAAACAAATATATATGTGTAACAACAGGCATCTGGGCTTCAATTCGTCAGAAGTTTTTAATAAATAACAATAGTAAATACTTATAATGATATATCTATATATTAAACTGTTTGTCCTGATTGACCGACTGATTGATTGATTGGTGATCAACGCACAGCCCAAACTGTAAGAGCTACAAAGCTGAAATTTTCACTGTAGTTACATTATGTAATGAAGGTGCACGTTAAGACGGGAGTTTCGGGAAATTCCACCCGCAAGTGTGGAAAAATCGCGAAACACCTTCGTGTGAAACTTTTTTGTTTACCATCCGATCGGCCTCAAGCTCATTTTCCCAGATCTTTGTTCAAATTTATTTGAGGGGTGTTCGACAATTTTCGAAAAATCCATTCCTCCTTGGTGGTGGAAATGGGGGTCAAAGATTTGGTGCGTGATGTTTCCTCGGTGGAAAGTGCTACTCAAAGATTTTTTGGGGAAGTTTTCGTTTTGTCCGATTTGCTTCAAACCTATTTTCAAAGCGCGGTTGTTTGGAAGTTTTTGTTTTTCGTCCGATCGGCTTCAAGCTAATTTTTTTTAAAGATCTATCAGCGAATTTATTTTATTTGTGCAACGGGCAAGGCCGGGTTATATCCACTAGTTATAATAAGAGCACAATTCAATACAATATATGGGAACAATGCAAATGATGAAAGAATGAATGAATGAATTCCAAGTAAATTTTCATTAATCTCAAAAATACCTGAATTACCAGAAATATGTCAGGTATTTAATTTGGTTTAATGCGAATTTTCATTATTGTCAAACAATAGCCCGATTCTCAGAAGGTTGCACAGCATGCCTTTGTTTAGTTTTTGGAGAAAACAGTGCGAAAGTGTAGAGTGTTCCCGCTCCAGTTCCTGCTCCTGTTGTTGTTTCATTTTGTCCGAGTCTGTCATTTTATGGCTTGTTACTAACCCGATTTTTCATATATATATATATATATATATATATATATACCTCTTTTATATTTTTTTTTTTTAGAAAACTTTTAGATGCAGTAATGGGAGACAACAACGCTGCGGCTTGTTGTGGTTATTTTGGGTGCCATGCGGCCAGCTTGATGTAGAAGAGTTTAATGTAGAAAAATACGTTTTATAATTGACTTTCTTGTTTGGACGTTGTGAAGTATGATTGCAAAAACAGAAATGAAACAACAAAATAAATAAATGAACGCTGTGATTACCTACAGAAAAGGCAATGGAATTGCATTTCCTGGAAGGCATTCGAGCAACTCGCAAGCGTTGCATTTTGAAGGTGTTTGACAATGTGCTAGCTTAAAAAGTGCAGCAACAATTGAAGCAATTAAGAAGTTTTCAGTCGGATAATATCGACTGTTCATTACCCTGTTTCCGCTCCCAGTGTGCTTTCTAAATTTGGTGACTTAGATGGGAATAGGCCACAAAGTGGAACTTTGGGACTGTCTTCTGTCCTTCCAAAGAGTGTCCGAGTATTTGTGGTCAATTTACAATTTATGTTCTGGCAAAATGAACAGCCAAAAATCATTAAATCAATTGCTGCAGCTTCAGTTGTTGTCACTGTTATTTCAGGAACTGTTGCTTTTGCTGCTGTTGCAATTGCTCCCTTTGTTGTCTGCAGCTGTTGGAACTGTCCTTTGTGCCTGTCCAGCTGTCCAGCTGTCCAGCTGTCTGCTGCCGTTTGTCCAAGCACAGCCAGTGGCAGTTGCTTTGCTTAGTGGCCGTCACCAGTCGCAATTTGATTTGCCCGCCAAATGGCCAAGCAGTCAGTTAGTCGGGCAGTCAAACGATTTACGCATTGCCGGAACACTGCAGACAAATAAGTAGTATATATATATTCAAGCAGCCCTTCGTGGAGTCGGGCGACATTTTAAGCAGCTTAAATCCAGCGCACTCAGCCGGCGACAAGTGCATAAAATAAAATGGAAACATTTACTGCATTGTAAGCAGAGCTACAGCAACAGCTGCAAGGACGAAGGATGCGGATGTCAACTGAGACTGTTGCCATGCTAAATCGTTGCATTTGCATTTGCCTCGCCTCAGTCTTTCTCACTTGGCTTGCATTCAAAACAGCATGCAATCCATTTCAAAGGTTTAAGCAACTTGCCATGGAAGAGACTTGGGCGATATTTCACGACCAACTATTTATCTATTCATGTTGATAAAAACCGCCGCTATTTTAAGGGGGAAAACTCGCGAGCCTGACTGGCTTGTAGGAAAACTTTCTTTCTTTCTGTCGAATTGGGGTATACGAGCTGGTCGTGTCTACAGGTTTTTATAGTTAAACAAAGATGCCATAACTCGCATAGGATGGGCAATTAAAATGCTAGTCAAGGACTCAAATTCTTTTTCTTTCTTTTAAAACTTCCACACACATCATGTACATAAATATCTTCTCGCCAAAGACCTTGTTCATGCGCCTAAGCCTAATTGATTTCGCTGGAGAAACAACGCCCGTTAATCTACCATGTGCCGGCATATTACATGATTTCTCAGGAAATGGATAGGTCTTCTGGGAATTACAATTCACCAGCTTGGCGCACTTGACTGCAAGCGATCATTGTTGGTTCTGCGAAATCATCCTGGTGTGTTGTGTGCGCGTGTGCACTTAAGGTTAACAAAAGTTTTGAAATTAAAATTTAATGTGCATTTGTTTCGCCACCGGCAAAGTTTTTCAATTATAATTAGGCAGAGGCTCTGAAGCTGCGTGCATCCCGTTGTCAAGTGTGTTTTAAATAAAATTAGCGAAATTCCAATCGCAGCGCCAATGCGGCGTATGTGCAACATAGTTGACGGACTTACAAAAATCGCCACCAAATATAATATAAAAATATTATGCAATTGTTTTAATTGGCCTTTAATTTCCTGTAATCATTCTATGCATTGCATTTTCAGCTTTAATTTTATAGCCATACAGAGGGTGACGATAAATCACCTGATGACAGAAGCGATTGCAAAATAATGTTCACTAATTATTATTAACCACGAAAAATGAATTACATTTATGATTATTGTGAAAAGCTGGCTTGATCGTACTATGTACATACAATTACTTTACACAAATATGTTTGTTTAACAATTGTTTGCCAGCTGAATAAACAACGCATCGCTGCACAGTTGTTATCAAATTAACGAGTGCTCAATGTTTCAAAAGGAACCGCAACTAAGCCCCCTTGGCAATGCACTTGTTTAAGCCGCTTCAAATTATTGTAACCACAAAATGCTTAAAACGCGTCAGCCTTGAATGCGCATTATTATTAATTCAGCTAATGATGCGATTTTAATATACATACTAATATTGCACAATTAAACTGGAGGGTAACATACAGTTGCGAGAGTTGGAGGAGAGGACACCTCCGTTTCGATCCGTTTCGACTAAAAATATAATTTATCACAATAGTAAATTCCATTCAGAAGTGTGCAAATACGAATTCGATTCGGGGAAATTAAATTTATCACAATAGAAACTCCTTTCATTCATCGGAAAAATGGGTGAAAATCTGAGAATTGATATTATATTGTTATATTTCCATATGCATGAAACTGGGTCAAATCATGGTTAGTCATAAAATATAATGTACAATTTAAGATTTAATTGAGAATCGCCCGTTCTACTGAAAATATTGCTAGCCATCAATATTCTCATTCCGAATTCACGGGCTAAATTGGCTCCCGACCCAAAATTGACATCTTCCAAAAATGGCTAGATATGCGCAATGATTGGGACCCAAGCTATTTATGCTTTGGGGCTGAGAATCGTAAGTTTTAGCACTAAGGCTTTTCGGAATAAATTTACATCTTAGTAAGCGATAGATAAATTATTTGCATTCCCGCAATGCCTGCTATTGATTATTTTCACATATGGGATTTAAAGTGATATCAATCGTTTTGGGTGCGTCTGATGTCAAGTTGTCCGCGTCTGCCTGCGTCCTGGAGGTAAATCTCACACTCACACACAGTAAATCTCACACTAAGCTGCAGTATTGGTCGTGGCGGAAAAGTCATTGGCCAACAAACCATAAAAAACATTAATTACTTTTGTATTCGGAAACTGTCAACGGCAACGGCAATCAACTGGCAAATTATTGGCAGGCGGCCACTTTAGCAGCTGGAGCTCTGCTCCACCGCCGGCAGTTGCCGGCAGAAGGTTGTGGCCCGGGCGATTAGATGAGCTAATATACCATAAATACTTTGGCTGATTTATGCTCCAGACCCTGCTCGACTGAGCAGCAGCCCAACTGGGATGCCCCAGTTGGGGCCCGTGCATCATAAGGGCATTTTACGAGTACATAAAATACAAAATTGCTGAGACTTAACATTGACTCTTCCTGCTGCTGCCCCACCCCCTCCTTCACTTCGTTCCATTTCCTTTGCTCTCTCTCCCGTGCTCTCTCCTAATGCAGCCCATTCAATTAGCGTCCCTGTTTGTAACTGTTCCGATTTGGTTGAAAAAATGTTTATCGATTTGTATTTAGCTACATTGAAATATTTGTGCTTCATTGCGTTTCCTTTCCCCGTACCACAAGTATTTTGCATAAGGGTAAACGATTGAGGATATCGTGTAATATGGATGATGATTGTCAATTAGAGCAGTTTTCTGCAAATTGAGCTTTAATTAATTACTCGATTACTTTTGATTCTTTTTCGACAATTATAAAAAATAGGTTTATGACTGAGCAACTTTGGAGTCCACAAGATATATTTCTCGCTCCTTTTGTAGCTTATAATTTTCAAGTGGTTATAGCTTATACAAAAATGTGATTAGATGCTTTTACCGAAACAAAATTTTAATAAAAAGTTAGAAATTTAAAAAAAATAATTAAAATTAAAATTGATTAATCCCAGTATGGCACATTAAGGTTGTCGGATTATATATCCATTCGCTACGGGTGCATCAGAAAAAGGATCCACTTTACAGCGATGGCAGCCGCGTTGTTGTTGCACGAATGTTGGCAGGGATTTGGCTGGCTAGTTGGTTATCTCCAGCTCCGAATTTGAAAAAGACGGCGTCGAGATGTGCGCAAAGGAACAACAAATGGGCCTAAGCGGCATTCAGCTTGGCCCAAACCCTGAAACATTTGAAATATGAATTTTCGAAATATTTTAACTCGCAATTACAGCTAATTACTTGCGTTCATTAGACAGACAAATGCAAATGCTGCAAATGTCTCGCTTCCACCTCCACCGCTTCGGCATTTCCCTTCCCGGTTCACCATAACTGGAATGTGGTGCGGCTCGTGCATAATTAACTATTTTGCTTGCTTTAATTTGAGTAATTTTAATTGAATGCCAATGGAAATTAAAGCTTTATTATAAAGCTGCCAACTATAAAGGAAATTAAATAGACTTTAAAAGAAACATCA
The DNA here is from genome assembly GCA_035045885.1 of Drosophila borealis. Lineage (NCBI taxonomy): Eukaryota > Metazoa > Arthropoda > Insecta > Diptera > Drosophilidae > Drosophila > Drosophila borealis. The sequence continues at coordinate 3,347,829 of JAWNOR010000405.1, read as the reverse complement.
AATGCAGAATATTCGTTGCCCTTAGGGCATATGCAATAGCTGAACAGATTTTTCATTTGTCTTAATTAAGAATTTCAGTAGTTCCTCGCACATTGTGTTTATATTCAGAGCATAACAGAATTAAATGGCTTACGCCTCGTTTAGCCCAAAGAAACTCAAGCCGGCTGCTTCCTAGGCTGCTGTTGGGTGTCGAATAGACTCAAGGACTCTAAAATCTTTGCAACCGATGTGCGCTACGACTTGCACTTCCAATTTCAATTTAAGTCCGCCAGAGGCTACGGACAGCAAGAACTTGCCAACAGTTAACGGCTTGCTCTTTGCACACGCCTTTTTTTTGCAGACGATGTTTACGAGTTCGTCTGAATAACTTACCTATTTTTCACCTACCTACCGACCTACATTACCCACCCACGTAAGTTCCTAGTTACACAAAGTTTTCAACAGTTCTTTAGTTCACTTTAACTTCCGTAGCTGCAGCTACTGCAGCTCCTTTCTACATAGCATGAAAATATTCTTTGTCGTTTTCGGGACGGACTATAAACGAGCTATGCGACTAGCAGGCTTTTTTGCTGCCAGAGCAAATAATGCGAGTGCTCTGAACCGTGTAAGTAATGGACAAGGGGTGAGTAAGGTGCAAAGTGCGTGCTACTGTGTCCTGTCCACTACCCCACTTCGCTCTCCTCTGGCTAGGTTTTTAATTTCTACTCTTGATTTGGTATTGACCGAAAGCCTGTATACCATATAATTACTGTAAGCATGGGGTATAAACATTTCAACATTTTTTAATTTAAGGTACATACCATATTAATGTGGACTGGGTTTCGTCATCCTCTAGAAGAGTAAAATTTTTTAAAAGAATACCTATACATAAAATTTGTAAGTTCTTAGCCAAAATATTTTTGCATAATTTGATGCAGTTTATATGTGTTGTATATTATATAAATTCAATCGCCCTTTGCTGGATGTTGCTGTTGCTGCTGTAGTCTGTGCAGCTGACGCCTGGCTTCTTCGATTTCCAGGATGCGCTGCAGCTCAGTATCCTCCTCCTTGGACTTGGCGATTGGCTTTGGTTTCTTTGGCCTCTCCTGCGACAGGGCGAGCAGCGTTGCCTTCGGAGAGAGGACCTCGTAGGCCACCTCTGCCATCATATTGAAGAGCGTCTGTGCACGCAACTTTACCATAACGGATCGAATGCATTTCGTGAGCATGGTTGGCATTTGTGTTAGCTCAAAGGCATTGTCTATGTAGCGTATGTTCGGCTTGATGCCAGGAAACAGGTCCGCGAATATGTTCAACTGTTTTGAAAGCAGCCCCACGGATAGAACGAACTCGTTGCGATCATCGAACATGTAGCATTCGCATCGACAGCGTGGATCGATTGTTAGGGATCTGCCGGCCCAGTAGCTCTCGGTCCTCACGTACATCTTGATTTCCAGCAGCTCGGCAATCCTGAAGAAGGTCAACAGTTGCCTGTTCTGCGGAATGGCCCGCGCGTTTATATTTTCAACGAGCCTGGCCAGATTGTCAAATGCCTGCTTGGCGGTCATGCGGCTTAGCTTCTTCTGCAGCTGATCGTAGGCACGCTTCGAGAAATTGGGGGGCACCTTTATCGGTTCCATCAGCCGTTCAAAATATGATGATCTAGCTCTTATGATCGATTGCGAGCAATCGAATTTCAGGTTTGACAGCTCCGATGGGATATAGATGGCACCCTCGGACTCGCACAGCTCGTGCGGCTTCCACAAGACTTTAACCCCATCGGATTTCAGCTTGGGTGGCTCCTCGCGTGCCATTTTCTTCGCCAACTGGGCAGCGTCTTTGCTGGGCTCTATCTTATTATTGACGCGTCGCTTCGAGTTTAGGCCTACACAACAATTCCACAGCCGCTCGCGCTGATAAAGCATCTCCCTATCCAGCTGGGGTATAAATATTTTTCGTTTGGTTGAAGCCTTAGGCTCGCGGTTGTTGTCATTGGGCTGTGGCTGTGGCGGTTGTGCCGTCAGCTTACCGTTGGCAATTGGTTGTCCTTGTTTGAAGCGCTGCTGCACATGGCCAAGATCAGTCGTATTGGTGTTCCTTTCCTTGTCATCCTGCAGATTGAACCCATGTGGCAAGTCCCAGTCCTTAATAGACAGCACGCTGCTAAACACATCCTTTTCCGGCGGTAGGACAGCATTAAGACCTGCTTTAGGGTATGGATTAGAGTAAAAACATGAAATGTAGCTGGTCTCGAACGAGGCGGTGCTTTCCTTTTCCGACATCTCTAGAGCCATTCCATCAGCCCTTAGATCACAGTTTGAGAAAACCGAGTCCCCAGCATGCGTATAGGCATTTGGGAACATAGGTTTAATAACGTTGCTGTCGATGGAAACTTGCGATTCGGCATGCGGTTCCATTGGTCCTTTTGCGATGGAATTCCTGGCTGCCAATGGAGCCCTAATCATAGATACGAAACTGTTGCTCGTGACCGGCGATGGCGAGCGTGTGCCCCGCGGAGTCTGATACTCCAATTCGCTACTGACGATGGAAGCTTTCGAGTTGATCCTAGTTGCCACTGGAGTCCTGTTCAAGGAACATTGGCTCTCCTTAGTGATAGGCGAATTGGAACGACTTTTCGCTGCATCGTTGCCGTCGTTGCGATTCCTTAACGGGGACCTCAATATGGAATTGCTGCTGTCGGTTGTGAGTGGCACATTGGAGCGAGGCTTCATTAAAGTTCTGATATTCAGCTCGCTGCTTTCGTTGGAAAGGAACGAATTGGTACGCTTGCCTAAGGCATTTCTCTCCTTGACATTGCCGCTTTCGTTGGACGCCGGCGATTTGGAACGATTACTCGCCAGCGCCGAATAGGTTCGGTTGTTAAGTAGAGGCTTGTGCTCGGAGCTGCAGCTGTCGTTAACCGGCGAACGGAAGCGTGATTCCAACGAAACTTTCCGCGTGACGTCGCGGTTTCCCATGGGCGTGTGTAAGTCCGTGGGCTTGCAGCAGTCCTTGCTTACCGGCGAATTGGTACGACTTCTCAAAGCCGAAATGGTACGATTTATAATAAGATACCGGGACTCTGTATTGCCGCCCTCGGCTGTGACCGTTAGATTGGAGTGGGTCTTGAAATCACCGTCGCCACGGCGCGAGCTCTTCCGCTTTGCCGCAAGTCGTCCATCCTCGCTGCTAGAGACGATTGCTACCGGAGAATCGGAACGACTTAACATTGCCGAATGCGAACGATTCCTTATCAGTGGTCTTTGTACCAAACCTGTGCTCCCGTTTGCTACCGGCGAATCGGAACGACTTCTCATTACCGAGTGGGTGCGATTCCTTATTAGCTCTCCTTGTACTGAACTAGTGCTGTCGTTGGCAACTGCTGAATTGGTGCGACTTCGAACTTTCGGATGGGTACGATTTTTTGCCAGCGACCTATGTTCGGAACTGTTTTTCTCCATCTTTGGCTTAGGATCAATGGAAACGTGCGGTTTGCTGCGAGCTTTCGGGCTGGGACTGTCCTTGTCGGTTTCCTGCGAATGGTCACGAGCTCTCAGCCATAATTTAGTCCTGTGATTGCGATCTTTGGCTGCCACTTGGGGTTGAATACGCGTATTGACCGAAGCTCGTGGTATATCATTGCTATTGTCGGGGCTAAAGGGAGCACGTGAGCGCTTTTCCAATGGGTTCCTTCGGTTGGACGATGTATTCTCTTTGGTGGCCTGCAATTGGGGACGAGCTCTTATTGAAGTTCTCGATAAGCGATTGCAATTTCCGACTGGCAAACGTGAGAATGTTCCCACTAGAGTCTTCTGCTTCATCAAATTGTTCTTGTGGGCGATATTCGGCTGCGGACGTGAAAGGCAATCATGTCGGACAGGCGTAGGTCGCTTTTTAGGATTAGCCTCAGTCGCTGCCGGCGAATCGGTACGCCTCTTTTTCTTGATGTCCTTAGGGACTTTTTCTTTTTTTTGGGGCTTACAGTGCCGGTATCTAAGGGTTATATTGTTTCCCGCATAAGATAAACGGACAGATCTGGTAGGTTTTTGCTGAAATACTTCAAAGATTCGGCTCTTAACCTCTGTTCTTTTAAATGCATGCTCCAGCTCAAGATAATCCGAACTGTATATTATGGAATAGTTGTCGGCCCTCTGGGTGCATACAATTAGATCCTTTTCTTCGCTGGTCAGGCTGGTTACGCCCAGATGTCTTTCGCCATCGATTGCATAACCATGGACGATGTGCTTCTCCGTTGTCGTTGAAGTGGGCGTTATTACAAGCAACAAATTCTGTAACTGTTGAATGCCAAACAGTTTGTTCACAACACTATCTGCATTGGGCTCTGAGTTATGTTCGCAAGTTAGCTGGGGCCTTACAAAACGTTTTGTCACCTCGAAGGGACGAATCCTGAGTACTCTGGTAACATAGCGACCGGGAAAAGTTACTGTGTCAATTCTGTCGAGTATCCCGGTATCAGACGACAATATTCTGGAACTGCAGCCAGGGCTTGTTGCTTCCCTATAGATCATTCCCAAAATATCTTCGGCGTCTTTACGCGCTCTCTTTTGTTTTCCTTTTCGGCTAGCGCCCTGTAAAGATTTTACACGGTCGCTCTCGTAACTCATATTAAAAAACCAAGTTTTTATTGCAGCCGAAATAGAAAATGTACCAGAAATAAAAGTTTCTTATGTATTTTACTTTTAACTTTTTGAATCCAAAAATTTAGGAAAATTAAAATTCGTCCGACCCGAGTCAGTAACAAGTTAAAACTAAAACAAAAATTCCATTTGCCTTCCTATACACATCCTAAGCGACGTTTAAGTCATTGAAGACTTGACTTCATCGCGTTTGCCTCTTTGAATTTGAATCAGGAAACGGTTATTAATAGGCGGAAATTTTGTTTAATAGAAAAAAAAAAAACTCCTCTGAAAAGTTTTGTCTAAAAGGCACTTTTGAATCTTTTCTTTTCGGACTAGACTTTATTGTCTTTTTTAAATCTCATACACTTTACTACAAATTTTACATTGGGTTGGAATTTGTATATATCAATTGACATTGGGTAAATGTTAAGATAGAAAAAATAAAAAAAATGACAAAATACGAGAAAAATAACCATATGCTAGGTCCTGTTATATACTGTTTTCGTATTTCCTACAAGTCTTTTTATATTGACAGCTTTTTTAGTTGTCTAAGCATTAGCTGTTTTAACATATTACGGAGAAAATAGGACTTAGTTATTTATATTCCAGTAGACTTTGGGTTTCAAAGGCTGTGGCTAAATGGAAGCACGTCGTCTCGAGCGACAGCGCCGAGACTCGGCCAAGAGCAGTGCCGCAGAAACGCTGCCGTCGACGAAAGACGAAGAGTTCCATATACGACTCATCGAATTATATGGCCAGCATCCATGCCTGTGGAAAACGTCGCTGAGCGAGTACGAAGATGCAGAGCTGAAGCGTCAGGCCTGGCAAGATATTAGCAACCAACTGGGCGCCCATCTGACACCCTCCTTTGTGCGCAGTCGCATCAGCAGCATGCGCTACCGGCTGAACGTGTACAAGCTGCAAATGCTTGAGTACAAGATGAGCCCCGCCAGCGGCAAGCAGCCCGAGAAGCTCTACTACATCGATAAGTTTGCCTTTCTGGAAGAGGCGAACAGCTCGCAGCAGCAGCAGGAGCTGCAGCATCAATCAGACGCTGAGCAGGCCGACGATGGAACCGACTTGGATGTCAGCAAGTCCGATCTGAGCATTGCCAGCATATTCAAGCAGCGCATGCAACGGCAGCAGCAGCAGGCGGAGCAGTTGCCTCAGGTGCTACAACGGCTGAGCCAGAGCGATCGCTCTGAAGGAGCTAAGGACATGTCACCGGGCAACCCGGATGACTATGCGGAATTCAGCATTGCCAGTGTTGTGAAGAAGCGTATGCAGCAATCGCTGCTGCCGCAGAATAGGATCATTCCAAAAGTTCCCGACTCGCTGTTGAATGCACGCCGTCTGTTGCAGAAGTCGCAAAACAAGCAATCAGTTGGCGATCACGTCCACGGTGTAACCGGAAAGCCCAAACAGAATACTCAGGCTCAAAATCTGGATATTGACAGCATGTTGAAGCAGCGTATGCATCGGCTGGGCCTTGCCGAGCAGGGCCGGGAGTCGGCGGGCAGCTTGGAAAGTTTTGCTGACTTTCGCGGATCTCTCGTCAACATTCCGAGTGTTGTCAAGAAGCGTATGCGACAGCAGTTGCCGATGGGCATGGCGCGCAACATGGAACCGGAAAAGTTCACTCCACAGAGCTTCCTCCAAAAACCGGAGTCAGTGTTGACCATACCACCGACCTCGGCCACGCTGCACGCACAGCCAGGCGATTCGGTGTCCACAACAAAAGTGTCCAAGCACCCGGGTCAGCCCAAGCCGTCAGACTCCGAAGATCAAATGTCAGATGAGGAAGAATTTTATCGCTTACACTGGAGCGTGCGTCAGCAGCAGCGTTCTCGTCGTCCAGCCGGAATGGCCTCCAACCGTGACCTCATACCGCAACCCGTGCCGCCTCTGTTGCTTGGCATGCGCACCACTTCGAACATGGAGAGCGCTCACGATACAAAGACCTAAGCATACACATAGCTACACCACCCACATCAACTACACCAACCGTGCACACCATCTTCACCATGCATAGTAACTATTTTAACTATTTGACTATGATTACCAGTACCATTAGTTCCAGCCGTCTTTGCTGGCATTTACACATACGCGTGTGCTTCGTTTTCCAGCAACTGTTCGAGATTTTTTTTCAAAATTGTGTCCGTTTGGGCATATAAGTTTGTTGACTAGTTCATATACTTGATCAAATAAAGAGAGAAACTACGAATCGCACCGATACATGTATGCACTTTCATATCTCTCCTATTAGTCGAAGTTTGCCCGGTAATCCTAGATAATGATAATAATGATGATAATAGAGCTGTAGAATATAGGCTATCATATATGAGTATATATAGATTTAATTGTAGAATTCCGGGTTCGATCCGTCTGGTTTCCGGACTTGGTTATAAAGAATTGCCAAAAACCGATAATTATTGATATTCAATCTGTATTTTTAACCATCGTTTGGCATAAGGGCAAACACTGATCAATCAAATTGAGCTTGACGAAACGTAATGCGGCAGCCCAACAAGGTATTCCAAGCCTAGCCACACCTATTTCCATTCAGAAACAGGGCGAAATTAAATATTCTCACTTGATTGACGTGGCATGGGGATACTTTGTAAATTCTATAAACTCTTGCGGGTTTTCTTTTAATTAAATAAAATGCCAAAGCAGACTTAAAAATATCAATCATAATGATACAATACGAATAAGAAAATGTATTATTTTCCAACCTGGCTAGAACTCAGCCTTGCTCCATCTCTTTCGTTTGTACACAAAATGGTAAAATCCAATCAAAGAATTGTGTATATAGATTTTAAAGCCAGTTAATGGCTGAAACTCGACTCTTTAAAGATAAGCGAAAGAAAATTCATTTGTTTTACTGTACAGTCGTAATTTGGTCTTCCGCCCCTTCAGTTGTTGGCCTTCAGCTGCTACCTTTCTTTCCATCTCACCTCTCTCCCTTTCTCTCTCTCTCTCTCTCATGCTTTGTCACGCTCTGGCTGCCATTTGCTGTCTCTGTTACTCGCATAAATTGGCAAAATTTTAATTTTCCACTAGATTTGCGTGGATTTTTGGCTCGTGTTTTGTTTGCTCTGTGCCCTTTTTGGTTTGCTTTGATTTTCATACCCAAGCCTTGTGTGTGTGTGTGTGTGTGAGTGTGCGTGTGTGTATGAGTGTGTGTATATTTATGTGTGCATATTGTGTTGACTATGTTTAAAGAATGCCAACCTAATACGCAGCATTTTACCGGAGATTCTTTTATATATTGTATATTTTGTTCCTTTAACACCCTTGCGTAGGTTATTATAAAATCATCAGTAATTATGTAACACATAGAAGCAGATGTTACCGACCACATAAAGCAAGAGTCTGTCTGTTCGTCGATTCGACTGTTCCTTAGTTCTCAGACTATCGTCATGAAACTTTACATGTACATAGGTATACATAAATCGTATGTCCATAGCATAAAGTTACTAGAAGAACTATCGGTCTAACATTAAGTTATTTAATGGTAAAGTTTTTCAGATATCTTGGCCAGGACCTTAATGTTCGCAAGTTTATCAAATCAATCTATTATATTACGTGGCTCAGAGGGTATTTAATCTTCGGCGTGCCAAAGATAGCCGTGCCCAGTTGTTTGTTCATGGTGTAAGCTCTTTTTGTATTCCTATCGTTATCGACTTCCTTGTTGACAGTGACCAAGTCTCAATAGCATTAGCTTTTGTTATGTCGACATTTGCCTGGTTGTCTTTAAGCCGCCAACGCGGCGTATGATGAATGTTCGTGAGCTCAGAGAGAGAGAGAGTGGGAGAGAGGGAGAGAGGGAGAGAGCGTCGCGTGCGTAAGGCCAACAAGGGAAGCCGTTCGCCTTGTGGGAACGAATCAATGGGCAAACGAGCTGCCATTGTTCTTAAACACAGCGACGAGAAGCAGAGCAAATGCCATTATATCGTTTGTCTATTTGCATTTGATGCACGCCCCTTCAGCTGGCATCTGATTCAGTTTCCTTTGCCATTCGACTGCTCCACTATTCCACTTATTGCACTCATCAAACAGGGGAATGTCAAAAATTTGTATCTTACTCTTAATTTGAGCTGGCGACGTGCTCATTCTCGATTTGATTAATTCCAGTGCTCCGCCAAATGAAATGAAAGACTGTGCGCGCTCTGCCTGGTTGCGGGCTGCGGGTTGCGGGCTGCGGGCTGCGGGTTGGAGGCGCCGCTCGCAACTTGGTCATGATTTATGAATGAGATAAAAAGTCTCAATGGCAAAAGTTTTGCCTGCTCCCCAGCGACTCAGACGCCGCCATCGCCGCCGCCGTCGGCAACAAAAATTATTTTTAGTCAAGCCGTCGGCGCTTTGTGTGTGTGTGTGTGTGTGTGTGTGTTGTATGTGAGGGGGTGGCGGAGCCTATGGAGAAGCTGGGCGCAATAAATAACAGTTGGAGCTGGAAAATGATATTCGTGAAAATGATTTGGCAGAGCTAAGGCGCCGAGTCAGTGGCCGCTCAGCCAAATGTTAAATGGGCTCATTAGAAGCGGCAAAATCAAATCAAATTGCCACCAAGTGGAACCGGTTGCAAATGTGGCGCAAATGTTGCCGCTGTCTGAAGATTAGGACTCGGAATGCAAAGATGGCTGCTTGATGCTTGCAAAACTTTATGTGTAACGGGAATAATGCTTTGACAACCGAGAAGTTTAAAGATAATTACTTAATATGCAACTCAACAATTTGAATGCCAATTTGGGTGCCAGTGAATCGGTGCGTTCTTGATTTTGTTTTTCGTTTCTTGTTTTTAGGGTATTGTTGCGGTTGCTATTGCTATTTTCAAGTGTGCGTTGTTGTTGTTGCTGTTGCTGTTGTTGTTGTTGTTAGAGTTATTGGTTAAGTAGTTCGCTCAGTTGCGGTCAAGGACGCGCAACTGCTCCTCGACACACTCGCGACAGGCCTCGTCCAATTCGGTGGCCTGTATATACTTTTGTACGCCATTGAACTCCTTTTTGAGTGCAGCAAAGGAGCTGGAGTAGAGCATCTTGTCCTTGATTTTCGCCTGCATCGGGCACCACAGCATCAAGAATAGCTTCTCCTTCAAGCAAGTGGAGGAGGCGCCCTGGCACTGATGATGGTATGCATAATCGTAGACCGCGTAGCGGCACTCCTCGGGCCCGCCCTTACGCAAATCGTCAAGGAAGTCATCATAGCTGGCATTGCGGCGGCCAACCACCTCCACATTAATTTCGCGCTCCTGCTTGATGGCGAATATAACATAGCGATGCTGCTTTAGTTTGCGTATCTCCTCAAAGATGCCCTTGCACTCCGTTGAAACTTCAATGCCTGAAGCCATTCTGTTGCTGCACGGGTTACTGCCTCTGCGAGCCAGTTGCATGGATAAAACAGGTAGGGCGATTAACCGGAAGAAAACTCACCGTTTTTAAATTACTGAAGAAATGTGTTTGTGCTTTATTTTAAATTTGTGTGTTTACTCAAAATTCCTTGAAATTTCGACTAACTGTACGCTTCGATTCCATTGCTCCCGGAAATGACATTGACGATCAACTGAGAGCCAGCTGTGGGGACTCCAATTTAGAAGCCTACTTTGGTCAAAACAATTGCCCAATCTTTTCTCCAAGAAATTGTTCATAAATGTCATCAAATCATTTTTGATTCTGTGTGTGAGCCGATATGATTAAGATATTATAAAAATATTTTTATTTAATAAATTAACAACTTGAACAACTTCAATTGAATAATATTAAAATGTATACCAAAGATGGCCAAAGAAGCGATAATAATGAGCTTGTCAAAACGTTTGTGCCAGACAGAATGCAGCATCGACTCAAATAGGTGTATATAGTACAGTGAAAACTCTCTTTGGCGGACAGCGACCGCCACTTTATGGAGCAGAAATTGATGTTGTCCAATTTATATTGCTTTGAGAGTAGCTGATGTGTGTCTGCCTAATTTAAGTCTCCGTTGGAAGAGCTTTCACTGTATAGCCATATCAATCTGTGTACGTAAAGTGATAAGAACATCAAATTTTTTATGCGTCAGCGTATGCTATTTGAGTATCCATTCGGAGCAGTATGTAGAAGGCCCAGTCGAGCACTCTCGACTTAAGCGATCCCATGTGGAAGAAATTGGATTTGTTCGAGTTAATGCGTATGCATATTCGTAAATAAGTTGCTGGCACAATATGCCCAGTGTCCTGATAGGGATGTCAACTGCAATGCATCCCAGAGGATGCTCAAATCAGTTGCCGACAATGATATGCCCCAGTTAGCCAGGCTGCTGGCGGTCGCGGGCGCTGGCGCGGAAGGCAGTACTGCAATGGCAGCTGCATCTGCAAATGATGTTTATGTTCACAATTGTTTTGTCGCACACATACACTAGTCGGGAGTGCCCGATCAGGAGATACCCTATTTAAATTATGTATATTTCATTCGCTTTAAATTTGGAGGAATCGTGTGAGGTATTCAAAAATTGTTCCTTATCTGTGTATACTATTCGAGAGATTACCTTTCAAACCTGGGGTATCTAGCTCTATAACAAGTCTCAAAATCGATTTTCATCGATATTTTGAAAATGAGAGGATATATCGATAAAATGTTTAATTTGCGTTGTTAACGGCGAATATATAGAGTGTGTATGTCAAGATTTAAATCTCTACCCTTTAGGGTTTCTCAACAGTCACACGGACAAGTAGACATAGAGTCTCGCTCGTCATCCTGATTAAAAATGTATATACTTAACGTGGTTGTGCCTCTTTCTGCCTGTTACATTTGGACAAATCCCTTATACCCTTTTTTTACTCATATTTTAACTATTCCCAGGTTTAAGAAGGTATGTTTAAATTTGTTTTGCTTTAAAAATCTGTCAATGAGGGGGCTCATGCTGTGTGCGTGTTAAAGCTTAGGCGTTGGCGGGGAGGGGCGTATCAGAGCTTTTTGTCACTTAAATTCAATATATTTTTGGCCCATGCATATTTAAGCGTGCTTCTTTGTAATCAACGTGCGTGGCTTATACACGTATTGTGTGCCATTAACAGCCACACCAATTTGCCAGCGCCAATGCGAAACTTGAGAATCTCGGAGGGCGGCTGTAGAAGAAAGGCACAGCCATGTGGGCCGTAAATTAAATACAAAATAAAGTAAAATACACTTGAGGCAGCCAGCTGGGGCGAGCGCACAGCAAGTGCCACAAAAAATAACAAATACGAAAAACCAAATGAGAATGCCATAGTCGGGAGTGCTCGACACGCAGATACTCTGTAAACAACATTTTTGTTCGTTCAAAAATATCTTACGTTTTCGTTATTTAGAAGGTTTCAGTACATTTTAATTTCATGCTGAAGTATATTCAAACAAGTTGGTGAGCAAAATAGGTATTTTGTTTTGAATATCTTATTTTCCGAAGATCCTCTCAGATTCCTTCAATTATAACTGTCATCCTTATAAAACATACCAGAATATCTCTTTTATACTTTATAACTTTTTGGTCGTTTTTAGTCTAAATATGCCTTAGTCTAAATAAATAAATAATATTTTCTTCAGACCAATGAGACACGCTCGCATATAGACGAGGGGTCGTCTAGTATCAGAGCCGTATTTATCTGAGCTGTCACATACATACATTAGCTTGTTTGATGACAACCTTTTTTTAAACCATCTTATGGCTACAGGGTAAACAAGATGAATAACAAAAAGAAACAATACTGAGTTGAATGGCCGTGTGCTCGTGGGGTATGCCAAAGCCACAATATACCCTTTACAAGCATCGAGTCGGTTCTTAATTGTACTCAAATCAATATGAATGAAACTCAATTGTTATTTGATTTGAAAATTCTTACGTGTTCGATTGCTTGACAACTTTGTTGAGCGTCGCATTTCTTTTAGTTGCTGAGCGACAAAAGTAATGCCAGTCCATCAAGTTGGGTTTTAGCTACATTACAGGGTATTGCGCGGAATGGCAATGGGGAGGACAACAACAAGTTATGGGTATTAAAGACCGCGAGCTGCTAAGCCGCCCTGCGGCCAATGTTCAGCGGAGATTTCGTTTTTATTACGCGTAAATGAAAGACATTTGTTGTCGAATGTCGTGTAGGCTGACAGAACGTGCGCCCGGATAGGTGAGTGCGTGAGGGTGAGGGTATTCAAGTAGGTAATGAGGCTGGATTTTTCCCGCCGCCCGCTGTGTGCCCAGTTTCTCGCATTAAAACTGCGCGATTAAAATCGGTTTACGTCCATCTCGGACTGAAGACAGCCAAAAATGACCAGCGGCCAGGCAGGGCGAACGGGGGGGCTGGTTACAAAATGTTTTACTCGAAACTTAAATGCGAATGATTTACAAGTAACATAATCGAAGCATCCATTGGGAAGAGTACAGACCCATTGGGAGGAAAAAGCAATGCGTTGACTGGCGTGTTGTTTGGTGTGGCTGGGTTTTCAATTAATTATACTGGCATTATTCATGAGTCTTTTGCTAATGAACCCAAGTATCAGCCGAAACAGCCGCAGCCCCAGGCGGACGCAGAGGCAGAGGCCGCGGCCGAGGCACAGGACCAGCCACCTTAAAGGCAAAAGTTCACTTGAGTTTAATTGATTTTGGGCCATTTGTTTTAAGCAACTGCTAATACAAAGTGAAGTACAACAATATAAATGATACAAATCTGCACATGCTGGCGGTGGGCGTTGCATATGGGCGTGGCATGGCTGCGGGGCTCCACCTTCAGTTCCACTGTTCAGCATGTGGAACTCGAACCTCTTTAGTTGGCAAACACAGCTTAAAATTAGTTTTTGTGATTAGATTTAAGTAATTGAAAGTCGGATGGTTGCCAGAAATAAATGTGAATATTTAATAAAAAATTCCAACTGAAGAAGTAATCCTCGTTAAATTATCAAATAGATTAAGCTATGCCTTGAAAAACGTCATAGAAATCTATACAAAAAAAAACGCTCGAAGACAATGTAGCTGGCCTGTCATGCAAAGTGTCCAGACCTTCATCTTTTGTAAGAATATCATATTAGTGTACCTGCAATTCAGACTGGGAATCCCTGCAAGCTTATTCCCATTTCGACACATAATGAATGTAGCTTGAATTGATGGAGGAGTAGCTGCAACATCTGCAAGTGCCGCACGTGGCAGCCACGAGTTAAAATGGTCATCCCCACAGGATGCCACACGAACATTCACACATATTATTGCTGCTGATAATGTGCCGCAAAAAAAAAAAAAAATGAAAAAAAAAATTAGAAATCGAGTCTAGGTAAAGTTTTTCTTTTGCTACCTTGAAAAGTCTCAACGACGACTTAGCCGATGAAAAGTTTGTGCGACAGCAAAATAAAAGAGCAAAGTTTACCGTAAAAGTTGAGCGCATGGCAAATGACACCTGGGCAACTTCTCGGGAAATGGCTGAAATAAAAAGAAAAATGGCGGAATCGGCATGAAAATGGCAATGGGCTGGAATGCATGCTGCACACACACGTGCATGCCCGAGCATACGCGTGTGTAATGGTCGCAATGGTGCAGTCGTGTGGCAAATTTACTTACTTGTTGTCACTTTACAACACTTTTCTTTGGTTATTTGTTGCTGTGACTCTGCTCCCGCCACTGTCACCGCGTCTGTGGCATAATTAATACCAACTTTGTGCGGCTTGCCGTGTGCAAATAACTTACAACAACAGCAACAGTTGCCTGCGTGCGTAAAAAGCGTAAAAAGCTGTGTAAATGAATATAACGCACGCATCTCCCACCATATAAATTCTTGACTTCAAAGTTTCGAATCGATCTACTTCCTTTCTCAATCTAAGATCGATATTTATTAATGAGTTTAACTTTCAGATTGGATTCAAGCAATATTTGAAATGTATTTTCATATGATCCTACTAAAGGGACGTATATCTCCCAAAAGCTCGATCGTTCCAAAAAACTGAATTTTTGTACATATAAAAACACTTCTGCAATGGTATTTATTCTGATTTATTCTTAATAAATTTAATAAAATTTGATTTATGATTTCATGTGCATTAATTTTTGACATTAAAATGCGACGTTTTAATGCGGTTTAATTGCATTTATCCGAGTAAATTCGATGCTACAGATCAAAGTGAATAAATTATGAGAGCTGCTCATGATTTATCCAAGGTAATTGGCTGCGCATGCCACAGGAAATGCGATAAGGAGCGGGACGCGTTTCGAACAGCGCCCAAGGCGAAGACACGGCAAATGGGTGATAAATTTCGATTTTCAGTTCGTGACACAAACGCAATGTTGTCAGCCGCGTGCCACCTGCGATGCGGCATGAAGCCATGTTATATCTGAGACGGGCCCCTTTGTCAATTTTTCTTTTGTGCTGAGCCATGTCAAAGCGGCTTCCGTTTCCGTGGCACATAAACGTAAGTGTAATCGAAACAATGCCAACAACAACAATGCCGGCGATGATCAGTGCACATTCCGTGGCATCAATTCTGCTCGATGAGCTCATGAATGGAATAGGCCTTGGCTTCAGCCTTTGCTGTGGCCTTGGCACCGGAATGCCATCACACATGTGTCAAAGCTGCAACGGTGCGTATGAGTAATTTTCAAATAAGTATACACACAGTTGCCCATTGAGGGCGTATATAGTGCAATGTCAAGCTGTGGAAAACTCCAATATTTGTTGTTCATCAAAAGAACTGTCCAACAGCTCAATCAGCAGCTTGAGTTAGTTCCATGCTAGTCCCGATAAGCTCTTGCATTTACCTCGGCCTTTCATAATTGCAATACCATTCAGGGGGAGTTGCCTACCCCAATTCAATCCCATTATTCGGCCACTTGGCCACCTCAACTTTGGTAATTGCTTTTCGATGCATGTTGTCATCAGCTAGATGCCTGCTGGTAATTGCCAAACCCCAAAGTCTCTCGGTTGCCAACTATAAATTGCAATTCAACTCATCGTGCGGCGCGTCGGCATATTTATTCCATTTCTGGCCACAATGAGCCTCTCAGATTGCGTTGCACTAAGCCAAAACTTCTGCAGTTATTTCATGCCGGCTAATTTATTTGCCTTCCGTTCAAATAAGCCAAGCTATAAGCCAAAACGTGCAGCTCTAGTTCTGTGTTCCGCCAAATATTGTCCAACGTGCATGTGGGCGTTGTTAGTTTGGCTGTTGAATAACGCATTACTTAATGACGTACTAGCTGCTTTACGGCAACGTGACTTTTCCCTCTAACAGTGCTAATGAGTTTATGTGAATTCACCTAAGCGCAACTTAATTATTTATTATAAATAACAAGAGATTGTATATGTGATTTGGGAAAATCGATGCAATCTTCATATAAATACTACATTTCCATGGAAACCCGATTTCCAGGTCAAAGAGCCCAGATGTGTTTAATAATTGCCTTCGAGACGGAAATGGATTAGTTCTATTTTTAAAAGATCTTTGTTTTGTTATGATATACATTGAAACTAACTGAAGCTTAATTTTTACTGCAATTAACTCTAGCGAAGTAAGCGAAGTTAAACAACACTGCGTGGAACTGGGTGATAAAGTTGCCGGACAATGCCGGTTAACGGCTGCTAGTATATTTTTTATGTTTGTTCATAATTGGTGTGTCATACGATTGCCATTAGGCATTAGACCTTAAGATCTTGCCTCCGTTCATAATAACTGAATGCAAAAACAACAGAGCGGCAAATGTGTGTGTTAACACAAGTTAATGCTTCATCAAATACTTAAAAACACCCAGCGCTAACATTTGCATTATCCAAGGTTTATATTTAAGTATATTGCCAAACAACTTCCCTTTCATTAGCATACATACAAATGAAAAAAAGATTTTAAAAATGACTAGATGATACCCTATACTTCGAAGCGAGTTGCCTTCACAAAAAGACAAAAACACACACATATGTACTCTGAGGTTGTTCTTCCTTAGTCCTGAAACTATGGGAAATGCTCTCTTGATTAACTTCGGTGTCCGGTTGTCCGATAGTTATGAAATTTTCAGTGCATAAAAAGGGCACTCAAATATGTTTATATTCCAAATAGAGGAGCTTTAGTTTACAATATGTAAGTTAAAGTGAAATATTCCTAATACATTAGCTCGTTAGCTTTACATACTTTTAAAGCCTGTTGTTCAGAGCTGCACATGTTTTGACTTCCCCTTTTTAGACAATTTCATGGATACAGGGTATAAGGGGAGTTCCGTGCTGCTCGTTCGCCTGCGTCCTTTGCAGCAGCTAATCAAAATTTTACGGCTCTTGTGCAATTAAAGTCGCAACACTGAGCTGGGGCCAGGTCGGGGCCTGTCATTTGTATTCATAGCGCCTATACACACACCTACACACCATATTATTTGGCACATTATTATGAGTATACCCTTCAATTGTTTACATTTTGGTGACACCTTGCTGGATATTTACAAACCACGTTTAGGAAAGTAAATATTTCAAAATAAATTCTGACAGTCGTCAATGTCTTTGATATAAGTTCTGACAAGACCTAATTTAGGCGATTCTTAAGTTTGCCGTCACATTTTAAGTGTGTTTGCCAAAGTTCTCAACTGGGTGATCAGTTTTGAACAGCTTATGATATGCAGGGTATGTAAACTTCAGCACGTCGATAATTCTTACTTTTTGTTATTATTATATTCAGCCTTTCAACATTTCGCGCATGCAAATGAAGCACCTCAGAAAGTGACACAGGAGTTTTTGTTTACTTATGACAAGGCAAAAACCAAATAAAACAAAAAATGTTTTCACATATTTTTCTGAAAATGCTCGATAGGAAGATACATTGAATCATCTAAAATATAGATTCAGATTATTTCTTAAACATATTTTATGCAAAGTTACTATAGAGAAAATACTTTAATTTAAGTTTTATTTATTACCTAAAGGTATAAGCTGACTTACCTGAAATTAAATTAAATTGTTCTATACTAATTTTTAAAGTAAAAATTTTCTTATGGTTACATGATAATGATATGATTATATTTAATTTTATTCTTTTTTTAAATATTCAAGAGTCCATTCAAAGCCCTGTTTTAAATACAAACGCCCAAGAGACAAAGAGACACTGAAATCAGAGGGAATCTAATGTGGATGTATTATTTTTTAATTAAGTAAGCCGTAAAGCCAATAACTGTCTTCTGTCTGGCCTGGTCATGGATTCCAATGCGATGCGGAGCGCGGCGAGTGGCAAGTGGCAAGTGGCAAGTGGAGCATGCACGTACATCCTGCTGTCAAGCGAATGCTAATGCCCTTCGCGGCGGCTTTTGGGACAAAGAGCAGCCGACAGCTGGTGGCCGGCACCCGATCTCCTGCAACGTGCTCCCAACTTTCGACAACACGCACGCAGTTTGCATATTTGCGCAACATTTTGGATCTTAGAAGAGGGACTGGCCAGGATGCCGAACGTTGCCCAAGGATGCCCAGGATACCTTAGCTCTGAGGAAATTGCAGTGCGTGCTTAATTTATGGCACCAAATCGGCGCTCAAACTGAAACTGTAATTAGTTGTGATGAGCAGCAGCTACATTTACATCTACGTCGATTACTCTTCATTCCGCATGCCGCATGCCACATGTCACACGCCACATGCCACACGCCACATGCCACAGGCCACAAGCCATATCTGCCTGTCGCTCATCGCATTGGGCATACGGAAATTTTAGGTGTGCATGTCAGCGGGCCATTGTCGCGCAATTAACCAAACAATTAATCAAGATGCAGGCAACTCGCAGCTTTAAGCAAAATACATGTAATTTTATCATTACTGAAAACATTTTCCGCGCGCTCTGCCAAGCGGAAAAACGCAAGTCAAGTGTCATATGCTAAATTGGGGGCGGGCTAGCGAATGGGTCTCTGTGTGCGTGTGTGTGTGTGTGTGTGTGTGTGTGTGTGTGCCTAAAGTGGAGCTGCTTGTAAAGCTTTCATGTGTGTATTTTAATTACAAATATTTTTCTAGCCTTTGCCTTTGACGGTTATTAAAAATGTTTGCCTTTGAAAGTTTTGCCTGAAGTGTTTCATAAATCATTCTTTCCCCCGCTTAATCCGTCCATTGCGGTTCCGTCTCATTTGGCAGTGCCCGAGAATTAATGAAATCACGGATAATTGAAATTGCAAGAAACTACTGGGAATGCTTCTGTCGGGCGTGTACGACAATGAGATATTCTGTATGAATATTGATGTTCAAATATGTGAATATCAATAGCGCAAAGCAATATCAGTTGAGGTATATATGTTTTTAAGTATAACAGGTGTAAATTGTCTGACTTGGCATTACTGAGACGCGATGTTTATGTAAAAGAAGTACCAAGAATATACTTATATACTGCAAGTAGTTGAAGTGCTGGCTGCTGTCAATTGCTTGAATTCTCACAGCCGGTTTTGTGTGCCCACTTTCATTGGAAGCAGAATAAAAGAAGCAAATTATTCATGAAAAGTTGATACGGATGGTGCAGAATGGAAGAAAATGGGCATAATGAAGTTTATTGCATTGAGTGCAACATGAAAAACGATTTCGTTCCTGCTGTGTCCTCGTTGTCGTTTATGCTAGAACAATGTCACCTCATTAAGTCTTCAATTCTTATATCCGGCTGTTTCCCGCCGCAGGGTCACGTTGCTCTCTGTCATTACTCAAGCAGCCAGTAGAATCCATCAAACAAATGCTGTCAGGCCTGAACAAAAGGAAACTCCTGACAGTTAAAAATCAGAAAAAGTGCTGTTGATTTCACTTGAGAGACTTGAAAGTTGGTCAATGGCACAGATGAGCTCAATAACAATACGGATGCAGCCAGAATTTCCGGCAAGCGACGACTAAAAAGATAAAAGAATTCTCGGGAAAAGATGTTGCGATGAATTTGGCATCCTTTATCGACAGTAAGAAAACACAACCAATATACCATATACACACATATGCACAGTCAAGTTTAAAAATCAAAGCATGGCAAGTCGAGATGGACGCAGAGCAAACCAAATACAAGCCAAAAATCCACGCAAATCTAGTGGAAAATTAAAATTTTGCCAATTTATGCGTGCAACAGAGACAACAAATGGCAGCCAGTGCAAGATAGAGACAGAGACAGGGAAGGAGATAATGGCTGCTTAAAGGACCCACACATGGGACTGAGACTGGGACTGGGAATGGGACTGGGAGCACATAGCCAGCAAATTTACGACTTTTGAATGCCTCGCTCTGCCACAAAAGGATTTGTACACAGTTCTTTGATTTGGCGTTAAGAGCCAACTCTGAATTCCGATACTTTAAGCCAAATGCGGCGACAACAGCAGATGGGACCTTGATGCCGCCTGCTGCTGTATCCGCAGTCGCAGTCAACAACCCTTTGTGTGCTTTTTCCACAGAAGATACCCCAAAAACCATGTAACCTTAAATATAAGGCTCTTAATATTTATCTCGTTTTACTTATGAGACTTCAGCCCAGCTCATCAATGTTTATGATGGGGCGACAACAAAAGAAGGCGGCCAGATGTAATATGATACATTGTACTCGGGACTGGTTCGGGAAGTGCGAGCTTACAAGAGAAGTAAATTAATACAAATTAAAATGGTACTCAATATGTGCCTCCCTCTACCAAAATTGAAATTAATTCAGCCTACTTTTAAATAAGTGAAGAAAATATTATTTCTTTAAGACAAGCACCAGTTCTCTATCTATGGACACAGTTGATATTATTCTGTCAACTTTCGCTGGTATTCCCATTTGGGGCTCCTCCAATTCCGACATAATCGTGGTCTTATAACGTGTTCACCAGCCGAAAAACTGGAATAGCCAGCTGGTTGCATGCTGCACGTTCCGCTGAGCAGCGCACATGGGGCACGTGCTCATTCCCAGGCTCAGGCTTGTCGACATCTTTGACAGCCATTAATGCTATTTAATTATGCTTGTTGTGGAACGCTAATGAAATTTTATTCGTTTTGCTGAAAGTTTTCCCGCCACGCAACATTCATAATCGCCAGCAACTTGTCCTTGACGCAGCCAACTACTCCACCACAGAGGCCGAGGGGTTCTCCGTTCTTGCTGGCTGCTTCCATTCCCAGCTAGAGCAACAAATATAAATTATAAGCTGGTACACGAGCACAACAACTTGACTGGCATCCACATACATAGTTCTAAAATGTTGCCCACGACAACGGGCACTCGGCATAGGTTAAGTTGTTTTTAAAGAGACAAAACTCAAGTCGTCTAACAGAGCCCTAGTCTGATATAATAATATAATGTACCTTTACTCAAATTAACAATATAAACCTATTTTAGTCATTGTGAAACTGTATTAAAAAGTAGATTAGCTAATAATATAATATTTTAAATAATAATATAATAACATCAATATGATATACAATATTACCCACTAGCGAGCATTCCCAGGCAGGTTTTCTATGTCGTGCTTAACTCGTGTCACGACACGCACCCAACACTTTTGTGCACACAAATGCAGAAATAGACACAATGTACGGCTACACGGTTTCGGAGAACAAGAAGTGCGCTCCGCATTACCTCATTCACAAACAGAAACTTATTGTTATTTGAATAGCTTCAGTGTTATGAAATTTGCAGGATATTAAACTTGCAGACTTTTATTGTTTACAAGTATGTGTACCGAGTACTCTTAATATTGCTGGGAATAGTTGGAATTAGGTTGACGCTGGCATTTGGGACCTCAACAAGGAATCGAATCTTGGAAAGCTCCACACATGTCTTAGAAATATATGGATACCGCTTATTATGAGGGATCTTAGAATATTACAGCTTGAGTACTCTTAATATTGGTGGGAATAGTTGGAATTAGGTTGACGCTGGCATTTGGGACCTCAACAAATACATACCTATGTATATGAGGAATCGAATCTTGGAAAGCTCCACACATGTCTTAGAAATATATGGATACCGCTTACTATGAGGGATCTCAGGATATTACAGCTTGAATTACAAAATTAGGCATTTGAGCTATCTTAAAAATCACTTTACCTACTTGACGGTAATTTAGAGCTGGATAAATGATACAGTCCTAAAGTTAATAACCTTTTTTATTGGTAGAAAAACTCTGTACAGTGTGAGAGCTCGATTTCTCAAAACTGCAGATGGACTACTAATGACCCTCTCTAAAAATCGAACCAAATATATTGCGGCCCTGCCCACCTCTGCCTCCACAATGTACAAAAATCGGAATTCCCTAAAAATCCTTCTGCTTGAAGTTTTTAGTCCATGCGCGCAGATACAAATTTAAGAAACTTACCTGCATACCAAGTGCCATTAATAACTAAAGCGGGCATATTAGTTGGGTTAGTCACGCTAGCTATTATAGTCTAACGAACAAGAATATGTTAAGTTTATATATGTAGATGTACTCTATGTATATACTATTACTGTGACATTTATTTGCACAACTTGACTTGGGCCTGTTTTAACGCGTTTTTATGAGCGCGGTATATAAAAAAGTGAAAGCCCTTAACCAAGCTTTAGTGTCTATTTGTAGCCTACGTAAGTGTGTACAGAATTGTTGATACCTCGCCTGCGGCATCGTTGGCCATTTTATGCCTGTCATTGGATCCGACTACATCCGCTCAGATAATAAACGTTTCCTTCACGCCATTCACTAGATGCAGACGACTCGCAATAAAAACAAGCGGAACTTTACACTTTTTTCATTTTCTTTTCAGTTCATGTGCCATTTGGCCCCGCTTTACACTTTTGACAAGCACCCGAGGTAACAAGCCCCCCAGCACGCAGACTGCACTCCTTGGGCTGGCATCACAAATGCGCTTGTTATTATTTTGTTGACATATGAGTAAAATACGCCGCAGCTTTGCCTGTCATGTCTGGGTAAGCTTGTGATATGAACATGGAGGTGGCGTGCTGCAGTGCAGCAACAGCGGGATGTAAATACGCCAGCCACAAGCTGCAGTTGGAGAAACTGTCGACGAGAAACCAATCAACACACAACAATGGCAGCCGGCAAGTCAACGGAACCGCGAGTAGCCCCTCCAATCTTCTCCGTCCGGGACACGTTTACAAGCTTTAATACTCACAATGCCGTCTCGAAAGTGCACAGGTAGCAACAATGAGGCAGCTAAAAAGCTGAACCGGAACAGGGTTGGGCCAATTTGGGAGAACGCCATTTTCGTGTTGTTGCCAAGAACTGAGCCGGAGTACAGCGTGTACAGCGTGTACAGCGTGGCCCAACCGTGTTGCCATTAAAAATTTATTAAATATGTCGAGAGCAGGCATATGCAATTCTGTAAAGTATATACTACATATATATATTTTTGAGGTTTACTTCTCTGACTGCAAAGAGCTTTGCAAGAAACAGACGATAAACTCAGTAGCTCTTCGAGAAAAACTTCATGCATTATTTTCTGGGCTGCAATATGCTTTTCAACCGAACCGGCTGCACCAGAACACGGATTACTTGGACGGATTAATCTTATCGTCAATATAGTTCACACAATTTCAGACATATTTTTTAAGTCGCATAAGATATGCCAAAGTTATGGTTACATATGTATGTAAAATCACAAACCATTAAGCTTTAGAATTAGAAAACCCCATACATAAGATGTATGCAGAAAAACGATCAGATTCGTTGCACAGTTTTATCTGTATCTGGTATTTGTCCACAAGGTATCTCCAGGTCGAGCACACTCTGTTTAGGTATTCTTGTTTGTTATAACTCTATTTTTTGCTGCCACGTCTCCTGTTTACCATTTCTGACTGGCTGTGCGATTGTGTGTGTTGAACACTTGGCAGGCGGCATTTTGTAATATTGGTAACAAGCGACACTAAGCTGTGTGCGCGAAAATGTTCGACAGTGTTGCGGCCAAAATTGTTGGTGCTTTAAGCGAGCTGCATACTTTCGGCCAGACTAGCTGCAGAGTGTGCCCGGGTTGCTGGGCATATGTGCGTATCTGACGGACTTTGTTGCATGCCACAATGAAGCAATTGAGCTGCTAAGCTGCGGAGCAGCGTATCGATTTGAATTGCAAAACGCAATAAAAGCAGCAGCAACAGTAGCCGTGAACTAACCACATAAACGCAAACCGACACATACCCTCATCATCATAGGCCACTGAACGTGCCATGCAGCATGTCAGTTGTGGAATGTGGCATGTGCCCGGACGACTACAATCAACCAGTTCATTTTACTCTTGCAGTGGGTATTATGGTAAGTAAAAGGCAATAAAATAGACGACTTCTTATTAGCTATCTGAGCTATGTATACTTATAGACTATGATTATAATTAAAGTATAAAAAGTAGTATTTATATTTCCACTGTTCAAGATGTAAAAAATATAGATATATATATATATATATATATATATATATATATATATATAAATACTACTTTTTATACTTTATTTATAATCATAGTCTATAAGTTTACATAGCTATATATATATAGCTATATATATATATATATATATATATATATATATATATATATATATATATATATATATATATATATATATATTTAACCTTTATATGTATACTACTTATGTTCCAAATGGCTGTGAGAGTATTCGCGCTTCGGTATACCAATAACAGCTTAGTTCGCTTTCGTATATTCAAAATTGGTATTTTTATATTCGACACTTAAATATTTAATATGTTTCCCAATTTCAGCAATTGAAACAGTATTCGCATATGCTTGGAGATATGCGCATATATGTATGGTCATATCTGCCGGGTCCTTGAACCCTTTGGCATTTTTAGGTCTCCCATTGGGAGTCGGCGAACTTACCGCCAGACGCAAGTCAGACTTGTAGAGGGGGCCAACAAAACCGCTGCGTGGACCACCGCAACTACTGTTGAGCAAATGTCTGTGAAAGTTTTGCGAGTGTTTAATTGAAATTTGAGATTGTTTTTGTTATATTTTGAAATAGTAATTTTGAGTGTAGCGTGTATGCATGGGATAAATGAAAGAAACTGTCAATTAACTTAACAGCTCAAGATGAATGGGCCTTCACCCCAAGGACGCACACTCATGCCTCGATGTCTATCCAAATCTATAAAAATATATTACACATTTTTGAGCAAGGTAACATGCCAATGATCTCCGCTTAAGATTGAGTCAAAAATATTGCAGCATTTCCCTTGCCGTTGCTGTGGGACTCATAGGTTATAAAAGTCGAATGTGGGTAAGATATAGCTGATATTTTAGAGAAGCATAAGATATGTATCTTAAATCTTAATCTTATCACAAATTAGTTGGCGTAGACAGGCAGACAAAAGGACAAGTCCGACATATTGATGCGACAGCTGATACACTCTGTAAGTGAAATTCCCGACGTAGATGCCATAAATAAACACTATAAAATGTTATTATATGTATATATTTTTCGCACGAGGATGAATGGAGGCTTCCCTTTCACAACTAGTTAACACAGATATGCGCTGCGATATCTAAGACTATTCCATGAAATTAACTGGCTTGAAAAATTCGTTTTGAGGAAGTCATTTTTTTTAACTAAAGAGGGATTATAGAGGTTAATCACGGATAATAGAGGTATAACACAAGCCACTTAGCATTCCGGTTGACAGAGGTTCAATTGTACAGGTATTAAGAATATATTCAGACCTAAGCCGATTTTAATAGATTACAACCAAAAGCGGCTCAAGTACATTCATATGTCTAAGCCAAAGCTCAGTGTAAAAGTGTCTTGGCGAAGTATTTTGTGTTACTTTTATTGGTGAAGAGCTTGAAACCATAAAAATAGGCAAGGGTTTAGCTGCACACTTATAAAGGTGTACAAATACTTTTTCCTGCCGTCTGCAACAGCAGCAGCAAATTATTTCACAATCTGCAGCTTTTTGACACAAATCCACATATTTGCCAAAGTGGCAAAGCATATTTGTAGTTTAGCACGTGTACAGGTCAATGTAAATATGTATGTGAGAGTATGCGACTAGGAGGGGAAACTTCACCTGGCTGATGAAGATTTACGGGTCGAAGCTGTTGAGCTGCTGTTCCGCAGATGTGCAGCCACGTTGCAAGTATGCGGTTCATGCGACTGCAACATTGCGAGTATATAGGCACATACGCCGTGAGGTCCCCACCGCACACGCACACATTTATAAATAAAATTTTACGGTTGGGGCAAATTTCAGTAAGACCTCATGGGCGTGCACCGTAACCGCATCAGCGGTTTGCGAATGTTGTGCATGAAGTGCACTACACTACTTGAAATTATATTTATACACTTACGAGAATTTTGCATACACACCCAACCTAAAGTTTCCATGCTGGCCCAGAGCTCTAGTGAGTGCTCCACACGAACAAACACTCATGAGTTTACATATATAAAATAAAAAAAAAATAAATGCTTAACATCGCGCACAGCTCCAAATGTATCCTTCAGCAAAGGTGCAAAAGTATCTTCTGGTACTCCAATTAAAAGCTAACAAACAACCACGAATTTCCCACAAATTGAGGGTCATATTTGCGTAATTTGTTTTTTACAGTACGAATAATCGGTAGAAAAACTGTTTGTTCGCCTTTCACAGCATATATGTATTTGCATAAATATGTATACATTTATTTATGCGCATACGCACTCGTGTTTCGCTTTGCGAATCTTATATAAAGTACAACATTTAATAAAAAATAATCACCATAAGCCTTAAAAAAATTTCTTATAAAAAATGGAAGAGAAAATGGCAAATGTAAAACTCAAGGTCTAAGCAAGTTGGCGTGCTCCAGCCAAGAGTCATCGACGAAAGATCGAACTCCTATTGATAAATAATAGTCGCTAAATAAAAATATTATAATGTTATTTATATTATTATTAGCATTATTATTCTATCTATATAAAACTTTATACACAACAATACTCTGTCTAGGCGTGTCCCTTAGTGAGCCATAGTCAAGCTGAACATGACATTCGAATACCCTGTTTACCCATTTTGTTGGTACACAGTATTCAAATGTTAAAATGTCAGCATTAACGCTATCGCTGCCATCGACTCTGACGCTGACTTTGACGATAATGTCGCTAATTGACTTTGCGTTCAGTGTATTCGCGTCATATGCAGATGGCTTTGCAGCTGCCTCCAAGATGGGTTCAAAAAAGAATTTCAAAGACCGCGACGAGGCTTGGCCCAAGAGGCAAACCCGGCCCAATGAGCTAGTCAATGTCCCCGCTAACCAATGGCTGGGGCCTGCGAAATGGGAAATGGGAAATGGGGGCTGGCGCCGCGGCGTGTGCCGCCTGACAAAGGCGCCGCAAAGTGGCACGTGCCTCGTTGCTGGCTACGGGTCCCCAGAAGCCCCATAAGCTGATTACAGATTTAATTACATGCGTTCAATTATGCCGCCAGCTCCAGACGCGCTCAGCTGGCCACGCGCGCGAGCACATACTCACGACTGGGCCTCACACTCAATCCGCAGTCTATGTCCCATGCAGCATAGCTGTTGCATGCGTCAGCTCCTCTTCTGCAACACGATTGCGCATCCGTCTGCTCCCGGCAATAAATGCTTAATCTTCTTGGCAGACTATCGTGCATACCAAAGCTCCAATCACGGACACGCATCGACAAGCCGGCAAGTTTCCAAATGCAAAATTGTACAGAGATAGACCGATAAATGGGTTATACTATTTCTGTTTTGATTGTGAA
Source organism: Drosophila borealis (assembly GCA_035045885.1). Lineage (NCBI taxonomy): Eukaryota > Metazoa > Arthropoda > Insecta > Diptera > Drosophilidae > Drosophila > Drosophila borealis. The sequence goes on along the minus strand of JAWNOR010000405.1, from coordinate 3,320,587 downwards.
CTAAAAACAATTGAGAGTTTGTCTTTCAATGGGCAAACGAGAACGGCTGAATACGGCTGCAGTATTATTTCTATGGTTTTAATTTAATTATTATTATAATAATATTCATATTTATTAGTATAATTTAAAGTATTTTAAATACAATATTTTCTTCATTTTATTTTAGTGATCTCTCTGCTGGTTATACGGCATTGGACAAAGAGAAAAAGAGAGAGAGAGAGAAGAGAGAGAGAGAGAGAAATAAGCAAGACCTTGCACAAGCTGAACGATTGGGCGTGGGTTAGTTACTTTGTGCATGAGGTCAGTTGCTGTTAATGTGATTAGCGCTCAAATTAAAATGCTTTGCTGCTTAGCGAGTGCCATGTGCAACAATGGGCTTGCCACTAATGCCCCAAAGGGCTGCCAACAACAACAACATCAATTTAGAGTAATGGTCCTGGTAAAGGTTGACAGAGATAAAAGCAGAAGTGAGCAACGTGGGCGGAGACAGGGAGTGAGACCAGCTTGGATGGGACCTGGGACCGACTCCAGTTCAGTAATTGATGCAGGCAAACGGAATGTGGCTCGATGGGTGCCTCAGTCTGCGCCTCGCTGGGTCGCAGGGTCAGCGGCTTATTGGTTTAGTTCTTGGCGTACAACGTGCCGGCGGGCTGGGCTGTCTGCTGTGCGGGCAGCCAAAGGTGTTGGTCGGTAATTAATTTGCCGGCCAGACCGATGCACAAAAGTCAAATGCTCATTAATTAAAAACGGATTTAGCGTGACCTAAGCTGTCATATCGTACATCTACAGTGTTCAATGACCTCCCCACAAGGTGTGTGTGTGTGTGTGACAGCCTTGCTACAATATAATTTTCGGACAATCACAGTATGTATCACAGTAGGTCATGCCATGCAAATGCATTTTCCAATTTTCCATTTCCAGTGCTGACAAGTGATTAAAATTCCAACTTTGCGCCCATTAAAAATAATTTGCATTTTTTCCACTTAATTAAGTCTTGGCCGTTGCCAATGAACTGTGCACAGTGATTATTTAACATACAATCGGCGAACTTCAACTTTTGGAAGAATTAATACACGTAAAAAATATAACGCACAGCCCATTGCAGATAATGTAAATACCATTGCGGGGCATATAAAGTTGTTCAGTTAATTCATTACAACTTATATTATAGCTGCCCGATCGAAATGGCATAATATCCAGTACGAACAGTTCTTGTTATCCTGATCAAGAGCAAGTATATATGTTTATTTATTATATACCAAATGGCGTTGATAATGACTTCTTTAATGCGTTACACATATACCCTTTCAAAAAATTACAGGAATTGACGCACTTTAAGCCCCTCAAGGAACCACAAAAAACTTCTACAATGGGCTGGAAAATCGTAAAAAGGCTGCCAGCTAGAAAAAGGGCCAGAGTGAGCCACAAGGCGCAAAGGCAGACAAATGAGCTAAATGAGCATCAGCGCTGGCGACACATGGCTACATTGCAGACCCGGGCAGGCCATTTCCATAGCTCTGCCACACAATAGCCCAAACCCAACCCAAACCCAAACCCAAACCAAGCCAACCCCGCCCAGCCCCAGTCCGAATTCCATCCCAAGCCCATGAACGACTCCGACTTCGTCTGCGAATGTTGTTTGGGCGCCATGCAAAATTATCATAAAATGGCGTCTTAAAATATTTAAGTTTATTTTTGTTGCTTCTCGCCGTTGCATATCCCTTGTTTGTTGTTGTTGTTGTTGTTTTTGTTTTGTTGCTGTTGCTGGTTTTTTGCTGCGCTGTTTAAACATTGATAAGCCGCTGCCATCTGCAAATGGCTGCGGAAAGCAGGAGCTCTCCTCAAGTGGCCCTTGGGGTATGCTGCTGGACACTGTTTTATTTCACATTTTATGTACGTAAGTTCAGACATTAATTTCACAAACGAGTGTGTACCTCAAATACTTTGCCTCACTCGCCTTACTGTAACCAAACAAACGGTATAACATTTAGTTCCCCACCAAGCATTTCCGTTCGCAACAAAGTTAAGCACGCTATATATTATATTCATAAGCGCTGTGGAAGACACATTTATTTGGACGATTCGAACAAACGATTCGAGTTTAAGGTTTTTCAGATTCAACCCAATTTTTGGTTAGAAAGTATGAAAATGGTTGCTTAAGACAATTGAAATATTTAATTTAAAGCTTCGCTTTATTTATTTTAACGAAAATTTGAAAGAGCCCGCCTTGGTTTAGGCTTTGATGCAGCTGTTTCTTGGGCATATGTTTTCCCTTAAGGACCCGGTATAGGGAATATCGGGCTTAAGTCGACTTTGCTCAAAACCGTCTTGAAGCCTTCTTAATTTATGCTTAAGTTTAAGCTCAAATTTATATTATAAATATATAGATTGGAATAGCAAGAACATGTGATATAGGGTATTTAATATTCGTCAGACCGAAGATAATTGTACATATTCTTGTTTACTTTTGCTTTCTTGTTCTTGTTGGTTTCTCAATTTTTCTCGATGTCTTTGTTATTTGGTGAGACAATGCGATTTGTGAGTGAATTCGCTTGCGTTGGTGAGGGGGCGCTGCGGGCTGGAATCACTAAACTGACAACATTATTTTTAGCTGAGAAGCGAAAGTTGTAAGTCGCTCAGCAAACAGAAGCCACGCAGCTGACGTTACCCGGAAGTAACTTGGAAATTATGTAGCGCAGGTGAAATATTGTATGAGCGCGCAACTGTGTAAGCCGTTGTGTGTGTATGCGTACGCACACACACGCACACACAAACTGACATACCTTGGCACCGTCATCAAGAATAACACAAGCATTAACTTCGAGCAACTACAGCAAGTAAAAAAGCAAAAGCAACAACACACGGAAATTGAATTGCACTTTGCAAAGTTGGTACCCTGTGCGGCATGGGTAAACATTTTGGGAAATCACATGGCAAACGCGTTGGCAGTGCATTGCAGTAATCTCATCAGCAAATGCAGCTAAAAACCGATTTACAACTAACTCCCGATCATCCCCGCCGCCCTGCCACGCTCTGCTCGCTTGGCAATCCAATTTCCCAAGCACTGCTCGCTCAGTCAACAATCAGAACTTAACTATGCAGCCCGAAGGAATTGTCCCGCCTCCCAGTTACAGCGCAGCATCAGGTGTGGAAGCAATAATTATGAGTGGGGAGTCATAGAATCATGACAGACGCATGATTCTCGACTTGACGTCGAGTCTAGTATTAAAGTTCCGAAAGCTGACATAAAATGCAACAACCGCCAAGCCTAAGCCCAGGATTTTACGAGATTTTCAATTTATGAATTTTTGCATACATAGTATACATACATGGGCATGTGTAATAGTTAATTTCAAAATATCTCGTTTAATTAGTAACAAAACTTAGATTTAGTTGAAAATAGTTTCTTTAATTAGTTACACAGTCACAAAATGTTGTTGATGTTCAACTAAACTCTACATGATATTGCAATAATCAAATAAATTAAAATAAAGTTTTAGTATAAGTAAATATAATTACAATCAGTATTTGTCTATCTAGTTCCACAATACATATGTAGAAATGGACTGGATGAATACATTAATAGGAATAGGGTTAAGAATGGTATTTTGTTGTCTCCCAGGGTATTTTATTTTGTCTACTCCTTTGTTGGTTTTATTATTTGATCTGGGACAGAGCTTGGCGATGCTCAGGTTGTGTAATTTAGCTTGAAATGTGGTTACATCTGTTTGACATGGCCAATTTGAAATATGTGAATAAAATCGCGCTCGTTCCCGGCGGAGCATTGTGTGTTCCTCCGCGTGACAACCATTGTCTGCTCTGCCGTCTTTGTCTGCCGGAATAGCTTGGCGCTTGTAATTAAATCCGCGTGGGTATGGAGCTTGCCAGGGGCTCCACAATGCGTGGGAGAGTCTGTAGGCAGAGAGTCTGTGTGTGGATGGAGCTTCAAGTGTGGGCAGGTTAGGTAGGTGATGAATGGGGACATCGGCTGGCTGCAGTTGACGCGTGCTTGCCTTCAATTTGCTGCACGTGTTGCCAATGACTATTCGCATTTCGATTCCTCTGGGCAATCAATGCGACGCACTACGATTGCTGTTATTCATCAGGTCTGGAAATTTCAGTCACTTTTGCTCACCTGATTTCGTACTGAGCTGTAAATGATGTCAATGCAATCAATCAAAATTAAAATCAAGCCCAAATTCGGTGGCATTCATAAATGCCTCTTGTTTATTTGCCGGATTTTGCTGGCTATCCTACAAAATGGGGTATACACATTATTATTCTATGCATATGGGAAAAACAAATACAAAAAAAACTTCCCAACTAAGTAACATTTTCCGTCACACAACTTAGAATTATCAACAAGCGTGTAAGTTTCACAAAGATTAAAAATCAAGCAAGCTGTAACTAAATGATTTTCCAATACAACAAGTAAGGGTCTCTAGTCGGGAGATCCCGACTAGATTTGCTCAACAGCATTTCGAAATCGATTTTTCTAAATTGATTGGATACTGGGCAAGGTATTGGGTTTCGGAAACAAATTCGTACTGCGCGGGCACTAGGGGAACCCACGATCCAAATTTCAAGTATATATCTCCTATAGGTTCTAAGATCCTTGCGTTCATCCTTACGAGTCCAAAATGGTATACAATTCCCAAATCGGACATTATTTGGCCGAGATATTCCAAAAAATCATCAAAAAAGGTTGACTTAACAAACAAATCGGTTTTTGGTCTACCACTTTTTTTTAACCCATCGATATTTGAATGCAGATTTACAGTAGGGATCCCTACGAATTAAAAAATGTATAACAGTTTAAAATCAGACAGTATTTACCCGAGATATTCAATAAAAATCATCAAAAAAGTTGTGATTTTCGAACCGACACCGAATTTGAGAAAAAACGTGATGTAACCCCTGGCCATTTTTTTGATTTGGGTCAAAATTTAGATTTTTATTTTTTTGATGCCAATCGATAGTACTGATTCTTGCGAGTCCAAAATAGTATAAAATTAGCATATCGGACATTATTTGGTCGAGATATTCCAAAAAATTATCAAAAAAGGTTGACTTAACAAACAAATCGGTGTTTAGTCTACCACTTTTTTTAACCCATCGATGTTTAAAATGTTTGAATGCAGATTTACAGTAGGGATCCCTGCGAATTCAAAACTGTATAACATTTCAAAATCAGACAGTATTTACCCGAGATATTCAATAAAAATCATCAAAAAAGTTTTGATTTTCGAACCGACCCCGAATTTGAGAAAAAACGTGATGTAACCCCTTACCATTTTGTTGATTTGGGCCAAAATTTAGATTTTTATTTTTTTGATGCCAATCGATAATACTGATTCTTGCGAATCCAAAATGGTATAAAATTCCCAAATCGGACATTATTTGGCCGAGATATTCCAAAAAATCATCAAGAAAGGTTGACTTAACAAACAAATCTGTTTTTGGTCTACCACTTTTTTTAACCCATCGATTTTTAAAATGTTTGAATGCATATTGATAGTAGGGATCCCTACAAATTCAGAAAGGTGTAACATTTCAAAATCAGACAGTATTTACCCGAGATATTCAATAAAAATCATCAAAAAAGTTTCGATTTTCGAACCGACCCCGAATTTGAGAAAAAACCTGATGTAACCCCTTGCCATTTTGTTGATTTGGGCCAAAATTTAGATTTTTATTTGTTTGATGCCAATCGATAGTACTGATCCTTACGAGTCCAAAATGGTATAAAATTAGCAAATCGGACATTATTTGGCCTAGATATTCCAAAAAATCATCAAAAGAGGTTGACTTAACAAACAAATCGGTTTTTGGTCTACCACTTTTTTTAACCCATCGATTTTTAAAATGTTTGAATGCAGATTGATAGTAGGGATCCCTACAAATTCAAAAAGGTATAACATTTTTAAATCAGACAGTAGTTACCCGAGATATTCAATAAAAATCATCAAAAAAGTTTTGATTTTCATACCGACCCCGAATTTGAAAAAAACGTGATGTAACCCCTTGCCATTTTGTTGATTTGGGCCAAAATTAAGATTTTTATTTGTTTGATGCCAATCGAAAGTACTGACCCTTACGAGTCCAAAATGGTATAAAATTAGCAAATCGGACATTATTTGGCCGAGATATTCCAAAAAATCATCAAAAAAGGTTGACTTAACAAATAAATCGGTTTTTGGTCTACCACTTTTTTTAACCCATCGATTTTTAAAATGTTTGAATGCATATTGATAGTAGGGATCCCTACAAATTCAGAAAGGTGTAACATTTCAAAATCAGACAGTATTTACCCGAGATATTCAATAAAAATCATCAAAAAAGTTTTGATTTTCGAACCGACCCCGAATTTGAGAAAAAACGTGATGTAACCCCTTGCCATTTTGTTGATTTGGGCCAAAATTTAGATTTTTATTTTTTTGATGCCAATCGATAGTACTGATCCTTACGAGTCCAAAATGGTATAAAATTCCCAAATCGGAAATTATTTGGCCGAGATATTCCAAAAAATCATCAAAAAAGGTTGACTTAACAAACAAATCGGTTTTTGGTATACCACTTTTTTTAACACATCGATTTTTAAAATGTTTGAATGCAGATTGATAGTAGGGATCCCTACAAATTCAGAAAGGTGTAACATTTCAAAATCAGACAGTATTTACCCGAGATATTCAATAAAAATCATCAAAAAAGTTTTGATTTTCGAACCGACCCCGAATTTGAGAAAAAACGTGATGTAACCCCTTGCCATTTTGTTGATTTGGGCCAAAATTTAGATTTTTATTTTTTTGATGCCAATCGAAAGTACTGACCCTTACGAGTCCAAAATGGTATAAAATTAGCAAGTCGGACATTATTTGGCCGAGATATTCCAAAAAAATCATCAAAAAAGGTTGACTTAACAAACAAATCGGTTTTTGATCAACCACTTTTTTTAACACATCGATTTTTAAAATGTTTGAATGCAGATTGATAGTAGGGATCCCTACAAATTCAGAAAGGTGTAACATTTCAAAATCAGACAGTATTTACCCGAGATATTCAATAAAAATCATCAAAAAAGTTTTGATTTTCGAACCGACCCCGAATTTGAGAAAAAACGTGATGTAACCCCTTGCCATTTTGTTGATTTGCGCCAAAATTTAGATTTTTATTTGTTTGATGCCAATCGATAATACTGATTCTTGCGAGTCCAAAATGGTATAAAATTCCCAAATCGGACATTATTTGGCCGAGATATTCCAAAAAATCATCAAAAAAGGTTGACTTAACAAACAAATCGGTTTTTGGTCTACCACTTTTTTTAACCCATCGATTTTGATAGTTGGGATCCCTGCAAATTCAGAAAAGGTGTAACATTTCAAAATCAGACAGTATTTACCCGAGATATTCAATAAAAGTCATCAAAAAAGTTTTGATTTTCATACCGACCCCGAATTTGAAAAAAACGTGATGTAACCCCTTGCCATTTTGTTGATTTGGGCCAAAATTAAGATTTTTATTTGTTTGATGCCAATCGAAAGTAGTGACCCTTACGAGTCCAAAATGGTATAAAATTAGCAAATCGGACATTATTTGGCCGAGATATTCCAAAAAATCATCAAAAAAGGTTGACTTAACAAATAAATCGGTTTTTGGTCTACCACTTTTTTTAACCCATCGATTTTTAAAATGTTTGAATGCATATTGATAGTAGGGATCCCTACAAATTCAGAAAGGTGTAACATTTCAAAATCAGACAGTATTTACCCGAGATATTCAATAAAAATCATCAAAAAAGTTTTGATTTTCGAACCGACCCCGAATTTGAGAAAAAACGTGATGTAACCCCTTGCCATTTTGTTGATTTGGGCCAAAATTTAGATTTTTATTTGTTTGATGCCAATCGATAGTACTGATCCTTACGAGTCCAAAATGGTATAAAATTCCCAAATCGGAAATTATTTGGCCGAGATATTCCAAAAAATCATCAAAAAAGGTTGACTTAACAAACAAATCGGTTTTTGGTATACCACTTTTTTTAACACATCGATTTTTAAAATGTTTGAATGCAGATTGATAGTAGGGATCCCTACAAATTCAGAAAGGTGTAACATTTCAAAATCAGACAGTATTTACCCGAGATATTCAATAAAAATCATCAAAAAAGTTTTGATTTTCGAACCGACCCCGAATTTGAGAAAAAACGTGATGTAACCCCTTGCCATTTTGTTGATTTGGGCCAAAATTTAGATTTTTATTTGTTTGATGCCAATCGAAAGTACTGACCCTTACGAGTCCAAAATGGTATAAAATTAGCAAGTCGGACATTATTTGGCCGAGATATTCCAAAAAATCATCAAAAAAGGTTGACTTAACAAACAAATCGGTTTTTGATCAACCACTTTTTTTAACACATCGATTTTTAAAATGTTTGAATGCAGATTGATAGTAGGGATCCCTACAAATTCAGAAAGGTGTAACATTTCAAAATCAGACAGTATTTACCCGAGATATTCAATAAAAATCATCAAAAAAGTTTTGATTTTCGAACCGACCCCGAATTTGAGAAAAAACGTGATGTAACCCCTTGCCATTTTGTTGATTTGCGCCAAAATTTAGATTTTTATTTGTTTGATGCCAATCGATAATACTGATTCTTGCGAGTCCAAAATGGTATAAAATTCCCAAATCGGACATTATTTGGCCGAGATATTCCAAAAAATCATCAAAAAAGGTTGACTTAACAAACAAATCGGTTTTTGGTCTACCACTTTTTTTAACCCATCGATTTTGATAGTTGGGATCCCTGCAAATTCAGAAAGGTGTAACATTTCAAAATCAGACAGTATTTACCCGAGATATTCAATAAAAGTCATCAAAAAAGTTTTGATTTTCGAACCGACCCCGAATTTGAGAAAAAACGTGATGTAACCCCTTGCCATTTTGTTGATTTGGGCCAAAATTAAGATGTTTATTTGTTTGATGCCAATCGATAGTACTGATCCTTACGAGTCCAAAATGGTATAAAATTAGCAAATCGGACATTATTTGGCCGAGATATTCCAAAAAATCATCAAAAAAGGTTGACTTAACAAACAAATCGGTTTTTGGTCTACCACTTTTTTTAACCCATCGATTTTTTAAATGTTTGAATGCAGATTGATAGTAGGGATCCCTACAAATTCAAAAAGGTGTAACATTTCAAAATCAGACAGTATTTACCCGAGATATTCAATAAAAATCATCAAAAAAGTTTTTATTTTCGAACCGACCCCGAATTTGAGAAAAAACGTGATGTAACCCCTTGCCATTTTGTTGATTTGGGCCAAAATTTAGATTTTAATTTGTTTTATGCCAATCGATAGTACTGATCCTTACGAGTCCAAACTGGTATAAAATTCCCAAATCGGACATTTTTTGGCCGAGATATTCCAAAAAATCATCAAAAAAGGTTGACTTTACAAACAAATCGGTTTTTGGTCAACCACATTTTTTAACCCATCGATTTTTTAAATGTTTGAATGCAGATTGATAGTAGGGATCCCTACAAATTCAAAAAGGTGTAACATTTCAAAATCAGACAGTATTTACCCGAGATATTCAATAAAAATCATCAAAAAAGTTTTTATTTTCGAACCGACCCCGAATTTGAGATAAAACGTGATGTAACCCCTTGCCATTTTGTTGATTTGGGCCAAAATTAAGATTTTTATTTGTTTGATGCCAATCGATAGTACTGATCCTTACGAGTCCAAAATGGTATAAAATTAGCAAATCGGACATTATTTGGCCGAGATATTCAAAAAAATCATCAAAAAAGGTTGACTTAACAAACAAATCGGTTTTTGGTCTACCACTTTTTTTAACCCATCGATTTTTAAAATGTTTGAATGCAGATTGATAGTAGGGATCCCTACAAATTCAAAAAGGTGTAACATTTTAAAATCAGACAGTATTTACCCGAGATATTCAATAAAAATCATCAAAAAAGTTTTTATTTTCGAACCGACCCCGAATTTGAGAAAAAACGTGATGTAACCCCTTGCCATTTTGTTGATTTGGGCCAAAATTTAGATTTTTATTTGTTTGATGCCAATCGATAGTACTGATCCTTACGAGTCCAAACTGGTATAAAATTCCCAAATCAGATTGATAGTAGGGATCCCTACAAATTCAAAAAGGTGTAACATTTCAAAATCAGACAGTATTTACCCGAGATATTCAATAAAAATCATCAAAAAAGTTTTGATTTTCGAACCGACCCCGAATTTGAGAAAAAACGTGATGTAACCCCTTGCCATTTTGTTGCTTTGGGCCAAAATTTAGATTTTTATTTGTTTGATGCCAATCGATAGTACTGATCCTTACGAGTCCAAAATGGTATAAAATTCCCAAATCGGAAATTATTTGGCCGAGATATTCCAAAAAATCATCAAAAAAGGTTGACTTAACAAACAAATCGGTTTTTGATCAACCACTTTTTTTAACACATCGATCGACATAAATTCAAAAAGGTGTAACATTTCAAAATCAGACAGTATTTACCCAAGATATTCAATAAAAATCATCAAAACAGTTTTGATTTTCGAACCGACCCCGAATTTGAGAAAAAACGTGATGTAACCCCTTGCCATTTTGTTGATTTGCGCCAAAATTTAGATTTTTATTTGTTTGATGCCAATCGATAATACTGATTCTTGCGAGTCCAAAATGGTATAAAATTCCCAAATCGGACATTATTTGGCCGAGATATTCCAAAAAATCATCAAAAAAGGTTGACTTAACAAACAAATCGGTTTTTGGTCTACCACTTTTTTTAACCCATCGATTTTGATAGTTGGGATCCCTGCAAATTCAAAAAGGTGTAACATTTCAAAATCAGACAGTATTTACCCGAGATATTCAATAAAAATCATCAAAAAAGTTTTTATTTTCGAACCGACCCCGAATTTGAGAAAAAACGTGATGTAACCCCTTGCCATTTTGTTGCTTTGGGCCAAAATTTAGATTTTTATTTGTTTGATGCCAATCGACAGTACTGATCCTTACGAGTCCAAACTGGTATAAAATTCCCAAATCGGACATTATTTGGCCGAGATATTCCAAAAAATCATCAAAAAAGGTTTACTTTACAAACAAATCGGTTTTTGGTCAACCACTTTTTTTAACCCATCGGTTTTTTAAATGTTTGAATGCAGATTGATAGTAGGGATCCCTACAAATTCAAAAAGGTGTAACATTTCAAAATCAGACAGTATTTACCCGAGATATTCAATAAAAATCATCAAAAAAGTTTTTATTTTCGAACCGACCCCGAATTTGAGAAAAAACGTGATGTAACCCCTTGCCATTTTGTTGATTTGGGCCAGAATTTAGATTTTTATTTGTTTGATGCCAATCAATAGTACTGATCCTTACGAGTCCAAACTGGTATAAAATTCCCAAATCGGACATTATTTGGCCGAGATATTCCAAAAAATCATCAAAAAAAGGTTGACTTTACAAACAAATCGGTTTTTGGTCAACCACTTTTTTTAACCCATCGATTTTTTAAATGTTTGAATGCAGATTGATAGTAGGGATCCCTACAAATTCAAAAAGGTGTAACATTTCAAAATCAGACAGTATTTACCCGAGATATTCAATAAAAATCATCAAAATAGTTTTGATTTTCGAACCGACCCCGAATTTGAAAAAAAACGTGATGTAACCCCTTGCCATTTTGTTGATTTGCGCCAAAATTTAGATTTTTATTTGCTTGATGCCAATCGATAGTACTGATTCTTGCGAGTCCAAAATGGTATAAAATTCCCAAATCGGACATTATTTGGCCGAGATATTCCAAAAAATCATCAAAAAAGGTTGACTTATCAAACAAATCGGTTTTTGCTCTACCACTTTTTTTAACCCATCGATTTTTTAAATGTTTGAATGCAGATTGATAGTAGGGATCCCTACAAATTCAAAGAGGTGTAACATTTCAAAATCAGACAGTATTTACCCGAGATATTCAACAAAAATCATCAAAAAAGTTTTGATTTTCGAACCGACCCCGAATTTGAAAAAAACGTGATGTAACCCCTTGCCATTTTGTTGATTTGGGCCAAAATTTAGATTTTTATTTGTTTGATGCCAATCGATAGTACTGATCCTTACGAGTCCAAAATGGTATAAAATTAGCAAATCGGACATTATTTGGCCGAGATATTCCAAAAAATCATCAAAAAAGGTTGACTTTACAAACAAATCGGTTTTTGGTCTACCACTTTTTTTAACCCATCGATTTTTAAAATGTTTGAATGCAGATTGATAGTAGGGATCCCTACAAATTCAAAAAGGTGTAACATTTCAAAATCAGACAGTATTTACCCGAGATATTCAATAAAAATCATCAAAAAAGTTTCGATTTTCGAACCGACCCCGAATTTGAGAAAAAACGTGATGTAACCCCTTGCCATTTTGTTGATTTGGGCCAAAATTAAGATTTTTATTTGTTTGATGCCAATCGATAGTACTGATCCTTACGAGTTCAAAATGGTATAAAATTAGCAAATCGGACATTATTTGGCCGAGATATTCCAAAAAATCATCAAAAAAGGTTGACTTAACAAACAAATCGGTTTTTGGTCTACCACTTTTTTTAACCCATCGATTTTTAAAATGTTTTAAAGCAGATTGATAGTAGGGATCCCTACAAATTCAAAAAGGTGTAACATTTCAAAATCAGACAGTATTTACCCGAGATATTCAACAAAAATCATCAAAAAAGTTTTGATTTTCGAACCGACCCCGAATTTGAGAAAAAACGTGATGTAACCCCTTGCCATTTTGTTGATTTGGGCCAAAATTAAGATTTTTATTTGTTTGATGCCAATCGATAGTACTGATCCTTACGAGTCCAAAATGGTATAAAATTAGCAAATCGGACATTATTTGGCCGAGATATTCAAAAAAATCATCAAAAAAGGTTGACTTAACAAACAAATCGGTTTTTGGTCTACCACTTTTTTTAACCCATCGATTTTTAAAATGTTTGAATGCAGATTGATAGTAGGGATCCCTACAAATTCAAAAAGGTGTAACATTTCAAAATCAGACAGTATTTACCCGAGATATTCAATAAAAATCATCAAAAAAGTTTTTATTTTCGAACCGACCCCGAATTTGAGAAAAAACGTGATGTAACCCCTTGCCATTTTGTTGATTTGGGCCAAAATTTAGATTTTTATTTGTTTGATGCCAATCGATAGTACTGATCCTTACGAGTCCAAACTGGTATAAAATTCCCAAATCGGACATTATTTGGCCGAGATATTCCAAAAAATCATCAAAAAAGGTTGACTTAACAAACAAATCGGTTTTTGGTCTACCACTTTTTTTAACCCATCGATTTTTAAAATGTTTGAATGCAGATTGATAGTAGGGATCCCTACAAATTCAAAAAGGTGTAACATTTCAAAATCAGACAGTATTTACCCGAGATATTCAATAAAAATCATCAAAAAAGTTTTATTTTCGAACCGACCCCGAATTTGAGAAAAAACGTGATGTAACCCCTTGCCATTTTGTTGATTTGGGCCAAAATTTAGATTTTTATTTGTTTGATGCCAATCGATAGTACTGATCCTTACGAGTCCAAACTGGTATAAAATTCCCAAATCGGACATTATTTGGCCGAGATATTCCAAAAAATCATCAAAAAAGGTTGACTTAACAAACAAATCGGTTTTTGGTCTACCACTTTTTTTAACCCATCGATTTTTAAAATGTTTGAATGCAGATTGATAGTAGGGATCCCTACAAATTCAAAAAGGTGTAACATTTTAAAATCAGACAGTATTTACCCGAGATATTCAATAAAAATCATCAAAAAAGTTTTTATTTTCGAACCGACCCCGAATTTGAGAAAAAACGTGATGTAACCCCTTGCCATTTTGTTGATTTGGGCCAAAATTTAGATTTTTATTTGTTTGATGCCAATCGATAGTACTGATCCTTACGAGTCCAAACTGGTATAAAATTCCCAAATCAGATTGATAGTAGGGATCCCTACAAATTCAAAAAGGTGTAACATTTCAAAATCAGACAGTATTTACCCGAGATATTCAATAAAAATCATCAAAAAAGTTTTGATTTTCGAACCGACCCCGAATTTGAGAAAAAACGTGATGTAACCCCTTGCCATTTTGTTGCTTTGGGCCAAAATTTAGATTTTTATTTGTTTGATGCCAATCGATAGTACTGATCCTTACGAGTCCAAAATGGTATAAAATTCCCAAATCGGAAATTATTTGGCCGAGATATTCCAAAAAATCATCAAAAAAGGTTGACTTAACAAACAAATCGGTTTTTGATCAACCACTTTTTTTTAACACATCGATCGACATAAATTCAAAAAGGTGTAACATTTCAAAATCAGACAGTATTTACCCAAGATATTCAATAAAAATCATCAAAACAGTTTTGATTTTCGAACCGACCCCGAATTTGAGAAAAAACGTGATGTAACCCCTTGCCATTTTGTTGATTTGCGCCAAAATTTAGATTTTTATTTGTTTGATGCCAATCGATAATACTGATTCTTGCGAGTCCAAAATGGTATAAAATTCCCAAATCGGACATTATTTGGCCGAGATATTCCAAAAAATCATCAAAAAAGGTTGACTTAACAAACAAATCGGTTTTTGGTCTACCACTTTTTTTAACCCATCGATTTTTGATGAGTTGGGATCCCTGCAAATTCAAAAAGGTGTAACATTTCAAAATCAGACAGTATTTACCCGAGATATTCAATAAAAATCATCAAAAAAGTTTTTATTTTCGAACCGACCCCGAATTTGAGAAAAAACGTGATGTAACCCCTTGCCATTTTGTTGATTTGGGCCAGAATTTAGATTTTTATTTGTTTGATGCCAATCAATAGTACTGATCCTTACGAGTCCAAACTGGTATAAAATTCCCAAATCGGACATTATTTGGCCGAGATATTCCAAAAAATCATCAAAAAAGGTTTACTTTACAAACAAATCGGTTTTTGGTCAACCACTTTTTTTAACCCATCGGTTTTTTAAATGTTTGAATGCAGATTGATAGTAGGGATCCCTACAAATTCAAAAAGGTGTAACATTTCAAAATCAGACAGTATTTACCCGAGATATTCAATAAAAATCATCAAAAAAGTTTTTATTTTCGAACCGACCCCGAATTTGAGAAAAAACGTGATGTAACCCCTTGCCATTTTGTTGATTTGGGCCAGAATTTAGATTTTTATTTGTTTGATGCCAATCAATAGTACTGATCCTTACGAGTCCAAACTGGTATAAAATTCCCAAATCGGACATTATTTGGCCGAGATATTCCAAAAAATCATCAAAAAAGGTTGACTTTACAAACAAATCGGTTTTTGGTCAACCACTTTTTTTAACCCATCGATTTTTTAAATGTTTGAATGCAGATTGATAGTAGGGATCCCTACAAATTCAAAAAGGTGTAACATTTCAAAATCAGACAGTATTTACCCGAGATATTCAATAAAAATCATCAAAATGGTTTTGATTTTCGAACCGACCCCGAATTTGAAAAAAAAACGTGATGTAACCCCTTGCCATTTTGTTGATTTGCGCCAAAATTTAGATTTTTATTTGCTTGATGCCAATCGATAGTACTGATTCTTGCGAGTCCAAAATGGTATAAAATTCCCAAATCGGACATTATTTGGCCGAGATATTCCAAAAAATCATCAAAAAAGGTTGACTTATCAAACAAATCGGTTTTTGCTCTACCACTTTTTTTTAACCCATCGATTTTTTAAATGTTTGAATGCAGATTGATAGTAGGGATCCCTACAAATTCAAAAAGGTGTAACATTTCAAAATCAGACAGTATTTACCCGAGATATTCAACAAAAATCATCAAAAAAGTTTTGATTTTCGAACCGACCCCGAATTTGAAAAAAACGTGATGTAACCCCTTGCCATTTTGTTGATTTGGGCCAAAATTTAGATTTTTATTTGTTTGATGCCAATCGATAGTACTGATCCTTACGAGTCCAAACTGGTATAAAATTCCCAAATCGGACATTATTTGGCCGAGATATTCCAAAAAATCATCAAAAAAGGTTGACTTAACAAACAAATCGGTTTTTGGTCTACCACTTTTTTTAACCCATCGATTTTTAAAATGTTTGAATGCAGATTGATAGTAGGGATCCCTACAAATTCAAAAAGGTGTAACATTTTAAAATCAGACAGTATTTACCCGAGATATTCAATAAAAATCATCAAAAAAGTTTTTATTTTCGAACCGACCCCGAATTTGAGAAAAAACGTGATGTAACCCCTTGCCATTTTGTTGATTTGGGCCAAAATTTAGATTTTTATTTGTTTGATGCCAATCGATAGTACTGATCCTTACGAGTCCAAACTGGTATAAAATTCCCAAATCAGATTGATAGTAGGGATCCCTACAAATTCAAAAAGGTGTAACATTTCAAAATCAGACAGTATTTACCCGAGATATTCAATAAAAATCATCAAAAAAGTTTTGATTTTCGAACCGACCCCGAATTTGAGAAAAAACGTGATGTAACCCCTTGCCATTTTGTTGCTTTGGGCCAAAATTTAGATTTTTATTTGTTTGATGCCAATCGATAGTACTGATCCTTACGAGTCCAAAATGGTATAAAATTCCCAAATCGGAAATTATTTGGCCGAGATATTCCAAAAAATCATCAAAAAAGGTTGACTTAACAAACAAATCGGTTTTTGATCAACCACTTTTTTTAACACATCGATCGACATAAATTCAAAAAGGTGTAACATTTCAAAATCAGACAGTATTTACCCAAGATATTCAATAAAAATCATCAAAACAGTTTTGATTTTCGAACCGACCCCGAATTTGAGAAAAAACGTGATGTAACCCCTTGCCATTTTGTTGATTTGCGCCAAAATTTAGATTTTTATTTGTTTGATGCCAATCGATAATACTGATTCTTGCGAGTCCAAAATGGTATAAAATTCCCAAATCGGACATTATTTGGCCGAGATATTCCAAAAAATCATCAAAAAAGGTTGACTTAACAAACAAATCGGTTTTTGGTCTACCACTTTTTTTAACCCATCGATTTTGATAGTTGGGATCCCTGCAAATTCAAAAAGGTGTAACATTTCAAAATCAGACAGTATTTACCCGAGATATTCAATAAAAATCATCAAAAAAGTTTTTATTTTCGAACCGACCCCGAATTTGAGAAAAAACGTGATGTAACCCCTTGCCATTTTGTTGATTTGGGCCAGAATTTAGATTTTTATTTGTTTGATGCCAATCAATAGTACTGATCCTTACGAGTCCAAACTGGTATAAAATTCCCAAATCGGACATTATTTGGCCGAGATATTCCAAAAAATCATCAAAAAAGGTTTACTTTACAAACAAATCGGTTTTTGGTCAACCACTTTTTTTAACCCATCGGTTTTTTAAATGTTTGAATGCAGATTGATAGTAGGGATCCCTACAAATTCAAAAAGGTGTAACATTTCAAAATCAGACAGTATTTACCCGAGATATTCAATAAAAATCATCAAAAAAGTTTTTATTTTCGAACCGACCCCGAATTTGAGAAAAAACGTGATGTAACCCCTTGCCATTTTGTTGATTTGGGCCAGAATTTAGATTTTTATTTGTTTGATGCCAATCAATAGTACTGATCCTTACGAGTCCAAACTGGTATAAAATTCCCAAATCGGACATTATTTGGCCGAGATATTCCAAAAAATCATCAAAAAAGGTTGACTTTACAAACAAATCGGTTTTTGGTCAACCACTTTTTTTAACCCATCGATTTTTTAAATGTTTGAATGCAGATTGATAGTAGGGATCCCTACAAATTCAAAAAGGTGTAACATTTCAAAATCAGACAGTATTTACCCGAGATATTCAATAAAAATCATCAAAATGGTTTTGATTTTCGAACCGACCCCGAATTTGAAAAAAAACGTGATGTAACCCCTTGCCATTTTGTTGATTTGCGCCAAAATTTAGATTTTTATTTGCTTGATGCCAATCGATAGTACTGATTCTTGCGAGTCCAAAATGGTATAAAATTCCCAAATCGGACATTATTTGGCCGAGATATTCCAAAAAATCATCAAAAAAGGTTGACTTATCAAACAAATCGGTTTTTGCTCTACCACTTTTTTTAACCCATCGATTTTTTAAATGTTTGAATGCAGATTGATAGTAGGGATCCCTACAAATTCAAAAAGGTGTAACATTTCAAAATCAGACAGTATTTACCCGAGATATTCAACAAAAATCATCAAAAAAGTTTTGATTTTCGAACCGACCCCGAATTTGAAAAAAACGTGATGTAACCCCTTGCCATTTTGTTGATTTGGGCCAAAATTTAGATTTTTATTTGTTTGATGCCAATCGATAGTACTGATCCTTACGAGTCCAAAATGGTATAAAATTAGCAAATCGGACATTATTTGGCCGAGATATTCCAAAAAATCATCAAAAAAGGTTGACTTTACAAACAAATCGGTTTTTGGTCTACCACTTTTTTTAACCCATCGATTTTTAAAATGTTTGAATGCAGATTGATAGTAGGGATCCCTACAAATTCAAAAAGGTGTAACATTTCAAAATCAGACAGTATTTACCCGAGATATTCAATAAAAATCATCAAAAAAGTTTCGATTTTCGAACCGACCCCGAATTTGAGAAAAAACGTGATGTAACCCCTTGCCATTTTGTTGATTTGGGCCAAAATTAAGATTTTTATTTGTTTGATGCCAATCGATAGTACTGATCCTTACGAGTTCAAAATGGTATAAAATTAGCAAATCGGACATTATTTGGCCGAGATATTCCAAAAAATCATCAAAAAAGGTTGACTTAACAAACAAATCGGTTTTTGGTCTACCACTTTTTTTAACCCATCGATTTTTAAAATGTTTTAAAGCAGATTGATAGTAGGGATCCCTACAAATTCAAAAAGGTGTAACATTTCAAAATCAGACAGTATTTACCCGAGATATTCAACAAAAATCATCAAAAAAGTTTTGATTTTCGAACCGACCCCGAATTTGAGAAAAAACGTGATGTAACCCCTTGCCATTTTGTTGATTTGGGCCAAAATTAAGATTTTTATTTGTTTGATGCCAATCGATAGTACTGATCCTTACGAGTCCAAAATGGTATAAAATTAGCAAATCGGACATTATTTGGCCGAGATATTCAAAAAAATCATCAAAAAAGGTTGACTTAACAAACAAATCGGTTTTTGGTCTACCACTTTTTTTAACCCATCGATTTTTAAAATGTTTGAATGCAGATTGATAGTAGGGATCCCTACAAATTCAAAAAGGTGTAACATTTCAAAATCAGACAGTATTTACCCGAGATATTCAATAAAAATCATCAAAAAAGTTTTTATTTTCGAACCGACCCCGAATTTGAGAAAAAACGTGATGTAACCCCTTGCCATTTTGTTGATTTGGGCCAAAATTTAGATTTTTATTTGTTTGATGCCAATCGATAGTACTGATCCTTACGAGTCCAAACTGGTATAAAATTCCCAAATCGGACATTATTTGGCCGAGATATTCCAAAAAATCATCAAAAAAGGTTGACTTAACAAACAAATCGGTTTTTGGTCTACCACTTTTTTTAACCCATCGATTTTTAAAATGTTTGAATGCAGATTGATAGTAGGGATCCCTACAAATTCAAAAAGGTGTAACATTTCAAAATCAGACAGTATTTACCCGAGATATTCAATAAAAATCATCAAAAAAGTTTTATTTTCGAACCGACCCCGAATTTGAGAAAAAACGTGATGTAACCCCTTGCCATTTTGTTGATTTGGGCCAAAATTTAGATTTTTATTTGTTTGATGCCAATCGATAGTACTGATCCTTACGAGTCCAAACTGGTATAAAATTCCCAAATCGGACATTATTTGGCCGAGATATTCCAAAAAATCATCAAAAAAGGTTGACTTAACAAACAAATCGGTTTTTGGTCTACCACTTTTTTTAACCCATCGATTTTTAAAATGTTTGAATGCAGATTGATAGTAGGGATCCCTACAAATTCAAAAAGGTGTAACATTTCAAAATCAGACAGTATTTACCCGAGATATTCAATAAAAATCATCAAAAAAGTTTTTATTTTCGAACCGACCCCGAATTTGAGAAAAAACGTGATGTAACCCCTTGCCATTTTGTTGATTTGGGCCAAAATTTAGATTTTTATTTGTTTGATGCCAATCGATAGTACTGATCCTTACGAGTCCAAACTGGTATAAAATTCCCAAATCGGACATTATTTGGCCGAGATATTCCAAAAAATCATCAAAAAAGGTTGACTTTACAAACAAATCGGTTTTTGGTCAACCACTTTTTTTAACCCATCGATTTTTTAAATGTTTGAATGCAGATTGATAGTAGGGATCCCTGCAAATTCAAAAAGGTGTAACATTTCAAAATCAGACAGTATTTACCCGAGATATTCAATAAAAATCATCAAAAAAGTTTTTATTTTCGAACCGACCCCGAATTTGAGAAAAAACGTGATGTAACCCCTTGCCATTTTGTTGATTTGGGCCAAAATTAAGATTTTTATTTGTTTGATGCCAATCGATAGTACTGATCCTTACGAGTCCAAACTGGTATAAAATTCCCAAATCGGACATTATTTGGGCGAGATATTCCAAAAAATCATCAAAAAAGGTTGACTTTACAAACAAATCGGTTTTTGGTCAACCACTTTTTTTAACCCATCAATTTTTTAAATGTTTGAAAGCAGATTGATAGTAGGGATCCCTACAAATTCAAAAAGGTGTAACATTTCAAAATCAGACAGTATTTACCCGAGATATTCAATAAAAATCATCAAAAAGGTTTTGATTTTCGAACCGACCTCGAATTTGAGAAAAAACGTGATGTAACCCCTTGCCATTTTGTTGATTTGCGGCAAAATTTAGATTTTTATTTTTTTGATGCCAATCGCTAATACTGATTCTTGTGAGTCCAAAATGGTATAAAATTCCCAAATCGGACATTATTTGGCCGAGATATTCCAAAAAATCATCAAGAAAGGTTGACTTAACAAACAAATCGGTTTGTGGTCTACCACTTTTTTTAACCCATCGATTTTTAAAATGTTTGAATGCAGATTGATAGTAGGGATCCCTACAAATTCAAAAAGGTGTAACATTTCAAAATCAGACAGTATTTACCCGAGATATTCAATAAAAATCATCAAAAAAGTTTTTATTTTCGAACCGACCCCGAATTTGAGAAAAAACGTGATGTAACCCCTTGCCATTTTGTTGATTTGGGCCAAAATTTAGATTTTTATTTGTTTGATGCCAATCGATAGTACTGATCCTTACGAGTCCAAACTGGTATAAAATTCCCAAATCGGACATTATTTGGCCGAGATATTCCAAAAAATCATCAAAAAAAGGTTGACTTTACAAACAAATCGGTTTTTGGTCAACCACTTTTTTTAACCCATCGATTTTTAAAATGTTTCAAAGCAGATTGATAGTAGGGATCCCTACAAATTCAAAGAGGTGTAACATTTCAAAATCAGACAGTATTTACCCGAGATATTCAACAAAAATCATCAAAAAAGTTTTGATTTTCGAACCGACCCCGAATTTGAAAAAAACATGATGTAACCCCTTGCCATTTTGTTGATTTGGGCCAAAATTTAGATTTTTATTTGTTTGATGCCAATCGATAGTACTGATCCTTACGAGTCCAAAATGGTATAAAATTTCCAAATCGGACATTATTTGGCCGAGATATTACAAAAATGCATCAAAAAAAGGTTGACTTTACAAACAAATCGGTTTTTGGTCAACCACTCTTTTTAGCCCATCGATTTTTAAAATGTTTGAATGCAGATTGATAGTAGGGATCCCTACAAATTCAAAGAGGTGTAACATTTCAAAATCAGACAGTATTTACCCGGATATTCAACAAAAATCATCAAAAAAGTTTTGATTTTCGAACCGACCCCGAATTTGAGAAAAAACGTGATGTAACCCCTTGCCATTTTGTTGATTTGGGCCAAAATTTAGATTTTTATTTGTTTGATGCCAATCGATAGTACTGATCCTTACGAGTCCAAACTGGTATAAAATTCCCAAATCGGACATTATTTGGCCGAGATATTCCAAAAAATCATCAAAAAAGGTTGACTTTACAAACAAATCGGTTTTTGATCAACCACTTTTTTTAACCCATCAATTTAACATTTCAAAATCAGACAGTATTTACCCGAGATATTCAATAAAAATCATCAAAAAAGTTTTTATTTTCGAACCGACCCCGAATTTGAGAAAAAACGTGATGTAACCCCTTGCCATTTTGTTGATTTGGGCCAAAATTTAGATTTTTATTTGTTTGATGCCAATCGATAGTACTGATCCTTACGAGTCCAAACTGGTATAAAATTCCCAAATCGGACACTATTTGGCCGAGATATTCCAAAAAATCATCAAAAAAGGTTGACTTTACAAACAAATCGGTTTTTGGTCAACCACTTTTTTTAACCCATCGATTTTTTAAATGTTTGAATGCAGATTGATAGTAGGGATCCCTACAAATTCAAAAAGGTGTAACATTTCAAAATCAGACAGTATTTACCCGAGATATTCAATAAAAATCATCAAAAAAGTTTTTATTTTCGAACCGACCCCGAATTTGAGAAAAAACGTGATGTAACCCCTTGCCATTTTGTTGATTTGGGCCAGAATTTAGATTTTTATTTGTTTGATGCCAATCGATAGTACTGATCCTTACGAGTCCAAACTGGTATAAAATGCCCAAATCGGACATTATTTGGCCGAGATATTCCAAAAAATCATCAAAAAAGGTTGACTTTACAAACGAATCGGTTTTTGGTCAACCACATTTTTTTTACCCATCAATTTTTAAAATGTTTGAAAGCAGATTGATAGTAGGGATCCCTACAAATTCAAAAAGGTGTAACATTTCAAAATCAGACAGTATTTACCCGAGATATTCAATAAAAATCATCAAAAAAGTTTTGATTTTCGAACCGACCCCGAATTTGAGATAAAACGTGATGTAACCCCTTGCCATTTTGTTGAATTGGGCCAAAATTAAGATTTTTATTTGTTTGATGCCAATCGATGTTACTGATCCTTACGAGTCCAAAATGGTATAAAATTAGCAAATCGGACATTATTTGGCCGAGATATTCCAAAAAATCATTAAAAAAGGTTGACTTAACAAACAAATCGGTTTGTGGTCTACCACTTTTTTGAACCCATCGATTTTTAAAATGTTTGAATGCAGATTGATAGTAGGGATCCCTACAAATTCAAAAAGGTGTAACATTTCAAAATCAGGCAGTATTTACCCGAGATATTCAATAAAAATCATCAAAAAAGTTTTGATTTTCGAACCGACCCCGAATTTGAGAAAAAACGTGATGTAACCCCTTGCCATTTTGTTGATTTGGGCCAAAATTTAGATTTTTATTTGTTTGATGCCAATCGATAGTACTGATCCTTACGAGTCCAAACTGGTATAAAATTCCCAAATCGGACATTATTTGGCCGAGATATTCCAAAAAATCATCAAAAAAGGTTGACTTTACAAACAAATCGGTTTTTGGTCAACCACTTTTTTTAACCCATCGATTTTTAAAATGTTTCAAAGCAGATTGATAGTAGGGATCCCTACAAATTCAAAGAGGTGTAACATTTCAAAATCAGACAGTATTTACCCGAGATATTCAACAAAAATCATCAAAAAAGTTTTGATTTTCGAACCGACCCCGAATTTGAAAAAAACATGATGTAACCCCTTGCCATTTTGTTGATTTGCGCCAAAATTTAGATTTTTATTTGCTTGATGCCAATCGATTCTTGCGAGTCCAAAATGGTATAAAATTCCCAAATCGGACATTATTTGGCCTAGATATTCCAAAAAATCATCAAAAAAGGTTGACTTATCAAACAAATCGGTTTTTGGTCAACCACTTTTTTTAACCCATCGATTTTTTAAATGTTTGAATGCAGATTGATAGTAGGGATCTCTACAAATTCAAAAAGGTGTAACATTTCAAAATCAGACAGTATTTACCCGAGATATTCAACAAAAATCATCAAAAAAGTTTTGATTTTCGAACCGACCCCGAATTTGAAAAAAACGTGATGTAACCCCTTGCCATTTTGTTGATTTGGGCCAAAATTTAGATTTTTATTTGTTTGATGCCAATCGATAGTACTGATCCTTACGAGTCCAAAATGGTATAAAATTTCCAAATCGGACATTATTTGGCCGAGATATTCCAAAAAATCATCAAAAAAGGTTGACTTTACAAACAAATCGGTTTTTGGTCTACCACTCTTTTTAACCCATCGATTTTTAAAATGTTTGAATGCAGATTGATAGTAGGGATCCCTACAAATTCAAAGAGGTGTAACATTTCAAAATCAGACAGTATTTACCCGGATATTCAACAAAAATCATCAAAAAAGTTTTGATTTTCGAACCGACCCCGAATTTGAGAAAAAACGTGATGTAACCCCTTGCCATTTTGTTGATTTGGGCCAAAATTTAGATTTGGTATATGGTATAAAATTAGCAAATCGGACATTATTTGGCCGAGATATTCCAAAAAATCATCAAAAAAGGTTGACTTAACAAACAAATCGGTTTTTGGTCTACCACTTTTTTTAACCCATCGATTTTTAAAATGTTTGAATGCAAATTGATAGTGAGGATCCCTACAAATTCAAAAAGGTGTAACATTTCAAAATCAGACAGTATTTACCCGAGATATTCAATAAAAATCATCAAAAAAGTTTTTATTTTCGAACCGACCCCGAATTTGAGAAAAAACGTGATGTAACCCCTGCCATTTTGTTGATTTGGGCCAAAATTTAGATTTTTATTTGTTTGATGCCAATCGATAGTACTGATCCTTACGAGTCCAAACTGGTATAAAATTCCCAAATCGGACACTATTTGGCCGAGATATTCCAAAAAATCATCAAAAAAGGTTGACTTTACAAACAAATCGGTTTTTGGTCAACCACTTTTTTTAACCCATCGATTTTTTAAATGTTTGAATGCAGATTGATAGTAGGGATCCCTACAAATTCAAAAAGGTGTAACATTTCAAAATCAGACAGTATTTACCCGAGATATTCAATAAAAATCATCAAAAAAGTTTTTATTTTCGAACCGACCCCGAATTTGAGAAAAAACGTGATGTAACCCCTTGCCATTTTGTTGATTTGGGCCAGAATTTAGATTTTTATTTGTTTGATGCCAATCGATAGTACTGATTCTTACGAGTCCAAACTGGTATAAAATGCCCAAATCGGACATTATTTGGCCGAGATATTCCAAAAAATCATCAAAAAAGGTTGACTTTACAAACGAATCGGTTTTTGGTCAACCACATTTTTTTTTACCCATCAATTTTTAAAATGTTTGAAAGCAGATTGATAGTAGGGATCCCTACAAATTCAAAAAGGTGTAACATTTCAAAATCAGACAGTATTTACCCGAGATATTCAATAAAAATCATCAAAAAAGTTTTGATTTTCGAACCGACCCCGAATTTGAGATAAAACGTGATGTAACCCCTTGCCATTTTGTTGAATTGGGCCAAAATTAAGATTTTTATTTGTTTGATGCCAATCGATGTTACTGATCCTTACGAGTCCAAAATGGTATAAAATTAGCAAATCGGACATTATTTGGCCGAGATATTCCCAAAAATCATTAAAAAAGGTTGACTTAACAAACAAATCGGTTTGTGGTCTACCACTTTTTTGAACCCATCGATTTTTAAAATGTTTGAATGCAGATTGATAGTAGGGATCCCTACAAATTCAAAAAGGTGTAACATTTCAAAATCAGGCAGTATTTACCCGAGATATTCAATAAAAATCATCAAAAAAGTTTTTATTTTCGAACCGACCCCGAATTTGAGAAAAAACGTGATGTAACCCCTGCCATTTTGTTGATTTGGGCCAAAATTTAGATTTTTATTTGTTTGATGCCAATCGATAGTACTGATCCTTACGAGTCCAAACTGGTATAAAATTCCCAAATCGGACATTATTTGGCCGAGATATTCCAAAAAATCATCAAAAAAGGTTGACTTTACAAACAAATCGGTTTTTGGTCAACCACTTTTTTTAACCCATCGATTTTTTAAATGTTTGAATGCAGATTGATAGTAGGGATCCCTACAAATTCAAAAAGGTGTAACATTTCAAAATCAGACAGTATTTACCCGAGATATTCAATAAAAATCATCAAAATAGTTTTGATTTTCGAACCGACCCCGAATTTGAGAAAAAACGTGATGTAACCCCTTGCCATTTTGTTGATTTGCGCAAAAATTTAGATTTTTATTTGCTTGATGCCAATCGATTCTTGCGAGTCCAAAATGGTATAAAATTCCCAAATCGGACATTATTTGGCCTAGATATTCCAAAAAATCATCAAAAAAGGTTGACTTATCAAACAAATCGGTTTTTGGTCAACCACTTTTTTTAACCCATCGATTTTTTAAATGTTTGAATGCAGATTGATAGTAGGGATCCCTACAAATTCAAAAAGGTGTAACATTTCAAAATCAGACAGTATTTACCCGAGATATTCAACAAAAATCATCAAAAAAGTTTTGATTTTCGAACCGACCCCGAATTTGAAAAAAACGTGATGTAACCCCTTGCCATTTTGTTGATTTGGGCCAAAATTTAGATTTTTATTTGTTTGATGCCAATCGATAGTACTGATCCTTACGAGTCCAAAATGGTATAAAATTAGCAAATCGGACATTATTTGGCCGAGATATTCCAAAAAATCATCAAAAAAGGTTGACTTTACAAACAAATCGGTTTTTGGTCTACCACTTTTTTTAACCCATCGATTTTTAAAATGTTTGAAAGCAGATTGATAGTAGGGATCCCTACAAATTCAAAAAGGTGTAACATTTCAAAATCAGACAGTATTTACCCGAGATATTCAATAAAAATCATCAAAAAAGTTTCGATTTTCGAACCGACCCCGAATTTGAGAAAAAGCGTGATGTAACCCCTTGCCATTTTGTTGATTTGCGCCAAAATTTAGATTTTTATTTGCTTGATGCCAATCGATAGTACTGATCCTTACGAGTCCAAACTGGTATAAAATTCCCAAATCGGACATTATTTGGCCGAGATATTCCAAAAAATCATCAAAAAAGGTTGACTTTACAAACAAATCGGTTTTTGGTCAACCACTTTTTTTAACCCATCGATTTTTAAAATGTTTGACTGCAGATTGATAGTAGGGATCCCTACAAATTCAAAAAGGTGTAACATTTCAAAATCAGACAGTATTTACCCGAGATATTCAATAAAAATCATCAAAAAAGTTTTGATTTTCGAACCGACCCCGAATTTGAGAAAAAACGTGATGTAACCCCTTGCCATTTTGTTGCTTTGGGCCAAAATTTAGATTTTTATTTGTTTGATGCCAATCGGTAGTACTGATCCTTACGAGTCCAAAATGGTATAAAATTAGCAAATCGGACATTATTTGGCCGAGATATTCCAAAAAATCATCAAAAAAGGTTGACTTAACAAACAAATCGGTTTTTGGTCTACCACTTTTTTTAACCCATCGATTTTTAAAATGTTTGAATGCAGATTGATAGTAGGGATCCCTACAAATTCAAAAAGGTGTAACATTTCAAAATCAGACAGTATTTACCCGAGATATTCAATAAAAATCATCAAAAAAGTTTCGATTTTCGAACCGACCCCGAATTTGAGAAAAAGCGTGATGTAACCCCTTGCCATTTTGTTGATTTGCGCCAAAATTTAGATTTTTATTTGCTTGATGCCAATCGATAGTACTGATCCTTACGAGTCCAAACTGGTATAAAATTCCCAAATCGGACATTATTTGGCCGAGATATTCCAAAAAATCATCAAAAAAGGTTGACTTTACAAACAAATCGGTTTTTGGTCAACCACTTTTTTTAACCCATCGATTTTTAAAATGTTTGACTGCAGATTGATAGTAGGGATCCCTACAAATTCAAAAAGGTGTAACATTTCAAAATCAGACAGTATTTACCCGAGATATTCAATAAAAATCATCAAAAAAGTTTTGATTTTCGAACCGACCCCGAATTTGAGAAAAAACGTGATGTAACCCCTTGCCATTTTGTTGCTTTGGGCCAAAATTTAGATTTTTATTTGTTTGATGCCAATCGATAGTACTGATCCTTACGAGTCCAAAATGGTATAAAATTAGCAAATCGGACATTATTTGGCCGAGATATTCCAAAAAATCATCAAAAAAGGTTGACTTAACAAACAAATCGGTTTTTGGTCTACCACTTTTTTTAACCCATCGATTTTTAAAATGTTTGAATGCAGATTGATAGTAGGGATCCCTACAAATTCAAAAAGGTGTAACATTTCAAAATCAGACAGTATTTACCCGAGATATTCAATAAAAATCATCAAAAAAGTTTCGATTTTCGAACCGACCCCGAATTTGAGAAAAAACGTGCCATTTTGTTGATTTGGGCCAAAATTAAGATTTTTATTTGTTTGATGCCAATCGATAGTACTGATCCTTACGAGTTCAAAATGGTATAAAATTAGCAAATCGGACATTATTTGGCCGAGATATTCCAAAAAATCATCAAAAAAGGTTGACTTAACAAACAAATCGGTTTTTGGTCTACCACTTTTTTTAACCCATCGATTTTTAAAATGTTTTAAAGCAGATTGATAGTAGGGATCCCTACAAATTCAAAAAGGTGTAACATTTCAAAATCAGACAGTATTTACCCGAGATATTCAACAAAAATCATCAAAAAAGTTTTGATTTTCGAACCGACCCCGAATTTGAGAAAAAACGTGATGTAACCCCTTGCCATTTTGTTGATTTGGGCCAAAATTAAGATTTTTATTTGTTTGATGCCAATCGATAGTACTGATCCTTACGAGTTCAAAATGGTATAAAATTAGCAAATCGGACATTATTTGGCCGAGATATTCCAAAAAATCATCAAAAAAGGTTGACTTAACAAACAAATCGGTTTTTGGTCTACCACTTTTTTTAACCCATCGATTTTTAAAACGTTTCAAAGCAGATTGATAGTAGGGATCCCTACAAATTCAAAGAGGTGTAACATTTCAAAATCAGACAGTATTTACCCGAGATATTCAACAAAAATCATCAAAAAAGTTTTGATTTTCGAACCGACCCCGAATTTGAAAAAAAACGTGATGTAACCCCTTGCCATTTTGTTGATTTGCGCCAAAATTTAGATTTTTATTTGCTTGATGCCAATCGATTCTTGCGAGTCCAAAATGGTATAAAATTCCCAAATCGGACATTATTTGGCCTAGATATTCCAAAAAATCATCAAAAAAGGTTGACTTATCAAACAAATCGGTTTTTGGTTAACCACTTTTTTTAACCCATCGATTTTTTAAATGTTTGAATGCAGATTGATAGTAGGGATCCCTACAAATTCAAAAAGGTGTAACATTTCAAAATCAGACAGTATTTACCCGAGATATTCAACAAAAATCATCAAAAAAGTTTTGATTTTCGAACCGACCCCGAATTTGAGAAAAAACGTGATGTAACCCCTTGCCATTTTGTTGATTTGGGCCAAAATTTAGATTTTTATTTGTTTGATGCCAATCGATAGTACTGATCCTTACGAGTCCAAAATGGTATAAAATTAGCAAATAGGACATTATTTGGCCGAGATATTCCAAAAAATCATCAAAAAAGGTTGACTTTACAAACAAATCGGTTTTTGGTCTACCACTTTTTTTAACCCATCGATTTTTAAAATGTTTGAATGCAGATTGATAGTAGGGATCCCTACAAATTCAGAAAGGTGTAACATTTCAAAATCAGACAGTATTTACCCGAGATATTCAATAAAAATCATCAAAAAAGTTTTGATTTTCGAACCGACCCCGAATTTGAGAAAAAACGTGATGTAACCCCTTGCCATTTTGTTGATTTGGGCCAAAATTTAGATTTTTATTTGTTTGATGCCAATCGATAGTACTGATCCTTACGAGTCCAAAATGGTATAAAATTAGCAAATAGGACATTATTTGGCCGAGATATTCCAAAAAATCATCAAAAAAGGTTGACTTAACAAACAAATCGGTTTTTGGTCAACCACTTTTTTTAACCCATCGATTTTTAAAATGTTTGACTGCAGATTGATAGTAGGGATCCCTACAAATTCAAAAAGGTGTAACATTTCAAAATCAGACAGTATTTACCCGAGATATTCAATAAAAATCATCAAAAAAGTTTTGATTTTCGAACCGACCCCGAATTTGAGAAAAAACGTGCCATTTCGTTGATTTGGGCCAAAATTAAGATTTTTATTTGTTTGATGACAATCGATAGTACTGATCCTTACGAGTTCAAAATGGTATAAAATTAGCAAATCGGACATTATTTGGCCGAGATATTCCAAAAAATCATCAAAAAAGGTTGACTTAACAAACAAATCGGTTTTTGGTCTACCACTTTTTTTAACCCATCGATTTTTAAAATGTTTTAAAGCAGATTGATAGTAGGGATCCCTACAAATTCAAAAAGGTGTAACATTTCAAAATCAGACAGTATTTACCCGAGATATTCAACAAAAATCATCAAAAAAGTTTTGATTTTCGAACCGACCCCGAATTTGAGAAAAAACGTGATGTAACCCCTTGCCATTTTGTTGATTTGGGCCAAAATTAAGATTTTTATTTGTTTGATGCCAATCGATAGTACTGATCCTTACGAGTTCAAAATGGTATAAAATTAGCAAATCGGACATTATTTGGCCGAGATATTCCAAAAAATCATCAAAAAAGGTTGACTTAACAAACAAATCGGTTTTTGGTCTACCACTTTTTTTAACCCATCGATTTTTAAAACGTTTCAAAGCAGATTGATAGTAGGGATCCCTACAAATTCAAAGAGGTGTAACATTTCAAAATCAGACAGTATTTACCCGAGATATTCAACAAAAATCATCAAAAAAGTTTTGATTTTCGAACCGACCCCGAATTTGAAAAAAACGTGATGTAACCCCTTGCCATTTTGTTGATTTGGGCCAAAATTTAGATTTTTATTTGTTTGATGCCAATCGATAGTACTGATCCTTACGAGTCCAAAATGGTATAAAATTAGCAAATCGGACATTATTTGGCCGGGATATTCCAAAAAATCATCAAAAAAGGTTGACTTAACAAACAAATCGGTTTTTGGTCTACCACTTTTTTTAACCCATCGATTTTTAAAATGTTTGAATGCAGATTGATAGTAGGGATCCCTACAAATTCAAAAAGGTATAACATTTCAAAATCAGACAGTAGTTACCCGAGATATTCAATAAAAATCATCAAAAAAGTTTCGAATTTCGAACCGACCCCGAATTTGAGAAAAAAACGTGATTGAACCTTGCCCTTGCCATTTTGTTGATTTGGGCCAAAATTTAGATTTTTATTTGTTTGATGCCAATAGATAGTACTGATCCTTACGAGTCCAAAATGGTATAAAATTAGCAAATCGGACATTATTTGGCCTAGATATTCCAAAAAATCATCAAAAAAGGTTGACTTTACAAACAAATCGGTTTTTGGTCTACCACTTTTTTTTACCCATCGATTTTTAAAATGTTTGAATGCAGATTGATAGTAGGGATCCCTAAAAATTCAGAAAGGTGTAACATTTCAAAATCAGACAGTATTTACCCGAGATATTCAATAAAAATCATCAAAAAAGTTTTGATTTTCGAACCGACCCCGAATTTGAGAAAAAACGTGATGTAACCCCTTGCCATTTTGTTGATTTGGGCAAAAATTTAGATTTTTATTTGTTTGATGCCAATAGATAGTACTGATCCTTACGAGTCCAAAATGGTATAAAATTCCCAAATCGGACATTATTTGGCCTAGATATTCCAAAAAATCATCAAAAAAGGTTGACTTAACAAACAAATCTGTTTTTGGTCTACCACTTTTTGCAAACCATCGATTTTTAAAATGTTTGAATGCAGATTGATAGTAGGGATATCTACAAATTCAAAAAGGTGTAACATTTCAAAATCAGACAGTAGTTACCCGAGATATTCAATAAAAATCATCAAAAAAGTTTCGATTTTCGAACCGACCCCGAATTTGAGAAAAAACGTGATGTAACCCCTTGCCATTTTGTTGATTTGGGCCAAAATTTAGATTTTTATTTGTTTGATGCCAATCGATAGTACTGATCCTTACGAGTCCAAACTGGTATAAAATTCCCAAATCGGACATTATTTGGCCGAGATATTCCAAAAAATCATCAAAAAAGGTTGACTTAACAAACAAATCGGTTTTTGGTCAACCACTTTTTTTAACCTATCGATTTTTAAAATGTTTGAATGCAGATTGATAGTAGGGATCCCTACAAATTCAAAAAGGTGTAACATTTCAAAATCATACAGTATTTACCCGAGATATTCAATAAAAATCATCAAAAAAGTTTTGATTTTCGAACCGACCCCGAATTTGAGAAAAAACGTGATTGAACCTTGCCCTTGCCATTTTGTTGATTTGGGCCAAAATTTAGATTTTTATTTGTTTGATGCCAATAGATAGTACTGATCCTTACGAGTCCAAAATGGTATAAAATTAGCAAATCGGACATTATTTGGCCTAGATATTCCAAAAAATCATCAAAAAAGGTTGACTTATCAAACAAATCGGTTTTTGGTCTACCACTTTTTTTAACCCATCGATTTTTAAAATGTTTGAATGCAGATTGATAGTAGGGATCCCTACAAATTCAAAAAGGTGTAACATTTCAAAATCAGACAGTATTTACCCGAGATATTCAATAAAAATCATCAAAAAAGTTTTGATTTTCGAACCGACCCCGAATTTGAAAAAAACATGATGTAACCCCTTGCCATTTTGTTGATTTGGGCAAAAATTTAGATTTTTATTTGTTTGATGCCAATAGATAGTACTGATCCTTACGAGTCCAAAATGGTATAAAATTCCCAAATCGGACATTATTTGGCCGAGATATTCCAAAAAATCATCAAAAAAGGTTGACTTAACAAACAAATCGGTTTTTGGTCTACCACTTTTTTCAACCCATCGATTTTTAAAATGTTTGAATGCAGATTGATAGTAGGGATCCCTACAAATTCAAAAAGGTGTAACATTTCAAAATCATACAGTATTTACCCGAGATATTCAATAAACATCATCAAACAAGTTTTGATTTTCGAACCGACCCCGAATTTGAGAAAAAACGTGATATAACCCCTTGCCATTTTGTTGATTTGCGCCAAAATTTAGATTTTTATTTGTTTGATGCCAATTGATAGTACTAAACCTTACGAGTCCAAAATGGTATAAAATTCCCAAATCGGACATTATTTGGCCTAGATATTCCAAAAAATCATCAAAAAAGGTTGACTTAACAAACAAATCGGTTTTTGGTCTACCACTTTTTTTAACCCATCGATTTTTAAAATGTTTGAATGCAGATTGATAGTAGGGATCCCTAAAAATTCAGAAAGGTGTAACATTTCAAAATCAGACAGTATTTACCCGAGATATTCAATAAAAATCATCAAAAAAGTTTTGATTTTCGAACCGACCCCGAATTTGAAAAAAACGTGATGTAACCCCTTGCCATTTTGTTGATTCGGGCCAAAATTTAGATTTTTATTTGTTTGATGCCAATCGGTAGTACTGATTCTTGCGTGTCCAAAATGGTATAAAATTAGCAAATCGGACATTATTTGGCCTAGATATTCCAAAAAATCATCAAAAAAGGTTGACTTAACAAACAAATCGGTTTTTGGTCTACCACTTTTTTTAACCCATCGATTTTTAAAATGTTTGAATGCAGATTGATAGTAGGGATCCCTACAAATTCAAAAAGGTGTAACATTTCAAAATCAGACAGTATTTACCCGAGATATTCAATAAAAATCATCAAAAAAGTTTCGATTTTCGAACCGACCCCGAATTTGAGAAAAAACGTGATGTAACCCCTTGCCATTTTGTTGATTTGGGCCAAAATTTAGATTTTTATTTGTTTGATGCCAATCGGTAGTACTGATTCTTGCGAGTCCAAAATGGTATAAAATTCCCAAATCGGACATTATTTGGCCGAGATATTCCAAAAAATCATCAAAAAAGGTTGACTTAACAAACAAATCGGTTTTTGGTCTACCACTTTTTTTAACCCATCGATTTTTAAAATGTTTGAATGCAGACTGATAGTAGGGATCCCTACAAATTCAAAAAGGTGTGACATTTCAAAATCAGACAGTATTTACCCGAGATATTCAATAAAAATCATCAAAAAAGTTTCGATTTTCGAACCGACCCCGAATTTGAGAAAAAACGTGCCATTTTGTTGCTTTGGGCCAAAATTTAGATTTTTATTTGTTTGATGCCAATCGGTAGTACTGATTCTTGCGAGTCCAAAATGGTATAAAATTCCCAAATCGGACATTATTTGGCCGAGATATTCCAAAAAATCATCAAAAAAGGTTGACTTAACAAACAAATCGGTTTTTGGTCTACCACTTTTTTTTACCCATCGATTTTAAAAATGTTTGAATGCAGATTGATAGTAGAGATCCCTACAAATTCAGAAAGGTGTGACATTTCAAAATCAGACAGTATTTACCCGAGATATTCAATAAAAATCATCAAAAAAGTTTCGAATTTCGAACTGACCCCGAATTTGAGAAGAAACGTGATGTAACCCCTTGCCATTTTGTTGATTTGGGCCAAAATTTAGATTTTTATTTGCTTGATGCCAATCGATAGTACTGATTCTTGCGAGTCCAAAATGGTATAAAATTCCCAAATCGGACATTATTTGGCCTAGATATTCCAAAAAATCATCAAAAAAGGTTGACTTATCAAACAAATCGGTTTTTGGTCTACCACTTTTTTTAACCCATAGATTTTTAAAATGTTTGAATGCAGATTGATAGTAGGGATCCTACAAATTCAAAAAGGTGTAACATTTCAAAATCAGACAGTATTTACCCGAGATATTCAATAAAAATCATCAAAAAAGTTTTGATTTTCGAACCGACCCCGAATTTGAAAAAAACGTGATGTAACCCCTTGCCATTTTGTTGATTTGGGCCAAAATTTAGATTTTTATTTGTTTGATGCCAATCGGTAGTACTGATTCTTGCGAGTCCAAAATGGTATAAAATTCCCAAATCGGACATTATTTGGCCGAGATATTCCAAAAAATCATCAAAAAAGGTTGACTTAACAAACAAATCGGTTTTTGGTCTACCACTTTTTTTAACCCATCGATTTTTAAAATGTTTTAATGTAGACTGATAGGGATCCCTACAAATTCAAAAAGGTGTAACATTTCAAAATCAGACAGTATTTACCCGAGATATTCAATAAAAATCATCAAAAAAGTTTCGATTTTCGAACCGACCCCGAATTTGAGAAAAAACGTGATGTAACCCCTTGCCATTTTGTTGATTTGGGCCAAAATTTAGATTTTTATTTGTTTGATGCCAATCGGTAGTACTGATTCTTGCGAGTTTAAAATGGTATAAAATTCCCAAATCGGACATTATTTGGCCTAGATATTCCAAAAAATCATCAAAAAAGGTTGACTTATCAAACAAATCGGTTTTTGGTCTACCACTTTTTTTAACCCATCGATTTTTAAAATGTTTGAATGCAGATTGATAGTAGGGATCCCTACAAATTCAAAAAGGTGTAACATTTCAAAATCAGACAGTATTTACCCGAGATATTCAATAAAAATCATCAAAAAAGTTTCGATTTTCGAACCGACCCCGAATTTGAGAAAAAACGTGATGTAACCCCTTGCCATTTTGTTGATTTGGGCCAAAATTCAGATTTTTATTTGTTTGATGCCAATCGGTAGTACTGATTCTTGCGAGTCCAAAATGGTATAAAATTCCCAAATCGGACATTATTTGGCCGAGATATTCCAAAAAATCATCAAAAAAGGTTGACTTAACAAACAAATCGGTTTTTGGTCTACCACTTTTTTTAACCCATCGATTTTAAAAATGTTTGAATGCAGATTGATAGTAGGGATCCCTACAAATTCAAAAAGGTGTAACATTTCAAAATCAGACAGTATTTACCCGAGATATTCAATAAAAATCATCAAAAAAGTTTCGATTTTCGAACCGACCCCGAATTTGAGAAAAAACGTGATGTAACCCCTTGCCATTTTGTTGATTTGGGCCAAAATTTAGATTTTTATTTGTTTGATGCCAATCGGTAGTACTGATTCTTGCGAGTCCAAAATGGTATAAAATTCCCAAATCGGACATTATTTGGCCGAGATATTCCAAAAAATCATCAAAAAAGGTTGACTTAACAAACAAATCGGTTTTTGGTCTACCACTTTTTTTAACCCATCGATTTTTAAAATGTTTGAATGCAGACTGATAGTAGGGATCCCTACAAATTCAAAAAGGTGTGACATTTCAAAATCAGACAGTATTTACCCGAGATATTCAATAAAAATCATCAAAAAAGTTTCGATTTTCGAACCGACCCCGAATTTGAGAAAAAACGTGCCATTTTGTTGCTTTGGGCCAAAATTTAGATTTTTATTTGTTTGATGCCAATCGGTAGTACTGATTCTTGCGAGTCCAAAATGGTATAAAATTCCCAAATCGGACATTATTTGGCCGAGATATTCCAAAAAATCATCAAAAAAGGTTGACTTAACAAACAAATCGGTTTTTGGTCTACCACTTTTTTTAACCCATCGATTTTTAAAATGTTTGAATGCAGACTGATAGTAGGGATCCCTACAAATTCAAATAGGTGTGACACTTCAAAATCAGACAGTATTTACCCGAGATATTCAATAAAAATCATCAAAAAAGTTTCGATTTTCGAACCGACCTCGAATTTGAGAAAAAACGTGCCATTTTGTTGCTTTGGGCCAAAATTTAGATTTTTATTTGTTTGATGCCAATCGGTAGTACTGATTCTTGCGAGTCCAAAATGGTATAAAATTCCCAAATCGGACATTATTTGGCCGAGATATTCCAAAAAATCATCAAAAAAGGTTGACTTAACAAACAAATCGGTTTTTGGTCTACCACTTTTTTTTCCCATCGATTTTAAAAATGTTTGAATGCAGATTGATAGTAGAGATCCCTACAAATTCAGAAAGGTGTGACATTTCAAAATCAGACAGTATTTACCCGAGATATTCAATAAAAATCATCAAAAAAGTTTCGAATTTCGAACCGACCCCGAATTTGAGAAGAAACGTGATGTAACCCCTTGCCATTTTGTTGATTTGGGCCAAAATTTAGATTTTTATTTTTTTGATGACAATCGCTAATACTGATTCTTGGGAGTCCAAAATGGTATAAAATTCCCAAATCGGACATTATTTGGCCGAGATATTCCAAAAAATCATGAAGAAAGGTTGACTTAACAAACAAATCGGTTTTTGGTCTACCACTTTTTTTAACCCATCGATTTTTAAAATGTTTGAATGCAGATTGATAGTAGAGATCCCTACAAATTCAGAAAGGTGTGACATTTCAAAATCAGACAGTATTTACCCGAGATATTCAATAAAAATCATCAAAAAAGTTTCGAATTTCGAACCGACCCCGAATTTGAGAAAAAACGTGATGTAACCCCTTGCCATTTTGTTGATTTGGGCCAAAATTTAGATTTTTATTTGTTTGATGCCAATCGATAGTACTGATTCTTGCGAGTCCAAAATGGTATAAAATTCCCAAATCGGACATTATTTGGCCGAGATATTCCAAAAAATCATCAAAAAAGGTTGACTTAACAAACAAATCGGTTTTTGGTCTACCACTTTTTTTAACCCATCGATTTTTAAAATGTTTGAATGCAGATTGATAGTAGGGATCCCTACAAATTCAAAAAGGTGTAACATTTCAAAATCAGACAGTATTTACCCGAGATATTCAATAAAAATCATCAAAAAAGTTTTGATTTTCGAACCGACCCCGAATTTGAGAAAAAACGCGATGTAACCCCTTGCCATTTTGTTGATTTGGGCCAAAATTTATATTTCTATTTGTTTGATGCCAATCGGTAGTACTGATTCTTGCGAGTCCAAAATGGTATAAAATTCCCAAATCGGACATTATTTGAGATATTCCAAAAAATCATCAAAAAAGGTTGACTTAACAAACAAATCAGTTTTTGGTCTACCACTTTTTTTAACCCATCGATTTTTAAAATGTTTGAATGCAGATTGATAGTAGGGATCCCTACAAATTCAAAAAGGTGTAACATTTCAAAATCAGACAGTATTTACCCGAGATATTCAATAAAAATCATCAAAAAAGTTTTGATTTTCGAACCGACCCCGAATTTGAGAAAAAACGCGATGTAACCCCTTGCCATTTTGTTGATTTGGGCCAAAATTTATATTTCTATTTGTTTGATGCCAATCGGTAGTACTGATTCTTGCGAGTCCAAATGGTATAAAATTCCCAAATCGGACATTATTTGGCCTAGATATTCCAAAAAATCATCAAAAAAGGTTGACATAACAAACAAATCGGTTTTTGGTCTACCACTTTTTTTAACCCATCGATTTTTAAAATGTTTGAATGCAGATTGATAGTAGGGATCCCTACAAATTCAACAAGGTGTAACATTTCAAAATCAGACAGTATTTACCCGAGATATTCAATAAAAATCATCAAAAAAGTTTCGATTTTCGAACCGACCCCGAATTTGAGAAAAAACGTGATGTAACCCCTTGCCATTTTGTTGATTTGGGCCAAAATTTAGATTTTTATTTGTTTGATGGCAATCGGTAGTACTGATTCTTGCGAGTCCAAAATGGTATAAAATTCCCAAATCGGACATTATTTGGCCGAGATATTCCAAAAAATCATCAAAAAAGGTTGACTTAACAAACAAATCGGTTTTTGGTCTACCACTTTTTTTAACCCATCGATTTTTAAAATGTTTGAATGCCGATTGATAGTAGGGATCCCTACAAATTCAAAAAGGTGTAACATTTCAAAATCAGACAGTATTTACCCGAGATATTCAATAAAAATCATCAAAAAAGTTTTGATTTTCGAACCGACCTCGAATTTGAGAAAAAACGTGATGTAACCCCTTGCCATTTTGTTGATTTGGGCCAAAATTTAGATTTTTATTTTTTTGATGACAATCGCTAATACTGATTCTTGGGAGTCCAAAATGGTATAAAATTCCCAAATCGGACATTATTTGGCCGAGATATTCCAAAAAATCATCAAAAAAGGTTGACTTAACAAACAAATCGGTTTTTGGTCTACCACTTTTTTTAACCCATCGATTTTTAAAATGTTTGAATGCCGATTGATAGTAGGGATCCCTACAAATTCAAAAAGGTGTAACATTTCAAAATCAGACAGTATTTACCCGAGATATTCAATAAAAATCATCAAAAAACTTTTGATTTTCGAACCGACCTCGAATTTGAGAAAAAACGTGATGTAACCCCTTGCCATTTTGTTGATTTGCGGCAAAATTTAGATTTTTATTTTTTTGATGCCAATCGCTAATACTGATTCTTGTGAGTCCAAAATGGTATAAAATTCCCAAATCGGACATTATTTGGCCGAGATATTCCAAAAAATCATCAAGAAAGGTTGACTTAACAAACAAATCGGTTTTTGGTCTACCACTTTTTTTAACCCATCGATTTTTGAAATGTTTGAATGCAGATTGATAGTAGGGATCCCTACAAATTCAGAAAGGTGTGACATTTCAAAATCAGACAGTATTTACCCGAGATATTCAATAAAAATCATCAAAAAAGTTTCGAATTTCGAACCGACCCCGAATTTGAGAAAAAACGTGATGTAACCCCTTGCCATTTTGTTGATTTGGGCCAAAATTTAGATTTTTATTTGTTTGATGCCAATCGATAGTACTGATTCTTGCGAGTCCAAAATGGTATAAAATTCCCAAATCGGACATTATTTGGCCGAGATATTCCAAAAAATCATCAAAAAAGGTTGACTTAACAAACAAATCGGTTTTTGGTCTACCACTTTTTTAACCCATCGATTTTTAAAATGTTTGAATGCAGACTGATAGTAGGGATCCCTACAAATTCAAAAAGGTGTAACATTTCAAAATCAGACAGTATTTACCCGAGATATTCAATAAAAATCATCAAAAAAGTTTTGATTTTCGAACCGACCCCGAATTTGAAAAAAACGTGATGTAACCCCTTGCCATTTTGTTGATTTGGGCCAAAATTTAGATTTTTATTTGCTTGATGCCAATCGATAGTACTGATTCTTGCGAGTCCAAAATGGTATAAAATTCCCAAATCGGACATTATTTGGCCGAGATATTCCAAAAAATCCTCAAAATAGGTTGACTTTACAAACGAATCGGTTTTTGGTCCACCACTTTTTTTAACCCATCGATTTTAAAAATGTTTGAATGCAGATTGATAGTAGGGATCCCTACGAATTCAAAAAGGTATAACATTTCAAAATCAGACCGTACATACCCGAGATATTCAATAAAAAGCTTCAAAAAAGTTTTTTTTTGGTCAACAACTTTTTTTAACCCATCGATTTTTAATGTTAATGTTTGAATGCAGATTGATAGTAGGGATCCCTACGAATTCAAAAAGGTATAACATTTCAAAATCTGATAGTATTTACCCGAGATATTCAAAGCTTCAAAAAAGGTTTGATTTTCGAACTGACCCCGATTTTGAGAAAAAACGTGATGTAACCCCTTGCCATTTTGATGATTTCGGTCAAAATTTAGATTTTCATTCTTTTGATGCCAATTGATAGTACTGATCCTTACGAGTCCAAAATGGTATAAAATTCCCAAATCGGACATTATTTGGTTCCATTGAGCATTCATACATACATTAGTTATTAAAATAAAAAGCCATTTATAGTGCTGGAATTTAGCATCTGATAATTGGGAGTAAAATTCTCCTCTTTTGTTTAATCCAATTCTTAAGAAATCAGCTATTAAATAGGCTAAAAAAAATATGCATAATACCCTTTCAGACCCCCCCGGGTCAGCAGCTCCTAAAAAAAACACGTTCATATTGAATGCTGAGGTCAAACTAACAGAGTGTTAAATTGTGACTGAGTTAAGTGGACGAAAAAACCGGCGCACAGAAAATAAGCAAGCGATCAAAATTCGAGTGAGAACAATGCGCCACATTGCTAAGCATACACATCCACACAAACACGTGTGTGCGGAGAGATGAGCCAAAGCCAGAGATAAACAGTCACCTGTTCGTGTGTGTGTTCGCTGTCATTTTTCGTCTTACGCTCACGCGCTCGCGATTCTTTTTGGTGCTGATCGCTGATTGGTCCAATTAATAACTGCTGGCAGTGATGTTCTCTGAGTGCTCTTCTTTTTGAGCGCCGATTTTATGGATCTGCGCAACTTTGTTCTGAGTCAGTGTAGCCCTATTAGTCGACAGGGCATGTTGTTGTGCTGCGAGCGATAGTCTAATAAGCCTGTTTTTATTTTGTGGATGAGATGCATAAGTAGACAAGGCACTTGCACACAAACACACATACATACGTCCGTGCATATTTGGCAATTCTTTCTGCATACATATATTTGGGTGTTTTTTGCAATTGATATACATATACTTATGCTTGTGTACTCGAGTTGCAGTGTGCAGACCTTTGTCTGAAATGATTTTGTTTTGGTTAAATGGCAGCAGTCGAGTAAAGCTGATTTCAAATATTGTAAGTGAAAATTCTCAAGTAAATGCCATCCGCATCTCTAATTGTATACGTTTTCGGACTTGTACGGGTCGGAAGTATTAATAGCCATAAAAAAAACCATATTCTAAAGTTTGAAAAAAATGGAATCGAAATTTAAAGAAGTCCATCGATTTTATAGACTTTCACGAATGCTAAAGTGTTTATTTTATTGTGGTTTTCTCCTCACTTCGCAAAAACTTCGTGAGAGCGCGATGAATAAGAAGATAATGCACAAGCATCATATACACATAAATACATGCATATGTATGTACATATTTGGTGATTCTCTCTGCATACATACATACGTTTGTATGTGTGTTCTTGCAATTGATATCTACTTATGCTTGCTTGTGCGTTATCTACCTTTGAACGGCGATTACTCCAGTTTGTGGATTACTCGCTTTAGTTTGCTGTGACCAAATAGGGCAATGGTTACATCAAAGTATTTACTAAATACTTGTCGGTTCTGAATGTTGAAGTCTTTCACGAAGCCCAACAGGTATAAACTTCCGAAGGCAGACTTAATTGAATCCAAATTTATAAGCTTACAAAATACTAATTCATTTTTTATTTCAATTTTGCAGCTAAAACTGCTACAAAGAAGAAAACATTCAATAACGTTGCAACCTGAATGGCCTTGGTTATTTCATGCCATGGATATGCCTTAAACAAAATCGTATTTACATTTTGACCAAAATGGCAATGGTTATATAAAAATTGTTACCAATCTGCGTGGATACTCAAATCAAAATTTTGTGAAAATCTGTCGACTCATGAACGTTAAAGGTATGTTTTTCCAAAGTCGGACGTTTACAAAAACTAATATATTTTTCATTGTGTATTTTTCAGCCTAATCTGCCAACGTTCATGGACAACATCTAATCAACAAATAATGATGTCGCTTTTAGGTCGGCGGAATCAGCCTACGCTCATCTATTCCATCTACTCGTGGCCCAATGTGGTGGCTGTCATTTCTTGGCGGCCTTTTGATCGATCCGGCATATGTCTGGACACGATTATCTATATTCTCATATTGCTGGTGGGTCAGATTATCTTTGCCAATGATACTTGGCCGCTTCATCTTTGGCATTGGCGAATCGCTGGCCGTCGCTAATAACTGTTACGCGGTGCTCTGGTTTAAGGGCAAGGAGCGTTTTAAGGCAACATAACTCCGCCGCTGTCCTGCGGATGGACATAACCAACATTACATCAGCGAATGATCGCGCTTTATGGTACCTAGTTGACCTATATATCCTTGGTTATTCCATATCATGGATATAGTCCTAGAGAACCTAAAGGACCAAGTTCTTGCAAAATGCGCAAGAACATGGTACAAAAATATGTATGCTTTTATTTTACAGCCGCCCCCACCAGCAGCCCCGCCCCCTGGATGGTTTCTAGTTGACTAGCATATCCTTGGTTATGCCATGCCATCGATATTGTCCTTGCAAACCTAAAGGATCAGATCCCTGCAAAATGTGCATTGAAATGATCCAAAAACATGTATGCTTTTTCTTTCAGGAGCCCTTTTACATTAGCTGCTGCAGCTGTTGTTTAACTAACAGTCGCTTTAAATAACTCATTTTTCATGAAATGTTACTTAACAGCTCTCATTTTAATTGAGTTACATTTTTGCCCCGTAATGCTATGCAATGAAAATTTGTATTCAAACCACTCGTCGACCTTCTGGGCATTTATGTTCGCCTGGTGTTTGAGTGGAATTTTAGTGCAAATTTGGGACCGGCGGTGAGGGTGCCCCTTTTTACTACGTCATTTTTCGGCCGCAAAAATATTTTTTGTCGACCTTCTGGGCGTTTCTGTTCGCCTGGTACTTTTGGGAAATTTTAGCTAAAATTTGGGACCCAGCCGGCGACGAGGGCGCCCCTTTTGGGTATGCAATGAAATTTTTTCGGCAGCTAAAAATATATTTTGTCGACCTTCTGCGCGTTTCTGTTCGCCTGGTATTTTGGCAGATTTTAAGAAAAATCTCGGCAGCCAGCGGTTGCCAACCGACGCCCCTGGCGGGTATGCAATATGTTTCTAAAGACCGTTGATTTTTGAATTTTAAAATAAAAAAAAGAGGAATTTCTTGTTTTATTTTAAATAATTGATTTATTTTTGTTTCAATTTACAAACTTGTTGTTTTTTAATGCTAATTTTCCTAATTATTTCTCTTAAAATTATTCAAAACGAGCATAAATTATAATTTTTGCTTATATGAACTTAAAATAGATATATCTGGCTCAATTAAAGTCCGATCCTGGAAAAATTTGCTTTATCATCGTGGAGGTCCTTAGAGGTCATTGTAGTCCTTAATTTGTCAGTCTGAAAAAAAAAACACATTTAAATTAAACAAGTAAACAAATATATAAAAGAATTTTATGTATGGAAAATAGCTCCTAAACTACAAGGACGATCTTTATGAAATTTGGCCAGTTGGTAGTCCTGGCCAACACAATTATTTTGACATATGACTCGACAGGATACGCAAGGACATGCTCGAGTTATGGCTTATTTTCTTCAAACAAAATCGTCCTAAAAACATTTTTGTCTGAAGGACTTTCGTCCTTTGGGTTGTAAATTCTTCAATGGGAGGGTGAGGACTATATACTGGCCAAAGAACATCCCGATAGTCCTTCAAATGGCAGAGTTAGCCCGGATATTTTCCATTTTGGGCAATTTTGCGACTACCCCCTAGGATAAATGTCGATGAATTTTGAATGCCAATCGATAGTCCTGCTTCTCACGAGTTCAAAAAGGCATATCCTTCCGATATCCTTCAGGATTTGGCCAAGCTATGGCTAAT
Source organism: Drosophila borealis (assembly GCA_035045885.1). Lineage (NCBI taxonomy): Eukaryota > Metazoa > Arthropoda > Insecta > Diptera > Drosophilidae > Drosophila > Drosophila borealis. The sequence goes on along the minus strand of JAWNOR010000405.1, from coordinate 3,275,940 downwards.
TAAAAAATGTCCTTTTTAGAAAATTGGCCATAGCTCGGCAACAGCAAGGACGATTTTGTCGTCCTTTGGACAGTTTATGGTCCTTGTTCATACGGTTTGTTTGACACAGGACTTGTCAGGATCCGCAAGGATACGGCCGAGCTCTGGCTTTTTTAATTTACGAAAGACTTGTACTCATATCCAGGCTGTCTAAAGGACATTCGTCCTTAACATTATATATTCTGAATTGGGAGGATAAGGACTAACGGTTGGAAAATGGAAATCATGATCAGAAAGGATACAGCCTTTTTCCCTACAGACATCACTCTCCTTTTCTCAGCTCCTTAAAGGATTTTAGTCCTTTTGATTACGTATTATAAGATTTTCTGATTTTCACCTAAAAACGTGACGTAGCGCCTTGCTTTTTTTTGCCGAACTTGGTCAAAAATGTAGTATTTGCTATTATCAATGCCAATCGATAGTACTGATCCTTACGAGTATATAATAGTGTAATTTCCCAAATCAGACAATATTTGGCCGAGATATTCCAAAAAAATCATCAAAAAAGGTTGACTTTACAAATTAATCGGGTTTTGGTCAACCACTTTTTTTAACCCTTCGATTTGTAATTTGTTTGAATACAGATTGATAGTAGGGATCCCTACGAATTCAAAAAGGTGTAACATTTCAAAATCAGACAGTAGTTACCCGAGATATTCAATAAAAATCATCAAAAAAGTTTTGATTTTCGAACCGACCCCGAATTTGAGAAAAAACGTGATGTAACCCCTTGGCATTTTGTTGATTTGGGCCAAAATTAAGATTTTTATTTTTTTTAAGCCAATCGATAGTACTGATCCTTACGAGTCCAAAATGGTATAAAATTAGCAAATCGGACATTATTTGGCCGAGATATTCCAAAAAATCATCAAGAAAGGTTGACTTAACAAACAAATCGGTTTTTGGTCTACCACTTTTTTTAACCCATCGATTTTTGAAATGTTTGAATGCAGATTGATAGTAGGGATCCCTACAAATTCAAAAAGGTGTAACATTTCAAAATCAGACAGTATTTACCCGAGATATTCAATAAAAATCATCAAAAAAGTTTTAATTTTCGAACCGACCCCGAATTTTAGAAAAAACGTGATGTAACCTCTTGCCATTTTGTTGATTTGGGCCAAAATTAAGATTTTTATTTGTTTGATGCCAATCGGTAGTACTGATTCTTGCGAGTCCAAAATGGTATAAAATTCCCAAATCGGACATTATTTGGCCGAGATATTCCAAAAAATCATCAAAAAAGGTTGACTTAACAAACAAATCGGTTTTTGGTCTACCACTTTTTTTAACCCATCGATTTTTAAAATGTTTGAATGCAGATTGATAGTAGAGATCCCTACAAATTCAAAAAGGTGTAACATTTCAAAATCAGACAGTATTTACCCGAGATATTCAATAAAAATCATCAAAAAAGTTTTGATTTTCGAACCGACTCCGAATGTGAGAAAAAACGTGATGTAACCCCTTGGCATTTTGTTGATTTGGGCCAAAATTAAGATTTTTATTTTTTTTAAGCCAATCGATAGTACTGATCCTTACGAGTCCAAAATGGTATAAAATTAGCAAATCGGACATTATTTGGCCGAGATATTCCAAAAAATCATCAAAAAAGGTTGACTTAACAAACAAATCGGTTTTTGGTCTACCACTCTTTTTAACCCATCGATTTTTAAAATGTTTGAATGCAGATTGATAGTAGAGATCCCTACAAATTCAAAAAGGTGTAACATTTCAAAATCAGACAGTATTTACCCGAGATATTCAATAAAAATCATCAAAAAAGTTTTGATTTTCGAACCGACTCCGAATGTGAGAAAAAACGTGATGTAACCCCTTGCCATTTTGTTGATTTGGGCAAAAATTAAGATTTTGATTTTTTTTGATGCCAATCGATAGTACTGATCCTTACGAGTCCAAAATGGTATAAAATTCCCAAATCGGACATTATTTGGCCGAGATATTCCAAAAAATCATCAAAAAAGGTTGACTTAACAAACAAATCGGTTTTTGGTCTACCACTCTTTTTAACCCATCGATTTTTAAAATGTTTGAATGCAGACTGATAGTAGGGATCCCTACAAATTCAAAAAGGTGTAACATTTCAAAATCAGACAGTATTTACCCGAGATATTCAATAAAAATCATCAAAAAAGTTTTGATTTTCGAACCGACCCCGAATTTGAGAAAAAACGTGATGTAACCCCTTGCCATTTTGTTGATTTGGGCCAAAATTAAGATTTTTATTTGTTTGATGCCAATCGATAGTACTGATCCTTACGAGTCCAAAATGGTATAAAATTAGCAAATCGGACATTATTTGGCCTAGATATTCCAAAAAATCATCAAGAAAGGTTGACTTAACAAACAAATCGGTTTTTGGTCTACCACTTTTTTTAACCCATCGATTTTTAAAATGTTCGAATGCAGACTGATAGTAGGGATCCCTACAAATTCAAAAAAGGTGTAACATTTCAAAATCAGACAATATTTACCCGAGATATTCAATAAAAATCATCAAAAAAGTTTCGATTTTCGAACCGACCCCGAATTTGAGAAAAAACGTGATGTAACCCCTTGCCATTTTGTTGATTTGGGCCAAAATTTAGATTTTTATTTGCTTGATGCCAATCGATAGTACTGATCCTTATGAGTCCAAAATGGTATAAAATTCCCAAATCGGACATTATTTGGCCGAGATATTCCAAAAAATCATCAAGAAAAATTGACTTAACAAACAAATCGGTTTTTGGTCTACCACTTTTTTTAACCCATCGATTTTTAAAATGTTTGAATGCCGATTGATAGTAGGGATCCCTACAAATTCAAAAAGGTGTAACATTTCAAAATCAGACAGTATTTACCCGAGATATTCAATTAAAATCATCAAAAAAGTTTTGATTTTCGAACCGACCCCGAATTTGAAAAAAAAAATGATATGTCCCCTTGCCATTTTGTTGATTTGGGCCAAAATTTAGATTTTTATTATTTTGATGCCAATCGATAGTACTGATCCTTATGAGTCCAAAATGGTATAAAATTCCCAAATCGGACATTATTTGGCCGAGATATTCCAAAAAATCATCAAAAAAGGTTGACTTATCAAACAAATCGGTTTTTGGTCTACCACTTTTTTTAACCCATCGATTTTTAAAATGTTTGAATGCAGATTGATAGTAGGGATCCCTACAAATGCAAAAAGGTGTAACATTTCAAAATCAGACAGTATTTACCCGAGATATTCAATAAAAATCATCAAAAAAGTTTTGATTTTCGAACCGACCCCGAATTTTAGAAAAAACGTGATGTAACCCCTTGGCATTTTGTTGATTTGGGCCAAAATTAAGATTTTTATTTGTTTGATGCCAATCGGTAGTACTGATTCTTGCGAGTCCAAAATGGTATAAAATTCCCAAATCGGACATTATTTGGCCGAGATATTCCAAAAAATCATCAAAAAAGGTTGACTTAACAAACAAATCGGTTTTTGGTCTACCACTTTTTTTAACCCATCGATTTTTTAAATGTTTGAAAGCATATTGATAGTAGGGATCCCTACAAATTCAAAAAGGTGTAACATTTCAAAATCAGACAGTATTTACCCGAGATATTCAATAAAAATCATCAAAAAAGTTTCGATTTTCGAACCGACCCCGAATTTGAAAAAAACGTGATGTGACCCCTTGCCATTTTGTTGATTTGGGCCAAAATTTAGATTTTTATTTGTTTGGTGCCAATCGGTAGTACTGATTCTTGCGAGTCCAAAATGGTATAAAATTCCCAAATCGGACATTATTTGGCCGAGATATTCCAAAAAATCATCAAGAAAAGTTGACTTAACAAACAAATCGGTTTTTGGTCTACCACTTTTTTTAACCCATCGATTTTTAAAATGTTTGAATGCAGATTGATAGTAGGGATCCCTACAAATTCAAAAAGGTGTAACATTTCAAAATCAGACATTATTTACCCGAGATATTCAATAAAAATCATCAAAAAAGTTTTGATTTTCGAACCGACCCCGAATTTGAAAAAAAAAATGATATGTCCCCTTGCAATTTTGTTGATTTGGGCCAAAATTAAGATTTTTATTTGTTTGATGCCAATCGATAGTACTGATCCTTACGAGTCCAAAATGGTATAAAATTAGCAAATCGGACATTATTTGGCCGAGATATTCCAAAAAATCATCAAGAAAGGTTGACTTAACAAACAAATCGGTTTTTGGTCTACCACTTTTTTTAACCCATCGATTTTTAAAATGTTTGAATGCAGATTGATAGTAGGGATCCCTACAAATTCAAAAAGGTGTAACATTTCAGAATCAGACAGTATTTACCCGAGATATTCAATAAAAATCATCAAAAAAGTTTTGATTTTCGAACCGACCCCGAATTTGAGAAAAAACGTGATGTTACCCCTTGCCATTTTGTTGATTCGCGCCAAAATTTAGATTTTTATTTTTTTGATGCCAATCGCTAATACTGATTCTTGTGAGTCCAAAATGGTATAAAATTCCCAAATCGGACATTATTTGGCCGAGATATTCCAAAAAATCATCAAGAAAGGTTGACTTAACAAACAAATCGGTTTTTGGTCTACCACTTTTTTTAACCCATCGATTTTTAAAATGTTTGAATGCAGATTGATAGTAGAGATCCCTACAAATTCAGAAAGGTGTGACATTTCAAAATCAGACAGTATTTACCCGAGATATTCAATAAAAATCATCAAAAAAGTTTCGAATTTCGAACCGACCCCGAATTTGAGAAAAAAACGTGATGTTACCCCTTGCCATTTTGTTGATTTGGGCCAAAATTAAGATTTTTATTTTTTTGATGCCAATCGATAGTACTGATCCTTACGAGTCCAAAATGGTATAAAATTAGCAAATCGGACATTATTTGGCCGAGATATTCCAAAAAATCATCAAGAAAGGTTGACTTAACAAACAAATCGGTTTTTGGTCTACCACTTTTTTTAACCCATCGATTTTTAAAATGTTTGAATGCAGATTGATAGTAGGGATCCCTACAAATTCAAAAAGGTGTAACATTTCAGAATCAGACAGTATTTACCCGAGATATTCAATAAAAATCATGAAAAAAGTTTTGATTTTCGAACCGACCCCGAATTTGAGAAAAAAAACGTGACTTATGGTCAACAACTTTTTCAAGCCCATCGATTTTTAATTTGTTTGAATGCCAATTGATATATATATGTATATATTGTTATAATGTCCTTATTCCCCATAAAAATGAGTAGTCCCGTTAGTAGACAAGTGTAGAGACCCATAGTACCTGTAAGTACAAGTAGTACCCGCTTATAAAAGTAATTCGAATTGGTGCTAGGAGTAGGTATACTTTGCGCAAGTTCACCCTCTTTGGTTTCTGCTTCACTTTAAATTTGCATGAATCCAATTATAGCCATAGCACTTCATAAAAACTTCTTCAATGCTCATAATTCAGAAATCGCTTGAGCTGCAAATTCTTGTTGGTAGGTTGAGCACCCGTCTAATGTCCTGTGATATGTTGATTGAACTTAAATGAATATTGATTGAGAGTTACACATACAAACTTTGCCTGCAAGCAGTGCTGTTCATCATCCAATTCCTAACATATCTACGCACATTTTTTGAGTTTGACATTAAATGAGTGCCACCTGGAGTCAGTGAAGGTTTGTGCGCTTGGTTAGCATGGCAGCCCGTGTTTTGATTGATTCGAAAGCCATGCAAACCTCGCGTCTGCGTTTTTTTGATGAGCTGTCATTTATCAGATGAGACTTAAGTGTGACTTTGCTCTAAGATCTGGCCAGTTGATTAGACTTTACACGCATCCCATACTTGGCTGTATGCCGTAACCTTTTGCCATATAAATTCCAGGATTTTTTTCAATTTGCTCGTGGAGACAATGGGAGGCGGTGCGAGGTGGACCCAACCTAGGTTAATGGCAACCAATTTGAGCAGCGCATACGTAATTTGCCGTTGCAGCACTGCGGGGGGGGGGGGGTCTTCTTGTTTGATTTATTTGGACAAGATGTCACACACATAGTAATTTTTCTCGAAAATATGGACAAAAAATGCAAATGGTCACCACCGCAATATAAACATTTTACCGCACAACAGCCAACGGGGCGTATGCATAACGTCAATTTAAAGAGCCTACAGCAAACCAAATCAAACAAGTCGGCATGCTCAAATTTAAATCACCCAACTGAAAGATGACCTGTTACCGGTCTTCAACTTACTTATATAGTACACGTAAATCTATATTTTCCGGATCGCGATTGATTCACCCAAATGGACAGCCGAGCGAAAGTACGGACTTGCCTGGGGACAATCAAGGAATCATAATTACATAAATATTTTATTCAGTCGGAAACAAACCCTAACACTGTTTACCTATTTAAATGTTTACAGGGTATACATATACAGCATGCGCATAAGTGTGAGAGTGTGCGGGTGTGCGAGCTCTAATGTGTGGAGGTGAGTTCGTGTTTGCTCTGACCAAAAAACGTGCGACGCCTGCCAAATGCGCAGCAGAGGCAGCACTGGGGCATGCCCCGGACATGGCCTAATGTGGCAACGGACGGAACCGAAGCACGGGACAGGGAGTACGTGGGCATGGGCGTGGGCCAAGCCCCAATGGGCTTTGATTGAGAGCGTGCACAAATATTAAATATGTCTGCACAAAAAGAACACAAAATCGACAACAAGCGCAAAACAAATACGCAACAGCGGAATCAACATTTTATCAAAAATATGCCAAAAGCGACCCAAAAGCAAAATTAATAACGAGACGGAGACCGTATTAAAAATGATATTGAATATAGTTTATATGGAAGATTCAAAAAAAAAATGACAGAGGAAAAAACTTGTTCCAATTGAAATTCGGATAGCTTTTGCGACACTTGCAAAACGTTAAATGGGAATTGGACTCTAAAAAGACTCAACAAATTTCATTTACACAATTCAAGTATTTCAATTTCAATTAACCAAGAGCCAAATTCATTATTGTTAGAAAAGAATGTACTTGGAAAATTTAAAAGTCAAAAGTTTGGTTATTTTTGGCCTCGTTGTTGCTTCAGAAACGTCCCAATTTTCTCTCTCCCTTTTTATTTTATGTGAATCTTTTCAATTATTATAGACATAAAAAGCACGAGACATAAATAAGATTAAAAAAACAGAGTGTATCGATTCTTATCGATTTCTGGGAAATAGACGCGAACTATCGATTATTTAAAGACAGAAAGAAAGACGGACTTGGCTGTATCGACCCGGCTGACCAAAAATATAATTGAGGGTATTTTAAATACAATTAAATATGTAGAAAATAAATTTAATGAAATTACAAATAAAAATAGATTGATTGAAATTTTAGATACTTCAAAGAGCAACTAACATTTTCAATTCATTTAACATATTAAGCTTATCTCTGGAACACCCGAAACTCCAAGTCAACAGCCAACAGACTTCTGGCTGGCACTTAATGAACTTAACTAAGTGGGCGGTCAGGAAAATAAGGGAGTGGCGAAGATTTTCTGGTTTTTGCCTTTGTTTTAAGCTTTCTGCGTGGATTCTTGATTCTCTGTTTTTTTTTTTTATTTTTTATTGTTGTTGAGTTGTTTCGATTTATGTATTTAGCGCATTTGCCTTCAAGCAAAGCATAATGGGGAGCAAATTTACCACTGCACTTTGCAGCATAATTTGAGCTTAAGCAAGCAAAAGGAGCAGCAGCAGCAGCAACAACAATAATAATAAAAGGTCATAAAATGTTGCCAGGAGCTGCAAACAAAGAAAAGAAGTGCCACAAACAAAATCACAGTGCAAACTCAAATAAAAGTTTTTCGAAAGGGGCCCACTAAGAAATTTGCAGTGAAACCCAAAAAGAATTTTGCTTTCAAGTCAATAAACTAAGGCCAAGCCAAAAGCCCTGAACCCAGACGACAGCGCCAAAGGTGATTCAAAGCACCAACGAGCTGCGTCGAGACTGCGCTCTATAAATACAAGCTGTACGCTTAGTACATGGAGCAGCTGCCAGGGCTGCGGTCGACCTTAAAGCTGTATACTTGCATGCCTGGCATCTGCTCACCTGTTGTACAAAATGAATGCCTAATGACTTTATGGCCCAGCGCAGGCAACACCAGTATGATAGCAATGCGAGCTGCATAGTTCTTAAGTGGCTGGAATCTTCAAATTCTTGGCGCTTGCCACCGAACATTAACAACTTTCAATTTGCCAACCTAAGGACTCTTACATTCCCAACTTTCCCTCTTCTCAACTGCGTTCCATTATCCTCAGCTGAGCGTGCTGCATGAGATAATTTAATATCCATTTGCGGAACACAAGGCTGCTGAGCTCCTTGACCTCTCTGCAAAACGAAGCATTTGCGATTATGTTTATAATCCGCCTGTACACAGGTGTTGTTGTGGGATTGGGTGGGTGTATAATCGTGTGAGTGTGTGTCGGTGTGTAGATGGAGCAGCTCCAGTGCAGTCATATTACGCATCAAGTAATATGTGGGACCAAATTAAAGCTCGTCTTACCGTATATTTATAGCCGAAATAAAGCTGTGCATGGTAGACCTGAAGCCATATGGTTAGAGCAGCGACTCCTTGGCATCGGTAGTCGATAGTCCCGAGACGATACTTTCTACAACGCAATATATTTTCACCTGAGAAATCAATGTTAATAACATTGCAATTTGAAGTCAGCGGGGTAGTAACCACATCACAGCTTCAGCTACTTCCGCTCTTACTCGTTGCCCTGTTCAATTCTTATGACGAGATTTTCTTTATGATTTTTCAACGTTGAAACTCAGCAATTTATTTTGCTCAATGAAAAACTTTAAGCGATTAAATATTTGATGCCAACTTTTGTCTTCTTGCACAGTTTAAAATAATCAGTGAATATTAATTGAATGAAATAAATCTATACTCTAAGTTACATCAAGAATCGGTTTTACAGAAATTATTCTTAACAATGTTGCAAACTTTCTTCTATAAGCCGAAAAAAAGAGCGATATATATTTTGGTTTAAAATTAAATCTAAAGCACAAATAACTTACGTCCCACAACTTCTATATGCAATCATTTTGCGCTAGCATTTTATTTATTAAATAAATTTTATTATTTAATAAATATATATAACAAGTCATGGTTTAAAACAATATTTGGGTTCAGGCAAGACCGGGCTCACGAGACGAACCTGAAGGCAGGAAGTTGATGCGAGCCATAAAACTATTTTATCAGCTGCAGCTCATTTTGATGATTTCTTATTTCTTATTTATATACTTATTTTTAGCTCTGATTACAGCGTGTCTTAAAGTCTAGTATTCTGCCTTGCAGGCAGCCTTATTCCCAATTAAATATGCTATTAATTTATCTAAAATTTCCCCCATTTCTGGAAACGAATTCATTTTTTTTTTGTTTTAAATTTATTTCATAGCACTACGAAGCGCATGTTTATCGTTTGATCTCCATTGGCTGATGATGCCATTAAATGATGTGAAATTAAATTAACGCTGACTTTATTTGCATTAGCATTAAATAAACGCCATTGTCTGGGCTATGCTCGACACTAAGATACCCTCGAGAAAATATTCAAGTTAAATATTCGATTAATTATGCTAGATTTGGCTGGCAAAGCTGTTTCTTAAACTGTTACTAGTGAGCAAAACATGTTCGAAGAGATTGCTCGTGCATTTAAGTAGTCCAAATATATATATTTCTTTCCGCGCATATTTTCTTTAATCCACATCGAGAGTTCTATGTACCTCGTGGATTTGATGGTGCGCAAATTGATGGAAATTGAGCCGATGGGCAAAACAATAACAATAATGGCACAAAATGGCGCCAGCAGCGGTAAGAGAGCAACAAATGCAAATACAATAATTAAAATTAATTAAAACACAAAGTAAATAAACAAATGAAGTTCGCGTTGGCCGGACAACCAAGTGGGCTAAGTTGGCAAAGCTTTGAGCTGGAATTTGGCCGGATTCGGCCAAGTTTAATTAATGCAACGGCATTATTTATGTGCCCGGACAAGCTTTGCCTTTTTAGGCCCTTCCAAACTTTAATTGAATTAGTCACTTTTCCGAAATGATGGCAAACGAAAGAAAGATGTAACAGAACAGAACAGCACAGAAAAAAAAAAAAAAACAATAAACAGAAACTTTTGCCTAAATGTCCGAAATAACTTGAGTGACTCTTCGAAAAACAAAAAGGACAGCAAATATTATGGCTGGCTGAAGATGATGTGCAAAATGTTCAGTCTCACTTTTTGTGGTTTAAAGTTGCCACTTGATTTATGAACTCAAAAAAAAAAATAAATAAATAAAAAAGACCATGAGGCAGAGGGAAAGGGAAGAGGCAGGCAGCCCAAAAGGTGTCAGCGGGCAAACAAAGCAAAACGGCGGTTAAATAATGAGCAAAAGGTGTAAACAAGTGGAAGCCGTCTCCGGTACGCTAATTAACTTGACAAATGTGCCGTCCTTTTCTCCGTCAGCCCGTGATTATAATAATGTTGTTGCGCGACAAGCTCTCCGAAGGAAGACTCTGCGCCGACTCCGACATCCACATCGACGTCGACGTCGGGACACGCTCCAATGCGGCGACATGCATATTTTGTCAGCTCACTTAGTTTAGTTAATTCCGGCTGATTGTCAAACTTGGCGGCAATTAATAATTTCATGAATTTCGAAAATATATCTCTACCAGCAGCCAGATTTATAAAACCAAATCGATTTAATTATAACTCTTGATCGATGTTCGGAGCAGGGTATCTGCTCGTCGCATTCTGTCCTTTTTTCTCATATTAGTTACTTTTTTCTTTAATGAATAAAAACATGATCCGTGTAAGAACCTAATTACTTTATTTTTAAGCTCCTTCCTTTGGTAATCTCTGAAATCTACACGAAACGCGAATTTATAGGTTTGCTTAAAGTTAAAAAAATGGAAAATAAACTTGGCTTACACATGCTGCATTGTTTTTAATTATATATTTAAAATTGTTTATCGATCATTTAAAATGTTAATATTTGAGCATATTTGAATATCTTAAGATATTTATTTTCGATAGTTGTTAGCCTGTCTTCTACAAATCCCAATGCCAATGCCTAGAGCATGCGAACTTCCCAATCTTTGCCTGATAATTCCATCGCATTACTTAGATCGATTTTAATAAGCATGGCAAATATTTATTTTACATTTGAATTTTAATCGAGCTGAAAACAGAGTCAAGAGCCTCCTTCGGCCACTCGCATTAGCAAATTGGTGAGTGGTGGCAGCAGCAGCAACAAGTCCTTTGGCAACATGTTGCCATAGAGTGGGCATGTTGTTAACCGATGTTGCTGACTGTGGTGAGTTTGGCATTTGTTGCCGCAACTAATGGTCCAAACGGCACTCGAGGAACTGTTGCCGGATCCCAGCATTCAGTGCACGACGGAGTCTACGAGGCGGCGGCACACGGCGCGGCTACCCGCTGATTAACCAGTTGGTGTGTTGCTAGCAACTGCTTTGGCTCCAAATCCATATATTTTTGTTCGAGTTACCGCGAGTGCCAGTGCCGCTGAGTGTGCATTTGAAGAGACAGCCTCACGATTGGCGCCATTTACAATTACCGTCAGCTGCTGTCTGCGCTCGCGCCGCTGGCCACGAATGCTGCACTGCAGCTCAATGCCAGCTATGTCGCTGACGAGATCTACGGCAGCGGAAGCGGCAGCGGCGGCGGCGACGGGCTCAACGGCAGTGATCTCTACATTTATAGCAACGAGCTGGATCCGGAGCCGACGCCAGCATCACCGGCGCGATCGGTGTCCGGATCGCTGGCATCGGAGGCAACAATGGCATCGGCTACTGCATCCGGTACTACAGTAATGCCCACGCCCTTGGTGCCGTCTAACCGTAGCATGTCGCGGGTGATCGCTGATGTGCCCATCTGGGTGATACCCTGCTACAGCATCATTCTGCTTTGCGCCGTCGTGGGAAATCTGCTGGTGGTGCTCACCCTGGTGCAGAATCGCCGCATGCGCACCATTACCAATGTTTTTCTGCTCAATCTGGCCATCTCGGACATATTGCTGGGCGTGCTCTGCATGCCCGTCACCCTGGTCGGAACGCTGCTGCGTAACTTCATCTTTGGCGAGTCCCTCTGCAAGCTCATCCAGTTCGCTCAAGGTAAGTCGGCTGCCCCGAGTCCGCTTCAAGTGAACCTTTACCCTGCAGCTGTCCCATGTGGCCGCAGTCGTTATGTGCGTCTGTCCGCTTTTATGAATTCATATACTGCATACATATGTACATGCACACATGCATACATACGCACATACCTACACGCATGCACACATTATTATGCTTATTCAGTGCGAAAATACAGCGTGGGCCGCTATTTGAATTTTAAAGCGGAATGCAATGGAATTGAAACTGAAACTGGAACAGAATCTAATTTTGGAATTGAAACGAATAAGTAGACGTGACTCGGTCAGCCCTGTACAGAGTATGTCTTTGTGGGAAGTTTTATAAAAACTGGCTGCAATCTCAGAGTTTTCAGATGCCCTACATACAGCAGCCTCTTAAATAGAGGTTGTGCGTGTGTGTGTGTGTGTGCGCGCGTGTGCGTCGTGTTTTTGCGACTGGCTATTCCCAATGCTAGTGGCCTCAATGCAACAAGGCGTGTGTGCTCGTGGCTTTAGATGAAGACACCCCAAATGAGCTGGGTTAAAATATTTGCTACTTAATGAAATGGGTTAATGTCCAGCTTATCGCAATGCGCACAGGTGACACATTTGGCGAAACGTTTCTATGAAATGAACTGTCTAATCATCTAATCACATTAGAAACGCATCCAAACACACACACACACACACACACACACATATCCGTAAATCTGGGCTCTTAAGTAATTTGATGTGGGTGTCGCATTCGAAATATGATAAGCCAAAGGTGTTTCTGCATAGATAATGTAAAATAGTGAAATTATATACCAGAAGCCAGCTTATAATATTTTGAAAATAAAATGACCTTATATATGTTATACATACATATATACATTTCGTTAAAGGGTTAAAGGTAATTACAAATTATGTCCATCTTAGGAATGTAAAGCGACTAAGACCTTTTATTAATTAACATGTTCGTTTAAGCTATTAAGTTTAATTTCAACGAGGTATTAAATTAGTTACAAAACCATAAAATAAATGTTGGCAGATTGCCTTTATAGCTGTTTCCCGCTTCTATTACACTAGTTAACAAAATGAAATTATTAATTTTTTTGTATCTATTACCAAATCTAATCGTTATATATATTATCCATGTTAATAATTTTGTTTATAGTAGTGTTCAAAAAGGCTTAAGATTAAAATTCCAAACTTAAAAATTTCATAAGAAATACTCACTCAAAGTCCTTTTTCTTTCCATCAAGGGCCAAGAGCTCGGTAGGGCATCAGCCTGTCTGTGCTGTTAACGAGAGTCACATACATTAATAATGTATCTATGCAAATTTGCACAAAAGTTTATTTAAAATCTTTGACATGCATCCATTAAAATGAGCACATAAGCAATTTGCTTTAAACGACTGACTGCAGAGACTATTTAAGAATCTAGCATGTCATTTTTATGCGATTTGATTTCATTTTTATGGCCAGTCTTTTATAGACAATACTTCCTATTACTTATGCATAATGATATTCCACATAAGAGCTTGTGAGCAACGCATTTATAATTTAAAGTAAGTGCCATTTGGCGCGCCATAAAGTATGCCACCGCGCATAAGCGCCCATTACCGATTTCCTATACCCTTTTAATACCCAGCAGCCATTTAAATGTGCTAGTGTATGCTCAAGGCAGAAGACGACAAGTTCGATCTAACAAACTCTATATATTCCTAGTCCGCATGACAACTTGGCATAGATCTGGAGTTTATTTCGGGCTTAATATAAATGACAAACGATTTCTAACATAAGTATTTTATTGCACATGCACTCTCTGCTAGCAGATGGAATGTATTAAAATTATTTTTACCACATATGTTATTTGCTAGAACAAATGGAAATCTTTCTGATCAGCATAAGCAATCGATTTAACGGGTTGTCTGTATTCAAGAATAATCCCAAACAAAACTTAGTCTTGCATATGCAGGTAAGGCCAGCTTCCAGGGTATTTTTTGGCAGAGCATTCTCGCCTTTGGCATTTTTAGTTGTTTATTATACAAGTCATAAGAAGCTAAAGAGTCATCGACCCGGCAAACGAGCGCTGGCGAGTCACCACTGGAAAGTTATAACAATGGTCGCACCAAAGGATCAAATGTTTAAATATGCATAGACACACACACACACACGCACACTCACAAACACACACACACACATTTGGGGCGGAAATTACCGGTTATGGAGCGGCACTCACTTGTGTAGTTATAAGTCGTTCCATAAAGCAAGAAATGAAGCAAGAAGCAAACCGATTTTCAGACCAAAATTGACTCGAGAGCAAATGGGTTGCCGACATTGTGCTCGGAGTCCCTTTGTGATTTTGTTGAATCCCCTCAAAAATTAAATAGCTGTGACCCAGCAAATGTCGATGATCGGTTTTGGTTACCTAACCGTACAGCCCCGACCCCGCCCAGTCACATGGCTGAGACGGTTGCCAATTTGCTGCCTGTTAACAGCAGCTTAGAGAATTTGTTCTGGCACCTGTCACAAATGCTTATCAATTGATAAACTTGATTTACTTAGCTGCAAGCGCTTTCAGCACCACCGAAACCCGCCAAGGGTTGGCGCACCACTCGAAAAGTTGAACTACAATGTTATAGTTTAGCTGCTGCTGCATGGGCACAAAGTTTTACAAACAATGGCCAAACAAATTAAGTATTAATGTTGGTGCTCTCGACGCTCTCTAGCTGGATACATAGTGAATACATAAATTTAGAATATATTTATGCTGCGAGCATAAATTGAAGTGCTTCAAAGCACACGCACACAAGCATACACGCATACACGCACGCACATACAAATACAGATAAATACACAGATACAGATACAGCTACTGAGCCGAGTGGCTGAAGCTTCTGGCCAGGTCCTGCATCTGTGCCTAAGCCAAGGCAAATGCCAAGCCCGCAACAATGCTTCTCAGATAATACGAGGCAAATCCTTATTTTCAATGCGAATTAGGCAAGTCTTAGCATAACGTGAGTGCTGCCAGATTGTGAAAATGTGGAAATGTGAAAATGTGGAAATGTGAAGATGTGAAACTCTGCGAATGTGCAAATGTATCTGTGAGCAGCTGAAGTGTGTGTGTGTCTATGCGAGTGTGTGTGTGCTTTAAAAATACTTTAGCATTGCTCCAACGATTCGACTATGTGTGTCTGCTTCAATTGTTGCACGGTGGGCACACATATACATAAATAAATGTGCGCATCTATATGTAAATTGTCTCATCAAAGTCGCTGAGCCAGAAGAATAAGAATGTTATTAAAGCCAACTAGAAACAATAGTGAATAAGCGCAGCAGCCAGAGACAGACTTCAAATTGGACTTGCATATATTTAAAAAAATAAAACTAAAAAGCAAAAAACAAACACATTGTGAATAAATTAAGCACACAAATCATGTGCTTCTGTCGCTGCTGAAGCTAGCTTTGCCTCCAAGAGACAAACTTTAATATGTACTTTTAATTTTCTGCTGAGAATCCCACACAACTAAGTATTTAGATATAATCCAAGGCATTCATAGCTTTAGGTATTTCCCTTTGCAGTTTTTCTCTTTGATTTTTACAAAGCTTACGTTCCACTATGCGCGAACTGTAAAACGTTGCAAATGCTGTTGGATTTGGCATCCTGTTTTTTTTTTGTTTTTTTTTTGGCATCTGCAGTTTTATGACTTGTTTCCGTTCCCGGGTCCGGGTCAGCTGCTGCTGCTGCTGATGATGATGATTATGAGGATGATGATGTTTACTTAGTTCGAGTTCAACTGACTAGCTGTCAAAATTGTTGCTACTTGCAAGTTTATTTCAGACATTCATTTTTTCAGCTCGACACTCACATGAGCAACTTATTAAAAGCATAATATGCAGTGTCGAGCACAACAACAGCAACAGCAACAGCACGTGCCAACCGACCAACCCCAAACAGACATCAGGCAAAAGTGTCACACATACATGGGGATGCCGCCATATGGCAGTTTGCTGGCCAAACACGCCCTTTGGCAGCTCGGAACCGACTTGGAGCACATCTGTTGCACGGCATTCACTTGCACTGGCTCGTAAATTTATAAATCTCAACGTCGCTCGTTGCTATACATACGGCCTGTCACACCGATTTATGGCCATCATTATGTCAAGGTGCACTCGCTGCACTAGCCAGACGAAGTCGCATCGAGACCCAGAAACCAAGTTCATGTTCAAGCCGATGCCCTAGCCAAAGTGTTTGCTGCCTGCTGCCTGATTTATATGCGCCAGCCTGGGAATCCGGTTATTGCCATCGTCGACTGCCAAATTCAATTTGCTTGCCAATCTTCAATTTTTACTTGGCAAAGCTCCAACTTCGAGCTCGAATCAAATCTTTAATCCAAGGGGTTTTCACGCCTGTCAGCCGCGTAGTGCAAACCGCAGCCCCAAACTGTATGCTACATTTTTCTTTAAAACGAAATGAACAAAAATCTCAGACCGTATACAAGCAGTATATATATGTATATAGTCAACTATATATATACTATATAATCAGCAGACCATATTCGCTATGGTTTAAGTGTATAGAATACAAATAATGCCAGACGATGCCCCGCCGTGCTCGTCGGCCAAACGCCGCGGTCTTATTCACAGCTCTGACAGCGAGCAAATTAATTATTAATGGGACTTTTATATCTTCTCCTATATTTATACTATTTTTATTTATCCTGTGTTGCTGTTGCTGCAACACGTCAAAGGCTATTAATAATGCGTAAATAGCACAAAATGGCGAAAAATTGAGAAAAATTGCGCAAAATTATGAGAAATGAGAAAAATTGAGAAAAATGTGTGCAACAAACAAACAAAATATTTATTTAAGATCGGCTCTTATCAATTATCCGGCTTTCTTCTTACACGCCCCCCCGCAGCAAATTATAATCGAAATTGAAAGAAAAACAAACGGACCAAAATGGAATGAATGCGGTTGGCCTGGTTCCCAGAATATTAGTCACAGATGGCAGAACAGTGCGTCCCACAACAATTAGAAACTGCGCAGCTGCATGGCTGACTTTAAAAGTAGTTTGATGTCTGTGTTTTTTATGCCCTTAACACATTGAAAACGGCTAAAGAGTAAAGTAAAACTGTTTTGTGCGACTGCATGTAACAGGCAGACGAAAGCATATCCGACCTTATAAGATATATGTATACTTCTTTCTTGCTCAGCATCGTTCTGTCCATCGATATGCTTATTAAAGTATTAAAGGACTTTTGTCACTTTGACAGATTAGATTTATGCCACGACTTGTCTTTGTTGTTGGTTAAAGAATAAGGGTATCTCCAAGTCGAGCACTGCCGACTAGAGTAATTTTATGTTGTTTAATGTTTTTCAATTCAATTTCCCCATTTTTACATGCTCTACAGCATATTTGTTATTGTTTGCCCTTAGTTTTTAATAAGAGTAAACCAACTAAAAGCATAAAGTACACTCAAATACACCCACAGACAAAGTACCACAGCACCGCAAATAGCCCTGTAAACGCACCGCTACCCGCTCCCCGCTCCCCTCTCTACTAGCTCATGGGCACATTTGTGTTGGCCCAACATCAAAATTTCGCCTCGACTTGCAATTTCAACCAGCTGAATAACCCATTCAGATTAGACAAGTGCATTCCGGCGGCCAGACAGAGTTCTTGTACATTTTTCAAATAATATTGTACATTTTATAACGTGCCTAATTTTGATTTTGAAGGTCGTGAGGAGAAAAAGTGTGCATATTCTTATTGGGCTTCAATTGGAAAAGTGTATTAAGACCTTAAATGTAAATAAATATAACGTTTTATAGGACTATTTTCAATAATTATTTTTAAATAGGCCATATGTAGTCAACACATTTAGGATAATGTTGCTTTGATGATTTCATTAATTAAATGATTACAAAAAAAATGACTCTTTATTCCTATTGCATTTCTCAAATACATTCGAGCTGGTGCACAGTTTCACAAAGCACCAATAAATAAAATGGAATTTGTTTTAGGCAAATTTTTGCCTTACAAATCATCATAGCACACGCTGTGCCCGAGTTTCTGGTGTAGAAATAAAAAATAGTTTTCTTCTTTTGAATGCTCGTTTGACTACGTACAATTTATTTGCACAGCCAAATAAATTCATTTTGCATACAAATATTTTTTTGACCGGCTGCAGACAATGCAAGAACAAAAGCATTTTTTGGCTTGGTAAAAATTATATGCATTTTCATACCAAAAGGATATCCAATATCGATATACAAATTTCTTTTCAAAGAGAGTTAATGTTGTATTTACATCACAAACAAAGCGTGTTTGTGCTATTATTTGAATTATTTTATTAAAAAATTTTTAAAACAGCTTTTTATGAGAACGTCACGCAACATTTACCGCACCTTTTTATTTAAATAAGCGAGATATGTTCGAAATGGGCGGATTTAAATTGATGCATATCGCATTTATTGATGAGCTTAAGCAAATTGAATCTGCCTGTGGTATCAAAAAAACGACTAGTATAACTCTAGCATTACCTGTCCATTATGCAATAGCTGTTAATATAGACAAACGTACAACTAGGCACGGCAGGATTTGGTCGTCAGGTAAAACATATTAAAGCCTGCGAAATAAAAAATAGTTATTTCAATACAAAAACAAAATTTGTTTTTGTTTATTTTAATATATAAATAAATATGATAAATATATGAAATAAAGAATACACAGCGAATAACAGGTGTAAATTTGAAAATTTTGCAATAAATCATAAGTAAATAAATTTAAATTCACATTTTTTCTATGGTAATCTAACTAATGGGATATGTTTCAGGCTTTTTCTTGATTGGTTCGAAATAACAGCCAGTAAAAGGCGTCTTTAAAAAAACACTTTGTTGTGCAAGGGGACGCACACACACAAGCACAGACACACTCATACACACGCACAACTATGCGTATAAGAGCAGACCAACGGCAAATATTTAGAGGAAATTCGCACCTATGAAATACACCTCAAGCTGAATTAAATTAATGCGACGAACAACGGGGAAGGAGAAAAGGTAGCTCCTTTTCCAAACACCATTTGTGCCGCACGTGTGTGTGTGTGTGTGTGTGTGTGTGTGTGTGTGTGCGTTTGCACGTGTATTTGCTGTTGTCACATGTCACAAAAGCATACAAATGAGCAGCCATTTTTTTTAAAAGAGAAAAGAAAAGATTTGCCTTGAGGCAATTTAAACTTTCGCAAGACTCTGATTTGGTTGATATTCCAAGGGGGGAAGGGGGCCCGCAGTTGCTGGCTGCGAATGCCGATAAGCAGGGGCATAGACATAGCAACGCTCCGACGGCGACATCTGCTCGATAACAAGACGGCACAGTCTCCGAGCCAGTTCCAGGCCGACAACTAACTAGCCAACGTATATACATATATTCGTCGCTTTTGACCTCTGAAATGATGCTATAATAATACTAGTGCAGCGGCGTGGACAAGGGAGGGGGGGGGGAGGGGTGGCGGACGTGAAGTCCAGTCAAAATGAAATTGAAGCATGCATTAAAGCTATGGCTAGCCAGGCAGCAGTTCGAGCTTTGCTGCCACCTGACCAGCAACTCGTCCGCTTTGGCACCCAATTTGTTTTCCAATTTACTGTGAGCCGGAAAAGTTGTGTACGAATCATTGCAAAAGTTTTCGGCTGGTCAGCTTCGAAACAACAGCAACAACAGGAGCGGCTACAATTACGATGCTGGTTTAAATAGATTGGCTGCCACGCCCATATATAGTTAAGGTATACGGCTTGCCTCTGTGTTCGTCACCAGACACAGAGATTGGTTGCATTTGATATTATCCCGAGGGGGCATTGAAACTAAAAACTCGGCAGCATGGACAAACAAAACGTGCAAGGCGGAACGTCGACATGCACTTGGGTGAAAAGTTGTTCATGAAGTGCAATTCAAGTGCGAGATAAAAAAACTTGTGCGGCAAGTCCAAGCCCTGTCGCTCCGGACTCGGCACGCCGAGGCAAGACGGAAGCTTGCAGCACTTGGCATGCTCTAAGTAAAGTATCTTGTCGCCTTATCACTTGCCCGTGGGGGACTCTATCCTTAGTTGTTTCCTTCAAGTTGCACTCATGGCTAAGTCCCCACCCTTCAGCCAGCCACTGCAAAGTGACCCTTAGCCGGAAACAATCAAAACGCTGCCTGTGCTTTCGCATATGCACACATATTTGCCAGTCTCTTATTAAGTGGCTTACTGTTTGCGTATTTGTCCAAATGTAGTATTTGAACACGTATATACATCACATTGCGTATATATATATATATATCGTTGGGCCAATATGTTTGAAGCACTAATTTTGTTGACATTATGCTGGATAATAGCACTTCGGCACAACTGCCTGAAACAGAAATCAATTGCCAATTGATTTGCCAAATTGCGCCCTTCAATTAGCACAAAACAAAATTATGTACTGAGCATTAGCGTACAATACTTTATAGATATACTACAACATTATCAAGCATTATTAATTGGCTTAGATGGCCAACATATTCAAGATCTTTGTGAAAACCAATTTGCAAGTTTTGAAAAATTCCAATGTTGGGTAAAATTGTTTGGTCGAAATTTGCGCCCCTATAAAAGTAATTTTCAATTTTAAATATAATGAATACGAGTTTCCCGGATTTTAATAATGGCATGCCATTTGATCGAGTTTAAGCTTGCCATGAGATAATATTAGTACTTATGTTGGAATCGAGCCGATCGGCTTGTTGTGGAAGATACGATCCTAGCTTAAATTTTAAAACTTAAACCCTAACTTAACTCAACTTAACTTAACATGAACAGCAAACTTAAGAGAACTCTTAATTTAAGAATTACAAGGCTCTTTAAATATTAAACGATAAATTAAAAAGTTAAAATCGAAACTTAAGATTTGACACCAACAATTTCTCATTAGTAGAGTTAAACATTGCTTTAAGTTATTTGTCAAAAATGGGGATAAACTATTAAATATGCAAAAACTGAAGAAAAAAAACTTGTTTATCTCTGCTGAAGCTGAAACAAATATTTAGGCGTAATTGGTGTGCGGCACGTGTCTAATTCAATTGGAAAATAAAACATGTTAATTAGTAGACATTGAATTCAAACTGCCATGGCGAGTGTCTGTCATTTTGGCTGCCTGTCAATTTGTCTGGCGCGCAGCACATTTTAATTTGTTATGTTTTACAATATGCCTTATAGCATCGTGCCGAATGTGGGCTGGAGTTGGACGCCGGAAAAACACATATAGCCAATAAAATTGAGCCTTCGGCAAATGGCGTGACAGTTGGTCCTCTTTTGGCGGGCACGCCCACGCCTTGTCGATAAAAAAAAAACAATGGAAACCAATTTCTTTTATAATTTCACAATTTCACAATTTTTCGGGCCCGAAGTTGAACACAGTCGGAATGGAAAAAGCAGCCAAAACGAACAAAAAGAAGAAAAAACAAAGGAATTGCAGCAGGTTCCGGCAATGGCTGCTGATATACCCTGTGCCCAATTGGCGAATATCTACATATATGTATATACATATATCCATTTATATATGTATATGTATGTGTACATTGTGTATTTGTATATTGATATTTATGCTTGTGCTCAGTCAGGGCCCAAGTTACATGCGTAGAAGAGGATAAAGTAGGCTGTTTCGGGAATAGCTCTATAGGGCAAGTTTCGGTCGGTCCTTTGCGACAGACAATTGCTGATTTCTTATATTTTACGACGTCCGAAAGTTTTGCGTTGCCATTTTTTATTGTTAACTCAAATTGAAATGATTTTTATTGATAATACGCACAGCACAGGCAGTCCGGCGACTGGATGGGCTTTTCAAAGCCAGCACACAGATGTCCTTTTTTATTTTCAGCTGACGACTCAGTCCATGAAATCGCAGTTATGGCAAGTTACGGCCGTGAAGCAAATGCCCGGAGTACTAAATCAAAAACAACGACGACCAGAGCCGGACCGCCCGGACATAACGAATTGCCTTTGAGATGCGGACATCCATCGGTCGATATGTACCCACTTATTTGAATGCCCCATCGAAAGCGTTTTTCCCTCTTGCCTCGAATGTATTTTTGAATGTTGAGTGCATTTCCATCCACCTGCTACTGTTTGTAGTCGGTTGTGACATTGGCTCACAGTAATACAAAGATATTAGATATTTCCCTGTGTGCAACTAGACAGAGAAATTACATGCAAAAATATACCAAAGAGTACTGCATCTGCCTTTGATAGCTTTATGAATTCAGTTTCCTTTCCAAAACCTGACCCAATATTCCCCTGCAAATGTACTTGATATTTAACCAAATGTATGCAATTGAAATGAAATTGTGTTTCCATGCAATATTAGTCGATGTAGATCACGGCTGCAAGCAGGTTTTGAATCGAACCCGAAATTCCAATTTAGTTCTTCCATGTACCGAATCTTTAACCCAACCAGCTGCTAATAAGTAAACATTCAAACAGAACAGAAGTAAATTTGGTTAAAAATAGAAATATTGTTGTGAGAAATCCAGCTGCAAAGTTGAAATTACTTTGCTCCCATTCATTGCATTTCTACCACATTTGGTAGCTGCTAATTTTGGGTGTGAAGCTCAAATTTAGCCCGCATCTTGTATATGAAAATATTTACGACTCGCAATACTTTCAGCACGACGGGCAATTTTTAATTAAAACTTCAGTTTTTAAATTAAAATCAAGAAAATATATGATAAGCGAATAAATGAACAAATATCTGGATTCAAGGCTGTGGAAAAACAGTTTCACATGCCGCATCTGAAGGCAGGCAGCTGGTTCGAGCTGAGCCAACGATATTGAACTACAGATACAATTAAATTATAAATTCAGATTTTATATATAAATTGCTATTTATGGATTTAATACGCTTGGAGACATTTGGCAATTCACAAAACGATATTCCCAATATTCAACTTTCCAGCTCAATTTCGTTGAGTGGGCAGATGAATTAGCTGAACCTGCCGGCAAATTGGCAAAGCTGAATTTCTAATTAAAATAACTTATTTATTTTAATGATAAATGCGTGAATGAACATTGCCGATTGAACCCCTTTGAAATATTTATAAAATCGTTTAAAATCGCGTAGTTAGTCGCCTACACAAAGGTTAAAGTTTCATTTGCATGGCATAAAAAGCTTAACAGAGTATATTCATAGCAGGGAAAACCCACTGAAAATGTGGGAAAATAGCATTCGAACTGGGAATTGGCCAATCACAGCACACGAAAAGTATCAAGTTGTCACCCGAGCCGAGACTGGGTAAACTTTCGAATTTAAAGTTGACAGGGCAGAGCAGTGCAGGGCATGGTTGGTGCGGTGTCGAATAGGTGAGCCCACATTTAATTAACTCTTGATGTACGTTTCTGACTTTACAACTTGTATGCCAAGTTGTAAATGCAACTTGGCCAAAGCTGACTTAACCATATTTCATGTTGCAATTTGCTCGGGGTCTGTCTTATTGACTGATTCCTGCTAAAAGTTTGCTTGAGTTTTTCCGACTTTTGTTTATTTACTTAAATGTTGGCTGCATTTACAGCGAACTTCTGTGCTGCAGCGGCGGTCTAAGTGTTAACCCATGCGCCAACTCCACCCCTATACGACTCATTGATCGAGGGGGGCAGCCACACCTGCGGGCTTGGACAGGTGGGCGTTGTTGCATGCAAATTGGCCGTGGTTCCTGGCAACCGCAAAAAAATAGCTCGGTAGCTGTTGGGCCAAATACAAAAACACGCTCAACATTTTTGGGCGTCTGGCTTCATATGAATTAATTAAGCAGCAAACTGGCACGACTTTGCCTCGGGGCAAAGGGCATGCGTTAGTGGAGTAGCTAGAATGCTTGCTTCACCAATTGCCAGACTTTTGTTTGTGTTCTAGCGCATTCAAGTCTGGTATAAAGTAAATAACTTCTTGTTTTTTACTAACAAATTTTCCATTTGAAAAACAACAGAACAATGCGTCAAAGGACGCCAACAGCAACATACATACATATATTCAAACACTATAAGAACAGGTTTACAACCTTTCGGTCAATTACTCTGGGGGGAAGAGATCCTTCCCAAATACCCTTCTTGTATAAATGCTAAGTTTTAAGTCTACTTGGTTATATTTTTGCAAAGGGGTTGCAAGGAAGGCAAACTCAATGCCACAGCAAATGTGACTTTGAGCTTTAATGAACTTTAATGTGGATCATCAATCATAGAGTAAGCAAGCACAAGAAAATCTGACCTTTTTTCTCTCTAGACATACACGACAATAATAAGCACATATTGGTCTATTACTATAACTCTTATAGATATATATACATATATATTTATATATATGGCGCTCGGCTTAAGACAATGCTACATCCATACCCTAGCCCTAGACTCGAGCCCGTATTCTCGATTGATCTGTTGCCTAAAAGACTGGTATCAAAATCGAGTTATTTGGAAAAACAGTTTTTAATAGGTAGGATAGTATCCATCAGTTAATGTATTAACTTTAAACCAAATGAAGCCCGTGTGTAGTAGAGAATGCCGTTTGTAATTAAATGTCAAACGAGTTCAGCTGTCCCAGTCCCCTGAACAAATATGGCAAATGGCAGAATGTGTAATCAGCTGGCCCGCGAAATGAAACGAATCGAAATGAAATGGTCAGAACTGCAATTGAAAGCTCCGTGTGCCCGGGCGAATGCCATGCGTGGGCGGCCAGGCGTATGGGCGTGTGGACGTTTGGGCGGTTGGGTGTTTGGGCTTTGGGGTTTCTGGGCGTGTAGCATGCAACGCATGTCAAGCCAGCAGGAGCAGGAGCGAAATGGGAATTGAGAGATGAGAAAGCTGCATAAGCATTACCTGCCACACACGAGCCCATTTTAGCAAATTTACAATTCAATGAGCCAGTATTTGAGCCCCAAATTTCAATCCCTGTTCCTTGCTTGCCATAGAGCAGCAAAGCAACAGCAACAACAGCAAAAAAAAAAGTGGACACTATGCCTGTGCAAGAGGTGTACTGTAAATCCCATTTAATGCCCGGACAGTCGCCTAATTGGGCCAAGTCTGCTGTCGACTTCACAAAATAAGCCGAATTTAACAACCAATAAACCAATTTTTACATTTTCAAACCAGCATATTTTTTACGTTAAACTAAAGTCCTTCTGGGTCAAATGGTCCCATCAGAACTTGACTTGCGACGCGGGCCTCTGGTACTATATTTATGAAAACAAAGAATTCAAAACAAAAGAATAACGACATAAATATATAAAAAGCAGCACAGCAAAAACTCGTTGACTTAAAGTAAAAGTAGTTCAAATAGTAGAAGTAGCTGTCAAATATTTAAATTGTAAATAAGAAGTAACTAAATTAAATAGAGCTGAATATGATACGTAATCTACATTATTACCGTTCAAGCTCATAGCAGGCATGGGCTACGTTTAAAAATAAATTTGCGTGTTCGAAAATACGGATAAAGCAAAGCTTAACGAGTTCGAAATTAAATTGAACAGCCTTCATGACACATTAATTATACCTTTCGTAAGTGTATATACGATTGGCCATGAGCATGCTTAGCAAATTGGCCCACGGCAATTGCCCAATTGAAAATATCTATTGAATATGCAAATATTATTATGCAAATATGCATTAAGCATAAACCACTTTAAAGCCCTTTAGGCCCGGGCAGTTGCTCGTAATCGCTTTAACAATTCCGAATTTATATTTAATGTGCAGAATTGTGACTGAAATTGAAAAAGATTCCATTCAAGCTCAAGCAAGCTAAGTTCGGTTTATTAAATAAATTTAAATGAATGGAAATAAGTAAATGATTTTTTGTCCCTTTCGACTGATTGAGTACCTTCCATAGATGCAAGGCAAACAAAGGAGGTGTCTCTGCTGGGGGTTCGTATTCAAAAAGCGAAATAAACTTGCGCGAAGTTACCTGTCCAATTTTGAGAGTCTAGCACGTTAAACCTAAGAGAAATAGGATATCCATATCGACTTTTATCATTTTCAAGTCTAAGTCTTATAGATTCTGAGATATATGCATTCATATATACATTCGGACAGAAATTTCAGTGCAAATAAAGAATATGGTATACACCTTATGGGTTCCGGAGATGCTTCCCCCTGTTACACACAGGTGCACAAAACCAATATACCCATTTTTAAGAGTAGAGTAGAGTTGTCCCAGTGTTGTGGCGTGACTTTAAACAATTTGAAGCTGTTGCCGAGATTCAACACTTTGCCTCGAGTCCTTTAACGACCTTTGACACTGGAAACTACACGGATTTGGCATTCCAATAAAAGTTAGCTGCAGGGGCTGGGTGAGAACAATAATATCTGAAAATTGTGCGACGTGCGCGAAATAAAACACAATTGCTTGAAATTGTATTTACATTTTGAAAATCTGTGGGGCCCAATTGATTTGAAGCATTTTCAACATTTTCAGCATTTTCAACATATTCAGTCAAGTGCTTTTTCAGAGAATTGCCTCTGGGATTGGCGTGTACGCAGCTATTGTGTATTCGGCCAGCTAGATTCTAAGTCGGCCTGGGCTGGGAACTGTCGCAGTCCAATTTTCCTATATTTAGCATTTCCATAAAATTTGCATGTTTATTTGCGGGCGGACTCATTGAACCATGGCCGTGGTCAGATGCGGCGCTGCGGCGGAGCTAAATTTAATTTTGTTTCATTGTTAATGAGCTTGGCTTGTTTAACAATTTGGCTCACGCTCAGCTAATGGGTTGCTGCTCACACAACAACAACAACAACAACAAATGCTCACAAACATACAGCCACACGCAAACATACACCCACACAGACAAACACACTTGCACGCCCACTGAGAACCAAAAACAGTTTCAACTTTGCAGCCCCGAAATCCAACAAGGCCCACGGTCGCACGGTCCAATCCCCGATGCCCATCCTCCTCCATCCTCAAGCCCAGCGTCTCCGGTGGCCCACACATTTGTGCGTGTCGGTGTCACTGTTTGCTTTCCATCTGCATGCCAGCGGATCCGGAAAAGTGAACGGCAATATGGGAAACGGCTTTTGATTGAAACGCAAGGCCTAATTTTGCTTCTTTTTTTTTTTTTTGCCTACACGTAAGTCAACAGAGGCAGAGGCAGCAGGCCTCTGCCCTTTGACTGGCAGCCGCGCATCGTCATCATCATCAGCAGCAGCAGCAGCAGCATTTGGCATTTGGCCCAAATTGAGTAGTACAACTACCATTGGTAATACGAGTGCCGAGTGCTATGATGAATGATGCATATCTGGCAGAGGTGGGTTGACTTCATTATGTGGCGCCGCAGGTGGGATGCCGCCTGCAGACGTCTGACATGCAAATAAAGTTAACGTTGGCCACCATTTGGCCATTATCATTATCGTTGTCCTGGCCGAAATGGCTTGCATTTGTTATGCCCGGCACCGACAAACGAATCGAGAAATAGAGCAGCAACCGCCAACGTAACCAAAGTCGGCATAAATTAGCATTTTAATGATGCGTCTCATGTAATGAGACCTTTCCTTTCCACTATGCAACTTGATGACATGTTAAATACCCTCTAAGAAGCTTTTTTTAAACAGCAAAACATCCGGGTGTAATTGTTCATTGTTAGAACAGTATCGATTTTGACAGCAATCGAAAGTTGTTTAGTCCTTCAGCAGCTGCCTCATTGATAGCTTTCGCCCATGTCAATAGATTTTCGTTATACTATACTTTTATAAATATCTCTAGCTGATCGGGCTATCCAATGGCAAAATTCTTTTGGGTGTTTTAATAAATTAATCTGTTATATAAAAAAAATACTAGCTACTGATAACAACATCTAACCATATCAATATTATCGCGCCGTGCTGCTTTTGTTCGTTTTCTAACACTGCAACACATTAATGGTCTCTCCATTTTGATTAACTGAATAAGCTTTAGTCATTTTATAGAATAAGATTAAGATTTAGGAATATATATAAAAAAAAAATATACATCGTAATATCGACATTATCAGTCATGCCTATCGATATTTTCGAGTGGGGCCACTCTTATAAGTTTTCGAACACTGGGCTTTCGATTTAAGCTCACCGAATAAATAAAAATGACTACATTCACTGAATAAACTATATAAATAGAATTAATTCAAATGTACATATGTATTTATTAGATATACGAACTATCGATAATATCAGCTATTGCTTATCGAAATTATCGAGCGGGACCACTTTTATACGTTTTTGAACACTGCAACATATTTATGGACTTTCGATTTTGACACTGATTATTTGCAGCCGCTTCGGTGGCCGTTTCCTCTTGGACCCTGGTGGCCATATCCTGCGAGCGCTACTATGCCATTTGCCATCCGCTAAGATCTCGCACCTGGCAGACCATCAATCATGCCAACAAGATCATCGCCTTCATCTGGCTGGGCAGTCTGGTCTGCATGACACCAATCGCGATCTTTAGCCAGCTAATGCCGACCAGTCGTCAGGGTGAGTAAGCCAATCGCCAGGCTAAAGTCAGCGAGCCGATGTCCTTGCGTTGACCCTAATAATCCGATTTGCAGGATTGCGCAAATGCCGGGAACAGTGGCCGGCCAACTCGTTGGGCTATGAGCGAGCGTACAACATCTTTCTCAATCTGGCGCTACTCGTGCTGCCGCTAATGGCGCTCAGCTTTGCCTATCTGTTCATCACGCGGACCCTCTACGTGAGCATGCGCAACGAGCGCGCCATGAACTTTGGCAGCAGCGGCCCCGACGTTGGCCTCACCACCAACAGCAGCAACAGCAGCAGCAACAACAACAGCAGCTGCACCGGCATCCGGCGCAGCTACGGCAACTCCAACTACTTGATGCGCATGCAGATGCGCCAGGAGGCGATGGCCATCGATGGCACCGTCAAGCTGGATATGCTTCTACAGCAGCAGAAAGCAAGCGGACTGCCGCAATACTATTACGGTAAGTAGCGAACATTACCCGGCTTTGCTCGGGCTATGTTTCTATTCCACAAATGCTAGACAAGTCAGTCAGTTAGCCGCAAGCAATATTTAGAAAGGTATCTTAATTAATTTTTAGAGAAAACAAGCTTTGTGAACAATTTAAAATATTAAGTAAACAATAATATAAGTTAATAGTATTTTTATCGCACCTGTGTATATACAGATCTTTAAATTAAAGAGTATTTGAGTTTTGGTTCCCCTAAAAGACTGCTTAAACATTTTCCGACTTTAAATTTATCTCTCCTCTCACTCTCTCTCTCCCTCTCTCTGAAGGAAAACTCTTTCAATAAGTGTACCATTAAAAGAAAATTTCTGAACAGAAACAGTTTTTGCGTGGGCTAAAAATCAGACGACGACAGCTTCAATTGCTTGAATTTGCGAACATTTTGCGCTCACATTCCCGTTCCCCTTGCCCTGCGCCATTTCGTCGCCCGCTTTCGTTCGCCCACGCACAATTTGCATGGCAAAGTCATCCACGCGAAAAATGTGTTTCACTGCGGCAGCCGGTTGATCCAGCTTGCAACAGCCCAACAGCTCGGGCGGCTCTAACGAGATGCGGGGCCTCCTACTAACTAACCGCGTTACTCATACGCCGCATAGGACGGACGCAGTGCGGCATGTGGCGATAAATCGCTGCCGTTCAATTCCATTTGATTTCGAGCATTTGATAAATTCAACTGAGCCGCCCAAATGGCCTTTCATTCGCATTCGCATTCGCATCGACGCGCAAGCCCTGCTTTAAGTATAAAACGTGACGCAGCTAAACTTAACCAATATTGCCGCACTATTTTCCAATTTGGTTACATTTGAATTTTCGCTGCTATTTGGGCCAAATAGAAGCCGCTAACTGTCAATCAATAATGGCTTTGGAAGTGCTTAAAGAAGGTCATAAATATAACTTTTCATTATTGCCAGATTGGGGTTAAGTGAGGCCAGGCAGGCCCAAGGCGGCTGCATGGCCCTGCGGCAGCCCGTTTATCCATTTGCGTTAATTAGAGCCTGTTCCGGATGGGTTAAGTTACAGCAGCGAGTCAAACGAGACGTTTTTAGTTTTCTGCGCGTGCCTAAAAGTATACAATTACCCATTTGCTGTGACCCGCAAACCAAAAATATAAAAGTAAACCCGTTCACTTGGCAGCCCTGTCGCCATCTCGCCCAACCACTCCGATTTGCTGGAAAGCGGCTCAAACAGCAGGCAAACAGAAATTGCATATTAGCGTAGACTTGCGCTCTTGCCGAGTGCTTTTAAATGCAAAGCCACACGCAGATAATGAATTATCACAGGGCGCTGCCGTAAAGGACACTCGGCTGGTTTTCAGCAAACCTTCCTCTTTTTCTGCCGTACCAGCTGGCGGGCTAAGTGCCGCTTCACATCCGCTTTGCATTAGAAGGGCTTGGGCACAGCGAAAGGGTCAAATTAAATACCATAAATAATGCTTGCGGGTCGAGCATTTAAACGCTCGTTAAATGTCCTTATCTCGTTTATCGACCTAAAAGGGCCATGCACAAATTAGTGAGACCAGATCAGGTCCCCTCCGCAAATGGTGTCACCATTTTCGCATGCCACACCCGCACACCCGCACACACACACACACACACACACACACACACACACACACACACACACACACACACACATAAATGGCCACACAACACATTGCCACAAAACAGCTAAAAAGCAAAAAAAAAAAAAAAACGAGAGACATGCTCCAATGCCAGTTGATGATAAATTTTATTAAATTTTTAAAACCTATGCAATTTACGGCCGGCACTTAACATTTTTGTCTCATAAATTGCCAGCCGGGCCGCCGCCCACTAGAGCTGGCCATGCCCCGCTCGGGGAAATGGGCGAAAATGTTTTATTACACTCGGCGCAACGCGCGGCGCTCTCGCTGGCAATTTCCATAACCAAGTTTAATATAATTAGAGCCCTAAACGCGTAATATTTGCTGTAAGCCCCGTTCTCATTAAAGCCTCGCATGGGGTATCACAATTTGGTCACGAGCTGTGCAGACAGCAGGATTTTGAGCTCGAACAGGACACTGAACTCTTACTAAAAGCACGAGTCCGCCTAACAACACTCTTGTGTTTAAGCCATGGCAAAATCTTAGCTCTGATTACTATATAATTGATCAGACTGGATCAGAAATGTAATTATTTTTATAGTCTATTTTTTGGTATTCTCATGTTAAGCAAGGGTATTCAATCTTCGGCACTTTCAGAACATTTCATCTTACAAGTTTCTAAGTAATGTGCGTTATGTTAATATGTTCATATAAATTAAAAAGTGTAATTTTTGTCGTATTCTAATTACGACGACAACAACAAACGCCCAAGATTTGTCAGCGCAAGTTATATTTTATTCATTCGCAAAAATTTAAAAAGAAATTTCTTTAAGTACTTCTCTTGGAAGTCTCTTGGCAAACCGGAATATCTATGACCCTAACCAGCACTGGGTTGCGGCTGCAATTTTCGCAGCACAGTTTACAAAGGCTTGGGTCAAAAAAGTATTTGAACGATAATTAAAAACAGATTTTTACACCTGTCAACTGTTCGCCAGAGTCCCCTCTATGTATATTATTTATATATATAATTCAATATTCAATATGTTAGTCAAGTTATCAACTCTTAAAGTCAAGACTTAGCCACGACGTCTTTTCACGACTTTTTTGACTTTTGTCTTGTATAATGCGCCAAGTTGTAGTCATCGGCGGCGACGAGCTCTGCAATTTGTCAATTAATGTTGCTTGAGAAAAACCAGTTGCTGATCCTCACCTGCCGCATCTATGGCTCCGCGCGCATTGATGGGCACCGAGTCCTCGCCGCTGACCAGGCGAATGTGGGCCGTGCGTTCGGCGTCTGCCGCCGCGCCGGCCAGCTCGATAATCTGTCGTGCAGCTGCCACACTCTGCTCAAACTCGACCTGCCGCCTGCGGTCGTTGGTGCTCTTCATGGCTGTGCGATAGACCAGATCCACCAGCCGGCTGCTGTAGCCATTGTCGAATACGCCCTCGCGGCGCAGCAGTGCGTTACGCTGGCGCAGAGCAGACGCTCGGCCGCCCATCAAATCGTATGGATACAGTTGCTGACCTGGGCAAAGCTTAGAGTTAGGTGGGTCAGTCGGGCCAGGCGAACTTACCCAACTCAGTTCGGTCCGTTCCTTGACGACGCTCACCTGGATGCTTCTTTAGAACATCATACGACAGCTTAATGCAAATACCAGCTGCAAACAGCGAACAGCTCGGTACTCAATATAGCCGAAAGTGGGCGTGGTCTCACTTACCCCAGAACACAATTAAAATAAATAGCAGGATTTGAAGACAAAAGCGCCAGTTAAACATTTTTCCTTGAAGGTATTTTCAGCAACCTTTTTCATCCAACTTTTTCGACAGCTCTCAGTTCCGGCTATTGTCAAGGCCTGCTGTTCATATTCAGGAAATTCAATGAAAAATAGCATCAAATCGGCCAAAGACATTTAAAGCAATCGAAATTCGATGCCATATATGCATGTGTACATCTATATATTTCACTGTGTGAAGCGCAAACAAAGGTTCCAGCTGGGGCGGCCACTTGCCTGCCCAGCTTGAGGCATTGTGCATCCAGGCAAAACCTGCAACGTGTGGCGCGTGGGCAGTTGTTCTTTAGCCACGAAGGGCTTTGAGCCGCGAACTGCTGCAGCTGGAGGCGAATTGAGGCAATGCCATATATCGTAACCGTTGCAGCGTAAATAGGGGCAACAGCTTGACGCATCGTTGCCGCCAGCGGTTGCCGCATGCCACACACGGATTGTGGGTGACCTGCGAGTGGCGTCGCTCATCCAGGCCTTGCACACTGCGCGCACAACAGCTGCTAATCCCGCGCCTGCAGGCCAGTCGATGCCCAGTGCAAAGTGCACCACGTTGCCAGCCCCAAGGCCCTGCCACGCCAAGCAGCCAATCAAGGGGAAGCAGCAGCATCGTCCACGGTATTCAACCAGCAATTGCCTGTCCGACTGCCATTCGGCAACAGTCTAATGCCCATCGTTCGACTGCGACTGATTAGCGCCAGCTGTCTGTCAGTTGCTTAAATTGGCTATATCGTGATTTACATAAGCCAGCTTTAATGCCATTCCGCCTGCTATTAAAACTGATGCCTTCCACACGCACAATAAAACACAACAAAGCTGTACCCCATTGAAGGAAAATGCGCAAGAAATGGTATCGTACACATACACCATGATAAAACCATGCCCAGGTCTGAATTGCCTCAACCTATATACATATACATATATATAAATACATATGCAAATATGTACTTACCCAAAACAATCGCACACACACGCACGTTTATTGCCCTCTATTAGTGGGTGCACGAAAAACTTTCGCATATAGACATATAAAAAAAAACAAGTGAAATAGAGAAATAGAAAGGTTGAAGTAAACTGAGAGAGAGAGGGAAAGAGAGAAAAAAGGAAAGGAGTGCAAAAGAGTAAATTAGAGGGAGATTTTATGAACTGAGTTGAAATTTACTTAACTTACAGCACAAATTTTTAATTTAACCCATCAAAAAGCATGAAGATATGTAGGGCTTGCTTGAATTTATGAGAATCGCATAGTAGGGCATTATTTAAAATTACATCTGGAAGGAAACTTGGTATAGGAGGTCATTCATATGTACACATATACATACATACATATCTACATACATACATATATACATACATACATACCTACATACCTACATACATACATACATGCATACATACATGCATACATGCATACACATATACATACAGACATACTTCCACACACACATACATATACACATAATCAAAAAAAGGCCGACATACATATTTAATATATAGTATGCTGGTCGGGGCACTCTCAATAAAAACATTCTGGCTGTTGTGTATGCAAATATGTTGTTCCATTAGCAAACATGCAAGCTTTTAGCTTGCGAATATTAACAGTCGAATCAATTAAGCCACAACAAAATTAAATTGGGAAACTTGTCGAATCATGCTTACATTTATGTAGATGTAAGTCTCCCCCACGTCAAATGTAAACAAAAATATGCATATTCTCTTTAATCTATTGTACATATGGATACTGGCAATATTCTCCAAATTACATATACAATTGGTGGTGATGTGTCGAACAGCTTTCTTTATTTAAGCCAATGATGTCAGAAACAATGATATATTACGTATACGCACAATCGAACGCATTTCATCTTTGCCACTGTTTGTCTTTTGTGCCTCTCTATGCTGCAAATCAAGCAAAATAATGCCTTTTGTACACTCACCTCAATCTATATATTTTATACTCAGTACACAAAGGTAGAGAATGTATGCATATATACGGTCAACATGTTTAAAGTGAACTGTTACAGTGTAAACTAAACTTAAGGCTGGCCGACTCGAGCTCAATTTTGTTTACAATAATGAACACCAAAAGTGAGCGGGTTGTCTGCATAGGTATTTGATGAACCTTCTTTTTCTATACTCAGCGGGACCAACAAGGACCTCGGTTCGACCAATTTAAAACAATTTAAATATGTCAAATATATATTCACGTATCCCCGGCAAAGGAGGGATTTCCACCACTTCTATCATTGGAAATTGCATTTGATATATTCCCTCTATCTCTCTCTCTCTCTCGCCCATTCTCGTGCAGCGGAAGGCTACGCACATGGCGGCAGCAAGCGGCGCTTGTTCGGCTCCTGCGATGGCCGGCGGCATCTTTACTGCATGCGCAGCGCCTCGGTCAAGTCGCTGCGCCATCAGCAACAACAGCAGCAGCAGCAATTCCTTGGCGGATCTGGAGACTGCTGTGGCCGAATGCAACGAATGCGGCAGCAGCAGCAGCAGCTCTACATGACCGCGGGCAGCGATGGAGAGCGGCGCAAGTCGTTGTCCACGCCCAGTTTGCGCATCACGGAAGCGACACTGCGCAGGTAAGTCGACCTGGCATCACAGCGCTATGAGCACCATTGCAGCATCTAAGATTTCCATATGTATTGTCGCCTGCAGATCCAACGAGAGCAAGAGCTTGGAGAGCAAGAAGCGGGTGGTAAAGATGCTGTTTGTGCTGGTGCTGGAGTTCTTCATCTGCTGGACGCCGCTGTACGTGATCAATACGATGACTATGCTGATTGGGCCCGTGGTGTATGAGTATGTGGACTATACGGCCATAAGCTTCTTGCAGCTGCTGGCCTACTCCTCCAGCTGTTGTAATCCGATCACCTATTGCTTCATGAATGCGAGCTTCCGGCGTGCCTTTGTGGACACCTTCAAGGGCATGCGACTGTGCGATGGCGGACGCTTTGGATTCTGTCGACGCCGCTCCAAGAATGAGACGAACCTATCGGTCGCTGGCAACTCGATTGCGCTGGCCAATTCGGCCATGTCCAGCCACACCATACTGGAGAGTCCGCGCCTCTGAGGCAGCCGGCGTCAGCTTCAGAGGACGCGCACTCTGACGCGGAAGCTGGACAGAGACAAGGAAAGGCAGAAGGAGAGGGACACTGTCAAAATCAGGGTCAGGAATGCAACGGGTGAGGGGCTGATGGAAACGGAGTCACTCTAAAACAAGTATGTGATGTGCAAGAAATTGAAACTGTGGTTGTCAACGATTCTACTACAAGTAAGTTGTGTTTGGTATGGATAAAAGTAATATTATATTTGGGTTTCTATGGCAAATATATATATAATTATATATACAATTAAGTATATCTATTTATAATAATCATCTATCACTTCTGAGCTGTTGCATTGTACTTTTATTGTGAATCTAATTGTTATATGTAAATTGTTAGACTTGTCCCGGCCTGCAATTCGCGGTCTGCGTTTCAGTGTTTATACAAATGTAATTTTTTTTTGATATAGTATGTTTAAATGTGCAAGCAATCAAGAATACGATTAACCAAAATTCAAATACAAAAGAAAAAAAGTATTTAAAAATCATATTTACATAGAGTATAAGTAATGAGGCGTGGCAAGAGAAACATTCAGCTGCAACTCCTTTGAATTGTAACTATACCATGCATTTGGAGAATTGAGAATCTCTTAAACTGTTTACTAACCACAAAAAAAAAATGAAAAAAAAGAACGAAAGATAGATCCTGTTTTGCATTTCTATTGAAAGTATTACAAACTATAGTTAATTATATTTAAAAAAATAACGCAAGCAGCAAGACTTACTGAGAAAGAACTTTGAAACTTGGCAAGCATGAAATTTGATTTCTTCAAAATATATAATGTCTAGATATTTTACAAAACATGCCGAGTGATTGCCAAGGCAAAATCCACACAAGGCGTGTTTGAAACCGTCCGTTAAACTATTTGTCAACAACATGCATAATTACTTAGAATTTGACATTTTGTCGTAGCTACCAAACAGAAGAAATTAGCCAGAATCATATAATTGAATTATTTAACTAGAACCTGTTCACTTTGTGCTACACAAACAGGTCCGAGTTTCAGCTCGTTGGATTATTCATGAGTATAACAAATGGGACTAGAACATTAGATGTACATTTCTACTGTCGTAAACAATGAATTTCAAAAGAAAATAAACCTTATAAAAAAAAAAACGAACAAATTGTAGTTCTGTTCGGATTTAAGCAGAGTACTTTAAATCAAACAATTTATGTACACCTAAAAAACAGTTTAATAAATAAAAACAAAATAAGTATTATATATACATATATACTCTCAAATACATACATATGTACTTAATATATGTGTGCGTGTGTGTTAAAACAGAAAACAGAAATTTTAATATTTTTCACTTCTGTACACCTCAACGAACTTAAATTATGCGATTCATATGTAAAATAGCAATAAATGTTTTATGTAACATAAATACCAAAAGCAAAAAACAATATTGAATGGAAGGGCAGATCATTTCGGAGCATACTTTTAGGCGGGCGCAAAACACACAGAAACAGACATTTTTTGAGCATTCAATTCAGGCGCTCGTTGAGCATATTCGCAGTGAATAAATTAGTAGATTATTCACGAATACGTCGTGCGAATGCTTGGAATTGATTGCCCATTCGAAGTTAATGGCCAGCGCGTAAATTCTGTACAAATTTCCAGCTCCTGTGCTCTGCTGGCTGCCGGCTGCCATATAAACCATTAAGCACTAAGACGCTTTGACAGCTTCACGCTGCTCGGGACAAAGGCAACGCCAGCTCCATAAATTACGGCAATGATATAGGATATGGCTAAGGACATGGAGTCTGACACTCGCATAAGTACACGCTTCGTCCTCAGGCTGCCTGGTTGTGCGTGTGCGTGTGTGTGTGCGTGTGTATGTTCCATGTTGTGGTCAACAGAAATCAATTACCGCTTGACCACACCAAATGAAGTGCATGCAACCGTGTGCCGTAAGCCAGCTGTAGGTGCTTGCTGCCTGTCTCTGTCTTTCTCTCGCTCTCTCTCGCTCTATCTCACTTTCTCAGTGGGCGTGCCACTCCCTGATGAATGTCCCACATTCTCGTATGTGCGTGCCTGGGCTAAAGCTGCTGCATATGCAGCTGCTCTTTGCTGATTTGTGGTCGGAGCTGCAATTACTATTAAGACACCAAAAGGATTGGATGGCACATGTTGCCTCATTGGTTATGTTGATGGAGACAAATAATAGCATGACGAACGCATTCTGTTTTCAATAAATGGGCAACTATTTATATAATCACAGATGATTAATTATAAGGTACAAACAACAAATAATTACAAAGGAATATTATACATTCATTGGGCACATTTGGAAAATATACTTAATTTAATTTTTACCTTCTCATCTCTAGCTTCCAGATGTTTTTCAGTTCAAAAGCCAATATGATTAACCTAAATATCTATATTCTTATTAATATGTTAATATATGTGTAAGAATGTACTTACCCCAGAAATTCACGTGCTCACGCTCAGCTTTTATATTGGCAACTATTGTGGGCGGCAGTCAGACTTTCATATATTCACATCTGAAAATAAAATAAATGTCCAAATGGAGTAGAGGCCGGGTTGGAGTAAGTGAAGCCTACTCGGTTGCCAACACCATATTTATGTAACACTTCAAAGCAAATCATTGAATGCATGAGAATGTATGTATACGTATGAGAATGTATGTATACGCAAATATATTTAAAAATAAAGTTTATTAGATTGCCAGCACAGCTTGTTAATATAACACTTGCAAATCAAAGCTCGAATCCCTGAAGGGCTTACTTGAATTCATAAGAATCGCATAGAAAGGCGTTATTTTTAGTTTGCAGCAGTAAAGGAGAACATACGTACATATGGTAAGGGATAAAATGCTTACACACATCCAGGAAATCATGAATTTTCCACAGTGTGAACAGAGAATTGCGCAACGTTTGTATTTGATTGCAATGTCGTTTACTTTGCTCAGCATGTTAAATCATCTATGAAATGGAATGCAACTATTCGATCAAATTATTTATAGCACACACAGAAAACTAATAATTCGAGGGGAGTACTTGAAGCAGCCTCGAATATTATTATGCAATTGTATAGATTGCAACATCCTTTATCCAGGTCATGTTTTGGGCATTCAATAAAAGTTGGTTGTTTATTAATGGAAAATGCTAGAAGCATACTCTGTGTGTGTGTGTGGGGGGGGGGGGGGGGGGGCCTTATTAATCCAGGGCCATGGCTTGTGCTTTAGGCCATGGCTACGGCTTGGGGCCGTGAATGGCAGCTGCTGTGACTCGAGGCATATTCCATTAGCACATTCGTCCCTCGATTTGTCACAATTGCAATGCGCCATTTGCCGCTGCCTCTATCTGAGCACATGACGTCAGCTGGCCAAGTGTCCTTAGCTGTTGTAGTTGTTGGCCGGATGGTCTACGTGACAATTACCACAGTTATTACACGTAATGAGTACAGCCATCGCATGCAAACAAACACAGGCAGCGGCAATGAGGCGAAGGCGGAGGCGGAGGCAATGCCAGCAATGGCTGGCGAGGGAATCATCTAGTATTCGCATTTTTTCGGTTGCGATACATACAGATGAAACCTTCTTGGAATTGTAATCAGATCACGGCCAGCTCGCGCAGACCTGCAACCGGCAACACGGATGAACGCATACACGCACACGCAGCGGCAGATCGCTTCCAGCTATCAAGAGCTGGGTCCTTGGACCGCAGCTCTTTGGCGTAAACGACCGAGTTTTTACCTGAGGCACTTGTGCGAATTCCCAGGCAATTCAAATTCAAATAAACATGCCCCACTTACATAAATGGCCAAGACGGCGAACGAGGCATACCGACTGTCGTTAAGGCAGTCCATTCGGTCCGACCAACTGCACTAACTTATTTATTTATTAAGTATTTATTGCTTGCGGCAGACGCTTGGGCAGGACCTGCCACAATCGGGGGCACGGCCACAGCTGCCAGCACACGCATGCAGACGCCGACTCACACCTGGCCCGCTTGCCACTTGCCCGGCATGGATCCTGGCAAAAGTTCTGCCCATCTATCGGACATGTTGCCTAAGCTTTGCCAGAACTCAAGCCAGAAATGGCCATTAATTAAGCGGCCGGCACACGCGGTTCTCTTTTGTTTCACTTGATGCCAAGACTAAAAGGCAATTATTAATAAATTATATACATAAATATATATATAAATAATTATATAGTTACATGTTGGTATGTATATGACACGGACCATACACATGCCCAGCAACAGCAAGAGTAAAATAAAAGTAACAAAAAACTAGGCAAAACACATGTAAGAAGCGCTTTATTCGGCAAGCCGAAGTCGAAATACACTTCATTTGTATCATATAAGAACGAAGCTAATCAACTCCCTTAGGAAAGAACTTGACTTTCTAGATATACACTGAGCGAAAAATATCTAAGCTAAAGACAATAATTATCTTACATCATTTAGTAATAAAAATGTCACGATTAATTTAAACCTGTTTGAAACTCAAACTAGGTCTGATGGGGCTTAGTTTAAGACTTTATTCGATTTCTTTTAAGTCAAAAATTGAAATAAATTAAAGTATCTGAAATTTAGGTTAGTTCGCTCTTGAGATTAGCTAAATTGGAGTGAAATACATAACAAAAAGTCTTAGTTCAAGTTTATTCAAATTTAAATAATACTTGAATCAAATAGAACCGATATTAACATACTCTGTCTTAAGATCCAAGATATTGAATCGGATAAGAATATAAAGTTAATAATATATATATAAACGCTTTGGCGATGCCTTCTGCAGTGCGTTACACAATTCTTGACAAATTCATAATAGCCTAAGCGAAGTGTATGATGATGTGAATAATGAGCATAAAAGCAAAAGGTCAACGTCCGAGCGCGAGTTATGTAATCTGGCGACCACTGGACAGCTTCATAGCCGCAACGCGGGGGGTGGGGCCGCAGGGCTTTCTACTCTTGGTAGCTGATTACGACACTTACGAGAAACCATGCAAAGTGAACTCAATTGGATTTTTTTCGTTGTCGATAATCCTACTTATTTCAACTTTTAAGCTTCAATTGGGCGACAACAACAACAACAACAGCAACAACAGCAACAAGAGCAGGCACTCTGAATTGCAGTTACTTGAGTTATTGAAGGCGTTAAGCGAATGCCTAACTGTGTCTGCGCCTGTGGGCCATCAAGTATACGCAGCGAGGGCCCGTAAGGCAACGGCATGGCGACCTTGACCAGCTTTTAGCTGTATGCTTTTCGTCTTCGATGGCAACTGCGGCCGCGACTTGAAGGCGGATTTGCGCAACGGACGCGCCCTTTTTGCCCAATTATACAATTGCGGCTTGGCCGTTACTTGGATTTCGCTGGCTGGCGACTTCGACTTCAGTTGAAACGGGTTATTCGTATTGTATATTAATTATACTGTTTATCTGTCGCAATTTTGAAACGTGGCTCAGCTATTTGGAGAAGTTTCGCGGCTCATTTCATGCAGTTGACCTTCGAGCACAGCGAAATTAGTTGAGACTTCAGCCTGTTCGCATATGCTCGTTGCTTTATTTTTATTTATTTTTGTATATTTGCAGCTTGAATTTTAAATGCCTGCAATTGTATTTTAAGCGTGGTGAAAGTTTTTTGTCAAGCCTACCTAAAAAGGGCTTAAAACAATTTCATAAAGTATTTACCGAATTGATTAAATAACTGCGCGTAATGATTATGCGGCTAAATCTTAAAATTAACTGTGCGGTTATTTTCCTTTGTCGCTGCTACGAGCAACAGCCAGCGCCCTCTAGCGGCTGTAATGCTGAAACTCCAGTGATACTTAGCCAAGAACAGAACCTCAAATCAAGTTCGTTTGCAGGTTACATCATTTCATGTTTGTGCCAAAATATGATCGTTTGTTAAAAACTCGAGATTTTTAATATCGTTACAAAAACTGGGAGAAATAAATTATTACGAATAAAATTAATGCACCTGTGTAAGCCACTGCACAATAACAGAGCTTAAATCAAAAAAAGTCTTTAGGGTAACCAGAAATCAATCACACTCAAGATATTTCTTTAGAAATGATCAAATTAGGCAATTTATAACATTTCTAACCTAAACTAACTTTGTGGCAGTTCAAAAGAGGACTGCCTGACAAATTGCTGCCATAAATATAAATAAAACAATAACCCCAATATATATTCTTATACTTGTGTGAACAGCGTTTAAAGATTAACGTAGTTTAGATGAAAATTTAATGTACAGATGGTTAAACTCTTAGCAAAGGAAAGGCAGAGTATTCAATATTTGCTACCTTTGAGCTGTAGTTATTTTGGCATGAACTTTGCCAAGAAAAATATGTTAAACTTTCAAATACATCTAATATGGATAATTATTTACGATAATGATATAAATTTCTAGGTGAAGGGTATTTAAAAATAAAAAATATTTCAAGCGCAGATCAAGTTTTATTTAAATCATCGATAACTTAACAAAACCGATAACAATCGATACTCCGGTAGCTACATATTGGGAAATACCATCTTCAAATCTTCCAAGTCCATCTATTAAATTGTTGAAAAATGAATAAATAATATATATATATATATATATATATATATATATAATATATTGAATGGCGTATTATTCGACTTACCTACAAATTCAGTTGCAAACAAATCGATAATTCTCTTAAAGAACACGCAATGAATATCACTTTTAAGCTAAAGTCATAAAGTCACACTTAAGAGACTTCAAAATATAGCTATCTTCGATACTTGTTATCGATTACGATATAAATTTCGATGTGAAGTGGATTGAAAATATCGATCTGTCTCTTAAAGAATTCGCAAGGAATTTCAATTCTAAGTTAAATTCATGAAAACGTGGACAGAGCATATAAAAACCAGCTAAGAGCTTTACAAATCCACATTTTTGTCCACTTTTGGTATCATTTTTCTTTATTTTACCCAAGAATCAGAGTAAAAGAGTCCTTTTTGTGGGAGCTCATTTCCTTACTACCCAAGTCGTAAAAAATTTTCATATATAATATTACACTATCAGCAGGACAAGCATTAAGCAAGTGACAAATAAATTTATAATTAAATTAAGTCCGTTGTGCGTATGAGTGATATTTACTCGCCCACTGTGGAATGCGATTTGTTGTTTATGAAATACAAAATTGAATTCAAGTTGACTGTTGCTTATCAAAAACAAGCAAAAACAAACACAAGTGATGTAAGA
This sequence comes from Drosophila borealis, assembly GCA_035045885.1. NCBI lineage: Eukaryota > Metazoa > Arthropoda > Insecta > Diptera > Drosophilidae > Drosophila > Drosophila borealis. The sequence goes on along the minus strand of JAWNOR010000405.1, from coordinate 3,233,075 downwards.
GCTGGCCAGTTTCAACGACCCCGGGCAAAATGATTAGAATATAGTATAACTCGTATTCGACTGGCTCGTAGTTATCGTTCACCTGTCAGGCATTTGCCTGCTTGAGTGCAAATTCCGTTATTATTCCAAGTAAATAGATTAAGCAAAGCCCAGCATGTGGCTAAAGGCAAAAGCCTCTAGCTGTGTGCACAATAGAAATGAATCTTTAAACAACAGCTAAGACAATAATAATAATTAAATTAAACAAATACGTGTGTGAATCACAATATTATTATTTGTAATAACATTCATTGTGAAATAACCTTTATTTGTTTCTTGTTAATATAATGTACATTTATTTTTAGCACGTTCTCAGCTCGAGCTTATCACAAACACAAAGCTCGAGTTGCTCACAAGTATATGCATATGATATGATATACTCACTAGCAGCGTGCATTGCCCAATCGGCCGTCCGCTCAAAGGTAAAGATATCGCTGAATTACCGAATGGTCAGTAAGATATATATCTATATACATATATATACATATATGTATATATGTATATAGATTATCAACATGGCACACCACAACATCATGATACCCGCCATTGTTCGTGACAATGACCCAGCGAAGGGCTGTCATTCAAGTATCGAGTGTTGTCGTTGGTTCTGAATTTTTGGTTCTCATACCCTAAACGGAAATAATTTCTGCTGCGCTCTGCACTTGCACTTGCGAACGTTGCACTTGTCTGTAATGGACGGCAATGGGCGGGTCTTTTGTTCAGCCAGGCTTCGGTTATGCTGGTGCGACAATAGATATGTCAACTTTATCAATGGGCCATAATTATGTGACATTCACTAGCATTAATTCTCATTCATTATTTATTTCAACAAAATATTACAACAAATAGAGTCAATCTGAAATTACGATATTTGGTTAAGCAAATGAACAAGATAGCAGCTTTGTCAATATTAAGCTAAAAAACTGAAAAGCTTAGTGATAGGTTCTCAATATATAGCTCAAACAGTTAGCACTGAAAAGCAGCCTTTGGATATGGTTGGCATTTAATTGCATTTAACTGACAAGAGGATGCTTCTACGATGCGATTCAGTAAATATACCTGCTCAGCATTGAAAATAGTCGGGCCACCCAAGTCCGCAGCCTGCTTATCCGTCGATTACAAACCTCGATCTGGGAAACTACAAGAGCTTAACACTCAAATTCGAAGCACAAGTTTTCTTGAACTCATCGATAACTTAAAAAAATCATAGTGGAAAAAATCTCAATTGAAGCGCTTATTAGGGATTCTTTAAGATAATATCCTAAAGTCTGCCAAGTCTATCTTAGAAATCGATTAAATTTAATTCGAATCGTCTACAAATCCAGTTGCGAATTTCCATACACAAAAAAGTCATTACATATTAGGAAATCCGCACAATAGTAAGACCTTTAAGTAAGAAAAGTCGACGCGGGATAAGCCGGGTAATGCCAGCTAATTGAGCTAATCAGAATATTTCATTCCTAGAATCTTTCGCTTCAATTAAGCAATGTTTACGAACAGCAAAGCAATAAAAGAAATGATCATCCACAAAAAATATGCAGATTTGAAACAAATATAAAAATTATATATACCCCTAATATACACGATCGATCGATCGATCGATCGATCGATCGCGCGGGCCGCAGCTCATTTGCATGACGATATTTGTGATACCAAATAGGTCAATGGACATGAAAACAAGAGTAACCTTGAATACCAATTCCGAAACTATCAGAATCAAAACATAAACACTTGGGATACGCGCCAGAAAACACGCAAGAGTGTCACTGGCCACGGCCAGAGGCGTCTGTGACGGGGGCGGGGGCGGGCGGCGGGTGTCGAAGTGACCACGCGGTTTCTTCTTTTTTGTTTTTTTTTTTTTTTTATATTTATATTTTGTTGTTTTTTACAACTTTTGACCAAGACAACAAAATTTCAATGAAGCGGTTGCTATGACGGCAACGGTTAGGGGCAGGCGGGGCCGTTTAGGCCCAGCTACGCTTCATTCAAAGAACATGGCAAAAAACCCAGAGATCTTTCAGTCATATCATATCAAAGCACCGAGAGATCGAACGGGTGCGGGGCGAGGTGCGCGGGGCAAACGATCTCTGTGCTTGGATGCGAGCTCTCGGTCTCAGGCGCAGATGGAGCTCGTAATCAGGAAATCTACGCGCTTGTCTCATTCACAGGTGTCTGGCAGCAGCAGCTCGTTTTTTTTTTTTAAATCATTTTTTTAATGTGATATTGTTGTTGTTTTCTTAAGAACAGGAATATGAAATCAAATAGAATTTCATTTATTTTTATAGAATTTGCATTGTTTTATGCGCTATTATAAATGCAGATATTTGTATTGTCGCCAATTGACGCAAACCGAACGCGTCTTAGCTTCGAAAAATAAATGGGAAAATATTTATCAAATTAAGCCGAAAGCTTACAGCTCTGGAATATTTAATTTTATGCTCGAGGAAGTGGCGCACTAGTTGGGGCTAAAACTACAACTACAACAGCTAAAAGCCCACCCCAGCGACAGCCGCTAGCTGAGGTGGTTGAACCCCCCAAAAACACACACACACACTCGCACACACACTCGCACACACACACACAGTCCATAGTCTAAAGCCTGCAGCTTGATTCCAGCCTGGCCGCTATGGCGCAGTAGCAGCAAGAATGCTAAACGAAACCGCTCGAGACACGACTCGTGGACGTGTGTTGCCAGCGTTGGGGCTGGGGCCTGCTGATGCTGTTCTCGTTGCTGGTTCTGCCGGTGGGTAGGTAGGTGCTGGCAAAGGAGGGGGGGGCGAGGGGGGAGGGGTGGATCAACGGGGCTTGCTGGAGATGTCAGCGTACGCGCTCAAGGTTATGGCTCTGCTGAGACGCTGGCGCATCGATTGACATTATATAATCGCCATCAAAAATTGAGCTCATTTTGGCCATTCTAATGAAATGCCACTCGGGCTTGGAATTGGAATTGGAATTGGAATCGGAATCGGACTCGATTTTGTACACCGGGGACATGAGTCGTACATCGCATACCGCCTACAAAGTTCATTGCTACCAAACACTCGCTTTGGCGCCAAAACTGTTAAGAAAACACGTTGTATCTTATAGATACGTATCTAGTAGATACGCATATGCTTAACCACACACACGCACACGCGCCGAACGCTCGCGTAGTAAATACGCACAACAATCTGTGCGTAGGGCCCAGCGCTGGGATGCTGCTCACCATTGTTGGCTGATAACTGATTAGCCGATTAGCTGATGGCTGCCCCCTTGGCATGAGTCAACAAGCGGACAAGCGGACAATCGGACGGACGGACGGACGGACGGACAGCCCGCCCGGCCGGCTACTCAGTTGTGTGCGGCAACAGGTTGAATGATGGGGCCCTTTAACTGCTGCTGCTATTGTTGTTGTTGTTGTGGTTGTTGTTATGCAGAAGCAGAAACATAAACAGAAAACGAAATGTCGCAGTTTTGTTTTCAGTTTCAGTTGTGCCCTTATAAGTAACAGCCACGCCTCCAGTCCCGCCCCCAGCCATAGACAGCCACCGATTGTATCCGCCGATTGGCTGTCAGTTTAATGAACTCTCCACAATACGCACATTCTTCGCATATTTGCGCGCGCGAATTTGAATGGTGGCCATCTAGACGACTCTTCCGGCGCCCTTCTTGTCCCGTGGCTACTCCAATTACATAATGCCAGGCACACAAAACCCACAAATTTGTTGGCTTTATTTTTCCCAGTCGGGTTCAATGAATTCCCAACATTTTCACACGTTAACCAAAGCCTTTGGTTTCTCATTCTATACTCTTTGCTTGTTTTTTCTTTCACTTTTTTTTTGTGTTATATATACCCTGTAATTTCAGAGAAACAAGGCAAGTTGCGAAATACATTTACTGTAAAAAGGAGAGTAATAGTACTTAATATTTAAACATTAGTATTATTATTGTTATTGTTATTATTATTTTTATTATAATATATGTATATTCAATAGAAAAAAACTTTAACCATAAGCTAGTCGGAGATGCGATCCCAAAACCTGCTAATTACTATATACCCCCTATTACTAAATAATACTTCCCTTTCAATATATTATTACCTGATATTATGTACACACTTATATCTGCCATAGAAACAAGGGCTAAGTCTGGTAGATCGTCCGAGTACAGGGTATGCTACCGTGCTACTCAATTGAACAAACCTGAATTACATGTGAATTAATAGGAATAATAAAGAATTACATTTTTTGCAGAAATGCATATGCAATTAATTTCGCTGAGACTTGCATTTGGGGGGCCTTTAACACCCGACATGAATCGGCGGCCCGGCTCGGCTTGGCCTGGCTCGGGACAGGTACTTACGTAAACAACAAATATGTTGTTGAAGATCTGTTGAAGGCGTCGGGTTTCGTCAGCTCAGAACAGTTACTACGTAGTATTTATTGTCAACACGTATATATACACATGTATATGTAGTCTGTAGTAAGTATGTGTGTGGACTTTCCATATAAATTATACGAATCGCACGCTAAAAAACAAATGCTTTTTTTTTTTTTAATGTGCATATAGTATTTGCGTCGGGGCGAGTCAATAAAATGCACAATTCACAGAATAATTTATTATTTCTACTTATATTGTTTACCGAATTATAAATTCCCAGAAGCGGTTTCTAAAGTCGTCTAAAGTCCTATTCAGAACTGCATATAAACCAGATATCAGCCTGAGCAAATACTTCTGATTAGATAATATGCAATTCATATAAGTCCATATAAACAATTCAATTCCCATTACTAATCAAATATCTTTTAGTTTATTGACCCTTTGGCGTGTACGTGTCAAAGCCTTCTAATTGCATGTCCACCATATACAGAGACGGAAGTGTATATTTCATTCAAATATAACGATTCGATTGCATAGCTTCAGGTGCTTCAGGTGCTTCGGGTGCTTCGGTAGCGCATTTGGGCGTCGGTCATGCGGGTGCGTAGTTAGTTCTTCGGCTCAGTCTCGAATTCTCGTTAGCTGTGAAATTCTCAAGACGTCTCGAGTGGCGGCGGCTTCTTTTGCGTCGTCACGACATCGATTTGTCAGTTCGAGTTCGAATTAATGAGTTCTCAAGGCCAAAAGGATGAGCACGACAATAGAGTGCGAGCGAGATGGCAGAACGGAGAGCGAGAGGCACATATAAATGATATTTGCCGAATAATAAGTAGCTAGAAATTGTGAGAGCGAGAGATAGAGAGAGGGAGAGCTGGAAGATTTATTTTTGTTTTCGTCGTAAGTTTCATAATATTCTATGCCATTGCCGTTCCCGGCCAAGTCCGGATCATGGCCAAATCGCTGGCCAGGGATGGGGCTGACGCCAAGTCTGAGGCTCTGGCTCGGCCGCTAGATGTTGCCATTCTTGCCGCCAATTCTTCGGTAGATTCTGCGTTGTCATGTGGCTCGATTTTTGTTTTTCTATTCCGTTTTTTTCATTTTTTGTTCTTTGTTGTTTTCGATTGTGTAGCAGGAATTCACAATGCTGTTTTCAAGTTCAAGAGCACACATGAAAGCCAAAAGGTGGTCAACAACAAGAACAAGACTGATCAGGCTTGTCTCAGCTATTTAGCATAGCTGTGGGGCTTAGGACAATTTGACGCATTCTTTTGCGTAGATCTTTCGGGAAGCACAAACAAATTGTTTACACCTTGTCATCCCATAAATAAATATGCAAAAAAAGAAAACAATATCATTTCGAAAGAAACAAACTGAATCTCGATGTTATTCGGCATTGAAATCTTGTTTGTGTCCAGCTAAAGGAAAGCAACTCTGATGTAATTCAACCTGAAATGGTTAAATGCGTTGTGGGAAAATTCTATGGAATTTTTTAGATGAAATCACACGCATGTCAGAAATGGAAAAGCAACGCAATTCTTTGCTCTCCTTCATTAACTGGACTATAAACTATTGTTGGGAGATATGCATATAAATCTTTGAGCATTAAAAGGGAGTTTGGGTAAATGTTGTTTATATTTGTATGCATTATTTGTATAAGCTAGTATTATTATTTGTCCACAGAACCTGACAACAACATTAAAATATAAAATCAAATAGTATTAATATTAAAAGTACAACAATAGCTAAACGTTATAAACTTATGAGCGAAACCCAGCCCCAACGTAAAAACTACCTTAGCCTCATTTATTGCGTTTCTACTATATTCAGTAGAATCCAATTTCGGCCTGATATCTAATTTAGCCCTCATTTTGCATATGAAAATATTCACGGTTTGCAATATTTTCAGTACAACGGGCGATTTTATACTAAAAGTTAAATACTTTCCTAAATTTAAGACGAGAGAGCAAAGATATCTTAGGCACTTCCATGATTGAATGCCCTTGTAGCAATTTGCCTTGCAGTCTTACAGATATATAAGTTTATTAAAAATATCTTGAGAAACAGAATATTTGGCCGTATCGATCCTAAAATTAGGATTCGACTTTGATAAGACTTTGCATATATGTATATATGAGGATCATAGTGCACATAATTAATACCGAGTTTGGCCAACTAAGCTGAATGGAAAAAAGATGTCCATATGAGAACCTAGTTTTCGACCGATCGTACCTATGGCATCCATATGATATAGTGGTCCGATGTTGATAGGATTTTGCATATGTGTAGAAAGCAGGATGAAAGTTATAAATGCCTAGTTTCCTCAAGATATCTTAGAAGACAAAAAAATTGTTCAAAAAACAACTTAATTTTCGATGGTCCGATATTGATAGGATTTGGAAAATATGCAGGGGGCAACGTGAAACCTGTAAATACCTGGTCAGGATATCTTGATAAACAAAAAAGTTGTTCACCCAAGAAACTATGACAGCTATATGATAGATTAGTCCGATCTGGCGGGTTTGAACTTATGTACCGCCTGCAGCAGTAAAGCGGATCTATGCAACGCGTTGAAGCAGACAGACGGACGGACAGACGGATGGACAGACCGATGGACGGATGGACAGACGGACATGGCTTTATCCATACGGCTGTTGATGCTGATCCAAAATATATATACTTTATGAGGAGACATCCTCCGTCTCCTTCACATTTCATGACAAGATTATAATCCTTCCCTCTACAGGGAGTCGAACCGAGAGAATTTTCATTTGTGCTTCCAGTCCAGATACTCTCGTATATATTCAACTATTTAGTGAGTTCCTGAAAGCATAATTAATATAAAATTCTGTCGTGCATACTAAAATTATAAAATTAGAGCTTGATATGACGTTAAACATATAAAAGCACGCAGCTCAAATTAGTTGACTCTCAGGCTAATAATAATTAATTTCTATGCAATTTCTGGTTATTTCACATTTTAATTATTGCCAAAAATATTTGCTGAATAACTTTGTTAATTGCTACAGCTATGGATTTGGCTCTTGCGTTACGTATATATTTAGAACTGTCTCTAAAAATAATTAACGAGAATGACAACAAATCGTTGAATAAATCAACCAACGACAATTGAATACGCTTCAAATCCTGAATCAAATATGTTTGCTTTATTTTGAAGAAAAGTGAATGCTTCATCAAGCGTGGAATCGTCTGTATATAGTATATAGTATATAGTATAGATATATGTATATATAGTATAGATATATTCTTAGGCTAAGCTGGTTCCTTGATGCCCGCAGCCCGCGCCCCTTCACCCGCTGCTTGGCCGCTGCTCACACGCCTTCGCTTTTTGTTGTTATTTCTTTTTGATTATATTTATTTTCGGTACATTAAAGTTTTTGGTGATTCGCTCGTTGGCTAATTTGTTATTTATTGCAAATGTATGCACATCTGCACATACATATTCCGTACGTGTACATGCTTAGTTAAGTATGCATGCACACACACACACACACACACATACGTTTGTGATACACATGTGTACAGTGTTGTGTCTGTACGGGTATGTTTAAGTATTTTACAAATGGTGCTTTGTTTGGCAGTTTGGCTGCTCAAGGTCGCGCTATAAAAAGTGTGCAAAAACAATTCTAAATATTGCATCACGCTTGTCAACACACACCCAGACACAATAAACGTTAACCAACACGTGCCGCCAGAGCGCAAGAACGAAGCTGAGATACTCTCAGATGCAGATGCAGACGGATCTTGGATTTAACGTGTTTGAAAAGTGCCTTGAAAGGTTCAGATGCATATGGATCTTGGCTTAAACTCAATTAAAGCATTTCACCAAGATATCTCTGTTTGACATAAAATACCTTATAAGGTAGATATATTTTGTTATATAGAAGAAGTGAAAGATAAGGGAAATCAGTGCACAGTTTATGTCACAACATGCTACATCTACTTATTATTATTTGTTCCAGCTACAGTCAAGACAAACTAGTTTTAAAACCATCCGAAGATTTTCACTACTTTTCCTCAGGGCATAGGACTCGAACCCGGTTGCCCAGCTTGCATAACCTTTTCTTCTTTTTATTTACATATATATATACTTATATATCTATCTATCTATCTATCTATCTATCTATATTTCTATCTATCTATCTACCTATCTATCTATCTATATATCTATCTATATATCTTTCTACCTATCTATCTATCCATCTATCTATCTATCTATCTATCTATATATCTATCTATCTATCTACCTATCTATCTATCTATTTATTTATATATCTATCTTTATATCTTTCTATCCATCTATCTATCTGTCTAACCATCTATCAATCCATCTATCTCTCTATTTATCACTGCATCGATCTATCCATCTATCTATCTATGTACATGCTTATGCATTGCATATGTTTGCGCTGCTTTTGTTAATGACTAAATGAAATATATCAGTTTTGAATCGCTTAACAATTAATGGACTTTAGTTGTTGTCGTCAAGAGTTGCAGCTGACGCAGACGTTGACGCTGAGGCGGATGCTGACGTTATGAGCTTTGGCTTTGCCCCTCGTTTGAGATCGGGAAACCAGTTAGTTATTACCTGTCACAGGGTTCGTCTGGAGCTCAGCTTTGCCTCTAAAAACCAAAAAAAAAAAAAAAAAAAAACAAAACGAAAAAACTAAAAACTAAAACTGAAACTGAAATCGAAAATGAAACTCAAGCCGAGACCGTGTCCACTGTCTCTGGCAGATCTTTGCCGCGGGCCGCGGGCCGCTCGGCCGGCATACATATTTCTGCACTGACTCATGTCCGGCATCCTTGACGCGCTGCCCCGGCGCATTCGTGACTGTACAAGCGGTAATTTGCCTGAATATTCGGTTCGGCTCGAGTTCGGTCTGGTCTGGGATTTGCCTAGCAGTCATTAGCCTTTTGGCAGCGCACCAGTTCCTGGAAACTTCTCACTCTCGATGATGCTGCTGCTGCCACTGACACCAGCCTCTGCCTCTGCCTTGGCTATGGATCTGTGTGTCTGGGCCAATGACCGCGTCCAAGGCCGCGCACAGTGCACAGTTTTCCTGTTCTCATTTTTCACGTGCCCGCCGCGTGCGTGTCTGATCCTTAAGTGGCCAACCTATATACAAGTGCATCCAGCACACACACACACACACACACACACACGCGCACATTCGTAGTTGTTGGTTGTCCTGCGCTGGGGCGGGTGCATTGACCCAGCGGCCATTGTCTTAAGTGCTTTGTTTTTTTTCTGTTTTTTTGATTTCCTAGAGGCTGTCTGCAACATGATGCATCCTAGCGCTGCAGCTGTTGCTCGAGTTGTTGTCAGTTCAATGACTTAGTCGACCGAATAGCTGCTTCTTAGTTGGACATGTGCGGCTGTACAACAACACTTGCTGCTGCTGCTGCTGCTGCTGCTGTTGCTGTTGCTGTTGCCATGCATTCTCCGCATTCTCTGCTCTTCTCGACTGGATAAACTCCTCGCAGCATCCTACTCAGCATTTAGCTTTAGTGCCCTGTGATGCTGCTCGCTTTGCATACACACACTTTTTGGCCACAGCCTTGAATCAGTTAGCCTCACATTTGGCATTTGACTTTCTTTTTTTTTTACTTTCAACCTTGTTGTTGCTTAATTTTGTTTTTTATTGCTGTTGCCGAGCCGGCCTCCGGCTGTCGTATGTCTATTCATTGTGGCCTGGACACGAGCTGGAGCTGCAGCTGGAGCTGGATGTGGGTTTGGGCTTGGGATGCCCCGTTTGTGCACTTGGCACGAGAGAAAGAGACAGCGAACTTTAGAGCAAGATAGAGGAAGAGAGAGAGAGAGAGAGAGCGCGAGAACGAGCTAGAGAGATACTGACGTTGATTGCCGATTGCTGATGCTTACTAATTATCAAAATTGAATTGAATTTAAGTAGATGCAAATTAGTTCATTGCCCGCTAATGCTAACAAACGAGTAGGAATGCTCTAGAACCAGCTGCCCGACTATATGTTGCCCTGTAATACGCATGGCAAACATCGAATGTGTGAACATACACACATACATACATACATACATATAAAGTTTCTCTCTGCAAGAGCGAAACATATTCAAATCAATTGAAATGCCGACTTAGATCAGGTATATGCATATATATAGCTGGCGGACCTCTGTCATTGTCTTCTACGTAGTCCGTCAAGCCCGTTTCTTGCAGCTACAGGGTATACGATAGTTAAACAAAGCAACGGCATCTCTTTGAACATTAACAAAAACCGCAAAAATTGTACATAATCCGTTCGCATTATGCATAAATATTTGCTTGTGGTTAATTATTTTACAGATTGTGCAAATTAAAAAATAAAAAAACAGACGACATTTTGCGATCGAGTATTTGCAGAATTTTTAAGGTAGACATTTTCTATATAGAGCATTTATCAAGTAGAGGAAAAATGAAAATGGAAAATGGCTACAAAATCAATTTGCCTTAATGAAGGAAGTGAAAGAATGTTGCAAGGATATTAAATAAAGCTTGTAACTCATAAGCAAACGAGCATTTACCTATTGTACAGATTAGATCCATATAACCTGTAATTACTTACGATTTATTTCTAAATATATATTATTTCTTAAGTTTTTATTTAGCTGGCTCGAGCTACGAAACCAGCAATAGATATTATTTCTAAATATATTATTTTCATAGATATTTTTAAACCTATTTGTGTATTCATTCAAAGAGAATTTGAGCCAGGAACAAACTCTCTGAAGCAGAGAAAAATGCCACTTGTTTTTACTTTCTTAATGCTAACTCGCCTCTTGTAATTCGGGATATGTAGCGAAATCGATATTTAATATGGGATTCATATCATGCATATCACAGTGTCCTGATAATTCCATGAATGCATTATGAGATCGAAAAAAATTCCTTCAAAATAAAATATTAAATAATGAGTATCTCAATCCCTTCAGAATCTCAGCCTCCATTCAGCCTAACATTTGATTGCTTGTTCTAATAGTTCTAATAGTCTGCCCTTAGAGTAAATAATAGTAATAATAATTTATAATACTTTTGATAAATAGATATAATAAATAGTGAAGCATATTGCGAGATTTGATTATTTATTTGATATATATCGAAATTTCTTGGCCACCAGCGGCGTCTGCTTCTGGTTCCGTCTCTGTTTTTTTTCTTTTTTCTCGTTCAGCTTCTGTCGAGGGTCAAATCTTGTCCTTAAGCCCAAAAAACCGGCATGGTCTTCGGCTGTTGGTAAACAAGCAGATCATTGAATAAATCGAAAGGCAACGAAACGAAATCGAAAGCCGCAGAAACTTCTGCAGAACTGATTACAAATGCATTTGAATTTAAATTTGAAATCAAATACCGAGACCTTTTTTTCCTTCTTATAAGCAGAAATGTTTTATGTGTGTGTTTTTATCTTAGCTTGTTTATATCTTTTGTCAGCTTCTTGTTCATTGTGGATTGTTAATAACATTTTTGAACTTGAATGCATTGCCATGTCTGACGTCATTCAAATATTTGAAACAATGCCCCGAAAGCGAGCCCCGAGATCTTGTCTGGAGAACAGCAATAAAATAACAAACATATATGCCTGCATATACATATGTATAAACAGATATAAAATAATAAACAAATTATAATTTAATAATTCAATATAAGTATATCTGATATATATATATTTATTATTATTATTTTTTTCTGACTGCAGCTCTGCTTAGATCACATTGTGAAGGCTGAGCAAATTGACCCCAAATGCAAATTTACCCATTGAAATTTTTGTCTGTATTGTTTCTAACGATCTTCAGATCGAAAGCTTCAGATCCAAGCCAAATGTTGTCCATTGCAACTGCTTCCGCTTCTGCCGAATGTTACATACTGTATCTATATAAAGACGAGCCGAGCGACATTCAAAATGCAAAGGTTGCAACACAGGCAAGTTTTGTGCAGCGCGGCAGATCGGACAGATTATCGGGTGAGTTAGCTGAGGATAATTATAATTAACTGCAAGCAGCAGCTGACGCATAGGCATAACATAGTATATGCATGCATAAGCACTTTTTATATGCATATCAGCTTAGGCATAGGCTTAATCGGTAATCTAATCGCTGGCCATATTCCGCTTATCAATCAAACGCTGATAAGCCCTGCAAGTACACCTGCCCGAACGGGGGCCAGACTGGCGACGGCCGACAGCCGACCGTCCATAGCCGACAGCCGTGTGCCGACTGTCGACTGCCGACGCCGACTGCCGACTGCCGAATGCCGATCGCCGAGTGGCAAGCGTCTGTTTGCTCTTGAGCTTGGCTTGCGGTCTAAAAACATAAACAGAGAGCGCACGCGGCGCTGGCGATGCACTCAAAACAAAGCCGACAACGCATTGAGCGGCTGTTTGAGCTCAAACATGTTCGAACGGTCACGCTGGCAGTGGCAACATGTTGGAAGCGCGCGCCGAAATTGAGTGAAAAATGGAGACTGCGCTGCGCTGCTGATTGGAAACTTGTTGATTTGGCGCTGTCAGCTTTATGGCAAGCGGCTAGCGGGGCGGCTGCTAGCTGCGGGCGAATCGGTGACGCTGGAGGCAGAGGCAGCACCAGCACCAGCAGCAGCAGCAGCAGCGGCGGCGGCGACAGCGGCAGACTGATATGAGCGCATCAAACAGAGACCGAGACCGAAACTGAGACAAACACGGAGACGCAGAGGGAGAGGGAGAGGGAGACGAAGACGCAGACGAAGACTGATATGAGCGAGTGCTTGTGGCGCCGGCAGAGACGGCAGCGTCGGCGGCAAACGATGGCAGCAGCGCCCCAGCCGCAGTAGCAGCAACAGCAGCCGCTGCCCAGCTTTTGACTATCAGATTCTGTCCCAGAGCGGGCCACAGTCACAGAGTCAGAGTCAGAGCCAAAGCTGCGCTGCCCGCTCTGCCCAAGCGAGCAGCTCAAAAACGTTGCAGACGTCGACGTCGTATCGGTCGTTCGTCGTCATCGTCGTCGTCGTCGTCGTCGCTGTCGCCGTCGGCTTTAGCTGTCGCTGTCGCTGTGGCTCTGGCTCTGGGAGTGTGCGCGCGCTTGAAGCGGCCGAGCCGCGATTGCCGTCGATCACTCGTTCGCGTTCGGCGCTGCTCTGCGAAGCGGCGGCCGAGTTGTTATAAAAGTGGCAAGGACATACGCTCGAGCCATTAGTCGAAAACTATAAACGCTCGACGCGAAATCGTCTCCGGGTCTCTCCGCCTACTTCTTCGACTCGAGCACGCAACTATTTTTTTTTTTTTAATAACATCTGCCGCTCAATACGTTTAAATGTTAACAAACCAAACACAATTTTGGGCAGTTTTTAAATAAAGAAAAAAAAAATTAATCCAAATAAATCAAAGGAATTCAACAACAATTTTTTTTCCCGTTTCCTGCGCCACAGACACTAACAAAAAGAGAATTTTTTTTTCGTCGCAAGTAAAAGCAAAAGTGACAACAAATGGCTCAGCAGTGCAGCAAATAAATTAATTAAAAAGCAAAAAATCAAAAAGGAAAAATAAACACACACACACACTGAGAGAGAGAGAGAGAGAGAGCTGCGAGCATCCTGCGTTGCCTGCGGACCGCGTCCAGTCGAAGCTGAAAGTTCTGTTGTCAAATCGAAAGAAAAGGACGCCCAAAAAGCGGCAACATGCTGGCCGACTCGTATCTGATAAAGTTTGTGCTGCGCCAGCTGCAGATGGAGCAGCAGGACGCACAGCATCTGCTGCTGGTCTTCCTCAGCTTCCTGACGCTGATCAGCCTGCTGCAGTGGCTGCTGCGCCACTATCGCGAGCTGCGCAAGCTGCCGCCCGGCCCCTGGGGCCTGCCGGTCATCGGCTATCTGCTCTTCATGGGCAACGAGAAGCACACGCGCTTCATGGAGCTGGCCACCAGATACGGTTCGCTCTTCTCCACCCGCCTCGGCAGCCAGCTGACCGTCGTCATGAGCGACTACAAGATGATACGCGAATGCTTTCGCCGCGAGGAGTTCACAGGACGGCCGGATACGCCGTTCATGCAAACGCTCAACGGATACGGTAAGTGAACTTTTCCAGTGTTAATACAAAATAATTAACTCAACGAGGCTTAAATGAAAAGTGACAGACCGAAGAACAAGTATTGCGCCTTAATTTGATTCGTGCTTTTTTTTTATAAGTGCAAAACTTGGCTTTATACTAAATGCATATATGTATATATATATATATATATTTACATATATTGTTTTTGCACTTTGTTAAGTTTTTAGCATTATCTCAGTTTTCTTTTTGTTTTCATTGGTTTTTACTATTCGTAGTATTATTTTTCGAGTACTTTGGAATTTTACAACTTGGAATTCGATTTCAATTTTGTTGAGACAGCACAAAAATTTCAATAAATAATACCAGATAAGCGAGCGTTACGCGCTATATTTCTATATATAGTAATACTGTAATGCATTACGGCTTAAAAAAAAGTAAAAAAAAAAAAATAAAAAACACTTTAAACAAAATGTTTAAGGCGAGAGACGAGCAAAAACAAACACAATAGCTGGGCGTTTCTTCTTTGTTGGCCACTTTTTACTTAATATCATATAATTTTTTATATTTTTGTTTAACGGCTGCCTTTGGCCAGGCCGGGCCTGGCCAGACCAGACCAAGCCAAGCCAGGCCATAAGCCGCTCAATGATAAGAGCTTGGCAAAAAACAAAATTACAAAAAAATTAAAAAATAAAATTCCAACATTTCTTGTTGGGGGATTTCATTTCTGGTATTTCGCTTCAACAATTTGCCAAAAAAAAAAAAAAGAAGAGAAAAAAAAAGTGGGGCAAATCAACGTGCGCGAAGCCTACCTCAATTAAATGAAAATAAAACAAACTGCATGAGCGAGAAGCGAGAAGCGGAGAATTAAGAGAGAAGTAAGAGAATTACAAAAGCAGTACAAAATATCAATTAAAATTTCATTAAGTGCGTTGGCTAAGTGCCCACCATACAAATACATATATATATATGCATCTGTATAGGTAACTGTAGCTTATAGGAATTGCTTTCGATTTAGTGTGGCATTATCGTAACGCACCTTAACGCATCGGGCACGTCTTGTCTTGTTTCGCTTGCAGGCATCATCAATAGCACCGGCAAACTGTGGAAGGATCAGCGTCGCTTTCTGCACGACAAGCTGCGCCAGTTCGGGATGACCTACATGGGCAATGGCAAGCAGCAGATGCAGAAGCGCATTATGGTGAGTATTTGAGGGCACTCTATTCCACATATATGTATATATATATATATATTTACATCTGTCCCTCTCTCTCTCTCTCCCTGTCTGTGCAGACGGAGGTGCACGAGTTCATCGGGCATTTGCATGCGAGCGACGGGCAGCCAATTGACCTGTCGCCGGTCATCTCGGTGGCGGTCAGCAATGTGATCTGCAGTCTGATGATGTCGACGCGGTTCAGCATCGACGATCCAAAGTTTAGGCGCTTCAATTTCCTGATCGAGGAGGGCATGCGGCTCTTTGGCGAGATCCATACCGTTGACTATATACCGACGCTGCAGTGCTTCCCGAGCATCTCGACGGCCAAGAACAAGATAGCCGAGAATCGTGCCGAGATGCAGAAGTTCTACCAGGATGTAATCGATGAGCATAAGCGCAGCTTTGATCCCAGCAATGTGCGCGATCTGGTCGATTATTATCTGTGCGAAATCGAGAAGGCCAAGGCCGATGGCACCGATGCGGAGCTCTTCGATGGCAAGAATCATGGTGGGTTGACGACATCCTTCAGCCCCTTCGGCTGCCAGCCAACAACTCAACAACTTTTTTTGTTTAACTAATTGTTTGTTTTCTTTTATGTTTTTGTTTTATTTTTGATCTGTGCAGAGGAGCAGCTGGTTCAGGTGATCATCGATCTGTTCTCGGCGGGCATGGAGACCATTAAGACAACCCTGCTGTGGATAAATGTGTTCATGCTGCGCAATCCCAAGGAAATGCGACGCGTCCAGGATGAGCTCGATCAGGTGGTTGGTCGCCATCGATTGCCCACCATTGAGGATCTGCAATATCTGCCCGTCACCGAGTCAACGATACTCGAATCTATGCGCCGCTCCAGCATTGTGCCATTGGCCACCACACATTCGCCCACAAGGTAAGCATCGATCATCCAGTGTGAACTATCGCCAATTGGCAGTTGGCAATCGGTTATCAGCTATCAGTTATCAGCTATCAGTTGTGGCCACGCCCCTTAGAGCCCATTGCTTACGCATTCATTCGTTTTGTGCGCACATCGCAAATGACGACAACGAGGTCCATGCTACTCGTTCATTCACACCACGCCTGGACAATGGCACCAGATTGCACATTCATTGTCGCAAGCCTTAGGTACGCTGCGCTGCGGTGGGGTGGGGTGGGGTGGGGTGGGCTAGTGAGTTCTCTCAAATACAAATCAAATGGCACTGGCACTGGGAACTGCATGGGGGAAACTGGCTTTCATCGCTCGAGATCTCCCCAGGCCCCAGCTGTGTCTCTCGGCGGTTCTGCTTGGTTTTCAGTTTCATTGGAAGCGCTTCCTTTGCGTCGCAGCTTGGCCCAGTTTCGGTTCTACGCACTTCACTTGATACCGCTGATTAGAGGCTTGTCAGCTGATAACCGAGCCAGCGCCACAAATCAATAAGAAAAGAAAAAACTGCAGCAGCAGCAGCAGCAGCAGCAGCAGCAAACAGCTCTACTCGCTTGAAACACTTGACTAACCCAGCTTTTCTTCCGTTGCTCTCCCCTCTCTCTCTCTCTCTCTCTCTATCTCTCTCTCCCCTGTGGCACACAACAACATTGCTATCGGCTCGCAGAGATGTGGAACTGAATGGCTATACCATACCGGCCGGCTCGCACGTCATACCGCTGATCAACAGCGTGCACATGGATCCCAATCTGTGGGACAAGCCCGAGGAGTTTCGCCCGTCGCGCTTCATCGATACGGAGGGCAAGGTGCGCAAGCCGGAATACTTTATACCGTTCGGTGTCGGGCGGCGCATGTGCCTCGGCGATGTGCTGGCCCGCATGGAGCTGTTCCTGTTCTTCGCCTCGTTCATGCACTGCTTTGACATTGCGCTGCCCGAGGGCCAGCCGCTGCCCAGCCTCAAGGGCAATGTCGGCGCCACCATAACGCCCGAGTCCTTCAAGGTCTGCCTGAAGCGCCGTCCACTGGCGCCCACCGCCAACGAGCCGCATCATCAGCGCAACGTCGGCGCCAACTGAGCGCTCCGAGGGCTCGCAGCCACAGAGCACGGTTTTGTTCCTAAACACGTTCTTTTTTTTATTATTATTATTATTATTATCATTATTATTATTATTATTATATTTGAATAGCTCATAAGTTGACGAAAATAATTAATTAGGCAAATCGCACATTAAGTTTGAGTTTAAGCTAGGATCTAGGTTCAAAGTTTTCAAAGGCTAACAACAACAACAACAAGAGCCTGTCAGCAACAGACAGATATAGCTATATATACATATGTATATATACATATATATATTTTAATTCGTCATGCATAAACATACACACTTATGTGTGTGTGTGTGTGTGTGCGTGTGGGTGTATTTAGTTATGTTACGAAGCAAACAAATTCTATTCTTTCAACCCCAAGAAGCTGTGTTCAGTTAATTAATATTTAAATTTGTAATCAATTAATTAGCAATTTAATTAGACAACTTGTAATATTGTGTTTATAAACATGCATATACATACATACATATACATATACATATATATATATGAGAATTTTTTTGTCTTAGCCTTAATTAGCTAGTTGATGTTTTTGTTAATTTCATATTTAGCCTTAAGACAACAAACAACAAAACAAACTGTGGTTTAGTTTTATGCACACAACACACAAAACATAGGCAAAAACAATTTCTGAAATTCAAATAATAAACGAATTAATAAAAGAAAACATTTCATTTGTTTTTAATATGCATATCAAAAAAAAAAAATCATAAAAAAATATATATATATTTATATATGTTGGAATATAATTTAAAGAAAAAGAATTTTACAAACACCGCTTGATACAAAAAAATAATTTTAATTAATCTAAAAATAACTTTAAACAAATTAATATTTTGCTTAAAGTGTTGTTAATTTTATGCAAAGGCTATTATTTATATTCATTTTTTTTTTCTCGAAAACTTCCAACTTTTCCTTGTTTTATATGTACATACAAAAAAAGTAGCCAAATTGTTAGTTATAAAAGATTTATAAAAAAAAAAACCCTTAAAAAGAAAATGAATTGCAAATAAATGAAAATTCAAAGAGAAGTAGCCAAAAATCTAATCGTTTTTCTGCAGCTGCTCCAATTTGGTGAAGCGCAGCTTGTAGTGCGCCGGCGACAAGGTGATGCCGCACTCGCCGGCCATGTCCACGTCGCCGTCCTCGCCGGCGGGCAGCTGGACGCGAAAGCGACGCAGAATGCGCCCGGTGAAGAGGGTGAGCATCATGCGAGCCAGCTCATCGCCGGGACACATGCGCTTGCCCGTCTGGAAGGGTATGAACTGTGCCGGCGCCACGTACTCGCCGCTGGCATTGAGAAAGCGCTCCGGACGGAACTTCTCGGGCGCCGGCCAGACCTCCGGATTCATGTGTATGGCCCACTGCAGTATGAGTATCATGCTGCCCTTCTCCAAGCGATAGTCGCCCACAACTGTGTCCTCATCGACGCCGTGCGGTATGCCCAGCGGCACCACAGACCTGATGCGCTGCACCTCGGACAGGCAGGCGCGCAGGTACGCGATCGGCTCGAGCTCGGCCAGCGTGGGCGTCTCGCCAAGCTGCAGCAGTTCCGCCTGCAGACGCTTCTGGCAGCGCTGCTCGCGCGCCATATAGAGCAGGAACCAGCGCAGCGTGGCCAGCGCTGTGTCGACGCCGGCGCCAAAGAGATCGGCCAAAAGATGACGCAGCTGGTCATCGCAATAGAGCTGCGAGAACGGCTGGCGCTCGCCCAGGAAATGCTCCAGAATGCTGCGCGGCGGCAGCGGCTGCTGCTGCTTTTGCTGCTGCTGCTCCAGCTGCAGCTCTAGCTGCTTCTCGCAGCGCTCGACAATGCGATCGTAGAGCTGATGGGTTTTGGCCTTGCCGTCCAGCAGAAAGCGAATGCTGCGCTTGTTACCCGGCAAATGGCGCAGCCAGGGTAAAAAGTTGACCATGCCCGAGACGCCAATCAGCTTGACGCCCTCCTCCTGCAGCTGCTGCAAATACAGCCAGTTGGGATCCTGGCGCTCATAGGTCTCGCCAAAGACCAGATCGTTGATGATGTTGCCCAGCGTGTGCTGCAGCGCGGGCCGCGGATCCAGCACATCGGCTTCCTGCGCTTCCGTCTCGTACGACTGCGGAAAGAACAAGTAAGCGGGACACAAGATGCCAGTCAGAGCGGTAGAGCGAGAACACAGTGAAAATGGCAAAAGCGAAAGGTGGAAAACAAAAAGGAAAAGAAACGGCGAGAAAAAAACAATTGCAAAGCAAAGCAGCAAAAACATGCGGCAACAGAAACAAAAGCACAACAACAAAAAATTAGCAAATTTTAAATTTATGCGTCGTTGTCGTCGTCGTCGTCGTCGACAGCGGCTGCGACAGCAGCAGCGGCAGCGACAGCGACAGAGACAGCAGCACAAAACACACAGCAGCGGACGTCGAGTGATGACCACAACGGAAAGTGAATGTCCACCAACAGAGACGACGACGACGGCGGCGGCGGCGACGGCGATGACGCGTAGGACCTTCACTTTCATGATTCTTGGAATTTCTCGCGCCGGCCAGTTGGCCAATTAGTCAGAGACTCCATCACACCACACCACAGCACAGCACAGAACAGCACAGCACACCACACAGACTCGACGCGTCTCAGCGCGACTCACCTGGACGCACTCGTCGACGCCGCGACCGATGCGCTGCTCCAGCTGTGCACGCGTCTCGCACTGTTTGCGCGTCATGCCCAGCGCCTTAAGCCACTCGATAAGCTGGCGACGCTGGTATTTCCAGATGTCCCCGCCAGCGCCAATGATGCCTGCAAAAAAAGAAAAATAAATATGTACAAAAAATAATCAGAAAAAAGTTGCTGTCTTAAGTCATTCGTTTCGATTCGCCGTCTCTGTCGCACATATACTCACCATAGCCACCCATGATGCCGTGCGTCAAATAGAGCGGAGCACGCGCCGTCAGCTCCTCGTGGCGCAGGAATTCGCGCACCAGCACCGCATCCGAGAGCACCACCGTGCGCACCGAGCCCATGCTCAGCTGATAGATGCCGCCAAAGCGTTTGGCCAGCGCCTGCAGCGACTTGTGCGGCGCCCGCCTGTCCAGGAACGGCAAATAGCCCAGCAGCGGCAGGCCCCACGGTCCGGGCGGCGTGCGCCCAAACAGCCGCGCATTCCGACGATGACAAATCAAACTGACGATAATTACGATAATGCCCAGCAGCACTCCAAACACAATGATCTCCATCCGAACGGATTTATCATCCGTGCTATTTTCACTCATATTTCCGTTTGATTTCTCTTTTGTCTTTTTCTTTTTCCACTACGCAGGTAATTTTATCCAGTTTAGGTACTCAAGCTGCTGCCTTTTCTTCTGCTTCTTCGCCGAGTGGGTACACGTCCGTTCGGTTAGGCGGTTCTTCAATTACTGGAATTTCTATGGATTTTCGAAACGTGTCGGGAGCGTAATGTAATGCAAACGGCGAAAAACAGCACAGCCAAACGACAGCAGGAACAGACGAAGGCCACACAATTTAGGTGCATACATATATATATATCTATATATATAAATACATGCATAAATATATACACACACACGCATGCCTTTACCTCTCGCTCTTCCCATGCCTTAAGCATATACAAGAAGGTTCGCTTCTTCCTTGGCTCACGTAGCTAAAATTTGAAATTGAAACATTGCCGGCAACTGGAAAATGCTATGTACATATATTTGCACAGACACACTTACACACACACAGGCACACACACAGGCACACACACAGGCACACACACAGGCACACACTTGCAGACGCGCATTTGTAATGGGAACCATTGAAGCAATCGCAATTCCTACAACTCGCCCGATCGTTCGATTGCTTAACTCTGGATCAGTTACATATTAAAAATACAATATCCTTGCAGCGGGTATTTTAAATTTCGTACGAAACATGTAACACATAAACATGCAAACGAAAATATAAATAAAAGATATAAGCGTACATAATTATATAAGCAAATATATAATAAAATTAAAACTTTTAATTTATATTAAATTAACCAAAATTAAAATCTATAAATTAATATGATTAAAAATTCAAATTTAAAATAAAAGAAAAAGTTAAAGCTTAATTAACATTTTAATTAAGAAATTAATATTAAAATCAAAATTAAGACATAAAATAATATAAATAAAAATTAAAGTTAAAAATGAAAGTAAAAAATTAAAATTAAACTAAATTAAGTTTATTCTAAGCAGTCCACTAAAAACATTTTCTTATAAATTTATATTATATTCATTTCAATTAAACTAAATCAATTTAGTATATATTTTAAATAATTCAACTGAATAATCATCAATAAATAAATTAAATTACTTTAACTAAATAGAATTGTTATTTACTTGAAATACATACAATTCATTGCAATATGTTAGGGTATTTACTCTGCGGCTTTTCTTATAATATTTTTCGCTTGTTTTACATTTATTTTTGCTGTTTTTGTATTTCGGATATTTTGTTTTGATTTTCATATCATTTTTGAAGCAAATTTTTGGGTTTTTTCTTGTTGTTTTATTTGTGTGTGTGTGTGTTTTTTTAATCCATTTGATACGAGTAACTTATATACACTTACTCGGGTATATGGGAAAAACCATAGAGCACTGCGTAAAAGCTCGCATATATAGAAGGTACATGGAATATTTATGGATTTTCAAGAACTTGTGAAAACCCTAAAATACTAATTTTTAGCTTTTTTCGAAGGTTTTTCAAATTTCATTGAAAAGATCGAATATGTTTGAGGCCATGTCTGTCAGACACTTGATGCTTAGTTCGATTTTCCAATTGAAGCTAACGAATCTTGGAATATATAATCGTAACAGACGAAGTGTTAACATTGTTTGACCACGCCCACTACAATAATTGCTGCCATCCACAGTTTTAAGTCAAAAGCTCACAAATTTTGGCCTACCAGGAATCGAGAAGTTCCAAGTTCACAGTTTGACAGCGACTGCGTTAGGCTTACAGTTTGCAAGTGAGCAGGCTTACACAGGGATCTTACTAACTTAACTATAATTATTGGCATTATCAACAAATTGATAGATATTCAGCTAGTCTTGGGATATTTATGCATATGAAGCTCCTCGATAAGGCTAGAACTCTTAAAAAGATTCCTGTTGAACTCTTGAAATCTGATTGATGAGAAACTTCTCGCATCGACTAAGCATCGGAATTATATTCCCCCAGACACACAGACATCACAGCATTAACATGATATAACCCGTTACATAAATGTTGAAAACACACAAAAAAAACACGAACAACGGATACTGCAAAGAAGTAGAAGAAGTAGTAGAAGAACAAGAAGAAGAAGAAGAAGAAGAAGGTGGTGACCGATCTTTAGCGATGAAGGTGGTGAATCATCGGGACCATGCCATCAAGTTTCTGCGCCAGAAGCTGCGCTCACTGATGCAGAGCTTTCAGGAGGACTGCGAGACGACCTATCAGGAGGCGGCGCGGCTGCTGTTCCATCTGGGCCTGCAGGATCTGGAGACGCACATCAATTGGCTGGAGTACTACAATGCGAATGCGCCGCTGCTGAAATGGAACTCGGTGAACAACTATATCGAGCTGCACTATCCGAACGATGACAATGTCCAGAAGACAACAATTGCCGAATACACCAAACTGACCATCTATCTGCAGCAGGAGAGTCTCGAAATGCCGCGCAAGAAGGCCTACTATCTGATCGAGATGCTCCACTGTGCTCGCAGTCTGGACCAGCTGACGCTAAAAGGGTCCCTCAATCCGCTGGAGCCGGTTGTGGTGAATCTATTGTTCTTGGATGATACCATCGAAAAGTTCTACTATTTGGTCTATCATCTGTTGCCGCTCTACCGGGACCATATACGTCTGCAATGTGATTGAGTTTTGCTGTGGCCACATTTTTGGATTATGTTCTTTATTATTTACCGTTCAGCATTATAATGTGTATGCGTGCTGCTTGCCACACCATCGAAAATGCAAGTTGCAAGTTGCAAATGTCGTGCCACTGAAGCTGACTCTGACTGCAGAGGCTGCGACTGCGACTGCGACTGAGGCTGCAACTGAGGCTGGGGCTGATTCATGCCTGGCACGGAAGACTTCAACAATGGACCACAAACAAGTTCAGGGCCGTTGGCATGCGCTAAAATAGAATCCCAGCCAGCGTGCCATTGACTCCTGACTGGATCCGGGGCCGGCCACAAAGGACCAGCAACAGGCTCTGGCTAAAGACGAACGACTGCCACGACTGTGTGGCATTAACGTTTACGAGTAGTAGCCTTACCAACATTATATTTTAATGACCTGCCGGCAGACGGTAACCCATGAATCCATGTCTGCCAATGAACCGCAACGTCCGGCTGCCAACTGCCAGCCGCCAACTTTCTGTGGAGATGATCACAAACAAGCTGATATTTCCCGCTAAATTCTGCTGAATTGCTCTGATTATAGCTCTGGCAGCACGCATATCACCACTGTTACCGCTCAATCTCCCTCTCTCTCTCCCACTCTCCCACTCTCTCTCTCTTTCTCTCTCTTCCTTTTCCTCTCCGTGTCTCTCGCCCATTCTCTCCCTACATATCTATGTCGATGCAAACTAATATATAATAATATAAATAAAATAATAAAATACAACAAATTATACGTAAAGTTACATAAACCTCAGTATTATTTTATACGATAATTTAGCTTGTTTTATAAGTACAAAATGTATACAGCTGAGCTCTTAGGCATTTCTTTAAAATTAGGTTAAGTTTGGCTAAAGTTACGCCGAACTTAGCTCTTAGAAAAGGCTAACAAAAAAAGAGCTACAATTTAATACATTTATCAAAGAAATAAAATGATATTCATCGTTTTCCAAATGAAACAAGATCGCAGACTTACCGCATTTTTACTTCCATTTACACAAGCTCCTGTCAAAGTTAACAGGCACTTTAACATGTACCAAGTTTGCAGCACTCTCATTTACTTGTGGGGAAATTAGATTAATCTTAAAAAAAAGATAAGAGAATATTTAAAACTATTTTTGATAAACGGATAGAACTGACCAGGGTTGCCACCTGGTGATTGAGTGAAGAAACTGGGCATTAATATATTCTAGAGATGAGCTCATTTTGCTTAGCGGTTTTCTGGCTAAATTCTTTGGCATTTCAGTTGATAAACTGGCATAAATTACAAAAACCGTCGGTCGCTGAACCTTTTTATTGTTGCCAACGCCTCAGATCAAGGGCTGAAGCTTCGAGATCAAGATGAAAACTCAACTGAGGCTGCGCAGCTGAGACTCAATGACCGCCGTCTGTCGGCTGTGTGGTCAAAAAAAAAAAAAAGGGTGTAGCTGCATCTACGCCATCTGCTAAGCTGGCTGGCTGGCTGAACGTTCTTGAGGTGGCAACAGGTTCAATCCAATTCAAGATCATTGGCCGGGCAACATCCTATGGAAAGGACATGAACCCGAGCCTCAGCCAGTTAGTCGACAGATGCGCTGCGCTGCGCTGCGTTGCGTCGCGTTGCGTTGCGTTTCGTTGGCCTGTGCTGAATTCTGGATTATTTTTAAACCCTTCAGTCTGACTGCCTTTGAGCAATCAGCGATCGCAGCGGCAAGTGGCAACTGCTGGTCAATAAACTTTTCAAACTTTGAGACTTTGTAACCCGCCGCAAACGCATTTTGTACACTCATGATACACACACACACACGCACACACTCACACACTCCGTCAAGTTGATATTATGCTCTAATGTCTAATCAGCGCATTGCGCATAAAAATTTTCGGTTGAAAAATGGGGACAGCTTTCGGCTTCAGTTTAGTCCGGCTCACGTGGCGTATGCGCGTTCTTCTTATCATTTCCACATTCTTTATAGGAGTACTATGTGCACACACACACACACACACACATGGCACATAGGGCACGTTGTGTACATTTCGTAAAAGCAATTTTTATTACAATTGCAACAGCAGCAGCAACAACAACAACAACAACAACAAGAGCAACAAGAGCAACAAGAGCAGCAGCAGAGACTGCGACAATTCTTTCCCGCTAGCTCTACAATTTCTCTGATATGGGATGGCATGCATAACCGGACCATGCCCCTACCCCTACCCCTCTTACACCCCCCCGCCCCCCACCCACCCTAACCGTCGCAAACTACACAGAGCAGCATTCTTTGGCAACGCCAATCAATGTGTTTGCTTTGTACATAAATAAATTTCGAAAGCACACGAGCCCGGAAAATGTGTCAAGGTAGTTTGCATGCTTTATTTCTTAACCCAATTTTCACACTGCGCTTCACAGTTGCCGCTGGCTGTTGATATTTATATATATATATATAAATATATATATATATTTATTTGATTGCCGCTGCCGTTGTCAATATTCTATGTACACACAGATACAGACACACACAGACAGACACCAGCTCGCATAGCTGCACCGTGGCACATTTTGGTTGCCAAATATGCAGCGTCGGATTTCTTGGCCATTAATGGAGCGCATCTCGCATTTGCCCGCATTCGCATTGGATCAGCTCAAAGTCCAAGGTTGTGGAAGAATCATATTCAAATTATTCATATTCACATTCGCACTTTCACTGTCTGACCTTTTCGTGTGCCAAGTCAAGTTGGCCCGAAAGCGTAAGCTAAATTCTAAACGCGTACTTCAACTAGAATTTACAGTCTACAAATGGAAGTACTTCTCAATTTGATATGTGCACATATTTATATATTAAATATTTATATATGCATATATTTCCCAACCAGGGAGAGTATTCGATGTTTACTTGCTTTCCCTCTACACATATGTATATATATATAAATATAGATAGACGGAGAGAAAGAAAGAGCATTCCATATTTACTTTCTTAATCAACAACCACCCCCCTCCTCCCCCCTTGTGTCAACTATTTACACTCCAAGGTCGCTTCTATTGTCTGTTCTTCATGGTCACCTGCATTTCCACTCCCAAGTCTAGAGATTACAAGCTAACTTATTTAATTCTGTCGAAATTGCAAATTGAAGTGCGATCAATGACAAATGGGCTATTAAAATTTAATTTTATGCGCATTTTTCTTTGCCCGACTTCAAATCTGTAGCCTTAACGTAATTGACTAAGCCCAAAGACTCGATTAAGAACTTTCCAGTGGACAGAACTCTAAAACTTATCGCATAATTCACATATTCCTTGGCGATTTCTTATCTAAATAGTTTTTTATTTTGTCTGCAAACAGTTGACGAATTGACTTTGTTCAACTATTTATTGTAAATATTGAAATTAGTTTACTGTTTAGTAACAAAACTGAATAATTTGATTGTTTACTTTAATCAAGGCTGCAAAACTGGTTGCTAACCGAACCGATTCAAACCCGGAAAATCAATTTATGTCTTACCATGAACTGAACCTTTAATCAAACTAGTTACAAAAAAAAAAAAAAAACAGCGAGTTATATTTATTTAAAAAACGCTTAGCTAGCCTAAAGTTAGTCCCAATCTTTGCATTTCTATCACATTTGGTAGATGCAAATTTTGGGTGTAGATCATCTTGTAAATGAAAATATCTATGGCTTAAAATATTTTCAGCACAACGGGCAATCGTGAAATAGAATACGAATTCTTTAAATAAGATAAATAAAATATATGACAAGCCGAGATCTGAAGCAGGATTGAAGTATGCTAAAATCAAAAGACCTAAAGGCAGGAATTCGATTTGCATTGTGAATTCTACGAGTGACAACTTTCACCGTTGGAAGCCCTAAGTTTAACTATCCAGCCTAATTAAATCTTAACTAACCTGATCATTTTACAAGTATTGAGAAAAATATAAGTGATTTTAAATCGCAAAATTGGATGGGCGTGATAAGGAGCGTAATAGTTGCAAGCTGCATATTGGGAACAATTTACATCCAATTTTTCTTAGGTATATTTTATGAAATATTTTAAAACGTGAAAAAAATTATGCTTCAACTTTAATAAAGCTTGCTTTAAACGGCATTTTTAAAGAGAAAGAGAGAGAAAATGGAGCAACTAAGAGAGTGAGCGAAAGAAAGGAATAAATTCTTCAATAAAAGCAATTAATTTTCCATATAGATGAGACACAGTTGGAAAATATAAAATAAGAAAAGCATACATAACGAATATATCGCAAGAAATAAAGCTACATAATCTAGAGCTAAAAGAGAGAATTTCCATATCTTAAAATCAAAGCTCAATCAGCCATACATCGGGGATATATTTTCGAATCGAATTTCGCGTCAAGCTATCAAGACTTTGGCTACTTTGGCTACTTTGGCCGTTGGCTGCTTGTCTGCATGTTTATTAGTTTTTTGCTTAAAATGATTGTGATTAGCGTGCAAAAGCAAATACAAAATTTAACAGATACCTTGACATCTTTCATAGACAAAACGCGCGTTCATTTAACTCATCCAACAAGCAGGCAGGCAGGCAGGCGGGCGGGCAAGTCGAGTCGGGTGGCCGGGAGGCAGGCAGCCACAAGAGCGTGCCAGCGGCTAAACGTATCCAACAGATACTTTTTTAATGATTAAGAACAACAGCAGTTGCAGCAGCAGCAGCAGCAGCAGCAGTCGCTGCGTCGTCGTCGTCAACAATAAAAATACAAATAAATTAAAAGAATTAACATTCGGTCACAATTTTATTTCATTCTCGATTTCGATGGCGCTGCCCCAACCCGGGCCGGACCAAAGCAAACGCTAGTTACCTCTTGAGCGTTTGCTAGCTGCGAAAATTAGCATATGCCACACACGAGCCAAGCAATATGTTCTGAGCTCGGCTTGGCCCGGCCTGGCCAAAGCTGGCGTTGATGTTGACTCTGCCTGATTGGCGGAGCCGGAGTCGGAGCCAAAAACCGAATCAAACCGAACCGAGCTGCACTGAGCTGAGCTGAGCTGGGCAGCAAATCTGTTATTGCATTTGCAATGGCGTGCAGTTCAATGGCTTTTGCGCCATTTTAAGATCAATGCACCCCGCTGCAGCAACCGACTGGCCGCTCTAACAATTAAGCGGCTGCTGCTGCTGCTGCTGCTGAGCGGCAGGGCGGGTGCGGGGGCGGGGCGGGGCTGGGGCCATGCCACCGGCCGGCCCGGCCCGGCCCGGCCAGACGCCAATCGAATTCGGAGCTGTGCGCTGGCAAAAAACCTTGCGCATGAACAAATCCATGGACATGGACACACACTCACTGGCAGTCGGCGTCCTCATCCCTCGCCGCCCGCACCACCCCACCACCCTTCCCCGCACCCCCCACAAGCACCTAGCAGCCAGTTAGCCAAGTTGTCAGCCCGCTGCCGCCTTTCGGGGCTCTAATCAAAAATTAAGAGCTCACGGAAATTTTGTGAGTGTGTTTTTTTGTTTATTTTGGGATTTTTCGGATTTTTGAAGTTTTTTTGAGATGCGAATATGCAAAAAAATGCATTTCGAATGTAAAATAGAGACCGGGCCGCGTGTCTAGCCGGTTGCTGTTGCCGGTTGACAAATTGCCGACTCAACTTGTTCTGACATTTTTATATGAGTTGTTGTCGTTGTTGTAGCTGTTGCTGTTGTTGTTGCTGTTGTTGTTGATCGTCTAATGAATGTGGCAACATTCTAATTTAAATTGCGCTCCACACATTGTTTCGACACCTGCTCAATAGGCATATAAGCCCAAACACACACATTAACCCACACAATCGCACACACACACTCTAAAAGAGGAGTGTTCGCGCCTAATGAAATCATCAAAACAAATAAGTACATTTGAATAGTTGTTGCGTTTATAAATTTTAAATGCAAATTACAGTAATTAATTGCATTTGCTGGGTAAGCTTTGCAGGAGATGCAGCCAATATACAGAAATATTATATATACATACATACATATATATCTTGATTTGATCATATCGATAATCTTTTGAGTAGCTGTTACCTCTTGTGCTGCCTACAAAAGGGACAAGAGCCAATGATGTACATTTTATATATGAAAACACAATTATATAAAGTGCAAAGTTTCATTTATGAACAGGCAGATTTCTAAACAAACATATCGAAAATATATGAAATATATTTAGTAGCCAGGCATTCCAGGTTTCAGTATGAGGCTTAGATTTAATAAATTAATATATATACATAAGTTGTTATAGCATCATGCAAAGTGTTATCGATAAGATCTAATCAAATGCAGGGCTTTCGTATCGATAAGAAAGAAATCGATGAACGGAATAAAGTGGAATGGAACAAGAATGGATTGAGGAAATGCAATACAAAATGACGTGGAATGCGAGGAAAATAAGACATGCATTTTTTATGATTTCAAGCCAGGCTGGATTGTGTTATAATTTGCGATACCTTTTGGATTGTTACAACACCCACATTTATTTGGCTTATTGGGTAGAAGGGGGAAGTGTGTGTGTGTGTGTGTGTGTGTGCGCTTAGTGCTTGTCATTTTTGCTAATTGGTTGTTTCATAATGTTAACTCGCATTTGCAATGATTCAGCACAATTGATAGGCATAAGATACAAAAGATTTGGCAGTCGGAGTTGGCAAACGTTCAAAATGCTAACAAACCAACGAAAAGTTGATAAAATAAATAAATAATAAGAGAACAAATTGCAAATACACTACACACGGCATTGTTGTGCCGAAGTGTAGCGTAGCTGAAGTCGGCCAAGTCGATATAAGTCTAAGCCCAGGCAGAGAGCCGCAGCCAGAGCCCCAGCCGGACTTATGTGGAGCAACAACGTTTTATGCTAATTCCAAGGTTCTGCATTGGTTGGGTCAACGAATCGTGTCGATTTGATGTCGATGTCGATGTCGATGCCGATTCGAAATGATTTGAATCGAAACAAATCAAATCGATTCGATTCAATTCGATTCGAATCGAATCCGAGCGCCTTAATCGCTATTAACGTGCCTACTAATCATAGTCACATAAATCAATAACAACTAAATTCGTATGGAACTGGAGCTGGGCAGCGAGGCTAAATAAAGAAAACACGAACCGATTTGATTTTGTTTTCAATTTCAATTTCGATTTCCTATTGAAAGCGTTCATTGATCTTTGATGTAAGTTGAGTTGAGTTGGAATTAAAATTCTTGGATGAGCTAGGCCCGGTACAAAGACAAGCTCAACAACAAGGCTAAAGTTTCATTAGCCGTTTGAATTTATGACCTGGCTTCCTACTAGGGCAGTGGAAATACGTTTGAAGGGCAGCCAGCTAGCCAGTTAGTCGGAAAAGTAGCCATGGGCCATGGCAATCACCTCACAAATATGCGACAAACAAACAACAAACGACAAACGACAAACAACAAAACAAGCGGCCAATGTTGGCCCTGTTGTCCGAACCGGCCCAAAGGGCACGGCCAAAGATCTAAATATTTACATGCAATTGCCTGAATATCAGATCTAGACAAGTGGAATTATCATATTATCATATCGCATGCGATATAAATAGTTAATCTTAAATTCTAAATATGAGTTGAAGCGATGCAAGCCTTGGACTAGGCATTGGATAATGTCAAACAGGATCGATCGCATTAGCTGACAAGCTCAATGAAACTCTCATTTTGATTGTGTAACGCCCCATTGAATACATATTTATATATTTATGTGTGTGTGTGTGTGTGTGTACTGATATGTCTGTGAGTCTGATTGTATATACGAGTGCTATCATCTCGAGTCATTTCTATTTACATGAATTGCGTTTGAGCAATTACAATGTCAGCCATTGACAATTCAATTACAACGATAAATTTCAATTCTAATGTGACACTTGAATAACAAATGCACCAACTCGCAGCAACAGGCAAGCTGCACGCCACACGCAACACGCACGTTACAGTAAACGACGAGCAAATACCCTGGGAAAAGCTGTAAATGAACCCACCTTTGGTAACAACTCCTGTCAGATGAGTATCTTGTGCTTAAATACAATTTATCGATTAATTTTCTCTTAAATCTCCGACATTTTATAAAAAGCAATAAGAACTAAAGAAATTTTATAATATTAATAATAATAATTATAATAAAATTAATAATTATAAAAAGATTATTCAATAAAATATATCTATACTAAAATTATACTACTTTGAAATATGTAAAAATTAAAATAATTTGATTTATTTTAACATTATCAAACAT
Source organism: Drosophila borealis (assembly GCA_035045885.1). NCBI lineage: Eukaryota > Metazoa > Arthropoda > Insecta > Diptera > Drosophilidae > Drosophila > Drosophila borealis. Next base: position 3,201,290 of record JAWNOR010000405.1, on the reverse strand, counting down.
ACTCTACTTTGCAGATATTCGTTGTAACAAACGAACTTGCCTCAAAGATTCTAGAATTTTGCAGAGCTTTGCAGAATCTCGACTAGTCAACGGGTCGTATACTCAACATCAAGTGTAGGCAAATGCACTTGCAGTCCCTGAGATACGGGGAAGCACATTGCGCTGACGCGGGGCTTGGGGGCGAGGAGTGTTAGCAAAAGCAACGCATTATATAAAGTGACAAACTTACTTCAAACAAATCAAAGTGGGTTGTGGTGGGGATGGGGAGGGGGGGGCTATGGCGATGCATGCTAATCAACATGCAATTGCGATTTAACGCCCCAATGCGAGGTGCATGTAAATGCAATTGCAATATCGCTCGCGCGTCTGTCTGTGTGAGCGCGTGTGTGTGTGTGTGTGTGGGTGAGTGTGCGTATGCGTGTGATAAGGCTGTGTGAAATACATACATATGCCACACAGATAACGAACGCCCACACACGTGACCAACGGGGGGGGGGGGGGGGGGGGGGAGGGGTGGTGGCTCGTGACTCACAGCAATATTTCATTCAGATCAGATCTAAATGCGACTTTATTAATATAGATTTGTTGACTCTTCTAGCTCACTTTCATCCAACAATTGAATTTTTCTTCAATTAAAAAATAAATAAAGCTATCAAACCGTATCTAGATCGGATCGGACCCCAAAGTTACAAAAGTTGTATTTATAGTCAGAGATACATGTGTATGAATAAGCTTGTAGGACTTTCTTGGTTCTTGGTTCATTACCAATAGATAAAAAAATATAACCCAAAAGAGTTTTTTGCTAGATGGCAGTCGGAGATATACATATTTCCTAGCTGCGCCCATAGCTTATATGTTTTTAAATTTTAAATTTAATAATCTTAAATTATAGATACTTATTATGTATATACTGAAATGCTGTTTTTGGCGACCTTTCCCTTTTGTTTTTACATATTTTTAATATGTAATAAGAAGTTAATCTTTTATTTATCATCATTACTATCGGTTTTTATATGCATCGATATATATATTAATAAATAAAATATATTAATAAATATATTCAAATTAAATGAAAATCGATTTTGAACGTAACTGGAATTTTAATTTATTTGTTGCCAAGAACTGAACTCTAAACAAGCCGTACTTTCAAAAATGGTGAGCTGCAAATAAAAAGTCTTGAAGGAGACTTTATATATATATACTTCATATATATATATATACTTCTATATATATACCAAATTGATTGGATGCCCTACTTGGGCTTAAATCAAATATGGGCCGTAATATTTACAATATTTACAGCAGAACAGGCCAACAAAAGTTCAAAAATTTAGAAAATCTACGACAAATGCGGACTTAAAGCACGAACTGGAAAACCTGCAGGAGAAACTAAGCCCAATCGCAAACAACAACTTTGCACTGATAAAATTAGTTTACATGATTAAAGTAAGTCAGCCAATTAAAAATGTCCTTAAACGAAGAAAGAAAGCAGGCTCTGGGCTCGGAGATTGCCAGAGCTTTCGTTGTGTTGGCCGCTGCAACAATGTTGCATTGAATGCAAAACAAAAATTCTTGCCACCGCTGACCTCCAGCGGGCAATTATTGCCGATGACCCGGGTCGGCAGCGGGCAGGCACACATTTAACAGGTAACAGCAATGAGGTGGCAGCAGGTAGCAGGTCCCTGGTCCCAGCATCTTCAGCTGCAGACGGTTTTCACCTTATGGCCAAATTGACACACACGCACGCACATGCAAACAGTCACTGCATTTTTTGAGGCCAAATTTAATTGCAACAACTACAACAACGACGACGCTCGGCATGAAATGTAGAAATTGGCAACTGTGCTGGGGAGCAGCAGCTGCCAAGTGGACAACGGCGAGTGGGGCGACCAGTTGAAAATGCTGGAATGGATCGGACAGAAAGTCGCCAGCAGCATCAACGGGCGGCAGCTTCAATAATTGCCGAATTCTGTCTCTGCCTCTGCCGCTGTCGCTGTGTCGTGTTGCTTTTCTCATTATTATTATTATTTTATTATTTCCTTTTTATTTCACTTCTAGCAACTTTCGCAAAGTAATTGACATCAATTTGGCCGGCAAATGCATTTCCATGTCGCGCATTAAAAATTCAGAACGCCTAAAAATAAAGCAAGCCCAGCGCAGCGTAGCCCGGCATGCAACCAGTGTACCCCACCGGGCCGCCTCTCGCTGCCGCGACCCTCCCCCATCGGAGACATCTCTGTCTTTCTCCGGCGCTCTGTGATAAATTGGTGAAATGCAATTAGCCGGGTCACTTTCTGTGCGTAAGTAATTGCCACATAACGGTAATGTTAATGCCGTGCCACAGTGGCACAGTGCCGCAGCGTTGCAGCGTTGCAGTTGCCCCAACCTCAACCCCAGTCGCATTAGCAGCTCACACACAGGATATGCCTGCCTCACACATAGGCAGGAGAAGCATTCTGAGAGCTGCAGCTTAGCGACATGGTCAAATGACAAGTTGGTTCAGTGGGTCGTTCAACTGGTTGCTTGAAGTTAATCTGTTGCTGCTGCCTCCGCTGCTGCCTCCGCTGCTGCCGCCGCTGCTGCTGCTGCTGCTGCTGCTGTTGCTGCTGCTTTTTTGTCTGTTGTCGCTGGTCGGTCGTTGACCGCTGGCCTACAACTGTAGGCTATGGCACAATGTTCCGCAATTTGGGCTGATCGCTGCCCTCCAACCGCCCACACACGGCAACAGCACATTAGCAATTAGAGACTCTCCATCTCTCTCCCTCGCTATCTCTCGCCCTCTCTCGCCCTCTCTCGCTCTCTTCTTTGCATTCTAATGGCAGCAGCATTGAATTTGAAAAGTCAGTCATTAAGTCAATCTGTTTGCCGGTCACTGTGTCAACGACATTGTATCACATGCGATCCATGCAACAGCAACAGCAACAGCAACAGCAACTCAAACGCACACACGCACACACACACACGCACACACACTTACATCAATGGCGAGATCAATGCACTGGCTGGCTGGCCAGTGTTGACAGTGAGGCTATTGCCTAACGCAGCGGCGCATTGCAAAAAGGTTAGAAACAACAACAACAACAGCAACAACAACAACAGCAACATTAGCAACACATAACCAGCAACAACATCCGCAACAACAACAACAGTAACAGCAACAACAACAAACCCGGCTTGGCAAGTGGCTTACCTACATTCCCAAATGCAGCTGTGTTGGTGTGAATTGCACACACAAGACGTGACGCCCCCACGGCAGCAGCAGCAGCAGCAGCAACAGCCGCAGCAGCAACAGCCGCAGAAGCAGCAGCAGCAGCAACAGCGCTGCAAGCGGATCAGGCATCAACGTCAAGCGACGGAGTTCATTGACTTTTGCGCAAACGCACAAGCCTCCAACTCCAATTCAATGCACATAACGCGCCACTCACGTAGGCCGTCAACTTGTCCAACGAGTTGGGTAGACGACGCAGCGGCAGCAGCAGCAGCAGCAGCAGCAGCTAACGATGACGACGCCAAGCTCAGACTCTCGCTCCCTCTCTCTCTCTCTCTCTCTTGCGCGCTCGCTCGCTCGCCCGCTCTCACTAAATCTCGGTGTCTCTGTCTCTGTTGCTCTGCCACTGCGTCACTGTTCCTCTCTCTCTATTTGTCTGTCCGTCTGTCTGAGCTGAGCTTTTTGCACAGTTTAGTTAGCCAGGATAACCGCTAAGAACAACAGCAGCAACAGCCGCAGCCGCAGTCGCAGCGGCAGCAGCAGCAGCCGCCTTTACGACCATGCCAACGGCAGCGGCGTCAATGCGTCTCAGCTGCAACGGTCAATGACCGACCGACTAAAAAGCACACACACTCACACTCACACACACACACACACACACAAGCATACACAGGCCGTACATGTTGCTGGCAGCTCTGCCGACGCTGTTGCGGCGGCTGCTGCTGCTGCTGCTGCGGCCGCAGCCGCTGTCACTTCCGAGGCAACAGCAATCGCTTTTGGCAGCCGCAAAATCCTTGCCGTTCATTTACATTTTAACGCCGTTGTTGTTGCTGTTGTTATTGCCCGCCGTTGTGGTTGCCGCTTCAATGTCAAGGAAGTTGAGCACACGCGACTTCCTTATGCGCTGCACACGAGCAGCCGCAACTGCAAAATATAACGCATACGTCCATGGCATGAGTCAACCAATGCCGAGGAGCATATGCGCACAGTGGTGCGCGCGTGCAGCAAACGCGGCCAAATTGTGCTGAGCGCCACAAGTGCACAGCTCACACCACTGTGCGACTGTGGGACCAGGTGTTTGCGCCAAGCTCTCTCTGTGTGTGTATGTGTGTGTGTGTGTGTCTGTCTCTTTGTATCATCCGTCCATGTATCTGTCCGTCCGTCCGTCTCTGTATGTTTGTCTGTTTGCCTGGGCTGTGTGTGAGAAGCATTTGAAATGCGCGTCGTCGCCGCTGCCGCTGCTGCTGCTGTCGCTGCGGCTGTCGCTGCGGCTGCTGCTGCTGCGGCGGCGCGACGGCGCGACGGCTGCCGGCAGCAGCGTTGACTTGTAAACAGAAAAGTTCGTAAACCTTTAAAAGTGAAAGTAAAATCGGACGTAGACCTACATATACAAATGTAAAAAAGCGACGCCTCGTTTGTGTATGCCCGTGTCCATGTATCGATGTGTGCCTGTGTGCGTGTGTGCGTGTGTGCGTGTGTGCCAAGAAGCAGCTGCCAAACCAGAAAGCAACACACACGCACAAACCAACACACACGCTTCGAGCTGCTGCTGTTGCTCTTAGTGTGACTGGCAACGAACGACGCCAGCAGCAGCAGCAGCAACAGCAACAACAACAGTAGCAGCAACAGCAACAACAACATCAGCTCCATACAGCGGAGTTCCCAGCTAACGCTCCCGGCTCCAGTTCCCAAGCGCTAGAAACGAAAGACTTGTATGAAACAAACTTAATGACAGCACTTAGCTAATGCGGCTAATTAAATTTAGTTGATTTTCTTATGTGTTCTCATGCTAATAGCAGATAATATTTCATTTAATGTCTTTTACTCTAGCTATTTGTATAGTCTTAAGTGGATGGATAGTTTTCGAATTACAAGATATAGATTAATATTGACAATAAAATCACGTTTGATAACTGAGTGTAACATTCCCAGACTTATCTTTAAAGATATATCTATAAAACTTGATCCATTTATATGATCATGTGGCAAAACACAGCATTAAATATCTCTTAGTTTTCACTTAAAAAGATTTTCAACTAGTTAATAAATCACAAAACGTACAAGATATATGTATACCTGAAGGGAAGTTATGAATTCTTAAACTTCTTTTTTGAAGGAAGTCGCAAATACTCAAAGAATATAACTCAGCAGCGAGGTTTCAGGCTTGAATATCCGGCTAGTGCATGGCGAATCCTTTGTAACTATAATCTATGCCTATAATAATAATAAGACCTTATATGGTATATATGTAGGTATAAGCAAGCCAACTGAATCGATGCCTAATATTTGCCCCAAACGAAGCACGTGCTCTGAAATAAAAGCCAAGACAAGCAACAACAATGACCCCAGACAAATGAAATTCCACTACAAAAAACTGGAACCTGGCCGGCATTGAATGAACTCCTCGCAGCTCCTGTCGCAGCAGCAGTAACAACAGCAGCAACAACAGCAACAAGAGCAGCAACAACAGCAGCAACAACAGCAGCAACAACAGCAGCAACAGACAACAACTTCCTGTCGATACCGTTACGTATGCATTATGAGCAGTCAAAGCACCAGCGGTGAATTGTATTGCGCAAACAGCAACAACAGCAGCAACAACAGCAGCAACAGTGGCGCCAGCAACAACAACAACAGCAACAACAACAACACGAAACCATTACCCACCCCAACAATAATGCGTTGGGATCAAAAGCCAATAAACTTTATATGTATTCAATGAATTTGGCTGTTTGACTGGAGATGTTGCTGCGGTTAATATAACTGTTGCTGCTGCTGCTGCTGCTGTTAATATTTATTTCAAGTAACTTTCACGTTTAGCAGGCGCGGGCGGGCGGGCGGGCGATCGGTCGATGGATCGCTGGCCGGGACCGTGGGTCAAAAACTTTCCTCATCAACGCCAACAGATTCGCCAATGTCAGGCAGCGGCCGCAGCAATAGTAAATCAATAGTAAAGTCAATTCATTTCCAAATACAAAATTGCGATCGCTGCTTAACTGTATTACATAATAAGCAGAAACAGCAACAATAACCGGCAGCAGCGGCAGCGGCAGCAGCGGCGGCAGCAACAAAGTCAGGTTAAACAGCTGATCTGAGAGAGACTAAAGGTTGTCAACCCCGACGACGGTGGCAGCAGCAGCAACAACAACAACAACAACAACAACAACAATGCATACAAATTAAAAAATAAATAAATAAAATATAAAAAACAAAACAGCAACAACAAAATACATATAAAAAATTGGCATTTCATTGGCCCTGGCCAGCGTGAATGGAGGTGGGCGGAAAAGGTCATCGACGTCGCACCGGAAGCGTGCCAAAAATAACAAAATCTCTAAAAATAAAAACGGGCTCACACTTGATTTGCCAATTTGTTGTGCATTTTTTGTGAATGTGTAAATTGCGAGCTTTTGTCTAAAAAAAAAAAGGGGGGAAAAAGAAGCGTTTTCAAAAGCGGAAGCGCAGCTCAGAACAGCTGATCGCTGGAAACTCGCATTTTCTACATTGAGAGAGCTGTTGCTGCTGTTGCTGCTGCTGCTGCTGCTGCGGCTGTTGCTGTTCCTGGTTGCATATTTGGCATATTGAAAGCGGCCAAGCGGCCAAGCGGCCAACTGGCGTAGCCACCAAGCGCAGCAATAAACTTCAAAAACTTAACAACGGTCAACGAACTCGTCGCTGGCTTTTAGCCAAGACGCTGCCGCTGTCCGCTGCCGCCGTTCGCGTCGCTGCTGTCGTCGCAGTCACAGTCGCTGCCGCCACAACACTTTTGCCAATCTAAAACAGACGGCGACGCCAACGTCGCTGCCAGCGTCGCTGCCAGCGCCGACGTCAAGATTAACAGCGCTGAGAACGTTGACCATTCGACAGCCGCCTGGCTCTGTGCGTTTCCTTCTAAGCAGCATCAGCTGCTCACAAGCTCGCACAGCTGGTGGGGCAACCTTAATAAATAAGCCATGCTAGCGACGCCCCGCCCCGCCCCGCCCCACAGTGCCTCGAGCATATTGGGCCAAATGAAACGTCATAGCCAAACTCTCGCTTCTTCACTTTTCAGTAGGTCTTTCGTTCATTTGATTTCAATATGAAAGCCGTGCCATTGAACCGGGCTGACTTCTAACTGATTCATGTCGAAATGAAAGATTGCCTCTTGCCAATATCTCTGCTCGAGTGAAGAAACAAATATTTCTTACTAGGCTTGAGGTACTTTCAATAACAGCTCCCAGCAATATATTCAGGACATAATCTTTATTTTGATTATAAAGTTTTACATCTATAGCAATAGATACTCTGAGCTGATAAAGCTGGCTTTGCTTGCACTTTTAACTAAAGTATGTTATAGAATCGATATCTGGTCACACTAAACTTGTTATCAATACAATGTATCGCTTGTCAAAAGTTCCCCATGCTAATTGCTTGAAAAGTCAGCGTGCAGATCATATAATGAGTTGCAGCCGATCAATCAACGCTTCAAGCCGGTTCGAAATAGGAAAACTTATTTTATTTCTACCATAAACAGAACCTTAAGTCCATGCCAAACGGCCTAGCCGAAACCCGAAATATAGCAATTATTTTTCGAAATTACATAAATAACATTTTTGGCCCAAACGCGAAAAGCTAAAGATAAAATGTAGCCCGCATCTTCTATTTGGAAATATTTATGGCTTTAAATATTTACATTAGAACGGGCAATCATAAATTATAAATAGAACTATTTCAGTAAATCACGAAACACACGCAAAGCCAGAAAGCTGGTTCAAACCGTGAATCGAACCAGCGACTTCTCTTGTTGCTGGGCCTGCAGCTCTGCTAACAATCATTTTATGTGATGTTTTATGGACTCGTTCGATTTAAGGTTCGATTCATGGTAAAAATCTATACTCTAATAGATAATTTCACGATCTCAGCTAAAGAAAGTCTCCGACTAAAGAAATCGTTGTCAAGCGTTTTAATTGTTTTTAGCATCTTATTATTTTTTTTAGGAAAATTCAGTATTGGTTTAATTTAATTTTTTTCTTTTTAAAAACAGTTAAATATCTGCTTAGGAAACCAAATCTTTTCAGTTGCTGTAGAATCAAAATAAGCTAGAAAAAAAAAGAAGAAAAAAAAAACGAAAGCTAAAATTTGAAAGCCTTCAGCGAAGCGCAGCGAGTCGGCGCCGATGACAACAGCAAGTCCAAGATTCTTTCTAGCCTAATGGACAATAGCCGAGAGCTGCCGGCGGTTGGTCAACAAACCATTTCACCCGGCGAGAAAGTTTCAGCTAGACATAAGAGCCGCCGTCGCGTATACGAGTTAACAATTGGACGAGACGCCAAAATGGGAGGGGCTGGGCGATAAGTTGGTTAAGGTCCTGCTGGCAGGAAGTGCCGAAAAATAAACCTGCAACTTGAATGTGGCACGCATAAGCAAAGTCTTGTGGCTGGTGCATTGACTTGTAGAGCAGAGCTCGACGCTGTGGCCAATCACTCATACGCACCGGATTCAGATTGAGATACAGATACTAATATTCTGGCTGCTCGCTTGGCTGATTCGCTGGCCAACTGGCCAACTAGCTGGCCGGCTGGCTGGCTGGCTGGCTGGCTGACTGGCTGGCTGACTGGCTTGGCAAGAATTGCATTTTTCTTTGCACCTCAAGCGCTGCAATAATAATACTATGTGCATATGTATGTCACACATCGGACACAAACATACATACAACATAAAAATAAATATAAGAGAAAAAAAAGAGTACATGCAACATGTAAAAAACATACGACAAAACGGCTGCAGAGCAGAGCCGGACCCGGACCCGGGCCCAAGCCGACCACCGGTTGCCTGTCGCCTTTTAATACCCTATAGCCAGGCAAATCGCTTAACAGGGTATCATAAGCACATACAATACAATGAGTCTTAGAAACAAAATCATTTTTATTACGTATATACATATATCATATATATATATATATATATAAAATCGTGTAAGAAAAACAGCTGTGGCATGCTGCAGAGCTGGGGCCAGGGTATCTGCTGGTCGAGCAGTCTTGACTAGAGCATTCTTAGTTGTTTTTACCTGTTTTTAAAAGACACTTTAGTTTATTGAACTTTTGTGCTGCATACTTTGAGCCTCAGCTGAGCTCGGCTCGGCTCACCTCGCTGACTTCACACGCTCGTGCGTTGGCGTTGCCGTTGCCGTTGCCGTTGACGCTGACGTTGGCGCTGGTGGCGTTGCTTGGTTAGCTTCAGCCCCCAGCAGTGGTAGCAGCAGCAGCAGCAGCAGCAGCAGCAGCAGCAGCAGCACCCCCCTCCCCTGTTATAGCCAACCAACACTATTGCGAATGCCTAGCCTCGTTCGCAGCTCATTTCAAAAAAATGGCCTTCAAAAAGATAATTCAAGCGCTTAAATTGTATCTACACTCTTTGCAAAGTTTATTCAACTCAGCCGCTGCGCTTCGATGCTGCCGCCGAGCCAAGATGCTGGGTCCCCGGCTCAGATTTAAATGAAGGAGCGGCATTGGTGGGGGGGTTGCATTGCGTATCATAAAGAAGCCCTTGCTCTGGGGAAACTTTCGCATATGCCAATGCGGGCGATAACAATTAAAACGCGTCCCTAGCATCGCCTCGGAGCCAATCACAAAAAAAAAAAAAAAAAAAAAAAACTGAAGGCAACTGATGAAACCTTTAGAAAGCGCCGTTTCGCAGACTCAGGTAATATACACATAATGGGACTCAAACCGAAAGTAACGGCAAATGTGATGATTATTGCCGTAACTCAGGAAATCATAAATCAAAATATATCGCTTGACCCATTTGCCAAAAGACCTATATAGGTATACTTATATTATGCTCATGTAGTGCGATCCTCAGCTTAGCTTGTTGCTTTCTTTTTCTTTTTTTTTTTGGTTTGTTGAAAAACAACACCAAATCTACTTTTTAGGTTAATCTTTTATCTGATTGCCTATTGCACATCCTGTTAGCCCGAAATCCCAGAAGAGCCGCAGCGGCCCAGGGATTCCCGAACATCTCTCAAGACCCATAAAAACCGAACTTTATGTGCTCTGTAGATCGTAAATAATTTTTATCATTACTTAAACACAAGTTTTTCATTTTTGTGCATATCAAATTTCCAGTCAAAACATCAGATTTTGTTTCAGCGGCTATTTCAAAGAGTTTCTCACTATATCTTTATTTTCTTCTCTTCTCTTGTTAGCGAATAACAAGAAAGAAATTGGATATAGTCTTATATATACATTTATATAGATAATAGATGGATACAAGTATTAGATAACAGTATATATACGACATATACCTGGGAAATGGAAATGATATTCAAAAGCGACTGCCTTTATCATGATAAAATTGTCAGAAAACTGTTCTTAAAGTGGATCTGGTATATGTGCGTCGGACGAAGAAGCGGCAAGGCGCTGGTTCAAATTTAGCAGCAATTCTTAACATTTATGATTATTTAAGGGCTTTTTTGTTTGAATTATTTGAAAAAGAAAAAGCTAAAAATGAATTTAAAGCAGAAAGAAATGAAAAAAAATAATTCTTGTCAATAATAATAATAAATTAGTAATAAAAAATAATAAAATGTTTTCTTTTATTTTGTATGATCAATTAACAAAGCCTTATATTTTAATAAATTTAAATAAGAAGTTCTGTGTTATTATACCGTGAATCCATTGAAAATGGGTAAAATGGGTATAATGGATTTGTCCACCTTTATATAACAGGTAGATAGAAGCACCTTCGACCCCATAAAGTATATACATATATTCTTAATTATCATCAATTTCGAGAGCTGGAATTACCAAATTTGACATATACCTTCTTGAATAGTATATACCGATCATACATAGCATTTGATAGAAAAAGGTTCGGGTATCCCCAAGTCGGGCACACCCTTATAGACTACTCTTACTAGTTTCTTAAATAAATTAAAACAAAAGTTTTCTATTAGTAGGAGGCAAAGGGCATTCCATTTTTAGCATTATGCATTTAAGCCGAGCAATGCTGGGTAATTTCCACCAGTTAGCCAAGGCATATGCGAGCAACTAGCTCTCAGATCGAATTGTACGCCTATATATCAAATACTGATGTTGTGCACACACACACATGCATGTCAACTAATAAATAAGTATATTTACACATTCGAAAATCGGAGACAAAAGGGATTATTTAATTTAATTTTAATTGGAGAAAGTGCAAAGCCGCTCCATAAAAAAAAGCACACGCACATACAAAAAAAAATGCGGGCCCAAACCAAATTAAAAAAAAAAAAAAACAAAAACCTACAGCAAAAATAAAGTCCAAAATCGAAAAAAATGCTTAATCTAGCCACATTACAAACGCATTTGGATGATAAATTATGAATGTTGACACCGATCAGCGACAACAAGCGACAAGAGACAACAAACAACAAACAACAGCAAACACTTGAGCGCATTCGCTGGCAACCAGTTTCGAGCTGAAAACTGAAAATAAATTAATTTAATGGCCGCAATGCCAACGAAACGCCAATAAAAATTAATATAAAATCAAAATCAAAATCAAAAAAAAAATATATATATAAATTTCTACTTATGCAAAGCAGAAATATTGCTCAAAGTGGGCACCGCTGTTGGCGACCCTAAAAGCATGTCACAATATCTGCCCAAAAATAATAATAATAATAAAAAAAAACACTAATCAAAAGATAAATAAAAAAAAAAGAAAAAAATTAAACAGAAGGCGCAGCCGCAGTCGCATTCGAACGCCAGTTACATTAATTTATATACATATACATATGTATATAGTTTTTTTTCTTGCTCTTTGATAGGCATTTTTATTATGCAAAACATGGAAAATACTGAATTTTTAATCGATCGGCCAACTATAACTTAATTTCGATTTGGCTTAAATACAGTGCGGACGTTGATCTTCGACAGCAACTGTTGCCGGGCTCTTCTTTTTCTTTTTTTTTTTTGGTTTTTTTTTTTTGGGGGGCGTTCGCGTGCGCCGTGTATTATGAATACTGTCCGATATTGGATATATTGTCGATTGGGCGATTGGGTGATTTGGGCAGCGCATTAAACAATATGCGACAATCAAATGGAATGAGCATTCATGAGCATTCAATGAATTTTTGTTTCGTACCACACAAAAGGGCTCAACTCTCTTCGGTTTTTTGGTTTCATTATTGTACAGAAAGAAAAAAAATTGGCTTTACGTAAGGCCCTTGAACGTGCAGCGCTCGTTAACTTACAGACAAAAAAAAAAAAAAAACTTGAAAAAAGCGGTGAAATTTTTTTTTTTTCTCCTCAACTGATTGTTTCTGTCCGCGTGGCCGAATGTGTGCGCTTTTTATTTACCTGTAACGACATAAATACTTTTGTCAGTCAGTCACTTAGTCACATAATAGCCGGGGCCAAGAGCCAACAGCTGATTGCCGTCGATTGTCGCCGAGGCTTGGCATAACCAGCGGAACACTGAACACTGAACCTTGAACATCACAAGAGCTCCGAGACCAGAGCCCAGAGACCAGATACCCGAAACCCACAAGCCGAGACCCAAGACTCCGGGAGCCGAACTGAGAATTACGTTTATGTAAATAGGATCGTATGCCGGACGCACACACACACACACACACACACACATAACTCCGTGACTTATGCAACTTTTGCACTTTAAGTTTAATTCGAATCGGCTAAGCACAATATACATATATATTGGGCCAGATGGTTATGGAATATGCGACAATGAGTACGAGTCAAAATAGTTTGTTGAATAACTCACAGCGCTCATTATACATTGTTATTGCCTTTTACAGCTGTGACATTTACATTTTCGACAACATCAGAACGATATTCACACTATTTGAAACCACTGGGAAGCGTGAAAAAAGGGTAGAGTATTCCATAAAGTCGGTTAGAAATGTTAGCTCTCAACTTGAATTTATGATAAATTATAATGGCAGTCTTTATACTTAAGAAAACAAAGTTTTTTTATTTACAAATTGAAAATAGTTTTATTCGAAACCCAGCAAGACGTGTACTTCAAGCAGCCACTGTAGTATTCATTGTCAGCAAGCGCATTGGGTACATGTCCAAATAGTTCATTTCCGCTAATATTAGCACAATCCATTTAATCGAACTTAATTTTATAGCATACTTTTGAGTTAGTCACTTGGAAAAATTAGCTAAAGGGTATTTGCAAGGCGCATATGCATGTTCGCAATTGTGTATGACATATGATGTGTATATTCCTTTGAATGACAGTTGGATGTACTCTAAATAATACTTAATGTTTGGAATGTAATTTAATGTTTGTTGAGCGAATAATATATAAATATTAATCAGAGCATTGCATATACGATAGCTAGCATAACGAGAACTATCGCATGTCCGATAGTTCTCAACACGAATGCACGAGTACTCACAAGTATTCATTGGATTACTAGACAAATTGTTGTAATGAAATGTAATTTAATGTTTCTCGAGCGAAGAATGTATAAATAATCACCAGAATATAAACATGCGATAGCCAGCAATACGATAACTATCGCATGACCGAATATTAATCGTTGGAGTATCACGAAAATGAATTGTTTCGTGAGTGCAAGAGTGAATGAATGCGCGAATACCTTGACACGATGTCAACAAGTGTCTGTCGAGTTGTTGTTGGTTGTTTATCAGATTCACTTATCGCGTGGTCAGCTCAACTCGATGTTCTTCTAGTGTAACGTGCGCGACAACGTGCTTACTGTAAGCTGAGAAGGCACAACAAACACACACACACACACACATAGGTATATATGTAGTTGTGCCTGTTTGTGAATGCGAATTTCGATTCGCGTATTTTGTGAAATCCTACAGGCCCCTGGTTTCCCACCAGTTCCGATCACGTGGTACACCCACTGGTGGTGCCAGCTGAACCCTCCTCCTCCTCCCCCCCCCCCCTGCATTAACCCCTTCATACCCCACTCGCCTGTCCACTTATCACTCAAAGGGGCGCTCAAATTACCAGCTCGACGATGCGCAGTTTCAATATTTGTCGTTGGCGCGCAAACAAGCCAAGCTTTTTGACCAACTTTTGGCAGACTCGTACGAGTGAGTGCACTCGTGCAAGCACCCGGTACGGTTATGTGGGTACTCGCACTTGAAATCGCATTCATGCTGCTGATAAGCATCGCCAGCGGAAAAGCAGGCGCCAAAATAAACTAAATAAATGAAAACAACAAAGAAATAAGAAAAAACTTTTGCAAAAATGATAAATGAACAACAACAGCAGCAAAAATAAAAAGAAGAAACATAAAATGACAAAAAGAACAGGCGGCCAGTGAAATTATAAACATTTGTTTATTTATTGCGTGCCTTAATTTTGATTATTATCGAACGTGTTGCAAATCGGTCGTGCGACTTTCGTTTCACTCGACGGTTTTTTTTTATTACTCCTCTTTTGTTTTTTTTTTTTCATTTTTGGTCTCGTGTGAACACTTCAGGATGCAATCTGCACAATGATATGGATCTTATACCCTGTGAAAATGAGTAAAAAGGCCATGGGAAAATAGTGCGAATGTAAAATATTCCCGATTCTAATCAAAACCACAGACTCAAAGGCAACCACATCTGATAGTGCATAAGCTCTCGTACACCCTATCTTGCACTTCAAAAGGGAAACCCTGTAACTTTTCAATATGAGTAACGATTCAAGAAAAGTGCGAATACATGTTGAATACATCTCGGAATTTCTCCTGCACAGAAAGCCCAGAGACAACCACATTCGGATACCCTCTCGTATACCCTACGCTATCTTGAAAAATGGCTATAGGTAAGTGCGAAACGAGGTCAGAGACAATCGGTGCATAGGCTCTCGAATACCCTATCTTATATTGTTCTGCGAATGGGAAACCCTGTCAGATTTAAAAAAAAAAAAAGAAGTAAAAAGTACATCCTAGATTCCCAAAATGGTTTGGTAGTGCATCGGCTCTCGTCTACTCTATCCTATTCTTGCCTCCAAATGGGAAACAACAAATCAATTACAGCGAAATTGTCTTAAAATATCTCATTTAAGCACACTTGATAGAAGACTTTTTTTGTTAAATTGGTCGCGACTCCAAAAATCATCTTTGCAACATTCTCAACCTGAAAAGGTATCGTACTACCAGGGGCAGCTTTGAAGACACACAAGAACGGAAGATAAAAAAGGCAGTTAGCAAAATATTTATTTTATTTTCGTGCCAGAAACATAAACGAATTGAGATTGAAGTGTTCCAACTGAAAAGTTTTCATTTCCATTCAACGTTTTCCTAATTGTTTGCAGCAATCAAATGTTCAAATATAATTTGACAGAATCTATATTTTAATTCAAATTGATATATTAAAGCTTTCGTCTAGAAGTTGATATGGAATCACGCAAGCAATTAAAATCAATTGAAAACCTAATTGTAGTCCAATTGAAATAATAGTTCTATCTAAGTATGATATGCATTAGCTAACCGAATGTTTCGATTGATTAATGTGTTTCATTTCTTTGGTATATATTTATATACAAATTTCAACCTAACTATGAGCATGTCGGGCTGATAATGATGGGTCCAAGTAGGCAAAGACAACGAATTGATAAATTGATGACGATTGCGGAGAAAGTCTCGCGCGCAACCGATGCGTGCCCCTCCAGCCACGACCGAGTCGACTCTATGGACGACGACATCGACATCGACAACTCCAACGGCGATGACGGACCCAGCGGCTCCGACCAGCTGAGAGCTCAGACCTGAGAACTGTGAAAAGTTCAATAAACTTGTAAGTTTGCCAAAAAAAAAAAAAAAAAAAAGACACCGAAAAAAAAAGTAAATAAAACCAAAAACCCAAAAGCAAACTTTAGCAGCGATGCCGGCAGCAACGGCCGCGTCGACAGCAACAGCAGCGGCGGCGGCAGCGGCAGCAGCAGCAGCAGCAACAAGCAACGTGCAACGTTTGTGAAAGCAACCAAAACGCCAAATTGTAAGTGCGTTTGCGTTTGCATTACGATGACATCGACGCCGTCATCGTCATCGTCCATCGATGCCGATGCCATGCAAACGTGGCCGCAGCAGCGGCAGCGGCAGCCCCGGCAGAGGCCAACATACTGAGAGAGACAGGCAATGCTGCCGGCGCTAGCGTTCACGCTGCTGCGGCTCTTGTTGCTGCTGCTGTTGCTGTTGTTGCTGCTGTTGCTGTTGCTGTTGCCATCGCGGCCGCAGTCAGCGTCTGCGCGGCAGCGTTCGTTGACTTAACGCACTACTAACTCAGTGCCACAGTCACCGACTTTTGAAATGTGTGTTGTAAACACACACACACGCACACACAAGCACACACACGCACACAAGACGCGCTGAAGTGCTGCTTCGCTGTGTGTATGTTTCATTTTTCACCATTATTTATGCTAATGATAATATTCACGTTGTTGCTTTTGCTTTTGCTTCGGTTTTGCCTCTGTTTTCTTGTATTTTGTTGTTGTTTTTTTTTTATTGCCACACAAATACAGCCATACACAGCCACATAGATAGTCATAGATGATATATGCATGTAAAATTTGGAGCATTTTTTTTTTCTCTTTGGTGTGTTTATCGCAGCTTCTAACTTATTAATTGATATAATTAGCGCGTTAATATATCAAATACATACAAAACTAATTGGTTCTTTGGGTCAGTTTGTCACTTGATTGCAGCACAGCAACACTTGCAATTATGCACGAAATTTAGCAACAGCAACAACGGTAACTGCAACTGCAACGGCAACGGCAACTACAAGTGCAACTGCAACTGCAACTATTGCAATTGCTTGTTGTTGCGCGTGGAGGCTGCATACGGAAGTCTTCCATGGGCCACATAAGAAGCAGCAGCTGCTGCTGCTGCTGCTAAATTGTTGGTATGGAAGTGAAAGCATCTCCGAAAGTTGTAAAATATGAATATGCTGGGGATCAGCAGCAACAGTCGCAACAACAGCAGCAGCAGCAGTTGTCCGTGTTCGTTGTCGCGCTGTGCTCGGCCATAGCCGAATTTTGTTACGCTACACAGCCACAGCACCTAACTCTAACTAACTAATTAAAAAAGCAACAGCAACTTACTTTAACTAACTAACTTTAATTCAGATGCATATAGAATTATCATTTATTTAAACAATTGCGCTTGTTGTTTTTTGCTTTACCTTACTTTTCTTTTCTTTATTTTATTAAAGTTTTTCAATTTGTGTTGAATTTATTTAATTTACTCGAGTAGCCGAACATTTTTTAGTTGTTTATTTGATATTAAAAATAATGCCAATATATTTTTTTAATTTTATTTCGATTATAAGAAAAAACTCAATTTCTTCCAGGCCTAAGCACAGCAATACAATAAAACTTAGGAACCTTTAAAACAAATCAAATGGTAATTCCAACAATTAAACCAACGAGTTCCGTATATCAAACGCTGTTAAATTAAAAATATTATCTTAAACTAATTTATTTACGAATAAATCTTGGCCAATTTCTGATATGCATTGAATCTTTTATAAAATAGAAATAAAATAAAGTGTTATAGGAAAGTCTTTTAGCAATAATTAAAAAAAAAAGACAAAGTGAAAACGTTGCATTTGAATTAAACCGACCGCGTAATACTCTATTCACAGCTTAGTGGCAAAGAGTTCGTCTTGATTATCAAAACAAAGACTGAAATTTTAACATTTATGCAAAGTTTACAGAAAATAATGATTTCTGATCGTTGCAAAAGACGCAAAGCTTATTTCTGGCTTGAGTTTAAAGCACACTAATTGAGCTCTGCCTCTAAAAAAACCTTCTGCAACTCTCTTGCACCTTAAAATAACATCTATAGAAAACAATATTGAAGAATATATATGTGTAATATTAATGCTGGTTTTGGCGACGTTTCCATTTTTTAAATCTTAAGCTGGCTCGAAGTCCACGCCTCGAGCCAGCAAAAAAAAAAGATTTTTAAGAATATTTAGATTTGATTCGTAGACGCCTTTACATAATGTACATAAACATATGCATCAGATGTATAGGATGTATCTGCAGATAGTTGTGAGCTCATATATATAGGTGTAAATGAACGTAAGTATTATTAACAAGTCAAGTAAACAGAAGGAAGAGAAATTCATACGACTTAACTTCCTCATTTTGTTCAGGCACTGCTCTTTCTCCAAATTCAATTCAAATGCCATTTGAATGATGTAACAAGACCCCAAATTCACCTCCCCCCTCCCCCACCCCTCATGAATTCTTGCACCAGCACAAGCAAAAAATTAAAATATAGATATATATATAGATATAGGTAGTATATAACTGCAAATGGCAGGGCCAGTTGCCCCGGGTCTATATGCATAGTGGTAACAATTGGTTGTATAGATTTTGGCGTTAAAGAAAGCCCCGGCCATGGGCCTATACAAAATTACAAATGAGTCAAAACTTGGTGCTGGCCAAGAAGGCAACGGTAAATTTGGCCAAACAACCGTAATACGGCAAGCAAACAGCCAACTGACAACCGACAACCGACAACGGACATCGGACAACGGACAACAAACAACGTACAGCAAAAGCGACGCGGCTCGACAACTTTTTAATTGCCCTCAAAAGCAACTCCAAAAACCTAAGAAGCAACACACTCGAGACGCTCGCATGGGGTATCGCCATCGCCATCGCCATCGCCATTGTCATCATCATCATCATTTGACTTTAAATGCCAGCCCAGAATCGTAGACGGGCCCTCAAAGCAGGCGGCAGCAACAGCAACGGCGGCAACAACGACAACGACAACGCAACGGCTCAAATAGGCCGTAAAATTTCTTTTTGCTGCTGCAGATTCTGCGCGCAACAGCAACAGCAACAACAACAGCAACACTTTACAAGCCGTCTGAGTTTTTGTTTAATTTTAACGTCTTTTCTCATACTTTAGAAAGTTTTCATTTTTTATCCATATACATATAAATATATATATACATATACATATATATACTTTTTTTGCATTGAATTCTTCTGCCTAAAACAAACTATTTAAAAATAAAAAACAAAAGTCCTGAAAGTAAAAGTACTAAATAGAATACAAACGAGGCGACACGTGCCGACAGCAGCAGCAGCAGCAGCGGCAGCAGCGTTTTTTATTCGAATTTGAATACAAGTAGGTGAAATGTCATTGAACTCGCAACAGCAACGGCAACGGCGAACGACTAGAAGCCAGCAGCAATGACGCCGACGGCGGCGCAGCAAATAGCAGCAGCAGCAGCAGCAGCAACAGCAACAGCATCAGCAGCAGCAGCAGCAACAGCAGCAGCATCAGCGGCAGCAGCTCAATGAATGTTGTCGCTGGCATTTGCTGGCACGACAACAGCAACAGCAACAGCTCGAATTGCACATGTCCTGGCAACTGTTGCTGCTGCCAATGGCAGGCAGTCAGCAATATGTTGCACTTGATTTGGCATAAATTCAAGGCATATTATCAGCAACAGCAGCAGCAGCGCCTGCTGTTGCAGCTGCAACAGTTGCCAGCCGAGTGCTACGCACACGTCTCCGCAACATGACGACGCGCTGGCGAATGAGGCGCGTTGGCTGCGACGGCTAATCGCAAGTGATAAGAGCAGCAACTGCAACCAGCTCGAACATGTTTGAGACAAAATGGCTGAAAAGTGCTCAAAGACGCCAGCGAGAGACAGCAAAAGAGACACAGCGAGAGGGAGAGCAAGGGGCAGTGCAATGTAGAGAGAGCGGGCTAAAGAGAGCGAGAGAGAGAGAGGGAGAGGGAGAGCGCGAGCGAGAGGAAGCGAAGCGAAGAGCAGAGAGTGCGCGCGCCAAGGCCCGCACAGCTGATCGCAGGTCGCGAGTCCCACGCTGCGTATGCGCTACGCGAAACGCCAAAATGCCACAGAGATGGCCACAAAAGTAGGGCACAGCCTAGAGCCGGAGCCGAAGCCGGAGTCAGAGTCGTGCTGGTTAGGTAAGAGGCAAGAGGAAACAGCAGGCAAAGCCACATCCGCCTCAATGTCAACGAGCGCCCCTCGTGTCCCACATTTTGAGATTTGGCACAGCAGCAAAAAGAAAACTTTGCCATATGCAAAACTAATGGAGAGTGCAGCCGCACAAGGCGGATGTTGCAGCGACGTTTCTTGTTGTTGCTGTAATTTATGCATGCAAAGTTCATTAACATTTCGCAACGGGCGAGCGGGGGCCCATCAAGCCGCAATCGACGGCGACTGCTGCTGCTGCTGCTGCTGCTGCTGCTGGTGCTGTTGCCTTCACTTTACATAGAGATTCAAATGTTCTGCTTTCGCTCTGCAACATTTCAGCAGCTTTAATAACATGTCCATGCCAAGCCCGCACGCCCCCCCCCCCCCGCCTCCTCGCTCGCTTTGAGCGCTCTCGCTCAGCAACAGCAAGCCCCCCCCCCCCTCGCTCGTTTGCTCTGTGTCGCTCAGAATCATTCGTAAATTGCAGATATTATAATATCCGTAGGAGTAGAAAGTTGGTAATCAATCAAGTGTAAGATAACTTTCGCTCTGCTTGCAAATTGTTGCAAGTTTTCTAGCAAGTTCGTTGCCTAAGTCTTTCGTATTTGCGGCCCGTGACAGTGAAAATTCCGGAAATTCATCAGAATATGGCTCACATGCATTTCACCCAAACAACATATGTATACTATTATTATGCACACAATATTTATCACAATTTCTATAAATACTTGTCACGATATGGAGTTTATATCTTCAGAACTTAATTTGTATTTATTTAAGTTTAATTTGAATTTATATATTGAAATTTTTCAGTTTAGATTAACAGGCTGGGAATTCTAGAAGGTTAAACGGTTAATATAAAATCGATTGCATTTTTTTTTATATATTTAAATATTATTGAGTTGGAAATTATATATTTAAATTTATAATTTTAGATTTTTAAAAATTCAATTTTTTTGATATATTTATAATTAGCTATAAGAATTTATATGACTTGGAAATTATATATACATATTAATAAATAAAAAAAAAAAAATTTATTTATTTATTAATTTATATACTTATAAGGTTGAACTTTTAGAATAAAATCGACTGAAATTTGTCGTGATATTCAAATACTATCCGAATTTTAGATGAATATTTGAATTGAATTGGAATTTAAATTTACATTTTATATTAGTTTAAGGCTTCAAATTTGAAGGTTAAATTATTAGAATAAAATCGAGATCAATTTTTTTTATTATCAGAAAGTATATCTATCGTAAATTGCATTTAAATTTTACGTGTCTTCACTTTATTTTTTTAAAGAAACCTTTATGAGAACAAATAAATACATTGAAAATACTCTATAGCTGAAAACTGGAATGTCAAAGAAAGACTCCATATATCCATATGACCCACATTGTCTTGTTTAAGAAATATGTTCGTAATATATGATGGTCAAAGCTCTTTTTTTTGCGAAGGGATCATTATTATGTATTATTAAAGAATTCATATTTTTGCTGGTGAAACGTGGGAGGCAAAAATCATTAATGGAAATTATAATCTGCTTAATATATAAAAGGACCAAGAATATAAAATATAAAAAATATATTTTGCGCCCTAAAGTGAATAGAATAGAATCAAAATCCTTGAATAGAAAATAAATAAATCGAATTATTGAATAACATAAAAATTGCCTCAATAAATATATATGTATTTGTGTGTACTTACCTGCAACTGCATGCCATATAGATTATTTCGCATTTCTCGAAGATTGTGGAGCTGGCAATTAATGCAGATTGCAGAGTGCAGCAAGTTGTACGATTTGTGGCACACATCGATCATATGCCACAAAGGGGCTGTGTGTGCGACAACGGCCAGCATACTTTCGCCAATTGCGTAGAGTGAACAGCGGCAACTGCGAAAACAAAAAAAATAAATAAATAAAATAAATAAATGAGTTTCCCCAATTAAACTTTAGTTAAAATGACGATAGAAATTTCTTGGAAAAAGTCTACCTGCCAAGATCAAGCCAGACGAGCAGCCACCAGGTGGCAGCAGGCAGCAGGCAGCCAAATGTCGCAAGAGCAAAAACGGCAAAAAAAATGGGAAGCAACTCGCGGTGGCAGCAACTCGCGAAAAAAAAACAACTGCACAAAAAACCAAAACAAAACACAACGAAAATGGGTAAACTTGCAGAAGGCGCATAAAAAAGCCAAACAACCAAGCAACTTGCAACAATCAACAAACAACAACAACATCAATGATTGCAAATCATTGCCGCCAAAATCATGCAGTCTGTCATGGACGACGACGACGACGACGACGGCGGCGGCAGCGGCAGCGGCAGCAGCAACGGCGACTGCGCGGCTGCAACTGCTGCATCCACTACTGACACACTGACTCCATGTTGCGGCAACTGTTGCATGTGCCTTGTTGCAGTTGTTGTTGGTTGATGGCTGTTTCGATTTTTTTTTTTTCTTTTTTCGCAAATTTGTGACCATGAACGTGAAACAAAAACAGCAGCAAAGTGAAAAATAATTGATTCCGGAAGGAAACTGCCTCAACTGGTTTTCGCTTTAGGATTTGTGGATTGTTGTTGATTTCATTTAAGCAAATGTCGTCGCCATGTTGCCGCTGCGCGGCAGCAACAGTTGCCGTCCGTTGTTTCACTTTACATTTGGGTGTCGTAACAGTGAAATGTGCTGCCTTTCAGCAATTGACTTTCCGCACGGGTGAAATTCATCTTCAATTATTGTCACACATTTCTGGTCAATTATAAAGACACATAAAACATAAACAAGTAAGAGTGCGCCAGAGGGGCGTGCGCGACTAACAGATACCCTAACTAAGAGCTCGAAAAGATTTCGAGTTCCTTCGCAACGTACTCCGCTTACGTCTTCTTTTTTTAACTAAATTCTGTGCTTAGAGTCCGATTCTTTTGCAATTTTCAGAGCTTGGATATAACTAAGAGTTTCTTAAATACATGAACTCACACTTACGACGCTTGCTTCTGCTTGTCAATTATATTCGGTGCTTAGAGTCCGATTCTTTTGCAATTCTCAGAGCATGAATATGACAGCAAACTGTGTGTGTATGCCAAGGCGCAAGGTTCTACGTTATTGATTTGCCTTAAATTTTGATATGCAATGCCAGAAGGTATCCAAAGAGTAACATATTTCCAAACTCTTCCCACTAGACATATCAAACTTTGATATCAAACTTATAAATTATATATATTAGGATATATATTATACATATTATAAATTTCCAGCTCTACGTGTTTATATAGATGGACACACAGCAGGACATGGCTAGATTTAGTCAGCTTGTCAACCTGTTCAAGATGGATGCATACATTTATACAAGCCTATTATACCCTTTTGTCAGGGTATCCAAAAGTGGCCGCAACAACATTATATTTTTTATATTAGCTTTTGCTACACTTTATATGTTTTAACTGTTTTTTTTTTGCTACTATTGCTGTCGATGCAGCAATAGTTGCTGCCGTTGTTGCTGCTGTTGCTGCTACTGTTGTTGTTGTTGCTGTTGTTGCACTTGACATTCACTGTGAGGATTCAATGGTCGCTGATATGTTGATGACAGTTTTGTGTCAGCCAACGATGCGCTTTGTTTTTACTATTATTATAGTTGTTGTTGCCTGTTGTTGCTGCCACTGCTGCTGCTGCTGCAAAAGCAACTACAACTATTGCTGCTGCTGCTGCTGTCGGCGCTAAAAGGAAGTGGAGAAATCTAAGCCAGTGGCCATACAAAATTAACAATATGCCACAACTTTTGTTCAATGCAATATTTCTGGTCTCATCTTGACCAAACGCGGCGCAAATTGCTTTCGTTGTGGCAAAAGGTTATGGACAAAATTATTTTGGGCTATAAAGTATCTAGCGTCCAAAAGAACATACATAAGTATAACTGATACAACTCAAGGCACATCGATTAATTTTTGAATATATAAAATAAGAAGTCCCTGACTTAATGCTTATATACAGCCTTTATCTCTTATTTAACCCATTTGCCAATATGAGGCCATCCTGAGCCCTGGATGAAATAATATCTCAAGTCTTTGCGTAGATAGATTAGGAATTAAGATGATTTTGAAGAACTCAAATGTTAATTATTATGTAGCGACAATTTTATTTGGTATTTGAATTTTGAAGAAATGAACTTCTCGCATCGAAACCCAACTAATTTCTATTGAATTTTCCATTTCATATATTTACCAACTTCTGTTCTGCAATAAAATGTATGCAAAAGCCTTTGTCTATGCATTCTGGCTGCACAGTGTAAGGCCGCAGCAAATAGCTGGAAATGTTCTTAGCGTCTGGGGGCAAGTGAATTCCGTTTGAAGGAAAACACTTGGCCTCGGGCTGGGCAGCATTCTATTGGACTTAAAAGCTGTTGCGGTGCTTGTCTTAAATTTGCAATCTTTGGCTGCGAAACTTTCTCAATTGAAAATTGCATTTGAGCGGCGGCAAAGGGGCTACGTCAGCGGCAGGCCGAGTCAGCGATTTCCCTCGAATTTTCCGCAGCACACAGCGAGCGAGCCGCTTGACTGGAGCTAAGACTAAAAGCTGGAGCTGGAGCTGTTGTTGTTGCTGTTGCTGTAATTGTTGTTGTAGCTGGAAGTCGTTGCCACCAGCCGTTGACCGAAAAAAGTATGTCAAGTTTTCGACAAAGATCAAGTACATCTCAGATAGTACGTCAAACGTTTTTTTTTTTTGTTTACTGCTGCTGTTGATGGTGGTGCTGGTGGTGCTGCAGGCCAGTTGCTGCATCCGCTGTTCGCCGGCCAATTCCAGTTGTAATGACCAAAATGTTCTCAATCTCACAACGTTTTGGCTTAGATTTTGGTGCAATTTTCTTGCTGCCAGCTGCAGTGAAAGTGCAGAAACAGCTAACTGGCAAATGCAGCAAATTTGTGGCACACACTCGCAGTTGCGATTGCGTTGCCCCAGCAACACACAGCACGAAGGCCAATTATCAAGTGAACAACAATTTAAAATAAGCATTAAAAACTAAACTAATCTTTAGCTAGAAAGAGCCATGTCTGAGCTGCCTGAACACACAAAGGGCTACTTGAGGCTATGAAAATCGCATAGAAAGGTCTTAATAAGCAGAAAAAGAAAGCACGTAATCTGCAGAAGTAGTTGTGGGGTAAGATAACGAGAGTCAGAGCCGAACATATGCATCAATTTTATGGCACTTGCTGCCAATTACATTATATACACAATATTTATTCGATTCAGCTTCATTCAACAGCTTTAACTCTTGATAGACATGTCATGGAAATCTCAAAATTGTCTTTAGTGTATGAGCTTATATTAATAGATGAAAATTAGTAATAGCAACAACAGCCAGTTCGATAGAAGCACGAGGTCAATGTGCCGCTATGGTCGGGGTCAGTGCGCCAACTGGTGGGCGTTTTGCGGCTAGCGGCTAGCGGCTATGGGTTCGGTCATCGGTGGCTACAGCTAGCATATGGCCGTACTTTGGCGACCTACATATTTAGGTTTCGTCTACACTGACCTACTGCTGAGAGTGCTGTGCGGGTCTGGGTCAGAGAAAGGGAGAACTTGTTTGTGGTAAGTGCTCACTTTTGCCACAGTCGCTTGGACAGCCGCTTGCAGTGATTGCTCAATCGAAGAAGGTAGCCAACCAAGACCAAGACCAAGACCAAGACCTGGCCAGCAATCAAGTTCAGCACTGGCCAAACTGACACCTGCACCAGCAATATCAGCAGCAGCACCAGCGCGGCCATCAATCGACATCTGGCAAATACAGATACAGGTTCAAAGAACTTTTCGATCGCCCATTCACTGTCGCTGCTCGATTGTTGATTAGGCTTTCACGACGTCACCTGTCGACGTGAGCGCTTTAAATTTAAAACCGCTACTGGGACTATCTGACAAGATTTCAAATTGTTAACGCAACAACTTACTATCTGGCTGCCCGACTAATTGTACCCTGCAAGTCAGAAGTCAAAAGCATATATTCCCAAGATATATCTCCTATTTTCGATAGGATGCCCTGAAATCTGTGCTTGAGAGCTTTGCAATTCAAGATTGTGCTAAAAATTGTATCATACATAGATCAAAGATTAACCTTAGATTCGGTTCGCTTGAAAAGGTATTTATCCTCATATTTATAAAATTTTCTTGACATTGTTTAATCTAATCTGGGAAATCAGTTTTGTTTTGTCAGAGTTAAGAAAGTTGATAGCCTACAGCTTTGGAGATACATACATATTTTCCCCTTTATCCCGCTTGTACCATAAACTCAGCAACAATATTCAGATGTGCTTAGGCGCAGCCAACTTAACTTTTGAAAATCACGAAATGCAGTGAATAAATCGTGAATTCAATAAAATAAACGTCGCAAGACATATGCATGCATGCACTCGAATGCATCACAGCAAATGTTGCATGCAACTTTCCAAATAACATACAACTTTTAAGATGCCTGCGATCATGTTCTGACAGACCGGAGATGGACACGTGCTTGCCAAATGTCACGGCACGAGCAAAAGCACGAGTCATCAATTGAAAGCACACACGCTTCGCGAGACACGTTTTTTAAAGAGACAAAGTAGCTGGCATGTAATATTTATCTATGCGTTCTTTCTCTATGGCATGCAAATTTCGTGTCGTGTCACGACACACGCCCATCTCTAATTCGGAGAGTCACAACCAAACGGCGCTCTGGTGACTGCGCTATTTTCATATGCGCGCACTGTTGCCGCTGATAACCCAATATCCCAGTTAAATATGAAATCAAAAGCCGTAAAAGACAAGGGAATTTAAATACGCAGCGAGCACTGAAAGAGAGAGCACAAAGCCAATTACAACCAGAAACAAAGACAAAAACACAAAAACAACAAAAAAAATGTCCCTTACTTCCCAACTCGAATACTCTACTTTCTAGTAATGTAATTATGAAATTTCATTTAATAAAAATACCTGAGCTGAAGAGTTTGATGCTATGAAAGAGACATTTCTATGTATAATGTTATTTTGTTGAAATTTAGCAGTTCTCTTCTATGTGCATAAATGAATAAACTTCTATTATTAAAAGAAAATTGTTCTTAATTTCACATCATCATGCATTAAAAAAATCTTCTATTTAAAAAAAATGAGATAAAAATATATACTTTGAAAATTTTTTAAAATTTTCTTTTAAAAAAATGTTCCATTTAGAAAAAATTAGATTAAATTATAAGGTTTGAGAAGTGAAAAAAATGTAAAAATGAGATTTAAATATAAACTCAAATAAAATCTTAATAATATTTTAACCAAAACTTTACAAAATCGCCAAAAAATTAAAAAGTTTCTAAACTTCACTTCTTTTAAAATATATATAATGTTTTTATATAGAAAAAATGAGATTAAAATATATATCTTGGGGTATTAGCTGGAAAAATTATGAAACTATTAACAGTAGTTAGGGAAAAATGTTCTAAAATTCAAAAATTAAATTCTTCATATTCATTTTCTAAAATGTTCTAAAATATAAATAAATTAGTAATGCATGTTTTCTTAGCACAATATTTGTACAGCTCTCAGACATCATCACAAGAGTCCCACAGTAGCTAAGTTTCCTTTAAGGTTGAAGCTCAAATAAATATGAAAACAAAATAATTTGTTTAATATATCATTGCTGACAGCTGCCTCTTAAAAGTCAATTGATATATGTATGTAACTAGCTAAAATATAGAGCCGTAGATTGAGATCTGATTTAGCTGTGCGCCAAACAAATGTTACCTGTGATTTTTTCAAAAATATTTTAAAAACTCGTATAGGGTATATAGAGTATTTATGTGCTGAATGAGTTCTAAGGGTATTTTGGAGTCTATTGAATATAATTAAGCACATAATCTGTCCCACGCTTCGGATTGTGTACTTCAAGCAACAAAGACAGGCTTAACGCAAATGTTAAGATGCCCGCTCGCAGTTAGGGTAGCTTAAATCCGTTATGCATAAATCGAGCTGCGTGGGCGATGGTGCGACCAATTGCGAGTGCTCAATTACTTTCAATTGTCGCTTTGTCGCCACCCCAGCCACTGCCTCCGTCTCCGTCTCCGTCTGCGTCTCCTTCTACGACTCCATCGACGTTTACGTCGCGTCGCAGCTGTGGCCAAATATAAAAGCATCGAGGCGCTCGGGTAGGTGTTTCTTTTGCCAAGACAATGCCGAGAAGCGCGCTTATCATACACTGGCTGACAGTGGCCCTGGGCATGGCTCAGGGGCCATGGACAGCAGCGGGCATGGGACGCTTTCAGACGGCGGTGCCGCCCCCGCCACGCTGGGGGGCCAACATGCAAATGCTGCGCCGGCACAACAGTATGTAGTAGCCATGGTGGAAGAGTTGGAAGACGACTAGTTGGATATTCTGCTTACAGGTGCCGCATTCGACTTTTGGACGGAGAACAGCGAGAGCAACATTTGGGAGCACTGCGGCCTCTTTGAGGGTGACATCATGCTGCATCGTGAACTGCTGCGCAATGGGCTGCTGAATGAACGTCAGACTTGGCCAGATGCGGCCGTGCCGTTCTATATAGATCCGGAGGACTTCAGTGAGTAGCCAGATATAGTGCACATAAATGCGATAATTGATGATTGACAGCGAACTGGCACAGCGGCCAACCAGACGATGGTTATACTGAAGGCATTCAAGGAATATCACGAACGCAGCTGCATACGCTTCCGGCCATATGAGAAGGGCGACAAGCACTGGCTGATGATCAAGGGCAACTATTCCGGCTGCTGGTCGAGCGTCGGCCGACGCCAGGGCGGCCAAATACTCAATCTCAATACGCCCAAATGTGTCACTCACGGTGTTGTTGTCCATGAGCTGCTGCACGCGCTGGGCTTCTACCATCAACAGAGCGCCACCGAGCGCGACGAGTATGTTAAGATCAACTGGGAGAACATATTGGATGGCCATGCGCACAACTTCAACAAGTACGCCCGCACGCACATCACCAACTTTGGTGTGGAGTACGACTACCAGAGCGTTATGCACTACAGCTCCCTGGCATTCAGCAAGAATGGAAAGGCCACCATTGAGCCACTGGTAAGCAACAATAACTACTTATCAGCAAAATTCAGTTTCAATCGCATCTATTCTTCCATCCATTATAACTCCTTTCCAGTATAGTATTAAGCAAAAAATAAACTATAGTTTTAATTTAACTTTTCCACTATTTTTGTATACGCTCACAAATAATACTGACACATTCCCAATGATTGTATAGCTGCTTGCCAGATTTATCGCAAGTTTGCTAAAATGATTGAGTTTTTGGAGATTTATTTCACTTCACTTCCTTACACAAATATATAATGATAAGATGTGTCCAGACCTAAACTGCCTTAGCATATATTCTTATTTAAAATATTTATGTAGATACGTACTCACCCAAAGCCACATACGCAGAAGCGATTTTTATAGTCATTTATTGGTGGGAGGAAGTCCAATTTGTTTATATGCACATCACTGAAATAACAAGAAGTAGAGAGTGGATTAGTAAAAAAAATAAAAATAAAGCAGAAAAAGAGGGGAAAAGAGAAAAAAAGAGACAGAGAGAATAGATATTAAATAAGAGTATTTGTATAAGAGAACGAGCAGAAAGAAAACACAACTTTACAAAAAAAAAAAGCAATCAAATCATGAAAACCTCTGGGACTTACTTGAATTTTTGAGAATCGAGTAGTAGAGCATCATTTGATTTTAATTTGCAGCGCAGCGGAAAGTTAACTTGGTCTGTTTACTATAAACGAACATACATTAATACAAACACACATACATACATTAATACAAACACACACATATACATGCATGCATACATACATACATACATACATACATACATACACACACACACATACATACACACATACATACATACATACATACACACACACGCACATACATACATACATACATACACACACACATACATACATACATGCATACATACATACATATATACATACATACACACACGCACATACTTACATACATACATACACACACACGCACATACATACATACATGCGTGCATACATACATACATACATACATACATACATACATACATACATACATACATACATACATGCGTGCATACATACATACATACATACATGCGTGCATACATACATACATACATACATACA
This sequence comes from Drosophila borealis, assembly GCA_035045885.1. NCBI lineage: Eukaryota > Metazoa > Arthropoda > Insecta > Diptera > Drosophilidae > Drosophila > Drosophila borealis. The sequence continues at coordinate 3,170,979 of JAWNOR010000405.1, read as the reverse complement.
TACATACATACATACATACATACATACATACATACATACATACATACATACATACATACATACATACACACACATACATACATACATACATACATACATACATACATACATACATACATACATACATGCGTGCATACATACATACATACATGCGCGCATACATACATACATACATACATACATACATACATACATACATACATACATACATACATACATACATACATACATACATACATACATACATACATACATACATACATACAGACATACATACATACATACATACATACATACATACATACATACATACATACATACATACATACATACATACATACATACATACATACATACATACATACATACATACATACATACATACATACATACATACATACATACATACATACATACATACATACATACATACATGCGTGCATACATACATACATACATGCGTGCATACATACATACATACATACATACATACATACATACATACATACATACATACATACATACATACATACATACATACATACACACATACATACATACATACATACATACATACATACATACATACATACATACATGCGTGCATACATACATACATACATGCGTGCATACATACATACATACATACATACATACATACATACATACATACATACATACATACATACATACATACATACATACATACATACATACATACATACATACATACATACATACATAAATACATACATACATACATACATACATACAGACATACATACATACATACAGACATACATACATACATACATACATACACAACCACAAACATTTAAGAATAATTAACACCACTTGTAAAAAAAAACTTAAGATCAACGCGTGAAAACCTGCGGGGCCTACTTGAATTTATGAGAATCGAGTAGTAGAGCATCATTGAAAATACGTTATTTTTAAATTGGCAACGCAGCGGGAAGTAAACTTTGTCTGCGTTTGTTATAAATGAACATACATTTATATACATATATGCACATATGTATACTTGGCTGTAAATACACACATACATACATACACGCACATACATGTTTGCATACATACACACACATAACATATGTACATACATGAGTAAATAAATTTCATTCATTCATTAGGCATTAGAAAACATACATACATATGTAGACAGATGTATATGAATAGATACATACATACAATTTAAGATTTTTTAAGTATTAAACAAATAACATATAGTCAAATTTTTGATTTAATAATAATAATGCCTGTTATTATAACTAGGATCCGTATGCCTCACTGGGCCAACGGCGCGGCCTGTCCGACAAGGATATTTCGAAGCTCAACGAGATGTACGAGCAGGACTGCAATGGTAGCTACCTTTTGGGCTTTGATGGCTTTAGCAGCTATCTGGACGAGCTGCTCGACTACTTTCAAGGCAATTTGGAAGGTCTGTTTGGCTAGACGAGGATTAAGATTTATTAAACAAACACAAGTACAATTATTAATAAAGACTAAGCAGTTGCCTGAGCAACAAAGAAGCTGAACTGGCTAAGCTCATCCAGCGTTTGGGCGGCTTCCAGTCGCAGTGATTGACAGGTCTGCTGCTCGGCCAGCGCCTGAAGCGCACTCTTCAGCTCCCCACTCCAAATGCACTGTACGCCGCGCAGGCTAAAGCGTGCCAATAGCAACAGCATCTGACAGGCGCGCTGACGCAACAACTGGTGACGGCTCTGCAGCAGGACGGCCAGCTGTAGGCGCGAGTCAAACACAATCTTCTCCACCAGCTCGGCGTTCTCGGGTAGTTCACGCAAAACGCAACAGAACAATGCCAGCATGCAGCTAGCGAGTCGCACCGCGCTGCTGTCCTTAAAATCTGCAAAGCAAGGATTGGTTAAGCTTGCGTCTCACACTGTGTCCTGCCGGCTGCTTACCATGTGTAAGAAAGTTGATGAACATGTCGTTGACGGCGAGTATTGCGACAGCGTCACAGAATTGGGTGAGGAACTGCTGCTGCTGATGGACCAGATGGCAGACCAGCTCGTACAGGCTGCAGGCGGTGCTCATCTCCTCGGCACTCAGGTCCGAGACGCTGCGCAGCGTTCGACTCAGGGAGACGCCCGTGCCGGCTGGCAGTGAAGCAGCCGAGTCGGTTAGCTGGCGCTGCGAGAGAAGCAGCTTGCAGGCGTACATTAAATTCGGCACCAGCTTGACATCAATATAAACTCCTTTTATGGCCTCCGCCACCAAATGCTGATCGGCCAGCACAAAGGGCAGCGACAGCAGCTGCGCAACGCTCTGCAGCACCTTGGGTATGGCCTTGGAGTTTCGCAGTGGCGCCACAATGATGCTGACTAGATTGTGCTGCTTCAGCGAATCAAATTCACCGTCCAGCAGCTCCTGTATGGAGCGATGCAAGAACGCCAACCACTCGTCATTCTCAATGGGCGGGCTCTGAGACTCATCGCAGCTGTCCCAACCGGGCAACAGACAAGGCGGCGAATTGCTATAAGAAACCAAAAAGCGTTAGAGACGTTGACTTTTAAATATGCAAGCAGTTACTCACTCGCTGCTCAATTTCTCATCGTTGGTGGAATGCATCGATTGTTTCAGCTGCTGTGTCTTCCTATCCTGCAGCTGTTGTGCCTGCGACTGCTGTGTGAGCATCTCAGTTGTTTTGCGCTGCACTTCTATGTCAATGCTCTGTCCCAGGCGCAGCGAAAAGTTATCCAAATTTTGACTAAGCTTGCGCTTCTCCAAATCCTTGCTACGCGACTGTTTTATATTGAGAGCCAGCTTCAGCTTCGACTTCATGGACTTGGTTGCGCTCGAAGCAGGCGCTTCGATTGCAAAATTGTCGTTCAGATGATTGAGTATCATGTTGGAGTTGCCACTAACAAAGCAGGTTTGCGAATTAATCAATGGCATAGCACCAGCAGCAGCAGCTGCAGCTGCAGTGCCGCTAGGCAACTCTCTGTAGGATATATCCGCAAATGGCACTATTAGCCGATGCACATTATCCTCAACATCGGTTTCTAGCTGCTCAATGTCACTAGGCGCAATGGCATTGATGCTATCCCGCGATGTGCTCAGGTTTTCATTGGCCACGTCGCTCAGCTTTAACGCTGCCAGGACATCGCCCAAATCTGCGCCAACATGCCTATATAAAAGTTGAACGATAAGAAGAATTGGATAAAGTACACTTTGTAAACGCACCTCGATTGCTGCGATTTTTTGGTTTCCTTGGCCAGCTGGGGATTTATAAAGGGCGAACTTTGTGCTGCCTGTACCTCGGCTATGTATAGCTTGCCCTCGACAAAAGGATGGCAAAGCAGCTGCGTCCATGAGATGCGCATGCTAGGATCCTTTTCGAGCAAGCCCTGCAGAAAAGAACGGCACTCGCTGCTCAGCGTGCTGGGCCATTTGACGTCCTCGTGCTTGATCAGCTTCACCAGATGCAGTATGGAGGTTGCGCAGAACGGCGGCTGTGCCGCCATACTCTCATAAGCAATGCATCCCAGCGACCACATATCCGCCTGATGATCGTACGGCTGCTCAGCCAGCAGCTCCGGCGCCATATAGAGCGGTGTGCCCTTTATGGAAGTCAACACATGTGTGCCCATCGTCATGTTGCGTGCCAGCCCAAAGTCGCAGAGCTTGGCGTGCATGTTTTTGTCCAGCAGCACATTCTGAGGCTTGAGATCCCGATGCAGTATGCGATTCGAATGCAGATAATAGAGCGCCGACACCAAGTGACAGACAACACGCTGTGCATGCTCCTCGGGCATGGCGCCATTGAAGGACAAATATCGATGCAAATCCATTAGAGCGAACTCTGTGACCACGAACAAATCGAATTTAGATTCGAACGACTCCACCATTTCTATAACATGCGGATGCTTGAGACGCGCCTGAATGTCACATTCGCGACGCAGATTCTTAAGCTCGCGATTGGAACGACCGCGCTGCAATTAAAACGCCAATTCGAAAAATACTCTTTTATTTAGCTAAGCCGGGATGTAATTGAGCTCACCTTTGATATGACTTTGATGGCCACCACTTTGTCATCATCGCGCCGCTGAGCCTTGTACACACAGCCAAATGAGCCTTGGCCCACCAGAGAGCTAACCGCGTAGCGGTCCATCATCACCGCAAATAAAACTCAACTTTCTACAGTAAAATGCGCCTTGAAATGCCTTAAATTCAATAAGCCGCAGTGTGACTGCAATTTAAAAACAAAAAACTAAACACAAAATACCAAACACACTCCACATATCGATATCTTGTCCGAACGATACCGATTGTATCGATACACTCGGAGCATCAACATGGCAACTTATTTACAAAAAAAAATAAAAAAAAAACTAAACTAGCAAAACAAAATTAACATCAGTATGGCGCACATTTTGAACAGTGCTTGGTGAACGAATACACAGCACATAACTATTTCTTATTTAAGATCATAAATATACTAAAACCGCATATATTCGATATAAATATACCAGCATGTGGCGTAATGGGTATGCTTGCACATCGATACACACAGCTGATGCAATTTAAGAGTCACCTGGTTTTGAAAATTGCGAAACAGCTGATTAATGTACATGGCAACGAAGAAATCAGCTGTGGCAAATAATTTTGTTTACGGGTAAAAGCTGCAGGCATATCATAGGAGGCACTGCTAATTTGATCAAACAGACGCCGCAAAAGTAAATAATGAATAGACGAGCCCACTAACTAGATACACGCAACACATACGCCAGAAATATGCGCGAGCCCAATTTGTACGTAATTTTATCGCACGCGCTAATTGGTAAGTAGCATTGTTGAAAATCGCCGGCCGCCCCAGCGGATAATACGCGGCCATTTAGGCTCGGGTTTCTTTTTTCTGTACATGCACCATGTGCGCGTCATCTTTGAGACGCGCACCAACATTCGGCATCTCAACCAACTGGAGCGCGAATCGATGCTGCGACGCGAAGATGCCCTCTATTACACATTCTACAAGAAGCTAGCCGATGGCCCAGACTTCTGGCATGGCTACGAGCAGCTAAAGAACGTAACAGACATTGAATATCCGCACAGCGTCAATGTACTCCAACGTTTCTATGTGCTGCCCGAGCTGGTTACCGCGTAAGTAATCTAATTTGCCAACTGCATTATATCTTAATGGGCATGTGCATGCCCCACACATTTAGATGAATCATTGTCTCGTCACGTTTAATTTGAATTTGGAGCAAGGCGCTTTGTTTGGTTTAGCTCGGTTCTCGGTTCGTTGCAGCCTCACCCACTAGTTATATCAGAAAAAAATCTTGTTTTTTGTGCTCACATTTCTATAAAAATTACTACATGACTAACATCTGCTACTCTTTCCCATCAACGAAATTATACTCTAATGATTTTTGTTTACGATTCTGACAGCTGTCAACTATCAATATGAGAAAAATTACAGCACAGTTTGACTCAATTTCGCGCAATGCGTTGCTTGGTAAAGCAATAAACAAGGGATCGGTTAACATTCACTCCAATGCTTAAAAAAGCTCATTGAGGGGGCAAAAATTGTATATGGCCATTTAATATAATTAGGGGACAATTGCCTTAGAAGGGTCAGCTAAGGTCACTCGACTTTAATTTTTTGTTTAAGATCGTTGGGGGATTCCCATGTCCATGCACAGATCTAGTGGCTCTTTTCTAAACTCATTTTATTTGTTTGCAGCTACTTCTTCCACATTGTGCGTGCCGGCTTTAATCCCAGCCTGCAGCCGATGCAGTTCTACTTTGAGTTCGTCTGGCTGATGGGCGGCGTCACGCTGCTGGTGCTCTACTTGTACGGAACACTGCTCAGCGAGAATGTGTTTGGTGGCATCTATGGCGTCCTCTCATATCTGATGTTCCATAGCTTCGCAGCGAAGATCTACGAACGGCCGCTGGCGCGTGAAAATTTTGCATTTCCCTTTATATTTTTACAAATGTTTTATTTGTGCATATGCATCGGCCGTGTGCTGCACCGGCAGAAGCACACCTCGCGAATCTTTATGGTAAATAATTGTGGCTGCAACAAGTTTTTATTATTGAATGTAATATTATATCTCTTAGATCTGTGTGATGTCCCTGTTTACGGCATGTGCGCTACTCTCGTGGCAGTTCTCCAACTTTATATTCACAACACAAATTATGATTGTGATGACCTCGTGGAACGTCAGCTCGATGCCAGTTGGTCTGGCGAATGCATTTGCATTGGACTACTCGCTCTCACATTTGCTGGGCAATTGTTTGGCCTTTGTGATCTCGCACGGCAACACCCAGCTGCTCTTCACCTGGCAGCTGAGCGTTGCCCTCAGCTTGTTCCTAATAACGATCGTCCGGCAGTTACGGAACCGTCGCTGCACGAACAATGTGCTGCAAGGCGACTATTTCTCATTTAAGTTAATATTGCTGGCGCTGCTGTTCGCCAGCAGCATGCAGGGTAAACTGGTGGATATGCTGAGCAAGTCGGGGCTGCTTAACTGGCAGGACAATACGTATATGCACTATTGTGATCTGTGGGCGCACTGGATGCTGCAAGCCAAGGTGAACTTTGTAACCAATCTGTCTGCCTGTAATCCACTATATGCGCGTGTCGCCTGGTCGGAGCTGTGGCAGCTGGTCAAGACGTTGATTGTCAAGCCGTACTGCATGTACGGAGTTGTAATGCTGGCCACGTTCTTTCGTAAATGGCGCAAAAGCAATATTATCACAAAGGCCAACCAGGAGCAGCGCGAACGCGCCCGCAACTATGTGCTGGAGGATTTTCTGGAAGAGCACCATGTGTCCATGAGCGATATGTCGAACAAACAAACCGAGCAGCAGCTGCAACAATGCTTTGCCATGCTCGAGAGCTGTGACCACGACTATGAGCGCTACAAGCGCGAAAAAGCCAAAATGCAGCAGGAGCAGCCGCCGGAGCGCGATGACTTTATGCAGGACATTAAGCGCCTCAAGGCGCAGATACATCGCAATAGTGACAAACAGCGCAAGGAGCGCGAACAGGCCAGCGAATCCAATCTCAAAGAGACGTCTTCAATCGACACTGAATGTACGACAGAAGCAGACACCGAAACGCAAACACAAACGGCGACTGCAAAGGAAACGCAAGATGAAACCGAAACTGACGAAACACAGCCGTGCAAAACGCCTACCGACAAGGAGCCAGCCAACGGCAGACGCCGTCCAGCAACATCGGCGCGTCGCGACTCTGTTATACCCACGGCGAACGCTCAGATACTGAATCTGCATTATATGTACAGCTTCATGCAGATGATCGTCTTCACCCTAATTGGTCTGACCGTGCGTAAGCTCTTCTTTCTTAGCTTCACTCAGGGCTGTGTGATAGCGCCGACGGTCTGCTCGAAGATCTGGTACCATCGTCAACGCAACATCTTTTGGTCCGTTTCGCTAGCCGTCTTTTTGCTCAGCATGTTTGATCCCGGCATGGTGGTCAGTATAGAATTAATTAGCCATTTGTTTACATAAATATATATCATTATATTTGCAGAACATACGCGAGGAGTACTTTCCCACACGCTATACTCAATCATCGGATGATCTGGAAAGCATGCTCGAGTGGATTAAATTAAATACAGAACGCGATGCGGTGTTTGCCGGTCCCGTTGAGATCATTGGCACCGTCCACCTAACAACCAGGCGGCCGATAGTTAATCATGCGCACCTCGAAATGCGTCAAATGGCGTAAGTCTCAAGCACTTATCAATAAAACCTAATCGCAATAAAAATAAACACCAACCACTTTACAGTGAGCGCACAGAGCATGTCTACTCGGTGTACAGTCGCCAGCAATCGTCTGATATATACAATCAGTGCACACAATTGAAAATCCAATATTTAATCATATCTTTAGACGAGTGCAGCAACGAAGTGCGGTAAGAGTCATACCATTGATTATTGTCTGAATGTTTTATCTAATGCTTCATGTATATGTATATATATATATTAAATACTTGCAGGGACGATTGCGACATCTTGTCAATTTGGGATGATAAACAGCCAGCGTTTCGGAAGTATCCGCAATTTTGTCACGAGCTTTTGCATAAGAATGTGCCTAGTTTTTTAAAGGTTTACGCGAACGATAACTATGGCATCATTAAGATGTTTTCCCAAAGTGTGCAAATCAATTTGAAGCACAACAAAATGCCCGAAATGTCAATGTGAGACAGACAATAGGCCCACAACCATATGTATGTAACTAAGGGCTAAAGGCACATGTGACTAGAATATTTTACAAGTATGATGAAATGTATTAGTGTTTAGTAGTGGGCGAGTAGGCGTACACAGACACAGACCCTATAATTGAGATGTTGACACCAAAAACCAGCTAAAACTAAACAAATTCTTTTAAAAAATATATATACATAAATATATTTGAAACAGAATAAGAACACACACATACACATACATATACATGTATGTATTTACCTAAACGCATTGCTTTCAAGAGGCATATGAATTTTGTTTTGTTTTAGATTTCATTTGGATATGCATTCCCACTCCATATAAATAAAATGTATGTATGTGTGTACGGTTTAAGTTAAGTTTAGCTACGGATCCGACTAACTACTTTGCGAGTGTAGAGCTTTAGGTGCTTCACTCATTTCGTGCATTAAGTTTAAGCTAAGCTTTTTACATATTATAACTAATCCACACTGAGACACAGACAATCCGTTTGGCCATAGCCAATGGTTGTCAATATGTATGTATATGTATGCATTTTGTCCCGCATAAATGAGAATGATGACCTCCCAGAGTATAAATTATTTAAAAGCTATTGAAATAAAGTTGAACAAACAATCAATCAATTTTGTTCTTTTTATTTGGGAATACAAAAAATAAGACAGGCACAAAGGGGTTGTATATAAAATAGGCCTTCAAATTGCGTCCAAGCCGAACCGATTCGATTCCCAATCACCAATTTTATATAACCATGAACCAAACTTAAACCTTAATTGAATAAGGAATTCAAAATATTTAAATATAATTTAGTTTATTATAATTGCTAATAAATTCAAATTATATTCAAATTTAAAAGCAGGCATGACAAGATTCGAACCAAGCGACAAACCGGCTTTAAACCGAACCATTAGAGTCCAGAATTCAAATTTATCTTTTAAATCATATTGCCTTAAAAACAGCTCAACCAAAACTCGAACCGAATCACATCTTTTTCAAAAATGCTTTGATTGAATATAAAAACAAAGCCCCAAAGTATAAATAACTTTGGCCCCAACCATATTGTCTAGATGCCAATTTTGGATGAGGTTCAAATCTAGCCCACAAAACCAATATGAAAATATTTATTGCTTGCAATATTTTCAGTAGAACGGGCAATTATATAATAAAAAAATGGACTTTTACAATTTTGAAAATGTATGAAAATAACTTGGGTTTAAGGATTTGTAAAAGTGAGTTCACGAACCAAATCAAAAGGCAGACAGTTCGGTTTGAAATAGTGAACCGAACCACGAACTCTTTTTAGGCGAGCAGCCCTGGTTCGAACCGAAACTTGGCTTTACAGCTGTGGAAAACCAAGTTCACAAACCGAACACTAAAATGTGGCATTGATTAGAGCCGTGAACCGAATCACAGTAACTATTTTTGGGTTTGCAGCCCTGGCTCGAACCCAAACCTATGCTGATATATGTGAACACCGGATTCACGAACCGAAAGCGAATGATGAGGCATTTATTTGAATCGTGAACCGAACCACTTACTCCTTTTGGGCGCGCAGTCCTGGTTCGAGCCGAAACCTAGCTTTACAGCTGTGGAAAACCAAGTTCACAAACCAAACATTAAGATGAGGTATTGATTTAAACCGTGAACCGAACCATCAACAAATTTTGTTGCGGTTGCCAGCCATTAAATAAATACGTATTTAGCATTGGTTTACTTCATGTAAACTTAATTTTATTTCTTTACTTTTTTGCGCGTGTGTGTGTGTGTGTGGGTGTGTCTGCTTGTGAGTGTTTGTTGTTTGTGTTTTCAATTGCTTTTTATGGAAATCGTTGTTGTTTTTATAAATAATTCAAGGTTCATTTACAAAAAGCATTCGAGCTTTGAAGTTATTTGAATTCTAAAGTCTGAGTGCGGCTATATGTACATTATTACGTACTATATCCACAGATTTGTTGTTATGATTAAAGAACAGTGACTTCTTCCGGCGGACTGGTTGGAAATTTAGCGTATTCAGAGCGAACTTGAAGCAATAACTACTTATGCGTAGTTGAAGGCTTAAGCGTGCTTCTATATAAGTATTTAGGGTAATCCTTTCTCATAAAAAGAAATGAGTTAGTTAAGTGTGTGCATTAGGAAATAGCATCAATTCAATAGCGTATTCTTTCGTTTCTTTTTTTTTTTTTTTTACTCATTTAGTTTTTAGTTTAGCTGAAATGCGAGCTAATATATCGTTAAATATAATAGAAAATAATCGCAGAATAGTTTAAAGCATAGCAATCTGGCCAAATGTCTTAACAGTTAGCTACAGTCTTTCTTAATTAACATAATACACATAACATTGTATATTCGTATATAAACATTATCTATATATGTATATATATATATACTATATATAGTATTTATACAATCAATTAGAGTAGTTCTCAGTTGTGTGCTAGTTTTGAAATCTCATTTGGTTTATATTGTATGCATTCAACTGAACGTGTCTCTATAAGTAATATCATTGTTTTTGGGCTGTTTTTTTTTCAATTTCATTTTCATTTTTGTGGAAGCAGTTTTTTTTTTTAATTTGTATTCAGCTACTTTAACTAGACAGTTTATATGTATGTATATAATACATGTTTATACACACGTTTTAGTTTCCTGTAGCCCCAAAATCAAACTAAAGCACAAGGCATTTTGAAAATGTTTTAAAAAACTTGTTTCTAACAATCATTAATGTTTCAATCAATCATAGCATTTATACGAGACTAATGTACACTGTACATATGTATAAGTATCTTTTTGGTGCGCGCTACAGTGCAAAATATTTGCTCAATTATAAAATTCATTCACAGTTATTAGATTTTATTTAGTTGTTATTTTATTTGTTTTGGTTTTTGATTATCTGACTTGAGGAAATCATAGTTATATATTAACGGATCTGGAGACTGCATTTAATTAATTCATTTAGTTGTTCGCCAGCTTGTTGTCAGCTATTCAAAACTCTTAAAAGTTTTCTAAATTCTCTATGGTTATTTTGAAAAAAATATTCAAAATAATTATCTTCAGCAAATATGTGATGCACGTACTATGCTTTGTTTTAATTAACAATAATAAACAATAATTCGCTACTTAACTAAAATACACAAGAGTTTGTGGTTTTTTTTCTTTTTTTTTTTTTGTTTTGTGCATGAGATTTCGATTTGATTTTGCTATTAATAAATCTTTATAATGTCCTTCAATTGAATTTGTATCACAGCAATATATTTGTTATTTTTTAATATGTAAAATACACATGATTAGAAGAAATGTGTGTGTGTGTGTCTGACCAAAATATGAGCACAAAATGTTGAACATTTCTTTAAACTAATTTTTCGAAAAATTCAAATTGTTAACATATTTAGTTGCATTTCTCTTAATCACGATAAGCTACAAAGTGAGCGCTAGTCTGTTCAGTTATCTCGAAAGAATCTGGAAAAATTGGAACAGAGCAATAATTGTTAAGATCTCAGCACTTGATGAAGCTCACATTTTAGCAGAACGCCTTAACATTTCACAAAAGAAATTGTTAATAACAATTACATAGATAGTAAATAGATTTGAATGCGTTTGTCTCGAAGCGTCCTTGAAGCGAATAGCGTTTTGTTTATCAAAAATTGGTATATTCGTGTCGAATGGCAAATGAAACCGAAGGAAACTGATTTGCCTATTTTTGAACAAACATAACAAGCTCTACAGAGTATTGTACAAACGTATGTATGTATGTATATTTGGTTAAACCGTAGCCACAATTCAACAACCTAAATAGATCTGTATAGGCGTAGCCATAAAATTGCACTTTGTACTTTCAAATACGTTTGATGGTGGGACCTGTAAAGAATACCGAAACTTTGCGCTTGAACTTTTCCATTGTCGGCTCGAGATCCTCCTCCTCCTCCTCGTAATCATCATCGTCGTCATCATCATTAACAACATTATGGGTATATTGCTGTCCCGTGTGGCCAAAAAGAATGTGGCGCGTAAACGGCTGCATGTTCTTGGTTCCATCGGATTCACTGAAACCGGGATTAAGTATTATATTCGGTATAAGCTCAATGCTGTCCCAACCATCTTGGAGATCTACACAGGCCGCATAGCATGACATAGAGTTGGGATAAATATCAGATCAGAAAGAAACAGAGTAAGAGCGAATAGGAAAAGGATAGACAGATAGATAGATAGATAGATAGATAGAGATGGAAATTTGGAAAGGGAATTCAGATAAATAGAGAAAGAGTAGAACGAAAAAACAGCATTAGGCATCATTTGATAACAATTACATTACCTTTGGTATTGATTATATTTTAAATGTGTTTTTTGTTTGTTTTTCTTTAATAATATATTTAACTATGTGTGTGTGTGGTTGTTAAGCGTGCTCAGCAATTGACAAGCGAGCAACGCGGCGTATGCGTAATTTGTGTATTTGTTTGTATATTGTGTGTATATTCAAATCAAGGCTTAAATGTGTGTGAGTATCTCAGTGTGTGTATGTGTTTGTGTGTGTGTGTGTGTGCAATTTTAAACACATACATAACATATGTATCTAACAATAAGCACATAACTCAAAACAATACAAGACTATAGAATATTCGGATAAATGTATTTGTCTTTCTTCATAAGGATTGAAACATTTAATTTGCGTGCCATAACAAAAGCACATAAAATGGAATTAAATTACTACTTATGTAAATATATATGAATATACATACATATATATAGTATATGTACTATATAATTGATTACATTCAGTTTACAACATCGATAAACGCTATGTTTAGCTAACATTTAATTATTGGTTACACATTTAAATTCATTTTAAATTCAACAACAAAACACGACAACAACAAAGCAGGAAAGCATAAATCATATAATGTCACCGATCTTATCACACCCCAGTTTCCTATATTGCAATATAGGTAATAATTTGTATTTCTTTTTCATTTCATTTGCTCGTTTACTTTTGGTCACGATTTAAAGCTTTTATATTTATTATAATCGTATATTTTCTTTTTGACTTTTTTGCAATTGCTTTCAAGTCCTATGCTAAAAGTCGTTCAGTGCATAGTACTAGAGTCCTACTTAGAGTTATTGAGTGCGCATTGAGAGTGTGTATAAGCTATCACAGTTGTGCCTAAAAGTTTGGTCGCTTTAATATTGAGGTTCTTGCGAAGAGACGGCATTAGAATTATCTTAATCCATATTGGAAAATAGTTTTTGGAAGTGTATATATATATATATCATATTCTTTTTCTAATATACATATGTTGGCGATCATCTAATAACAAAGCACGAATCTAAAAAAAATTCGTTGGAAAAGTTTATGACTCCAGAAAGCAAAAATTTTGAAAGCTGTTAAAAAAATTCAATTTAATATTTGTTTTTTAACCTCTTTTCAACTGAATGCTAATACGTTTTATATTTAATATTTAGTTTCTCTATTGTAATGCGATTATAACATCTGCCTGTCAAATATTTAACATCTAGCTTAGAGAATTGTTCTGCGCTGGCAGCTAAAATGATGTGGATTAGATATGAAGCTAAGTTTAACTCAAAAGCTGCGCATAAATTAAACATATTCAAATGTTTTTAAAGTTCGCTAAATACCCTAAATTATATACTTAAATTATATGTGTGTATTTTTAGCTAACCTACAATATATGTTTATGGGAATAGTAGGCAAAATAAAAATCTTTGATTCTCAATCAGGTCAATTCGGCTTTTATGTACATACATGTTCTGCGAATCGACAAACATTTTGTTAAGTGGTCAAAAGTGCTTTGCATTTAATGATATTTATTATAAGTAGCTGCCAAGTTTATATGTCACTTCGCATGGCTCTTCTGCAGCAGTGTTTTTTTCTTTTTTTTTTTTTTTGGTATATATATTGTTTTTTAAATAAGCATCAAAGGAACCACACACTAAAAAAGGCGAACACATAATCTACATTTAAACACCAACAACGACAATAACAATATGCATATCTTATTAAAAAATAAATAAAATTAAAAAAACAGCGGGCAAACGAAACAAATATGCATTAACGAAAAAAGATCCCAAAATGGACCCCACGCGCTATATGCATATAACATTTTTACTGATTTATTTTATACAATTTGATGCATTTCATAATTATACATATTGAACTGGACTGTGCTGTACAGTGTATGGGGCCCATTCAAAAGCATTCGATATTTGTTAATCTCGAACAATTTACAACACTGGCAATGACAATGGCAAGCATCATGTGCGTTGCAACAAGTTGCATTCGAATCAGCAATTGCTGTTGCAGTTGCAGTTGCAGTTGCAGTTGCATTTCGATTCTTGGCTAAATTACTAGCAACAATAACAAGAACATTATATAATATCCAAATCATAATTCCTTCAAATAAGTATGTACGCGTGTATGTATGTTTGTATGTACATATGTACATAGTATGTGAACAATAAATGTGTTTAATTGTTGGCTGTTCGTAATTATGATTTGGAATACGTTATTGTTATTGTTGTCGGTGAATTTTCTGTACCCATTTGCGTTGATTGATAGCACTCCTTAGAGAGCACAATACAGAGTCCAATGGCTAATATCACAAGTGTTCCCAGCACTATACTGACGGCGACTATCCAAATGCGTGGATCGAAATTATCTAAGTCGGGTTTTATAAGGCGTATGAGATCTGGACGGTCGTCGAGCATTTTGTAGATAGATAAGAAAAAGAGAGATGACAACAAAATTACCAGATACATGGATACTTAACCAATAAGAAATAATATAGTTCTATATGGAATAATACGACAAGTTAATTTACACAAAACTAACGTCACGCCATGCAGGATATGCCTCTCACTGTGCATGTGATGGCAACCCTGCGTTCAGCGTACAGTTGACACCAAAAATATATATATGTATATGTATATGTAAATATCAATTTCTACACACAGATGGTACGATAGATGTGGATTAGATACGACAGCAAGAAATCTATCGAATGTTTTACCTAGCTATAGCTATGATAATCAGATTTAACACTAGTCGTAGCCCAATTGGGAATTGGCAATTGTGAGACTTGAATGATTTGTAATTGTCTGCTTACCCTCCTCCTTGGTCTCTGGCAATGTTGTCACATTGGTGGTGACCACCTCACCGCTGCCCAGCTCATTGTTGGCCCATATACGAAACTCGTATGTGGTGTTGGGCGCCAGGCGATAGACCTCCATTTGACGCTGCGCCTCGGAAGTGATTATGTAGCGGAAATGATTCTTGTGAAATTGTTGTCCCCCCAATTTGTTTTTATACAGAGATTGGGGGATGGGCGATGGGCGCCTCCTACTCACCACATTGGGCGCTATATTGATGGGATCCATGCGAATCCATTCGTGCTCGTAGCTGGCATTCGCCGGCGGCGTGCGGTACGAGACATTGCGATATTCGGCCGTAAAGCTGCGCACAGGATAGCCACCGGATTGAGTCTTATTGAAGCGCCAAATCAGAAAGCCCAGTATGGTGGAGGCCTTGAAATAAAGCTGCGACACCGGGCCAGGTGTGGTGCGCACCGTCAGCTTGATACGTTGATAAGCCTGATACGCCTGCTCCACCACCTCCACCACCTCCACCTCCTCTGCATTCGGCTCTTGCTCCTCCCCCTGTTCCACTGCCAGCGTTTGCTGCTGCGATGAGGTAGTTGCTGCTGTCGCTGGGATTGCTGCTGCTGCTGCTGCTGTGGATGTTGCTCTTGTTGTTGTCACTGGCAGCGTCGCAAAGCAAACATAGATGCCGCCATCCGAGGTACTCACATTACGCAACACCAATATACGACCCGTCTACGAAATGAAGGTGCTCATCAAAACCAATTACCAAATCTTAATTGTTCTATAAAGCAAAAAACAGAGATACTGTGCGTAGAGACGTAGTCACCAGTAGCCTGACTATGGCTCTTAAATTGTGAAGGTAATAGATTCGCATACTCGTTTGCATTCCAAGTTTCAGGGCCCTAACTTCAAGCCATAACAGACGGATGGACAGCAAGACGGAAATTAATCAAAAACCATATACTCTCCTTAAATTATGCGAACAGAATATGGAAATAGCAAATACATTTTTCGTCTCATATTAATTATGTATTATTTATAAAATGAACCAGAAAATAAACTGGGTTTCAGCTAAATATATATTCATCCGCGCAGCAATAGTCGGATCCTGTGCAAGGCTCTGGTCTAAATGCAACTCGCGGTAATTTGACCTTACCTAACCTAACCTAACCTAACCTAACATAACTTTGCCTAGCCCAACATAACCTAACATAACCCAACATAACAAAACATAACAGCAAAATATGACCTAAAATAACACAACCCAACATAACCTAACAAAACCCAACATAACCTAACACAACCAAACATAACCTTACCTAGCCCAACATAACCTAACATAACCCAACATAACATAACATAACCCAACATAACATAACATAACCCAGCATAACCTAAGATAACATAACATAACATAACATAAACTAACATAACCCAACAAATCCTAACTAAACCTATGCACCATTGAACACAATGCTTCATATGTATGTTTAAATTTGCTTCTGTCATATTTTTGTATATATTCGTCTCAGTAAACTTACCTGTATTATTGTGCTATTGCTGCCGTGTTCTTTAACCCACATAATATTGCCTTGTGCTATGCAGGGTATGCTAACATTTCCGCCTTTATCTGTCGCATATTCGTTGTACTTGATGGTGATACTGAGCACCGTTAGCACTGCAAAATAATATGTAAATAGATTGAAAAGAACAGACATTTAAATATGGCACATTATTGATTACATAAATGATTACATAATCTACATAGAATCTATCTCTATATATAAAGCTGTTTCTCCTGACTGACTGATTGACTGATTGATGATCAACTCACTGTTGAATTTAATTTATTTACTGTAGCTAGTTTATGTGGGAAGTCCATACTAAATCCACTCGCAAGTGTGGAAAATGGGTGGAAAAAGTTTGTATACAATATTTTTATTCACCCCGTTGGTAAAATTCAAAGTATTTTCGGAAAATCAAAATGCAACTTGTTTCTTTGCTGAAACTGGCGGAAAATGGATGAAAATTGAAAAATTGTAGCATTTGGTTTTCCACCGATGGAAGAAATCTTTTTAAATTATTGAGATATATCCACGGTAGGAAAATAAATGGAAAAGTGAACAAATTAAAAAAAAAGCAATGTAAAATATATAAAAGTATTAATGTGTTTGGCACTTGAAAACATTTTGAGGATATTATTTTCATTGGGTATCGCTATAAGATATCAGAAAGTCGAGGGGGAATGCACTCCATCGACTCAATCGGCAGGCGCAATCAGAAGCCACTACGATTAATTAGCCAGATATAGCATATTTACAAAATATACATCTATATATTTATTTATAAGCAGGTGCTAACACTGCTCCGACAAAGTTCAGTTAGGTGAATCATGGCCAGCCGCACGGAGCACTTCCTGGCCGCCTACTTTCGGCTGCTGGCGCTGACGTGCAGCTCACAGAAGCGGGCGGTCCAGCGGCTGCTGAGCGGCTACCTGGCGCTGAACCTGGGCGATATGGTGATACAGTTTTGGCATTACTTCGGCAACGGCTGGCAGATGCACAACTTCCAGCAGCCGCGGCGGCAGCAGTTCAATGCCTATGCAAAGATCATCGATGCCATGAGCGTGGCCTATCTGCTGGCCCATATGCTGATGGTGCTGCAGGCGCTTCTGCTGCGGAATCGGGAGCGCAGGCTGTTGGCCCAGCTGCCGACAGTGCGATCGCCGTCCACACTGATCAATGTGCGCCTCCATGCGACGCTGGAGTGCCTCCTAATCGGCTGCGCCCTGACAATGGGCACCTACCAGTCGCTGCAAAGCCGTCAGCTGCTGCCCAACTTGCGCTACTTTTACACCACGCAGGCGGTTCGGGCACGTTATCTGCAGATGGCGCTGCTCGTTGTCCGGCTGGATGGACAGCTACTGGCACTGGAGCAGCAGCTGGTGAGGGGACGAGGCTCCAGTGTGGAGCTGCGTGCCAGCTATGCGCATATTGTGCGCCTGGCGCGCCAGCTCTCCCGCCTCTATGGGCTCTCCGTGCTGATGATGAACGTGCTCTGCATTGGCGACTTCATCGTGGTGTGCTATGCCTATATTATACTCTGGCAGCTGACCAACATGAATCTCAGCTGGCTGCTGCTCTGGCAGACCATATACGTGGTGCTGCCCACGCTGATCAAGATCTGTACGCTGTGCGCCGTCTGCGATAAGTGTGCCAAGCGCGTAAGTTTCCTGTCTAGCCATAATCATAATCATACCCAATATAGACTCTGCGTCTGCTCTGCCCGCAGTCGCAGCAGCTTCTGGTCGTGATCAGCGGCGCTTGGCGCCAGGAGACGGCAACGAGACCCGGACTCACACGCACCCAAACCGATGAATTCTCTCTGCAGATTATGCAGAATTCCGTGCAGTTCGATGTCTGTGGCATGTACCATCTGAGTCTGAAGACCATGGCTGGGGTAGGCCAACACTTAAGCCTTGGCTGTCTGTTCACCAGAGTTCACTGTACTTCACTGCTTGCAGATGTTTCTCTTCATACTCAACACGCTGGTCACATTCCTCCAGTTCGTGCAGCTCACCAAGCAGCAGAGCAGCTAATATGAATTCGCAGATGCCGGAACCCGATTTGGCTTACTTCAGTTGCAACTATAGACGGGATTTTCGATTTGTCGGCAGGTAATGCCCCTATTGTTTATGTAGACGTAAAGCTTTATTAAAGTCAAGGCTGGGAAGCCAACGAAAGTTATCATGATTCGGTTTAGGTTCAAAGCAAGGCCTGGCCTTAAGGTTCGATTTGTTAAGCTCGTTTCATATATATGTAAGCCCAAGTTTTGGTTCGTCACTTCAGTTTATTATATATTAAATTAGTTATATTTTAAACAAGTTATTTGTTCATATATAGGGGACTAATAGGTTCAAAGCAAGGCCTGGCCTTAAGGTTCGATTTGTTAAGCTCGTTTCATATACTATGTAAGCCCAAGATTTAATTAATTATATTTTAAACAAGTTATTTGTTCATATATAGGGGACTAATATAATATATATATATATATATATATATATATATATATATATATATATATATATATATATATATATATATATATATATTAATATACATATATATACATAAATATATATAATATTCATACATTTCTAATATACTTTGGCAGCAAAATAAATAAACGCCAAATGTGCAAATATCTGCAGTCTATATTTAAAATAACTAATTAAATAAAAGCAATAAACAAACAAAAATTACTAGAAACAATTTTGTTTTGTAGCTTGGGATTTGAATTCTCTTGGGATTTCAAATACACAACGAATGCAGGCGATGCAATTTGTTTGATAGCTGTCGAATTTTAAATTGATTGAAAACAAAAGAAGAATTAAAATAAATAAACTCGCATATTCGTATAGAGATGGGCAGCTGCCCAAGGCTCGCAAAAATTGACAACTGGATAAAACATTTCAAGCGATTACAGAAAAAATGTTGCCTGCTGCGGCACTTTGTCAACTGGGACATTATGTCATTTTATACATTGAATCGCCCAAATCGATTAACAGAAACAACAAAAAGAAAACATGGTCAACATGGCATTCCCAGCGGACAGCGGCAACAAAAATATTGTAGAACTTTATCTGACGAACGGATGAACATTGAAAAAAGCGGTTTGTTTATTTTTTTGTACCCCTTTTGGGTAGAGCATATAAAAATCCATCACATTTTATTTAACTATGCTTTATCAGATTACATTTAAAGCCCAATTTGATTTAAGCAAGCTCCACAAACTGGCTTTGCAGCAAGCCGGTTCGAACCCAATTTATTTCTTAACCAAAAATAGTTGGCAGACAAACCGAAGCCCGAACTAAACCAAATTAAATTAAAGAACTTATGAGATAGACTCAGCGCCATATGACATATTCTACCATATTTGATAGTTGCCAATTTTGGGTAAAGATCATATTTTAGCGCATATCTTGTTTAAGAAAACACGCACGGCTTGCAGTATTTTCAGCACAACGGGCAATTGTTTCATTTAAAAGTGGAAAATATACATATGTGAAACTGAGGTTTGAACCAACGCCTTGGTGCGAGGATGTGCAAAACCAGCTTTAATCACACCCAAAGGCCGAATTGTTGGGATTTAAATTGAAAACTATAAAATTGAGCGCCAGATTTTGGTAAACTAAACTATCTTCAGCAGATTTGATGCTGTAGCTAAATCTTTTACGGCGAGTCAGTTTGCAGAGCTTCAAATCGAAATGCAAAACAAGAAAATAACTGAGCTACGCATAGTTTTGCCAGCCACAATTGTCACAGTCAGTGCTCGTCATTTCGAGTACATTTCAGTCACGTTTCCAGGTCTCTGTCTCTGGGCATTCAAAGCAATTGACAAATGCCAGGCTACGCTCTGTGGGTGTGTGTGTATGTGTGTGTATGTGTGTGTATGTGTGTGTGTGTACGTGTGTGTGTATGGTTTTATTAGCCCACACAGTAAAAGGACTGTGGCAAAAGGACATATCAGCATGCACCATTTAACTAAGGACTTTGCTGACTAAAAAGACTGCACACGTACCAAAAATTTGATGTTTATTAAAATAAAAACAAAAAAGAAAAATGCTGCACTCAGCAAAATAATCCACGTTAAACATAGTAGGAAATATAGTAGGAAATAACAGAGAGAAATGTTTAACAAATTCCTAAAAGAGGTTCTTGTTGTTTTCTTTAATTCAACCTAAATAGAACACGTTTGTTTTTCTTGGAGTGTATTTAAAATCTGTCGGGCAAATGTGACTGCTGTTCTTATGATTGAAAGTTCGTTCAATCAATTAGTCAGTCGCTCAATCATTCAGTCAGTTGTGCCTGGCAAACATAATGTTGATAAAGCAGCGCACAGGCAACGAACAGATACGAGTTTGCCCTGCATAGTAATAAGAACTTTGAAATGTTTGATATGCGTATGCACCCAAATAGGGGCGAAAGGGCAAACACACACCAACAAACACACACAGATGCGCACACACACACACACGCGCCCAAATGAAACTTGTGGCGAGCTGTGTCCGAGTCGGGATATCAGGCTTAGCGCCAGATAAGAGCAACTCCTGCTCCGCTGCAGTTGGTTAAAGCAAAAAGGGCGACACACCCATTACTACTCACACACATACACACTCACACACACACACACACACACACACACACATGCCATTATGCAATGTATTGTTATGCGCCGCTTGAAAGTATGCAATGGAAACTTTATATCGGCCCGTGCGGCTGACGTCACTTAATTGATTTCAACGGGCTGGGTCAGAACTTTATAGAAATCGAACTAAGTTCAACTCGGTCTATTTAAAACAAAGCAAATGTGTGGAACATTAGGCTAATCCTCCAGCTGCTCATATATGATATACTTATTCGATATGTTAACATAATGTTGAATTGCCCAGAAAGTGGGAGGGAAAATGGTTATATTGCGTTCCTTTAAAAAAAAAAAAATATAATATATAATATATAATAATAAAAAATAAAGAAAACTATAAATGATGATCTGCTGTTATTATCAACATTTTATAAAAATAATATATAATTAGGTTTTGTCATAATTAATATTTTATTTTACTTTAAACAGAGACATTTTGTTGAATTTACTCATATTTTGACGATGAAATAGCCAAAAAAAACTATGAAATAGCCAAATGGCAGCACTATTCACATGCAAGGTCGAACTCAAAGAAACAAAGCAGAAACAACATGTACTCAAGCATTTAATCATGACCCAAAGCCGGCCAAAGTCAAAATGTTATTTATGAAATGTTTTGCTCTCAGCATACCCTGTGCAAGCATTGAACAAGGGGGATCCACGTTCGAAACCCAGAGTTGCCAAAGCTATTCAAAACTTTGATAGTTTCGTAACTATAACCCAATTATAATTATGATAAAAGTTTAACCGTCACTTAATACTATTATCAAAGTTTCTCTCTCTCTCTCTCTGGTAAAGTAAAGGGTATTTTGTCGCACGGCTGGGCGAAGGCTTTTGTGCGCTCTGCTCATAACGTGAAAGCGCAATCGAAATGTTTTCTTTTTCGCTATTTTTGTAATATTTTTGTTTTTTCATTTGGCTTCCGTTGGAGTTCAATGAAAACTTCGGTCACGTCCCGGTTGTTTCAATGTTATTCCACGGCTCTTTGGCTCAGAGTCCAGTTGCATTTGTTGGCCACAATGTTGTTAACCAATTGACAGAACATTTGGGTTGTTTGGCTTTCCGCCTGGACTCATCTCAATTGCATTCGTTGTTTCTTTGCATTTTGCATTTATAGCGCACGAGAGTGCCCCGGTCGAGTGGGGACTACAACATACCCTGTAGACAAGTAAAAACTAGTCTTGAAGGGAGTTCAAAGATTCCCAAATATGTAAATATTTAATATTTTTTTGTGATGCCCAGTATCGAACCAAAAACATTTGTTCACTTTGCTTGCCATGACTTATACCCTTTTTGGGCCATTCGCACGAATGCAGGGTATGCAAAGTTTTCGATAGCAGCGTAAAATAAACAAACATTATTATTTTAAAGGCAAACGAGCATTTTGAATTGGTATAAAAATGCTTTGGTACTCAAATTGTTCAGCCCAGAATGTTTTCTTTCTGTCGTAATTGCTCTCAAAATAAACGCAAGGCGAACGAAATCGTAAACGAACTTACAATTGTTTTCGATTTAAGACTTTTGTTGACCCGCTTGCCCAAAGGGCATTTGCAAAAGTAACTGACTTGATGCCAGAAATGCACCAACTAGAAAACATTGAGGCAATTTGGCAGATGCCCGGCACTGATTCTGTTGTTGCCCACAACAAATGCCAACTCGGCAACAGAAACAACAATAACAATGGCAATAAAAACACAGCTGCTAGGCACTTTCTCTCCCTCTCTCTCTCTCTCTCTCTCTCTCGCTCACACTCGCTCTGGGCCCCGTCAACAAAGCAGCGAAGCAGCAAAATGGCAGAATTAATTAAAATTCATAATTAGTTGCAGTTGCACAGTCGCCGGCGGCAACGAGGTCACGACAACAGCTAATCCGGCACCGCTGCAGCACGCTGTCAGGATGCCAAATCACCAGACGCGGAGCAGCTGCAGCAGTTACGAGGGCTG
Organism: Drosophila borealis; assembly: GCA_035045885.1. NCBI lineage: Eukaryota > Metazoa > Arthropoda > Insecta > Diptera > Drosophilidae > Drosophila > Drosophila borealis. Next base: position 3,147,490 of record JAWNOR010000405.1, on the reverse strand, counting down.
AAGAAAGGGCGAGGCTCCATCCCTCGTTAGCGACAGGGGACAAACATCAATTCTCATTTAACGCTTAATTTTGTTGTCGCCGCAAGTTAACTAAACAAATGTTCCTCAGCCTGGTGTACGAGGCGTATGCGTAATGTTATTGTGTCTGTTATATTGGACGGTTGCATGGGACGTATGCGTAATGTTATTGTATCTGTTATATTGAAATGTTTTACAATGTCAAGTGAATGATCAAGCGAGACTGAGATGTGGCGAGAAAATGTAAGAGACAAGGGAAATTTGACTATAGGAACGTTAAAATCTGTGAGATGTACTTAAAGTCATGAGAATTGCATAGAAAGGCGACGTTTAATTACGTCATGTTCAATTCTACCGAGCCAGGTGAAGTTAATTGACAAGCTGCACCCGACTAAAAGATACCCTGTAACCAGCTGAAGCCCATTACGAACCAAACTTGGCAGGCCTTATAAGCAGCGAGGTATGGTAAAAAGGTCCGCTTGGTATTGACAACTATGTTTATTGATTTCGTGATGACGAAGTTTTTTATTTAACATTTGAAACTTGATCTGCGGAGAGAGTTTTTGCACTTGGCTAGCAAACAGAAGGACCTTCGGATACCAAAGATGCCCCCTTCTGTCTGTTACATACATAGCCACAAGCTTGCAATGCCCCTTTTTCTTGCTTTCAATGGGTATAGCCTATAAAAACAACAGCTATAAATACACCCACAAGACGATGAAGTCTTAACCTTGCGCCCACTCAATGCCATTGAAAAGAAAATCAATGCAATATCATAAGCCCATTGGCATGTAAGTCGCCAACTGCGTGTGTGTGGTGTGTGTGGTGTGAGTGTGTGCGTGTGTGAGTTTGTGTGTTTATGTAAAGAACAAAGAGTGCTTGATATTTGACACCTAACCTTTTGCGTTTGGCATTGAAATTTGGCTCTAGTGGCTGCCACAAAAATAGCCAGGCTCAAATTGTAGCCTGTTCTGGTATTGTTGTTGTTGGGGGCGGGTTAAGAGCTAATTGCACTTTGTTTTGTTGCATGCCCCCCCTTTGAAATGGCGGCCATGTGTGGCTGGGGACGGCATAAGAAGACGTCAACAAAGAAGTCAACATAGCCACAACCAAGCCACAAAACCCATTGACAGCTAACGAAACAGAGGCAACATCCACGAGGCATGCAACCACCTCAACCACCCAACTGGGCAGGCAGCATGCAGCATGCAGCAGGCAGTCAACCACACAATGGCTTTCTAACAGCTGGATTCGCTCAAATGCCCGATCCGTGTGCTGGGGCAACTTCCTCTGGCTCTGGCTCTGGCAGCTTGCTCTCTTATGTGCTGCATATGCAATTGTTGCTTACAGCCAGACAAAAGCCAAGTTCATGCATAAATATGAATCGGATGAGCATAATAACCAGCCAACATATAATAATGTCACACGCGCAGCACAGGATGCCGGATATCTGCCATCATAGCACAAATGTGTGGCTCGGATCTAGAGAACTGAGTTGATCACATAAAGGGTCGCACAAATGGTCTGCTTTAAAGTATATTAGGCAATCGGAAACGTTAGTTAACTACTTATTCTGCAACCATGTCTATCAAAGTATTTTGCCAAATCGAAAGTTGTTTAACATAAACATAACATTAAGGCTCTTACAAATAGTTATAGTAGACTTAAAGTACATATAATCCTCAAGGTTTTGTTAGCTTTTCTTAAGTTTCGTTTAGTGCATGTTTTAAACATTGAACGTTTTTGGTTGTGCTGTCTTTTAGTAAAGTTTTTGAAATGCGAACGTGCAGAGCAGAATATTAATGTTATATTTATAATCTTGTTCTATTTTTCATTCTGGATTTATTACCATTTTGTTTGTCCCATATAACAATCATGGCAAACAAATCTGAAGCTGGCTATCTAAGCTTTTCAGCACTTTTTTAAACACAACAATTCAAATTATTGTAAACTAAATATTTTTATTAATTTTATTTAATGAAATTACCTCAAATTTCAAATATGGGTTTGAACCATCACCCATTTTTTAAAGGTTCCATTAAGTTGTTATTGTAAAGCTGTTCTTTAGCCAATCAAACCGGCTTGAAGTTTTGGTTTAGGATAAAAATTGAACCCTTTCAATTCAAAGCCCTTTTGCGATTAGTTAGTCATAAGACTTTATGGATAGAATCCACGTAAATAAGGCTTGCAATTAGAAGGCAGAATTAAATAGACTCTCAACTAGTATTGAGCCCGCCCAATCGCGTTTAAGCTTGGCCAGCCCATCTATTGCATTTGAGTAAAAAAACCGAGACAAGCATCCATTAGCTGTCATTGGGCTAAAACAGGTGCTGTGGCCAGGTCGTATGCACACTAATTAAGGATGCGGCAGTAGCTGCCAAAGTTCCAAGACAAACGTAAACATTGAAAATGCTGGCGAAATTGAATGGGAGCGCACTCATCCTGTTCGCGTTGGCGCGATTCTTCATTTATTCATTCTTGGCTGGGCAAGGAACTTTTTAATTAAAAGTAAACGCTGCGGCTATTAGATGACCGCGAACAGGACTAAAGCGATAATAAAAATAAAACAAAAAAAAAAAAAGAAGTGGAGGGAATAAGTTGTGCCACGTTTGGGGCAGCAATTGCAGAAGATTTGTGGGACGTCAGCTGTCGTGCTGCCACGCCCCAACGCCCAGTTGCTCGGGCACGCGATTCGCGATTCAATGCAGGGCCAACAGCTACGTCAACAAGAGGGGCCAAAGCAGCCAAAGCAACAGCAGAACGACTCAAGGATTTATACGCAATTTGCATGCAAATCGAGCTGTAGCTTCGAGTAAAACAATTGGCCTCTGGGTCCGGGTCCGGGTGCGGGTGCGGGTCCGAGTCCAGGTTCGGGTCCTCGGCTGGGTAGGATTACGGTGCACAGTTTATTTAGCTGGACTTAGGAGTAGTCGACCCAGATTTATTGCCCAACAGCAATAACAAAAGCCCGCGCAATGCCATCAAATTGATGTTAATTTAACGCCAAGTTAAATGGGAGAAGAAAAAAACGCTGCGATAATACGCGCATGTTTCAACCGTAGCCTATTAATAAATGCAAAACTCATGGGTTAGTTTCTCAACAGAAGTCGAAGCAACTTAAGGAAAAATCAATATACAACTCACAGTTACTTAATTCGCAACAAATTGCAATAAAAAGGACAGCAATACTTTCTAAAATGCTCGACGGGAGTATACCCTAAAGTCTAGGACCCAACTATGGGTAAAGATATGAGAAGACAAGCAGGCTATTTATCCGACTTGGGCTTTTATAAATTTCTAGACTTAGAAAACCACGTCTTAAAATATATTTTATCATAACATAGTTAGTGATTCGATCGGATGAAAAAATATCATAAATAAACTTATATATACGCCTTTTATATAATACCATCATAGGATGTTCACGTTGAGATGCAAATCTCTCCATGTTAGTTATATTTAAATCTTACAAAATATAAATATATATATTAGCTGACATTGCCTAGCTACTACGCCTAGCTAAACTGTTATGCTAAGAAATTCCAACTTATATTTCCACCTATTTTTCGGCGGTTGAAGTGAATTTCACCAATTCTCTCAATTCTTTGCATATTTCGTAGAGTTGTGTACAAGGTATTTACCAGTCGAGTATTTGGCAATTTACGCCCGTTTTTGTGATTATGATAAAAATAAATATAAATATGCAGAGGTCACTTCTTTGCAACTTAATTAATGGAAACGGCATAATAATTAATAGGTCACATTTGCAGGCAGGATATTTATAGCCTTGTTTTTCTCTCTTTCTCTGTCTCTATTACTTGTCAAGCTGAACAAGATAAACAACTCCCAAGGCGCATCGGAATGGGACTCTGTGAGTGCTTCAGCCAAATCGCAGCCAAATTGGGTCAGTTCTACACAGAAAGCCGTGTGTTGAGCGAGCCCTTGGGCCTTTTGGCCAAACCCAAAGCTGATTATTAATTATGAAAGCCGTTGATATGTAGCCAGGCATAGGCAGCGGCATGTGTTGCCAGGTGCATAGGCAGGGAGGCGTAACTATGGCACAGGTAACTGCTGCTTGCACGGCCTACACGGCGTATGAGCAACAAATGCGATATTTCCATGAAATATTTGATCGATTTGCCAGCATGGGTAATTTTTCAACACTCTTTATTTTGGATTTGCCTTGCAGAGGGCATTACAATCTACTCGTGAAGTTTGTTCCACATAGAAGCGGATATAAGGTCTATATATTCTTGATCAGTATCGACAGACAAGTAGATATCTGCACGTCTGCAACTTTGCATAACTTCGTCTTTTTGTTGCAGACTGTACACACATATATCGGCATCTGAAGAATCGGATCACCACTTTATATAGCTATCATAGTAACATTAGGTCCAAATTCAAGTGCTAGTATATAACTTATTTGTTTTACAAGATATCTCGGCCAGACTCGGGATCTTATCAACATCAAACTGCTATATTATATAGCTGACATAGAAATGATCCTCCCTATACATATGCTTACCAACATCGGACCACTATATCTTTTGGCTACCATAAGAACAATCGGTAAAAAATTAAGTACTTGTATGAAAAACTTGTTTGTTTATCAGGATATTTTAAGCAAAATTGGCATTTATAAGTTTTACTATGCTCCCTACATATATGCAATATCTTGTCAACATCGGATCACTATATAATATAGCTGAAATAGAACTGATCGGTCGTAACTGAAATTCGAGTATGAGAAACTTCTCTTATTTAAAATATCTGATATTTTATTAACAACTAACGAATATATCATATTTTGGCCATAGGAACGATTGGTCAAAAATAAAGTATTCAGATGATTTTGTATTTCGAAATATCTCAACCAAACTTGACCTTTAACATCTTCACTATGCAGTCTCTTTCTACTAAGCATATCAGCTCCTACTTGTATGTCATTTAGGAAGAATCCTTGGAAATCAATGTGTTTGGATGAACAACCTTCTGGGCCATATATGGTCTGCAAGGGTATTGAATGTGTGGCGTGGCCGAAGATAATCGTTCTTTCTGCTGCAGATTATATAAAGCTGCGACAGGCAAGTTGGGCGTATTATTCCGGTTATCCTTACCTTGGGTGAAAAATAATAAATTGAACGATGACAGCGCTAGCACGGAGCTGGATGTGGAAGACATGCTTCCATATTACACTTTACATAAGCGTCCGTGCACGAGCCGCGTTGCCGGCTGAAAATCAGCAATCGGTAATAAAATAAATAGAAAACAAAAGTGAAAGCAAAAATAACAAAAACAAATACAACAAACGGTAACTCGGGCCAACAACAGCGGGGGCAGCGGCAGGGCAGAGGAGGACGCGCCAAAGGCTGACACACGGCTTGGCGCGTCGCTTGCTGTTGTTTCTGTTTCTGTTTCAGTTGTTGTTGTCGCTCCTTTTGACGTAACTTCCACTTCGCCACTGGGCGAATTCGACATTCAGCAACAGACACACACACACATACAAAAAAAATTGCTTTGAATCAATTAAACAAATGACAAAACAAACCAAAAACAAAAAAAAAAACAAAAAACAAACAACAACGAAAACGTAAAGGAGGAAATAAACGGTTTTGTTGCTTTTGGCCTTTCAGTGCGTTCAACTTGTGCTTTACAACGGGACTCTATGGTTGTTAATATATTTGTTGTTATTGTTTTTATTATTAATGCTGTTTCAGTTGTTGCTATTGCTGTTGCTCGTGTTGTTGTTTGTGGCTGCGCGGCACGGGCGTCCGTTGCTTTCGAGTTACGTTGCTCGACTAAACTGCTGGCTGCTTAGCCTCGTGGCCGCGACTTTAGCTTCGGCCTGGAGACCCATCGCCAAAATGCGAATCCGAATGCGAATGCGAATGTGAGCATGTGAATGTGAGCGTGTGGATGTGAGCGTGTGGATGTGAGCGTGTGGCTGTGAGCATGTATGGGTGCTAGTGTCCTATGGGCAGCACTCCTTTTTGAAACTCACGCGCATGCCGCTAGCTACGATATGGACGTTCGCCCCTGTATGTGTGTGTGTGTGAGTGAGTGTGGCGGGGGTGTAGCGGTGCTGCTGGGGCGATTGCCTGGCCTTAGTTGCCAAAACATCTGCTACTATTGTTGTTTTTTCGTGACTGTGGAAATTCGCAAACATCGCGTGGCTCGATCCATGCCAGAAAATTGTGCAGCTCCTTAACCTTCAGGCGAACTCGATAATTGTTGGTCCCAGTTTCTAGCCAAGATTCGAAGTTCATTCCGCACAAAAATTCACAAAAACAGACACACACGCGGTTCTGCTTCTTCCACAAGTTCTCCACTGTGAGAAACGCATTCTAAAATAATTTCAGTGTCAAACGAACGATGGCAAATTGATTTGGATATGTGTAAACTACACGAAAGCTTTAATGGCAAATTTTATATGAGGATAAGCTGCTCGATCGATTTCGAAGAGTTTACTTGTAATAAACTAGATCTGCGAGTGCTATAGCAAAATAAAGTCTCAAATGTAAGTCTCTAGATGTTATGGTCCCTTAGACGGACAGACAAACAGACACAGACATACGGCTAAGTAGACAGACATGTCCATGACCTTGGCTAAATCGACTCGGCTATTGATGCTGTACATATATTTGAAGTATATCAATTTGGATATTGGATATAGAACAGTATATATAATTGAATATATCAAATGGAGCCGACGATGCGTTCTTCTGTATATTACATGTAAAAGTCTTATGTTTTACTGTACCAGAGCACATTCACAAAACACCTCCGTCTTTTCTCAACTCTGCTCAACACTGTCAAGCTAGTGATGTGTAAATAGCAAAGATCATTTACAGCTTAATAGACCCTTATACAGTACTGGACCATGGTATACCCTTCTTTACCATATTCAATGGGGTTTTTTCTAATCCGAAAATGCATCTTAACAGATCTTCAATCAAATTCAAAATATTTAATCCTGTCAATATGTTTAGACAAATACAATGAAAAAAAAGGTGGGTATATAAGTATTACAGCCAAAATTCTCAATTTGTATGATTCTGTAATTAAATCAATCTTCAAGCACGGCTGATACCAGCTTGCCAAAGATTTGTAAACGTATTCTATGTATTAGTTCATAGACATGTGAGAAGTGATTGGATAGCATATTATATATACGGATAATGACATAAATTATGTTGGCCATAAGTAGTATAAGCTGGGTAGTATTAGTTCAAAATAGTTTATACTATGTTAAAAAAAAGTTCGAACACTTCCAAAAACATGTTAAGTATGGCTTGAAAAGCCATTTCATAACGTGATTAAACTAGAGCAAATCGTAGCTACAGTAAATTATTCATGAAGGCTTTTAAATTAAATGAAACTTCGTGTGCAGACTGGGGGTTTGTTTATATTTCAAATCACGTTCAAATGCTGTATAAAAAGTTTTAATAAACATATGAGTTATTCTTAATCAAGTTATATAATTTAACAGTCTTACGTTCGTTTCGTTTTTGTTGAAAATTATTCAACTTCCAACTTGCTTTTGTTTATCTTCTTCTCAATATTCAACGTACTTCATAATCATATTCAATTTAAACCGAGCACGAAATTCTTGATAGCATTCATTTATGAAATACTGCACCATTTGAAATTAATATGTTTAAATATTCTTGATCGAGGCAAAAATTTTCCAACACTTCTTAATCTGCCTTTTCGCGATATTACTTGCCCAAGTCCTCGCAAAGCTCTAAATGGGCTTTGCTGTAGGTAAGTCTGCAAAGGAAGTTATTTGTGAAAACCCCAACGATAAAACTATAGTTATTTGTTTTTTACATATTTTGTTTTGCTTTTATAAGGTTGCACTTTAATTCCATTATGTCAGTAGACTAATTCATCTATTTATATGCTAATATTTAAAATATATTTCATATAAGTAATACGCGCAGCAAAAAATTTTCTTTTCGAAAATGTTACTCGAAATTGAATTTTAAACCTTGTTAAAAAACGCATATACTCCATTTTGAAAGGCGTGAGCATTTACTATACTGTACATATGTATATAGTTTTATATATGTATATTTTTAAAACGTATATTTCAAGATATAAATATATAAATATTTATTGTGTTCTCTTTGCAAAGGTTCTGTGTGTTTTTAAAAATCTTTTGCAGCTGTTACTGCAAAGTTGTTTGGATGCATGTTCTTTGAAAAACAAAAATGAGTTTTCTATAAAAAAAATAATACAAATTCTAAACATTAACCAACTGCTACTTGGGTCGTAAATGCATACAAAACTAAACGTTGACCTAGTTTACGTGTTTATAATAACTAAATATAGCATATAGTATATGCTATACAAGTCATGCATTCTGTTCTGGAAATTGAGCACATATTGTATTGGAAATGGTATTTGATTAGGTTGTTTGCTTTACACTGTTAACTGCGACATGCCAATGCCGAAATGCCAGGCATTTAGATGCATGCGAGCATTTTGTTAACAACAAAGGTTAGCCAACTGGTATATAATTTTCTATTAACTATAAATTATAAAATAAAAGCCAAATTAGATGAGGTGGCTTTTGTTTATAAGCATATCCGTTTATATTTGTGTACGTGTGTCAATAGGGCGAAAGTACGGTCTTGCTGTCTCGTCATCGATTGGGAGATCTTGATTATTAACGCCGTTTGTTCACGCGCTCTATATACTTTGTTTTGTTGAGCGCACGATTTCCAGCATTGGGATCCATCATCCGTTTCCAATCGGTCTGCCCAACAACAAAGCCAATTGCACGCATCTTTTTCTGGGCACGCTTCTCCTCAATGTCCGCCCAGCGCACCTAAAACATTTGTAATAATTTGAGTAAAATTGATATAGTATAAGTGAATTTGATGTACTTACGCGTTTCTTGCCATCGGCACTAACAGTGGGCGGTTCCCATTCATCCAATTGCAAATAGTCGGCCATACTTGCGGTCTTGCGCTTATGCATTAGCCGCTTAGTGCCATCGAGACGTGCTGAAAGAATAATTTGACGGTTATTAGGCATGAGTGGACACTGGCTGCTTTAAACTTGACGGCACTTACCCAGATTTTCCTCCGTTGTATCATTTTCCCACTTGCTTTTCAGAAAGCCGCACTATACACAACCAACACACATGTCAAAAAAAAATTGTACAATAAAAGATCATTGAGATTTGTATCAGCAAATGTAATACACAAACATGCACAGCACACAGACAGCACAGGCCCCAAAAAAAGAAGATTATGGCCACAATGGTGCAAACTTAACCATTATATTGATGAATGGTCTGAGACTTACATCGTTGGCCGCATCGGCGCTGTTGCTGTCCTCATCCTCGGCGGCGTCAGCGGCAACGGTGGCAGCCTCCTCGGCATTGGCCTCCTCACCATTGGCATTATCATCCTGAAATGAACAAGCCGCAATAAATCAACAGGGGTTTGCTTGACCAGCGTTTCTTTTGCCATTTACTTAGGTACTTAGTTCATATTATTTGCAATTCGAGCAATTCGATCAAATTTGATTCGATTGATATATTGGTACAACGCAATGCTAATTGTATTATTGATCAGATGTACAGTTTGATAATTGTGTTGCCGTGTATAAGCATATATTCAAAATATACAGCTACATAAATTTGTATGGACAACAGAATTTATGTACGTATTTTTGCAATATATACATATACTATACACACATATGCATATATATATTGTTGAGATATAAATACATGTATATAGGCGTAGCACATACAATGCATTCGCAAATAAAGTTAAGTAATTGAGAGATTCTTAGAATAGAGAGTTGTCATGGACAGTTGCTTAAGTATGGCATTGCCAACTAAATTATACTCGTGCTTAGAAACTACAGCTGTTCGAATATATAATTAAACTATATAATTATAAAGTATTAAAAACTATGCAGTGTGCACAGCCTCGCACCGTCAGTGTCATACACACTGTCAGCCCCAACGCCACACTCACACACACACACAAACACACACTCAAAATCACTGACGGCCAGCCAAATGGACTTTGCCTAGGCAGTGAAATGCCTTAAGCGCATTTGTGCCTGGAGCAGTGGCCGTGAGTCGCGTGGTTGGGCCATGGGCTGCATTAAAGCATAGTTACCGTTGCCATATTCTCAACATCTTCCATTTCAACGACATTCTCCAGCAGAGACGACACATCCAGCTTTATGTAGTGCAATGGCGTTGTACACCAATTGTCTAGAACAGCACGTATGTCTTCTTCGCTGCGTTGATGACTGTTGCGCCCCAAGCACGTCTCTACATCACAGTGCATGTCAACTATGTAGGGCTGTCGGCAGAAGAAATAAAAATAAAGGGTTCAATCAGCATCAAATTGAGCGAGGCAGCGTGTTAAAGAGGGAGAGAGAAGATACGTATGGATAGAGAGAAAGAGAAAGGGCTGCGTACCACAAAATTTGAGTCTTTGGCATGGCAGTAGAACTCGTTGAGTGTACGCAGAGAGTTGTTGTTGCAGTCGACAATTATAAAATCGTAGAGATTATCGCTTAGCGTCTTCTTATACGATTTAATCAAATATTGCATATAAGTATCTTCCATAGCATCATCATACTCATAGAGTAGCTCCTTTTTCGGTATCTGCAATAATAAATGTATATGTTTTTTAAGAAAAGCATTTATATTAATATTCATCTGCTGGGCAACGCGCTCACCTTTTTGCCAGACTTGGGACACTTCTCCTCATAGTCATTCTCAATTATAAAATAATCATCGACGCTGAGTATGCGGGGACTGGCACCGCCCATTTCCACCTCCTTATCTTTGATTAAACGTGCCACATAGGACTTGCCGCAGCCCGGCGGTCCGCGTAATATTATACAAATGCGCTTGGGACGAGATAGGCGACCCGGCGGTAGGAGCACCTCGTCAATGGATATTGTATTGCGGTTCTCATTAGTGGGTACGCTCATCTCCAGGTGAAGCGCATCTGTCTGCTCGGGTATCTGTTGATTAGCCGCGGCGGTTGAGGGAAACAGTGCGGCTGGCGGATCGCCCAGCATGCGACGCTGCGGATTGGCCGGAAAGGCTTTGCGTGGCTGCTCCTGCTGCTGATGTTGCAGTTGTTGCATTTGATTTAGCTGCTTATTAAACTTTGGAGGCGGCGGCGGTGATTCCGATTGCGATGCATCCGCGAGATTACTGTGTATTTATGGATTATGATTAGCAAACAGGGTATATTATGAAATCAATAAAACTTACTCCTCGCCATCGGATATGTCCTCGAGATCATCTGATTTATCAGCTGCCCGCTGTTGGTCATTCAACTAATTGGATATATAGTAGAGACATTTGTTTATCCCTTAGGCCAAGTTGCAGCGCGGTTAGCAAACTACTTACCTCGTCGCCGGGCAGCATTAATGACTGCTCATTTTGTGGCAGCTGTTGCGACTGCTGTTCCTGCAACAGGCGCTGCCGATTCTTATTCTTCTTTTTGTTTTTCTTCCTGTTGTTAGAACTATTATTGGGATTGCGATTCATGGGTGGCGCGCCTGGTCCAGAGGTTAACGACACACTGCGCGATGCATGTCCATAGTCAAATGTAACCCCAGGTCTAAACTCCGGCAGAGGTGGAGGGCCCGGGCCTGGTCCGCCGCCCATACTCATACGATTGGAAACGCTATCGGCCGACTTGTGTCCATAGTCAATAACCTTGGCGGCGGTGTTGCTGCTGTTCTGATAGTCAAACACTTGGATTGGACGATAGACGGGCTCGTTGGGACGGATATTGCCGATGTGCTCCGCGCTGCAACGTTGCGTGACGCAGTGGCGAGTTTGGTTTTTTGGTATCAATTGTTTAACATTTTTGTCAATTATTTTGTTATTGTTTTATGTTTTGTTTTTGTTTGTTTTTTTTTTTTTTTTTTTTTGAATTTGTATACATATTTTTTTTTGCGATTTTGTTGTTTATTTGTTGTATTTTAATTGGTTTATGTTTTTTAATATTAAACCAGAAAGAAACACTTAAACTTTTACATATATATTGCTATGTTCATGGGGCAAGCAATTTTGGCTACAAGCTATTTACATAACAGGTCAAGGTACTTGGGTCGAATGACAAATTGGGAGTACATAAAACTTGTTCACTTAGCACTGTGTACAGAAGAAGCATGCTGCAAATTAACGGGGCGTGGCGGGGCGGGACGGGGCCCGGTGACCCTGGAACAAAGCCATGGACTGTGTCCAGGGCATAGGAGATTCTGGACAAGTGCAAAATTTTTCATGTTTTTCTTTTTTTTTTTTGGGTAATTTATAGAACGGATATCATCGGCATACCGAAGTGAACATATCCTTTAGACTGATTATGTATCGGGTACATGATCTGAGAAACAACAAAATTAAAGTATATTTAAAAGGAAGCCAAAATCTTCAGCAACGCCGAAGCTTGCACAGCTTCCTATTTGTCTCTATTCTATAAAACGGCTCTCATAAGACGTATTCCACGGCTTTAAAATACCTACTACTTATATGAATGTCAAGTTCCAAGCACAGAAAACGAGATAATCTATAGCATTTTTGATTTCTTATATAATATGACAAAGATAGTAAGCAGACAGGCTCTCAAAACGGAATTTTATTAATATGCACAGACAGGCAGACTAGGTTTTTATTGGATCAATTAATTTCTTGAAACAGACAAAGTTTTCCTGACTCATTTTCCTGACTCTATTCTGGCAGAGCGGTCTTATTACATTTTCCCAATATAAGCAACTCTTTAAGAGACACCTCGAAGACCATTAATTTTCTATATTTCTCTACAGATCGGACCATATTATCGAATAGCTGACATCGTTCCACATTTAAGTTTTCCTGATATCCAGACCCTCATTCAAAGATTGACCAAAGACAGACAACTCTATTATAAGGCTACAATGGCAACGATAGGTCAAGGGTAAGGCCTAATAAACATGGACACTCTCGGTGGCTAAGTACATTGTAACGCATGACGCTTTATGGCTTTAGGGATATTTGTTCTTCGGCAATCCGAAGATAACTCTTGGTATGCCGAAATTTTTTGTCAATTACACCCAAGTGTTATTGTGCATAAATTAAGAGAAAATAGCTTTATCAACTAAAAGTTGTATATATATACATATATATATATATATATATATATATATATATATATGTATAAATATATTTCAAGTAATCACAAAAGAAGTTCAATTTTGTTTACTCTCCAAACATACATAAGTGTGTGTGTATAAAGCTTACATGGCTAAGGCAACAATGCTTCGAGTGGGAATATTATAAATGCTTTCGGTTTTTTTGTTTTCAAAATATGAATAAAATTTGTGTAAATATATATATGATGGGGGATGGGGGCACATCTTTTGGGGGCAACAGAGCAAATATACTTTCATGATGGGGCGTGTCACTATATAAGTAGAATAAACTCATAAGTCGAACTAAATACCAATATGCTCACTTGCTCTTAACCATTCTCTACCCACAAGGAGTATCCAAAAGTTTTAGAAACTAGCGGACGAACGTTCCTGAATGGGATATCGGACTGTATAAAACACAATTGGAAATTGCAGACAACTTCTAAAGCTATATTAAGTTGATGCCAGGAATAAAACAACAACAAAATTGGCGTGTATCTATGTATGTATATGTATGTGAGCCCCTTTAGTTGATTAAATATTGAAATGCACGCAACCATTTTATTTGATACTTAAAATCCATTTATTCATCATCGTATTCCATGTATTTTGGTTTTTTGTCTCCATGTAGATGTGCAAATGTATATGAATATATAATTGTTATTATTATTACTATTATTATTATTTATGCTATTACATAATATTTTGCAAAACCCAAGCTTCGATTCTGTTGCGTCGTCGATTCTCTAAACTTGAAACATGAAGATGCAAACTCTCACGAATTCCCCATAAAAAAAAAGTATTTATAACAAAAATCATTTCAATTTAATGCAACTAAATTCGTTGTTTTTACATTGAAAACAAAACAAAGCATATAAGAAGAATTCAATTTGATCAAATTTAAGCTACATTTTCAGAACTTAAAAATGATTTAAGAACATTTACTTGGATGATATACATATGCAGAGATATTGACGTTAAGTTTGATAATGAAATTGAGAGATTTATTGAAGGCCCACTTGACGTATGCATGTGTGTGTGTGTGTGTGTGTGTATGTGTCTGTTAATCCTCTGTTGCCTTGTCGCAGGATCTAGATATATAAATGGGTTCGGATAGGATTCAAGAAGAAGGGCACGTATCTAACGGTTGCACTTTTCTACTCCAATTAGCTCGACCTGGGTCCGCGCTGCTGCTGCCCGTGTCTATAGTTCCTGTTCGAGGGGTCACCCCCACCGTGGAAGGATCGACCGCTATACGGACAGTTCGCAATTTATACAAATATATATCATTTGCGTTTTACGTGTGTTTTGTTTTTTTTTTTTTTTTTATATGTTTTTATATTGTTTTTTTGTTAAGAAAGAATTTTGTATGTAGCAGTCATTGAATTGATGCGCCATTGGGAATAAATCAAGGGACATCGGAGCAATGCCAGTTGATATTTATAATATTTTTGTAAGTTTAAGTTTAATATTTTTTTTTTTGTGATTTTAATTTGTATGTTATTTTTATATATTTTGGGGTGCATAAAAGTAGAAGAGAAAAAGAGAAAACGGGTAAGGAATCGAAATTCCAGCATTAACGACGAGATCAACAAAATGCCTGCACATGTAAACTACAAACATAGAAACGTATAAGAGCACAGTTGGGGAATTATTTATCGGGTCGTCGGTCTAGTCTAGTTGATTGAAGCGATATATCTCAATTATTTCACTTGGTTAGCTTGATCGAGAATCGGTTTTAATCGAACAGCGCTCAGTATTGTTGAGATTTCTCACTAGCATTCAAAATGTTTATTATTTATATTAACTACAGAAGCTATGTCGCATATTTTACACAATTCGTATCAAGGATTTTGAGGAAGATTAATAGCATAGGTAAAAACATTCGGAAGGTAAGCAAAATATTTGACAAGGACTTGCATAGTATTTAAAATTCGTTTAAACAAAGTAAAATCGGGCTGGATATTAAATATGACAAGAGTTTTCAGGGGGCAAGAGTTTCTAGGCGTAAAGTTCGGTTTGTTTATATCCCAAAATACGGCTCGAATTTGTATTTCCTTTTAAGGAAACCACACTTTCCTTTTTTATATCAAATTTCCATTTTAAATGGATATCCACCCAGAAGGAGTTTAAACTAAACTTCGTTGCGTGAAATGCCACATATAAAAGCACAACTAAATGTTTTCCTAAATTCTAACCAATCTTTTAGATTTTACCCAAAAACATGGAACACACATATATCTATATATATTTCAATAACGTTAAGACTCGAAACGGATAAGTTTGACTTTTTAAAGCGGACATTGGCCATAGCATAGACTTATATTTTTATTTTGCATGCTAACGTGTTAGAGGTTTATGTTTTTCTTAGCTTTACAAAAAGTTTTAAAATTCTAAGATTTTAGGAGAACAGGCCAATTTATACATAATATATGCAATATATCCATTTAGATCGCTGAAACACGTATTTCATTTGGAGCCCCATTTTTAACCATGCATGGATTCTCCGCTTTTATATTTTCAAAAATCTGCTAACCAGTCGAAAATGTAACCCATACAACCCTGTTACCCCCTGAAGTACAAACTCTATAAGATACATCTCCAATAAATTTGAAATACAAACGAGTTTGAAGTCGATCGGATGAAAAACAAAACCATCTTAAGGTCCCTATTATTTCTTATTTTCTTATTATTTTTTTCACTTGGAAACATGGAAACAATCGGACAGCTTTTTTATGTACATTTATATACTATCTGCTCGTATTACTTATGAATTCAATATAACAAGATATGATATATTCTATTATCATCATATATTTGAAGGTTTGATAAGGATATGCAGGACCCGCCCGATGCAGAAGTCGAGCTCACCCGTATGCCTATTGATCTATTTTGTTGCCTGATAGTAGCAGACGTGTGATACTAGATATAATAAGTAGTTTTAAGGTCGATTCTTAAACTTAACTCTTATATTACGCTGGCAAGCTCAAGGTTTGTTGCAAACGGAATAATCAAATTCCGACTTGAATGCTAAAACGCATCAAAGGGAATAAGTTCCTAACTAAATCAAAATCCCAACAAGGTCAGAGCGGGGATTGGGATAAGCTTAACTTTATTTTCACTCGGGTACTAGTTCACGGACAAACTGATTGGTTTATGTTTTGTTTGCTTCTCATTTGTTTTTCTTGATATTCAGACGGAAACTAAGACTGACAGGAGTTCTCCCTGGTGGTCGTTATTTGATCAAATTCATTTAATTTTATATAGACACAAATAAAAAGAGCAAATAGAAAGAGAAAGAAAGAGGGAGAGAGAGAGACAGGGAAAGAGACATACGATTAAACACGGTTTATGACACATACCCATCAGCCCATGGCTTGTTGTTGTCGTTGTTTCCTGCGTTGCCGAAGTTATTTCTCTGCTGTCCGAAGTTTTTGTGTCCTTTGCCACGTGATCCAAAGCCGGGTCCATCATCAAAACTGGGCGCAGGCGGCCCACCATTGCGTCTGAACGGATTATCGTTTAAAGAGTTGTTGTTGGGGCCATTGAAATTCATATTATTGGGCCCCGGACCGGGTCGAAAGTTGCGCTCGTTTGGATTATTGGGCCCTGCACCAAAGTTGCGTTCATTTGAATTGGGTCCGGGGCCAAAGTTCCGATCAAAGGGTACAGGTGAATTCGGGCCACCGGGTCCGCCAAATGGCCCGGGACCGCCGAAGTTTGGACCTGGTCCTGGTCCAGGTCCATTCGGTCCGCAGAAATTTGGTCGAAATGGACCCGGGCCGGGACCATTGCCACCAGGTCCATTGCCACGGAAATTGGGTCCGAAATTTGGTCCACGATCGTTAAAGTTGGGCCCTGGTCCATGGAAATTGGGATTGTTGGGTCCAGGGGGACCAAAATTACGTCCGAACGGTCCATTGGGTCCAGGCCCGCCGCCAAATGGCCCAGGACTCCGGCCTGGTCCCAAGCCCTGACGTCCAAAATTGGGACCACCGAAATTGGGTCCATTTGGCGGACCATTCGGTCCGCCTGGGCCACTAAAATCAATAAAATTCGGTCCCATAACCTGGCCACCACCACCAGGTCCAAACGGCGGACCGATTGGCCCATTCGGGCCAAAGCCATGTGGGGGTCTTTGATCGGGTC
The DNA here is from genome assembly GCA_035045885.1 of Drosophila borealis. Lineage (NCBI taxonomy): Eukaryota > Metazoa > Arthropoda > Insecta > Diptera > Drosophilidae > Drosophila > Drosophila borealis. The sequence continues at coordinate 3,130,153 of JAWNOR010000405.1, read as the reverse complement.
CAAAATCGCCGCGATTGCCACCATCATTGATGGCTGGACCAGGACCGGAACCGGGACCAAAGCAACTAGCAGCGCCATCGTTCGGCATGTTAACGGAGTCTGGATCCTGGGAATCAACTTTCTGGTGATTCTTCTTGCGCTGCCACTCGGCAAAGGACAGGGCACGGCCGACATTGCCGTCATTACTGTTGCTGTTGTTGCTTTTGCTGCCGTTGTTGGCATGCTCAGAGCGTTCATTGGACTTCTGTTCCTGTTCCTGCTGCTGTTCCCGTTCACGACCCTGCGCCTGGGCCAAGGCCTGCGACAAGTTGTTCATAAATTCGGGATCTTTGAGCGCATTGGTCACATTATCTGGCAGTGCTTCGCTGACAGCCGACAGCTTCTTTTCCGACTCGCTGCCGGCGCGTTCCAGTGGCTTGTCAACGACCACATCGAACAGCGATGGTATCTTCTTGTTACTATCCGCGCCCTTTGACTGGGATGCTTCGGCCGGGGCAGCAGCTGTTCCGTCGGCAACCAAATCGAGACCTGGTATGCCGTCACTCTTTTTAAATATGTTCTTCATGGGCGTATCGACCGCAGACTCTGCCTCCGTCTCCTTCTGTCCTTCATCAACATCATCATCATCATCATCATCATCATCCAGGGAGATTATTAATATCTTCTCCTGCTTGGTCTGTTTGGCAGGGTTCGATGGGCTTGCCACAACATCGGTTTTACGCTTGCCAAGTGCACTGCTTGCAACTGGAGTTGTATCCACATTCTGCGTCGGCTTCTGTGAAAATTTACTCTGGCTGGCCGCCGTTTGTTGCAAATTTGGTTCTTGATTTGGTTTTGGTACCGATTGTTGAAGCTGTGCTGGAGTCTTTGGGGGCATTTGTTGCTCCTTGCTAGGGAATGGCCCTGGCTGCTGCTGCTTTAAGTCCTTTGTGTGTGGTTCTCGTTCTGGTTCTGGCGAATAGTAATGAGAATCATCTTGATCTGAGCCGTGCGGCGACTCTTGTTGCTTCTTCATTTCGCGTATTGTTACTGGTTCTGGCGAATAGTAATGAGAATCATCATGATCTGAACCGTGAGGCGCCTCTTGTTGCTTCTTTATTTCGGGGCCTTGGTTCTCGTTCACGTTCTCCTCATCAGAGTAACCTTCACCCTCCTCATAGTCGCCATAACGAGCGCCACCAGTCTGCTTTTGTTGATAAAATTGTGGTGGTGGTTGTTGTCGATTTGTTTGTGGCCCTTGTTGTTGCTGCTGCTGCTCCGGCTGCTGTTGCTGTTGTTGTTGTTGTTGCTGTGGGTTTTGCATTTGACGTCTGCGTCGCATTTGCTCCCGTCGCTCAGCAATGCGGCGTCGCTGCTTCTCAAACTCCTCCTCATATCGTCTATACTCATCGCGATCCGGATGATTTGCATTGGCGCGCTTCCAATCTTCAAATTGTTTCTCCCACTGATTGAACAGTTGATCAAAGCTGGCCTCGTCCAAGTCAGGTGCACGCTGCTGCTGCGGTTGGTTCTGCTTGCCCTGTTGTTGCTGGTTAAAGTTAGGCTGATTTGGGCGATTGTAGCCGGAGTCATTGAAGTTATTGTTACTATTCTGCGGAGGGCCAAAGTTGCCTCCGCCTTGATGCGGCCGATTTGGTTCCCACCGGCCGCTGCGCCGATTATTGTTATTGTTGTTGTTGCCAAAGTTACCAGGGCCAAAATTATCATTTGATCCTTGGCCGGGGCCATTATTGCTAAAGTTACCGCCGTAATTGCCACTCGGTCCACCAAAGTTACCCGAATTACAAGGTCCCGGTCCCGGTCCTGCGGCATCATTATCATAACTACCCGAACCGGGGCCCATTCCAGAGTTTGGGCCACCGCGAGATGTGCCAGCATTATCGCCGCCATAGGGGCCTGGCTGTGCAGGGTTAAATGGATTGCTGCGATTCATGTTGTTGTTGCTATTGTTGCCAGGGGGCGTGTTTTGCCAGCTACGTCGGTTGGCAAATTGATTGGGCTTATTGGAGCCTTGATTAACGTTGCTGTTGTTGTTGTTATTTCCGGAGTCATTGCCCTGCCAACGATTGTTGCGCCCTGGTCCTTGTTGTTGCTGTCCCACATCTGGCGGTGGCCCATCCCAGCGAGGCCGCGAAGCGGATGCTTCATTTATGTTGCCTCTATCAGTGCCCTTGTTCGGTGGTCCTTTTGACCATGGAGCTTCCATTTGATTAGCCGACGAAGACGACGGCGGTGGCTGTTGCATAAACGAAGGCGGCGGCTGCTGTAAATTTGGGAACATGCTCGAGTCACCAGGATTGGGCGCCTGATTATAGCCAACGGGTGGCATTTGGTTGAATCTGCCCGGCGGTGGTTGGTGCTGCCATTGATTTAGCGGCGGTTGTTGCTGGTGATGCATCGGTTGCTGCTGCTGCTGTTGTTGTTGTGGATGTTGCTGGTAGACTTGCGGCGGTGGCGGTGGCGGCTGATTGTACATCTGGGGCTGTGCCATTATTTTACCAGGTAGCTGGGTCTGCGAAAGCGGTTGCATTTGTTGCGCCGCTGGCTGCATCTGAGGCTGTGGAAAGTATGTCTGTGGTGGTGGTTGTGGCTGCTGCACTGGCATCTGTGCACCCATTTGGGTTGGCGGATAAACAGGACCAATAGCAGGCACCGCCGATGCCACTGGCGCTGTGACAGGGACCACATTGGGTACTACAGGGGCTGCAACCGGTGCAGGCGCCACAGTTGACACAGTGTTAGCAGCAGCCGCGGCGGCCATTTCCCGCTTGTACTGTTACCATGCATAAAATCATTTTATTACTAATTGGAAAGGTTAGCAACGAGCACAACTCACCTGTTCTCCATACTGTGCATGCCACTTGGCGTACTCCTGTTGGTAGGTCTGCCACTGCTGCCAGTGCTGCTGTAATGCGTACTGCTGTTCCGGCGTCATCGCCGCGTATTGAGCGGCCGTGTATTGTTCATACGGATTGGTAGCAGATTGGCCAGCCCCAGCGGCCATGTAGGTGCCGGTAGCACCTGCAACCGTAGCAGCAGTCGAAACAGCGGCTGCGGCTGGTGTATTGTCGACTGGCGGTGGCGGCGGTGGTGCATCGGGCAGTGGAGGCGGCACAGCCGGTTGTGGTGGCGGTGCTGCTATTGGCGCAGCTGGCACCACAGCTGGCACCGCAGCGACTGGCCATTGATTCCACATTGGCGATATTTTAAAATGTACGTTCTATATTGCAATTCTCTGATAGTCACACGCGAATAGTAATTGTTGTTAGTTGTAATTGCACTCTGACTGTTGATTTACTTACTTTTAAGGTTGCTTTGGCGCGGTTTTATATAATTTGTGCGGTCTGTAACATTGACAAGAAAACCAAAACCGAACATAAAGAAAAGAGCACGCACTTACTTCGCCATTTTTGGCTTGAAAACTAGAGATGAACTTTGAGAGGGATGTTGATATTGTATCGCTGATACAATACTGCTTGTTCTTGCCTATCGGTGCAATTGATTGCGATAACAGTTAGAGATGGACTAGCATCAGAGAATTATAATAGTTATGCAGAGAGGTTACACGCCACACACATTGTCGATAGTTTTAAAGTAATTTCTGTGCTGACCTGAGTCGTCAAGAGTGCATGGTTTGCTCCTATATTTTTATTTTTAAAAGCACAATACCTGCAGTGCAATTGTTCATTGTGTCAAACTCATATACTGTTACGCCTGACCCAACTAACACAATTATTATATTGGTAGTTATGACATTTTGATTTGCTTATTGACATTTATGACGTAGTCACCAAAACGAAACGATATGTAAATCCGGTTAAGCACTACCTTGTAGTTTGAATAGTTCATGGCCTCAACACGTGCGCATATAAAAATTGTTTTTTATTCTTAGTCCGTGCTTACAAATTTATATGAACGACTTAAAATGGATACAAGTAGCACGAAAATCAAATATCTTGTAGCAGACACAACAGCATTTATCAATGCAGTGCCACTGAATGTAAGTGCATGCATTTAAACACAATTTTATGTTTTTAATGTTTGATTGCTTTTAGGAATATGCGGACAATGTGCTAACCGTACCGGAGGTGGTTGCTGAGGTGCGCAATAAACGCCAAATACGCCGACTATGTGTGCTACCATTTGATCTGCAGGTGCGAGAGCCGCGCCCAGAAAGTGTAAAACACTGCGTGGAGTTTGCCAAAAAGACTGGCGACTATGCGAGCTTATCTGGGATTGATTTAAAGGTGATCTCACTCACGTATGAGCTGGAAGCGGACACACTGGGCACCGAGCACCTGCGCAACGAGCCAGTCGTCTCGCAGGTAATTGCATCCAAGGAGCAGCCAGAGGAGATGCAGGATGTTAATAACAAGCGTCTGGTAGGCTGGTACATGCCCGAAGGCAACGAAGACGATGAGGGAACAGAAGAAGATGAGGAGTACGATGCCAATGAGGCAGGCGACGATAGTGAACAGCAGCTGGAAAAAAACAGCGATCATGTGGACCATATTAAGGAAGCCATTGAAGCGCAGCTGCAGGGCAAACAGATACCGAGTCCAGACAGCAAACAGACAGACAACAATGACGAGGACGAGGAAGAGGAAGAGGAGGACGATCTGACACAGGAGCAGCTGGATAAGCTATTTGAGAAACTGAAATGTGCCCCATCCGCGGACGAGGAACGGGCAACTTGCGATCTTCTAGTGGCGGAGCCCAAAGAGGAAGACGAAGAGGAGCAGCCAGGCTGCAATAATAACGACGCCGCTGACGAAGACGACGACGTTGGCGACGATGGCTGGATAACGCATTCAAACATCAAGAAGGCCAAAAAAGCGCTCGAGGGCAAAGTGGAAACAGATATTGTGCCGCCAGTGGCATGCATGACCACAGATTATGCGCTACAAAATGTGCTGAAACAGCTTAATCTTCAGCTGGCCGCGCTCAATGGACGCATTATCAAGCAGCTGCGCACCTACATACTGCGCTGTTACGCCTGCTTCAAAACGACGAGCATCATGACCAAGGTGTTCTGTCCGAACTGTGGCAACAAGACGCTGAAACGCGTGGCCGTCAGCCTGGACGAGAATGGCAAACAGGTGATACACATAAACACAAGACGTCCCCTTTCGTCCAAGTATAAGAACCAGAGCCTGCCACGCTTCCATGGCGGCAAGCATTCGCGCAATCCCATTCTGTTTGAGGATCAGCCCATGCCGCGCCAGATGCCGTCACGCGTGGCCAAAACAAAGACAAATGCCCTGGATGATGATTATATTGCCGGCTTCTCACCGTTTGTGATGCGTGACGTGGACTCAAAATCAGCAATGCTGCGCTCCAAGGGCAACCTAAAGGAGTGGGCGCGCAATAACAACTTTGAGGAAGATCGCAGACGCAAGAATTACAACCGCTTGTATAAATAGTACGGAATGTTATACTACATATGTATATGCCACAAACGTATATGTTGTAATAAATAAATCATAATAAAATCTTAAAATTAAATTTCATTAAATGAACGCTAGGCTAGGTATAATGCCAGGCTTACAGGCCGGGTCGGACTGTCTGCTGCAACAAAAGGAATTTATGCCAAGTTGCATTAGCATATCTTCAAAGCAGAACCATTTTGCATAGAAACCGACAAACATATTGAATTAACTATGACGTTGGGCTTTTGATCAAGAATACATTTTCATATACTCTATGGGGTCAGAGATATCTCTACAATGCAATACACATTAAGTGATACAACTATAATACCTTCTGTGCATACAGACTGATTCGATGCACGGTTTCCAAAATGCACCAACCCGATCCACAGAGCCACTAAAAACAGTTTTCTTGAGAGAGGGAGAAACAACGTATGTTAGGGAAAACACGAAGTTACGATCAATTTGTAACAGACTTTAAATTGTTAACAAGTTCATTGCGTTTTTTTTTTTAATTTAAATGGCCTAGACCTGTTCTCAGATCCGTTTAGAATATGTTTACAGCTCGAGGCACAACACGTTACCCGGATAGGCAGGCAGATTCAGCTCGTACTTGCGCTGCAGAGCTGGCGGCACAAAGCGTCCGCCCAAAAAGTGATGCTTGCCTTTAAAGTGTTTGGCGCACAACTTGGGCGCCGTCAGTGAGATGAGCAGGGTTGGCTCTAGGTCGCAATCGTTCAGCTTACCCTGCTCCACATCCCAGCCACTGGGTATGTCCACACTATAAAATTTCAATGGGGTAGCTTAGTAGGCATATAATTGAACGGTTAATGCGCTGCATTCGCACCTGGCTATGGGCAGCTTTGTCTGCTGTAGCAGCTCCACCACCGACACAAAGTCGGCGCGCACCGGCGGCTTAAAGCTAAAGCCGAATAGTGCATCCACAATTAAATCATAACGATCGGCAGCTTCCTCCAAGCGGGGACATTCGGTTATGCTGCAAATGTCCATGCGCTGGCACTGATGCGCCAGATTCTCGTAGAGCGGCTTTGGCGTTGGCTTTGGATAATATATGGCGGGTGTGTAGCCCATTAATGCCAGGTGGCGAGCACAGACGAGACCGTCGCCACCATTATTGCCTGGTCCGCAGCAGACAAGTACACGGCCAAAGTCCTTTGCCGGAAAGCATTTGGCCACGGCATGAGCACAGCTGAGACCGGCTAGTTCCATTAGCTGATCCACACTGAACTTGTACTCATTGAAGAGCTCCAGGTCCACATTAATGGCCTCACTTTGATTTAAATATTTCAGCATGCTGCTGTTGCTGTTTCTGTTGCTGCAATGACAAAACTCGTTGCGTTGTGTTTGTTGTATTATTTGTTTTGATTTTGCGATGTTTGCCGAAATGAGCTGAAATCGGCCTAAATTGGCAAGTTTCAGTTGCTTGCGCCAAAAAGCCATATGCTTTATCCCAGTAAATGACTTTTGGAAATTGAGTATTTAGTTCCAAAAATGGGCAACATAAATTAAAATTTTTTTTTTACTTTTTGCCTTTTGTTTGTAAATTTTATTTTCTTATCCTATCAGTTCAAGCAAATGGATATTTGAGCTTTTACTTGTGTCTGGTCACACTTGATTAGACCGCCATTTTTTGAACATGCGCTAGCCAGCACCTACTTTGTAAGTAGAATTTCACTGCACAGTTTGCGAGTTTTCGCTCAGTTCAAATAATTTAAACAAAATTCATAGTAGACTTCAAAGATATTTAGGCGCCGCCTCTAGCCGGCACCATGGCCTGGTTTCGTAGGGATGCGGGAAGCCGTGATAATAAGAGCGTACAGAAATCAACTGAAAGCCGTGTCACCGATCCGCAGGAACAGCCAGCGGCTTCGGGTAATCTGTGCCGTCTGTTTAACAAAATTGCACATATTATATGAGTACAATTTGTATATCCACAGAGCGACAGGAAAGCAAAGAGCAACTAAGCAATCAATTGGAATCTGAGCAAGCATCACAAACTCAACTGACCAGGGAAACTGGGACCTTTAGTTCAAGATTTCAGGGGCTGATGGCACCGGTGTTTAGCTGTTTTAAGGATGATGAGTAAGTATAAATGAGTGACTTTCTATAGACAAGCAACTATATATGTATATATATATATAAATATATGTATATATATGTGTGTGTGTATGTGATTAGTCGTCGCTCCCTGGACGTACGTCCGATCAATCGTTACGCGGAGTGGCTACAGAGTCAAATGATATCCGGAGTTCTCATCAATGGCGTCGTCGGCGAGGGGCCAATGATGCGTGTGCGCGAGCGCAAGGCGAACTGCGAGTATTGGCAGCGTGCCGCCGTTCGCCACAATCTGATGATTATGGTGCAGGTGGGCGGGGCGCCGTTACCCGACGTCCTCTCGCTGGCCGCACACGCCGAGGAGGTACGCGTTAGCGGCGTTGTCACATTGCCAGAGTTATTCTATCGGCCCCGCAATGTGGACCAATTAGTGGGCTATTGCCAGCATGTGGCGACCCGATGCCGCACGAGGCCATTCTTTTATTATCACATGCCTTCGATGACGGGCGTGGACCGTAAGTTGATGTGTCCCATATGATCATGTAATCCATAGATCTGCCCCTTGCAGTGGACATGGTTGAATTCTGCGCCAAGGCTGAGCGCAGCATATCCAATTTTATGGGCTTGTACTATGCCAGCGCTGATCTGGAAATGGGTCAGCGATGCCTTCGCTTTGGGCGTGTCGTTATGCTGGCCTCCACGGCGCTACTTGCCAGCGGGCTAATGTCCGGCTTTAATTGCAGCAGTCTGGTCGTTGTTAATATCCGACCCGATCTTGTGCACAAGATCTGTGAAGCCTTCGATGACAACAAATTGCAGCTAGCCAGAGACTATCAAAGGGAGCTGAATCAACTTATTGAGATACACACACACGACAGCCACATGGAGAACTGGGTGGTTTCTATGAAGAACTGGTTTAACAAGGAGTCTACCTCCCGACAAATCGGAAATTTCAACGCAGGCCCTGCACGGATTGTCTTTTAGCAAGCTCCCAATTTTACCAAACTGTACAATAATTCTTATAATGTATCAAAGCTGTCGCATAATCTCTATAATGTATATAAAACTGTTTATGCTGACTGACTGACGGACGGACGGACTGATTGCTGATCAACAGCGGGATGCTGCCTTTTTCAACGAATTTTTTTCAATCATCAATACGGAATTTTACCCGCCTTTAAATTTTGTGTATATTTTTTTAAATATTTTATGCTCATCTTTAAAGATATATGCGAAAATGCATTTAAGACGTGTGCATGGAATTGTGCACTTGAGTTACAAATTTTTTAAAATAAACTAAGAGAACCAAAGTTATAAACAATTTACATGGGCTTCGTTTACAATAACTAGTTTAAATCTATTGCATTACTCGATTGATTTATACAAAATTGGTAACAATACAACCGAGTATTGAAAGGAAGTGCTATCCAAAGCAGAAAGTTATACAGAAAGTAAAATTTAATTCTGTTTTTGTACTTCCATCTGAACAAAAGACGTATGTAATTTAATTTAGTTTTTGTAAGTTTTCTCTTTTACTTTTAATCTTACTTTTTTGGCAATGATAATGGAATATATTGTGCTTTTATATGGAAAAACAATGATTGTATTAACTAACAAAATATAATAACAGTTTGTTTTGCTGACTCTACTTTGTGTGTGTACGTATGTCAATATGCTCGATATGATATATAACAGTTGTAACGAATAGAGAAGTAAAAATAATTTTTGGAACATATATAAGCAATTGGAATAAATACATGCATATAAATTTGCATTGGCAAATATATATAGTTTTAAATCAAGACTGATTAAAACGTGTCAATGTGCAGGCGCTCGTGTCGCAGCTGAGAAGCATGAGTACCGAATCGTTTCTGGCAGTGACCGCACTGGAATCGCCGCTGCCCCTCGTGGACGACCCGGACGTGCCGGCTGATGGCGCTTTTGTGCCGGAACAGCTGCGGACATTGCTTGCACTTGAACTTCTCCCAGTCGGGATTGTGGATACGCAGATGGGTGAGTAGTTCGGTGCGTGTTACCTTCGCGACGCCACAGTGCTCGCAAATATGCGGCCTATCCTGCGCATGTCGCTTCAGATGCTCGCCAAGCGCATTTTTGGTGCTATATCTGCGATTGCACTGCTCGCAGATCAGCTTCACTTCGTCGCTGGGCGCTGCGGTGGCGGCCGCAGCACCAGGATGCACATTGCGCATATGCGAACGCAGCTGTTCGTAGCGGGTGAATGCTTTGTCACAGTTGCGGCACAGGAACGGTTTCGGATGGCCCTCGTGAACGCTGCGTATGTGTGCCTCCAGATAGGGTAGCTTGTACACCTGCTTGCCGCACTGCTGGCAGGCGAGCAGCTTGCGTTTGCTGGCAGCTGCAGCTGCAGCGTCTGTCTCTGCACAGCTCATGACGGTCTCATCATCATTTGTCGAATCCAGGCTCTGATTATTAGCATCTACGGCTGCGTCTGCATCAACGTCAGCGTCTTCCCCTGCGTCTTTATCCAGCTCGTAATCGTGTACTTGATCACGTTGCGTTTCGTCATCCGTGGGCTCAGCTTTCACGAACGGCAACTGCAAAAATGCTAGCTCAGCCCTAAAACAAGCTGACTCAACTGTAAAGAATTGTATATACCAACCGAGTGATCAGCATTTTCAGCAGCATTATCATCTGTGACCGGACGTTCCGGCTGGTCGACGGTCAGGGATATGGTCAGGCGCATCAGCATCTCGTTGCTTTGCTCGGCGACGCAGCAGAGCTGCTGGAAATATTCCACGGCATTGTAGCACAATGCGCAAATGTTCTGAGGAAAGGTGTCCGGTTGCTGAAATACGTCAATGGCAAAAAACTGATTCAACATTTTGGCCAAATTGGGTAGCGCCCTCAAGTTGTAACTGGCTTTATTCCGCTGAGTGTGATGGCTGTCGGCAGTGACATTTTGCTGTTGTTGCTCGTTAATCTGGCGCAAGTGGCGCAGGCAAATGCGACAAAGCTGGGAAATATTTGCAAAAGTTAACATAATAACACAAAACCAATTTAATCGTGTTGCGCACGAAACGCACAGCCGTTTGGAATTTAGAGAGCGTAACAGTGTGACCGTTTTATTGAAGACGCAAAATACGGTGACTTTGTCCATTTACAAAATCAAATATGACAAATTAAATATAAATGATCAAAGACCATTAAGGATGCACATTGGATACTCCGCGAATGAGTTTTAATTGTTGGTAAAACATTTAACATGTTGCGCTTTCGCCTATCGATATTGATTGAATTATAATCGAATAATCGTAGCCGCTAAATTATGCTGGCAAAATAATTGAATGCCAGTTTTTAGCTACTTCCCGTTTTCGGTCACACTTGCCGTTTGTCTTGCGTTTTCAGTGTCTCAAATTAGCAAAGTTTTAGTAAAACTTTTTGATTAGCTCTTTAGTTTGTACTAAAGCATAGCCATACTTCCAACAATAAACTGATATCGACAATATGGCACTTAACCCACAATACGAAGATATCGGCAAGGGTTTCGTTCAGCAATATTATAGTATATTCGACGACCCGGCGAACCGCGCTAATGTGGTTAACTTCTACAGCGTGAGTAGCGTCCCCTGATTGGGCGACCAAGTTCCCTAGCTATCCCATCGTCACTTTCAGATACTAAATTAAAACAGGAAACACATATTTCTGTATTAACCAGGATATGTAAAAACAAAGGCTTATTCACTGTGGCTGGCCACACGGGTGACGCGCAATGCGCCCTTGACAATTTGCCTCAAACATAATTTTTTGCCTGGAGCTGCAGCGACAAAAAGAGCGCGCAAACAAATTTTTGTTATTTTCGGCGCTTAAACAATGCAGTTTAGATTAAAGCTAAATATTAAATATATCTCCATAAATGTGGTTTTCTCGAAATTTCGTATAAAAAGTATGACACACACACACACACATTCTCATATATGCCAACATATATATGCACGCATATAGCCATGTTTGTATATACATGCATATACATGAATCGTATGTGTGTTTATGTATTAGTATACACGCACGCACTAATCGAATATTTTCAATTTGTATTCCATTCATTTTGCACAGGCAACAGAGTCCTTCATGACCTTCGAAGGCCATCAGATACAAGGAGCGCCAAAGATACTTGAGAAAGTGCAGGTAAGTGCTGCCATCAACATTAATAATCGAAAGAGGTGTAACCAACTTGTTTCCATTCCACAGAGTCTGAGTTTCCAAAAGATCACGCGCGTAATCACCACAGTTGACTCGCAGCCCACATTCGATGGCGGCGTCTTGATCAATGTCCTGGGCCGTCTACAGGTGAGAATCATAAGCGAGCAATGTGTTCGCCAACTACAGAGATGGTTAGGCATATGTATATGATTATATGAATCTATATATATATATATATACATATGTATGTTTCGTGTATCGTATATATTGATGCAGACCGATGAGGATCAGCCGCATGCGTATATTCAGACCTTTGTGCTCAAGCCTGTGGGCGTTAGCTTCTTTGTGCAGCACGATATCTTTAGGCTTGCGCTGCACGATGTGTAGCCAAGCAGATCGACAGTAAACAACAACAACTACAACCGAAACACACTCAGAGAGCGATCCTGGCCAGGCAAAGTAAACAGCATATTGTTGCATCTAATCGTAACAACAACAAACAAACCTACAACATTGACCTACTAAATGAGATTAATACTTTTGTATAATTGTTCTATTGAAGCATGCTAACAAAACTACATGCACACCAAACTTCAATATATGTACATAAATGCATACATACATACACACACACCTGCTGCAGCAGGCCCTCTGTTATCCCGCCTCCAGCTCATTGCGATCATCGTGTCTTCTTTCTACTCTACAATCTGCGCATGGGTTGCCTTTGCAGTCAGGTTATTGTTAAAGTCTTAATACAATTTAACATATGTCAATTAGTGCATGGTTTTTACGACACCGCAACGAAAACCAAGCTTCTATAATAATATTTATATTACCTTTGCAGTCAAGTTAGTAAATTATAGTCCGTTCCAGTCTTACTTTAAGTCATAGTCATGAGCTACACAGCTGATTGGGCTTCTCTACGTGCATGTTTTCTGAATATATGATATGATATGCAACAAATGCTTTAGACTGGGAATCAATCGGTTACTTGCTATAGTTCAATCTTTGTTTTCAAATTGTTTTTGATCCAAAATATGTTTTCAAAAAGTACATATTTATTAATGAAAAACATGAAAAAACGGTTAACAATGATGCTATTATCCCATTAGGGAGAGCTTTTCAAATATTCCTTTGATTACTGTTTATTTGAGATCAAGTCTGCAAATTAATATTCCTTGGTACACATTTTCCACAAATGTTTATTGTATGAATTGTATTTAAGATAAACTAGAAATTGAGGCAACATACATATATATATATTCTGCAAGGCAGCGATCAACAATAAATTGAATGGTTGACATTTGATGTCTGCAAGGGTATGCCCAGCTTCGGTGTACCGAAGAGCGAATTTCTTCTGGACTATTGGTGCATTACTGACACTCTAGTTGTTTTTATATTCCTCTTCTTTTAATGCTATCCCTAAACTTTGTATTTGCACGCGTTTAAACAAACATTTTGCAAACGTTTATATTTGATAGTTCTATTTCGAAGGCATATCGTATTAATATAAATTATTTTCAAACATTTTTCAGTGCGATGACGATCCGCCACACGCTTTCTCTCAGGTGTTTGTGTTGAAAGCCAATGCCGGTACCTATTTTGTTGCTCATGATATTTTCCGCCTTAACATACACAATTCTGCCTAAGAGAGCCACAACAACAGCCAACAGCAATCACACCAGCAACCAGCAGCAACAACATCCAAAGATGCAGCCCTAGATCAACACAACTACGACGACAACTTAAAAAGACGGTGTTGCATATTTTCTCACGTCAATCAAGCATAAAAAGCATACAAAAAAAAAAACACACACAATAAAAATTTAAATCTAACTACTTTAAACATGTAAAAGCGCGTTCGAGCTATTTTTAATGCTTTCCATGTCAGCGGCTAATTGCCGCATGTGTATGTATTATGTATGGCTGTGTGTGTGTATGTGTTGGGCGGGCCTCAGCCTAATTATAATCACATTTGATGCATGTTGTAGGCTTATATTTTTTTTATTGACAAGAACAATTACAAAAAATGTCACACAAAATATGATTAATGCAAAGGACTAAAAACAAAAATAAAAAAATGTGTACATGAGTGAGAGACCAGAAAAAATATCCAAAATAAACGCGTTTTTTTGATAGTTTTTTTTTTTTTTTTTTTTTTTTTTGAACTAACCTTGTGATTTAAAAAATGTATGAATGTAATGCGTTGCGGTTTCTTTAAAATTGGCAAGAAGTTTATCTGTTAATTATAAATATGTACGTATGTACGTATACGTTATTTTTTTAAATGCAAGCTCGTTGGGCGAACATCGATAATATATGTAATATATATATATATATATATATATATATATATATACCGATAGTTATATTACTTATCCCGAAATGTGAAAATAGCATCGAACCCAAACAACACACCATTCACAATAGACAGCGAAGCCTTGATCAGCGCCAAATCCCTTGTGCGCGTACGAAACGAGAACTCCCAGGCCTCTATTATGAAGACGCCGCTGGCCACAAACAGGGCGCAGCCGAGGACACTAAAGAAGATGTCTATGCGCTTATGTATAGGTGCACGCATTAGGACGCCTTTTATGAAACAAGATTTATAAGCATCGCTCTATATATAAATATGCAAGTATGATAAAGTTTGGTTGCTTACCTGCAAATACACCAATTACCACTATAATGTAGCCGGTGAATGTGCCCGTTGCCATGAATGACGTCATAATGTCGCGATCGTTGAAACTGTAGAAATGCAGCACGAGGCAGGCGATGGAAAAGGCCTAAGGATAAATCCGATTAGTATTTATAAAATCCATAAGAGCTTCTTATAAATACCCTACAAACGCTTTACATTTTAAAAAAAAGGTTATAACTTATTGAGGGTATTCAGGCTTAGCTTGGTAATCAGACAGAATGTTTCGATGGTTTTTTAAAACTTTGTATTACTTTTTTTTATTTGTGATATTTCACAGTGGAAAAGTTCACTAAAAATTAAAAAAAAAAAGAAAAAAAAATAAAGCAATCTTTACCAGTTCCAAAAATTTAATCACATTAAGGCGACCTTTCCGTTCACCGTGAGACATTCTCAAAAAAAAAGAATTCGAAAGTGACACGTTTTCAGTTGCTTGATATCCTTTTGAGCCTTGGGTTACTTGGATGCTGTTCCGGCGACGACGCGTGTCCACGACCAATGTAGAACGATCACTGAGCTGCCATCGTTGGCCCAGCGAATATTATGTAAATTTGCACATTATGATTTATGTTTTGCTGTTGCAGCAACAACAAACAATGGTCGCATAGCGAAATGAGCGCGAAATTAATTAATTACACTCGAGAATCGGAGGAAAAGGCATTTCATTTTGAAGTGCATGCCGCCTGTCGTGTTCTTTAGCAAAATGTTGACAGAGCCAGAGACAAAACCAGAAATACAGACAATCATGAAAAACGGAGACGAAGATGAGAGATTACAGCGCACTTTAGTTTAAGTAATACTGAAAAATATTCGCAAACTGAATCTGAATCTGATTGAGTCAAGCTGCAACAGGGACTGTGGCTCTTATTCGTTCACAATTCCATGCTGCATAATTGAAGGTCTCTTAATGGAGCAGACCCACAACCCTTTGGGCACATCTCGGCTATGTGCCAGATTTATAAAATAGTTTTCGAATCGGAACATGCAACTGCATAAGCAATAGTTTTTTTTTTTTTTTTTTGTTTTGGCTAATCTATTTAAGCTCTTATACGGATAGTAAGGTGATACGTTGCTATAATCTATAAAATTGGCGTATGCCGCCCTGTTACTAAGGTAGAGCGTTGCATCAGATCTAATAAATAAATATTGAGGGTTTTCATAAGCTACGTGTTCTGATTGTTATATAGGAGCTGGTTTTCATATACATATATGTATATATATTGTTGAATACCAGCTCCCATATATATTATATATGTACATATGCATATACATCAATAAAATGCTCCATGCATAAGTTTACTTTAGATACTTTGGACCTAGACACCAGACATAAATATAAATAAACACATATTATCATTCACATATGTATATCTCAATGGCGAGCCTTCTCGACTAGCGCAATGGCAGTACTTGTTTATTATTTATTTATTTTTGTTTTCGCTCTCAGGTATTTAAGAAATATATATAATTTTCATATTAAATTCAGCCCTAACTAGATGTGCATAGCTAATGTAAGTGCTGGGCACTTTTTTATACTCATAATCGCTGCAACTGGGCTAAATTGAAAATTATTCGCTTTTTGTTTCTAATTCATGGTAATTACAGTAATTTGTTAGCTTTTGTATTTTCATTTAATCACTGCGATTTATGCAGCTGTAAGACCTACAGTAAACTTTAAAAGGGTCTGCTCGATTGTGGGATGCGCTTCGAATAGATCTCGAATATTTTCGAATATGCATACAAGTATGGATTGTATGCTCTTAGCTCTATTAAAAAAAACTAAGATTCTGTTGATATTCAATTTCTGTATGTAAGTATATTTCTTGACACGCAAGTGTTATGTTTTAAAAATTTGCGTTTAAGCGGCTTGCGAAGGGCAACTAACTAAGCTTTAACTAGTAGGTAATTAAATATTAGCAGAGCTGTAGTCGGAAGTGCCCGACTAGTAGATACCATGCCCAACTGTTCGATTCTTCCCGAATTAAATACTTGACTGCGGTGTTAAAAGAACGATCCTTATTGAACATTTGGGTTTAAATTCGACAACTATAAGCGAATATATACCAAGACTCAAGGCGGCAAGAATATTGAGCTTATATGGGGCAAGAGAAGTTACACATATTTGCACAGAACAATAATGACCCTTTAAGTCATTTTCAATGGGTAACTGGTATAAAACGGATAGTTAAATGTCAATGTAAATGTAAATGTAAAATTATATACTTAGCATTTGATGTCGACAAGTTGTTCGCCCTGTTAGAGAAATTGGACCCACACCAGGTTCGAAAAGCATTTACAGCGGAATAGTTAGAAGGGCAGGTAGCCTTAGCTTTAGCTTTAGCTCAGACTTGGAATGCAGTTCAATCGTTAAGTGAATCTCAAATCGACACAATGCTGCATCGCGAGCTGATCTCATTCGACAACGAAGTGTTCCGTTGCTATATAGGATGGAGTGCGCTCTTGGTTCTCAAAATGTTTTCCATGAGCCTAGTGACCGGCATCTGGCGATTCATAACTTTGGTAAGTTCAAATATTTAGTTATGTATGTATGTATGTTTTTGGTGCTGTCAGTATGACTCGGCGCTTTCCATACCCACACACACGCACGCACACACACAGAAAGTGTTGTTGCCGCCGCATAGCACTGTTAGTTATCAGTGAGAGAGCCAAGTGAGAGCGAGCGCCAGAGAGCAACATCAGCCGGCATACATATAATAAGAATTTACGTCGCGCTCACGTCAGTTGATAGTTTGCAACGCACAAAGGCGGTTCCCAATTGGCGACTGAAAGCAATACATAAACATTAGAAACAATCATGAGTCTGGAACTACTTACACTAACCAACCCGGTGTTCAAGAGCTATACGTTCTGGACCGGTGTTTTGGTAATTAAAATGTTGGCTATGGCTCTACTTACGGCCATACAGCGATTTAAGACCAAGGTAAGCGAGTGGAGAAGCAGGATTAGTTGCTGCTGCTGGGTCAAAGTCCGGTCAGCAGGTGAAAGCGGCCAGATAATAAACATATTTTGACTTTGCTTGTTGCTTTTCAGACATTTGCCAATCAGGAGGATTTGATGTCACCAAAGCTGAAGGTTAAATTCGACGACCCCAACGTGGAACGTGTTCGTCGTGCGCATCGCAATGATCTGGAGAACATTCTGCCATTCTTCATAATCGGCCTGCTCTATACACTGACGAACCCCAACGCCTTTCTGGCCATTAATCTATTCCGTGCCGTTGGTATCTCTCGCATCGCCCATACCCTGGTCTATGCCGTCGTGGTGGTACCCCAGCCGGCACGTGCGCTCGCCTTCTTTGTGGCGTTGTTGGCCACGGCTTATATGGCACTCCAGGTTATTGCAGCGGCTGCTTTTTAAGCGGCTGTTAATATACGTATGAGTTACTCATTTTTTATAATAGTAAAGTAAACGTAGGCTGCAGTAGCAGCATATGCACCGCTTTTTTGCACGGGAAAAGTAGAATTTTCGATGATTGCGCCAAATCTTAACTGCATGTTTGCTGGCAACACGAATAAACTTTTTATTTTCTATAATTTTGGTTTACTATACATATATATAATAACTTTAATTGTTTTTTTTTTTAGCTGATTATAAATATCTACCCAATCCTTTTTACTTAATATGTATAATGGGTTAGGGAAAGTTGTCAGATCAAAGTTTAAAAGCTTGTTACAAGCATGACAATAGTAACACTAAAAATTGAGTGTCATGCTGGTATGCTAAAATTGAGCACGAAACTATCGTATAAATACGCATGGCGGTCGCCAATGATTAAATGAATTAATTGCTTAAAAAGTGGTTACAGATATGAACATATGAATAATTAAATTTAAATGGCTCAATTGCAATGTCAGAATGATTAAATCATATTAAATTGAAGCACAAACTGTTAAAAATATCGTAATAACAATCGTAAATGGAAACGGAAAAGCATCGTTGCTTTACTTGCTTATCGATATATATGCATATCGATTGTGATACCACCACCTCCTAGTCGATTGTCGCAACCCGTCAAATTAGAGGCATATCACCATCGCTTTGGTTCTGACCATTTTTTATATATATCTATTTTTTTTGTAACAAATAATAAAGAATTACTGCAATGAAATTTATTGTGACACAATTAACAGCTGTAGTGCCTGTTTAATAAACGTAAATCGTTCAAATCAAAAGAAATTACGTGTAATTATATGATACGTTATTAAAAGGTATGTATATCTATGTGTGTGTATGTGCATATGTTTTGACGTAGTATGCCAGGCCCAACCTGTTCTGCCTTGAGGAAAATCAAAATAAACACATTTCAGCTCAGTCAAGTTTGTGAAAAACTTTTCAACATAAACAGAGCAACTCATGTGACGCGAAAAAAAGAAATTTCTTGTGAGTGCCAATTATTGTAAATCCGATTTGTATAGCGTTTTGACCAAAACAAGCAAACAATAACAGTAGCGCAGCGAGTACATGGATTTGCATTTGTGTGTGTATTTATTGTGCACGCATACATCTGTGTATACTTTTCAATATGTATGCCTTTTCATCTGATAGGGTAACCGCTACACTTACATATATGCGCACACATACGTGCATCGATGTATGTATATTAACGTATGGTAAATATGTGTTTGAGCATGTAGTACATACGTTTTTGCACGTCAGATGCAAAGTACGCTGCTCATAGGCTAAAGCTAAAAGCTTGCCTAGTGGCTCTGCCCCGACTAAAAAATACATGTACAATGTGTGTACAATTTGATTAGCGTTAACGAAGCGAACGCTTAAGGTTCTGGCAGGTACGCAACACTTGATATCCGGAACCGATTGAAGCTTTTAGGTGTAAGTGTTGTCGTTATCTTTAAAGCATCACGCGTTTTACGTCTTTTTATTTTTTTCAAACTGATCTCGCTTGTAAACGTTCAAATAACCATAATGTTGCAATCTAGGGCGCTATAATGTAAACTTTAGACTTGCAGCTGTGCACTGTAGCGATTTTCACTTGGCGTATAGTATACCCCGCAAAAAGGGTATCACAGAGACCGATGTATACATACTTACATATGTATGTATGGTTGCGAAACCAGGAAATCGCAAGCTGAGCCTAAGGGTTCGAACCGTAAACCTGGTTTCAATCAATTTAGGTTAATGTATTTCTGCATATTGTTAAACTGAGAAATGTTCACATATACGCAGCCACAGGGTAGCTGCTAGTCGAGTGCCATACGTTTCGTTAGAAATAAATATTTATGACCTGCTCCAAAGTGTATTATATCGGTATATTATGTTTTCAATACTTTGGCTATTTAAATTGCAAACCTTTGCACCTGTTTACAATGCCGAGTACGCTGTTATGGAGACTGCATTAACAGGTCCACATATATATGGGTCATATAAGTATATACCTTAAATATATATACATATATTTACATACATATATACGTACGTATATTAACACACGAACTCAACTCAAGTATTAGACAATTACCTCTGATTACGTCTGCTGCGATAAACATGCGTGCGGCTTAAACGCAATATGAGAGAATACGACACATTCGGAATACATGCATATATGTACATGCAAATATATAACTAAATATATTATGATTAACTTTTAAAGGAACATATTGTATAACTAGCTAAGTTCATCGCCTCATATTTTAGATGTCGCTTTCTCATCTACCCACCGGAACTTAGAGTTGATGTCAAAGTTAATGTACACTTCAAAAGTTCTGGTAGTAGTTCTACATTTGAGAATGAGCCTTGAGCCGAGAACTAAAGTTTCGCCGTATAGCCTATGATCCCCCAAGAATGCGTGGGCTTTCCGGAAAGTGTTAAGCGAATGTTCACAAAGATCTTGAAAATGAATTTGAAGCCGATCGAATGGTAAACAAAAATGTTCCATACAATCGTTTTATCCACACTTGCGAGTGGGACTTCCCAAAACCTCATCTTAGCCTGCGCTTACGTGCCATAACGCATCGATTGAAAGTTGTCAGGTTTGTAGCCCGGGTTTAACAAGTCCAATTTCGCATCTGGAGTTACTCAAATCCTAGAAGTCACTGTCGATTTGGGACCTTCGAATTTGAAATATACATTTGTATATTTAATATATTTCCAGAAGCCATAGTGGCAAGTGTCACGCGTATGTAGTTCCACATTAAATTGAAGTTAGTTTAGGCACAAATTCTAAACAGTATTTTTGAATTCTTAGGAGATACGAACGCATTCGAGCGGGTAGCTGAGCTGAGACACTTTTGTGCATTGGCCGTTTATGTTGGGAAACGAGTCTACTATTGATTGACAGTTGAGTATTTGTAGGTTTTCCAGAACCAACCTCCCAGTCCAGTCCAGCCAGTCCGCGCACGCCCTCTCGGAAAGACAAGACACGTACAAGTACACAGACCCTTTGGCAATTCGCCGAAGTTGTGGGTTCACACCGGCTGATGATAATATCTATAATTGCTTTCCTTTGTTTCTGTTGTTTTTGCCAGTTGTAATAGGTATGATTTTTGTTCTTTCAGCGCGTGCGTTTGGACGTCAAAGTAAACACAGCAGATCCCATACAGAACAGAAACAACAGTTTGAGGCACATTTGTAGACGGTTGCAAAGTGTCGACCATGGAGGCAGCAACAGCGACTCTGGTTGGCGAGCCACAGTTGCCAACGGCGCCCGAACTGCCCTCCACATCATCAAATGGCAGCAGCAGCAGCAGCAGCAACAACAACAATAATTCACCCACAAATGGGTCG
This sequence comes from Drosophila borealis, assembly GCA_035045885.1. NCBI lineage: Eukaryota > Metazoa > Arthropoda > Insecta > Diptera > Drosophilidae > Drosophila > Drosophila borealis. The sequence continues at coordinate 3,109,006 of JAWNOR010000405.1, read as the reverse complement.
GAGCGCGTAGATACGGACAACATTGGCTGGGCCAGGAATCCTGCTGACGCCACATCTGAGCTGCGCCAGCGTGCAACATCATATTCTTTCACGGGCAGCGCCCTGGCCAGTGGCAATTTTGCAGACATCAAGGAGCCGGGCGCAGCTGAGGCGACTCCGTCGTCAACATCATCATCATCAGCAACTGGACCGGCTAACGAGGCCGGCAGCAATGACAAGGACAAGGAGCCCAGCGAGGAATCGCTGTACGAGTGTAATATCTGCTTGGATACAGCCAAGGATGCGGTGGTCAGCATGTGTGGCCATCTATTCTGCTGGCCCTGCTTGCATCAGTGGCTATTGACGCGCCCCAACCGCAAGCTCTGCCCCGTTTGCAAGGCAGCCGTTGATAAGGACAAAGTAATACCGCTTTACGGTCGCAATAGCACACGCCAGGAGGATCCACGGTAAGTTCAAAAATGTTCTGCGACAAGTCGAATAACTAAAATTTATTTATTTCACTTATTCTTCAGCAATAAGGTGCCACCACGTCCTGCTGGCCAGCGTACAGAGCCCGAGCCAGCTCCTGGTTTTCCGGGCTTTGGTTTTGGGGATAGTTTCCACGTGTCCTTTGGCATTGGTGCTTTTCCTTTTGGTTTCTTTACATCATCGCTTAACTTTGGCGAGCCGCGTCCAGCTGGTAAGTACATTAAACTGTCAGCATAAACATATGTATATACTTATATATACCCCTCATTGCGAATATTTAGCGGCTAATCGCGGCACCACACAGTACGACGACGAGCAGACGCTGTCCAGACTGTTTTTGTATCTCGCCTTTCTCTGCATCGGTTGGCTGTTGTTTGCCTAGCAACCTGTCGGCAAGGCGGCCCTTCAGTAAACATCAATGCACCCCAACAACAAGAACAGCAGCAACAATAGGAATGACCACAGAATCAACACAGCAACAACAACAACAGCACTTTAATTTGGAGAGCATACAGAAAGCCTCAATTATGTATGAGGAGCACCTTTTAACCGCAAAATTTCTGCAATTACGTCTCCTTGTAATTTCACAACATGCTGTCTTTAAATTTTAATTTCCAGTTTTACTTTCCATTTGAATTGATTTTTTTTTTTTTTTTTTTTTGATTTTTTGAAATTGTACATTTTGTTAAGTTTCGGCGGGGTAAAGTTGCAAACATCGTGGAAAGGATTGCTGCGCCCCGATGCTTAAGTATCGATCGTCAGCGCTACTAAAGTGATCACTTCTTCAATCCCGCTGCATATACAATCCTTTCTTCGTGTACTTTAATCGCTATTGATGAAAATGAAAACGACATTTACGAACATGTATTGTATAAAATAAATTAAAATATACAAACAACCAAAAAATAAAGAAAAGACAACTCATCTTCTTACGATTATGAGTGCATACAAGCATGTAGAAAAACAAAAACAAATTTGGATTTTATATTCTATGTACAATGCCCAATGAATTATGTACGCAGTTTCAAGCTTTTGCGTTTAATATGTATATGTGTGTAATAATAAAATATAGTTAATGGCAATGCAATTAATCCGTGTTTTTCTTTGGGGGACACAACTATTGGCTATCATTATTGAGATCGAACTTTATTTTTCCGAGTATAGTCGGTCCAAAATTGGAATATCTCGGGTATTTTTTGTCCGCTTTCGGAATGATATTCCTCTTCCGACTCGTATGGAGCCGGACTTTCGATTTGCATTCAAAAATCTCAATTTTGAAAGTTTTCCAAAATTGACACTTTTGGCAAGGGGTAACATCACGTTTTTAGCAATTATAAACTTTGTCTTGGAATTAACAACTTTTGATTGCAATCGATCCTAAGGATCTCCACGATTACAACGCACCCAATCTTTCCGCGATCGGCCTTCAATTACTCGAGTTATGGCCATTGAAAGTTTTTTGGAAAAATCTTAAAACTGGAATATCTCGGGTATTTTTCGTCTGATTTAGGAATGAAATACCTTTTCCGACTCGTATGGAGCCGGACTTTTGATGCGACTTTTGATGCGCATTAATTCTAGTTTTGTCAATGTTATTAAAATTGACAAGGGGTAACATTACGAATTTCTCAAATATCGGGTTAGTTCTGAACCGAAAGTTCTTGATTCCAATCTATTCTACAGAGTTTCACGAGTATATCTTTACATGATCTTCAATTACGTAAGTTATTCAAATTCCAGTGTTAAAAATCAAACATCTCGTATTCACAGTCAAATAAATACATATTTTATGTGAACAGTTTTGTGTAATTGATATGGAGAAAACAAGTTAAATAAAAGACTAGATCATGTGAGATTTTTTAATATATTAAAATTTTTATTAATGCATTTCAGTGTAAAAATTAAAATGACACATTTTTTCCTTACGTAAATTTCACATGTTTCTTTCTCCCTTACTTGCTCTCGTTCTTGTCCTTGCATTTTGTTGAACGACAAATATAAAACAAAATACATACATATATGTTTATATGTATATATACACACATATATATATATATATATGAAATTAAATCATCAATTGCAATCATTTCATATAAATATAATTGCAATTTTATTGTTTTGCATAATTCACTGTTCATCCTTGCTTTGTTTGTTATTGTTTTCAGTTATCTGTATATCTATTTATAAATTTATTAATAATTGATTTAAGCATTATTATTTTTGCTGATGATGATGCTGATGATGATTGTTGATGATCTTATTTAAATACAGTGTAATTTTACAAAAAAAAATAAAATAAACAATTAAATTTTCTATTTAGCAAAACCCAAACATAACTTAAAATGTACCATGGAGTAGGGGGTGGGGAAGGGGGGCATAAAATCATTACACATGTCCTGCTTTTGCACATAAGTATATTTAGTAACTCTATGTATACATAGATAGCTAACAACAAATTGTTATTGCATATTGAAAACTAAGTTGAGCCAAGAGAAAACGAATTAAATTGAATCGAAATATCGCAATATGCGAACCTCTCGTGCTTTCAGTTGGCATATGGATCGTTTTTCAATATAATAGATTTTAGACACAATTGATATTCGTGTAGTATGTGAGCATCTCACATGAAAGGTAGCTGATATGTTGGCCTAATTGTTGGTCAAATCAGATTTGTCCATAATATGCCAATTAATCAGTTAAAACCAATTGCGAATTACAAGCGCATGGCTCGAGTTTGAACGGATTTTACAACTAAGTAGCTCTCCGATTGCTTTGTGCTTTGATTAGGTACGACAGGAATAGCTAGTGGTACAGGGCGGCAAATGGGCAGGCAATAAACAAACAAAAAAAAAACTAATATTGTCTCAAAAAAAAAAATATTAGATATTAATATATATGCATGTAAAACTAAGATCTTAAGGTGGTTCCTAACTTGAGTGTTAGCTATTCATACTGAACGGATTTTTGTTTTTTTGTTGTTTTTTTGTTTTTGTAAATATCGTTATTCAGATTCTTATGTGTATAAAATGTGAGATTTTTGCATCAAATCAGATTGAAACAAAAACCAAAACGAAAAACAAAATCGAGCATGAACAAAAACACAAACGCCAAATACATCGTGTGTGTGTAGGTGTGTGAGTGTGTGTGAGTGTTGTTTATTTAACCTTTTCATGGAAACTGTAGTTTATTTCATTTATAATGTTGACTTGGAAAAGAATCGTAGAATTACGCACGATTGAAACAAGTTGGCATGGCCGTAAAACCAAATCTAGCTGCATGCCACATGCCACACTTGGCGGCTTGTAATACTTTGCATCTGTTAGGCACTATTTTTATTTCATTTTCATTTTCGTTTTAGTTTTTTGTTTTACTTTAGTTTACGTGTCTCTGCTTCTCTGTAGTTACACTTATGCATTAGCTTGTTTAGTTATTAACTTTCTCTTTTTTTCTTTTTTATAAATCGGTATTTCTTGTAATATGTAATTGTAACTGTTTCCACGATTAAAAATTTGTTTTAAAATAGTATTTGTTTTTCTTCTCGATTTTTAATTAATTATTATTGTTACTTTTTACCCCTTTGCAAGTGAGTTTGTGTTTGTGTGTGTGTGTGTGGATGTGTGTGTGTCGTTTACACTAGTGTTTAACCAAAGTTCTTCATCAATATCGCTTACTATTGTATTTGTTTTTCATTATTGTTTATGCCTTGTTTTGTTGTCGATAAATGTACAAATTTCCCTTCGTTTCTTTTTTTTTTTTAGCGCTCTGCATTTCATTTCGTTTGATTTATGCAAACACTTGAATTGAGTTTTCTTACTAACAAACAAAAAAAAAATGCGTATTTGTTTTAATCGTACAACAACGAAATACTTTACATTTATAAATATGTATTATACTTTCTTTACCTTTGTATTGTTTATAGTTTAGCCTTAGTTACCTACATATACATACGAAAACGATACTATTTTACATTTACAATACATTCCTTTTATTTTAAATTAGTTTTACTTTTTATATATATATATTTTTTTTCTTATTTTTTTTTTTTTGTTGTTTTTTGTTTGTTTTGTATTTCTTTGTAATTATCGGTGTCATGCAGCAAATGCACGCCCAACCCGACGCAACCAGCCCTAGCCCAAGCCCAAGGCGACCAGGTCCCAGCTGGAGGAGGTGTGCGGCAAGTGGCATTTATGGATACGTTCGCAGCTTTTGGATATGGCATTGGATCGCGACACATGTATCGGATAAAGCCACTTGACGACTACCCTGCAGCAGGCTAGCCCATGCAGTTGGTTGGGTAGTCACGACTTGGAGGGTCGCTTATTGTTGTTGTTGTTGTTGTTGTGCGTGCACTTGAAGCCAAGTTTCTTTCGTATGCTCACATTTGAATTTGTTCTTGGTTTTGTTTTTTGTTTTAGTTCTTGTTTTTGTTTTTGTTGTTTTTAATGCATTTAAATCAATAGTTAATCATTTTAATAACGGTGGATCGTTCGATTCATGCTTAAATGAATTGTTTTACACATATACGTTTTACACTATAGTTACATAAGTATATCGAGAAATAACATCGTGGTTTAACACACACACAAACCTAAGCTGCTCTTGTTGTTGTTGTTGTTTGTTTGTTTGCTTTTAAGAAATTTTGTTTTTCGAGTTTTTTTCTTTTGATTTATCTATCGTTGTGCATACTTTCCCTTTTAGCTGCTAGCTCAGTGTGTGTTCTTTTCAATGCGCCTCAAAGGCAACGATTCGTTTTTTGTTTTTTCCACCCAATGCACTTTCCTCTCAGCTCGCAGCTCGCAGCTCGCAGCTCTTTTCTAATCCTAACAAGCTCCTGCCCTCAATTCATCGAAATATGTGTGTGTGTGTGGCATAAGCTGTAATTTACATAGATAATTAAAAATAACTAATGTAAATGTTACTATACATATTATGATCCATAACTCTAATAGCTATAAACATACACTCAAAAAAAAAGGATATATAGATATATATATGTATATATATAAATAACTACATATATATATGTACAGTTATTTATATATGTGTCGAATAAAATATAGAATACAAGATATACAAACATACGCACGTTTATGTTTGTTTTGTTTACTCAGATGTTGTTGTTTGTAAATTAATTATATTAAACTTTTAAACTTTGATGTTTCTTCATTTTAAAAATATCAGCGTACGACAACTGCTTCGCTTTAATGTTTTTTTTTTTATGTTTCGTTTCACAAAATAAAACATAAAAAAAAGAAAGATAAACATACAAATTACACACAAAAAATATGTTTTAAGTAACTTTGAGATCATTTAAATGTATTTTTTTTATGTATGTAAATATATGTAGATAAAAAAATTACTACGCTGACAGACAGACAGACAGGCAGGCAGGCAGACAGACAGACAGGCACAAGCACAGCGCACAGCACGGCAGCAACACGGCACGACAGCAACAGTTGCGGACAGACAGGTCTATATATAAATATAGAAACGCTTTAGCTGAAGGATTGTCTTATTGTTTTCGAAAGGCAATGCAATTCAGTGACAGGTTTTTAAAGTTAGGTACAGCAGGCGCTCTCTCTCTCTGGCATATAGATATGCATAAATAAATCAAATATAGTACATGAATGTGGCACGCTTTGTTGTTGTGCGTCTCTCTGTGTGTGTACATACTAAATCCTCAAAGCTAACATACATATATATCTATCTATCTATCTATCTATCGTATATGCCTAATCGAACAGCATGCCACGCCTACAACAACTATTGCTCACAGTCGGCGGTGTCGGCCACGTTGTCATTCGCATTGCCAGCGACGGCAACGGCAGAGGCAGCCACATTCACCTGTCGCAACATGCGCAGCTCATGGGACGTCGCCTCATCGTTTACCTCGTTATCCTCGCCAGCTTTGTTGACGCCCATGCTGCTCAAATTGAGCGCCGCATTCTCAGCGGAAGCGTTCAGTTGCGTGTACTCCTGAGCGGACAGTTTCAGAAACTGCTCATAGGTGGTAAGTTGTTGTTGTTGTTGCTGTTGTTGCTGCTGCTGCTGCTGCTGCTGCTGTTGATGTTGCTCCACGTCAAACGATTGCTGCTGTTGTTGCCGCTGTTGCTGCTGTTGCTGTTTACCGCTGTTGTTGGCGACACAGGCGCTGTAGGGCGGCGGCGGTGGACGGTCCTGGTAATTCACAAGTTGCTGCTGCTGCTGTTGCTGTTGCAACATGTGTGTGTTTTGACGCAATTGTTGCTGCAATTGTTGTTGTTGTTGTTGTTGTTGTTGCTGCTGCTGCTGTTGTTGTTGTTGCAAATGATAGCTATTCTCTGGCAGCACCTGTGCATACAACACCTCATCCACTTGCAGCGCTGAGATGCCACCCAGTTGTTGCTGTTGCTGTTGCTGCTGTTGTTGTTGTTGCTGCTGCTGCTGCGGCGATGTCGGCGATTGTTTAATAGCGGCCGCAACCGTTTCCTGTCCTGTGCCTTGCAGAGTTGTTGAGCTGCAGGCTTCCTCAGTGCTGCCGGCGGCTGTTGCTGCATTGTTGTTATTGTTGTTGTTGTTGTTGTTGTTGCTCTTGATAGCATTATTATTGTTGCCGTTGCCGTTGCTGTTGGCTGTGTTGCTGCTTGCGTTGTTGCTGTTGTTAGTTGTGCTGTTGTTGTTTCTACTCGTATTGTTGCTGTTGTTGTTGTTGTTGTTGCTGTATTCGCTGATTTGTGCATTGGTGGGTAACGCGGACAGATTGGGCGCTGCTTCATGCAGCTCATGCTATTCCTTTATAAGGCGATAGATGTGGTGCGTGGTGCCGCTGTTCTGCGCCGCCACCTCAAACACATACGCTATGCATAGCAGTGTCTCTTTCGTTTCTTGCGCTCGCATTACCTAGACAGAAAGAGACAGAGACAGAGAGAGAGAGAGAGAGAGAGAGAGAGAGAGGGAGTGTGAGCGAGTGTTAGAAGAAATCTTCCTTCTCTACTCACTTGCAGTATTGTAAAGTTCTCGAGCACACTGTTCATCATATAGCGTTCAGGTAAGTTCTTCAGCTTCTGTATGAAATTGATCATGTACTCGCACATGGGCGAGCGCTGAATGCGGTAAACGTAGCGATTGTTCTCCAGGCGCGAATACTCGTGCTCCACCTTTTCCACAACCTGTTTGCCAAACGAGCAGACAATTGTCGAGCAGACGAGCTCAATGTTCTCATTACTCTCATATCTGCAAGGCAAAGAGAATAAGTTACCGACAGGAAGAGAGGGAGAGAGGGGGCGTTTACTTACTGGCTTGTAACGCCATAGAAATCGCCCGTTTCACTGCCCGTCGTCACGTCCGTGTTAAGATCCGCCCAACATTTAACCAGGTAGAACGCATTCTGCGGACCCTGCTCGTAAAGCTCTTTGAGACCGCCGGATTTCTCCGGAAATTTGTCAAATATTTGCCGGATGTCAACAGTCTGTCATAAATAAATATTATAATATGATAACCATTTGCGAATAACTACATATGTATATCAGAAGCTCGTGTAGCACGAAACTCACCTCGAGGAGCGGATCGGAGAAGGATGGCTTGCCGCCCAGCTGTACGAATAGATGTCGGTGATACTGTAAGACAGAAGAAGAAGAAGAAGAAGATATAATATTGACAGTGATTGTCAGGAATGATAAATGCCAGCACTTACGATCTCATCTCTTTGGATTTCCATGAAGGCCGTAAACTCGAGCAAGCGGAATTTCTGCGTGGCGATCGCGCGCCCCTCCCATGGCAATTGTGCGGGCGGAATACCAGCCTCTATTTCGCCGGAGACCGCCGTCGAGGGCTTGCCGGGCGTATAGGGCGGCTGGGCGAACGGCTTGATGCTGTAATCATAAAAACTATTGGTCAATGCAAATGCGTTGTGTTTTTCTGTTTCATTTGCGGGCGTTGCCAACTTACTCTTGTGATGTGCTCGGCTGCAGACCGGGTTGCCAAAATTGCTAAAACATCCGTCAAGCAAGAGTGCGAGCAGGATAGAGAGAGAGAGAGAGAGAGAGGGCGAGAGAGAAAAAAAAACAGTTAATACAAATTGTGAATGATAAACAACGTTTTACAACACTAAGCTAAGCACGATTTCTTTTAATTTGACATGGTTACACAGCTGATGAGAGTACGCATTAATGATTGAGCGATTGATTGATTGATTGATTCGTTGATTTGACTCGGCGAGCTTACCAAACAATTATTACATACGAATACAAATACTAGTACATGTAATACTCTATTTACTTGTATTATAAACAGCTAACGAGAATTTTTGTTAAATAAAACATAAATATTTATGGAGATCGGTATATACATATGTAAATATATATTAATAATTGTTGTTGTTGTTGTTGGCATGTAAAAAAAGCAAGGAGTCGATTTCAATGAGCAAGCGAGCGTTGAGCAGGTGGGTTTGGGCCTCAAGATACACGAGCACGAATAAAGAGTAGCGAGTGACGAGTGGCAAGTGACGAGGGGCGAGTAACGAGTAACGAGTAACGAGTGGGGGTGAGTAACATTTGGCGAATAAGATAAATGTTAGCTGGCGCATAATGAGTAAGGCAAACGAGCATAAAGCACCACAGAGAGCTAGGATGAAGATAATGGAGCGAAAGTGAAAGAGAGAGAGGGAGAGAGAGAGAGAGAGAGCGGGAGCGAGAAGAGATCGCTGATATTAGAGAGTGCAATGACAGTGGGCTATGACGACATTTAACTCGAATGATATCGCTAAGGGGAAAAGACAGAACGCACGACAATCAGAAACAGGGAGAGAGAGAGAGAAACAGATGGGGAGAGAGAGAGAAAGAGCGAGTGTATACAAACAATTACGAGTATATACGATAACAACACGCATGATCGCCCGAGCGCAATCAGAGTAAAAATACAGAATTGCAATTCGATCAGCTAATGAGTTGTTGTTATAACTAATGAGTGAGAATTGTGATTCGTGTGCAGTTGCTGTGCGTGTGGGTGTGTGTGTGTGTGTGGGGGGTTATCGATGTGGATGTAAAGTGAATTTGAGTTCGTGTTGAGGAGTCTCGTGATTCTGAGCGAGCTAAGAGCTGGTGCTGTGGCAGTTAGTTGTTGGTGTTGTTGTTGTTGTTGTTGTTTTTGGATTGTACACCGATGTGAAGTGGCATTTGGCGTTTCGAGTGGTTCGTTTGCTTAGCTTGGATAACTTGAACGGTTGCTTACGCCCGGATACAACGGCGGATGGTGCAATGGCGGCGGCGGCGGCGGCGGCTGTGCCAGCACATGAGCGTCAGCCCCATCAGCCACAGATGGTGACACTGCACCTGTTGTTGCCCCACTTGGTTGCTGCTGCTGTTGCTGCTGGTGTTGTTGTTGCTGCTGTTGCTGCTGCTGCTGGTGTTGTTGTTGTTGATGCTGCTGTTGCTGCTGCTGCTGCTGCTGTAGGTGGTAAACTGCTGCAACGGCCGCCGCATGGTGATGATGATGTGGATGCATATGGCTATGCGTGTGGTGCGTCAAATTGTGATGGGAATGGTGGGCATGGTGGTGTCGTGGCGACAACGACAACGACAGCGACGACGACGACGACGTGGAGGGCACCGTAACGGAATTGTTTGTCGCACCAGCGACGGCTGCCGGCGACTGTGCAACAGCGGCAGCAGCAGCAGCGGCCGCAGCTGCAGCTGCAGCGGCGGCGGCAGCGGCCACACCCACCTGATGATGGTGGTGGTGCGGATGATGGTGGTGGTGGTGGTGTGGGTGCTGATGGTGGGCAGGTTGAGGCAGATGCTTCGAATGGTGTACGCCCGCCGTCAGCGCCGAGGCGGCCAGGGCAAGATTATTGGCCGCCTGTGCGGAGACAATTTGTGAACTGGTCATTGAGCTCATGGCCTGCAGGGTTTGCTCTTTCTCATTGAGTAAATGTAAGGACACACCATTTGGTTCCTGGAAAACAGAGTTTCAATTTGGTCTCGTGGCTGAGTGTCTGTATGTGTGTGTGTATATATGTGTGTGTGTGTATGTGTGTGTGTGTATGTGTGTGTGTGTCGTGTGTAGATGTGACGACACACTCAAGCATAATCAAATCAAAAAGTCGAGCTGCAGACGCCACACAGCTAAGGGAAACTCACATATGGATAACATGAAAGCCACAAACTCTCTTACTTTTTGCTGCCAGACGACGTTTGGCACCAATACAAGCACACAACCGGCCTCTGCTGATGTGCGTGTGTGTAGGTGTGTGTGTGTGTGAGATAATACTCTAATAGAAATGAACTGATCAATTCTTAAACTGATTCTGATTCTGATTCTGTTTGTTGAATCTGACTGTTGGCAATGGGCTCTACTTGCAACTGAGAAACTCTTCCTTGCTTTTCATGCTCGTCGTAAGTTTTAATTGTTTTGATTATTTTTCTTTTTTTTTGTTTTCAATGATTATTTAGCAGTAAAATTAAATTCACAGCAAAACAAATGTATAGAAGATATAAATTCATTGTAATTAAATTATATTTGTTTAAATATTTGTGTGTGAATTGAACTTTACTTGAACTTAAATAAACAACATGTACTTATGTAAAGCATGTGGACAATAAACGGATGGCAACTGTTTTTTCTATATTTGCTCTCCATATTTGAACCATAGCGCAAAAACATTGTTGCGCCTCCTGATATTCTTGTTGGTCTTCATATACATACTATATGCAAATATCTATATATGTATATACATTGTTTAGCACACTTACGACTTTGATTTTGGCTTGAATTTCACGGAGTTTCCGTCTGGCGAGCACTTGGATATGGGAGCTGACTTGTTTACGGGTTCTCGTCTTGCCCGTGCGCAATTTAATGTAACGCGCGATTAGCTCGTTGCGCCCTGTAATGAAAAATAAGTATAATCAAAAAATATACCCAATGAAAACCACAATTAAATAAATGGTGCAATCCAATGTTTACACAAAAGATATTTCGTTTACTAGCTCACAAGTGCATAAAAATTACGATTCACATATGATACCTATGCATACATATTGTATCTGCGGACGTGCATTCCAGGCATCAGTTTAGGCATTAAAGCGTTGCCTCCAGCCTCCAGCCTCCCGCTGCCCGCACAAGTTACGCTTGTCTGCAGACTCGAAAGATGCCACATTTATGTATAAATATACATATTTAGAAAGCTCCAGTAGGTAGTGCCCCACTTGTAGATACCCTGAACTTGGTGCACACAGACGTACGGAATGTTGGAAAGGGCTAGATCGACTCTGCTCGAGAATACATAACAAGTAAGAGTTTCTAGTCGGGAGCTCCCGACTATGGAATACCCTGAAGCCTCTTCTTCCAACCGGCGATAGGTACAAAATGAAAGATACTTGACATATTCTAGAACCTACATGTCAAGTTTGGTGACTCTACCTCATGTTATTTACCGAAATTGCTCAAAAAGCAGGATTTCGATATCGATTTAAATCGATTACTTGGAAACTGGACAAGTTATCGAATATCGGAAACAAACTCGATCTGCACGGGCACTAGGAGGGCCTAAATCTACAATTTCAAGTCTCTAGCTCTTAAAGGTTCTGAGATCCTTGCGTTTATACATACGGACGGACGGACAGACGGACGGACGCACTTGGCTAGATCGACTCGACTGTTGATGCTGATCAAGAATATATATACTTTATGGGGTCGGAGATGCTTCCTTCTGCCTGTTTCATACATTCGCACAAATACATTATACCCTGTTTACCCATTTTTAATGGGTTCAGGGTATAAAAATTGGGATAGGAGATGCTTAAATGCATTTGCACAATAACTTAAATACGTTTTTAATGTCTTCAGATTATTAGTCTGAATATTTTGAAATATTAATGAATAAACTTAGACGTATACATAACATATAATAGTATTTCGTAGACATTTCATACTACAGAATTATATTCAATAGTATTTATAAGAAGTTGAAATAGATAAATATCTATACTAAACACAGATCACAACAAATTATTAAAATGAATTCAACATTTGTACGAAATTCAGGGAAATTGCTCTGGAAAATTCCATAGCGACAATTAAAGTTATTTGGGATATTTAACAAATGAAAGCATACACAGACTGTGCAGTTCCATATGCAGACATTTTGTAGATTCCAATTAAGTTTAATTTCAAGGATTAAACAAACCGAAATTCTAAACAGAAATTATTCTTTAAAAGCCAACAAATTATGGTCGCAAATAAGGTGCTTGATAAGCAAGTCTGTATGTAGGGGTTATTATTTTGAGCATCTACGACAGCACAGCTGGAGATGCGTTACCGAACCCCTATGGGATGAATCAAATGCTGCTTTTAACTGTGCGCGAATTTCAATGAAAGCCCGACGACATTTTCACGTGTTGGCTAAATGTGCTTCGACTGACGTCAGTGTCCTGTTGCCTTGCCATTGCCCCACTGCCAGGCTAGCTATGGAATGAGAGGAGGGAGAGGGGGGGGGGGGCGATTGCACGGAGCAGGCGACTGAATGGGTGTGGGCGGGTCATCCTTTAGCTTATGCTTGGCATCAGCTAAAGGCGGCAGAAGGAGAGAAAGAGCCCCATTCTGCTGCTGATGCGCCCCGACAGCGATCCAGCTTTTATTGTACACACGCTTATGCGTTCACTAATTACATTCTTGGCATAGTTTCAGTTCTAACCGAATAAAATTATTTTCAGCGACTCAAACCCCGTCGCAGACAGCCCAACCAAGCACACGCATATTGCCGGATCCGGCGCACAAAGTCCGGGCTGCTGCTGCCGGGTGGCTGGTGATGGTGGGGGTTGGTGGGGGGTTGATGGTGTGGTTCGTATCGCTGTGCTGTAGGTACGGTTAAGAATTACTGGCGCAAAGAACAGACGCAACACCAACACCAACACACACACACACACACACACAGAGACAGGCACACAGAGACAAAGACACAGTCGACCCACCCACAACCCACTTAATGCTTTGTGAACGCCTTTGGGCCAGCTCAGCCAGGGAGGAATTCAATGAAGCTGCACGGAGCGCAACGGAGTCAGTGATACAAATATAGAACCAAAGTTGATGGGCACATCTAAATAATTCATGAACCAGTTCACGCGCAAGTAAATTTCAGCTGTTTCCTTCGATGATTTCTGAATCAAGCTAGTGCATGAACCAGTTCACAATTGGTGCAAAGAGTTCTTAGATGTTTCTTGAACCAGTTCACAATTGCGCAAAAGTGTACAAACAAACTTCAGATGTTTAAATCAATTTAAAGAAATAACAGACTGTTAAAACATATTCTTTCAGGCATTTTAATATACAATACTTGAATAGTTCATATGACTAGTTCTGAATTGAGTATTGTGTGCCCAGACTAAGTCTGCAACATTCGGGCAGTGCGTGTACATGTGAACTGCTTTAATGAACCAGTTCATAAGTGTGCACACTCACAGCAGAAATTCGCTCACAATTAAACTTTATTATTTGTGCATTTAATTCACGTAACTAGTTCAGTAGTTCACAGTTCACATGACTGGTTCTGCTTGGAAAATTGTTATGCAGCCCTATCCCTGAATAGATGCCAAGTAAGGTCCTGAGCGCCCAATTTCTTACCCCCACACCATAGACACACACAGAGAGATTCTCACACACACACACACACACACAAGCGCGAACAAAACGTATATACATACATACTTAATATGAATAGGAAGAGCCAAGCATTTCAATTTCTTGACGCTTTAAATCTTTGCAAATCGATGGGCCATGGCCCAAAAAAGGAAGAGCCGGAATTCAAATGGAATTTATGGCCAAACTTTGTGTGCGACACAAATATGCAAAGTTGTGTGTATGTGTGTGCAGGCGTGTGTGTGTGTGTGTGCGTGTAAGTACTGTATGTAGTGCGTTATTTTAATTATAGAGTAACTGTTTGTTCAGCTCGCATGACTAATAGAACAGAATCACGCTAAGTGATTCCTAATGATTCATAAGCTTTCGACTCTATTCCAAACGCTTGCAGTTCAAAGTATCAATGAATTATCACGTATCTGTTTGTCATTTTAATCGCCAATTTGTTAAGTGCATTTAAATCAATCAAAAACCGAGAGCACAGTACTGTGGCCTGAATTGTGTACACGCTACGCCCGTCCGAATCATTCGACATATGCCAATTGAATTGTTGCTATCTAGCTACGAATATGTTGACCCCGAGGTCTATTGCAGTTCACATCATTTAATTGATACTCATTGATGACGACAGGTGCTGCTAATTGGAGGATCGCAACTTTTTTCAAATACTTTTCATACTTTTCAAAAGTGAATTGTGAAAATCTTGAATGTTAGGACTTCAACACGTAAATGGAGCACGCACGAGCTGGTCGTGTTAAGATCAAGGCTGCAAACTGACTTTGAATCGAACTGGCTCGTGGCTGGAATTACAATTTGTTTTGTAACCGAATTGCATAAATCTGTACAACATATTTTAGAACAATTATATTAGATTCAGTACTAAGTTATTGTTTACTTGGACCCCAATCATTGAACTTATCTTTAGCCCGAAAATCTCTATATATATAAAATTGTTTGTCCTGACTGACTGATTGACTGATTGATGATCAACGCACAGCCTATACCGCAAGAGCTAGAAAGTTGAAATTTTCACTATAGTCACCTTGTGTGGTAAAGGTGCACGTTAAGGCGGGGCTTCGGGAAATTCTACCCGCATGTGTGGTAAATTGGCGGAAAACGGTTGATTGAAAGTTTTTTGTTTCCCGTCCGATCGGCTAAAAACTCATTTTCAAAGATATTTGAGAGAATTTATTTTGAACGTGCCACGGGCATGGCCTGGCAATATTATTCTTAATGAAAATTCATGTAAAAATAGAAGCATAGACACACATACATATATACCCACAAACAAACATACATACAGCTGTGAAAAAAAGAATAGCACCACCACTACAAGCAATTTTTAAATAGTCGCCCAACTCACATTTTTAACGTTAAGGAAACGTTAAGCACATTTTTTGAAAGGGACGACTCTTACAAATCTGGGAGTAAAAAAGGAATCTTCCTAATTCATAACGTTTTTAAGTTATTTAAGGAACTTTACTGAAATTGATCAAATTGGGCGATCAAAATAATAGCACCACTTTTCAAACATGGGTTTAAAATTAAAAAAAATGAACGATAAGTAACGAATTCATTAGCTAACAATTTTGAACTATCAATACTAAATCTATATTCATCATTTAATATTTAGTACAGTGTCCTTTATTGGCAATAACAGCTGCACAGTGTCTTGGCATGGAATCAGCCAAGTCCTGGCATCGTTTTAGGGGAATTTTGGACCAGGACTCTTTAATTTCTTCCCAAAGTGATCCGATAGTGGTTGACATGGAAGCAGTAACTGCCTTCTTCACGTCGGACCACAGATTTTCGATGGGATTCAGGTCAGGCGACTGAGCAGGCCACTCCAAAACGTTCACAGAGCCATTCCTTTGCTCTCTTGCTGGTGTGTTTGGGGTCATTGTCCTGTTAAAATACCCACACGAGCAGCATTTCATATTCTGCAAAGTGTAGCATTACTGTCTCCATGATATTTACGTACACATGCTGATCCATGATGGTTTTTATCCAATTTATTGGACCTACTCCATAATAGGAGAAGCAGGCCCATACCATTACACTACAACCTCCATGCTTTATGGTTCTTGTGGTGTACTGGGGTTTGTATTCTGTGTTCCTTGGACGTCTAACGTATGAGATCCCGTATCGAGATCCCTTTCCACCAAACATAACCACTTTGGACTCATCTGACCAAAGAATATTCCTCCATTGCTGGGATGTCCCATTTGCATGAGCTCTGGCATACTTCTTGGGCTTAGTAATAGGTGTCGCGTTCAAAAGTGGTACCATTCTTGGGCTGCATGCTTTTAAGTTATGTTGCCTAAGATATGTTCGAACTGTTTGGACAGTCCTATTTATTTTAAGCTCCATTTTAAGCTCGGTAGCAGGCTTGAAGGGATCCTTCTTGTTCTGACGAATCAGTCTTTTGACATGAAGAGGGGTCATAGATCTATTTCGTCCGCGTGTTTCAGCTTTTTCTTCATAGTTTAAGGCGTTTTTAATCATTTTAATAGAGCATCCTACAAATTGACCAACATCTCTGTAAGTTTTCCGTCCAATATAAATTTTTTGATAAGATCGCGCTTTTCCGCAGTGCAGTACTTTCCACGTCCCATTGTAATGATTATTATTAACTTTTATGATAGAAACAATTAAATCTTATTTAAAACTAATAAATACGTGCTTTCTACAAAGGCGATTCTGCGAAACATGGGGGATACACTAAAAAAAGTGCTAATGGTGCTATATTTTTTTTCGCTGTTTTTGGGGGCTTTTTTCTTAAAATCCCCAAAAAAAATATATAGACCGAAATTTGAAGAACGGTAACACTTTTTTTGTTTATGGGGAATACTAAACAATATAAAAAAAATAAAGATTTAAAAAAATCGCAACAGTATTCGCATTTTTTTTTATCAAGTACAAAATGTGTTGTAGTGGTGCTTTTATTTTTTTCGCAACTGTATATACATACATACACGCACGCATGCATGCATACATGCATTGATGCATGCATACATGCAGACATGCATGCATACATGCAGACATGCATGCATACATGTATTAATACATGCATACATTTATTAATACATACATGCATACATACATGCATACATGCATACATGCATACATGCATACATGCATACATACATGCATACATGCATACATGCATACATACATGCATACATGCATACATACATGCAAACATACATGCATACATACATGCATACATGCATACATACATGCATACATGCATACATGCATACATGCATACATACATACATGCATACATACATGCATACATACATGCATACTTACATACATACATACATACATACATACACACATATGTACATACATACATACATACATACATACATACATACATACATACATACATACATACATACATACATACATACATACATACATACATACATACATACATACATACATACATACATACATACATACATACATACATACATACATACATACATACATACATACATACATACATACATACATACATACATACATACATACATACATACATACATACATACCTACAAAAATACGCCTGCTGCTCCGCCCCCTTGGTGCTCCTCCGGCTCCTCAGCTTCCAGCGTTGAAGCCGCCTGCGACTAATTTATAGGGAAAGCCTGCAAGCCTTACTTAAATTTTTGAGAATCGAGGAGGAGGGCAGCTTTAATAAATAAGTTTAAATTTGCCGCGCAACGAGACAAATTGGTCTGCCATTGGTATAGAAGATAAGTAACTTGCATGCATGCATACATACACACATACATACAGATATACGCACATACATACATACATACACACACGCACACGCACACACACACACATACATACACGCACACTTACATAAATACACACATTCATTCATTCATACATGCATGCATATATATACACCTGCATACATTCATACATACATATGTATATACATACATACATACATAAATACATACAGACATATATACATACATACATTTACATATATAAAATTAATTTGCGTCTGAATCTGGCAACATTATTTTTAGTCCAAATTCATGTAAAAACGGTACCCTCAAATATCCTATATAGATATAGAACAAAATACGAACTACTGAGAATTTGATTCTTTGAGTTTGCAGCCCTGTTTAAGACTTTAAATATCTTGCTAAAAAGATGATTTATCAAACAAATTTTAAAAATATGTGTTCGAATCATGAGCTGGGTTCAAGAATGTGATTGAGGAAGCCGAAGGCAAGAAGTTGATTCGAACCCTTAATCGAATCAACAATAATTTGATTCTTTGAGTTTGTAGCCCTAGTTAAGACTTTAAACTTCGTGCTGAATAGATGAATACTTAAATATCAAAGAGAAGAAATTAATATGTTTATTAAATTTTGAATATACATATCTATGATGGTTTCCATCGTTTCCATCCCTAGATTTGTTTGTGTGCCAGACACATAGTACAAGCATACAAGATTTTATTTGTACTCATATTTAAATGTGACAAAGGTTAATCAGTCAATTGAAGTGGCGCTGCTTTAAACATACATAAAAACACACAAATATATAACTATGTATGCAGTTTCTTCGAGAATGACAGTAATAGACGCAATTCTGGTGTTAATTAATTGCATTTTCTTTGTACAAAAGTCTCGCCGAGAAGTATTTCGTTTTGGGATATTTTAAACTTGTTTCATTGTTTGCAGTTGAATTCACAAAGGTTAATAGCACAGACATTAAATTATATTAAATTAATTTAATTAAGAGCATAAAGCATAAAACAAAAACGAAACTTCGCATGAAAATCGGTTCAGCTGTGACAATTGGAATTCTTGGGAGGCACGTTGAGAACTTTACATGACAAATAATCCAGCGAGTAAAATGTTAATTTGAGCAATTAAATAAATAAATCAATTTAAAAAATTCCAAAAATGTTGACAAATTTTGAACAAATGTCGATTGTCTTTCAAATGAATAATATGATAATTTCAAATTGATATTAAAAACAGAAAAAAGCTAACCTTGAAAAGTATTTCATGCAAAAATCTAATAAATTTTGACAAAATGATGAGTGTACATACACGATTTTTTATGGGCTTAAATAAGGTTGCGGTTGCAAAACTGGTTCACAAAGGCAGCTCCAAAACTGGTTCAAATGTAGCTATTAACATTATTTAAAAATAAATATTGGCACTGTTTTGCAGCACTGGGTTAAAGGCTGAAGTCAAAGGCACGTTGCTCAACACTTTGCTAACGGTTTCTAAGCTGCTGCTTTAAATTAGCTAAATCCAGTGTTTAAAATAGCTGAAAACAGCTGAATTGTCTCTATGAACCCAAAAAATGGTTCTTTATGCTTACTGGTAACGAAAATAAACCGCTAAACCATTTCAAATTTGAATTTTTGAACTGATGAAAGCCGAATGTAGCTAGAAAATGGCTAATTTGGCAAAACTGTTTGTAAGCACTTTGAAATAGTTGCTGCATACATGTTTATTAAAGGCCCTTCAGGTGAGTTTTTCCCAACAAAAAAACTGTTTACACAACGAGAGCCACATACACATGCATGAGGCAACATTGAGTCCTGCGGAGCCATTTTGGCTACCATATAAAATCAGTGGCCGAAGCGAAGCGGGGAGGTGCCTCCATAGCGCGTGTATGTGTGTGTGAGTGTGTGTTGATGTGATAAGCCGGCTAAGTCGCCGCTAGTGGAGCCGCATATTTGTGGCAGCAGCTGGGGGCAGCGCGGCAGGCATAAAGTTTTCGGCCACAAATTTCACAGGAGGCAGGCACCAAGCCCAGCCCAACACGCAGTTGCCCCCTAGAACCAAGCGCTGCGCGCCGCTTGCTGCATGCAGCTGTTCATCCGCTTGTCATGTGTCATAACCAGCCCCCAGTGGGTGTGGCTGTGTGTGTGTGTTGCATGCTCAGTGACTATGCAAATATTTGGAAAATTAACAACCAAACAATGGTTATATTTTCACACATAACGCAGTGGGGACGGCGACGTCGGCCGCAACCAGTGCAACCCCGCCCCGCGCCAATCTCTATGAACCCGCTGATTTTGGGAGGCACGTCAAGCTTTGCCGATATTTAGTGGCCAATGCAGTAGTTGTCTCGTGTTTAGCCCGTAACCAAAAGCATTTTTCCAATTTCCCAACAACAACGCGTTTTTCTTGTTATTCGCTTTGCCGGCAGCGCGAGCAACTCGTGCAGCTGGCGAACGTCAAGGAATTTTCAGAGTGGCTGCATAAGCCACGTGTTGGCAATAAATAAAAGTTTAGCCGCCTCTTGTCACAATGTTTCGCATATTTAGCAAGCTGGTTAAGAGGGAGACGGAGAGAGAGAGAGAGAGAGAGAGAGAGAGAGGGAGAGCAGGAAAGCGGGAGAGGGAGAAACAAATCAATTGCAGTAATATCAGCTAATGCGGACAAATAGAGGATTATTGCTGAACTGGTTAGCATTCAACTACTCGAAACAAGTAACTGGATCTATCGTTGTATATGAACGATTTTAAGAAGCTTAACATTTTATACGGAAGCTACGTTTTGGGCGAAACTGAGCAGGGGTTGGGAAAAACGGGGCGTCAAGGTTTTTTGTGAAAAAAAACATCAACAGCAATGCAGATGATAGAGCTGTGGGGCTTAGATGACTGCGCGTCGAACTAACAAGCGAAAGGTCACTGGTTCAAATGCAATTTTTCAACGGTGTTCATTTGAAATTTAAATAGCTTGCGCTGAAAAGATGAAAATATTTATGGAAAACAATCCTAGCTCTAACTCTACCTATTCAAACTATGATTGGCATTAAAATTGCAAGTGTGGAAAATGCATGGAAGAAGATTGTATAAAAATGTCTTGCTAACGATTCCTTTCAAATGAATTCTTACCTGGTTGGATATTGCAGGATCTAATTCATGTGAAGAATAACTAACTGCCAACAAAGGTATATGCTAACACCATGAACAATTCAACAAATCACTAGACTATGGAGCGAGGGGAGCAAGGGGAAGGGGGAGTGTGCTTTGAATAGCTAAAAACAAAACGAGTCCCCTTGTCGGGGCGCTGCAATGAAGGTGTCAGCTCATGCTCGGGGCTAGGTAAGCCAAAAAGTGAAAAGTGAAAATTAATTACTTGCTCAAATACAAAAACAATGGCAAGCAATGGACACGGACACGGGTACGGACACGGACACGGACACGGGCACGGACACACGGGGCATAACTTGAGCCGTTGCCGAAAAGCAAACACAGTGTGCTTTCATGCAACAAGCGCCAGCAGAGACAAAGGACGAATGGGCGGGACAGACGGTGCGGAAGCAACTGTGGGCAGAACTGGGCGAGTCCGAGCATAAAATGAAAACAATATCCTCTGGGACATAAATTACAAAACTTGTTGTTTATGCGTGTAGACGTCTCAAATAAAACACACACAGGATGCGACTAGCAGCAGCAGCAGCAGCAAAGCATTACCAGGCCGTGCCTATCGCCTGTGTGTGTGGGGGGGGTCAGAGGCGGGCAGCGCTGGAGGGGCATGGAGAGGGCGCAGCATTCTCACAATTTGCTGTCGTAATTCCATTGAGCCGCCATTTGGGTGCGGCCAACAACAACAGCAGCAGCAGCAGCAGCAGACGAAGACAACACGCCGCCGGCTTTGTATGTCCTTTTAGCTTTTATTGTAAATACAACAACACCCTCACACACACCCCCTCACACACACACACACACACCAGCACAGTTCACGTTTACAATTTTAGTTGTCAGCACATTTAGCCCGACTCGACAACGTTTTGCGGCACGGTGTCAAACTTTGAACGCCGCTGCCATCGCCTGTTGCCATATCCCAAGCCCAACCGGGGGGCCAACAGCGCAACCCAAATGCCACCCAAAGCCACCCACTGAAAGCAACCTGGGCGCACAAAGCGCTTTGACACAACTTTCAGCTCAAGGTTCAAAGTACGGAATTTATGTTTTCTTTACACGGGCCGCCGCAAACATACGCCAAAAAGGAAAGCCGAAAAAAAGAAGCAAGAATGCGCCGAGCTTTAGAAGCATGCGACTAGCAAATGCTCTGTAAATATTTATATTTTGCGAGCATTCCTGATCTATGATTTAATCGTGGCTTAGCTTAGTTTAGCTATAAATATTAATTATAAACATGTATGCTGCGCGTGCCAACGTCTTGTGTATTATGCCACAAGATATGGCTAAATCGATCTAAGCCGATTTATTGATTGATTTGATTGGCATAATCGAAACAACCGCGATTAGGCTTTTTAAGAACTCGAAAACCGCTAGAAAAACGATTACAAAACTATCGATAGTAATCGATTTTTGTAGATGTCAAAATGTAAACTTTTATTGATATTCTGCGCTCATATTTCAACTATCGTTATAATCGAAACGTGCGAAACATATAAATCGAAACGATGAATTTAAAATTATGCATATTTTCTGAACATTTTAAATGCCCAAACAGTGTATACATGATTCGATAGTTATCGAATTGCTATCAAAAAAAGTTAACTACATTTTTATTAGCTTTTTGAGAGAATCCAAGCAGATTTCCCTGACAGTTGTTATAGGGTATAGCACACAAACAAAAACAATAGAAGCAAGCAGCGGCAACCGCAAAATTCCTGTTTGTTTTCTGTTTTTGCCCAAGCAAACGCAGGGCACACACACGCACAAATAGAGAGAGGCAGAGAAAGAGAGAGAGAAAGAGTAGGAGAGTGTGTGTGCACCTTGCCGAGAAATTCATAGTCAACCAAAAGTACCGCGCTCAAGTATTCATATAAATTTTATATACGCCCACAAATACACCTCGCCCCATATGGATAGAGGTATATATTTGCAATACTATTGAAATTGAAATTGAAATAGTTCGCTTACCATACATTTTACCCTCATCGGATAATATAATCTTTCGCCGTCCACATGGTGGATATATTGACAGTGCCTCTTGAAAGCTTTGCTCAATGTCCGGACTCCAGACACCCTCGGCATCGGCGGATGATAAATCTTTTTTGTCCTGAAATCAATTCCGAATTGTGTCAATACTCGCTCAATGAAAAATAAATAAATATTCATATATACATATATGTATATATAAGTGTGGGTGTGTAGTTATGTGTAGCAGCTGCACTTTGCAATAATTGTCCAGTCAATAATATCGATTCATTTTCTTCATCGATTATTCATCGGAAGCAACAATAATTTGATTGCTTTGTGACAACTGCTGTCGGCAATTGCTTACGTATTTGCTGGATGAGCCACAGTCAAATGGAATGGGAATATTTGCACAATAACGAATAAAGAAGTCCTTGCTAGCCTTACAGTAATATCTAAGTCTAGTTTTAAGGGGTACCTCAAATAGGGTTTCAATTGGAAAATTATCTCTAATTTTTCTGGAAATTGCTAGGCAAATGCAAAAGGAACTCCGAAGTTTTCAAGCGGTTTATAATTTAAAGAATGAAAGAAATAAAACTTAAGAAATTTTCATATTTCACAAATTGATTCAAAAGATTTCAAGTATTCATTAATGACTCATTAAGTCAATAATATTAAGCGTATTAAAAGGGGGTTTATAATTTAAAGAATGAAAGATATTAAACATAAAAATATTGACCAACTTCAGTTCAAGAATTTAAAAGCGATTAACAAGTTGATTCAAATGGGTTCTAGTATTCATTAATATTCCCAATGACTCATTGAGTCAACATTCCTAGACAACATGAACTATGCAGATCATTCATTTATGGAACATATCCACCTGTAGATTTTGTTTGTTTTATAATTTGTGGTACTTACATCGCTCATATCGCCAACATCCAAGTTTTTACTGTCCACCATGCTGCCATTTGTGTCTGCCGATCCCAGGGGACCAGGAGGACCGGCATTCACTGGTGGCCACGGGGATGGTATGGTGCCGGGTCCGACTGCAAAGCAAATAACAGAGAAAAAACAATTTAGAAACGAAATTGTGGTGTGTGTGTGGTATCTGTCACACATTTTAAGTGCGGTTTAAGCTTCATAAATCTGTGTCATAGTCGGTAAAATCCACAAATCCCCGCCGCCTACCACCCCAAATCATTCGGCCAGTCACGTTCTAGGCCAACCTGTCCAACAAACACGACCGGGTGTCCGGGCGTTGATATGCATTATGAATTTGCGTGCTGTGTGCGAGATGAAAAGCGCTTCAGCCACGCACTTAAGTACGTTTTTCATTTGATATGTTTAACAATGGTGCCAATCGCCAGAGGGAAGCAGCTGCTGCCTGAGACGGGGTAGGGGAAGAGGAGGGAGAGAGAGAGAGAGAGAGAGAGGCGCGGCGCATTAGACAACGAGACAATCAACGCGTCTACTCCAAATTGATAATAATCATGTGTGCCATGTCGGAGCACAAGTGCATAATCACTTGGCTAAATACATAACACACACACAAACTAATCACAAGTGGCATGTTGTCTGTCTGTCTGTCTGTCTGTGTGTGTGTAGCAGCTTCTTGACTGAAGCGTTTGTCCTGCCTCTCATCAGGTCAACAGCCAAGTTTAATGATGGTTATCAAGTAATTAAGCAACTAAAGAGTGGCAACTGACTGTCAGATATCTAAATATATATGCGCCAGATGGGTTTTCAGTTATTTAATTAGAGGATATAATCTATATAATACGACGATCTTGACAATATCACATGGGTATAGCCAGACGTGAAGATATAATTCACGATTCAAGTCTTTAACTTCTATAGCATCGAATATAATTGCGTTTTTATTGTGAAATATATAAATTTAGCCACTTTTCCACGCCTCTCATGGGCCATGCCATGTCGTATATATATTTAATCTTAACTTATCATCAGATATGTATATACCTTATTAACAAGTATATATCCCAAGTTTTAAGTATGTTACCTTTATCAAAATAATGAATTTCGGAAATTTTAACGGATATAGTATGGGAACTTTTGGCCTATCTGGGAAATTATAGGTTTTTAATTAGACTTATTCATTCATTAGTTAAAGAACCGGAACTTTAGGTCTATTTGTCAGATGGAACTTCAAGCAACTTCATTAGTAGAACTGAACTATATGTTATTTTGTAAAGGGTTTTTCTTTTTAAATGGAAAAGGTTCTTCCCTCAGCCTGTTATCAGTCTTTAAACTACGTCAGAGCAAATCCCGGAAGTCCTTGTCTTTGCCTACAGGCTATACATATATAGAGTGTTTTATGCTTTGGACCTTTCTTTAGTCTAGATCACACCAATTATATCAATCCATTTATCTGATAAATAAGTTGTTTTAGTGAATTACGTGACTGAAATGCCCGACTCTATAGTAAAAGTGCAGACAAATCCTTTTCTACGTTTTCTTTTTTATATACTAAAACTGGATATGACTTTGTGACTATAAATTATATGTACGTAACTTTTACCAAAGAACTTCCGCTATAAGATAGGAGATTTATAACTATAATATAGTAAAAGAAGAAAACACAAATATCGATCATTTAGATAAATGCAACTCAAATGCATTATTCAATCGACAAAACTAGGTGCTATAGAGGTCTGCATCTTAATAGGATTTGTCTCTTGTGTGATGAGCATGAAAGAGCATATGCCAGGTTTTGTAAAGTTATTTTGGTAGGGATAAACAAATACTTCATTTTCGACCAATTGTATCTATGGCAGCTATTGGATATAGTAATTGAATCCAGCCATGTTTTGATGACGATAACTTAGTAAGATTGCTTAGTTTGCATAGACGGGCGTATCAACTATATCGACACGGCTCTCGCCGATTAAGATTAAGAATATATATACTTTGTCGAGTCGTAAATGTCTCCTTCCAAGCTTAAATCTCTGAATATAGCTACACACAAATCAATGTTAATTTCTAGTTAAAGATATATTGAAATATCAGAGTACACAGACATTCGAATTGACCTGCTCAGAGAAATTGAACGTGATATTATCTAATACTGTCAGTGCACAGAAGTTACCAAAAAGCGATTAGGGTCTGGCCCTACCTGAGCCCCTCACTCTGCCTTTCCCTTCCCATCACTGTCTTGGTGCACAGGTAGCGCTGCAGGCAACACAAAATGCATATACTGGGTCACTCAGATTTCGGGCTTTGAAGCGTTGACGACTCACCGGTGAGAGCCTTGAATTCCTCGAGGGAATCCAAATGTTTGGAGAACGGCGCCACCTTGGAGCCGTTGTCTAAGTTGCTTTTCAAATAAATTTTGGAAAATTCACAGCACAAAAACAAACAAAATAAACACACAAAATCGAATTGGAAACTGTAAAAAGCATCAAGTATTTACAACTTTGGCGAGTTGAATATTTGTCGCATTTTATTGTGGAAATTTCAGAGGTTGCGGGGGGCGGCGCGGGCGGCAAACGGGCAGCGGGCGGAAATTTAAGAAGGAACGAAACGATTAACCGACTTTCCTTTCACGAGACACACGCCAGCAGAGGGAAATAAGAAAACGCGTCTGTTTGATTGAAACGCGCTGTGGAAACTGAAATGCCTTTTATTTTTCCACTAATTTTTTTTTTTTTTTTGGTATTTCGGCTTTTTGTTTTGTGCGCTCCTTTGGGCTGCTCCTGCTGCTGCTACAGGGGATGGTTGGCAGCGCGACAGGATGCAGTCCCAGTCTCAGTTCAAGGCACAGTCAGTGCCGCACACAAACACACACAGATACACACTCACACACAGATACAGACACAATTAGGGGAAGGCGACCAAAAATGCCAGCGTCAACTGCGACGCGTCGTGCGTCATGGTATATGAGAATCAGGGAAATTCCAAGAACCGCCACAGCAAAGAAATTTTCATTTCAAATCATGTTTTTTAGCCGCCCCCAAACCCTTCCTGTTGGCCAAAGCTTCAAAGCAAACTGTACGTACACACACATATTGCAGCTAGATCGGGCATATATGTATATATATACATATATATATGTATGCATATACGTGTGTATGTAGGGGGTTGTAGGGCGCACAACAACAACCCGATAAAAACGGGGCAACTATTTAATAATAATGCACGGCTGCATTGCCTGAGCCGGCACGGCTTGCGGGGTTGCTCATGTGTTATAGGCCTCGCAATAGGGGTGACTATGCCATTTGTATGCCCTGTGCGCTTTGATAAAGGTAAAATAGGGCATATTGGTTTTGTGAAAATGTTTGCCACAGACAAAAGGCAGCAGGATCAGGACGAAGAGCGAAGTCGATTTTGTTGTCTGTATGCTGTATTTTCTCTCACTTTTCTAATATCAATTAATGTCGACATGTTTTTTTCGGCATAGCTCGAGAATTATACACGTATGTGATCGTATAGTTTAGACAGACTAACAACATATCACTTTTTAAATAACTCGCCCCATTTTCTATAGAACTGGAATAATACGCATTTTTAAGGTAGAGCCTCTCGCTTAGGTATATATTAGTGTATACATATACATATGTATGTGCTCTAGAATATTTATAATGGCACCTCGGCACTGGGCTTAGGGTATCTGCTAGTCGTTCACTTTTGACTAAATCACTCTAGAATGTTTGTAATGCCACCTCGGGGCTTAGGGTATCTGCTAGTCGTGCCCTTTTGACTTAATCACTCAAGAATGTTTGTAATGGCACCTCGGGGCCTAGGGTATCTTCTAGTCGTGCACTTTCGACTAGAGCACTCTGACTAGTGTTCATAATCTCACACACGGGCGCACACACGCGCAGTGTGTACATTTTATCATATTCAGTTTCGGGCTGCAACATTTCCGGTTCATTGTAATTTCCAATTAGACAAGACTAGGCTTGAGCTCGGACTCGGGACTCGGAACTCGGTTCAGGCCCGACTCACAGCTGCCGCGGTTGAGGTTGGGAATTAATAAGGGAATGCGTTGCGTGCGTGTGTGTGTTGCTGTTGCTGTTGTTGTTGTTGTTGTTTGTCCTTTCTACCCTTGCTGGCAATTGGAATTTATGGTATTTATTATTTTCGCTTGCATTTCTCTATTTTCTTTCGCTTTATTCACGCTTGTGACTATGAACAGCTGTCCGCGAGATGCTTTGATAGTATTCGTGGCGGCGGTGGTGCTGCTGCCGCTTTGTTGGTGGTGGTGCTGCTGGTGGTGGATGAGGTGGTGGTATTGCACCAGGATCAGTCACCCCACTTGAAATGCCAGTGTCTGTGTGTGTGAGCTCGTGATGCGTGAGCCGTAATGCTGCCCATTAATGGGGTGATCCCTATTCAAATCTCTACTGCACCCCACAGCACCAAAAATGTCCTGCAATGTGCCAAAATAGGTGGAAATAGATTGTTCTGATTGCCTAGCTGATATCCTGTACCCAGCTCAGATTAACCCTAAAAACTACATACAAAAAGCGAAATAGTTCCTGTTCTTAGATCATACGGTTGACATATCAATAGATTCACATATGTATATATACAAGATTTTGTCCTGACTATATGATGGGCCGCTTCCCTAGCGCAGTGGGAAAATGGTGCAATA
The DNA here is from genome assembly GCA_035045885.1 of Drosophila borealis. Taxonomy (NCBI): domain Eukaryota; kingdom Metazoa; phylum Arthropoda; class Insecta; order Diptera; family Drosophilidae; genus Drosophila; species Drosophila borealis. The sequence goes on along the minus strand of JAWNOR010000405.1, from coordinate 3,080,414 downwards.
AGTTAAGGGATCGAAAAGAAGAATATATTTTCTTTTAGTACAAACTGAGTACCTATTATTAAAAAAAAATAGTTATCAAAAAGTTGTTTTTGTTGTTGTTATGATAAGTAGAGGATAAAATAAATAGCATTGGCTACAACAGCCACACACACTAGCCTGGGATTTGAACCAGCTACCTGCCTGTTCGCTTGCTCAATTGCCGAACAGTGCATCTAATGAATGTATTCCTCAGCATTTGCACAGCTTTATGAGACCCAGTTCACTCATTTTTACAGGGTATTAGAAACGGCAGCAAATTAACCCCTAACCTACACCACCATGCCACACACCACTGTGTACAAGCGAAGCCTGCACAGTGGCACAATCGGCATTCCATGGTGTGTTGGCGAGTTATCAAAAATATGTATCTCAACATATTTAGCAGGACATGCACGTATGCAGCCAGGAGACACACCTATGCATGAGAATATATATATATTCATTCTATAAATATATATATATATTTGTGCGCATATAAAATAAAAGTTGTGTGTGTATATGTGTTTATCGGAACACAACTCTTCTGCGCTGTTTTTTTTTGTTTTTTAGCTAAGGATCTGCCATATTTGGCTTTACATTCACATCCTTGAGCACGAGCTCAACCCCTGTTCAGGGTTGGCCCTTTGCATATGGACGAGGTGGTTTAGTTTAGTTTATCATCAATCAAATGCTCACGTGTGTGTGCGTGTGCGTGTGTGTGCGTGTGCCTGTGTGTCTGGGCACTTGAAAATCCAATCATCTTACATGAAAGCCTCGCTGCACAGAGACAAAAACTGTCCTCAACTCCCAAACAAAAAGTGCCAAATGCTTTTCAAGGCTTAACCCTTTGATGACCTAATGTCTGGCATAGACAAAATCTGAGGACAGGTTAGTTCCCAACTAGCAGTTGGTCAGCTTTTAAGGGTAGCGAAAATCGAAAACAACATTTGCCGCACAACAAAGCTAAAGTTTTGCAGATCTTCTCGTCAGATAAACAATTAACAAACCGAGCAGAACTATTTTGCGGGTTGCCCGTTTTCAAATCTGCCTGTAACTGTACAATATGCTAAGTTACTAAACACTGGCTGGGAACAGTTCTTGACGCGCAGTTATTTGACCCAGGCAAGCGAACAGGCAGGTTGCTGGTTCAAATCCCAGCCAATGCTGTTCATTCTATCCTATACTTATCATAACAACAAAAACATCTTTTAAAGAAAAATTTTTTTTTATAACGATTCATATTTTTTTCGAGTTCGATAATTATCGATAATATCACTATCGATAACTACGATAGAGCAGCCTGATCGTAAGGAGCATGGTTTTATAAGGATTGTCAACCGATTCGTATTTTTTCGAGTTCGATAATTATCGATAATATCACCATCGATAACTACGATAGAGCAGCCTGATCGTAAGGAGCATGGTTTTATAAGGATTGTCAACCGCAGTTAACGGTTCAAACCAACCTTCTGCCTTTAGGTTAGGTTCGTTAACGTGATCTTTCGCATCCGTAAGCCTAGGTTCTGGAATTCTAAACCGCGTTTGCAGCCTTGGTTGCCATAGAGCTGGGTCTAAAAATGGGGTTTTCTGTATATTAGCTAGAGATTAATTAATAATTATTTATTAACTAGCTTTAAGAAGCGAAACCATTTATCAGACGGCATTTGGGAATTTGTAATTAAGATTTCAATAGTGTACAGATATTTAACTCAGCATAATGCGTTGTTATGTAGAGGCATAAATATCGATAGTCGATAGCAAACGATAGTTGCAAGCAATCAATATCGATAGCTGTATATTTTCGGGCATTTTTAGTGCTACCAAAATAAAACATACGTTTAGCAATTACAACTCTGGGAATTTTAGAGTAGGATTCACAAAATATAATATACATATATATAAAATATAAAATATATTAATTTGTTTTTCAATATGCACATGTTTTCCTATATTTCAACAGTCAGCAATTAGAATTTTAAGCAATGCTTTTTAATTAGCGAGCGAGCACAGAACGAAAGATGTATATATATATACCACAATATATAAATTTATATATGTATATACAACATCACATATCAGCTAATTAGGAAAATCCATTGGGCACCTTTTCCTTTTCCTGCCGATAAGAATAACTCATGTGAAGTACCCCAACACGGCAGGATTAGGCATGTGCCCTGATCAGCAAAGACAAGGTTAAAAACATGAATGAAGAGTGAACGACTAGTAGATACCCTACACACAAAACGAGCTGTCCATGTATGACAAATGGATTTCTGATTTACTTCGGTGTTTATAGTCCGATTTGTATGACATTTTCAAGGCTTAAATATGGCACACAAAAGTGTATATATACCAAGGTGATATCCTCTATCTACTCTTCCTTCAAAAACACCCAATTTTGGGTGGAATACAGTATGAAATATAGCTAATCAAAATACATATCTCAAACAAACAATATGCCACCACATGCTACACAATAAGTTCATATTAATTATAATCAATTATTTTCAAGCTATTTACAAATAAACGTCTCAAAATCGATATATATCGATGAGAATTTATCATTTGCATTTGCACAAATGTGTTATGCCCACTTGCAAATGCTTCGAGGGTATATATACACATATATATATATCAACTCTTAGTCATAGCTCGTATGGGGTCTATTGTCGTTTGACATTTTGGCTACGGCCACAAAGTTCGATCGATTAAACCGGAAAGAAAGCCACACTCATGTGAACATGTGAGCATGTGTGCGTGTGTGTGTGTGTGTGATGGCTAGTTGTTGTTTTTCTTTCTGTTTTTTTAATATTATTACAATTTGTTGCTGCTGTCGTTGGACGCCGCTTTGTGAAAGGATTTATCTAACATTTGCAGCTACTCTTCAATTGCTTTCCCTTTTGGCCGCAGGCACCCGCAACTGCAGCACTCGGCTCGCTACTGCAACTGTTCGACTGTCCAACTGTCTGTCTGACTGTGAGCGTGTGTTTAATTGGTTTTTGTTTTTGGCTAAAAGCAGCAGCAGCAGCAGCAGCCGCTCGCAGCGCTTATGTATAACAGTTCTCAGGCAGCAGCAGCAGCAGCAGTTTTATTTTTTAGTCTGTTTCTAAACCGGTTAACAGATTTTTAGTCGCTTGCCCTGCGACGCCAGAGCGGGCGGGCGGGTCGCAGTGCAGGGGCGAGGGGCGAGGGGGCGTGGCCGCAGCTGGAACTGGTTTACGTTTAATAGGCAGCTGGTGATACATCAGCAGCAGCAGCCGTAGCAGCAGTAGCAGCAACAACAGTTGCTTGTTTGTTTGCCAAGTTAATTTTATTTAATTTCAATTCGTTTGATTTGATTTCTTGTCAACACACACACACACATACGCATGTACTAATTTCTCAGATCAGCCTTCATCTTGGCATACTTCTCCTGCATCTGGCTGAGCCTCTTGGCCAGCGAGCGCAGATGAACGCTGGTGCCGCTCAAGGAGGTGACACTTCTGCCCGTGCTGAGCGCGCTGTGCGAGATCTCATGTTTCGGCAGCAAAGAGTCATCATCCTCCTCCTGGCTCTTGCGCCGTTTCTGCTGCTGCTGCTGCTGCTGCTGCGACTCTGCGCTCGCGTGTCTTTGTCTCAAATACTGCTGCCTGGCAATGGACAGAAAGCCAAGTTGGGGGCGCTTCAGCTGGCTGGAGGGCGGCGCCGGATCGAAGCGCATCAGCCGGCCAAAGCAAATGTGACGCAGCAAATGGAACTGACAGATGACCTCCTTCAGGTACATATTGTGCAGGCCATGGTAGACGTGCGTCCAGGACGAGAGCGCCGCCACGCTCCACAGCTGGCTGGAGTGCGTCGAGAAGTTGCCCAACTTTGTGCTGGCCACAAATGCCACACAGCCGGCAATCAGGTATTGGGAACGCCACTGGGCCAGCGTTTCGGCATCGAGCAGCTGTTTGGGCTTGAAGGGCGCATTGTAGCACAGCTGGGCGGCGCCCCACAAGTAGGCGACGAACTGATAGTCATCCAGCGAGTAGGCGCCCTGGTTGCCCGCCGGCTTCAGGTCGAACTGCGTCTGCAGGCGGCGCACAAGGGTCAGGTAACGATTGAAGAGCATCAGCGCCGCGGCGGGCTCGTCCGCCGGCAACAGGATCTGTGCCTGGAACAGACCGCACAGAAAGAAAACAAAGCTCAGCTCGTGCCCGGTGCCATAATCGACGCGCGTATAGTTGCCAAAGGAGCCGGCCAGATACTGGCCCAGTTCGCTGACATGCTCGCACTTGTTGTGCGGCAGCGCCTGTTCCAGCATATTGAAGATGTTGCGCAGCATTTGCAGTGACCACGAGCGATACGCATCCGCGGCGATGGGCTTGCTCTGCGTCAGCCACAGGGTCAGGCGATCAAAGATGCCGCACAGGCTCAGCATGGTCGCGCTCACCGGATAGGCGTCCGGCTCCAGCTGCTGCACGCCCTGAATCGCGGTGCTCGTCCGATTGATGTACTTGACCAGCTCGTGGTAGGCTATCGAATTGGGCCAGAGCACCATATCCGGCTCCTTGCGCACACGCTGCACGGCTCCATAGTTAATTCTCTCAAAGTACTTGGTTATCTTGGCGTCCATATCGAGCTCTTCCGCTTCCAATTTTCATGCACTTAACTAGTTTTCCGTTTGCCTTGTGTGTGTGTGGGTTGCCAAAACGATCCAAATAACTGAACTCACGTTAATTTCATAGCAGAAATTAACGGAAAAGCCTTTTCTTGTAAGTCGACTAGCACATACCACGTACTTATTCAGATTAAAGTCCAAACTTTGTGCAATTTACAGCTCTTCAATATGGGCTTAATATGTGTTTATATGGCAATTATTTTCTATTCTTTAATTTGGATTTCAAAGAAAGAAGTTTCCTTAATCTTTGTATACTATGTAAACAACAAAAAAAAACTGTTACATATGTACCTAATGCGATGTTGCCAGATTTTTTTGTTTAAAATCGATATTTATCGATACTAGTGATATTTTTCCAAATATCGAACACAAAAAAAGCTGAGATAAGCTCGAAGAGCAAAAGAATATATGCTAGGGTGCATGATATGTAGGGACAGGGTATATTCCGGACGGTCAAACGTGCCTTTCCAGCTGAATATGTGCTAAATATGGTAGTTTTCAAATTTTATTTTAGCACAGACATTAAATTTGTAGCTCATACGACATGTTGACCAAAAATATATAAAAAAGATATAATAAAATAAAAATTAAATATTGCGAGATGGGCAACTATGGGGACAATGCTCACCTGAGCATTGATTTTGATTGGTATGCGGTTTCTTTAATTGTATCCAACAGAACAACACGACGTATGATTAATATTTAGTAAAACAGGATAGATAGATTGTTATAACTGCTGTTTTTTGTAGAAAAATTACAAGAAGCTAAAAAAGGATCCGGTTCCCAACAAACAATTTACTCTTTTACTAATATTAAACTAAGCAAATCGAAAAGACTTCCGTCTATACAAAACATTATACTAATATCGTTGCTTACAGAATCTATAACAGATGTAACTGCAACAGTAACAGTTGAACTGCCAGCCACTGTTAGCGTTAACAGTGGCCGAGACCAGCTGCCAGCGAGCGAAAGAGCGACGTAGGCAGAGAGTGAGAGAAGCATGAGCAATTTTCAGTGCAACGCAACAACATTTTGCAATAACTCTTGCACAAAAGCAAATTTGACTTGTGTGCGCACTAAGAGAGAACGTTTACGCCCCTGTCGTTTGCCGCTGCCTTTGCCTATGCCTTTACCTTTCGCCCAGCAGCAGCAGCAGCATTATCAGCGCTCTCTTTAGGTGTTGGGCTTTTCGAGTGCCGCGCACGCCGCGTTCATTGACTAAGGTCTCGAAATAGTGTTTAAAATTAAATCGATGAGTCAGACAGGTGACCGCGTCCGCTCACCCGCTCTAAAACCGACCGCCTCATCGTTGTCTGGCCTGACTAAGTTCTTTCCGAGTGGGTTTCGTCCCGTTCAGTTGAGCAGTTGAGAGCATGGATGCGTCGACGTTTACGTCGACGTCGACGCCTCGCTGATTTCTTTGGACCAACGCGGCGTGGCGACAACGTCAGGCGGCAAATTGCCGACTCTCGGAATCGCTTGCTCACACAAACACACACACACACGCACACACATGCAATATTGGCATGCGCTTGTGTTTGTGTGCTTTTATGTACATACACATGCTCAGTTATTATTTGTTTATTTTATTTGTCTGTCGACAGCAGCAGAAGCGGCAGCTGCCGCCGCCGCACACTTTGAATAATTGGCAACATTTCTCTGGCCAACAAAACGATACAGGAAGTGCGAAGCAAGTCACGTACTTCGAAAACAGAACACAGCAGCAGCAGCAACAGCGGCAGCGGCAGCGACAGCGTCGGCAACGCAATGGGCCAAATCTAAATGAGTGCAAGAGAGCAGCAGCAGCGGCAGCAGAAAGCAGCGTTGCCAATTCTGGCATTTTTGAAAGTGATTTCGAAAAAAGTTAAAACTGCGGGCAGAGGTAATTTTGGCTTTTTTTCAGCTTATAAAAAGCGGACATCTCTATTTTTTTAGTTGCATATTTCGAAATTTCGAGTTTAGAAACGTGAAAACTTAAAAAAACCAGCTTGAGCATAATAATATGTTATTATAAATGTATTATTAGAATAGAGTATTTAGACAAGTATATAAGGCAACCAAAAATTATTATTAATAAAAAATAATATTTGACATGAGTAAGAAAACAAAAACTAGGCTCTTCCATTTTCTTATTCACCCAAACTAGCATTTTGCTTATCAAAGTTGGCAACACTGGCAGTATGTGACAAAAGAGAATCAAATAGAGTTGTTTTAAACACATAAACTGCAGCTGAGTGTGTGTGTGTGTGTGTGGGTGGGTGTGTGTGCTCGTATGTGTGTAAGCAGCCAGGCTGTTTTAAATGCTCTCGTGGGCGTGTTTCGCACATGATCTGCAATGGCGCTTGAATTGCATGTTAATAGCACTCGTTGTCATCGGTCATCAGCCGGCTGACAGGCGACAATACTTTCAAAAACTATATGCATGCAATATGCACCTACATGCATACATATTTACATGCACACAGATTACAGATAACATATGTATGTACATATAGATTTTTGTGCAGAGTTGTTGATATGTGATATACTCCACATATTGTACAGTTGTGGAAACTTAAGTGAAATATTTGCCGATTGGGGAAATAAAAAAATAATGTATATTTTTGTGAATGGGTAGGATGAGCGCCAGAAACGGGCGAGAAACGAGAGATGCCAGACCGCAAATTTACAAAGAATTTGCCAACGATACGTGTTACGTAGAAGCGTAGACTGTAGGAAGCATATAATGTAGTAGGTAGGTATATATATGTGTATGTGAGAAATATATATACGTATATAAAATTAAGAGGAATCGTGTCGCACATCAGGAGGTATTCTGCAACCATTCGTATATTTATAGGTTAAGGTTGAAATATAAACTTAGTCATCAGCTCATTAAATGAAATTATATTTGTATTCTATTCTGATTTAATTTGTTTTTTTAATAAACAGAGATTGAGAGCTGAAGTTAAAGTTAAAACACAGCATACTTTTAAGGTGTCATTAAGAACTTTGCATACCTTATATGCATACATACATGCACAAGTTAATAATTAACAATTGTTTCACTTAGAAAAACAAAGCGAAAGGTAATAGACATTTCAGAAAACATGCAAGCAATAAACATTTGTTGTCTTGGTATAGTATTTTTGGATCTAGCGAGCTATTAAATACCCTTACCAAGTCTATAGTTTTGTAGGGAGAAGGTACCTTTAAGAACAGGCAACAACACGTTCCATGACAGACTTACAATGCCCTATACGCAGCTATAATAATTCATAAAGCATATACCAAAATTCAAGGTTCTACAATTGTTATCATTCGTTTCATGGAACTTAGGAGAGGTTAAATAAAATTAACATAAATTTTCCACCGTACGATCTTTAAGACTAAATTTCTTATAATCTCCAAAATAAATGGAAAGTCAGACGAACGAACATTCTCGATCGTCGCAGAATATATTTAAGTACGTACTATGTACATATGTATGTACATCCATTTATTATAATCGAAAACTTGTTGGAGTTTGTCGATTGTTTATTTCTTTTGCAGCGCAATTTGATTGAAAACTTCTTGTCGCCTTGTCGCTGCTGATTGCAACGGTAGAAGTGGGAATAGGAATAGGAGTAGAAGAAAGGGGTGTGGAAAGGCGGAAACTGGTTTTCGACTGCTGGCGAAAGATATAAAGCCAAATGATGTCTCGTGGCAAACGGTGCTAACTGATTGGAAGAGACAACAAAGGTAGAAAGAGAGATGGAGGGAGCGAGCGAGCGAGAGAGAGGGAGAGCAAGAATCGGACAAATGTGCATAAAACGGATCGAATCGATTGGAAATCCGACAGGATTGCGTAATTGCCGCTTTTCGCAGTGTACTGCAATTGGGGGCTGGGGGAAAGCCATCGGTAAAGGAACAAAACAGCAACTTCGAATGCTGTGGAACCGTTCAAATCGAATTCGTCGCGAGTACCAAGGTAAACACACTCAGCAAAACAACGAGCATTGGAGAGGAAAACAGTAGAAACCACTACAAACAACAACAAAAACAACAACGCGGCGCGCACACAAAAAGAATGGCCCCAAAAAGAAAAAGAAGAAACAACAAAACAGAAGAAAAAAAAAACTGGTAGGACAACTTTTTGTTTCGCCTGATAGAAATCCACACACACACACACTCACACACGTTCAAGTCAAACTCGTACTCAAGCTTAAAGTCAAGTTAAAAAAAAAAAAACACAAAAAATCCCCAAGCTGATTTTGCTATTGCTAATGCTATTTATTGCTGACTTGACTCGGCGACTGGTTGCAGCGATCGCGCCTAATTTTGCATAACAGACTGTTATGTTATTAACAGTCGAAATTGATGGCAGCCAATAACAGCGCTCAAATGGTTTTTCTGCTGGCTGGAGATGAGCTGCGACGTCATGACTTATGAGTGCGTGATAGCCAGGCAGTGATAGATAGAGAGAGAGAGAGAGAGAGAGAGAGAGAGAGAGAGCGAGAGCAGGACATGGTGTAAACGGTGCATGGGCAAAAAACATTGCGCAAGACGCAACCGATCGGGTTCTGTGAACCCCACCTAACACACGTACATTGCTTATAAAAGTTACAAAGGCAGCGACGCTCTGTTGTTGTTGTCACTCGCTTCAATAGACAGACACACACAGTTAAGTAACTGTGTGTGTGCGTGTATAAACGTAAGAACATGTAAAGGTAGTTGAGTATATACATATACATGTAGATATATGTGCCTGCATATGGGTAGGTAGAAACCAGTATAGTTGTCGTATCCAATGTGTTTGTTATTGTTGTTGCTTGTATTGGTTGTCTTTGTCACCAGCGTTGACTTGATTAAAGAACGCGCGTGCACTGCACAAAAGAGAGAAGTTCAAATGCAGAGCGAGCGCACAAGAGCAAGGGCGATCGAGCGTAAGAGTAAATCAAAGCAACTTAGCCAAGGTGTAAAAACTGCACACGGACACACACACACACTTACACAAACGCCCATTGCATCTTTTTGTTTGTAAGGAAGCAGCTCTTGTTGTTTCTCTGTGATTGCTGCAGGATACATAAATCACAAAAGCAGCTGATTTAATTTAAAAATCAATTCGCAAAATATACAATCTAGATAAGATTTATATTTTTTGCCTAGTAACTGATTTTGCAGAGTACGACTTGAAGCTAAATTAAAGGGAAATTTGAGTGAAATTATCGATTAGATTATTTAAAGAATCGTCTTAAATATTGGGTTCTTGCCTTTCAGACTGTAACACGAAGTCAATGACTCTCAAACTCTAACAGCAGACAGTCATGCAGACTTAGTCAGGAAAAGAACAATATATATCCGGTATCAAAATAGAAGAATATATATATCTACTAAAATATATAATAAATAATGATGCATACATTATTATTTGAAAATGTGACTAATCAATCCCCCTTGATTGCAAAATCAAACGCAAAAATAATGGATTCGATATTCGACAAACAGTGAAACAATATAATAAAACCCCATATTAAATAATTGATATGATTCTAAATATCCCACTGTCTAACGTTGGAAATGTTACGAGTATGTTCGCATGTGTATGTTTGTATGTATTTTCAATATGATTATTTGCATTCATTTATGTTATGTTAAGGGTCTTCCGCTCTCTTATACGCTCTCTTATCGGTTACGATCACATAAGTCGATGGCAGCCACAGATAAATTGAGAGCAACGCACGTATGTATTTATCTATGTTATTAAGAGAGCAAGAGTAAAAAGGTAGAAAGAGTTGGAGAGAGAAAGAGAGAGAGAGAGTGAGAGAATGAGAGGGTGTAAAAAACGCACCTGCTTCTGGTTTGCCAACAACAGCGGCGTCCAATTCGCTGTTGCTGAGATTGTTCTGCAATTGCAGCAGCCCCGTGCCGCAAGTGCTTGAGCTGGTGATGTTTTTCATGCAGCCAGCTTTTATTGTATGTGTATGTGGTAATTGTAAGTGGGATTCTGATGTCACAAGCGTACACACGTTTTACTGTTTTTTTTTATTTATTTTTTTAACCGCTGTTAACTGTTTTCACTGTTGTGCTTTTGCTGTTATCAGTTATGATAACGCCCAGCGCCTGTGCGCGATGTACTTGTTACCGCGTTTGAAACAACTTTTCTTGCCGTTTGCACTTCACATTGTGTGTTGGGAACTAGAAAAATTGCAAAGATTTATGAAATGCCAGTTGAAAGCAATTAGAGTTGAGATTTTTTTTCTCTTTTAAACTTGCGCGCGCGCGCGCCACAGCCGCTGCTGCGTCTGCGTGTGTGTGTGCTGCGTCTACTTTGAATCCATGTATGTGTGTGTGCGCGCGCCCGTGTATGTGTGTGCCTTTCAGCAGAAAAAAGGTGCAGCAAGCATTGCGAGAGCAGAATTGTAAAATAAAAAAAAAAGGAAAACAAAAAGAGTAAAAGAGCACAAAGAATGGACGAACAAGCGACGCTTTGGTAATTTTCTGCACTTCTCGAGTCGCGCTTAATTGAAGCTTTTGCTTTAAGCGCAAATGTTGCTGTTGTTTTTGTCTGACCCACGCAGCTCATATGCATTGAGTGGCTTTTGCATACAAATTTGTTGTTTTCCTTTTGGAACGAGTGCATCTGTGTGCAAAATAAAAACCAGCATATACACATACATACATATGCATATTAATGTACGCATGTGCTTGTACCCTGGTGCGTACTTTTTGAGTGTCTCCACTCTTAAAGTTGTTGGGCTCGCCGTACGCACACACACACACATACACGCACAATAATTTATCTTGTTTTGGCGTATTAATTTATGCACATATATGTATTAGCATTTAGGCTGCACACACATACACAAAGTAATTGTTACTGAACGAAATCTCGAAATTTGATTTTTTCACTGTTGTCTTATTAATTGTTGTTGCTGGATGCGTGGGTGTTTTTATTTGTTTTTGATTGCTGACAGAATTAACAATTGGCGGTATGCATTTAATGTTGCAGCAACCGCAAGCGAGCAAGAGGAAGCAGAACAACACAATATGGCCAACAGCACACGCGCATCGCCTAAATTTAACTGAATGAGCACTCACACACGCATACACACACACACACCTATACAGATAAAAACATCGACACAGCAGCAAAGAAATAATCAAAATCAAATCTTATAAGTTATACGTATGTACGTATTTTGAGTTAACACATTAAGTACACAAAAGAGCACCAAAAAAATAAATGTGTATGTAAATTTATCAAAAAAATAACTAAGAAAAAACACGGCAAAAAATAAATAAAACAACTAAATATCTACACACAATAAAAAAAATATATATACATACGTATATATGTATGTACACACACACAGAAACAACGCACAGAGCCCCGCGCGTCGAGCTTGCGGGGGGAATGTGTATGGCGCAGAGGGGGTACGGGGCGAACAGGCAGACGCGGCAACGATGACGACAACGAAAAAATCGCGGAAACACTGCGAAACACGCAACGCGCAGAAGCGAGAGAAACTCATCGACTGAATCGGAATCAATACAAAGAACGACAGTAGCTCGCTCGCTGGGCCGACTGACTGGCAACACGGCTCCGTGTCTGGGCTCTTGCTGCTGCCTGTTTGACTGGCTGGCTGTTTGGCTGTCTCTGTTTAGTTTGCTAACACACAAACGATGACAACTACAACCGCACAATGTGATCAAGCCCCAAACCCAATACAACATCTCACCAATACCACAAAAGCAAAACATGCATAAATACACAAATACACGCGCACGCAAGCGCTCTCTTCATTCTTCTTCATGCGCCTGTTAGTGGCATACGTGTGACTAATACAGCGTGGAGAGCCGAACCGAGCCGAACCGAACTGAGCCGAGTCGAGCTGCGCTGTTGCCTTTTGCCGCTCATTTACTTTGCGCTCGATTTCGCTCACTTGTTGTTGGTGGCGCGGCCAGGGCATAGATTGCCTGTACGTGTGTGTGTGTGTGTGTGTGCCCGTGCCCGTGCTCGTGCTTGTGTTTGTAAAGAAAAGCAAAGTACCAGGCATCGTCGTCAGTGGCGCTGTGTTGCTTGTTGGCAAGGTGGGGAAGGGGTATCATTTGCATCTGTACCCAAAACAGGCTAAAGAGTCCACAAAAGCAGGTAAGCCAACTACAGACACACATAAATACAAACTCACATACAGGTATATTCAAGAATATGGGGCAGGTTCGATTCAAAAAACAATCTGTTAGTTTCACGCATTTACAGGGTTTTAAGATTTAATAATTAATAATCTGTTAAGCTACACATAATCCCTACACAAAATAACAGTTAGTGTTCTTTTAAAGTTCTTGACTGTTAACCAATTAAATATGAATATGTACATATGTATGCATGTATTTATGTACATACATACGTATGTATGTATGTACTATAAGAACCGAATCCCTTTCGAGATATGCTTGTTTCAAAATCGTCTAAGATCGCTTTAATATATATTTGTACATATGTATGTATATATGTACAAACATAAATAAGAAACAAGCGTCAATTAATGTTTGTATGTACATATGTACATACATATATATGTAAGCATGTATTCACAAGTTTTCCGATCATTTGGCAAACAAATAAATGGGTAAATTTGATGACTGGGATAAATTAAAATGAAGTGGCAATCATTTGTTAAAGTACAATAGAATTAAATGTTAAAGCTGGAGAACTATTCTGAAGACAACTAAACAAATACACATACATATGTATATACATACAAACATATTCCGTATACAAACATACATATAGACAAAGTTAGCAAGCAAGTTTAACAACTAGCTCTGTGTGTGCATGTATATGTATGTGTGAAAGTATGAATGCGTTTTCTATGGTTGTTTGTTTGTATGTATTGTGGGTACTGTCGGACGACACTCACATGTGTGCGTTGTGCTTTTGTTGTTGCGCTGTTGCACGTCGTCAGCTGTGGAGAGAGGCTGTAATGCAGGTGGCTGTCGGTCGGTCGGTCGGTTGATCGGTCGGTGGATGGTGAAAGAGCGAAGGAGTTGTCGCTGCTTTTTTTGTTGCTGTTGCGTCGGCCAAGCAGCCAGTTGGACAACTGATGATGCAGCAAATGAGCGGGATAAGACGTCTGATCTTGTCGCTCATTGTTAGAAAGGAACAAGTTTTTTCTTGCTTTTTTTATTTTCATTTTTCCCCATTTCCCTTACAACACCAGTGTTCAACTTTGCATTCGCTTGTCGCATCCATTGTGGCCAGAGCTTGCGTGCGTGTGCTTGTGTGTGTGTGTGCGAGAGGCTAAGAGAGTGGGAGCGCCGCAGCCAGAGAGCGTAGATTTGCAGGGCGTAACAGCGACTCTCTGTTGGAGCTCAAAAAAGCTAACGCGCGTGCTGCCTATTCTGGAATGAGATCGCTGCAAAGCTGCGAGCGCGCCTAACAGCGCTGCTGTTAAATTAACAGACATTTTTGAAATATTTTCACCATGACTGTGCCAACGGACAGTAGCAGCAGCAATATCAGCAGCAGCAGCGGCAGCAGCAGCAAAAACAACATTAGTGGCAGCAGCAGCAACTGCGGTCGGCTACTGCGCGCCAATTGTTAACGTTCAGTTGCTGTTGTGTATATACAAACATACATACATACATACAAATACAACTATGTGTATATACATATATGTATATATGGTATTGGTGCATGTAATGTGACTTATTTAGTTTTTAAAAACATCGCACGTGATTGTGTGTGCGTGTGTTTGTATGTAGCCACTAAATGGCCAATAAGAGTTCAAACGCTTTCTTACCAAATTTCTATTCTCAGCGTAACTGGTTTTAACTTGATGACACATATGCACGTATGTATGTATGTATGCACGTACATGAAAACATATGTATGTATAGGTTTTAATGTGAATGTCTTTCTAAAAAGTGTGTTTAATATCTAGTATCGATTTTTAGCTTCGGTTATCGATTAACCGAATTGCATCTCGATGGCTCTTCACGCAGGCTAGGGTTTACCTTAACTTTCACATTATCTTACTACACTTGACCAGATTATAAATAAAGCTTATCTACTTAGCGCACGGAATCGAATATCTATAATCTATCAACCCTGCGATTATGAAAGCTGATTTATCATGATATACGAACATAAGTACATACACACATACGTACATACACAAGTACTTAAGTAATTTGGGGTTAAGGTTCAAGTTGATTTTTAGTTTTTTCGTTCATAAGTTATGTTGACAGGTATTCAATTAAAAAAATTGGACTGGTCTACTATATCAAATTACGTTAGTACAGTGGTAAGAACTTACGGAAACCCGAATAATGTAGAAATTTGAAAATACATAATCTTAAAATTTAAAATAAGGACTTACGGAAATTATTATGTATATTTCACAATTTAGCAGTGGTGGGAATTTGCATAGAATAATTCAAATATTTAGCTATGCAATAAGAAAAAAATTTAATATTAATATACATTGTGTCTGCTAAAGTTTAACAATCAATTGCAATTATTATTTATTCAGTTGTTCACTACAAGAAAAATAATCAAATAGACAGGGGTATCTTGATAAAAAGAGTTCTTAAAAAATAACTATAAGAAATACTGCAATGTGCGTTAAATTAGGAAAAGTCGCGAATGTATAACAGACTTAGAAGCAGAGCACAGTGCGTATGCGATATATACGTACATACATACGTATACGTATGCATGTATGTTTGTATGTTTGTATGTGTGTGTGTATGTATTGCTCGCAGTTTATCA
The DNA here is from genome assembly GCA_035045885.1 of Drosophila borealis. NCBI lineage: Eukaryota > Metazoa > Arthropoda > Insecta > Diptera > Drosophilidae > Drosophila > Drosophila borealis. The sequence goes on along the minus strand of JAWNOR010000405.1, from coordinate 3,065,016 downwards.
GCTGCCATAACAATGATGTGCTGTTCTTTATGAACTTAACATTATGTGTGAAAGGCAAAGAAGAAGAAGAAGAAGCGGCAGTGACAGTGGAAATACAATAAAAATAACAATAACAATAACGACTATATCAACAGCAGCAACAAGAACAACAACAACAACTACAAGAACAACTATAATAATAATAATAACAAGTTGCGTGAGACGGTCTACTAGAGTGCATGTGTGTGTGTGCGTGTGTGTGTGTGCGTGCGTGTGTGTGCTTGTGTAGAAATTAATAAGTTCCAGTTAAAGACCAACTGAATCATTTGTTGTCGCACAATCAGACAAGCAAACATAAAACACAGATGAACACAAACACAAACACACTCACGAAATAAAACAGCTGCGAATTTAATGTCCAAGAGCAAATTAGAGAGACAGAGACAGACAGTGTGTGTAAGTGAGAGACAGATAGTAACAGATACATATCATGTTATAATATACATATATACACATATCTATGTATGTTAAATAATAACATTTGAACAGAGCCCCCATTGATGTTAGACTTGATGAATAGACAGAAACCGATAGATATAAATGTATAAATCTATATCTATATACAAATATATAAAGTGTATCTTTTGCTTTCGATGGTCCTTGCGGTTAACTGTTCGTTAGATGCTGTAGAATGAGACGGTTGAAAAACTTTTGGTCGACTTCTCGATGCCCAAAAGTTCGTTCAATTTGATAAAATCATCGGAGCCAGCCGATTCTAAGCTTAGCTTGGAGCTCTGTTGGCGTTTTTGATCTACGTGAGCCGAGGACTTTTGGGGTAGCTGATTCTTTTGGTTACGCGGCCGGCGCAGCATATTGCTGTGCGGATCCTCGGCCTGATCGCTCGGATCCTTGCGCGGATCCTTATAGCCGAGAAAGACCTCTGTGTTCAGAGCTTTGTGCAGTGGCACGGGCGGGCCCAATGGCAATTGTTGCTGTTGTTGTTGCTTTTTGATTTCCTGTTTCGGGATCTCGCTCTTCGCCTGATATGGCTCCAGCTCCTGTTCCTCCTCACCCTCTTCCTCATCGCCATCAATTTGTGAAGAGGATGTCTCCTGTTTGGGCAGCTCACCCAAAAAGGCCCGCTGTAGATACTCCAACGGCTGGCGCGTAAACGACAACATCTCGCAAAAGATCAGATCCTGCACGGTGTAAAAGTCGTTCAGCACATACTTGAGATAAGTGCCCATCAGGCCAGAGTACGCATCCGGCCAGTTCGACAGCGAGAGCACACACCACAGCTGATACGAGTGCACGCCGAGTGGGGCATTGTCCATTGTCTTCTGCAGATGCTCCAGGCTGCTGAGCAGCATATAGTTCTGACGATGTGCCTCCATTATAACCGGCTTATCCCATTGTGGCGGCGCGAACGGCTGCTCCCGACAGAGCTGAGCACAGCCCCAGATATATGGCAGAATGTTGCGATCGTCGATCACATTATTGTCACGCACATTGGTCGGAGACAGGCGATAGAAGTTCATCAGGCGGCGCACCAGATCCAGATAGCGTTGGAACAACAATAGCGCTGCGGCCACTGTGTCCTCGCTTTGCAATATGCCTGACTTGAACAGGCCGCACAGAAAAAACAGGAACATTAGCTCATTGCCGGGTCCGTAATCGTAATGCTGTATGCTGCCAAAGGAGCGGGTCAAATACTGGGCCAGCTCATTGACGTGCTTGCAGTGGGGCTTCACCTGAGACTCCAGTATGGAGAAGACCTTCTCCTGCACCACCTTGATCCAGTGCCGATACGCGCGATGACATTTCTGGCGCAGCGAATGGGTCGATTCCATCGTATCGAGCCTGTCCTCGCCAATACAACGGAGCAGTCCCTGTCCCACGCCCAACGGATGACATTGATATAGCAGACGATCCAGCCAATTGAAAATTTTGCACAATTGAAGCATCTGTTTAGAGACTGTATAGCCGCCGCCCTGACGATGACCCTGTATGGCCATGCTGGTGTTATTAATGTAAGCCACCAGGTCGTAGTAGGCCCGAGATCGTTTCCATTTGCCCAGATCCTCCGGAGTTTGCACACACTTTGTGCAGATCCGTTGTGCAAATGCTGATGCCTGCAGAGCGTCGGCCGTGGGATCGGCCACATAGTATACCTGTTTGCTGCTCATCTCAAACTATATTCTATGATTATATATATATATATATATATAAATCTATATATATATATATGTTTGACTCTGAATTCAGGTGAAAAATGAGTTTTGATACCTGATGCAGGGCCTGTTGGGCATACAAGTTGATAAGATCTCTGAGTTCTCTATAAGTTTATATTGATCATAGCTTACTGAGCGCATGTCAAATAAATAAGTTCTTACTGTTACTCTCTTTGGTCCATCCTAATCCATAATCACAATCCATAAACATTACTTGAATTTATGAGAACTGCATAGAAAGGCGATATTGTGAAGAGAGCGTCTTCCTGTTACACAAATGCTCACGCTTTCTCTCTCTCTCTCTCTCTCTCTCTCTCTCTCTCTTTTACTATCTTATTCTCGTTATTTATAACCTACTCACTTGCCCGCCTCTTCAATCAAATATCGCCTCTCTGTGCAGTTCTCATTAGCTCTAGTCATGCCTACAGCTTTCGTGGTTGTTTGGTTTTCTTAAGCAATATTAACTGAGTGTCTTAGTGTTTATCTTGTATGCCGTTTTCTAGGAGTAATTGGTCTTCGATTTACTTAATCCAATTAACTTGCTTTCCTTTTTTAGATTTCAAGCTGGAGCTGGCCTATCTGTATTCGCTTATTAACACGTTATGGCCGTAATCAGCATAAAATATTGCCTGACTGAAGACTAATACTTGGAAGGCCTATCTAAACTGTCTGTGCGTGTGTGTGGTCAAAATTACCGTAGCACATTGCCACTCAAATGTTAGATAGCCCGATTAGAAGCATATAGCAGTCGCTCAATAAGTCCATGTCAAGACCCAGTGCCAGTAGACGAGACAAGTTGTCAAGGCAAGTTGTGTTGTTTGCGATCCGGGTGAGTAGTCAGCTAAATTGTTTACTTTAACTACTTATCGTTGATGCATATACTATATATAGTCTCATACAATATGAAGAATCCGTTGTGGTTCCTATTTTGGCTGATTGTGTTGATGTTCGTGTCGTTCATTGTGGCGCTTCTTGGCGCATTTTTCTACATTTGGACCTATTTGTTAGCCCAATGCAGCAGCTGCTTTCGGGTGAGCTATCCTGTACTATAAGAACTAGACTGTATATTTATTTATGCTCCCTCTCTCTCTCTCTCTCTCTCTCTCTCTCTCTCTCTCTCTCTCTCTGTAGAGTGTTGCTGAGTTCTTTTTGAAGTGCCTACAGTTTCCAGGCTATTGTGCGGCCGCCATGTTGAATTGCCAAACGTTGTGTTAGGCACATTAATCGACTTTCGCTGACATCGATAAATCACAGCACAGACAATCGAAGTGTGTTCGCGCTAGAGATTGTGTTTTTCTTACGCGGCTGGGCACACTTAACGCCCACAATAAGTGCAAGGCAATCAGCTTGCTGTCAGAAAGATTAGCCTTTCAGATAAGTAAAAATTGGCGTTACCATTAAATAGGGTACATACACACAATACACTCACAATAACTTTGTGCACGTGTGTGTATGCATGTGTATATGCATGCATATGTGTCATCTTAGTATGCATTTACGTACATAGTTAAGTTGATGAATTGTATTATTTTAATATCATGTTAATTGGGTCGTCGAAACTTTGTTATGTATCATAATAAAATATTCTTTTATACTTAACACTGTGCACGTAGTTTGGGGTTCGAAGCGATGTAAAACCGGAATTTCCCTAAGAGGGAAATCCACTGGGGAAATTCTCACGTGAAATGCTCTAGTTTGCTAGGATATCTTCTAGTCAGGCACTTTTAAGACACGTACGTCTACGTAGAAATTGAAACTATGCAGAGCAGATATGACTGAGTTCCCAGTTAGTTCCCATGACATCATAACTTTATCAATTTTTGCACACTGTCGTCTAATTGAATCTTGAATCTTTATTGGTTTCAACTACATTTAAACGTTTGGTTTAATTTGTAGCGTCATAAAATCAATGTTATCAAGCGAAAATGATTTCTCAAGAGGTGCATTGCGCTACGATTTATATATGTACATATACATATGCATATGCATATATATTTAGTTTCTGTATAGTTCGTCTGATAAATATATATAGAGATAGATATACATATACATATGTAGGGAGCAGCTGTCTCTGTCTGGTGGGAGGGCGTGTAATCTGCTGATCATTTTGAGATTAGCGCGTTTGCTTGTTATTACTATGATTTTTGCAAAAATCTAGAATCTATTTTGTTCGTCTTCGTTCTTTTGGATCGGCGCCAAATTGTGAAGAGGAAGAGCAATTATCTAAAAATAAAATGCGCTGCGCTGTGTCGGCAATAGATAGAGAGCTACAGCTAGATCTAGATAAATACACATACACATATTTATTTGCCATACATGTGTGCGTATATATTGTGCATAAAGATATATCTAGATATATATATGTATATATATTGTGTGTGTGTGTGTGTATATGCTCGTGTGTGTGCTCTCGCTTCTATGAAAACACATACAGACGCGCATGTAAATAAGCGTGTTTGCATGTACATCTGTGCATATGTATATACATTTATACATATATACATATACATATATATATATATATATATATATATATATATATGTATATATATATATATATATATATATATAAATGGATGTGTATTAATCGTGTGTAGACCGTGGGCGCTGTACAATGCCCTGCAGCCAAGACGAAGACAGGCAACTGATGCGACTGCGGTTTTAGTTTTTTGATACCCTAACAGCGGGTACTTTGATATATGGCCACGATATGTGCATAGCTGCTATGGCTGCAAGCCAAGTGCTTTGTCACAGTTTTCTATGCAAATTTATGCAATTTATTCGATTTGATTTCGTGCTAGGTTGGGCATATACCCTATAATATATAATGGATATCTAATATATGTTGGATAGGCATATTGAAGAGCTTTCGTATATATATTCTCTCGACAATTGTTCAATCTTTCATAAGTATTTCTACTTAATCGACTCTGATACTGCAAACGCCTTATCCCATTTCGAAAGCTTTAACTTGTTGGGAATTGCAAGCAACGAAAAGAATGTAAAGCGCGGAAATTACAGTCTATTTGCTGTGTGTTTTACCCGGCGAAAGAACTTTGTGCTTTATCAGCTAATATTTTGTGCCTAAGCCATTTGGAGGCTTGGTAAAAGTCGAACTTCTATGTCTACAAATCTAAGGTTGGAGCTACCGAATTCGGAATGGAGGCTACTGATGAGCTCTGCTACATGTCAGTCCTCAGTTCTTTTGGCAATTCGTGAAAATTGTTTCATCTATAAATCATAAATTGTATGAGAAACAGATATTTTATCTTACTCAAAAAATACCTAACATTAAAAGCACTTCAAGTTTATACAAAATTCGCCAAAGAAGAGCCCATATATCGTTATGCTGTACAAGGTTGTTACTTAACTTAAAAAAAGCTCTTCAGTATAAGAAAAGATGTGCATTATGCTTTAGATTGACTGTGACGCACACGAGTATATGGTTTTGTCAGTTGACAACACTGCAAGTGTCTAAAAGGGTATTCAATTTGCGTCACAGCGGTTAACTTTGTTGCCTCGCTTTTGTAGTTGTTGTTGTTGTTGTTGTTGTTTTTTGCATAACCATCCCAAAACCGTGTCCCGTTGCCATTCGCAGAGTCGAGCCCAGACGCAGGTCCGTGGATGATTATGGCTATTATGCGATCGCCCACGCATTGGCGAGTATCTGTGCCACATCGCGCAATCCGCCGCAGACGTAATGACTGTGTGGCGACTGTTGTCTCCACGGACCCGCCCTGTCGCCCGCCCTCTTCCCGTTGCGCTGCCTGTCATACGTTTTATTGTCAGCTAACATTTATCAGGCCATTTTGAGCATTTTATTTTAGATAACTCAATCATAGCCAGCCGCAGCAGCAGCAGCAGCAGCACCTGTCATCTGGGCAAAATCCTATGACGCACAACAGACATCATTTGCAGGCAGCGGGAATAAATAGTTGAAGAGTTGGACTGTCCCAAGGGACACATTAAAGAGGCATAAGACAGCAATGCAAAGCAACAGGCTAGCACGACTTCAAGATACTCTCTTCCCAGCAGTGAGAACAGCCCCAAGCAGCTGACTCAAACTTAAGAAACTCGCATAAATACTTTGGGGAACACACTAAAACGCACACATGACCACAAAGAATGGCTACACCGAAGAGTAAATGCCCTGCCAGATATGTGAGCAGAATTGTGAAGCTTTCTACTGCTGAGCTTGTTGGTAATATCTTTAAACAAAAACATTTTCGATTGTTTTTTGGAGCTTTATCATATAGTAGTCCGATATTGACAAGATATTGCACATATATAAGTTTGAATTTTCACACACGATAAACGACTCGTTTGCATGGAAACAGACGGACGTACCTGGCTATATCGACTGTTGATACTGTTCAAGAATATATATGCTTTATGTCTATATAAATACTTCTATGCCTTACACATTTGATGAGTACTTTGTAATATTCTCTCCTTCTCTCTCTTCCTCTCCCTATCTATCTCTGCCTTTCTATCTCTCTCTGTATCTGCTTCTCCCAATTTCTCTCTCTCTTTCTCTGTCTGTCGCTGTCTCCTCCTCTCTTACTGACTATCTCTCTCTCTATCCCTTTATCTCTCTCGCTATCGCTCTAGCTCTCTTTCTCTCTCACTTTCTATTTCTTTGTCTTTCTTTCTCTTTCTTTTTTTTTTTTCTTTCTCTCTCTCTCTCTCTCTCTCTCTATCTCTATCTCTCTTTATTTCTCTATATCTTTTAGGATATACATATAAATGTGAAATTTCCCTAAAAAGAAAACTATATATGTATATCGATTTTCTTTGTTTTCTAGATAAGTATCTGACTTAAAATACTTTATATATTATCTATAATTGTTATATTTAATATATATTTTTATTCTTTTTTGTTTATTGATAATCATCCTCTATATCTCTATATATTTTTATAAGTATATATATTCTACTCTATTCTATTCTATTTCTATATATATGTCAAAATATTCTTTGAATCCACAATTTTTGTAGTCTCTTTAATCCCCAGATATATTGTCCATTGTCCATCAATTCAAGAATAACCTAACAGAATATTTCGCATCGGTTTATACCACATTTATTTTATGTACTTTTATATACATACATATATAGCTTTATATATATATGTCCATATATATATAGTTACATAAGTTAATTGATTGGCTGTGAAACGTGTGTGCGTGTGTTTTTAATGCATTCGATTTGATATTGAATATTTTCGCCTTGAATTATGCAGAAATTTTGTGTACGCTTCTTATCTGCGGTTTGGCCCCTAATCGTTGTTCTTGCTGTGGCTTTTGCTGTCTTGCGTTTTGTGTTTTATTCCCATCATCAATTAAGCAGAAATTGTACAAATTTACACCTGTCTTCGGCGCTTCCCTTTTACATTGTGTGTGTGTATGGGAGGCGGGGGGAGGGGGGACAAGGGAAATAAAGGTATACAAAACAAGTGCAACACATTTTTATTATCATGGAACTACAATAAAAAAAGAAACAAGACAGTGGCCGACTAGCAGATACCCTGTACACGTTAATATAAAAGCTGCCTTCACTGCTTTGCTGCTTCCCTTTGCCCCATACGAAGGGAAATGCATTCTACGATTTGTATAGATCAAAGTAAGGATCTAAATACCAAATTTGATGCATCTTTCACTTAATATATTTGAAGTGTGCTTTAAAAACCAAGTTTCAGAATCGATTATTATCGATAACATTAAAATGGGAAGATATATCGAACAAATTATCGATATTTATCGATACTAAATGGAAAAATATATCAAAAAAAGTATCTATTTTTATTGAAGAGATATCGACAGCATATGATCGATATAATAGATGTGGGAAAATATATCGACAAGAACTGATCAATTTGTATCGATATTATGGACACCGAAAAAGATATCTACAAAAATATCGATTTTTATCGACATGAAATTATCGATTTTAATGGTTTATGGAAACAGGAAGAGATATCGTTATGAAATTATAAACTCAAACTGCATTTGATATACAAAAAAAAAACATATTTCGAGTCTCCAGTTCGACCCAGCTTGTCAATCTGATCCCGAATATAGAAACCTAATGCTTGCTTCTTTCTGTAACATACGTTGGCACAAAACCCTGAAGCCCCCTTTTTACCAGGGTATACTCACTGACTGCCTTCTCTTTCGCTCTTGTGCTTCGTGCTTGACGGTGTTAATGAGAGCTTTTGGATGTTGGATCCCTGCTCGGGCGCTTCGTGCGGTACGTGCTCAAAGTGCTCGACTGGTCATAATGTTCGATGTAATGTCAAGTGTCATAAGCAGACGCCGTTCGATGCGGATAATTCATGCTGTTCGCACACCACAAAATGTATCCACCCGCACACACAAAGTATATATTTAATACAAATTTGCACTCTCAACTGCTCATTCAGATATTTGCACATAAACAGATTTCCATAACGCTGACGATTATTATGATGATGGGCATGACAAAGAGTTAAGTGCTCGACGAATGGTTACCCTGTTGCATATGTGTGATGGAATTGATAGAATTGCAAAGAAACCTTAATTTAAAATACAATCCGAGACAGATAATGTTATATTCAATAAATATTAACCGAAGCGCTTAGAGTTGGAGTTAAATTATATTTTTAATATAAAGCGAACATTAAATCAAAACTCTAGAAAAAGCTGAACCGGCAAGCGATTCGAACCATTTATTTCTTCAAAAATGGTTTGAATCAAAGCAAAAAGCCTTTAAGGGAGAATCAGCTTAAAAGTATAGTTATCTTCGGCTCCAAACATTGTTTTTAAGCAGAAGCCAATTTCGCTTACATAGGTAACATTGCATATGCTTGAAATATGGGCGTATCCAACAACATTATATAGTCAAGATGACCTCTATATAAGAATAATAAAAATGGAAAAAAAAAACCAAACAGATGCGAAACCGCAGAGAATAAAAGTGCGCTCTGCACCGACGGACGGGTTCATTTGACCAATTTAATTATGAAGTTAATTACGAGTGCAGCGAAATTCCAGGAAAAAAGAATGTGTGTCCATTTTATTTATTGTGCAAACCAACAAACAATACAATATTTTCACAGATACGCATAACAGCAACAATTAACTGCAAGTGCGAAAAAAAGCAAAAAAAAAAACAACATCAACCGAAGTGCTTTTATTGTTAATATATGAAATATGAAAAGTGCCTGCGAGCCGGGGCCGGGCATAGATAGGGATTGGCTTGAGAGTTTGGGGCTTTTGGGCATGTTGGGGTTTTGGGAACATTTTGTTTGGAAAATTGAAGCAATGCGTCAATTAAGTAGACGTCACGTGTGCGCCGCGCAACGGTTAATGAAATTTCTGTGAGCCCAAATGCAATTGCGAAATGAACAGCGTGGCTCAAAGGCCAAAAAGTGAATATACATATACGTATACATGGATGAATATATCCCGCTGGCCGGCTTGCCGGGTTGAAGGGTTGTAGGACTGCTATGTATGGCGCCCCAAACATTTCATCTCAAATTGGAATTCAATCAAAATTGTTAATTAACATGTGCAGCCAACATGTCTGCCAGCCAACATCCGCCAACCGCCCAATTCCGTGCACAAATGCCCAACTGACGGACGGCGGACGGCCGGGAGAGCCGGGGCCAGCAGCTGCCACTGGGTAAATGCTCAGCGGAGTTGGAGTTGGAGTTCCCGGCCAGCGCTTTGTGTCGACATTTAAATAACAATGTGGGCTGACCGTTGGCCGTTTGATTGCAGCAGCAGCAGCAGCAGCAGAACAAGGAACACACACTGTGGGGATATGCACAAAAAATGCAGCCCGATGCAGTTGTGCATGCACACACACACACATACACACACTCACACACATGGGGACTCACATGACAAAGAAAGAGGCCAAAGCAAAGTCAACTGCAGGATGCAGCTACTCCGGCCAACTGATATGACGTTGATTTCTATACCCATTAAAAATGGGCCAAGAGGGTATGCACAGAGGTTTAAGTGTTTGTAACAGGCAGAGAAATATTCGAATTTTATATTTTATATAAATATATATGTATGTATATATACTCAAGCGAATACATATGAAGTAGTCGATCATCCATTCAATTTCCATTACTTTTTAATTAAATATTTCTTCGTTTAACGAAAAAGAAAGAAAACTATAAAAACTGCAATTAGTTGCCAGATTTTGAACCAGCGATTTCTCGCTTGCTAGTCCAACGCTCAGATTGAAAGCCACGCTTTCCTCTTCCTCACCGCGCTGTTTTTCATGTTTTCTTCGTACAAAATCTGGCCACAATTTTCCCTCATTTCACCATCGAATTTTCCCAAGTTCTGTCGTAGTGCTCAATGTCAACCCGAAAGGTAGCTTAAATATATGTATATGTTTGTTCTCGATATTTATCGATTCCATAAAGTTTTTTTTAAAACTTAATCACAGAGCGCAGTAAAAGTATTATATGGAGAATTTGCTTTATTTGAGCTTTTTCAGTTGAATGAGAGAAAGAGTAAAAAAAGAATTCATTTCAATTGTAAATGTTATCGATAAATCGATAAATTACTAGAATATTGTGCCATATGTAAGGATTATAAATTGAATGAGAACTGTTTCTTTAAATTTAAGATATTAAACCTTGTACTTTTTTGTTTTAGCATGAATCAAAGTTTGTTAGCCCAATTTAAGTTCACATTAACAATAGACATCGATAATTATCGATATCTCGATAGCTTTTAAGAGCAGGCATAACAAATCGTCACGCAAAGCTCAAAATGCTGTCAAGTCTATATCTTCACCTGTTACACACGAATTGCGAGCTAATAAATAGATGTTAATGCAAAGCAATGCTGAATATAGGGTATTGCGTAATCGAGCTGCACGATTTTATAGGATTTACTTGTTTCTGTTGCATTTTGAGGTTGCCTGGCCACAGGAAGAAACTGAATTGAGTTGCGTGGGTTATTACAACAATTTGTCAGATGTGTGCTCAGTGCGAATGTGTGTGTGAGTGTGTGTGTGTGTGTGAGTGTGTGTGTGTGTGTGTGTGTGTGTGTGTAAGCTAGTGTATGTGTGCGTCATCCTGAAAACTGTGATCAGGCATCGTGAGTGATAAGCGCAGGCAGAATGCGGCCTACGCAATTATTTATCTGCCAATGAAACGAAACGAAACCAAATGAAACGAAGACAAATGAAAATGCCAAAATATGTGGAAAACTACAGACATATCACATACATATGCATGAAATATGCCACACTGTGTGTGCGTGTGTGTGTGTGTGTGTGCTGTCTGCGAATACTAAAGAATGCAAATTTTGTTTATAACGCCGCAACAATGGAATTTCAGCTCTCAGTTCTGCCTCGATTATATTTTTCCCTCTCTGATTTTTGGTCAAACAATGCGCAACTACGAATGGCAGACAGACAGACAGACAGATGGGCAGATGGGCAGACAGAGGGACAGACAGACAAACAGTCCGCCTGGTTGACTGACTGACTAAATGCTTGGCTGAATGACTAACTGAATGACTGCCTGCTGGCCAAGCGGAGAGCCAGCAGCAGACCTAGACCCAGGCCCTGGCCGTATGGGATGCACGAGCTGAGCATGACACAGAATGGAATTTTGATTGTGTATGTTACATCTGCAGCCATACAATATGCCACCCACTGCAAACTGACCAACCCAGCCACCCCACATTCTAGCCAGCCATTCAGTCAGCAACGGCAACGGCAAAGGCAACGGCAACGGCAGCTGCACAGCAACCACCGAGCCAGGCCAAACCAAACCAAACCACCCAACCATCTAGCCACCCAACTCTCCAGCGGAGTCTGTGCGCTCTGATTGTGCAGCAACGTTGAAATTAATGCTGCACATATTTTCATTTACGGTTCATACTCCATTCTTGCATTCATTCGTTTTTAAAGCCCGTCGCACACCCACCACACACACACGTAGAGCGAACGGGCATGTTAGCTACGAACAGCACTATGTTAAGCTGTAAGATATTTAACTAAGAACTATAATTAAATATTGTGTATAATAAAAAAATTAATTATTCAATTTTATATGCACATCTAATTAATGAAGTTGCGATTCTTCTTATATTGACTTTTGATATCAAGTCTTTAGTTAAATTAAATTAATTACCTATCTGTTCATAACTATACTCAAGCTAAAGTTTATAAATTTGCTACGGTTCCTTATTTATTTTAAAATTTTTCCTTTAACTTGTTTAATTGAACATCGAATTGAACAAATATAACTAAATAAAATATTTCTATTCATTTAAATTCTTGTTTATATATAAAAAATAAATCAAAATTCTTGTTTAAGAAATATTATTAATATGCAAATATTTATTCGATATAAAATACCAGATAACCCGTCGAATGAGCAATAAAAATGTTAATAACATTGTTTGTGTAAACACAACACTGTTAAATACAAAACGGAAACTGTTATGATGATACGCTGTTAAAATATCATGATGTTAACTTGACCAATTTGAAAATTTAAAAAAACAGCCGAATGCGCAATAGAATGCTAATAAAATTATTTGTCTGAACACAACACTGTTAAAGTGAATAAATTATACAAATGTTCATAAAATGATTGTAACTCAGTGAAATAGTAACAGTAAACTGTTATGATAAAACGCTGTTAAAAGATCATACTGTTAACTTTAAATGGTTATATTTGGATTCTGTTATATACTTCCTCGTCAGTATAATGAAGATAATACATATTATTTGAATATTTGACCAATTCGAAAATGTTACTCCAGCCGAATAATATACAAATGTATGATAACACTGTAAAATACAAAGGGTAAACTGTAATGATACGCTGTTAAAGTATCAACCTGTTAAGTTGACACTCTGTTATATGACAATTCTGTCATTTATTTAGTTGCCAAACGAATGTAAATACTCTCACGGCAGGGTATTTGCAGTATGCTGTTGCTTGGTCAGTTTTTGGTGTTCTTTTTTTTTTTGGTAATCTTTTTGCATTGTTGCCGTCAAATCGGTAGGCAGACAAATGAACAACTGAATGTCCGTGCGGGAGAGCGCTGTTCAACTACATTTTGATTTGTGCTCCATTTTTGGCCAGTGCACTGATAACGTTGTTATCGTTGCAAAAAAACAAGAATAAAAATGCAAAAAATCAGAGCAAAAAGAATGTGCAGGCGATGCATCAGAATATGAAGCCAATAAGGCAGGCAACAGGCATTTAGCAGCCAATATTTCCAATACAAACTCTCCAGCAGGTGCGCAAGTTCAGCTTTAGGAAATGAAGAAAAACTACGAGACAATAGGAAACTCCATTTCAACTTTAACTAAAGTGAAAAACTATTCTTGTTACATGCGCTTACTAGAGATCAACTGTAGCTAAAATAAATAAATTAATGTTAAAGTCAACGTTGTCATTAAGTTGTCAAAATAAATGCACGAATGTCGTCAAATCGAATGATTGATTAGACTCATCATCAGCAACAAAAACAACAACAATAGAAGCCATACTTAGCTTGGAGAAGCACACAAAAAAGAAGCAGCCAACAAATTGGGCCAACAAGATGAGGAAATATACCAAAAATCAAAGCAAAGAGATAAAAACAATGCTTACCCAAATCTTTGAGCATAAAAAATTTTACAGCTTAACTGTATGTATTCGAAAAGAGCTAAGTTTTACAGATTTAAGGTTTCTTTCTTGCGTTGTTTCTGTTAGCATTTTGCATACAGTGAAAACTCTGCTAACGAAAACTTTTAGTAGGCGAACACTCCTCTTATACAATAATATATCAGGCCAGATTTATTTTCTCTTTATTATTTAAAAAATCAAATGTATTCGGAAAGAGATAAGTTTTACAGACTTTATGTTTATTTCTTGCGTTGTTTCTGTTAGCATTTTGCATGCAGTGAAAACTCTGCAAACGAACACTTCTGTTAGGCGAAGACTACTCTTGTTTTAGGCTTAACATAATATTTTTTTAGATACTATTTTTGACTTGCCTAGCTTTAGGTTTTGGATATTTTGTGCTTTTAGTTCTTCCCTTTGTTTTCTACAATTTATTTCATTTGTATATTTATAAAGTTACGACTTTTTTCATTTCAATAAATAAATTTAGTAAATTTTAATTAAAATTAACTGCAATAGAAAGCTTCCAGTGAAACCTAATACTATAATAAAGTTTAGATAAAAGCTAAATGTCAGCTCTGTGTAGGCTTATTTCAAAATAATATATGCATAGATGTACATCCAAAGGTTCTTAAAACTGAACATTTTTATATGCTGTGCAACCTTTTTTATTGACTATTTCATTCAAGCTAAATTATTTTCTTAAAATGATTCTCAGCTTTCAAATTTGAAATCCTCCTTATTTTCTACATCTATATCAAGCTCTTGAACAAAGCAGTTAATGTGTGTGTAACATATGGGAATTATATACTTAGGTACATTTAAATATATTATGATCAGCTCGTGCTCCAGTTGGCAACAGCTCGTTACAAATCGGAGGACCTTTCGGATTGACCAAGATCAGTTAGTTAAGTTACGATTGGGTTTGGCTTGATGCGAATTGGACGGCTTCTAATAACCTTCCAAAGTAGTTGTTCAAGTGGTTACATTTCAGAATTGAAAACATTTGCCATTATTGCACGTTTCGAAGACATGTCAGCGTGATAATTTAACAAGAGCTTACGATTTATTTGGCGCAAATAAACTGTAAAAAGTCACATAGCCAAAATGCGGCTGTCATCAAATAAACCTATTTTCATGTGCCTCCCCCTCAATTCTCTATCATTCACTAGCTCTCTCTCTCTCTCCCTCTCTCTTGTTCCTTATATCTGCCCTTTCTCTCTAGCATGTTTTTGTATATGAATCATTCGCTTAGCGCCTGGAACCCAACTGGTCGCCACAACAACTGCCCCACTAAGCGTTCATGTAATCCGCTGCATATCGTGTCAAAAAAAAAACACAAGAAAGAACGTCTAACTATCGCATGCCGAATAGTAAATACCCTTGTAGACGTGCGACTTAGTAGAGCTTTTAAGCAAAATCTATAGGTCCAGCCATATGTTATAGCTGATCGATTAAATATGTGTTTGCAGATATGTCTGGAACAAGTTTGCTCTGCATATCGTGAAAAATTGCAATAGTTTACCAAACTGAATCTTCCTATTTAAGGATATGATATAGTAGTCAAGTGCTAATAAGATTTTGCAATGGCAAAACTGTGAAACTTCTATTGAAATATCATGAAACACACAAAAGTTGTTTATACAAAAACTTAATTTTTAACCGATAGTTCATATGGCAGCTTTATGTTATTATAGATCGACATTGATTGGAATTCGAACTGAAAATCCAAAAAGTAAAACATATAGGAACTCAATACCTGGCCGTATGTTGCTGTAGTAGTCGATGCTCACACATAGAATCTATGCAAATCCATTAAATATATATTATTGTAAATTCTATTACATATATTAAAAATTTATATATTATAAACACTTCTTAAACAAATGTTCACAAAGATCTACGGAAATGAGCTTGAAACAAAATAAAATAATAAAAAATTTCATGATTACATAAAAATTTCACAACTAACAAATCAGCTACCTAGATCTTATAGCTTGGGCTGCGCATTGAGCATCAATCAATCAGTACGTCATTCAGTCAATCAGTTATTCAATCAATCAGTCATTTAGTCAGTCAATCAGTCAGTCAGTCAGTCGGTCAACCAGTCATTCAGAAAGTCAGTCAATAAACTAGTTAGTCAGTCAGTCAATCAGTCAGTAAATAGGTCGATCAGTCAATCAGTCAGTCAGTCAGTCGCTCAATCAGTCGTTCAGGCAATCAGTCAATGAATTAGTTAGTCAGTCAGTGAGTATATAGGTCGATCGTCCAATCAGTTAGTCAGTCAGTCAGTCAGTCAATCAGTCAGTCAGCCAGTTACTCAGTCAGTCAATCAGTCAGTCAGCCAGTTAGTCAATCAGATAATCAGACAGTCAGTTAGTGAATAGGTCAGTCAGTCAGTCAGTCAATCAGCACAAGCAGTCTCATGTAAAGCGATGTATTCCGAGCTGTCTGCTTCAACGTGTTGCACGTTTCATGACAAATTTATAGAGCACTTTGCAAGCGTATAAAAAAACTACACAAATAAAACGAAATAAAATGAAAATACGCTGATTGTTAATAAAATGCTGCAAAAGTGACAAAAAGCAACAAAAAAAAAGAAAAAAATTAAAATAAATAAAACTAATAATAATGAAAAGAAAAGAAAAAAAAACGCCAGCGATTGCAAAAAGCAGCTGAGCAGCTTTTGGTCTTGGGACGGCAGAAACACATGTCCAATTGATGTACACACACACACATGTGTGTGTGCCTGGTTGTGTGTTTGAGTCTATGCGTGTGTGTGTGGTTACAATTGTGGCGGCATGTAGACTTTGAGTGGGTGAGTTAGCTGCTGCTCATCGCTTATGACTAATAAATATGCATGCATGTGCTGTTGCTGTTGCTGTTGCAGTTGCAGTTGCAATTGTTGCTGCCCCTGCTGCTGGCTCTGCGAGGCTCTGTGGCAATTGCATTGCTTGCAACAGCGAAATGAGTGCAAAACGAAACATTTTGAAATGCTCATAAAGACATAAAACATATTGGAAAATGAAAATGCAACAAACGATTGTAAGCATAAACAGCATTAAACAAAAAGAAAAAAAAACAACAACAACCACAGCGGCAACTGTTGCTGCAACGGATTGCGCAATGGCGCAAGCGCAACGCTGCAAGCGCAAGCTTTTGCCACAGTTGAGTGTGTGTGTGTGTGTGTGTGTGTGTGTGTGTGTAATCGGGCGCTTACAATCGAAATCGACATAGACAACAACGCGACCCGACGCGCCGCGACGCCAGCGAATTTGGTTGACGAAACGCGAGGCGCAAACAAAGAACACAAAAACGTGCAACAAATCAAATGAAAACGAAAATGCGAAAATTGTGCGCATTTGCAACACACACAAAATCGGCAACAGCAACAACAACAACAATATTGGAACTTGCAACAATTACGAACTAAACGCATGCAAGCCAAAAAAAAAAAATGCTTAGAAATTGCAGAAAATATTTCATTAAACAAAATATTCAATTGTCATATGCTTGCAATATTCATTAAATTATTTGTACAACATATTTTTCGAATATGTTAATTCAATTATTTAATTAACTAATTAATGTACTTCACATGTGATAATTTAGTTATTTTATTAATAATGTTGAAAATAGTTTAATTTAATTATTCCATTAAATGCCTATTTTCAACTATTTCTATCTGACCCCCTTTAACCCCATTTCGCCTATTTTGAATTAGTTTGACGCATAACAAGAAATAACATTAGCTTCGTAGTACCAATGATTTATTAATATATCAATATATAACTAGCGGGTATACCCCGGCCTGGCCCTTGCCACATTTAAAATAAATTCTCTCAAATATCTTTAAAAATGAGTTTGAAACCGATCGGACGATAGTCAATTTAACACACTTAAGGGCGAAATTTCCCGAATTTCTGAAACACGTATTTATTTAGTCCTTATGTAAAGCTTAAATAATAAATAAGTTAAAATAAGAAACCGGACAAAACCAAAATACAAGAATAATGTTGCCAGATTAAGGCGCCAAATTTATCTCGATGTCAACCCATTAACAAAAAGTCAAACTCGGATGAGATTTTATGTCTACATAGGATATTTGAGGGTACCATTTTCACATGAATTTGGACCAAGAATTAGGCTGCCATATTTAAATGCCAAATTGATTAAGAGGCCAATCCATAAATGTGGGAAATTTTGTTATCGTTTTTTTTTTCAGTGTAAGTATTCAGTTGGGGTAGAAATCTGCGGATTACAAATCGTAATAGGTTTTTCTTTTGATTTAATATTTATTTTTTCTTTTGAAATGCATATTTCTAACTCTTAGTTTTCTCAGATAATCATAATTTGTGGCTTTTTTTAAGAAGCGACCTTTATCTTTTACAGACAGCTGTCTATCAGACAGCTTAAGTTATCAGGCAGATGTATTTAAGTGTCTTGTAAATATGAACATTAGCTTTTAATCGAAATTCAGCTGAAAATGATATAATTAATTTTAGCCGTGTGTAGTTGGTAAATATTAAATGATTCCGAAATGATTAAATGCACGTTCCGATTTCACAAAACTATCATAATTATAAATACCGAGCTTTCGACTTAAGTGAATTGTGCTATTGACTGGCATACCTTGAAATATTGCAAAACAATGTTGTTTACCAAGTGGTTTCCTGAGAAGAGCATATTGGCACGGCAGATACCAATTGAAAGTGACTCCGATTGCTTAGATTATTCCAATATCAATTTCGCAGCTTTGCATTCCCATTCACACTGCATACTTTTGGGCGCATATACAAAAAACTGGGTAAAAGTTACGTTCTCGGAAACAATTTCAACTAAATTCCAACAGAATGCAATTTTTGATGTTATTTAATTACTTTGCTCAGTTAAAAATGTTGGTTTTTGCTGAGAGCTCTTTGAACAATGCAATGGAAAGGGAACCGAAGAGCTCCTTGTAAGGGAATTCAAAATATGAGCGAAATTGTTGAAAACGACAGAAGATGACTTACTCTTTCTTTTTAGCTAGTTTAGGGCTAACACCTCTAATCTGTGGAATGACCTTATGTAATTGTTGCTACGAACGGGTAGACCAGGGTTTTTCCTTTTGTGTCACAATATGTGTAACACATTGAAATGGAGCTATGGAGTTATGTGTATATTATTCAGAATCTACAGTCCAAACGATATAAATATATATATATAGAAGGGCGTAGATTGCATACCAAATCTCTTAATTTGAAAGATACACGATATAAGATAAGGATATTCCCATTTTGTAGACATATTTGTATATATAATCTTGTTGAGTATATATATATATATATATATATATATATATATATATATATATATATATATATATATATATATATATATATATATATATATATATATATATATATATATATATATATATATATATATATATATATATATATATATATATATATATATATATATATAATATAATCTGGTTCAGTATCTACGGTCGAAGTGATGTATATATATATATTTGTAAAAGGGCGGAGATTTCTATCGCAAACTCATTTCATATAACTTTGCATACTTTCGCCCTTTTGTTCTTATAAGTAAGTCGAAATCTAATATCTAAGATCCCGCCTATGTTCTTATATCTAAGTTCGTGTATCAAAAATTGGCCTTAGTATCGCAAATGTCTTTTGTCTCCTTTAAAGCTTTAACTTGTTGAGAATCGCAAGCGTCAAGCAATGAAAAGAGTAGCAAAGGTGTTTTAGATGGGACTACTTATACTTATCATTGCTGCCATAGACTTGATTAAATATCATATTATCATATCAGAGTATGATATACTCAACTTGGCTGGGTTGCATACAATTGCGGGCACCACGAATTTGATTACTCTTTCTTGTCTTGCGGTATTTCGGTAAGGTTTGCATTGACTTTGCTGCACTTGAGCACGGCGAATCGTCGAAATTTTGGCAAATCAAATGCAAAGATCGCCGTTTGCCAATATCGGCAGGTGGCCAATTGTGCCGCCAGTTGTTGCCACTTCCGCTGACGCCGTCGCCGTTGCTGCCACTGCCGCTGGCGACGTCGCTGCCGTCGTCTCTCCCACGCTTTGGCCGCGTTCAGCCCGAACAATATTGACATTGTCATTAATGCTCTTTATTAAGCTGCGGCGGCACACTCGAAAGCACATTTTGAGTGTGTGTGTGTTTTTTTTTGGGGGGGACAAAAAAGCTTTTAATTTAAGACGGATGCGGCGGTCACGGCGGACAAACGTGTGGAAAATGGCGACGACGACGACGGCGGCGGCGGCGCGGCTTTTAGTTCTTTGCGCTGCGGCCAGCCAAGTGATAAGGGGTTAAGTAAAAAATTTTTTCAAATGAACAAAAAAAAAAAACTAAAATCAAAAACGAAAAAAATAAAAGGCAGAACGTTTATCGTTGCCCTTGCCATCATTGTTTGCCGGCATGTCCCGCTCCTTGGATTGCGAATGCAATCTCATGGATATGCATAGAGTGTTAAGCTCAAGGAGACGGAGATGGAGACGGAGTGGCAGGGGCAGGCGCAGAGTGGGGCAGACACAGACAGATGTATGTATGCTATGCAGCAGTTGTTGCTATATAAGAAATTCTTTTATACCATACCAAAAAGGCGACGGAGCGGGCTGGGCAGCGGAATGGGGTAGCGGGATGGAACCGAACCAAAATAAATGCGCAATGCATACAAGGAGCGAGCACACAGCGCGCGGCCCGAGAGTTGAGAGCCGGAGAGCCGCTGCAACGTGACATTCCTTAAATTATTTTCTGTGCTCAAGAAAACATTAAAAAATATTTTTATCTTGTGCAGAAACGCAGCAGCAGCAGCGGCGGCAGCAACTTTGCTGGGAAGAATCCTTTTTTAAAAAGTTGCCACAGCTTCTCTTGTTGCATCTGCCTCAAACTCAAACTCAACCTCAGCCTCAAGCTCGAGCGTTCCACGCTTGCCCGTCGACGGTTTTTATACTTGGTTGGAGGCAAAAGAAAAGAGTAACACGGCAAAAATGCGACTCTCATTAATTTGTGGAAAATTGATTTCGTAACAAGCAGATAAAAACAAGAACCTGGAACAAGAACAACAGCGGCGGCAAAGGCAGAAATAAAAATAAAATAATGATAAAAATAAAAGTAATAATAAGCAAAGGCAAAAGCGCCAACTTCTAAGCACAATGAAAATGCACTTTGCGAGCACTTCTTGCAACCTCGGAGACACTTCTTAGAGAAACCCAGTTAGACGGTCTTCAAAGCCGCTTTAACAATTTGCTTTACAACACTGGTCGCTTACACTGCCAAAAACAAGGGCTTACTTGAGATCAAATGCTCGCAAATAACTTAGATATTATACACAAAGAAATCTTAACATATTTTTGGCTTTGCTAAGACATGCTCGTAAAATCAAAATACGTTTTAGTTCAAGCTGAACAATTCGAGTTTCTATTAAAGGAAATTACATTTCTTACTATTTATCATAAACCGACTGAAGGTCGCAAGAACCGCAACCAAACAATATTTATTCTTGAATACTTGATGCAAGACTTTGAAGACTTTTTTGAATAATTTGATATCTTTCTTTTAGTGTATGAAAAAATAGTCCATATATGTATGCTTTCTTTCAATAATTAAATTATAACGCAAAATGCAGGCAACGATAATAAAAATTGTTAAAAATTAAATGCATTTTTTATATATAAAACAAAATATTTATAGAGTATATTTGGATAAAAGGGTTTCTTTGTTCGGCGAAAAGAATACGAATACTGGAAGTGATTTTAAATTTGAAATATAAGTGAAACTGCAGGCTTTGAAGAGCAAGAGCTATGTGAGAAATATATAAAACGAAGTACTTGTAGGGTATTTCGACGGCTCAAAGTGAAATTTAGGTGAAATTGCAAGCTAACAAGAGCAGGATAGACGTGAGAAATATATAAAACCAAATATTTTGAGAGTATTTCGATGACTTTTGGATAAAAAGGGTTTATTTGTTCGGCGAAAAGAATACGCAGAGTGCAATACAACTGATGTTAAGCGAAGAAATGCTGACAAGTCGGCAAGTCCATCCGGATGCTGGATACGGTCAAACGATAACAATCACAATTTCTAGGCGGCGACAGCGACAGCGATTGGAGGGGTGCAACCGAAATGCGCCCCTCCAAAGCACACTTGGATTTTAGTTATAAAAACAAAGCGTGGAGCGAATCGAAACAAAAATCAAAAACAAGACAAAAAAAGAAGGAGAATAAGCGGCGGCAAAGCATTAAATAAAAACAAATACCAACTGGAAGAGCGGTTCGTGGTTCGTTGTGGAACCGGGCCGGGAGGAGCCGCTACACGTTTTGAAGTTCCAGAGTTTTCAAACTGGCCGCTGCGAAGACAGTCAAAGGGCGACGCACAGCTTTGGCAAAGGGACGTACTGGGGAGTGGGGAGTGGGGAGCGGGGAAGGGGGAAGGGGAGGCTTTGGCTTTGGCTCTGGGCCATTATAACATTGGTTGCCGCTGCCGCAGGCGGCAAAAATAGCCAAAGCCAACATGGCGGATGTTGCATGGAATTTATTTTTACTTTAAAGTAAAGAATTTTTTGAATTCCTGAACGTTGAAAAATGTTGAAAACGACAAAACAAAGTATGCACGAGTGTGCATAAGAGTGAGTGTGCTATGTGTGTGCGTGTGTGTGTGTGTGCGTGTGTGTGTGTGCTGTGTGTGTGTATTAAATACTTTCAAGACGCTACCAAACGGCAGCGCCTGGAGGGGACAGATACAGCTACAGATACTACGTGCGACCGGCCGGCAATTCAACTGAAATGACAGAACAGCTGACAACAAAGGAGGAGAGGAGGGGGATGGGAGGGGGCACACACACACACACACACGCACAGTTTTGTGGCAGCAGCAGCAAGCAGGACGCTGCATCGCTGGTATCCCGTATCAAATATCAAAGAAATGTGGCAAAGATTTATAAATATGTACATATATATAAAGTAATTTTTTCGCTGATCGGCAGATTCTCTTCGTCTCTTCCATTTCGATTCTGATGCTGATGTCTGCCTGTGAGTTAGCAGGCCGAGTGTTAAGCTTAACCTCTAGTTAGACAGATCGATTTCATTGTAATTCAACTGCAAAGACATACATATATATATGTATATATATAAATCTGTCTGTTGGGCTCTCAAGGCGGCGCCCACATGCTGCTGAAACCTGCTCGCCTCATGGGAAACTTGAGTTGCAGTTGCAGTTGCAGCAAGTGCATCGTGTGGCCCTCTTTTGGGGGCGGCGCCGGATTCACATATGTTCAATCCAATGATGCGTTAAGGCTTCGGATACTGCCCTTAGTCAACAGCTCGGTGCGTATTGTTCGCACACCCAATTCTGACGAAACAAATGTTCCAAACACGGCATAATGTTCAACAGATATGGATATGGTTTACGTATATATATATATTACTTATTACATATTTATACACGCAATGCAGCAGACCTTTCCACATGAAACCTTAAGAGACTCAAGCAGAGATAAATTAATAAATAAGAACGAAAGGCTATTCTTGGCAAGGTGTAGATTGTTCTTATGTGCGATATATAACATAGAACTAGTCCGATTTGCAACTATTTCGCAGATATCTTAGGAGAAAAGTGAAGATCCGATCCGATTTTGACACACGTAATGCCAACTATATGAACTTCATGAGCTAAAAGACGTCTCCTTTTATGCAGTACATATTTCGTGACAACGTTATAATACCCTCAAGATAGTCAAGAACGCAGATGGATGCCCGTAAGCTAAGCACTTTAGACATCTCTATATCTGTTTTCCATATTCTTGAATAAGTTTTTAGCTTAAAGATATTTGCATGTGCCAACAACCAAGGTGTTCTTTCTGTACACACAATAAGATGTACGAGTAGAGAAGGAAATCGTCCAAATAATACTTGCGGAAAAATCACAATCAAAAATGCGAAGCATCCAGCTTTTATGATCTTCGATTTTAGAAGCACTGAATATTAATCGATTTGGGGTACGTGAAAGAAGTTATCGATAAAATGGAACAAACTTGTTCGAACAGACAGACATGATTATATCGATGCAACTGTTAATATTGCCTGATAATATATCGGCTTTAAAAATAAAACATAATGATAATAATAATAATATAAAAAGAATAGAACTTGATAGTGGAGAGACTGGAAGCTTCCAACAAAAAATCTGATTCGAAACGGAGAAACGGAAATTTTTTTAAAAATTGTGTTTTTCATTTGAGATAGTTTAATTTAATCGATGATCGATAACCGATATTTGATATATTGCATCATTTTTTTAATATGCAGCTTGTTTTTGGCACTATCGGAAGAACAGAAGAAATATCTTAAATTGAAAGGAAACGGAATGAGTCAGAAACTCCTTATCTTAAAGGTGTTACAGGTAGGAAATGGAACTGCATAGAAATCAGAACTGCGATAGTTGGTAATGAAATGTATAAAAGTTTTTTTCGATAGAAAATCTGCGAAGCCAAAAAATTTGAAAGAAAACAACAAGCACTCAATCGTTACGAGTTGCCCTGCTTTAAGTTTTTAACCCTTTCAAAGTAGTCCGATACATGAATATATATATGTATATATCTTTCAAAGAGCAGAAGCTTAGGCACTTAATATCTGTTCTAATTATCACGTTTATTTAAAATGCACTTTGTCAACCAATAAATTCTGGGCAAGTCAATGAGCTTTGGTGGCCGATAAAGTTCCTCGCAATCGACCTTCATTAAAGCACTTTCAGTGGCAAATATAAACAGCAACAGAGCCCAAGATAGTAAGATTACAAGTACTCGGACTCATTTTCGTTGTCGTACTCGTACATGATGCATGAATGCTATGATAATAAAAAGGTTATACGAGAACCTCGCTAAAACGGCGAGACGTTGACGTTTGTGGTTCGGTGATTGGACTGCTTATAATGAAACAGCGTTACGATCAATTTACGATCCGATCAGGTTATTGCAAACTGTCAATGGAGCTCGACTATATCTAAAAAGCATACAATGTGCAATTCAAAGCACTTCAAACGAATTATAGCTAATTATAAAGCTACCTTTTGGCTGACGGATCGAATCTTAAGAGTTGAGAATTGGTGGAAAATCTATGCATGAATTCGGTTGAAGTGGATTTTCGCAAATCCACTCTTTCGGGTGGAAATTGGGTAAACAAGATTGTCTGCGCCAAAGTTTAAGTTTCATTATCATAGGGTTTTGGATGTTTTTCAAAACCGTGTTTAAAGAGATCAGTTAAATGTGTTTCGTTGTTTTTCAAATAAATCACAGCAACGTGCGGAATATGAGTGAAAACAACGTTTGTTAAAATCTATATTCAAGCTCTAGGTCTGTCCATAACTTATAAAACTGCCTACTGGTTGGCTGGTCAAGTCTTGACAGTTTGGAGAATATTAAAAATCTATGCATGAATACGTTTCAAGCGGATTGTGGCCAATCCACTTGCTAGAGTAGAAATTGGAAAAACGAGATAGTCCGCGCTGAAGTTAAGGTTTCAATATAATAGGGTTTAACTGCTTTTCAAAGCTCTATTAAAAAATATAATTTAAAACGCTTTTGATTGCTTTTCAAAGATATCACGGCTACGTGTGGAATATAAGTGAAAGAAAAGATTTATTTAAATTTATATTAAAGCTCTAGGTCTCACCGAAACCTTTTCGGTCAAAAGCAAAATGACGCGGGTAGAAGATAAAATAGCAGATAATTTTGTACAATTATTTTCGTTAGAAACTAGCAGGGAATATGTGTATAAATTTCTGTGATGTATGTATGTATATGTTTTTGGGAAACCCCGCAAGTAGCTGCAGCAAGAGGCAGTCATGCAAATTATTGCAGCAGAATTAACTAAGAAATAAGAACCAAGCACATACGCTTGGGTCTTAAGTGCCAAAGCATTTCATTGGACTTGGCCCTATAACCCAATATTACTGAGCAGAGCTACCCTCTCTCTCTCTCTCTCTCTCTCTATATGTATATATGTCTCTGTCTAGCATAGATCTTACATAATATAAAAGCAATTTGTAAAACAAATTCAATTAGCTTTTTTGTCTGTCTGTCTTTGAGTGCGACTCAAGTAATGTGCAAAAGAAAAGTAAAATGCAAAGCTGCCACATAGCGCGACAGACTGACGGACGGACGGACGGACGGACTGACTGACTGATTGATTGACTGACTGATTGGCAATAAGGCAGTTGACATTCTGATTGGACTTAACGCCTCTTCTGCCTCATCTTCAACTTCTGATTAGCCTGGCAATTCGATGACGCCAACGTCTCAGCCAACCGCGGCGAATGTAAACAAATACACATTCACAATCATTTGCCCATTTTCCACATTTCCCTTGGCAGCAAAAAGCAACATCATAAAATATCACAAATCGATTAACGGCGCGTGGCGCCAACTGTTTCTGTTTCAGTTTCCACTCAACAACCTCAACCCTCAGGCCTAGGCCCCAGCCCCAGCACCAGCCCCAGCCCCAGCCCAAACTGAAACCCCAACCGACTCGTCTGACTCTCGGCGTCGCGTTGCCAGCGGCGACTTTTTGCAAGTGCAAAACTAATTATCCGAACAGAACAGCAGAGACGCATGAATAATACTTACTACTGATAAAGTAGCTCTGCGATTCAATTTCCTATACAAATATATAAATGAGTTGAGCTTGCAAATAGCCGAGCCCCCCGTACTCTCTCTCTCTCTCTCTCTCTCTTACACACTCTCTCTCTCTCTCTCTAACTCTCAACCCTTCTCCATCGGATCTAGCGATCTGTGTGTGACGCATAAAATTGCTCAAACTCTCGCATTTAACGTGGCTGCAAATGAAAATCTGTTTTAAACAATGGGCCCAAAAAAAACTCCATCAAAATATCATATATCCGCCATATATAATTTTCATTCATGGGCTTTACTAATCATTGATATATCGTATTACCCATTGCATAAGCTTCAAAATTAAATTTGTTCTATGTCGATAGAAAGCTTTTCGATCTTGAGCTACACTTTACGAAAACTCTTCTCGTCATCAAGAACTATTCATTGGCCAATCATTCCTGATTGACTGACTGACTGATTGATGATCAGCGTACAGCTCCGTTAGAGCTAAGAAGCTGATTTTTTCACTCTGTCCTACTTTGGGTTCTGTAGATGAACATAAAGATGGAATATTCGAATATTTCTAACGTGAATGTGAAAAATTGTTGAATGTCGAATTGAAATTTCATTCATTTTTCACTCGAATACGTGAAATACGTGAAAATATTATACCGACTACTACTTGCAAACTACCAAATAAATTGAAAATTAAAAGGATCAAGCTTTGGGTAGCACATCATTAATTGCCATAAATCAGAAATATTAAAAAAAAACGTGAACATTATATAAAAAACTCAACATTGAACAGCTGGAAATATGAAATGGGCGCATGTTGGTTAATGCATAAGTATTTAATTACGCTTCATTACAATTCCATAAACTGAAAACTGCTGTGAAATGTGAAGCATATTATATGATATGATTGTCATAGACTTAAAAAGAAGAACTCGAACGGCTACAAGCTTTTTATAAATGTCCAAAGCAGACTTCGAGTCGCACAGTTAAACAACACAAATCTAATCAAATCGGGCCAGATAACATAAGTGCAGCTAAGCCTCTTATAAAAGTTATAAGCAAAACGTTTTCCTAAGATGCACTTATCTGGTGCAAGAAGACGATCTGATTTACAAAGAGAAAATTCCAGACTCTTGCGGTTCCAATGTTTGGAATAAACATTTGTAATTTTTATTTAACTTTGGAAGATAACTCGGGCACACAAGTTCTCTGCTAGCTTTGATAACATATTATTCTAAAAGCTACAAGAAAATACTTGGCAAAATACGCAGCAAAACGTTTAAGAATATGACACAAGGAATTGCCAAAACATTTACCTTGCAAGCCGCTAACATGAATTTGTTTTGAAGAGAAGCAAATGAAGGTTTCTACCGCATGAAATACATGAGCAGGCCATGCCGAGCATGTGAAAACGTTAACAAATGTACAACAAGAATGTGTTAAAACGTTAACGAATGTGCCACAAAAATGAATTGCAAAATAATTTAATTTGAAGCCCCCTTTAACTGGTCATGCCAGGCAAGTTAAAACGTTTACGAATGAGACACAAAAGGGTATGGCAAAAAAGACTTAGTTTATCGTAACTAATAGCCCATACAGTGTATACATACATAAATCCCGAAAAGTGTGGCAAAGTCAAACAATTATTTTGACAGCTAGTTTAAGCAATTGTTAAACTTAATTCAGAATAAATTCTTTGCCCTTGGCTCGAGTGTGTCTGAATTAAAGTTGCAACTAAAGTCTGATCGTGCTTTCGCATACACTTATGTACCGTACCATATCAAAGAGATTATCATTATTTATTTTCTCTTTTTTTTTTCATTTCTTTTTTTGTTTTTTTTGTGCTGATAACAATAGCCACGCATCAGATTAAGCGATAGCTGCCGCTGATGTAATGCGATATGCCGCCGTATATGAATCATCCGACGGGTTTCTGATTAGCAACATTTTTGGGCTTTCGATTTTTGAACTAGATTCTGCTCGAAGAACTCTCCAGCTGCAGCAGAACTGCGAGAATTCGTTTCTGTTCTTTGATTGCGATTAAATATGCACACGGAATTCAATTTAACTGCCGTACAATTTGCATTTAGAGACGGGAGTTTTTGACAACAAAATAAAACTGTTTAAAAATAAGACCAAATCGGGATTGAAGAAATTGTTTGACTTGAGATTTTGAGGCTGCTTATGAAACAAGAAAGTCTTCCAATGAACATCCCCACAAACATACATAGTTCATAGTTACATCTAAATCAAAATTATTTGCGGGGTATTTAAGAATTTTACTTACTTTTGTACAGAAATTTTGAATAATCACAATCCATGTTGTTGTTGTTGATGTTGTTGTGGTTGTTGCTTGTTGCCGTAGTGAATGTCTATTGTTGCTGCTGTTGTTGTTGTTGTTGTTGTGGTGGTTGTTGTTCTTGTGTTGACATAGACATGAAGCTGCCGTTGGAGTTGCTGAATTGATGCGGCGATTGTTGTTGATGGATTTGATTGATTCACAACTGCATTCGCACTGCTTTTCGCTTTTGCGCCATTCACTTGACGACAATTATAGAAAAAAAATGCCAAAAAAAAAATATGAACCACACTCACACACAAATAAATAAATTAAAATATGAAAATGCCGTTAGCCGCGTTGGCACGCGGGTGCGGGGGGCTGGGTGGGTCGTTTGGTTCTTGGTGTTGAGGGCCGGGTTCGAAAGTTGCAGCGTTGACACAAAAATTTGAAGATTGCCGCCGGCGGCGGTGTAAGACAAACTGAAATTCGAATTTCGAGTTCGAGTTCGAAGCTCCGCAGCGCTCGAGCAACCTTCTGCTGCTTGTGTAGATTTTTTGTGTTTTTCTGTTGGTTTTTCTTGCTGCTGTTGTTGTTGTTGTTGTTGTTGTTGTTGTTTTATTGACACTTGATGGGCGCTGTTGCCATGTGTTGTTGTTGGTTGCTGCTGTTGTCGAATTTTGTTATTGTTGCAATTTAATGCCACTTTACAAGCATGTATAACATTGTGAGTTTTTGGTTGTGGGCTGTTGTTGTTTTCGCTTTTGTTTTGCTTTTATTTACACGCTGCAGGTGTTGGTATGTAACAATCGCGAGCACACACACAGATATGTGTGTGACAGTCGCATATTCTTTGGCGACTGTCGCCGCCGCAGCACTATTCTAGTTATGCTTCTTCTTAGTTTGCTGTAAGCATTTCTTTCTTCTTCTCGCGTTTGCAGGTGTAGCCGTTGCTGCTGCTGCTGCTGCTGCTGCTGTCGCCGCTGCCTCTGCCGCTGTTGTTCTTGTTGCTCTTCCGTTTAACTGTATCTTATCTGGGCGCGCCTTTTGCTTTGCTTTAACCAAATTGAAATTTGAACAACATCAACATGTGTTTAGCTATTATTGTTGTTTTTCTTTCATTTATTATGCAGAGACGCGCGTTACAACAAAAAAGGCGCGCAATCTCTGGACGTCACTCGCTGCGACTGCTGTTGATGCTGCTGCTGCTGCTGCCGCTGCTTTTGCTTGCTCGTTGCTGTTGTTGTTGTTGTTGTTGTTATTCTTGTTGGGCGTATTGTCGCCGATTTAGCTGGGTGCAACAGTTGCGCTGGCGTTGCAGATTCATACCACAAAAAACGACTGTCACAGGATGCACCGGAAAAAAATGCACAAAAAATTAGTTGTGTGTGTGTGCCAAGGAACAACAATGCTTGTCGCATATATTTATGTGTGTATGTATTAGCACCAAAAATACACGCACGCACACACACTTACACGCAGCACACAGTTAGTTTATATACATATCTATGCACATATTTATATGTATGCATATATGCAATTATAATTTAGTTTTTCGCGCTTCTGCTGCCGTCGCCGACGCCGCCGCCGCTGCCGTTGCGAATTCAATTTAATTTCTTTTGCTAAACTTTTTGTGTAATTTTGTTTTTGTACACTTTTGCTTTGCCCTACGCCTGTAGGCGGCACGCGCTGGCAAATGTGTAAGTTTTCATGTATCTTAACAGATGATTCTAATTGGGATGCGGTTTCTGATTGGATACTCTTTCGGCATTTTTTCTTGAACGCTTTTCTTACACACGCCGCTCAATGCTCCGGGCCGGAGAGTCAAAGACGAAATGTGCTTTTAATGTAGACACAGACACACACCGAGACACATAGATACATATATATTGTACATACATATGCATGTAAATAAGTTAAAAGAAATTTTCTATAGATATTGTCTAAGCAATTTGGCTATTTGATTTAAATTTGTTAACTACGTGCTGCGCTTGCTTTCGCATACAAAATGTGACGCCAACACAACCGACGGTATAAACAAAACTACCAATACGAAATTAGCTCAAAATGTATTTCAGGCAAAAATTAAAACAGCAAAAGCGCTCATTGCGCGCGAGCGAGCCGTGCAGTAAAACTGCCAACCTACCCACACAAGCACACTAGAAGAAGCAAACACATACAGACGCTCGCACACAGAGTAGCATACGAACCATGCCCGAAGACCGAGCCCCAACAGTTTGTTGGATACGCGCGCGACACACTCACTCACACGCACGTACATGCCTATATACACATACAGCAAATTTACTCACCGAGTTGGTCGCCACCAGCTGAATGGAGTACACGCGGCCGAGAGCAAATTACGAGTGTGAGAGCGAGAAAGAGAGAGACACAGTACGATAGAGCGAGACATGGCGAGTGAGAGAATGTTGCCGCTGTCTCTACCGCATGGGAGCGAGCGAGTGGAGTGCGCACAGCGCATGAATCAGCTTCCGCTGTTTCGTTCAATGTTGTTGTTGCCTTTGTTGTTCTTGTTCTGGTTAGCTGCCGAAATGAGTTTCGCTCAAAGACATGTTGTTGCTGGTCTGCCTGAGGTTGAGCACTTTGCTTTGAGGCGACTGTATAAGAGAAAGAGCAGAACACTTGCTGTGGCACGGTTCTCCATAACTATATTTCTATGTATGTATGTATGCGGTAGTGTATGAGCAGGTTTATGCGTAACACAAACTTGTGATACAATGAAATAATACATGAATATGCATGCATGTATGTATGTATGTACATTTATGTATTTATAACCATACACTTCAAGTGTAATAAAAATCATACTAAAATACAATTTAAATTAATAAAATACAAAATTATACGCATAACTATAGAAAAAAAGAAGTACAGTATGGATTAGAGTATTGGAAAGAGAGGAATAAAACAAGAGAAAGAAAGAACCAGGAGTTAAATTAAAAGATTTCCACACAATATAAAAAACGTATAATCAAAGCTCGAAAATCTGCAAGCCTTACTCTAATTCTTGAGAATCGCGTAGAAGGGCATTTCATAGTCCATACTCTCATACATACACTCATATATACACACATGTATAAACACACATAAATACATAAAGTATACTATTCACAAACACAACTTTGAAAAATAAAACAGGAAAAAATATATACAAACATACATACGCCTGCATACATACACCTACATACATACATACATACATACATACTTACATACATACATATTTACATACATACATACTTACATACATGCATACTTACACGGCGGTAACAAGTACAAGTCATACATATGCTACACTTACATATCTACATACATACCTACCTACATACATACATACGTGTATCCAAACACACATGTATGCATACATACATACCTACATAAAAACAAATATACATACATACAAATATACATGCATGCAAAAATAAACATACATACACATATACACACATACATTACTACATTCCTGCAGACCTACATATCTACATACATACATACTTACATATATACATACTTACATACACATACTCGGCAACACGACTTAAAAACACAAAAATAAGACAAAAAACACCAAAAAACAAAACGTATAGTCAAACCAAGAAAACCTACAGCCCTTACTTCAATTTATGAGAATCGAGGAGTAGAGCACTTATTCAAAGTTGTTTTTTTTATAATTGCAGCATAACGGTTGGAGTTATTGAAATATTTTAAATGGACTTGGTTAGCCATCGATACAATGCGACATATGTACATACATACACACACACACATACACACACGCATACATACATAAAATGAACTAAACTTTGACTGCTTTTAATGCATCACACCCACTAACATACATATATACATACACACACCTACATAGGTACATACATATGTACATACGTGCAAGAATACATACACTTTTACATAGATACATACATACACTATAAAATAAAGTAAAATGGGTCATAACAGGATAACTATTAAGGAGATTTAATAAGTACATGCATACGCACATATGTATTGCAGGTATTATGCAACCTTACCTGAGCTAAGTTAGTGTATCCTTGGAAAGGGTATAATCATTTCCAGTCTAGGGTTTCCTGTGGGCAATTGTTTTCACGATGTCAAAAGATGTCGCGATCAACAAACGGTTTAGTGTAAGCGACATGCTCTGAACCCACCACAAAATCACTCAGCCTCCATTTATCGCAATAGAGAGGTAGAGCGAGATAAAGAGCGAGCGAGAGAGAATTTTAAGAAATGAGTGCAATTGCATGTGCGTAGATGCGCGTGTGTGTGTGTGTGCAGCTCCTGTGAGATACTTGTGTGTGTGTGCCTATGGCCAGGCTCTCTCAACGCGGCATTTAACACAAATCATTTTTTTTTTCATTTCTATTTTGGTTTCATCATTTGATAATTTGGCGCCGGTTCTGACCTAAAGTTGACTTTGTTACAAAGCCGAGCATTAATTAGTAAAGCTCATAAATTAAATATATGTATATCTATCAGGAATCTGAGATTTGTAAGCAAGGACACTTACTTCACTGATTGACAGTTAAAATATCAAATTCTCTATTTACCTGCTCCTGTTCTTAAGAAAACTTCAGGGCTGCAAAAACGAAATTTTCGGTGGTTCGGTTCACGGTTCGCGCCAAACTGCCCGCCTTTGTTTCCGGTTCGTGAGCTGTTCACAGGCTGGAACTCAGATTTGGATTAAAACCCGTAAAATATAATTAGATAAATAGGAAATTATAATGTTTAAGCCAAGTTACATATGTATACATGCTTTGACGCTTAATCTCCCCAAACCATATTATTCTTTGAAAATAGGATTTTACTTTTCAAAAATTGTTCGGTTTGGGTTTCGGACTTGAACTGGTTCGTTTGCAAACCGGTTTGGAGCTTTTGGAAGATTTGATTAATTGTTCATTCATAAATCATATGCGTTGCATGTTATTATGCATATGGGAGTGTGTGTGTGTGTGTGTGTTGCAACGTGCATGAAATTTGCGTTTGTTGAACCCCATTAAATTGTCACTGGGCATAGGCATTTAAAATGCACGCCTCCAATGCATTAATTGCTATAAATTGAACCAAACATCACACACACACACGCACATAAATACATATGTATTTATATAGAGCCAAGTGGGGTGCGATATGCGACATGTAACAACATGATGGAGCCGGACGAAAGAGTAGCCTGTGGAGGATGAGGAATTATAGTGTAGGGTGTGCGGGGGGGGGGGGGTAGGGAAGCGCCTGAACATCGACATTGTTGCGCATATTGGCAAAGTTTGTAATTTGCCGCCATCTCTGCATGTTGCTGGGTCGCTCGAAAACAGCTGTTTGTTGCGCCCTCTCACTCAATTAGCTAGCTCAAGCAATTGAGTGGGAACGCATGCTGAGAGTGCTGCACACAATGAGCGCGTTGCGCTAAGCGTTGCGCCCGCAAGTGTGGTGCAGGGGTGTTGGGTGGCGGTTGGGCGATTCATCAAAGACACACAAACTAAAAATTATGAAATGGCCATATTAAACACACACACACACACACTCAAATCAAGATGTTAGCGATTGGAACTAACTCAACCAGGGTTCTCAACCGCATGATGAGCTAGTGGCTGGTGGACACCCCGAGGGTTGTGTCGCCCAGAGCGCGCGCCTCGGCAATTCAGCTTCGTGTGCGCACGCCACGCAGCGTGCGTCTCAGTCGACGTTGCCGTCGTCGCCGACGCCGTCTTGAGCTCTTGAGCGATTTAACGGCAATCGACTTGACAGTTGTAACTCATTGTCTGACGCCGACGCTGCCGCTGCCCCTGGCGCTGACTTCTTTGCTAACCCCGCCCGCCCACAATGTCCATTACGTACAATATGAATGCATATGCGCATGCATGCATCTATTTGCCCACTGGCTAAGCAAATGGCAACTTTTTTTTTTTTGGGCGGCAGTGACCCCCATTGATAGCACCTCTCAGCCGAGAGGGCCTACGCCGATTTGTTTTCGAAAGGTTTGTTCATTATTTGGTTGGGCGTTTGGCTCTAGCGGACACTAAAAATAAATCCAACAATTTTCTACTTCACGCGTGTAAGGGGCAAAACATCATTAGACATTAAGGCTAGTGTGTTGAAAGTGAACGAAAAAAAAAAAAAAATAGAAAAAAAAAAACTCAGCATGTGTGCAGACGGTCGATGTCGATGTCGATCCGCAGTCGGATTGTCTATATATAAACGCAGCACAAGACAAGACAAGACAAGACAAGATGAAAACGAATAAAATACGAGTACAAAATTCAAGATGAGATATTCAGATACATACACCCATATTCTACATGAACACACACACACATGCACACACACACACATACACATACACGATCATACTAAGCAACAGCATCAAGAGTCTAGCCAAAAAGACTTTCGCATTTAAATAAAAGATTCGATTCATTCATTTGTATTTACACATTTCTCTTGAATGTATTTTCGTGTGCATAAATTTGACCTTACATTATAATATCTGGCACTGAAGTCATAAGCGCAAAAGCACATCGGGTTTTCCATATTGTGAGCCAATATTTTGATTCATTTGAACCAATTCGAATGTTGTGTATTGTTCCGGTTCGGTTCGGTTCCGGTCAACCGGTTCGTACTGCGAACTGTTATTACTTTGTTCTTTTACCAAGAACCGAACCAGTTTCTGAACATCAAACGAACCTTCTTCGAACCGGTTTATGCAAAAGACATCGCCTTGGTGCATATTTTGACAATATTTCTTTTCTTGCCGATTTTTTATTGATGTAAGACCCTCCTGGAACAATAAATCTACCCTGAACCCGTTAAAATGGGGTTTAAATGTTTGTAATGGATAGAAGAAATTATCTCCGACCCCTTAAAATTCATATATAATTGTTCAGAACGACGAGCTGAGTCGATCTAGCCATCTACAAATGCTAGAGACTTAAAATTTGGAATATATGTATACTACATACAGAACGAGCCTAGGTTATTTTTTCTGATATCTGCTCCCTTGTTTATAATATCTCGAATTTTATAATTGCTAGTTATACCAAACTTGGTATGTGGGTTCTCGTAATGATAATAATTTTTAGGAATATATCACTTCTTGGACACTTCTCCCATTCTTTTCGAAATCGAAGATTTTTAGATGTAGAGCCAAGCGCAAAATATTGGGTGCTATATTTAGACCCAGAAAATTTGAAAAAGATCGGACTCTAAGAACCGAAGCTAACCAAGAATATATACACATATTATAAAGATCGGACTCCAAGCGACAAAGTTAGTTTAGAATGCAAGAGAAGTAGAAGAAGCACATAAATGTGTTTTAGTATATGTACGTAAGAAGAAAGGCTAAAATATTTGTACCGGAAGCTCAGTACGGGATTCAGGGTATCTCCCAGCTAGGTAATTTTTATGAATATATCACTTTTTGGGCACTTTTCCCATTCCTTTCGAAATCGAAGATTTTTAGATGTTGAGCCAAGCGCAAAATATTGGGTGCTATATTTAGACCCAGAAAATTTGAAAAAGATCGGACTCTAAGAACCGAAGCTAACCAAGAATATATACACATATTATAAAGATCGGACTCCAAGCGACGAAGTTAGTTTAGAATGCAAGAGAAGAAGAAGCACATAAATGTGTTTTAGTATATGTACGTAAGAAGAAAGGCTAAAATATTTGTACCGGAAGCTCAGTACGGGATTCAGGGTATCTCCCAGCTAGGTACTCCAGACGCTTACTTGGGTTAAAATGAACATGTAGGAATATATTATAAGTCAACTATTCGGTGAGTCCCCCTCTCCACACATGTATGTATGTGTATTCAATTAGTAATAATATAAAAGTATATATAAATTTTGTTAATGCATTTGTTTTGCTCTTTCGTGTAAATGGCGCAAAAAAATGTTTTACATTAAATGAGCAAAATGCAGGCACTGTGCACTAATATTTACTTATGCACTTTGGAATTTTTAATACGACTTTAGTTTTTTTTTTTTAATTTAGTTTTTTTTTGTTGTTGCTGTACCTTGGTACGGAATATGGCAACAGCAACAGTTGGAAATGTTTTCGTTTGGCAGCCCCACAAAGTTGGCGCGGGGGGGGGGATTGGGGGAGGAGATCTTTAGACAACTACGTTAGCTCTCGGTTTTTCTGCAATTGTGCGATTTTGAAATTGTTTTGTTGTTTTATTACTTTTACAAAGTATTTACTCACGTATGTGTGCGAGTGTGTGTGTGTGTGTGTGTGTGGATGTTGTGAAATTGCTTTCTTTGTTAGTTAGTTGGGCTTATATTGGGCCATCCCAGAGAGCACTTTGAAAAACACTTGGAATTTTTCATTGCCAATTACAGCAGGCTAGGCAAATGTAAAATGCAAAGGAAAAAACAAAAACAAACGTGAATGCATTCCGCGCAGTAACAGACCCAGGCCCTGAACCCCGGGAACCCCGAAACCCAACACAGGCCAACACGGCCGTATGCAGCGGGTCCAACCCCAATCGCTCGTTCGACTTGGCCCGTCGAAATGGGCCGCCAGAAAAGCTGCCGCAGACGCAGCCAAGAAAGAAAACAAAAAACAAAAAAGCAAATAAATTCCAAAACGAAACGTTAAGAATTTTACGTTCGAGATACTTTTATCAGCTACTGCTGCTGCTGGTGCTGGTGCAGTGGCTGCCACGACTGCTCAGCCTGCATTCCCGGCTGCAAGCCAACCTGTTACAACATGCAATCGACAGGCCTCAAACAAGGCGGAAAAATTAACGCAGCCTGCAATTGCAAATTGTGAATGGGTGAATGTATCCAAGCGTGACGCAAATATCTTCTTCTTTAGGTTTTGGCCATTAGCTAAAATAAAAGATCAACCAAACGGATATGATCTTTGATCATTAACGGTCAAGCTCTCAAATCAAGCTCAAAATCAGGGAGCGCAAAAGATTGTCAGTGATTCGAACCAGCTCCCGGCCTTTAGGTTCAGTCCGTTAAGCTGATTTTCTACACTTCTGTACCCAGGTTTTGGTTCAAATTTAGTTTTGAATTGAATTTGGTTTGTTCACATTGATTTTTCATCTATGTTCTATTCCTTTGTTAATTTTCAATCCTACGTTTTGATTATCAGTTGCTTCTCGCCTTTACTTGGAGTACTTAACCTCAAAACTGTTTTTATTTTTCTATTATTATATTTGTTGGATTTGAATACCCAAGCTATAGGCTTTACGAATTTCGATCTTTAAATATACTCTACTCAATTTGACATATAGTTGTATTTCATTTGAAAATCACGAATATTTATTTTTTTATAAATTTGTAATAAAGTTTTTTTTTTTAATTTCAAAGGTATTTTAAATACACAGTAATTTTCAATATTTGCATCTTAGAAAAGATTCAAAGGTGTCTAATAGAAACAAAAAAGTCTTTCTGCTAGGCTTTCTAATTCCCCTTCAATTGTCCAAACTTAACGGTACTTTTCGGCCATGTTTGAATTTTTGCAAGTCAATTTTTAGGCTTTTTAAAAGTAAATTTTTCGTACCTTCTATGAATATTTATTTTATCATCATGAAATATTGACAAATAAAAATGCAACTTTGCGTATTGATTTTGCATTTAAATGATTAACGCAAATTTAATTGTACAACAAATGCACAAATAAAGCTTTCGGGGCATCGGTATCGAAGCAAGAATAACGAACAAGTATCGATAAGTATTCAAGTGCTGCCGATGCTTGGCGATAGCCCTGGCGATAATTAATCGCACATCTCTAATGCATTTGTGTATGCAATAGACACATTTGTATGCCAAAATTATTTACATTCGTTTAACTGGCCAAAAAGCAAAATGGATAACTTGGCGCTGAGGCGAGGGGCCAATGCCAGCTGCAACTGTGAGTAGAGGCTACTGTTAAAATTGAATTTGGGCAAATCAGGGATTTGCACAAGGACCATTTCATGTAATACATATTTGTTTCTTTTCCTTTTTTTTTTCATGGCCATTTGTGCACATTATTATTTTGTGTATATCTTTATATATGTAAACTATGCAGTCAACAATATGACAGACGAACAGCTGCAGGCTTGGCACACAGCCGTGCTGTCGGAGGCGCAGCGCGAGAATTATGTTAACCATAACTTGGAAATTGTGCGACATTATCGCACCGAGGCGATTTCCCGAGCGCCCGCTTTCGACCTTGAGCGCAATGCCATAGACGCAGCTATCGCCCGGCATGGCCTATGCGTGCCCCATGCTGTTGCCAGCAGTGAGAGCATTGCACGCACCCAGGCAGCAGCAGCAGCAGCCGCCGCCGCTGCTGCCCAGGAGGAGGTACAACCGCCTCCAGTACGACGTCCCCGACTGGAACAGCCGGAGGAGCAACAGCAGCCGAATGCTACTGCTGCGCCCAGTGTGAGCGGCACAGCTACAGCAACAGCTACAGGAACAGGCAACAGGTATGGCCACTATGTGGCACTGGCCCACATATTCTCCGATACGTATGCGGCACGGAGCACGGAGCCAACTGTCGCAGCCGGCGGAGTCTTGAGTGCCAATGGCCATGTCAATAGCACTAATAATAATAGTAGTAGTAATAATAAAAATCAGGAGCCCGAGGAGGCGGAAATCAATGATATGGCGATAACGAAGACCATTGATAGTCTGGGCCTGCGTCGCACCTAATGTAGTTGTATTAACATTTAAGTATCATATTTATTCAAACAATTGTTAAAAGATCAGTGTGTGCAACATATTGTTTAGAACGTGTAATGTATGTGTATTTAACTAGACGTTATTTCCAAAATTTGTTTCCCGGGTAGGCAAGAAACAAAAAATGATATTTGATAGATGCTGTATGATGTAAATAATATCAGTTGACTTTTGTAAATAGTGCATTTTACTTATAGTTGTTTAGCAATTAAGCGTAGAGTACTTAATCGCATGTACGTATATATATACATCTATATATATACGACAAATACATAAATATATAACATATATCTCATATGATTTAGAAACAATCAACAAACGTGTAATTTTTTCTTATCGACCCAACAAACAATCACTTTAAACTGGTCCGAACCATAACCAAAAATGGTGCCACGAAATCTAGCATATGGAAATAGAATATATACGATTTAACAATATACATACTTAACTTTGTTTTAAAAACAAAGCAAGATATCAATATATGCTTATTCGAATAAAATATAAAACATTCTATTTCGTATACACAACCAATTTCGATTTAAATAGGAAATTAGAAAAGATGAGCTATCGGAATAGAGGATATTTGCTCGAATTCAAACCTATTTAATGGCGCCACAAAAGCAATAGCAAACCAAAAATGATATACGTATTGAGTTTAATAATTTACAAATTAAAAAGGAACAAGTGTTTAAATATCGTTATATGCATCACATACGCTCTCGTATGCTCGTTGAGTCTCACAATTTTGACTGCGGCGCTGATGGTGCACTGGATATCAATTTCATACCTATATTGGGGAATGTGTGAGGGTGTTTTCTTTCGGGCACAACTAACGGCAGGAGGGAATGGGGCGTATATATATATATATATGTTTATATATACTAGGAGTAGCCGATGCAGCGCCGATTATACATTTATATATATATATAGATAGATAGTTTACTCTCATTGATAAGGTATTGATATTGACTAGATTGGTTTAAGTTGCATTCGAGTTGTTGCTGTTGTGGTTGCTATCACTATCATCGTTGTCCTCATTCTCATTATCAATATCGTTACCTGCATTATCATTATCATTATGATTATTATGATCAACAGCAACAGCAACAACTCCCGCATTGTCCGCATTCATAGCTACTCGCACAGCCTCTCTGCGATTCCGCCTGTTTTCCATGCCGAATGCCGATCCACCCGAGGCGTGCATCAGGCGGCGATACTGATGTAAACTGGCCAAAATGCGTATCATAATCTGTGCAGGTACCGTTATAGTATCGCGTGTCTCCACCAGCATTATCTCATTGCTCCTGATCAGCTGCAAATACAAGTTTTCGTATAAATAAACTGTATTAAATATATATATATATATATATATATATATATATATATATAGTGGCACGTGTACCTCTGCAGTTTCGCTCTCGTCGAAGGTGGGCTTTGGTGAAATTGGCGCCCAGACCTTCACGTTGTAATCGATGCCCGAGCTAACCAAATAGGGCAGCGTCGGATGCGGCTGGACACGATTCACTACACGATGATCCGCCAGCAGCGTTTTCACCACTTTGCCCGTCTGCCGTTGCCACACAAAGATGTGGCCGCAATCTGAGCCGGACATGATGAAGTCGTCGCCCCAGAAACAGGCGCCCTTCACCATGGTACGCGAGTTCCGATGTCCGCTAAACGACATTTTCACATAATCAAATTTGTTCAGCTCCTGACGATCTTGATCTTGCCCACCCTCCCGAGCAGGTGCCAGCACAGTGTCGCTCTTCACATCTGCAGGCTCAGCACTCAAGGATTCTGCAGGTGTGGCGTCTATAAAAAGAAAATGTATTTAATATTTGTATTTCTTTCAGCGTTTAGAAAACCGTATAATTAAATATATACATGTGTATATAAGACGTGTATGTGTTGCGTATGTATGTTTACGAATTCAATGCAAATGTATTTTTAAATAGTGCCGTACTACTCGATTCTCATTAATCCAAGTAAGCCTTGCAGGTTTTGATGTGTTGATATTTTTCCTATTAGGATAACAAGTTGTATATACAAGTGTATGTTTGAACAAACATCTGTGTGTGTATTTGTATACATATGTGTATGTTTGCACATGTACACAAAACATGTCTCCTATACTAAATAAAAGCCTTACTATGCGATTCTCAAGAGTTCAAGTAAGGTTTGTAGGTTTATATGTTCATTAACAAGTTTTGCTGTATGGCATTGCATATACATATATTTGCATGACTCTCACTCTAATTTATTCTGATGTAGTCTATCTCTCTCATTCTCATTTTATATCTACATGCAAAAGTCTCTCTCTGTCCTACTAATAGATGCTAATACAATGATGGTGCATGTGTTGTTTTCCTGGGCAAATACAAATTTACGGATATATTTATGTGGATACATTTCGGTTCAGGGCACTGGCTATCTTTTAGTCTTTCCATAAAAATGTGTCCATATTTGTAAGTACTCAGGGTAGGTATCAAGGGAGCAGGGTATATTTCCAGTCATTTAATA
The DNA here is from genome assembly GCA_035045885.1 of Drosophila borealis. Classification (NCBI taxonomy): domain Eukaryota; kingdom Metazoa; phylum Arthropoda; class Insecta; order Diptera; family Drosophilidae; genus Drosophila; species Drosophila borealis. The sequence continues at coordinate 3,022,998 of JAWNOR010000405.1, read as the reverse complement.
CACTATTTATTGAAGACATAAACTACTTAATACACACAGCTGTGTCCAAATACTTTTCATACTCAGTGTTTTGCGTACGGCTGCGGTCAGCGAACTGCTCCACTTACCATCACCTGACGAGTTTGCAACTGCTGGCGGCGACTCTATAGGAATGGGTGCATTGGCGGTACTACTAAGTAGGCTGTTGTTGGGAGCTAATACGGACTCCCTGTGGTTGTCCAGGGTGCGTAGAACGGCGTCTTGCCAGGACATATGAGCCGGTGTCCTTGGGGCGGAGTAGCTGCTGGTGCTCGGATTTAGGGCACGTAGCTGACGTGTTTGTGAATTGAGCATGCGAAAGATTTCATCGCTGAGTCGACTCAGCACACCGGGCTCAAGCGGCGGACGCGCCTGACCGACATTGGGACGATTGGAACCGTGCTCGGCGTTGGCCATGGAATTGGGGCCTGTATCGGACCAATCGCCGCGAAAACGCAGGCGCGGCATTTGCGGCTCTGGATCGTTGTCGCGCCGCAGCTTGGGCGTGTAACAGCCGCTGCGTAGCAGCTCGGCATCATTGTAGCCCGGATGATGCATATCAAACAAATATAGCTGCTCCATGGAATAGCTGACCAGCAGTTCCGATTCGTCGGCGCTAAACTTAACGCAGGTGGGGCGGTAATGCCGGCGTGTATACTTCATCGGTATGGGATACGCCTTCAATGGCCAAGTGATGCGCTCCCGATCGATGCCAGCGGAGAGCATGCGCCGATCATAGAGCCGCACTATGGAGTCTGAGCAGCCAATGGCAACGTTATAATGATTAATGGGCGCCACATCCATTGCTGTCACCGCGCAGGGTGCCGTAATAAAGATGTGCTTGTCGCAAACGGACTGGGCGCAGCGACTGCTCACCCTCAGGTCGATGCAACGGACGGTGCCGTCTTCACCGCAGCTGAGGAACATGCGTGGGCTATCCGGCAGCGGCAGGACATCGTATGTACTGCCAAAGGCGTGACAATCAAAGAAACTGGCACAGCGATCGGGCTCGCCAACGAGCGCCTCCTCCATGCTTCTGCCGGGGCCGTAGGGTGTCAGGAATTCGGTGTGCATCACAATGCCCTCGCCGGAGCACGAGATGACCGCCAGATCGTTTGAGTGCGGCATGAAACGTGCACTAAATATATGACGCTTGTGCAGAGTCTTTGTCCTGGCCGCCACACGACCGCTTTTGGCCTCCGTGATGACCAGATGATTGTCATCGGAGCCGGATACAATTAGCGTCCCGCTGGCATTCCAATTAACCGTATTCACACAACCGTTGTGCACGCTCAACGTGCTCAACAGATTCAGGCGTTGCACAAAGTCCAGCGAATCTAAAATAAATCGAAATATAATAATCATAATGCAGATTACAAGCGGGCCACAAATCATATCGCCTGCAATTGCCGATAAACTTCAAATCGCGCCACCACTTACTCTTGCAGCTGGCCTCCAGATTCGCCTGGGCTCTGCCGCCGCCCGCATTGTACGGATAGTTGCTGATGCACCGGTTCACACTGTGCCTCTGTCCTTTGTCGGTCATCTTCAAATGCCTCACTGTATGTGGGGAGGTGGGATGATTGTCGGAAAGGTGGATGGGGAGCGGGAGGTGGGAGGTGGGAGGGGTACATAAATATGTAGAGGTTCATTGGTATTATTAGACAATTGCCAAATATGATGGCCCCGGCGCAGATATGAGCAGGGAAATAAAACAAAAGCACCTATACTATATAGAAAATGTTGATCGTTGCCGCATCGATCATTGAATACCCTTGCATATATTATTAGCCACATATGTGATTAGAATTCGAATGCTACAAGTGAGCATTTTCTAACTTTCTTATTTTTGACATATTTTTTATTGATTATTTTTACCAATTGAATATGTATACTTTGATTTTGGCCTATTCAATATAATAATATTTAAAACTGTCGATTTTTTTTTTGTAAAAAACAAATATTTGTTATATTAGATTTAACTATATATGTAAATTATTTTTAAAATATATTTTTTAATAAAATCACTTTACAAAATATCTGCGCGATACCTGTAAAAACAGGTGGTAATGAAAATTGTTAATGATTATGATTTCAAAGACTCCCAAACTGTGCAACAACGTTGTGACCCTCAAACTGCGTCTTAAAATTTTTAGCATATGTATATGTATGTATGTAAGTTTTCATTATTTTTACTGACTGGGCAAGGCTAACATTTAATAAACTATCTCAAGCAAAATTAACAGTAAATATTGTTTTCAAACGCACATATTGCTTGAATAAATTAAAATATCCAGTGCAAGAGTATAAGAACACACAAGCACTGAGCAAAATTCATTGTACGTATGTGTGTGTGGGCGGCCATATGTATGTATATAGCCAACTTCGCGTCCGACTATATCTTCCGTTTGTGTGTATGTGCGCATATGTTTTTCGAATAAAATACAAATTATATAAAAATTCAAAACAAAGCGCCATACAAGACAGTCGATTGGCATTAATTATTGAAAACTTTTCACAATTGGCTTTTTCAGTTCGGTTCAAAGAGTGCAAATTTTTTAGAACTATTTTAACTATAGCGTTACCTAGTTTAAACTGCAGTAAAACATTAGAAAACACTATTTGGGCCGCAGCACACAAACACAAATTCGATATTTATTTTTATTGCGAGCTCAGCTGTCACACAGTGTGACCGCTTGCCGTTCGAACAGGAATCCCAAATGTATTTGTACAAAAAAAGCGTTTGCAAATACATACTAGATTTTCTCAATGATATACAGATGAGGCAAAACTTACGTTAGGATTTAATATTGAGTCAAGGTTATCCATGCAGGTTACCAACAAAATGCTTAAAAAAACAGCAAATAAACTTACACACTTGTTGTACGTCTTACGCCAGGCGATGTAAAATATTTCAAATTTTTATGTTTTATCAAAAACTCTCTAATTTAGGATTATAAAATTGTCACAGTTAGTTAAATATACTTATTTCGTTTTTTGATGGAAAGCCAAATGGTCACTTATATATGAACAAATAGCATAATGGTTAAATCAATCGTTGAAGAAATAAACAATAAAAAAAGCTGGTAGCCGAAGCTCATGTTTGAATTGCTTAACCGTTATCGATAAAGGTGCTAAAAATGAACAGAATTTTGAACAAGTAGTCATGCGCTCTTATACTTAGCAATCGATAACATCAAACAAATGTATACCAAAGTGGTATATTTTTGGGGAGAGCTGGCCACACTAAGCCCGCTGTAATTTCAGTCGTAGCTTAATATTCGAGTCGAGCGTGCGCAACATACGCAGTTAACAGTTGGTCGTTTTAGGTAGCCAACCTGTTGAATTTTTTTTGAGTTTTGTTTTGTTTTAGTAGTGGAAAGTGCAATAACGATAACAACGACTGCGTCAGATAAAATCGAGTTGAAACATAAACTCACCTGCTGCAGCAGCCACACAGAGAGCGTGTGAGTGGTGCGAGTATCATACAAATTAGAAATCTTTTGTTTATTTAATAAATACGGCGAAAAATACAAACGACAAAAAACGAAAAACAAACAAAACCAGAATAAATATCAAAAGGTAACGGGCAACAAGTGCTGTTATTGTTGTTATTGTTTGTGTTGTGCTGCTGCTGCTGCTGCTACTACCGTTGTGGTTGTTGCAGTTATTTTTTGTTGTTGTTGTTGTTGTTGCTGTAGCAGCTCATGAACAGCGGAAGGTAAATATTGTTAACTCCGGACTCCAAATACGCAAAGCCAAAATGCAAATGGTAAAAATCGTAGTTGCGGCAAAAAGAGAATACGAAAACGAGCAAACGATCAATTTTTGTGGGTGAATGTAATTGTTGTTGCTGTTGTTGTCGTAGTTGCTGATGATGTGGAAAAGTTAATGAAGCATCCGCGCTTAAAGCCAACAAAGAAGAACATTGCATTCGGCTGTAACCGACTGCGCAATACTCTGTCAACTGTGTAGCATTTAAATCAGGCGACAAGAGTCTTTCTGCTTATTGTGCTGCTGAATGCTTTAAAACTGTGCCAGATCAGTGCTTTTCAAACGGTGACCTTAGCAACTTGATTTATGCGACAGGGGGAAGCGAGAAGGCGTGGCCCCCAAATTTGTAGCTATATCTCTAGAGGAAGTCATCAATAGTCTACCTGATTCTAGCTGCACTGTGGAAAATACAGCCCCATGTTGGGCGTGTCTAAAGGCAATGTACCCCGTTGTAAAAATTGGTCGAACATGGGCCAACAGCTTCATCTAGGCCAATGTCATGCAAATGCCGCGCAGCACGACACCCTTGCTGACCTGTCTTGCCAGACGTCTGGCAATAAGCATCTCATCGAGGATCAGACTTTTATCTGGGCTATACACACACATAGACTTGTCTGTATGTGTGTATATGCAAGTATTTGTGTCAATTGTTGGCACTAGAGAATAACAAATTAAAAATGCCAACCAGTTCAGTCACGCCGCCCGTAACTCTGTACCGTTAGCTCCCCCGGCCACCTGGCCATAGAATCTGAAGCTATTGTTGCTGTCGCTTCTGCCACTGTTGCTGCTGCTGCTTTTTGTTGTTGTTGTTGTTGTTATTGTTGTTGTTGTTGCAAATTCTAAAAGCTGCAGATCGCTTTTTGTTAAATGCCACCGCGTAGAAAGCGACAAGCAATACAAAAGCATCAACAAATACAAATAAATGTATTTAGTTTTTTGTGTCTTCAACTGAAAAGGCATGGACAATAAATGGATTGGGTTAGAGGGTCAGAGGCTCTCGATCACAGCAATAGCATTGGAAATGCTCGCACAATTAACTAAGTACAGTGCGCATTCGATATAGTGAGCTCTTAGCATATGATTCTTATAATATCATAAAATGTGCCAATTATTAGTCACCCAATCGTAAATATCGCTAATTTATACAGTTGAAGGGTCAAAGTCTGATGCAGCAACAGTTTGAGAGTCACTTATTTTTATTTAATTTTTTATTGATACTCTGATGCATTCTACTCAATCTTTACTTAAGTTTGGAGTTTAAGCTCGTAATTGTCTAGTTGCGTCAGCGTATCTTTGAATATATAATTTCTTTCTCTTGTTTTTTATAAGCTCGAGTTTTGACCGGAAGATCCTCCGTTCCCTTGAAGTTCCCTGTGATATAAAAGTCCGCGTCGCCCAACTCCGACTTCCATAGCATAAGGATGGTTATACTCATGGAATATAAGTTTATTATAACCGAAATTCAGTTATGTTTTCCTCTGATACCATCTGCAAGTGCATTAATTCGATTTAAACTTCTGCAAGTCTTGAGTTTCTGAATGGAGTTCCTTATACATAGCAGAGTGTAGCAGAGTTTGTACTTTGCTCAAGCTTTAGAGTATTCATATTGAATAGACACTTTAACCATATTGAACATTTAAATAATTAAGAATTCCGAATATGTGTGAAATAAGGTAATTTTTGTTGTGTCGACACGTGAACCTGTTCCAGGCGTATTTAATTTATGTTTAATTAACTTATTAAGGTAGCCGTTGACAGATGTTTCATGTTTTATTAACCAGAAATGAATAAAATGCCAAAAAAAGTCCACATTAAATGATAAGATTGAATAAATAAACGTGCAGTTAAGCCAGAAGCTAGATAGACAAGAAAAAAAGGCTATCTTCGGCACGCCGAATCTTAAATGCCCTTGTAAACTTACTCTACGGCTTACTGGCTTGTGGATATGCGAGGGGACTCTTGAAGCTAGTAATAGCTGGGATTAGTCTAGAATCTTTTTCACCGATACATTCTATAGAGCTATATGATATAGTAGCCCGAAGAGGAAGTATCTTATGATGTGTCGAGTTTGGCCAAGATAACTTGAAGAGGTCAAATATAAATTCCTTCCTATGTGACATGGCAGAAAATCAAAGTACCCTCTTTTATACACTTAGAGGTAGAACTTTATCGTTAGCGTTGAAAAACAAAAACACAATAGATCAAACGACTTTCTGACAGATTCACGACTATTCAGCAATTTTGTTTTCTAGCCGATGTTGATGATTCACGACTGCATATACATATTATCTCTGCTATCAGCGATAAGGCTTCTCAGATATGACCAACTATATGCATTATAATTGCGCTGATGAAGTGGCTAATGGTTTATTTACGAATGAATTGAAATTGGAATTTGGCTAGTACAGGCTAGCACCTAGCACAAATGCATTTGATATATTTTCCATTTCTGAAACGAGAGTTGTTTGTATACATGTGTCTGTACGTACATCATATAAATCGGAAAAGCGGAACGAATTCGAGAAGTGCCGAGCTTGAGATAAACTTTCCCATTTCAAGAAACAGAAACGAGTGAAAAACACGACACGATATTTTATTTTGTTCAATCGACAAAAACAACAACAGCAAGAAAAGCCAATTGCATTTCAATACCCATTAAATGTAGCTAAACAAAAGGGTATACGGGTATATTATGCGTACCCGAACCCATCGAATGTATATATATATATTCTTGATCAGCATAGTCCATCTATGTCTTCCAGTTTGAATTTCGGAGCGTATAAAGGAATTACTTTTTCCTCAATACGTTTAAGATATACATAAGTATGGGGTATATGTTAGTCGGGCACAATGTTATTAATATTATTACTCGCCATTAAATGAAGCTGTTCATTTATGCTTCATATGGAGCATAGATTTGTAGATGATATTTAAAAGCGTGTATGTGTACCTATGTGTGTTGCATGCCTCTCTTTATTGCCGCAACATAATGAAGCTTAATGGCAATTCAATGAAAACTGCAACTGAAACTGAAAACTGAAAAGCTTCCCCGCGGAAAAAGTGAAATTTGCCGCCAACGAGAGTCTGCAAGAAAAGAGAAAGAGGTGGACAGAGAGAAAGAGAGAGAGAGAGAGTGCGAAATATTGTTGGTTTGAATTACTCGACTTGTACTCGATACTCATACGCATACTCGAACTTGTACCCGATCGTGCTGGGAACTACTCGACTAGTACCCGATACTCATACGCATACTCGTACGAGTACCCTAAGGTACTTGTGACTTGTACTCGAGCTGCGTATACTTATTGCAGTCAATGTTAAATCCTCATGTTAATGCTCATGTTAATTACAAACAGTGGCTGCCGCGTGCTAGTTACAATCGCAACAAATAATTAACTCGTGAAACGCAACGTTCCGCCGTTCTCAAAATGGATGCAGCTGCCAACAGCGCCAGCCCCAGCCCCAATGTCAGCGTTGCCGTTGCCGCTGATGGAGGCGCCACCGAAGAGGAGACCAAAGCGAAGCTGCACAAACAAAACGCCAACATGGAGAATGATGATGACGACGATGAGCCGCAGGCGTTGCCATTCTGTTTTGTTCGGGTGAGTGCTAAATTTTATTATATCTTTTTCTTCTTCTTCTTCTTCTTCTTTGGGGCGGGCCAAGAAAGTTTGTATTAGCCCCCCACTCCCTCCGTTCAATGCAATTTTAGTTGCAACCATCCCTAAAACCTGGTCACAGTCGAACGCCGTCGACACACGGGCGACTTGCAACCAGCCGTGAAGCGTTGCAGCAACCTGTTCGTTGCGCCTTGACACCCTATAGACAACTAAGTATAATCTTCACTGAATATATCTATTACATGATAAGTTGACCCAGCCCCAGGTGACCTTTGGCCATGCGTTTAGCTAGAAAAGTTTCCCACATTAAAAAGTAATATGAACTTGATTTAGTTCTCAGATGCCTGCCAACAGTGTTTTTTATAAGAGTACTAGAACAAATTACCCGGCTTTGTTCGGGTCGATTGAGTAATGTTGAAATTGCAAGTGGTATCGAAATTGTTTATTTGTGCCCACTTCGGACATATACAAATTCACTCCAAATTGGCACCACAGGTCTTTGCGTTAGCTCTAAAACTTAAGAATTGCCTCTGGAAGATATAAACCAACGACTTTTCGCTTGCTAGTTCGACGCTCAGATACCCAGACTATATAAACAATTGATCAATAACACAAAAAAATGTGGCTTAGACCGGAATTTTGCATCTCTTAGGTCATATATCTGCCCTATTAATATAAAACTTAGATACAAAGCAATCAATTGACTCAAAGGATATATAAAGTAATTGGCTCTTCAAAAGATTCTAGCTGCTTTCATATAAACATTCAGTTATGACCAGGACCAAAACCAATCCAGCTTGTATTTTGGAAAAAAATTAAAATTAAATTAAATGAAAATTAAAAACTAACTTGAAATAAGAATTTTGTTTTGATGTCAAAACATTTTGAGTCTGGATAAATGGCGACAATTGCTGTACGTGAGTTGAGAACAAGATTTCTGATTTTTCTTGAGTGTATATATGTATATATGCATGTTGTTTCTGAACTTCTACAGCCCCATGACCCATTAGAATGGGCGTCAAGTGGAACTGCTTTTGGTTTTGGCACGCAACGCTGACTTTACAGAACCTCTGCACAAGGGCCCCAAAAATGCCACCGACTTGTGCGGGTTACTGGACTCACATATTCGGCTGCTTGTTACAAATGTTCTACAAGTGTTAATTTCCAACTGTTCTGTCTTTTTTTATGTGTATGTTTGTGCTGTAACCTTTTCGAGATTCGGGGTCGAGTGGTTCCGGCGCTGCTCGGTGCCTGCTCGGGCGCAAGCCGCACCTTTCCGAGAGACGGCAATTGCCCGCTGCCATTATACAAAATATTACACTACGTACAATTACATTTCCCCCAACCTCCGCTGCCAAAAGAAAAACTAGAAAGAACGGATTCCCTGGGCACGCCGAACATGGAATACCCTTGCAGATATATGGCTTATTACGATCGATTGTTCCCATAGGAACAACATGGAACATGGAACCTCATAATATAGAAGACTTCTTCGATATGGTTTTCCAGTTAGGTTTGGTGCAAAGTGAAACTCGTAATTGAAAAACTAAAAAATTTTTTATTCAAAGATTCATTTTTCCCGCAGAGCTTTAATTAATAGTATTCCGATTCCGATAATATTTTGTTTATATGTCAGGAGTATCGTGAAACTTGTAAATGCAAAGTTTCATCAAGATATCTTGACAAACGGAAAAGTTTTCCATGCAAAAATCTTTTTTTCGAACAATTCTTGCCATGAACTTTATGATATAGTATTACGATTTTGTTTAGAATTTGCCTTTTATATAAAAGGGTTATCGAAAACTCGTGAATGTTGAGTTTGATCGCGATATTTTGTAAAACTAAAAATGTTCTGACTCATATATCTGTTTTTCATAGATATATGAAATAGCATTTAAAATTTGTTCCGATTTTGCTAATCGAGAAACTCGTAAATGTCATGTTCTAGATCAAACTTAAACAAAAATGTTTCCCATAGAGCAGATCTTGTTAAGATTTTGTTTTTATATCAAATGGAAATTTTCGACTGATCGTTCCGATGGGAGCTATATAATAGAGTAGCCAACTCTTTCTATACGTTTCATATTTCGTAAGAATATTGTAATACCCTTTAAGAATGTGTAAAACAATTTGTTGTTGTTTTGGCTTTGTTTCGTCGTGTGATTCCGTGCTTGGTTCTCGGCGCACTCACGACCTGCCCCCGGCTGCTCTCAGAGACGGTGCCCCCATCCATGTTGGTGTGCCCCGACGCTAGCCTGGCCTGGCCTGGTCTGGCAGGGAATGATTGGCCCTTTTGATTGCTTTCTTTGGTTCGTTTCGCCGACGACGTTCTTTGGCTGTCATAATTTGTTGGGAAAATTGTTTCGGTTCTGCAGTTTGATTTTCATTATTCCATTTGATGTGCCCCATCAAAAGGTTGCGTCAAATTGTGCGCCGGTTCAGCAAACGATCGAATGCCATATTTGCTAAGTGCATGCTGATTGGGCCGAGTTCGATAAAAGAAGAAAACTAATCAAACTATCAAGGCCAATTACCTGTTCAGTTAGCTTAAGTTATCCCAACTTAAACCTGTAGATTCCAGTTTTAGATAGCTGCAGATATATTGTCCAACAAATTCTTTTGAATTGAGTTGGCTTTCCTTGAACTCCCGTTTCCCATCCAGTGGGAGTGTTTTCCGATTTTGCGTGCACAATTTTTCAAAACCTCGGCAGCTAGTCAGGGCGAACTGCTATAAATATATATGAAATAAAAATCAATCGATGTAAAGTATAATTTGAGACGTGTACTTCAAGTCTTGATAAATATATCTTGATTTTAACTTTAGCAGAAATCTAACTAAAAACTCGATGAATACAAGCCAACTTCTTGAGGCTAGCCTTGTGGCAGACTTAATATGAAGCCCTGTTCCATAAAAGAATCGGCTTTTTGCTGTGCTTGCAAATGGCATTAGTCGCTGGCCGCCACTTTTTGTGGACTTTTTTTTGTTGCGGCAAATTCAAAGTAATCAACACGCATACACACACACACACAGACACATATAAATCAAACCCAATCAGCTCAAAGCATGTCTTTTTTGACCCACCTATATAAAAGTAAGAATCAGAATAAAAATTTGATTTCTGTGATTTTGATTTGAAGCAGCCGACGCCTCATTTGATGTTCCTGATCCTATTACAAAAACGATTTGCGGGCGAGACGAGCATCCAGTTTGTTATACCCATTCAAAATGTGTGAAAAGGGTATAATGTTTTCCTTCAAATGTATGTAACAGGCAGAGGGAGGCACTTCCCGCCCTTTAAAGTATATATATTCTTGATCACGATGACGAGGTGAATCGATCTAGGTTCTCTTCGTCTGTCTGTCTGTTGTATCTTCTCCCTTTTTCATACTATCGATAAATATCGATTTTGAGACAGTCTCTTTAGCATAACTTGATTATTATAATAGCTTGATATGCAGGCTCTTGTATAGTGCATACAGTTTTTGAATAGCTCAGTTTTTGACACCTCTCCCCAATCTTTTATATGCCATATTTAAACCCTAACGTGAACTTGGCGCTTGGTTCAGGGTATCTCCTAGTCAGGCAGTCCCGACTAGAGGACTCTAACCATTTTTTTTCGATGACTGTCGCCGCTAATAATGATTCCATAGCTCGATCTCGGCCATCTTTTCACTTCGCATATGTCAAGCTGCGACTTTCGTTCGTGAATGCATTAAAAGACAATCGATCAATCGACTGGTGGAAGCCCACATTCTAAACAGCCCTTGGCCATGCTGGACCACACCCTTAAATCTAAATATATACATATATATGCTTATGTGTTCCCCAATTTGAATATATAAATATGCATACCCTGTGTATATATGATAATTAGCCAAAAAAATGCGAAGCTGCTTTTGGGACTGTCTTTGCTTTTGTGTGCTTAGATTGTTTGTTGCCTCGTATCGTTGTTTGTTGGCTTGTTATACCCTGCAAAAAAAATCAAATTGATTTAAAAAGTGTAAGTGCCTGTATTAGATGGAGGGAGTTGGCCTCGACCCTATAAAGCACATATGTATGCTTAACTATGAAACTGGAGATGCAAATGATATTTGTGGTTATAATTCGTATAAATAATGTAAAATATAATTAATTTGATCAAAAATTTAACAGGTTTCACGCATGTCGGCGGAAAATGGGTGTAAGACTATCAAGTTGTATCGCATCAAGTTGTAATTCAGTTATTTCCACCCGCCGTAAAGGATTCTTTATATTATACCTAAGGGTATTAGTTTAGTTTCTTAAACGAGGAATTAATACGATTTTGGAAAAATCCATTATTGAGGGCGGGAAATGGGTGTAAAATGAACTCAAATGTAATGCATCAAGTTGTAATTTTTTTTCCACCCGCGCAATTTTGTCAAATCCACTATTAAGTGCGGGAAATGGGTGTGAAATAAATACAAATGTAAAGACACTTTCTTTACTCATGCCTAGCCGGGTGTGTTCTTTTATACTTTATTTAAAAGAGCATATTGACTACAGAGTATCTATTAGTCGAGCAGTCGCGTCTAGCGCATTTCCAGCTAGTTTGCTTGTTTGCTCGTCGACGCCAGATAACATTTAATTTAATTAGTTGCTGCGCAAATTGCTGCCCAGCAAACAAATCTTTTATTTGTACATGTACTATTTTGGGTTATGGGCGTGGCAGTGGTCATGTCTTGCAGGCATTGTGTTGCACAGCGTTTAGCATAATTAAAATGCATTGCGAATGCTGCTAAATGTGTGAGACTTTTCACTTTCCCATCGCCAATGACTGCGTCAATTTTTTTTTTTTTGTCAATTGTTCCCCGAGCTGGCGATGAGATTTCAAATCTCTACTAATGGCTTGGGTAAATTTTTTGAAACGTACCTTTAGTACGGCTCGCTGACCGTGCTGACTTGTTGTTGTTACTAGCCAAACCACCTGGCTGGTTGGCCATCCTGCCCGGGGCTGCAGGGAAACTTGTGTGTGTTTATCCATTTCCATTGCTCCTCGCAATTGCCTCGCGCTGCCTGGGTGAAAGTTATGCAGTTGACGATGTATTTCTCTAACTGGGTAGCAGCCAATCGGCTGCCAGCTTTTGCCCAGCTGCAGGTGGTCGTCACCTGTTTGTTGAAGCTGCGGCTACGGCTGAGGCTGAGGCTGGCGCATACAGGTGCGTAAATGCAAAGATCGATTAAATAATGAAATTAATTACAATTTTCTATAAAATACATGGTATGAAAGAAAGCGAAACAGGCTGAACGCCTGACAGATTAACAACAATTACGCGCTTATTGTGCAGTGTTGTAAAACGCATTCTTAGCCAAACAGCAGGCGACAAACTCAGCATTTGTTGAAAGGAAACAAACGAATTTTCCGCTGCTTACACTTTAATTTTTGGTAAGCTTTAAAAACCACAAGTGCCCAGCTTGCAACACGAAAAAAGATCTCGGCGAGCAGCAGCAGTGTTGCAAAACACGTTCTAGTTGTCATCTTGTAAGTGAAATATGCCTAAGCTTAAGCTTTTTCTTCTCACTTCTTACTAAGTTGACATAGGCCGACACGAAATGTTTGCCATTCTGTCATATGCAGAGTATAAACGTCGCTTAGTTCTTAACTCAAGTCTTGTAGCCAAGCATCTAATTTGCAGCTTTACAAGCAAGCTTAACCAGGGTGGGACAGGAGCAAAAACTGCACCTGGTTTGAACCAGTTCTTTCTGCTCATCGGTTCAAACACGGCCTGCAGTCTTCAGTTAAGCGACTGTAGCTTTGCAAGGCACGTTCGAGCTAGCATTTCTTCTTTGTATTTACATATTGCACATAAAGTTAGTTGGGTTAACTTAACTTTTTGCAAATCATAATGCTTAGCCAGCACTTTTGTGATATGTACACCTCCTAAAAGCCACAATTTGGCTGGTTTTCGACCAAACTGTGTGTCTTAACACCCTATCTAATGCTCCACTTTGCTAACTTGGCCAACATTTTTCATGGTCACACTCTCTTGCGCCACAAAAAGTGACATACATTGCCTCAAGCGAAGCGTGCGTAATGTATTTAGGGCCGAATTACTCGCATATCATGAGCTCAAATAAAAATACAATACAAGAAATACTATAAGGCAAGCAATTGCAATAACAAATTGCAAAGTGAAACAGAATGAGAGGAACTTTGATTCTAAAAGAATTCTTAGTTGATTTCTATATATATTTATGCTCGGCTCTATGTATGTAAATTGTCTATTTGAAGTGATTATTTCAGCATTCTCTATGCTCCGATGCGCACCCAAAGATCGTGAGAAAGTTGTAATTTTGTGTGTTTTCCGACAGGCATTAATAGAAAAACAGAAAAAAATAAAGAAACATGAAAGATATACATATCTGGGCAAAAGTCACACGCAACTTTTTTGTTTTGTCGCCAGAGGCAATGAAGAAAAATATCTACGTATATATGTTATATATAAAAAAAAGCAAAAAAGAGAAATATGTATGCAAATGACTTTCATGTTACCTCGAATATATCTCAAGCGACTCCATTTCTAGAGTGCGCCGTGTCTTGGAGCAACATTTTCCATTATCTATTGTACAATAACCGATTGGATCGCCCAGCGAAATGTTATGCAAATTTGACAACTTTTGAGGGAAATTGTTGCGTCCAGACTTTCGGCATTTTTCGACTTTAAATGCGTTGCGCAACACGCAACACCCAAAAAAGGTAGCCGCGGCGCAAAAAGAAAAGTGTGAACGAGGGGAAGAGGGCAAGTGAAAGAGAGAGAGAGAGAGAGAGAGGAGAGAGAGAGAGAGAGCGGGAGAGCAGAGACAGGGAAGTGCGACAGGTTAGCCTAGTTAGCTGGTCACACTGAGGAAACCAATTTGGCCCAACCTGTATATGGTGGCGATCGTGAACCAGATTTGAGTTTCAAGATTCCGATTCCGATTCCGCATCGCTGCCAAGTTGCATTCCCCAAAAAACTTCCCATTGAGTATGGTCCGGTCTGCGATTGGACTGGCGAGTGAGGTAGTCTTGTCAAGGAATTTCACTCTGGTTTTCTACACCCAATATCCAATATGCGTGTATGGGCTCAGCTCTGACGCTCTGCAGTCGAGAAAGCAGTTGAAAACTGTGCGCCGTTTGTCAGATTATGCGTTATGTGGAAGTACAGACAACTGCATCTCTGTGTGCGTGTTTGTGTGTGTGTGTGTGTGTGTGTTTCTGAGACTAAAACTGGCCGAACAGGTGAAGTTGTCGTATGCCAAACTAAAGTGCGTGCAACAACAAAAACAACAGTTGATTTGCTATCATTGTTGTTGCTCTCGACCCGGTCTGAAAGTCTTATCCGTGTAAATGCAACAACAACAACAACAACAACAACAACAACAAACCAGAAAAGCGCAAGTGAAACGAATTATGCGTGCAGTTCAGCGTGTGTGTGTGCGTCTCTTATGCTTATAACCTGCAGCCAAAGGCAATAATTGCCAGGATTGGCGGACAGCTTAGCTGAAACTCATAAACTAAAAAAGTTGGTAACTCAGACTTGCACATGGATAGCCTGAAAAGCAACGTTTCAGTTCTTGAGAATCGCATAGAAAGGCGACAATTAAAGTTGAACAGAACGAATAAGACGGCGATAGAAAACAAATGGGGTAACAGATTGAGCGTGCGCGAGTGAGGCTTAGGAAGAGGGAATAAGGAAGAGAGATAGAGAGAGAGGAAAAAACTCAACTGGCTTTACCTAAATTTACTATATTCTATTGTTCATTGTTCGTCAAAGACTCTAAAAGAAATTTATTCATGAAGACAGTCGTATATTTTCTTAGATTAAAACGGATTTAAACTGAAAAGAGTGTTGATTTTATTTTACTCTGTGAACAAAGTGAAAACGAGCATATCGGCTTTGTGCAATGCCCATTTTTATGGATTTATATAACGTCTATCTATCTGCCCGGCTGGCTGTTTAGAGAATGAATAAAGTGTGGCCATGTAATGGTAATGTTTTAGAGTTAACAACCCGCGTGTAAGGAAGATTCTTGTCTTGGCTCTTTTTAGACCATGAGCAGAGTAATGTCCCGTTCGCATACCCCCGACTATCACGCTCTTGCTCTTCTCTATTCGTATTTGTTATTTTCAATCACTGTTATGCAGTCGCCCTTAAACTTGATGATGCCATTGTGAGATCGACTCATTTGATATGCATACGCAGCTGCAAGCCCCCTACCATAACTGACCACATGCAACCAGAATTTCATTACGAAACCCTAAATGGAATCCCGCAACCAATTCAAATGAATCTGATAAGCCCTGCCCTCTATCAAATTGGAATTCTAAGTAGTTTTCAGAATCCATTGCGATAGGGTAAAAAAGGGTATGTCGGCTTTGGTGCAATTGCATGAAACGAGCAGAAGGAGGTGAGCCCGTAAATTATATACATATATATATACTCTTGATCAGGACGATCTTGATCGATCTTTATGCGTCTGTTCTTCTTTATGAAGACGTCGATCTCCGCTTGACTTGACTTTTCTTATTTTGATACAATCGATAAATATCGATTTTAGAACTTGGTTGTTTTAGGCATACCTCGAAGATTCTAGGAGCAATATACACAGAACCTTGTGTGTAGTTTCTCGTCTAGGCGTTAGAGATTAAACATATATATCTTTTTGGATATTTGCACCCCATTCGATCCATTCAACTCGTTCTTAAAGGTAGAAACTGACGATTTAATGGATAAACATAATGATTTATGACATATTTCGAGAGTATTTTTGCATGTAAAAGGAAGCCAGAATTTTTGTAATGGCAGCTTGGTTTTGGTTCAGGGTATCTCCTAGTCGGACACTTCCGACTGGCGCTTTTTTACTTGTTTCTTTGGTCTGTACTAATAAGCTGGATTTTCAGTTTGGTTCCTTGAAAGCGTGCGACATGTTTTATTTGTGAGTCGCTTTTGTTATTGTTGTTGCTGCTGTTGAGCGGTATTTAATGCATTTTATGTGCTTGCCCCACTGCGGCACTTATCGCTGGTGTTTGCCTATGGCCCTTTGTTGCTGCCGCTGCTGTTGCTTCACAATGCAACTGGAAAATGGACACAAACTGGTAGCATTTATGACTGGCCTCAAAGGTGTTGCCATAATTGTGCCGCTGGTGAATTCTTGTTTTGGTCGCCCAATAACTGCAATAAATTCATGAGCGATTGACTTCTTGTTCGACTTTAATTTGTTGACATTTTCCATTTTCTTATCGTTTCCGTTACATGCCTCAAGCCTGTTGTTGTTGTTGTTGTCGCTGCTGTTGTCGCACTTTGTGGCAGGTAATTTGGGTTATTGTTACGCATCGATTGCTTAACCCTATTACGTAAGTACATAGTTGATACATGGGCTTACGGCGATAAGGCCAGCCAAAAATTAAATGTGCCACTCTTATTAAGCCCGCACACAGCCTGCTGATAAAGCCCGATATGTCTGTGGTAATATTGAAAGAGATGTTTATTGTAACTATCAGTTCTAATCGGGAATCGTTTGTTATATTGAATACATGTTTTGCTGCCTGATTGAAGAGGCTACAAACACAACATACAGTGTGGCAGATAAGTATTGCCCTGTCCTGTGCTTCTCCCTTTGCCCTACGCTATGAGAAATTCATTCTTGAGTATCTTCGGCGCCTGTTGTCGGATCTTTGTGAAATTTGCAGACCTAAAATACGGCATACAGAGGAGTGTATATACACATATATATGTATATACATATATACTCAGCCTTTAACAACCAGGTAAGAATCCAAAAAGATATATATTTTTTATTTGTATAAAGTATACTAGAAACTTCATACAAAGTTTGGTGTATCTAGCTTTTCTAATCTTCGGGTTATGCTTAAAAAAACCATGTATCATTTAACCCCATCTCATATACAAATGTTGCCTCATTCAATTGCAAAGAGCTTAAACTAAAGAAAATCTAGAAGGCAGCTAATCTGGGGACAGCATCAACAAATTTAAAAGAGTTCTCTTTTTTTCGAGCGTCAAAGATACATTGTTGGGCTTACCTTGGTCTTAATATTGACAGCAACTGTGAGACATAAAAGCTCCTTTCCATTGGTTATTACCTTAGGAACAGTGTATGTGACAGTTGGATATACCCAGCAATGCCCTTTTTACTTGTGTTAATCAGAGTGTTTTGTCGTGTTTTTGCGCCGCTTGAGATCATTTGATGGAGGCTCAGTTATTTGATCTCTTGTGGCCAAGAAATGTCAAGGCAAATGGCACAGCGTTGCCAGACTGATGGCATTGCCCTGCCAGCTATTTGATATGGAAATGTGCGGCCAAATGTTTACCACGGTTAAATATCTGTAAGCCAACAACAGCAACAGCAACAATTCACGATGAAAATAACAAAAACTGGCAGCGGCATTTCCCATTGTTTGTAACGTTTCATTAGCTCAAAGCACCTGGGAAATTGCTGTTGTTGCTGCTGCTGCTGTTGTTGCCTGTTGCTGTGGCCATAAGTCAAAGTTGAGGGATTCATGGCAAACCCGAAAATCGAAATACCTCATTAAAAGCCCAGCAGCTGGGCACAGCAAACCCTAAAGTTACGCAGTCACCAAAAAAAAAAGAAAAAAAAAAATGCATACGCAGCCATTTCACATCTGCGGCTTAAAGACCTGCAATTGTTTAAAATTTAAATTTTTTGATTTTTTTTAATGTGCCAGCTAAAAGTTGGCCAAAACAAAGGCGTGCATTGGGCATTAGCCCACTTAAGCAAAAACGTCCAAGTGCTTAACTATAACAAGTAAGAGTGCAATCAGTCGGGACTGCACGACTGGAAGATACCGAAAACCAAGGGAAGCCAAAGCTGTCTTTAAGACTCTTTCCATATAAGCTATAGTACATGCAAGCAAGAAAAATGCGCGGAAAATTTGGGGAAATGGAGCTATCCATAAAGTAAATTTGTCGTAATTTGTATATACTATATGAAAACGAACTCTCAAAATCGATATTTATCGCCATCGATATCGATATTTATTGCCATTTTCAGCGTCAGACGTCCGCACGGATAAGGGCTAGACCGACTCGGCTCGTCGACCTGATCAGAAAAATACATATATAAACATTCTGAACTCCGAGTTGCTTTCTTCTGCCTGAGCCATAAATTTGAGCAAAATTGTCACGTGGAAGAGCATGCGAAGTTCAACTTGACAAAAGCTTGCAGCTTACCATATGTATAAAGATTTTGGCTCACGATATCATGTTGATTAACTTATTAAGTTTTTCGTTTCGTTTTGCTTGGCTTTTAAAGCCATTTAAAACAATTTTGAACAATTTTGTTTGGCTTTTGTCAACGCTGCTCTTTGAATCCAACATCATCATCATCATCTTGATCGTAATGGTAATGTAATTGTAACTGCCGGCAAGTGCACATAAATTTCATGTTGAGCATGCCCAGACAACATTTAACAATTAAGCGGGCTATTGACATTATTTTTATGTTTTTTTTTTTTGTTTTTTGTTTTCGTTGTCAGTTGAATTTTTCAGCTAGGCCAAATTGAAACGAGCCAAGGCTAAAACAACGCCACAAACTTTAGCAAACGATTATGAAAATCTCTGGCTTATTGTAGGTCACAACAGCTCAGAGATTAAAATTAAGAAACGTTCGCTAAATGCTGTTCATTAAAATATGTATCAAATATCTAAAGTACTTTTAACTTACATCTAACGCTTTTAAAAATATAGAAAATATTTAGGTTTTTTTTTTCAAATGAGTGCGGCTGGATTAAGATTCAATGTCAGCTAGTTTTTAAGTATAAGATCTCTTTTTTTAATTGCTATAAAGTACAATTTTTATATATAAAGTTCATTATCGAAAAAGAAGTCTTTGAATGCGCGGATAATCCAACCGCCTTCAAAAACAGTTTTCGTAATTAGATCGAGTAAATTAAGTTGTACGGCAAGAAGTGGAATATGATTTACGATTAAAAAGCAGCGCTGATTCGTAAAAACTTTTGGGTATAAGCTTTTATATCAATGCAATTTGTGTTATGGATTCACTAAAGACAGTAATTGGGAGCTATGATCTTAAATCAATTCTTAAACCATATTTTAATAAGAATAACACATAAGATTTTTACTTAATGATTCACTTGTGTTAAAGATTTCATTGCATGAATACAATTCGCCCTTCTACGCGATTCTAATAAATTCAAATAAGCCGAAAAGGTTTTAACGCCTTGACTATAATCAATTTATAAGTAAAGGGTTTTTATTTTTGTTATTCTTAAGTGTTCTATTGGCCATCTAATAAACTTAATAATGCATTATTTATTATGTATAGATATGCATGGAATAGATATTATATGGAAATGAGTTCCTATATCAAGCAAGTAAATTAAAGTGTTTGAATTGATAATTTGGCTTACATTAATTTCTATCAAAACAATACGTAATTATCAATATGCGGCGTCTTGGGGCCTTGACCCAGTCAGCTGGGCCAGCTAATCGTAGCATAGTTTTGGCCACATTTGCCCAACTCAAGTGTGTCAGTGGCAGCGAGCCCAGTTAAGATATGAGGCACTTGTCTGTGTTTGTGTGTGTGTGTGTTGGTCTGAAAGCCGCATTAAGATTCTAGGCTAACTTTTTAGCTGTTTGGCCAGCAAACCAAACCGGTCTGAGGTACCGAGTATACCAACCTGGCAATTATCGAGAGCTGCGCTCTTAGCTGGCATTTGCTTTCCTTTTCCTTTTAACAATTAGCCGGGCCGGAACGGGGCGAAGGCAAATGATATGCGGCAAGCCAAAAGGAAGTTAATAATTTAGCCATTGCTAATAAGCGGTCAGCGTCGCGCGCTTCGCAGGAAATCCAATCAGCCGATGACAGTCAATCAACTCAGCGGCCAATTGGCAGCAACTGAAGCGGCAGCAGTTGCACATTAACTGAACTTGAAGCCGAATGCAAATGAGACAAACTAACGCTTAAGTGTCGCCATTCGTGCACTTCGAGGCGTTCACTCGACCGTGGCAAGCAGCAAGCAGCAAGTGGCAAGTGGCAAAAGGGGCACATTGTAGCTGGGGCAGCCGCATATGAGGTGTTGCATGCAATGTCTCAAAATAAAATAAATGTATAAAAACATAAAGAAACTCATAATTATATAATTTATCTATTAAACGCTGCGACCCGTTGACAATGACATTTTCTTTTTGACAACATTTTCGTAACAGTTGCTAAACGGTTCGGCCCGGGACAGGGGAGCAAACGGGGCGGGACGGGGCGGATTATTTACTGGCTGGTACTGGTGGTAACTGGAGGTCTATGTTTTTGACATTTGCCTCTTGTCAAGCGCGTTACATGCCACATAATTATTATTATTTAAATTCAAGTTTCAGGCATGCAAATTGCAAAATCACTCGAGGGACAGGGCATACAAACAACAACAAAAACCGAACGACAATAACAACAACAACAACAACAACAATAAATTGGTAAGACAAATTATATCGTGGACATGGATACGGGCAACAAAACAGGGTATCTGCCTTCGCTGTCCGGACGGTCGGACTGTCCGCCTTTCAGCTCCGCCCCGTAATCATGTGTCATATTTATTAGCCAAGTCAACGCACCTGAAGATTTCAGTGTGTGTGTGTGTGTGTTTGTGTGTGTAATTCCTCGCGCTGTGAAGCCGTTGAAGTCAACGGTGCGGCGGGTCGAGGTCATTCATCCAAAAGGCGTCTTTACCATACACACACATACATATACGCATATTCTGCTAAATAAAGCTAGTCGTAGTTCCCGCTTTAAGGCAAACAATCGAGACCCCTATTGCTAGATGTTTCCCCTTATTCTGACTGGCAGGAAACCCTCATGATGTTTGCCACATGTTGGCAAATCGTAAAAGTGATTGCTTTATAGTAAGTTAGTAGACCTTAATGGTCTTGTGTCTTGCCTAATTAGCCGGTGTTACGCATCTCGCTTACAGTGGTGCGTTGATTTTACTGCAAAGCAACGCAGTCAGCATAACGTTCAAGGATATGCATCAAAACGGAATTGACAACTGAAGTGAGACGTAGATTTTATCACATTTTAAGGCACTTGTCGGTGCGACAGTCTCTTCGTAGAAATGGAATCTCAAAGTGTTATTATTGAAGAACCTGACACTACGTCTTCCGGGTCTATTGTGCAAAAATCTCAAAGTAAAGGAAATGTATTGAAATGTTATTTGTTTGGCATTTAAATTTAAGAACTTTTAAGGTTACCCAAGCATGTCGAATCTTTCGAGTACACGTGCTTTTCTACTTGGGATCTAGGAGGAATTGACAAATGCGAAGCTTGGTTTTAATTAATAATTAATATTAATACGCAAATAATTATTAAACCATGGCATTAAAAATATATATATATACATATATAAGAATTGTTATTACTTACTATTAAAAATAAATGACGTAAATTAAATAAAACGATATTATGCAATAATAATTTTATATGGATATTTTATGTAAAATGAAAAATTAGATTTTGATTACTTTTAACATGAGTTTGTGCCAATGTGCAATGGCCGGAAAGACTGAGCTACTTTAGAAGCTTAAAAATGCCACAGCTTTGCATTGCAGGCAACTCTAGCCGCAGCAGCAGCAGTAACAACAGCAGCAGCAGTAACAACAACGGCAACATTCATGGGAAATGGGATTGCAGTCAGAGGCAAACGGAAAACCATCAACAAATTTGATTGACAGTCAAAGCCGAGCGCAGCCCACCGCAAAGCGATGCAGCGACGCCAACAAATGATTTTGAGCTGAAAGCCAAATGAATCAACTTCAACTGTTTTGCCTGTGCTTTGGGAATCGTTTGAATCGCGGCCCTATTGCCGTGTTTACGACTAAATGAAATGAAACCGGAAGTCTGGCTGCCAATGCGGCGGCGGGCACGTTCCCAAACGGAGCCGCTCTCAAGCCAGGCCAGGCCAAACCGAACCAAACCAAAACCAAAGCCAAAAGCAAACACAAAGCCAAACCAAAACCAAAACTAAAACCAAACCGAACCAAATCGCATCGCATCGAAGTTGAGCGCCAAGTTGCGGGTTCGTTCAACTTTGTGGCGTCTCTCTTGACCATTTAACAATTGAGTTGCCACTGTGAGTTGCCTGCTGCTGGTTGCCACACAATTGAATAACTGGAGGCTGGCACAAAAAAATATATATATATATATATATATATATATATACATATAAATAACTGATGCGAATTGTTTGGAACGCATCGTATGTATGTTTGGGGGCCACACCTTTTTTTTTGGCCAGATGTCGCATTGCGTTGGAGCTCACCTTTGCGGCCGTTGGATTGTGGGTGTGTTGACGGAATTTATGATAATGATGATGTTGTTGCCGATGTCGCTGTTGTTGTTGTTGATGATGCGGTGCGTCGCCTTTTGTGCCACAATAAAAACTAAAGATGGGCCCGCGATAACAATCTGTTTGTCTGTGCACACTTGTAGGTACATACATAAAAAACATACTCAACTCACATACAAACAATAACATTCCACACTAGGTACCATATCCGCCGTTTTTAAGGCACATTTTTAAACAATTCTCTTGAGTAGAATTGTGTTATTATTTATCCCATATTTAATACTTTGATGCTATCTCAATTTTGCTAAGTAACAGTTAAAGTATATTAAATAAAGTTAAGAGCTATCAACAAATATTTTGGTAGCTCGTAAGTTAAGCCGTAAATTGAGCAATATTGAGGTAAACTTGATAAATAATACTTTGGTAATATTAAGAGACAATCAGTTGCTCGTAGAATCAAGGGCACATATCGATTATATTGAAGGCTGCGAGAAAAAATGTTCTTGATTTGATTGAACAATTTAAAAAACATTGACTTGTTGAAACAATCGATAAATATCGAACTAAAGGCACATTCCCATTTGTTTGCATATACAAATCTCCACTTTAACTAATTTTAAATATTGTGAAATATTGCCAGAATCGATAAATATCGAATCAAAGGCACAAGGCGAATATATTGATGGCAATGACAAAAAGTTTTTGAAGATTTTGCATTTAATGAAATAATAATCTTTGAAATGTTGAGACAATCGATAAGTTTCGAAAGAAGGGCACAAAAGTTCACAGTAATATTAAAATAAAAAACTCTAAAAAGTTTCGGAAATCGATAAACATTGAATCAAAGACAAGCAACGAAAATAAGTTAAAGTTTGCATTATACAAATCCCCAATCAAATTGAAATAAAGAGCTTTGAAACAATCAATAAATATCGTTGCTTAGCATCGATAAATCCATTTAAAATACTCGACAACACGCAATAAAAATGATTGATTGCCAACATATTATCTTTAAAATAAGCTTATTGCTCATCTTTAAGATTTTCGTTTACTTGATGTTTGCCAAGTTTGTCGATTAAATTAAGTCGAAAAAATATAAAAACGTTGTCACTAAGAACATGCCAACGAATTTCACATGTATATGTCGTATTTTTTATTACAAAACAATAAAAACAATACGAAAATAAACATTTGCCAAATTGTGTGAAATTGTTTTGTACGCAATTCTATTGTTTTGTCGCTGGAAAAACGTTTTGCGAACTGAGTGTTAAAAAATTCATTAGTTCCACCAACCAAGACAATGAATAATTAAATATTTGAAGCAGAGCTGGAAAGCCAAAACAAATATGTCACTGGTTCGGTTCACAGTTCAAATGAACTGCCTTTCGGTTCGGAATTTTTGAACTAAAGTAAATATAGTTCAGTTCGGCTGTTTTTTTTTTTTTTTTGGCAACTGGCTTGCAATAAGACTTGGGTTCGAACTGGTTCAGTTTCAAACCTGGTTTGATTTTAAATGAACACTTTGTAAGCTGCCCCGATTGGAAAATATATACATATTGTTTGCTTTTGTGGAGTTTGCTTTATTTAAGTGCGGAAAAAAAAACGATGCATATGTATATATATTTATATATGTGCATACAGGTGTTCACTAGACTTGTTTATAGGTGCGAATACTGTATTTGGAATTATTTCTAATTTGCGTTAATTTAGGAATCGCCCTGAGCCTGATCCAAGGATTCAAGCTCAATATTAGCCTTTTTGCCATTGGCGGTCTTGGTTTCCTCGTACTTCATGCGATAAGTTGCCTGCGGATCGTAGATTTTCTCCAAGCGCTGCCAATCCTCGGGGCGGTTATCGATCAGATGGCGTGTTACCTTCTCGGCGCCATATTTTTGCTTATCGGTGCATTTGACGCAGTCCGTCGTCATGGCATCGGGCAGGATTTCTGTAAATTGTTGATGTTGTTGTTGTTGCATGTGTCAACCGCAAGGGAACTGCAACAAGTGCATGATGTTGCGCTTACCCTTCAGCATTTTGGCATCAGCCGTGCAAGGTCCCAGACTCTCCAGACACTTGATATAGTTGTTAAGCAGTCGCTCCTGGCTGAGAATCTCATCTATGTCCACATTATCGAATTTGCTGTCATAGACACCACCCGGCGCCTCAATCAGTGCCGCTGGCATCGCGGTGGTTGCCGGCGGATGGGCATGGCAGAGTACCGCCAACAGCAGCGGCAAGAGCAGCAGCAGCAGCAGCTGACTAATATCGAAACGGAACATGGCCAAAACGTTGATGTGACTCGTGTGATACCGATTGCCATAGAAGCTGCAGCTTTTATAGCTAAGCTTGTGGTTAGTACTGAATGCAGGTCCAGTTGCGCATGATGTGCGTGCCTCTCGACAATTTCAGCGGCCCATGAGGCGGCCAAATTGTGCGCCAAATTAACTCAATTTAATTGAATTGAATTATGATTGCCAGCGATTTCGAGCTGCAACTGCCACAGCAATAGCAGCAGCAGCAGAGGCAGCGGTAGCGGCAGCGGCAGCGTCAGCAACTGCATGCGACGTGGCCAAAAGGAAGCCATGCCTCTTGGCCACTGGATGACAGCGTGTAAAGCATTTTAACTGTAAAAATTCCACAACTGGCATTCTGCGAGTTTGTCTGATTCTTGTGTGAATCTTGTGACTTGGCACTTCCGCCCGCCTGGCCATTGAACTTGGCAGCAGCAGCAGCAGCCAAGGATTGGTCTGGCCACACTTGAGGCACCTGCACTTGGCACAGATTTCTGATATCGTTTTGCAGCCACAAATGAGTTGACTGTTCTGTTCAGTTTTGGCTGCGGCTTTCATTTTGCTACTTCATTAGCATAAATACACACATTTCTATTTAGGTCCGAGTGTGTGTGCATGCGTGTGTGTGCCAGTCTGCGCCAAGTTTGGGGCCAGCCGCAGCAGCTGATGGAACAAAAAGCCACCTGACCAGGTCACAGATTTTGCCCATTTAATGCTGCCAGCAGCTGCAGCTCTTTCTCTCTCCAGCTCCCACTCTCTCTCGCTCTCTCTCTCCCTCTCACTAGTTCTCTGCGTGTCTTTCTCCGACTCTGTATTTATCTCAGAATAGAACATGCAGCGCTCAGCTGACTCTTTGGACTATTCCCAATGGCTAAGACTGGCCAAGAATTGTTCTTGTCTGTAACTCGCGGATTGCGGACGTGTTTTAAGCGCCGCGCGACTGTTTTTCTCTAAAATATATCTCTAAAGTCATTTGTGTATGTGTGAGTGTGGCTAAGACTGTGAACCTGTGAATCTTATAAAATGCATTCGCAATTTTTGTTGACCCACTTGTAATGCAACAATTCGTATGTATGTAGTACAAGTGCCGAAGGTCAGCTCACAAATTCAATATGCTTTGGTTTTTCATTTATATTTTTGTTGACAAATCGTTTCACTAAGTGAGCAAATGTCTATCGATTTGCATTGTGCATTGTCCGACTTGCGTAATACTCTGTTTTTTCTTAGCTAGTGCAGGAACTTGAAATATGGACACAGAATGTTTTTCTACATTTTTAAAAGTCTCATTATTATGAAAATTGTTCTTATCTTCTTATCTTTTGAATAGTGGAATATTTGTTAAAAGGTAGAAAATGTATTAAAATTAAATTTAGCTTACTTTTGTTTTAAGACTCAAAAATCTACAACTTCCAACTTGCTAGAAGACATCAAGACAGATGCAAAAATATTGAGGCCACGCCCTACTACGCCCCCTCAAATGAAACAAAGTCGATATTTTTAAAACTCACTGTTTGTGTTGATCGTTTTAGAGTCAGCCACAAAACAATCAACAAGTCTCTTTTCTACTCACTTAATGAGCAACAGAGTATTCGTATCTGTGAACAGAGTATCGCGGAGTCGGTCACAATCGACTGCAACGTGCTTTTATTTATTTTGGTTTTTTTGTTTAGTGTCATGCATATGAATTATTTCATACATATTCAGTCAATAACTACGTGTATTCAATAAATGGTTTCGTGTACAATCAAAATTTGCTGAATTAAATCAAATTGTTGTCGATTTTCAATACGATATTTAAATTCATTTATTGTGTTGACATTTTATTCATATTTTTTGTTATGTGTTGTTAAATTCACAAGTCAAATAAAGAAAATGACTTGCAAATCGCCTTTGTCGTATTTGCTGAAATTGGAGCAAATGGTAAGCAGCCACTTAAGAACTTTAAGTATTAACTATTTAGTATAATAAGTGCTATTATATTTAGCGGTATTAATGTGTCCACCCACACACACACACACACACACAGACAAGTGGCCACACGTGCGTTTGGCAGATCTTTGATAGCTTTGAATATTTGGCTTGATCAGGCTTGATGTAGGGGCTCTTAATTGAATAGTTAGTTAGTTGGCTATAACTATGGACTGCCATGGACAGTGCTGGCAGACAAGTAAGTTGGATGAGAGACGACGCCGTCGACGTCGCCCAAATATGCGGAACGTGAATATTGCAAATGTGCCCACCTACGTGATGAACCAACAAATACTTGAGTTCGACTTCGAGTTCGAGTACTCGCACACAATTCTTATTTATGGCAGCTGCGAGTTTTGACATTTGCCGCCATTGGATACACACACACACACACACACACACACAAACACACACTTATATGTGTGTTTGTATTTAATTTAAGTTTGAATGCAAATAAAGCGCTTGGCTTACATTCAAAGTCCAAAGCCATAAGAATTCTCACATTGGAATGCTCGGTGGCGCATCGCTTGAGGCCACAACGCATGCCGATTCTCTACCTGGTTCTAGCTAATAAATATACCCCGTCAAAGACAAAGACAGGGCATGTTAGATGCTACTTAATAGCAGGCTGCAGGCTAAAGACAACTTAATTAAATATCTGCTAAAACCAATTGAGAATTTTAGCAAAGACAGTGCGGCAATTGAATTTGAGTATCAATAATAAATATAAATAAATATTGATGTTCAATTTTCAATTTAATTTTTAAGTAGCATTTCAAATTCTCCAATTTCCTTAACTGCCAAACAAAAAACTTTTTGATAGTTTATTGCGTGATAGGATTTTCATCTGTGCTTAACACGACACAGTTTTAATGGGTATTCCGTAGTTAATCAGCGTCCAATAAAAAACATGTGTACATATTCTGAGCTGTAGTTGTTAGTTGTTGGGGCTTCTAAAGCGCCCACAACTGTTTGGGCTGGTGGAGGGCTATACGTGATTTGATGAGCTACACGGTTAGCTTGGACTCAAATGTGGGAAAATCAACAGGGGCGAAAAACATGCCAAGGTATTTACGAGTAACTCACTCGAGTACTTATGCCAATGCCAATTTTCCAGTACATTTTCCAGCAAAATTGGTTACATTTTTTCCCCATTTTTTTTTCTAATTTTTTTTTTTTGCCCCATGTGATTAGAACAGTCGCAACAACAACAAACATCGACAATTGGCCGCTGGTAAATTGGCGTCAATCAGAGCTGGCATGTGTAGACCACTCTAAATAAGTGCTGTGTGTGTATCTATAGTTAGAGCAACAGCAAAAGCTGTAAATGTATCCGTATCTGTTGCTGTTGTCTGTATCTGTACTATCTGCGCCCCTCGCCGTGCTTGTATTCGGCTGTTTAGCTTTAATTCGGCAATTTAGCCATTATTGTTGACCATTTAAGCTGTGCCAAACAATTTGCATTCAATATGCCACGTAGCACGTCATGTCATTAGCAGTTAATTATTTAATGATGCGATGATGCGCCCACTGGGAACTACATCGCCGACTACCTCAAACATGTTTCGTTGTCAACAACATTATTTTTTGTTTTTATTGTTTTTGGCGAATAAATCAACAACAGCTTGCGGTTTTTTTGTTTTACATTGTAAGCCAGTTATTTTGCTTGTATTGTTGCAGCAAATCAATTATTCTTGAAGCGTTTCTCCAAATATCTGTCTTCTATATTTGGTAACAGGAAATAGACTCTGGGGCCTAGACAAATTTATGGCACTTTGACATGACATCAAAGAAGAATGCGCTAGTTGAGACTAGGAAATATCCTGCATTAAGGTGTGAAATAAGCGAGATTAGAATGCGGGGTGTGAATCAAGTGAGTAATGACTATCGCTTTGCTGTCTCCCCTCCTTGAGAAATGGCTTTTCGAAAGGTATTTTGCTTAGGGAATGATAAAAGCTAATGCTCCTTTTCGGTGGAAGTTGATATGACCCTATGCTTTAATATATCGCCAAAATATCTTCCACATCGCTCTCCGGCGATACTGAGAGAGAGAGAGAGTCAGGGGCTGAGTCCATATATTTTTTTAAAAGCCTGCTTCACAGCATCTGCGTCATGTTTATACAGGGTATCAACTGCATATATTAATGGCCCCCTTTATTCGTTTTAGTTGGTTTTGGGCAACATATCCATGTGAGTGCAATGAATAGACGCGTCACGTGCCGCCAAATGAGGCAATGGGGATTCGGACAGCAGCCAAAGAATCCGTTATTCCAGCTAGACAACGATCCCAGCGCATTTTTATCATTGCCGCATCATTGGGGCCAGTCTAACGAGCCTAACGGCTGCCAAACTTGGCATTTGGCGCAAAAAATATTTTCACTATGAACCAAAATCAATAAGAGCCAAAAAAAAATGTGTGTTCCAATTTCCCGAAACTCGAATTTTTGTTGCCGCATACAGTTATCAAAGCCGGGCCGAGCAACTCAGTCAGCCAGTGGGTCCGCTCGCTCTTGGCCAGCTAACGGGCGATGCTGCCGGGTTGCTGCTGCTGCTGCTGGTGGTTGGTGGAGCTGTTGATGTTGCTGATGGAGCTGTTGCTGTTGCTGGTGGGGCTGCTGCTGCTGCTGCTGCTGCCTAACGACCTCAAAAACCAGTTAAGAGTCAGAACGGGGCAGCAGCAACAGCTCGACTCGACACTTGTGCGATGGAATTGTTGTTGCTGTTGGCGGTGCTTTTAGTTGTTGCCGTTGTCAAGTGTTCGGCATTCCTCTAAGCTAGGCCCAGGTGAGCTGTGCGCGATTAAATGCATAGATATATTTATACATATGTATATCTGTATAACTCTTGGCTTATTGCTCTGGGATGTTGCCGCTGGCTGTTGCTGCTGCTGTTGCTGCTGCATATGCAAACAGCAGCAGCCTCTAACACGCATATTTATGAGCATTTTTGTGGCTGTTGATTTTTATTGCGCGTGTTTTTGTTTTTCGTTTTCTTTCTCTCTTAACCGATTTGTATTATTGAATGTGAACAAGTTTTGCGACTGGCAACATGTGGGTCACTTAGCCACTATGGCAACAGGTTGTTGCTGCTGCTGCTGCTGCTGCTGCTGTTGCTAATATTGCTGGTGTTCTTCTGTTGGTTTTGGCTGTGGCATTTTGCAGCTGCAGTTTGGCTTCTCTCATCTGCCTGCACATCTTTAATTGTCAAGCGTCAAGCATGTTCTAGCCAAAGGCTTTTGTTTACAGCTTTTTTTTAATGGATTTTTGTTACCACGTTTTCTGTTACATCACTTTAAAAAAAAAGTTGTAGGAACATGTTGTCAATGTTCAATGTTATGCAAATTCTCTAAGCTCTAAGCAGCTCAGAAATTTGACTAAACACATTGGTGCCCTCGTTCAAATTGCAGAGCTAATTTCATATTGGCAATGATGGTACAAGCAGTTACCCTGTACTGGTCAGAGGGCTCCACAACTATGACGAATATATTGGTTCTTGTGACTTTTAAGGGAATGTTTGAACTCCACTCTGCCTTTTTAGATAATGTGAGCTGCCTGTGGACAAACTTTGGTCTTAATGAAAGACTTTCGATCTTTAAATATTTCTACAAATAGTTTCTGAATGTATGTGAGTCCTTACAGCAACACGGACTTTATTCAAAAGAAATTAATGCGGGCCTTTCACTTACTCGATATATACTATATATACAGAATATTTTTGGGTAAAGACAACTGCTTGCATTGTTAATACAAAAATTCGCTCTGGGCATTTATGCTCAACATTTCTGTTGGGCTTCGGGTCATATAACAAAGTCAGTAGGTCGCCGTTGTTAGGAACAACAATGAAAATGATGGACAAAAATGCTCTGATGCTTGCTGGGCTAATCGGCGTCCAACTGTGACTAGAAGACCCAAAAACAATAAAAACAAAAACAAAAACATGCATAGATGCTGTCCGAAATGTCTCTCTCCGCCGCCCTGTGTGCTTTTAATTAATGACTCTAACCCGATTTGTAAAACAAAATAAAACCAAATAACACTGAGCCGAAACGCGAAAAAAAAACCTAAAACAGGTGAAAGTACAACTAGCCAAAACACAATAAAAAACAAGCAGCAACAGGTTTTCGGGGTGTCGGAATGTGCGGCTGGGACTCTAGAAAGTGTTACATAGCAGGTATGAATGCTATGAATACCATGAATATGATTTTGAAATGTTAGCTACTGATAAAACAACAAATTGGACCCTTTGATTTGAATATGGGCCAATATTGGCTTATATTAAGCGAAGCACGTTCCATGAACCAACGAATCGGAAGCCCTATATCAGCAGCCAGACTTGGTTGGCCGTTATGAAACAACATGAAGTAAGAATAATAACGAGGTCGTGAGTCTTTGATCTTTGCCACAATTATGAACAGCCAACGGCTACCATGAAACCGACACGGGGTTCTATGGAATTAGTTGCCAATAAATACTAGAAGCAGAAGATAAAGTAAAATTGCTCAAAACAATATTAGGGCTGGAACAATTTGTACATTAAAAAAAACTCCTCACTTAGTTCAAGTTATCGAATTGCAGAATGATGTATTCCTTCAATTACTGATTGTTATCGCTAAGGGTTTCAGTTAATGTTTTAATGGTTATTAATCATTCAATTGCTTAAGCGTTTCTCTAGTCGAGACACTATATGAGAATCTACATGCAAAATTTGTAGACTTTAGTTATTATGAAATCATGGAAATGGTGTGTGCGTTACATCATTTACTGATTGTTATCGATCTTTGTTATCGTTAAAGGTTTCAGTTAATATTTTAATTGTTATTGATTGTATAAGCGTTTCTCTAGTAGAGTATACTATACGAGAGACCTACATGCAAAATTTGTTGTCTCTAGTTATTAGGGAAACCTCGTTTTAAAATCGATATATATCGATCTTATGGAAATGACCGAAGAAACCGATAATATATCGATATAATATACCATAATAATAAGACTTATACGCATTCATGCAGATAGACCTAGCCAGATCGACTTAGTATATATATACATATATTAATACATTATGGGACTGGAGAATAAAGTAAAACTCATACAAATAAAACTCGTGTAGGAGAACAGTCCTCTTTTCAAGTCTTGACATTATTGTTGTATCGATTATTTCCTCTTCGATTGGCCGTGTTATCGATCTTTTGTTCATTAAATAATCACGGTATGTCTGTTTTTGCGCCCCCCGAAACAAAAACACTTTCGTTTATTGAGGTTTTCAGAAATTGAGTCTGAAAACTGAAATTCCCATTGCCATTTCGGGCGCTTTCATGCATAATTCGGCAACACGGGGCCCTGATTTATATTTATGTATGGGGCTGATGCTCGATTTTTATCCGTGTCATTTGCATGCGCCGCGAGTTTTAAGTAATTCCGGATTACAAATGCGGCGCACGGCAATTTTGGTTTGCTTTGGATTTTAAGCAATGGCCATTTCCATTGAAAGCGAAACTTAAACCGCAAACCAAATTGATCAACCACTTGTCCAGTTAATCGGTTTATCAGTTAATCTGGGCAGCAATTTATATGGCTACACAAAGATATACAAAGTATGCACATTTTTTATATGCAATAATTTTGCACACTTGACTGGCGCCCCCCTCCTCACCAGCTGGGAGCCCATCGCCCAGGTGCATTGACTTTTCAAGCACGTGCAGGCGATGCTGATGCATGTCTAATGCCAGGCGACTCAACGTCGATCCACTGAAGCCCATGGCGATCCGTTCCGAACGACACGATGTGATGGGTTCATTGTCCAGCCATTTGGTTGGGCATTGCAGCGCGGGCGCCATTTGTTGCCACGTTGGGCTGCCAAATCCGCATGGCCAAGACGAAGACGGTCATAAACTACGCTCAAGGCTTGGCCCCAAGTCTCGCGGCCCCCGCCGTTGTCGCTTTTAATTATGCAGAACACGCCACACTGCAAACAAAGCCAACTCACAAACTCACAATTTGAAAATGCATTCACCTGGGCACGTTTACCTGCCCAGCAGCTCCACTGCCGACCAATAATAAAGAGCAAACACTCAACAGCGAGTCGAGTGCAGCATAGGATTCCCAGGCCGCTGACTGTCAAAAGTCCTTAGCAGACCAGCCAGCTCATTAGCTGCACATGTCCAAGCGCATCTGCAGTTGAACCCTTAACCTGGGCACGCGGCACTCTCTAAGCCAAGTTCATAGGTGGCCGCGGGCCAGTTCTGGCTGCCATGGCTAATAATGTACGTCATCAGGTTAATCAGCTAGAAACAAGTGAGCCACACTCCCGACTCCTAGACACTCAACAACGTACTTTGCTGTTGCCTCTAGACAAACGCCTTTTCCCGTTTTCGTAGCTTTTACTTGTTGGGAATTGTAAGCAACGAAAAAACAGCAAAGCGAGCATAACAAGAACCCATAATCTGTTGGGGCATTCTTTAAGTCAAAGTGCATTGAATATCAAATTGTATAGATCAGCAGCTAGTCGTTAAATTTTTGCCACACTAAAGATTTTGTTTTCATTTGAATTTGCTTTGTCTTTAACTTGCTTTCAGTTCTTTAGCTTGTTTTCTGTCATTTTTTCTTAGGCTTACATCAATCATTTGACATATTCCAACTTTCATCTCAATCAATATTGTTTTCACCTATTATATTGTAATATGTGATATTTCTTTTATTTATCGCAGTTTGCTTAATGCCCTCCATGGTCACATTATTTGCGATTATATGTTCAAATAATAATAATGCTCAGGTGTTTATTTGATATTGATTGATTTTGATAGATTTCTATAAGCTATATTCTCGTGTATGCATTGTAGACTCTTTTGCCCCTACTCTCTATACACATACATATGTATGTATATGTCACTTGTTTTTACCCTCCTTAACTTGAGCAGCGAGCTGGAAACCTCGATGTTCTTACCTCAAGTGGTTTGCTTAAGTCGGCAGAAAGCATCAGGCACGAAAGGTGTACAGACAATGCATATTAAAGTGGTTTTTTGTTTCTTTGTTTTTTTTTTTTTTTGTTTTTCCCATCCCCTCTGCCCCATATCCTATAAAGAACGCCCCAGAGCCAGAATGTGCAACGTCGTGACAATGACTTCCTACTTCCGTTTACGATTATTGCGATCGTGTCACGCTGCGTTGGCGTACAAATACGTGAATGTGTTTATGTGTGTGTGAATGTGGACGTAATGTAATTATGGCCCAGCCAGAGCCATAGCCAGGCTTAGAGTCGCGCCCAACTACTTTTACAATGTTGGCCCCGGCGCATTGGCCTTTTACACACACACACAAACACACACACACATCGACACACATAACAATACACACACACATACAAGCTGTAGATAACACGCTGAGCTTTTGTTATTGTTATGCAGTCGCAAGTGCTTAGCCATACACTGAGCGAAATAATAAATAATGAATATTTGAAAGATTTTTGAAAAATCTATATTCTTTTTCTATTTATACTGCATTTCATGTTATTTCTCTAAAAAGGTAATCGCTTCTTTTACTTTATACTTTAAGGCTTGCAATTTCCATCAAGTTAAAGCCTTGGAAGGGGGACAAAGGGTTTGCAATCTAAGAGTAAATAGCACCTTCTGTTAATAATTCAACTGAGAGATTCTTAAAAAACGACCTGCTCCTTTTTTTGCTACTTATATTAGACTTGGTGTTTGTTATTTATATAACAAAATATTCAATATTTAGCCGGCCAGCGTTTACTTTGTATACTTAAAAGTTGTCAAACTTTAGTCAAGTTTCGCCAGTTTCCAAAACGAACTCGTTTTGTTTGCGCTGTGTAGATTAAGTATCTTTTGTGCCATCAGTTTTCAGTTGCAGTTGCAGTTGCAACAGTTACCCTTTCCAAGAACCAACAACTCCATTTTTCATTTCTAGTATTTGTGGTTCGGCTTCAAGTTCTATTTCTATATCTGTGGCTCTTCCTACGTGTGTTGTAAATAAGTCAATCAACTTTGTTGCGTTCGCTGGGCACGTTCCAAGCAAATTACGCATTGAAAAAACCCTCTGGTTTCCTAAAGATATGTTGTAATTACATACGGAAAAAGTTCGTGAACATTGCAAGAAAAATGGTCGACATAAACAGCAGCCGATTTAGTTTTTTGTAAAAAACACTTGTACCGCATTAAGTCCCCAAGAAGATTCGTTAAATATAGCTATGACATAATAAGTGCAAGGACAAAGTTGTTTATTCCTGCGCCAAAGTTCTCAGTTGCTAGGGATATTCATAAGTCCATTTTTATCTTACATTTGTACGTAATAATTATTTGAACAATTCTATTCTTTATTATAGGGCTCCGATCCTCGAGCGGCCACCTGTCGTGGCAAATTGCAAACTCGTCGCTGTAAACTGAACCAGGAAATTAACAAGGAGCTGCGCTTGCGCGCCGGTGCCGAAAATCTATACAAGGTATGTTTCTATCCCAAGTCTAATTGATTTTGATGCCCATTAAACCAGAAAGACTCAGATGTTAAACCCATATCCGCTTCTCTTAGTATACTTAAGAGCTGTTCTTTCAAATATATAAGGTTTTAAGCATAAAATCTGCCACAGCAAGAAATAGCCGCTTCATGTATATATATACTATCTCTATATATGTATATAACTGTTTGTCCTGACTGACTGACTGACTGACTGACTGATTGGTGATCAATGCACAGCCCAAACCGTGAGAGCTAAGAAGCTGAAATTTTCACTGTAGCTACCTTATGTGATGTAGGTGCACGTTAAGACGGGGTTTCGGGAAATTCCACCCGCAAGCGTGGAAAAATCGCGAAAAACGATTGTATGTAACTTTTTTGTTTACCATCCGATCGGCCTTACACTTTTTTTCAAAGATCTTTTTTCAAATTCATTTGAAAAATGAAAATCATTTCACACTTTTAGGAAAATCCGTTCCTCCTTAGTGGAAATGGAGGTCAAAGATTTGGTGGGTGACGTTTCGCACTCAATTCGTTTCCGGAGATCTATAAGAAAAATCATTTGATACGTGTTTCACACTTTTCGCAGAATCCAAACTTCTTCGGAGGGAATGCGATTTAAAGATTTTTTGGGCGAAGTTTTAAGTTGTGTCCGATTTGCTTCAAACTTATTTTCAAAGCTCTACATAAGAACTTAATAAATACGTATTTTAGCGATTTGGGAAATTCCACCCGCAACAGTGGTAAATTGGCGGAAAACGGTTGTATGAAAGTTTTTTGCTTACCATCCGATCGGCCCCAAATTTATTTTCAAAGATCTTTGTTCAAATTCATTTAAGGGGTGTTTCACACTTTTCAAAAAATCATTCCTCCTTGGTGGAAATGGAGGTCAAAAATTTGGTTGGTGACGTTTCGCGCTCAAATTCGTTTCCAAAGATCTACAAGAAAAATAATTTGAGACGTGTTTCACACTTTTTGCAGAATCCAAACTTTTTCGGGTGGAATGCGACTCAAAGATTTTTTGTACGAAGTTCTAAATTGTGTCCGATTTGCTTCAAACTTATTTTCAAAGCTCTACATAAGAATGTAATGAATACGTGTTTCAGCGATTTGGGAAATTCCACTCGCAACAGTGGTAAATTGGCGGAAAACGTTTGTATGAAAGTTATTTGTTTACCGTCCGAACAGTTTCAAAATCATTTCAAATTTGTTTGAGAACATTGATTTTCTAACATACGTGCCACGGGCAAGGCCGGGTTATACCCGCTAGTATAACATATATATATGCTTCACATTTTAGATGTAACTTTTTCAAACAGTTCCCGACCTTGTAAATTTTAAATACTACCTTGAACTCCACGTCGGAGGACACTCAGAACTTAACCCAATCAACTTATGACCTGTGTTTATCATCTAAGAGTGGCGGATTTTGCGAAAATGACAAATTTTCACAAAGATCTTTGAAAATAAGTTTAAGCTCAAACTTAGTCAGAAAACACAGTTTTATATATAGAGATAGGAATTGTTGCTATGAAAAACTTTGTTTTTTAAAATATCTTAAGGAGCTTTACAATTCGATTCGCCGATAGCCGTTCTTTCTTTTTATACCCCAGTAGAGGGTATTATAATTTTGTCTAACGCATAGACATCATCGACCCCATAAAGTATATACATATATTGTAGAGCAGCATCAACAGCCGAGTGGATATGGCCACATTCGACTGTCTGGCTGTCGTCTTGGAACTTTGCATAGGTCTGTCTTTCTGTTATCAAGATATAGGCTTGGATACTTAGTTTTATTTAGATAACTTGACCAAACTCGGGACTTAATAGTTCCACTATCATCCTCTTATATATGCAAAATCTTATGAATAACGGACCACTACATAATATAACTGCGATAGGAACGATCGGGCGAAGAGTAGGTTCTTACATGCAAAGTGTTTGGTTAGGTTCGGCTCTGTCTTGGGAAAATAATTCGGTTATTGAACTCCCAAATAAATCAATTATTTTTGATCCTATAATTATTTACAGGCAACTACAAATCGCAAGCTGCGAGACACTGTCGCTCTGGAGCTGAGCTTCGTCAATTCCAATTTGCAGCTGCTCAAGGAGCAACTGGCCGAGCTGAACTCATCTGTGGAGATCTATCAAAGCGAGAGGTGAGGGATTTAGTGATTAACTGCTCCACTGGTCGCTGCGATGCCCAAAATCCACCTGCGCCCATTTCCCCGAATAATTTGTTGCCATTATTATATTTTTATGCCAATTTATGTACTCTGTTTTTTCTTTTGTGCATGCAAATGTTGAAATTTGTAGCTTTAGTTTTCGCTATAGTTGCCCTCTGCTGTTTGGCTTGGGGTATGCAACAACTATGGGGCGCTACCCAGCTGGGCAGCTGTAATTTTTGCGCATTAGTTTCTGGTCAAGCGCCTTTTTGCGCCGTCTAGTGGAACGAAATCACAGCAGAAAAAAAAAAAAAACAAATAATAACAAAGAAAGTGAAAAAGCGTCATTAAATGCACAACTGACAAAAATACAAATATGAAACAAACAGCAGAAAAATGTATTTCCACAATAGCCAAACAAATCAAATTACATACTTACATTACGAACTCCAGTATTGATGTGCCTATAGTTAGATTGGGGCTTCCAGGGTTGGGCGCACACGAAAATTGAAGATGGGCAATAATTTAAATAGATATACGTCTAATTAGGCAGTAGATAGTCAAGTTCTTCGGTTGATTAGATCCGCGAAATTGATATTGGAATAAATTAGTTAAGGAAAGTTAAAGACCTGTTCCAAATAATTAGTAAAACTTAGATAAAGTGGTAAAGTAAAATTTAGATAATTGGATGCTTTTAAGCTTTTTACGATTATCAATATATTTTTTAGAACTCATAACGCCTTAATTATATGTTACAAGCCGGAATGGGATTCTTCTTATTAGCTACTC
The DNA here is from genome assembly GCA_035045885.1 of Drosophila borealis. Classification (NCBI taxonomy): domain Eukaryota; kingdom Metazoa; phylum Arthropoda; class Insecta; order Diptera; family Drosophilidae; genus Drosophila; species Drosophila borealis. The sequence continues at coordinate 2,984,576 of JAWNOR010000405.1, read as the reverse complement.
AACGACCAAATTGAACTTGATCTGCTTCCGATCTTCCAGAATAATTATCAATATATATAAGATTGGAAAAAAAAGATTATTTAATATTAAAAGAGATGAAACATTAACATTCACCTAACATTTCGCCCACACAGTCATGAAGGCATAATGCCGATGATACCATTGGGCCTCAAAGAGACCAAGGAAATCAATTTTATGGAACCATTTTCGGACTTTATATTGGAGCATTATAGCGAAGAGCCTTCCATATATATGGATGCCATAGCCGATATGACAGACACCAGACAGGTAAATATATATTTTTTAAAAATGTTCGCATTCGGAATTATGCAATCGTTGCTTACCTATCGATTTCCCCGATAGGCTTCCAAGACGCCATCGCGTGACGCTCTCGGCGTGGCACTTCTATTCCGTTATTACAATCTTTTGTATTATGTGGAGCGGCGCTTCTTTCCGCCCGATCGCAATCTGGGCGTCTATTTCGAGTGGTACGACTCGCTGACCGGTGTGCCCTCCTGCCAGCGCACCATTGCCTTCGAGAAGGCCTGCACCCTGTTCAATCTGGGCGCCATCTATACACAAATCGGAGCACGTCACGACAGGCGCACGGAACGCGGCCTGGACGCTGCCGTCGACAGTTTCCTGCGTGCTGCCGGCATTTTCCGTCACATCTATGACACATTCACCAATGCACCATCGATGGACCTAAAGCCACAGGTGCTCGATGTTCTTGTCTCGCTCATGCTATCCCAGGCACGCGAATGCCTCTTCGAGAAGCTGCAGCTACAGATCGAGGCTCTGGGTCTGACGGAGTCCAGTCATGTAAGTCTGCCAACTAAACGTACATTATTGTCAAATTGCAACCAAGTATTTAGTGGATCGCCAAGCAGGAATTGAGGCCGAGTTTTTGATTGTCTTTTTTTAGGTTTTGAGAGCGACTACCGCTGGAAGGTGGAGTCTCTTTTAACATTGAGCATAGACTAAATGCTTGTTACTATAAACCAAATTTTTTTCTATTGGACAATTGACTTGGTTCAAGGTTCGGTTCAACGCGCAAAATAAACTAGAATTCCATGTCGAAACCGGTTAGGTTCAAATCCAGCTTGCGGCCTTTTTTTGAATGTCTGTCAAAATTTCAGATGAAAAACTTGCCATAAATTAAACAGTTCGCTTTCAAGTATTGCCAGGTTTAAAACCTGTATAGTGTTGGAAAACGTTTAACTTTTTTTTAAATTGGGGAAGCTACAAATATAGAAACCATTCGGTTGAAAGCTCGCGTTCTTTGCACGACAAAACCTTTAAATGCTATTACAACAGTGGCTGCAATTTACACCTTAAATCAACCACAAAATATTAGCAGAGATTTCAAAAATCTTTTCAAATGAGTTTGCTTCTACTGGCCAGAAGGATGACAAGAAATGCAACTATTAAACACGAGCTGAGAATTCGTAGTTGTCTTTCGAAGTCGTGTCCAATTTCCATTGGCAAAGTAGCCAAGTTTAATTGAAGCAGCAGCTGCTGGGGTTTATTTTTTATCAATCGCATGAGTACGTGAGTCTTGGCCAAAGAGCACAGTGCCAATTGCGGCAGGTGCGTGTGTGCCGAGCATAGTTTGTCGAGTCGAGTGACTGAAACAAAGATTTATCTAGAATGCATGCCAGCATTTGAGGCCATTAGCTGAAATGCGAAGTTGTCTGCTGATGTCATTAGCTGATCATATTACCAACAATTGCAGCTCTTTCGGGACTTGGCCGGCGAGGCGGCACAGCTGTCGCTGGAGTACAATGAGATGCACAAGAACATCCAAGTGAATGACACGCACACCTATCTGCCCGAGTGCTGGGCGGGTCTGGTGCCGCTCAAGGCCGAATTGTACAAAGGTAGGTGTTGTCACAATTCTTGGCCTTGATATTGGCCAACAGTTTGACTGCCAATTGACTAATACCGAACCCACTTGCCTGCCAATCCAGCGCTCGCACATCATTACGAGGCGCGGAGCATTGATGCCACTGTGGGCGATGGCGACAATGTCTCGCTGGGCACCAAAAAGAGCCAGACGGCATCATCGAACGAATCGTTCATTGGCAATGCGCGGGAGGCACTGCGTGCCACCGAAGCCAGCAGCGAATGCGAGGAGGAGAGCGTCAGCGCTGCTGCCATTAAGCGCACCCACTTGAAAGAAGCTCTGGCTAGTCATGAGGAGGCGCAGCGTTTGCAGCGCATGTGCCGCTACCTGAAGGTGAGTCACTTGCCACGCTGCCTCCTGGCCCATATCTTACTCATGCCATGCCCATTTGTCCGCTTGCAGAACAAAACATCACTCACGCAGGTCATCAAGGAGGCCTACTACAAGACCCAGGACGAATATGAACGATTCTGCCTACAAGCGCCGGTCAAGAACATTGAAGAGTGCTACGATCTGATCGAACGCACCGTGGAAGGTAAAAATCAATCAAGCCAATATCTTTACGGGGGATTGAGCTGTTAAAAGTCCTGCTCAGAGTGTGCCGACCCACGCACAGCCCTCTGTGCTATGCGAGCAATCTGCTGGGGCCTGTCGATGAATGTACATTGTAGTCAATATCCTCTTTCATTTGCTATCCCCTTTCATTTCATAATTGCTAACTGAAGTATTATAAAAAAGTAAGAGGTTCTTGTCGGGAGCTCCCGACTAGCGAATACCCTGAACCCTCTTCTTCCGACAGACGATAGGTATAAAATGAAAAATACCTAGTGTATATATAATATTCTAGAAGCTACATGTCAAGTTTGGTGACTCTAGCTCATATTATTTGCCAAAATTGCTCGAAAACCAGGATTTCGATATCGATTTTTATCGATTACTTGGAATCGTGGCAAGTTATCGAATATCGGAAACAAACTCAATCTGCGCGGGCACTAGGAGGACCTACAGCCTAAATTTCAAGTCTCTAGTTCTTATAGGTTCTGAAATCCTTGCGTTCATACATACGGACAGACGGATGGACGGACAGACGGACATGGCTAGATCGACTCGGCTGTTGATGCTGATCAAGAATATATATACTTTACGGGGTCGGAGTTGCTTCCTTCTGCCTGTTACATACATTTGCACAAATACATTATACCCTTTTTAGCCAATTTTAAGGGGTTTAGGGTATTAAAAGTTAAAAACTTGACATTTCCTGCAACATTCGAACCGGCAACTTCTCGCTTGTTAGTTCGATGGTCACACATCCACACGTGCCCACGATGTCGCTTTCTCAAATCACATTATTATGCCTGTGTTCTGATGTTTGGGTTTCTGATTTTATTCATGCAAACTTTGAACAAAGTTTTTCCCACTTGAAGGATGAATTTTCCGTAACTCCGTCTTAGTACACACTTGAGCTCGTAGCTCTTAAGATATGGGCTGTGTGTTGTTAAACAGTCAGATAAGAAAACACTTTCCCCTTTTATTGTTTGCAGCATCCTCGAAGTTTACGCTGACATTGACGGGCCCGGATTTTACATCGTACAAGGTGGAAGATCCCTTTAAGCGACTGGGTCCCATTGCAATATTCTCTGCACGTCGCCATTGGACAGCGCCCCGTTGTGTGCGCCTGCAAAAGGGCTCGGCCATATATCATGATGCTAGCAGCTACCATTGCCATTGCCCCAGAGGCGATGAGAGTCACGAGGCGGGCTGCAGTCTGTACAAGGAGGAGCTCGAGAACTTTGGTTTTCACGTGCGCGGCGATGCGCCTGTGATTATAGCCCATGTAGAAATCAATTCACTCGCGGATGTGAGTATGCACCTGCTCACATTGTTGACTGAAGCGAACTGAAGCTCTTTCATATTCATTTGCAGCTGGGCGGCATCAAGGAGGGCGACTTTATTGTGGAAATAGCGGGCATGGATGTCAAGTGGTACTCGCATCAGCAGGTGGTGCGGCTCATACAATCGTGTGGTGCAGCTCTGGAACTTAAGGTCATTACGCCCATGGATCGTAACTATCTAAAGGTGAGTTTGGTCGCGTATTGCTTGGAATTTGCTTACGTATTATATTTATTTGAATTGCAGCCACTCTCGTCGAAGGGCTCCATATCAACGCTATCGGCTGCCAGCTCGTCCGGCGTTTCATCTGGCTCCTCCAGCCCCACCAGTACCACCACCAAGCCTAAGCTGCGGCTTAAGACCTCCGCGAAGACGCGTTTCGTGGGCAGCGTATCGTCCAGTTCGTGGAATCCCTTTCGACGCACACCGAGTCTAGCGAAGATCTTTTAAGTGCTATCGAATCCATTTGCACTGGGGATTTCTTATTTTAAGTTATGCTTTAATTTCCGCAGCAGTGGCCATTATTTTGCTTAAACGCAAAGTGGATTTTTTTTTATTAATATATACATATACATGTACTTATATATGCTATTACGTAGCAATCCCTGCTCAGACCAATTATGACTTGGCAACTGTAGTTTTCTGCTATGCCCCCACTGAATTCCATTTATTTTCCGCCAGCATGGAAAATATCTGTGAGAATGCGAATGTACCAGGCATAACTAGCGGTATTCCATATGTCTGTCTATAATATATATTAATGCAGTGCCCTCCCCTCCCTAAACGGAATTGGAAATTCAGTAAATTATTTACAAACATTTTGTGCAAAATGTGTTTAACACTTGAGAGAGAAATAGAGTTGAGAGTAAGCGCCGCATATCCCAAAAAGTATTTACATATTTCATTAAATACATGCATGAATACAATATGTATATATATATGCATATATATAAATATATATATATACACATATATCTATTATGTAATTTCGACCTACAACATGCTATGCGTTTTGTATATTTAAATCGATCCATATTTTAACGTGTTTTATCTAAGTGTATCGACATTGAGTTACTTTTACGCACATTTCTAATGTATATATGTATATTATTAAGTCACAATTATTTTGTATACATTTTGTAAAAGCCATTTTATACAACAAACATACATACTTATACACAATACGTACATAGAAACGTATTGGCGAGTACATATTTTATTGCATTGATAAAATATTTATTAATAAATTTTTTGTGTGTGCAAGTCAATATTTATGCGGCTTTTCCTTTACGGAAAATCAAAAACCCAATGATTTATAACAGATTAGCCAGAATTATTGAGGGAATGTTTTTACCATCTTAACAAATACCTAATAATTTATTTCAACTTTAATTAAAACATTTCTGTGGCTGTAGAGCAAACTTTGTGCTGTGTGTGCAGCGAAGTCCATAAACGGGTAAACCGCTTAACTCTAACAATTCCTAAGGTGCTGTCTACCTAGTTCTTCCTGGCGTTCTCAAGGGTCTCTTTCACCAACTTTGGAATGCTGTCGAGTTCCTGCACCAGCAGCATCTGTTCAGCTAAATTGGCTCTATAGATGCGCTGTACTCGGCGTATCATTGGCGCTGTCACCATGGTGTCGATCATATCCTTGGCGCTTAGCTTGAAGCCATCCACGATCATAGTAGGACCATCATCAATGGTGTTTTTGTTGGGCGTCACTGGGCTATTCTTGGTGGGACTGGTCAAGCCCAGCGATGGCAGTTGGTGCTCGTGTTTTATGCCCTTTGGCGGATCGTTTATTTCGTCTTTGCGCCCCTGCGCATTTTGCGTGCTGGTGGAATCCGTGGAGTAGAGGTCATACATTCTTGCCATATCCTCGTTCATTTGAATGAAAGCCGAAGTGGAATCAGTTGAAGTGTAGTCAAATTTTGTTGGCTTTTTATAGTAGAGCAGATCAACCAAGCTGTCTCGTTTTTTGCCACGCTCCACGCTCGAATCATTTGCAAACCTTGCATTCTTGTACAGCATACGATCTCCGCTAGGGCCAGGGTATTGGCTCGGCCTCGGAGCACGTCCAGGCTGCGGCTGCTGCTGCTGCTGCTGCTGCTGCTGCTGCTGCTGCTGTTGGGACTGTGGCAAGTAAACCATGTCCAAATGGTCAATGGTTGGCACAAATTTGGACTGATTATAACTGCGCGTTTGCAGCGGATCCTCTTTGGTGGTATTGCCATATCCCGGAACACGTTCAGATCTCGGATCCAGATCTTTATTTGGTAGTGTAGGCACATCTTTGACGACATTGCTGTAGGTGCGCTGATAGCCAGTATGATTCTTGTGATGAGTAGGAGGAGCAGGTACTTCCTTGGTTGATTGAAAATTGACCTGCTTGGGATTACGCTTTGGAATGTAGTCCTTCGTTAATGGAATAGGCAACTCCTTGCGGTAATAGTCCTTTGCAGTTGTGTCCACGGTAGCCGGAAGCGAAGTATGCAGCTCCTTGCCCCCGTTGTTGGTAGACTGCATGCGATAATCCCTTGGCAGGCGCAGATCCCCAGGTGGTGTCTGACCCTTGGCAAGTAAATCGGGCCGCCCAATCGGCTCGTGCTTATCCTCCGTCTGCTGGTGCTGCTGCTTGCAACATCTTTGACTGAGTCCATCCGTTGCCAGAGACGGCAACTCCTTGTGTGACAACTTATGGCTGTTGTACTGCTTCTGACAATCTCTTGGGAGACGGGCCTTGGCAGGCTCAGCAGGCGGTTCCATGCGTTCGTTGCATCGCTGATATCGTTGCGGATTCGGCTCTTCCACTGGCCGAGACGGCTCCTTGTTCACGTTGCTGTATGTGGCCTGATAGCGAGACGGCCTTTCGTAACGCTTCGGCACCTGGCCTGCACCTGACGAAACGGGAATATCCGTGCCATTCTGCCGACCGTTCTGGTCGCTCCTCTCGCATCGCTCGAAGCTCAGCTGCTTGGGACGTCTTTCAGCTGGGGCCTCGGGCAACTCAGCGGTGGTTTTCTGTAGCGGTTGTCTGCCGCATTGTTTGCGATAGTCACTTAGGAGGAGGTTCTCGGTCGGATCGTTTCTGTTGTAACGCTGATAGCTGCATTGCCCGTCGGGGCCGTAGCTGAATTGTCGTATTGAGCCGTCGGTCTGCTGAGCTGTCGACTCCCTGTTGCAGCGTGGACAGTCGTAAAGCAAGGTTTGCGTTGACTTCTCGCATTCAGGACGTGGCCAATACCGATCATCGTACATAGCTTGGAGGTGTAAGCGCGATTTGTTGACTGCCTTCGAATGCATAACGCAACCATCTTCCGGTTTGTCCACACGACCCATTTGGCAGTAGGGCTGATCATTGGGCGCCCCGTTCGACTTGTTGGTCTGCAGGTCACGTGATGAATTGCAACAGGATTTGACGACGAACATTAAATAGGTCCTGGTTTACTTACCCGACGATAATAACAACCTTTATCCATGTTCGAAACAAAACGTTTTTGTTAGTATACACAGTATTGCAAGGCCCCAACTATTTTCGGTACAAAATATACATATATTTATTTGGATTGAAACTCCAGTGAGATAAAACTTGTTGATCAACCTCGTATTTTTCTAGGAAAAGCTGATGATATGTATATCAAAGTAAGCTGGGTTGCAAAAAATTTCACTTTGGAGTCCTTGTAAAAAACTTTGGTCAATAAATGTATTTTTGGAAATGTAGTCTGAAGTCGCCCGACTTGTTTCAGTATATATCAGAGACTGACGAATTTTTGAGGAGCTGCCTCCGTTTATATGCACAATTTAAGACGTTTATATCGAAGCTATTTAGATCGTTAAAGTTATTTTGGTTTCTTTTTTAACATTTCACTTGACATATCGCCATAACCCAAAGGTTTGGAGTTTTGGAAATAAATAATCACACATTTTTAATAACGCAGTTATAATTTGTTCGAGAAAAGCTTATAAGCTTTAGAGAATTATAAACAATTCAATAAATTAGGTTAAAAAAACTGTATTTCTATAATATAACTAACAAATAATTGTTATGATTCCCACATAAAGCCCAACCAGTCGCCTCTCGTCAGGCAGACAAGCATTTGGAACAAACTGAAATCCATTGTGGAGTGCTTGTTGTTTCGTCAGGGAACACATCGGCACAGGGCAGGGAACCCTGCCCTGTCCGGCTGCACTTACAACAAATAGCCAACAATGTCGTCATCGTCGTCCACGTTGTTGTCTCCAGCGATTTGCCGGCGCAGCTCGCAGCGACCTAGTGCCTCCAGGTACGGCTGCAGCACCGACATCGAGCGTCACTGATGATGCTGGTGCTGGTGCCTGTGGAGCGCATGGGCGTTGGCCGCCAGTTGGTTAGAAGAGTTCAGAAATGGCGTTAGCAGCTCCATGGGCAATGGGAAAATAATTGTAGAGTTCTTTTCCGCCGAGATGCTGGCCAGCGTCTGCAGATAGCGCAGCTGCAATGCCGACGGACTGGCCGATATGATCTCTGAAGCTTCCTTGAGTGCACGCGAGGACTTCATCTCGCCCTCGGCGGCAATCACTTTGGCACGCGCCTCCCGCGCAGCCTCCGCCTCGGCGGCCATCGCCCGTTGCAGCGCGGTAGGCAGCGAAACGTCCTTTCTGAATTGTGAAGAGTAGAAAGAAAATCCAGTTATTTAACTCCACCAAACTCCAGTGAATGCCAGCTCTTACTATGCCCTTGCGAGAGGGTATTCTAAACTTGTCACGAAACTATACTCAGCAAAAAAACAGTCTGATATCTCATAAAAATGTATTAGTTAATCGAAAGAGATCTAAATCGATTCGCCCTAGTTTTTAAGAAAATATTTTCCTTAAAACAATTCTTAACAAATTTCTGGACAGCGCTTTCTTAAATGAAAAATTTTCTCATCACAATTTGTTTAAAATTCAGAAAACGGTGTCTGAAACATAGAAAATTAATGCCTGAAAATTTGAAAATATTTTCTTTAAAAGGAGAAAAAGCTTACTAAAAAGATATAAAACATTTTCCTGTATATCCGAATACATTTGAAAGAATTTTAGATATTTAAACATGTTTTCTTTTAAAGTGATTTTTTAAAAATCGAGGACTTTGTTTTTGAGTCTAGTCCCGCAATCATAATAAAACGTTGCATGGGTCCTTCTTTCCGTTGTAGACAGCACATATATTGGAATCAGCGTTAAGGGTCCATTATCTTAAGTAGCTCTATATAAGGAATAGCTCGAAACATTTGTTTTTGTGGGATAAACATTTAGTCTTTGTTCCAAACTTAATTCCAAAACCTTTTGCGGACTACTTTGCTGAATGGGAACCACCGATCGGAGATTAAGCTCAGTTTTAGGCGATATTCCTAAAAGGGTATTTCTTCTTCGGCGAGCCAGGGAAAGCTGTTTTTTTTTTTGTTGCTAGTGTTGCCCTGCCGTGTGCACTTACATTTCGACACGTTCCACCTTGACGCCCCAGGGATCGGTGGCCTCGTCCAGGGACATTTGCATGGTATGCGAAATGGTCTCGCGTTCGGTGAGCAGCTCGGACAGGTTCCGTGTGCCGAGCACATTGCGCAACGTCGTGGCAGCCAGCAGGCGTGTGGAGTGACTATAGTTGGATACCTGAATGACAGCCTTGAGCGGATCGCTGATGCGATAATAGACGACCGCATCGACGGTGACAGTCACCGAGTCCTTGGACAGCACCTCCTGTGGCGGCACATCGAACGAGACGGTGCGCAGATCCACCGGATAATAGTCGTCCACGCAGGGCAGCACAAAGAAGACGCCCGGGCCACGGGCGCCACCGCTGCGCAGCCGACCCATGCGAAAGATGACCGCACGCTCGTACTCGGAGACCACCTTGAAGCAGATGAACACCGAGAAGGGAAACGTCAGAATCATGATCAGCACCGATATGGCCGTCGCCAGCAGCTCCACACAGCCCATCTCATCGTTCTCGGCTGGAAAAACAAGTTGAAAGGAGCCACAGCATGCGAGGCATACATTAATCGCTAAATTTCACAAGCAATTGAAAATCAATTGAAGGCACATTTCATGACGTGCCGTCGCGGCACTATCAGGGCGAGGGGAAAAGCGGGCTACGAGCGGATTGTGCCGTCTGCCATATGTGCATTGTGGCACTTGTTGCTGTTCAAATGGAAAACGCAAATGTTGTTTTATGCTGCCTCGGATTTCCGTTTGTTGTTCAAGACTGAAGACTGGCAGGCAACTGATTTTTAACGAAAACGGGCACAGCACGACCAGAGATCGGACGGAATCAGCCAAAACACTTGGCCATTAATATGGATACAATTAGAAGCAGAATAGAATTTAACTAGTTGGGTTCTCTGCAAAACAGCTACAAAAAGCTGTCCTCGTTAGATGAGCTGGCCAAGTTAGCCACGAGGATCGAATCCTCGTCTCGAAGGCGACGTCTCCGAACCCGTAAAATATTCCTAATCTGTATCAATAGCCAAGTAGCTGTGGCAATATGTGTCTGTTTGTTTCTATGTCTTTCAGTTTGTCTCACCTCCGTCAATCAGAAGCAGCCTGATCGGCTGATTGGGCCGCTATATCATGAAGCTGTCATAGGAATGATCGATCGAAAATAAAGTACTTGTGTAAACAAGTTTTTGTTTTTCACAATATCTAAACAAAATATTATCGGGCTACTATGCAGTAATGATCTTAACTAGACCGTAAAATAAAGACAAAGAGGAGTGTATGAGCCTGGGTGGTATGGGCCTCGGACCATCAAGAGAGAGAGCACCGGTTCAAATGCTGTCTCAATTTTCAAAAAAAAGTATTAGAACAGCTTATTACTGAGATAACAAGTGCAGCAACTCGAGGAAGAGATCGGAGCATAGATGCAATAAAACTGAAACTAAGTGAAGTTTTATGGCCAATTCTTAGGGCCGCAGGCAAAATTAGCTGAAAGCAATTTGTAAAACAAATAGTTTTTGATCTTCAAGAGCCATGAGGTGCGTATGTCGGCATATTGTGCCTAACTACATAAGTAGGCATTTGTTTATTGCTAAATTAGCCCCTGGCCCATATCTGTGCACATGAACACACCCGTAATCGTGCGTATTGTTTATGTTTTGGTTAAAATTTCAACGAGTGCTGGCAGTTTGAACTAATACCCAGCCCAGAGGTAGCTAAACAATCGCCAGGCCAGGACAGGCCACGGCAGGGCAGGGCAGGGCAGGGCAGGCCAATTGGAATGTTTATGCAGTACGAGTAGATGGTAGCCAATAGTCGGTCTATAGACGGGGAGCACGGTTATTTTCAGTTGGGCTTTTGTTTATCTTATAAGTTTCGACAATACGAATTTATATCCCGTATCCGTATACGGATCGGTGCGTCGCGTCGCGGTGCGGCTCGGCGCGTCTGTTATTTATTTTTACTTGTCGGCGCACAGTTTATATTGCATACTTCATAGGTGGTCGCTGATGGAGCTGATCGATACAATTCAATATGGAACTGGCATCGACATCCAATGAATCATTTTTATCTTCGACCGTCGCGGTAAAGCGAATCGTTTTACCGCCCGTTTGAATTATGATTTTCCGTTCACATAAATATGGAATTTGTAGAAGATTTAGGATGAGATCGCGCACATACGAAAACTATTTGTATCTTTTGTAGTTGTATCTTTAGCCAGCCATGAACTAAACAAACGATCAACATGCACTGAGCAATGCAGCCAAACATTTACAAATTTACAAATTACAAATCCCCATATTACTTAGCCAATATTATAGATACCAAGGCATTGTGAAAAAATCAGTTTCAAGTATATAGATCATAACTTTGAAGAGAGAGAGATTTTTTTTTTAGATCAAACTGTAAATAAAACCCAGCCAATTTGAATAACATATCTATAAATTATTATATGTATATAAAACAGTTTATCCCTGTGAGAACTGTAAGAACAGAAAGGATGCAATCCCACAGGATCAAACTGTAGACTTGACGAATATATAGATCATAACTTCGGAGAGTAGGATTTGTGTGAGCCAAACGGAAGCAATCTTTAAGGATTTGGAACTTAAGATCATTCCAAGCCCATTTGAATGATAGTTCTATTAATCTTTATGAGTATATAAAACAGTTTGTGATTGACTGATCGACTGACTGTGTAGGAATAGAACGGAAGAAATCCTAAAAGATCAAGCTAAAGGATTGACGAAGTTCATTTGAATGCTATATCTATAGAACTATATAAACTGATTTATAGACATATTTATGTTCAACAGTTTGTCCTGATAAACTGACTGATGACTGACTGATTGAAGCGTACTGTGAGATTCGTAAGTATCAAACGGAAGAAATCCGAAAATATTAAACTGTTGACTAGACGAAGCCTATTTTAATATATATATTTCATTTAAAACAGTTTGTCCGGATTGACTTTCTGCTTGACTGACTTATTGACTGACCAATTGACTTACTGATTGGCTGAAGGCTGGACTGACGCACTCACTGATTGACTGAGTGACTGATTGGCTAACTGATTGTTAATCAACACACAGTTAAATAAATTTAAATAAACAATTTTGGCCCTAGCCCATAAATCCTTTGTGTAGGATGTTCCAATGAAATTGAAGGATATGTTTCTTTGGAGAGATTATACTTAGTTCTTACAGGTCTTTAGTCCCTGATAGGGATGTGTGGTGGAGCTGATCTGCACCGTGTGCTGCTGTTGCTGCTGTCCATGATGATGGTGTTGGTGATGCTGCTGCTGCGGGCTCAGGGTATCCGGCGTGGTTTGCGTTTGTCCGGTGCCCGTTCCGGGTGCGTTTATGTTGAGGCGCGTGCGATGCTGATGCGGCGAGGCAGGATGCATATCGAAGAATTATGGATAGCTGCTGCTCCTCTGATCGGATGGTCGGAATCGATAACGAAGCGCACGATGAGCACTGCACGCGTCCAGCGCACGTTTCCAATTGAGAAGCGGCCTGCTAGTCCCCAGCGTCGAGGCGAGGCAGTTGTTCGGCTCATTTCACACATTGCCGATTACGGCGCCTTCGTCCCGCATCCGTCTAAAGAATTTCAATAAACATACATACACACAAGCCGTAGAGACGAGCGGCGGTGGCTGCAGCGTTCATTTTTGTTTTTTTGTTTTAGATATTCAGTTTTTCTTCTTCTGTTGTTTAGATTATTAGAAACGAATGAACTATGAGTTCTATGGAGATGGAGATAATTTATAAACCACTTCAGCAACAGAAAAAAATTGCTTTGCTCTTGTCTTCTTTTGGGGGCGACCTGAGGTGGCAGGCGAAGCTGCTGTGTCGGCAATGTAGCATGTTGTTGGACATTAGTCTTAATCAGGGAACAGCCGCTGGTGATCTATTAGCGGGAAATGGTCAGGTGAGTTACATAATTTGACAACTGTGTCGCACACGAAGTCAAGAGCTCTCCAGTTTTGCTCCAGTTTTATGATCCTGAGAGTCAGGCTCTTTTATTTTATTAAATACAATATAAAAAACTCTCCTTTCAAAATGTGTTCTAGAGTTTCTTTAAAATCAGAAAAGAATTACATACGAAAACTCATTTTCCACCGATGCTTTCTATATAGCCATATTATTTAGTACTCCTATGTTTTGTATCTGTTGAGAAGGATGCGTCTCTGACCCCATTAAGTATGGCTATTCATAATCTAAACGACTCTAGCCACTTCGTCTGCCCTTAAGAGCCAGACAATCTTAATTATCTTTTACCAAGTTCAATCAAGATCTCCCTGCTAAAAATCTGTTTCGTGAGAATCACATAGAAAGGTGATAGTCCCTCTCTCACATACAATTATTTAGTTAAATCATCAAAGGTAACGTAATTATTTCGGGGATATGAACCAAATAGCCAAATAAATCTTCAAGATAAATAATATTCATTTAGTTTGATAAATGGCAAAAATCGCAATCTGTTTACTGGCCAAAAAGTATCTGAAATGGCAATTGCTCATTAATTGAATAACGTAATTATTCCGACTGCTCAAGTTGGCGCAGTGCGTGGAATGTGAGAACAAAGAACATGCCTCAATGGCCCAGTGAAATCGTTTTCCCAATGCGTTTGAAATGTTTTGTTTACATTTGTGTTGGGCTCGTTTCGTGTTACGCATGTTTCGCGTGTCCCATTTGGCTGCCAGAAGGCTTATTGAATCAACGTTCGTATTATTATTGGTTACACTGCATTTGCTTTATTGTAATTATTTCGTTTATAACAAATTATTATGTAATAAATGCGCGCTTCGATTTTTGTTTTCTGGGTATACCGATTGCATATTTGATTTCGAATTTGTTTTTGTAAGTGGCATAGATTAAATGCTTTGCCAAATAGCTTTCGAGATTACAAAGTCTATCAGTGCTGTTACCAGATACAGTAACAGATGCACTGATGCAAGTATATAAATTATTTACACATGTAGTATATGTGTACATGTGCACATAATATACATATATGTTTGATACAGCATTATTAGGAGCTGAGTTGGTAAGGCACATTATGGTTATAGTATAGTGTACAAATATTTTGTATAATTTCATGATTGATTGCTAATTGCGCCTCAAGTTTTTCGTTTTTTTTTTTCAATAGTATCTACAACTTTGTTGAAAGGTATAAATATATATGTATATATGGAGTTTTTTTTAGAGATAGACACACATAAATCTAAATGCATAAACAAAATTTGAACCCATGTAATCAAATGCTAGCAATATTATCATAAAAATAAGTTTTTAACTTTTCAGTTTTTGCGCTACGTTCGAATCTTATCAAAATATTCAATTTGGCCGCTGGGAATACATATATATATAAATGTGTGTATGTATATATTCTTAGAAATTACTATTGCGTTTTAAAGCTAACACATATTTATGCAGCATGTCGGTACACACGCGCGCGTACACACACCTACATAAACATTTCATCTAGTGTTTTTCTCAATGTTTTAATTGACTGAGCAATGTGTATATTTAGCCAGTGCCCCTCTCTCTGCCTCTCGCTTTCTCTATCGCGTTGCACACATTCCTCTAGCTATCCTGCTCGCGCAATTTTTCTGCTTGCATTCCATGCAAAATAAGAAATATAATAATAATAATAAACTTAACAACTAATAATCTTTCCAATTATTTGCTTTGCTTTATCAAATTCTCTTGCGCTACGGCAGCCGCGTGGCAGCAATTGATAAACAGCCAACACCGTCGGTAGCCCCTCCACCGCCGCTGGCAGCTCCGTTGCCGAGCCGCTGCTGCTGCTGGCGCCTTCGTCAATCGTTGTACATGCCGTCCACCAGGAAGTCCATGCGCCTGTAGTGGCGCGTTGTCCACAAGTCCCGAAAGCGCCGGTACATGATGATAAATACGGCTATGGCAAGTGGCACAGCTAGCATTATAGTTACAATGGGCACAATATACTCATTCTCGCCACGATTGGTCAAGCTGCTGCTCAGCTCCTGCACGGGCAGAACGTGTGGTGCAACGTTACCAGCGCCTGTGGCAGCAGGATCCAGCTTTTCACCCTCCAGCTGTTTGTCCATACTGCTCGTGACGGTGGGCTTTTTGGGACGCATTGTCGTTGTGCTGGTTGTAGTTGTTGTGGTCGTTGTTGTTGACGTGGTGGTGGAGGTGGTGGAGGTGGTGGTGGCGTTGGTGGCGTTTGTGCTGCTGCTACTACTGTTGGTGGCGTTGCCATTGATATTAGCTGCTGGCGTCGTGATAGTGCTGCTGCTGTTGTTATTCTCCTTGTTCTTGTTCTTGTTGATGTCACTCAGCGATACGCCATCGGCCAGCATTTTGTCCGTCTTGGCCGTTGGGTTTGTTTGCTTTGTTATCGCCGTAGTTGCTGTTGATTTGATTACCTGCGGTGCTTGCGTCGTCGTCGCTGTTGCGTTTGCTTTTGGTGCCGCTTGCACTGTGGCGGTATCCGTATTGGTAACGCCGCGCACGAGCACCACGGCATGCTCCTCCGTGCCGTTGACCTTGGCCGGCTTGTCCTTGTCCACTTGCGATTGATTGGCTACCGCCGTTGAGTTAGTAGGATAAAGCTTGTTTTGCACACTTTATTTTTACATTACCTGTAGCTGCAACTGTAATGGCACTGGAACCTGCACCTGCATCTATGGCAGTTGCATTGCTGCTTGGGCTAACCATTGCCAGTTTGGTCACATTGGAGCTAGCTGGGCTTCCAGTTGCGGTTTGATTAGTTCCTGCCAGCACCATGGCTGTCAGCTGCACTAGCAGCAGCAGCACCGGAAGCACGTTCATTTTGCGTGATGCAGTCGAGTGAAATGTGCTGTTGTTGCTAAAATTGGCAGCGTATTGCTTTTTGCTTTTATTTGGAATTTCTTGGAGATCAGCTACAGCAGAGATGGACAACTATCCGATAGTTGATATCGATATATGCCCAAATGTATTCAAAATACCGAAATATATTGCATGCCAATTCAATTCGAGGCCCAGTTTCTATTATATTAACAGAAATAATTTTGAATAAGTAACTAGCTAACTTTATGTTAACTGCCTAATTTTTAGATATCAATCACCTGTTTACTTGCTCCAGCTGCTGCACGAACTGTTGTCATTCTTAGTGCAAGAGTGGTAAGTTATTGCACAGCTGAGAACTTTAGTGCCGTCGAACTCATCGATAGCAAATCGACATGCTTTGCTATCGATATAATCACGATTATTTATACGCGCAAAATGATCCGCCAATTTGAATTATGACTTAATGGAATCCTCATGTTTGTATTAACGTGCGCTGATACCAATACACAACACACACACACACAAATCGAGTTCCATGCCCAGTCCCAGAGATAAAAAAGTTCCTTCTTATGGTAAATCTTATTTGGCGACAGTGTATGTCAATATCAATATGTATGTATATTTATAACGTACTTTGTATAATTTCTATAATTATTTTGTATTTGATGGTTTATCTCTTTTAAATGGTTTTTGCTAATAATATATTCCTCCTCTCACTGATTTGTATGCGTTTCGCCTAGGACTAGCGTTAGTTAATTGCTTTACTGAACAGCATAAAATGTAACTTTGTATTTTTTTGTTTTTTGGTTTTTTGATTTGTACGCTAAACAACATTATTGCACATATTAGGATTAAAACATAGCCAAAAACTATGCGTAGAAACAAAACATTTCAAAGATTGGGCAGGGCTTTTTCAGATCCACCTACCTCCTCCTCTCAATGCATCAGCTCAATGGGATCTATGATGTCGTGTGATATGTACGCCTCTTACTCATTGCTTGAAATGGTCTCATGGTTATTTGCGCAGCAGGTCCAGATTTAAGTACAGTTAAGATGCGATATTTTAAAACAATAAAGCAGCTCGCGCAGCGCCCGCTACGCTCAACGTATGATGCTGTTGCTGCTGTTGTTGTTGCTGTTGCGGTTGTTGTTGCTGTTGTTGTTGTGGGTGATACATGCTAGTTGTTGTTCTTGTTGCGGCAGTTGGCGACTTCAACTCCTCCACTATGATGACCCCGTGCTCATCAACCATGTGGTTCAACAGTAAATTCTCAACCTGCTCGTCGGATAGTAATTCTTTGGGTTCTGAGGATCTGTAAAGTAGTTGTTGCTGTTGTAGTTGTGTCATACAAAAGAGATAGCCAAGGCAACAGACAGAATGAGCGCAAAAAGGGTGTAAGAGAGACAGAGAAATTGAAGTTGAAAGCAAAAAAAAGTGATGAAAACTGTTGATACGGATCGAACAAGAAATACTGAAAAAATAAAGATGGTCACACTGAAAGGTGCCTGGCTCCTTGAAATAACTGCCAATGAATTAATTTGATTTTAAATACAAAACTCAAAAGTTCGAATTGTAGAAACTATATACATTCTATATACATTTTCAAATAGTGATTGAAAATAAATACGATATGTACAAGTTATTTCATGGCGCCAAAATGCACACAAGCACACACACACACACGTAAACAAACATATATAAATTAAATATTTGCAGTACATACAAATTTTAGGAGTAGATTTTTGACTTTTGTTTTCAGTTTTTTTTTTTTTAGTAGAAGCGTGCGTGCGTGCAATGCTGTTAGTTGTAGTTATAGTAGTTGATATTGTTGTAGATTGTTATTGTTGTTGTTGTTGTTGTGGTTGTAATGGAATGTGTTTTTCAAAGAGCAAATACACCAAATCAAAGCAGCCAATTCGTTTTTTGTTCGAGCATGAGGAATTTAGTTAATTGCAGTAGCTGATTAGTTCTTGTAGTAGTTGAAGTTTGTAGTTGTTGTTTTTTTTTTTTGAGTGGGTGCAGTTTGAATTTTGAATAGCAGTTTAGCAGTAAATCGGATTATCGGTTATCGACTATCGGCTATCGAGTTGTTTCCCGTGGCACCGATCAGATCAAATGAGCTTTGTCAGACGATTCTGCAGCGCGCACAGTAGGCTGCTGCCACCGCTGCCGGCGACGCTGCCGGCGCCGCTGCTGCGACCGTTGCCGTCTACTGACCTGCTAAATAGAAAGAAATCGCCGGCGCTGCTGCTGCTGCTGTTGTTGCTGCACGCGGACGCACTCACAGCTGCGGCTGCTGCCGCCGCCGCCGTCGTCGTCGACGTCGTCGTTGTTGTTGTTGTTGTGGCTAGCAAGGCATCCGCCTCGCCGCCATCGCTGGCCATTTCGGATTCGCTGTTGCGCCGCTCCAGAGTCCGTCCGACCTTCTGAAAGCCATAGCTGAACACATCCTTCACCTTGTCGCCGGCATCGATCAGCAGATCGAGGCTCTGCCGGCGGCCGCTCGTTTTGAAGCTGTTCGAGCGCGACAGCCACTGACTGAGGCTCTGCTTACGGCTCATCTGCTGGCCGATGCCGATGGCGCTGCTGTCGTCCTGAAATATGGTTGTGCAGGTCACCTTGCGCTTGGGCTCATCCGACGATGAGGTCGAGTGCTGCGATTGCGCATCCGGCTCCAGGCTGCCCAGGCCGTAGCCCAAGCCATGACCGCCAACGTTGCCGGCGCCATCCAGGCCGTGCTGCTCCAGCAGCGACTGATTCGAGTAGCTCGAACTGGTGCTGTCCGAGTGCGACAACCGTATCTCCGTCCACTGATCGATGTCGTTGTCCGCTGGCGGCGCCGACGTCGAGGCGGACGCCGAAGCCGACGCCGATGCCAGTGAGCTGCTGCCGGACTCGGAGCGCGGCTTCACCTCGTAGGGACCGTGCAGACCCTGCGCCTGGGCGAACAGATTGTTGTCGCCATCCGTGGCACTGGTGCTGGCCGATTTGTGCATGCCACCGGCCAGCTTCTGTGGAAAGGTCAGCACTGCCTCGAAGTCGTGCAGCAGATGCGGGCAGTCATGAGGATCGGCCTGACGTTGGCGCGGCGAGCTGGCGCCGCTGCCCAATCGGTCCGGCATGCGCAGATACTCATCCTCCAGCTGCTCCTGCTCCTGCTCCCGCTCCGACTCCGGCTCTGCCTCTGGCTGCAGCTGCTGCTGAACGCCCGCTGTGAGCGCATCGACGGCGTCCACCTGCCGGAGCATTGCCTCGTAGTTGAGCAGATTGTTGCGCTGCTGCCGCTGCCTGTGTATATCCTCGGAGATCTGCTCCAGATTCTTCAGCGCCTCGTTGTAGGTCAATTTGGCCGCACTGACCCGCGTCTCCAGCTCGTTGACGCGCAGCTTCTGCGCTTTCAGCAGTCCGTTGTAGTTGGCGCGCGTCTCGTAGTAGGGCCTGCATTTTTTAAAGACAAGGGGCGAAGACGGGGCAGACGGGCGGGTGTACCGCATATTAGTGGGCGTGGCTAGGCAGCAGGTGAGGCATACTCACGAGCACAGGGTACAATACAAAGCGTGCAAAATGCTAAAGTATCTCAACAAAAGTAAATTGCGCCTGAGCTGCAATCTATGAAAAAGAAACCAAACGTGAAACGAAATAGAACCGAAAGGAAAACCAAAAGTTCAACCAAACCAAACCAAACTAAGAAGGATCAAAGCTAAAGCAGCCGGCATGGCCGATGGCTGTTGAATAATACCCTGGCAGAGCTAGCATTGTCCAGATCTAATTCAATAATATAAAAATAGTGTCAGAGCAAAACGGACATATCCCGTCTGAACCATATTTAATGGATACAGGACATAATATATATAATATATATGGAATATATAATAAATATCGATACCGTAAACTTAGCCTTGAGGGTCTATTTTTATCCGGAAATTAAATAAATATCCTACATCGTGCTCATCATGTTTGTTATATGCAAGGGATTAGTTACAAGCTATCAATCTATCAATGCTTCCAATCTTTTTAGATTTTTATGCAATGCCTTCGACTACTACAAAACTATATCCGAACAATAGTCTGGTATTCGCAACCGGACTCTTGCTCTTTAGTATATAACCAAAAAAATTAATATCAGAATATATAAAGTCATATGACATACTTTCTCTTACAATATAGTATTATCTCTATATATAAAACTGTTTGTCCTGACAGACTGACTGACCGACTGATTGATCAACGCACAGCCCAAACCGTAAGAGCTAGGAAGCTGAAATGTTCACTGTAGCTACCTTATGTGATGTAGGTTAAGACGTTAAGACGGGGTTTCGGGAAATTCCACCCGCAAGCGTGGAAAAATCGCGAAAAACCTTTGTATGTAACTTTTTTGTTTACTATCCGATCGGCCCCAAGCTTATTTTCAAAGATCTTTGTTCCAATTCATTTGAGGGGTGTTTCACACTTTTAGGAAAATGCATTCCTCTTTGGTGGAACTGGAGGACGAACATTTGGTGGGTGACGTTTAGCGCTCAAATTCGTTTCCAAAGATCTATAAGAAAAATCATTTCAGACGTATTTCACACTTTTCGCAGAATTCAAACTTTTTCGGGAGTAATGCGATTTAAAGATATTTTGGGCGAAGTTTTAAGTTGTGTCCGATTTGCTTTAAACTTATTTTTAAGGCTCTACATAAAGATATAATGAACACGTTTTTCCATACATACGTGCTACGGACAAGCCAGGGTTATGCCCGCTAGTGTTATTATATAATATTCCAATCTCTCTAAATATAAGATGGATCCTAATGTTCCTAACTTGCAAGTGCAGAGATAAACAATTGTCCATCTAAGAATTGCTTAAAATGTTTCATCGGAATGGAAGCTTTATTATATAATACACGAGAATTTGCGTTAGGAATATCAAAAAAATCGGTCGTAGTCTGATATTGATCAGATGTGGGCCACATTTTATATGCATATAATAGTTTATGAACGCCAAGTTTCTTTCCAAGGAATAATGGATATGTCCAGCAGAGACTATCACGGGATTATCACAGATTATATATATTATACTAGCGGGTATAGCCCGGCCTTGCCCGTGGCACGTATGTTATAAAATCAATGTTCTCAAACAAATTTGAAATGATTTTGAAACTTATCGGACGGTAAACAAACGTTTTCCACCAATTTACCACTGTTGCGAGTGGAATTTCCCAAATCGCTGAAACACGTATCCATTACATTCTTATGTAGAGCTTTGAAAATAAGTTTGAAGCAAATCGGACACAACTTAAAACTTCGCCCAAAAAATCTTTAAATCGCATTCCCCCCGAAGAAGTTTGAATTCTGCGAAAAGTGTGTAACACGTATCCAATGATTTTTTTTATATATCTCTGGAAATGAATTTGAGCGCGAAACGTCACCAACCAAATCTTTGACCTCCATTTCCACTAAGGAGGAACGGATTTTCCTAAAAGTGTGAAACACCCCTCAAATGAATTTGAACAAAGATCTTTGAAAATAAGTTTGAGGCTGATCGGATGGTAAACAAAAAAGTTACATACAAACGTTTTTCGCGATTTTTCCACACTTGCGTGTGGAATTTCCCGAAACCGCGTCGTAACGTGCACCTTCATCACATAAGGTAGCTACAGTGAAAATTTCAGCTTTCTAGCTCTTACGGTTTGGGCTGTGCGTTGATCACCAATCAGTCAGTCAGTCAGTCAGGATAAACAGTTATATATATAGAGATGATATCGGGGGAAGCATAAAAAGACTATATATACGATAACGGGGGAAAAGCGTAACTCATTGAAAAAAATTAACTATGCAATATGAGTTTCTTATATTTAATATTGAAAAAGGTTCGGGGTTCAATAAAATCAAGTAGTTGGATAAAATTTAGATACAATAATAATAATAATAATATTAGAAGTAATAACAATAACAATAATAATAATAATAATAATAATAATAATAATAATAATAAAAATAATAATAATAATAATGATAATAATAATAATAATATTAATATTAATAAAAATAAAAAATATTATAATAATAATAATAATAGTAATAATAATAATAATAATAATAGTAATAATAATAATACTCTTTTCTATTTATGGTTCATTTGTCGGTTTATATGTTAATAAAAATATTTTGTTGTCTAATAATAATAAATAATATCAACAAATGTGAAATACTATAAAATGAAATAAATATTTCATATAACTAAAATAATTCCTATTAGGCGGAATATAAAAAGTTTCCTTCAGCCTAATTGGAATGCACTTGCAATTAGCATTTCCATTGGAATTCACATGCTCTGCGAGGATATGCAGTTGGTATCAGAGTTTGGGAAAGTGATTGAGATCAAGTCAAGATACCTGGAGGCGCGGAGCGCCTGCTTCAGCTGTCCCTGGAGCTTGCCTACACGATTGTTGGCCACCTCGAGCTTCAGCTGGCACATCTTGAGGGCGTTGCGAGTGTCGGTGACTTCCAGTTGGGATTGGTTGACTTTGCTGGCCGCATGGCTGAGCATCTCCTGGCAGGCGGTGTCCAGGGTTGACTTCTCGCCGAGGCCCTGTTCGGCCAGATAAACCATTTCCTTGGCGGCGGCGTGTATGGACTTGGCCTTCTCGTGATTGGCCGCCGCCAGCTGCGTTTCCTTGGTCAGCTGGGCGGCATAGATGCGCGACTCGTAGTAGGGCTTGGCGGCGTCAATTGAGTTACCCAGCTTGTGGGCGGCGGCTTTGATGCGCACCACGCTCTCCGCCAGCAGACGCTTGAACTCGCACTTGGCCTCCTGCACGGGCGGTTATATAAAGTGGATACTCAAGCGGAGCGAAAGAGAGAGCAAAAAAATCAATAACAACTTACATCGAGCTCCACTTCATATTTGTTGATATTGTCGGTGGCCGTGTTCAGTTTCTCCAGCTCGATCTGGCATTATGGAAGCAATTATGGATATGGACATGTATGTATGTATATATGAAATTTGGACGCATACCTGGACACGCGGATCCACGGGCGTATTACTTTCCGTTGACATTTCAGCTGTTCGAACCACACGAACTTTGATTAACCGTCGAATGGAGAGATTTAGCAGTTGCTTGTCATGGCGGATGCAGTGCAGCAGTCACTGTTGTCGGTTTCTGATTGGAACTGTTTGCAGGTTTAACTATGTCAACTCGATTCACCAATTGGAAAATTAAGCGCAGCAGTTATTAGTTGAAAAAGCTTTTCGACAACAACAACAACGCGTACACACAGCACATAACGATGACAACACAGCGGAGCAGAGCTTTTTGCCAAATGCAAACAGACCAATACGAAAAAGCATCCCAGCTGACCGACCGAGAGTGTTTGCACTCTAAAAGCTGGCCAGTGCACTTTGGCTGCGTCGTGCAGCTTGCAACTAGTCGAGCGAAAATCAATTGGCGTGTTTAATTATCAGTGCCACATTTGCGTATGCTTTGCACACATTCAAATTACTCGTGCCCAAATGTCTACATTATTAGTCAAGCTAAAAAAAACTCAATGTTTTATTCACTTGCTCACACGCTAGGGTATACAAGCTTCGTGGCAAAGTGGCTATTTTTACTTGTTATTAATTTTGTTGTTTTTGTTGTGCGTACAACCACCGAGCATGTACAGTGGCGCCCACTAGTGTTAGCTTTGTGCACATGCATAATAATTTATCTATGCGAGAGCAACAGCAACAGTCTGGCAGCACTGCGCAGCAGTATGACCGTACAAATTGGTGTGTTAGATATAATAGCTGTTAATTTAAAATCACATCATTGCTTAAATCTTATGCATTTTATGAATCAGAAAATCATATTAACAAAGTCAATAGAATAAAATTTTTTTGCATATTAAAATTGCAGCTTTTTGTTATTGACCAAGCTCCATATGCGCTTGGTATATTTTCAGTGTGCTTGCAACATTTGGTATTTTGGGGCGTTGCGCTTGCAATCACATTGCGAACGTTAGTTGTTAGTCTTCATTTTGTTTTCGTTGCGCGCGGTTGTCGCGTCGTTTCAACACCTGCTGCCACTGTTGTCTTAAGAACTAAACCTACTAACAAAATCAAGAAATAATTAACATAAAATAATTGTTTAAAAGCTGCAGCTTGAAAGTAATATATCGGAGCAAGTGTACAGCACACAGCAAGCAAAGTGTTTTTGGTTTTTTTTTTACGGTTCTGGTGTCTGGTGTAAAGTTTGTGGTGCTCCTTGGATTTTTTGTTGTTGGTTTTTTGAGTTGTTTGTTTTTTTGTTGTTGTTTGCTTGGAAGATGCGCGGGCGCAACTAAAAAGGCGTCAAAATATTAAAACGTAAGCCTGGCCAAATCAAAAACTACAGTTAAATTTTACAAGGCGCGCGTAAACAAAACCTATTTACAAAATATACAGCAACAACAACAACAAGCGGCGGCTGCTGCTGGCGTTCTTGTTGTTGTTTTTGCCGTCTTTGGCTGATTTTATCTGCCTGCTTGCTTGCAGCAAGTGACGGCAGCAACGGCGACGTCGACTGCGACGCCAGCTGCGACGCGATGGCAGCATTGTCTTTTGCTGTCTGCGCCTTAACTCGTTTTCCTCTTGGTCTCTGGCTCTTCTATTGCTGTGTCGTTTTTTTTTTGTTTTTGTTTCTGTTTCTCATTTTTCTTTTTTTTATTGCCTGTTTTTTTTCCTTTTGGAAAATTCGATTTGAGTTGCAGACGGCGCTGTTGACGTGACGCAAGCGCAAACTTTTGCAGCCCGCCCTGCAGCAACAAACCCCTTCCCACACAAACACACACGCACGCACAGACACTTGTCTGTGTGCATGTGTGGGTGTGTGTTTAATTAAATGCCAGAACTTTAAATTAGGATAACATTAACTCCTGCACGCGCGCTTGTTATTCATGTCACTTTACTGCTTCTTCTTCTTCTTCTTCCGCTTCTTATAAGAATTTCATCTTGCAGCGCTGCGTTAACCGTAAACCGGCCAACAAGAAGCCAACAACAAAAAGAGAAACAACACTTAATTAAAAAAGAAAAAATAATAAAAAACGTCGTTAACTTTCGTTGCAACGCGTCTTCGTTTGCTTTTGGGTAAGTTTCTAATAGTTTGTTTGTATTTCATTTATTGTATTTTTCCTTATTTGTTGTTGCCCCGTTTGTTTGGGCTTTTCATTCTGTTGCTTTGATAAGCGTCTTATCATTAATATTCTTATTCGATATACACGCCCCATTCACTTTCTCTTCACTCTTTCCCCCACCCAGCCACCTCCCCTACCCCCCTTACCACTCAACAGACAGGTGACACAGACGTTGAGCTTGATTAGCAGGGATTAAAATTTTGTTCTTGGGGTCTCTTCTCCAGACACTTCCCAGCAATGGAGCTCTGCTGCGGACAAAGAGCTTTAAAGTACACAGCGTTATATTAATGTTCTATCCAAGGGGCAGCTTCTTTAGTCCATCATTTTTGTAGTTCCAATTTTTGATCAACACTCTTTTTTGTTCAAAATTTCTCCTTTTTCAAGAAGTTTCCTGAAAAACTATTCTTAGAGCGGATATTATATTGATACAAAAATTGCTTAGTCCAATTTGAAGTTGATACTAAATTAAATTTAATTTGAATTTTGTAAGGAGAGAGATTTTCTTATAGGAACTTTCAGGGCGGCAATTCCAAACAAAAATTTGTCTAACCAACTTCCTGTCCTTAGCCTCGGTTCGTGGAGTTTGTTTTCCACTTTTTCGAACACGGCTTTTTTCTTTTTAAGCTTTACTGCAATTAAATTTTAAATTAAATTTAAATTTTAGACTGCCTGATATACTGAAAATATTGCACATACTTTCTTATACAATATCCGGGCTATATTTGACCTTATCCAAAATGGCCATTTACCAAATAAGGTTAGATAAATGGAATGTTTGGGACCAAAGGAAATTCTACTTTTGGGTGATTATCTATCTCAAACATTTTTTAAATTTGTCATTACCGGGTCAAATAAACTCAAATCTTAAGTGTCTGCTCAAGAGACGCTTTACTGTATCCCTTTAGCTAATGGACCAACTGACTTAGCCGAAAACGGGAGCCTTCTTTATATAATAGATAATTTTTTCAAAAATAACACATGCATTTATCGTAAGGTTGTCATAGGAAAATACCATCATAATCATGTTCGGGATAGATAGATATGTGTACATATTATTATTATTTTTAACCTATAGCGAACAGACAGGCTATATATATATATATATATATATATATATATATATATATATATATATATATATATATATATATATATATATATTATATCTAGCCATGTCTGTTCCTTCATGTTCCGTTTTTTTGGATTGTATTTTTGTTTGTTATTTTTAAATGTCTGCCGACGAGTTTCGCATACTGCTCCAGTGGCTTCCAGTGCCGATTAGCTGCGTCTCCGGATTCGAAAATAGATCAAAGGGAGCGAAAACTCTGGGTAGAAGCAACCGAAACTGAAGCTAAAGTCTGCAATTGGTCCCGCATATCGCTGAAACAAAACGTGTTTGTTTGTTTTTTGTTTGGTTCTCGCTTCTTGTTGTTGTTCCAAGCAATTTTCACACGCATTTCGCGGCCAGCAACAAAAAGACAGCACAATTTAAAGAGCTCTTGCAGCTACAGTTGACACTTGATAAAAGTATCTTGTGCTTGAGTAGATGCGCACATCTCTTTGATAAACTATCATTTCTATGTGAGTCTTTCAGTGTAACTTATTTAAAAGTATTTAAAAGCATGTAGC
This sequence comes from Drosophila borealis, assembly GCA_035045885.1. Lineage (NCBI taxonomy): Eukaryota > Metazoa > Arthropoda > Insecta > Diptera > Drosophilidae > Drosophila > Drosophila borealis. Next base: position 2,957,741 of record JAWNOR010000405.1, on the reverse strand, counting down.
ACAAAATTTTGGAAGATTCGTATGGTAAAATATGGGTACTATAAGAAATTGTCAGGCTAAATGGATAGTTATTTGTTCATTAGTTGAGTTTTCACTGTATTTAGTAGATTGTTGATTGACTCTTAAATTTGCATCCTCAAATGTTCCTTGACAAAGCGTTCAAATGCATGCAGACTAGCTGTAGGTTATCATTAGCGAATGACTACTGTATTTGTTAGTCAGTGTGACCAGCCGCTTGACAGCCTTAGCAATATCTTTGTATTGGATATGTGATTGTGAGGTACACATACAGTTTGGGTAAGTGGATCGATGTCTTGAGCATTTAGTTGCCCTCGGTGACGGGTACTCAATCCGTCGGCAAAATCTGGCCAATAGGTTTTATCAGAACGGTTTATCGGCAACCTGTTATAGCAAGGTGACAATAAGCAAGGTGTTGCATAACCTGTAGATAGCTTCGTGCTCAGTGCTGTCCACTCTACGATTGGCCATTCGGCTGACTGCCGTTGGTGCAACGCGAGAAGTCACAATCCCTTTTGTTACCATGCCCTTTTGGCATTGAATTTTGTTTGCTGCTAGTGCCACACAGACACAAACACACATCTTGAATTTTTTTCGTTTTTTTTCCACTTCTCTTCGATTTTAGCGCCGCTGGAGGTGCTTTATTTCTTCTAGCTAAGTGAAGCGCTGGAGTGCCAGTTGCCACTGAAAGCCCAGCATCGTCGTCTGCATCATCATTATTATCATTTAGCATGTGCATCTACATGTGGCACGTCATTAACATCATAATCATCTGGCTGCAGCATCATTATGAGCAACTTGCAGTGCATTTCTAGCGGTTCAATGAACTGTGACCGCATTCTTGTTGTTGCCGCTGCCGCTGCTGCTGCTGCTGCTGCTGCCTCAACTGCTGTTGTTGCTATTGTTGTTGTTGCACGCATTGCAAATTCACACAAAACAGCACGTTTAGCAGCGACGCGACGAGGCAGCAAGAACAACGTTTTTATCACGTTGATGCACCAAATGCAGCATTGTCTGTGCATTGCGCCCATGCCCAATTTCTCGGCAGCCCAACGCAACTTGACACTGCCGCCGCACCGGTGTGGCAGCTGCCACATTCCGCATGCAGCATCCCAATTTTAAAGGCAACTGAGATTTGCAGCTTCTCTCTGTGGAGCCATGGATCGGATCTGCGGCGCCAGCCAAGCCAAAAGATTCAAATCGACTTTGTCTCTTAATTGATTTTTGTCTTTTGTGCATTATGTAGAAGGGTTGGGGCGCAAGGTGTTTGTGCGCGGGGCGGGGTGCAACGAACGACAGACAGGCAGGTGACAAAGTCGAACTCAAAGGCCGCAGAACGTGACATGCATACAAATTGTGCAATGAGTGGCAACAACAAAATCTCGACTGGAACCTGAACTAAACTAAAATGTGGCGTGGCGAGCGCCATTGGGGGGTGTGTGAGGGGGCGAGGGGGTAGGGAGCAGGTGACTGCTTGTGTGGGTGTCCGTGTCACTTGCGTCAATTCAATAACAAAAAAATTACTCGCATTCTCCCCTGCGATACGATAGCAAAACAATTCATAATGTTTCAAGTATTATTAATATTGCTATTGCAATTGTTATTGTTGTTATTATTTATATGACAGTGCACAAAAAAAGGGAACGCAAAAATTGACTAATTACATAAACTTTAAAAAGCATAGTAATCTAGAAAGAGCAGTTGCCAGGAATAAATGTGGCTTACAAATGAGCCTATCTCCAGCCGATTGGTCCTATAGGAGCCATATAATATAATGGTCCGTTTTCAGGCTTGCTTTTCCTGCGTTTGGCAAGATATCTTGGAAAGCAGGAATACATATTTTTCAACCGATTCAAACTAATAAACTATATATACCCGATGATAATAAAATGTTGAGCTGTTGTAGAAAACAGATCTTCATACAATAACCTAAGTTTTGACCGATCGATCCTGTCAGCCATATAATATTCTAGGCTAAGTTTCGTGACGGTTGCCTAGTTTTCATAGTAACAAACAGACGGACATGGCCATATCAAGAGAATGGTCAAAATTTTCAAATTTAAAGATCAAAAATCATATTCTATCTCTATCGTTACAAGTCACGCCTCTCAAATATAGCACCGAACTTTGTTTTTTGAAAATATATATAGCCTAATTTACTTTTCTTTAATAAGTACATCCTATGATATTTTCCCATATTTTTAGATATGTTGCTTAGGTAAACACGAATTATCAATCTATGCATTATATTATTTCTGAATGTAAACAGTTTCTAATATTGATATAGATTGCGAAAGGCCCTAAATAAGTTTTACTTACGTATTATAAAGGTCAGTTTTGTAAATCGTTTCGATCATAGAATACGCATCAACAAACAATTCCACAAATATATACATATAGAAATACATACATATATACGTTAAGAAGATTAAAGCTTTAGCAAAAGTACAAGCATTCAGCATTTGCTAAGAAATCCCATACAAATGCTCGTCTTTACTTTTAACTTCACTAAAACGGGTGAGAAATAAGTGAATAACTTAGAATGGAAGCAAGAGACTTGGCCATTCGGGCGCCAGTCAGATATATGGCATAATGAATAGTATAAATAAAACATATATTTAAAAAAAAAACAATTCATTATTTTTCTCTGCTCAACTTTTTGTTTAAAAATTGGGAAATCTAAATTTGAGAAGGCAAAAGTTTTTCCCCAAACTCAATCAAGCAAATGTACTGAAAAAGATTCAAAGCAAGAAATAAACCTGATTTATTAAATGACATCCTCCAGCTATAAAAATTATTCAATCAATCGAGACTATAAAATATCATTAATTGTCTGTCTGTGCGATGACAACGCGGCGATAGTCTTCGAGGTGTGATCTTGCACCTGCGGCAGCTGAGGGAACATCATGGTCATGATGGGTATGTTGCTCTCTTTGGGTGCCTGGTGTCCCGATCCGCCTCTGCTTGCGGCTATCAATTTTTTTTTCTGCCTTTTTTTTATATGCAAGTCGAGCAATTAAGCATTTTTAAGATAGCCAAGTTGACACAGCGAATGAACGATAAAACAGGTGAGTCGCAAGGGGAAGGGGGGGGGGGGTTTGTTGTGTGGCAGGGGCGCGGAGAAACTGGTTCTAGCTGCGTTGCACTCAGTTTGGTTTGCATGCCACCCAACGGCAACGAGAACGTTGTCGGCACCGCGGGGCGCTGAGGGGCAAATGGCAGCTTATTTGGGTCGTCAGATTGTTGCTGCAGTTGCAGTTGTTTTTGTAGTTGTTGTTGTTGTTGTTGTTGTTGCTAGCTAGATACTTATACGTTGCATGCGTTTCAATTGATTTCTAATTAACCGAAGCATTTGGCATAGTTTTGCCCTCGCCCCCTCTACCGAAAAAAACGAAAAAATAAGAGCACATCGCCCGCGCAGGTGTGTGCGTGTGTGTGGCATGCACTTGATACGCTTCCGCTGAAGGCGCCACCTGACTTGACCCAATCACACGTGCCTCACGTTGGCGTCAATATGCTCGGCAACCCCCGCAACCTTCCGCCCTCACCTGTGTCAGCCTCTTGTCATGACAAATTGTAGGTCAAGCGGCGTTTTGTCGGCTTTCATTGCTGTTGCTGCTGCCGCTGCTGCTGCTGCTGCCGCTGCTGTTGCTGCTGCCGCTGCTGCTGCTGATGATGATGTGGGTGGCGCCAAGATGCAGATAATGTTGGACTGCCTTTTGAGCTGCGGCTTTATTAATTGCGTCCACAATTAAGAGCCGCAAGCGCACAGATCTGTCGGCCGTACGGCCATTCAAGTCAATTAGCTTTATGTAGGCGCAAAAATTAATTTGTTTGCGGCCAAATGTGGCAGGGTGACTGCGAATAGGCAAACCCGCAAGTCGCAAAAAAAAGAAACAGCTACAGAGTAGCTGAGAAATATAAAACGCAAACGGAGACAGACAGAGGCAAACACATACACATTCAGATAAAAATCTTGCCAAGAAGTTAACTGCGACTCGCAAATCACTTACAATCGCAGCCGCAGCAGCCACAACGCAGCTTGAATACCCTACGAAGCTATAATAAAGTCATTTTCTATGCTACAGTCCATTAATTTATCAATTACCTACGGCGATTATGGAATTCATAAATATATTTAAAAACTATATGAGATTTGTCAATAAGAAACACAGTTGAATATTCTTCATGGAAATGCGATGGCAATTTGGATGCCACACCAGTCCGTAGAGTTTTCGATATGTCGATATTGATAACTATAGCTATATATAACAATAAATTATTGTAACGATAATAGAGGTTAACTGCCTGTTAATCGTTTGATTACTTTATAGGACAGCTTTCGATAACAATAACGATTATCTCAAGTGTCGATAACAGTCGATACTATCGTTGCTTAATGGGAATTTCGCGGTTCGATCTTATATCTATCATTATTGATAATCATGCATCTAATCATATTGCCAACATTTATCGAACGTATCGATAGGCATCGCTGCTTGCGTGTGATGGCGGTCGGTTTGAGCACAAACCTTCGACTGCCTGTTGCAAACGGGTTGACGAAGCTTGAATGCCCCTTGGGCCAGGCTCGAAATGCAAGCAACGGAATGCGCTGGCAATTAAAATGAACTCACGCTGGCAACCCTGACAAAGACGTGCCGCCAGTTGGACTGGACGCACCGACGGGGCACTAACTGCAAATGCAACTGTTCAGATACAACACTCGGCGACCAAGTCGCTGATGTGAAAATTAAAAGTGAAATAGAAAATCGCTGGCCAAGCTCACCAAGCTAACCCAGTCGAAGCGCGCGCTTCGATTTCAAAATGTATGCGCAGTCGGCGTCAGCGCTGGCAGCGACGCGACGTCGCTGTTGCGCACGCGTAACAAATTTGTAATGTTCGCGCCGTTGACGAAACAAAGCGCGTGTTGTTGTTGTTGCTGTTGTAGGTATTGCTATGACGAATTAACGAAAAGCAAGTGCCAAAGCGTCGACTACAAAATCCCATAGAATCGATGTCCCAGTTATCGATAGAAATATTTGTATCTAAAGATATTAGTTGAAACCTTTTTAGGAATGAAACAGCCATGGAAGACTTAACAAGTTGATCATAAGGCTGGACTTGATCATGAATATAAAAGTAGATTTTGTGTTATTTTGGGAATAATATCCTATTGCAAATAATGCATATGAAATCCCAAAGAAACGTTGGCCAGCTATCGACAATAGGAAGTAATGTACAGGGTTGTATTAAGACATGTTAGTTGAAACGACTTGGGAATGGACAACTTCAGCATATATATCAATTAAAAAAAGAAGTCGATAATTATGGGCCAGCGCTGGCAGCTGCTTTTAATGCCGTTTAGCAATTATGTTGAGTGTGTGTACTTCATCTTTTGTGTTAATGTGACTAACAAGATTAACATCATTATGATCATCATATTGAACTGGTTCGAAATTGAAAAAATTCGCGCCGTGCAGCGCCTGGTTAACGATCAATCAAAGCAGCCAATCAATCATCGGCCACAAACTGACAGTGCTCGGGCAAGCAGAGAGACAGAGGAAGAGAGAGAGAGAGCGATAGCTTGCAACTGACTGACAGCCATTTGAGGCATTTGACAGGCACACACACAGGCAAACACACACACACACGTACACTCGCACACACGCACACACATGCTTGGAGAGAGGGAAATTGTATTTACTAACGCCACAATTAGCAACATTGCAAGAGCAAGTGTCCGGCCACCATCTTGTGGTGCCCCTTGCGGCTGCTCACTTCTTGGCCTTTCTGCTGCTTCTTTTGCTTTATCTGCCACATGAACTCATTCGATTCAGTAGCTATCTCCGTCTGCTGTCAAATTGAAGCCGCTTGGCGAACAAACAATTAACACAGCAATTTGCGTTATGAAGCTGACAGCTTGACTGCCGGACTGCCTCCCGGCTTCAATTGCCACACTGGACAGCTTACGGTCTCTGGCTTCAGCTGGCCACTCCAGTGGCCAATGTTGCTGCCTGGCGCATTTCATCAGGCAATTGGCCTGTGCACCACTCGTGCCTGTCAGCATTTGCCCTTTGCAGCTGTTTGTTAAAGACTTTTCGCTACTGTGTTAGCTTCTTATTGGCGTTTGTTGTACGAGTACCCATTGAAAATGGCCAGAGAAGGGTATAATCAAAAACAGCATATACATGTTAGGGACATGAGGCGATGGCTTTATGGGATCGGCATATTCAATATTTTAAATCAGGCTAGTTGATCTAGCCATATCCGTCTATGGGCCTGTCCGTGCTAGCTAGTTGATCCTGGAAACTATAAAATCTATATGTTCCAAAGAACTAGAAATCTAAATTATTTTATCATAACATACATATTTCATGTTGATTTTACTCTTTTTAAACCACTCGCGTGTATTTGTAAATATCGCCTTTCTATGCGATTTTCATGATTTTTATATACATTTGCCTAGCAGAATTAAGAGGAATTTGGTGCTTGTTACAGGATAGAATCTAGTCGGGCACTCACATACTTGCTCTGAACAGTTGAATTGTTTACTTCAATGACGTGCGTTTATTCCAGTAGCCGATAAGAATGGACACGTTTTCATCACCAGTCACATGCCTGTTGCCTCTCTCGACAAAGTAAAATGGTTCATTCTAGGGCAGAAATGAATATGCTTGACGCAAGTCCTTACCTGATGGCAACAACTTGGGGGGCTGAAAGGGTTGTGTGTTATATGTCATGGGCAGTCCGAGGATTTACGGCTTTGAACGTGCGATTGTGCTAATTGAGTACTTGAGAAATGCATCAGCACTTTGCCGCTAGATGCGTCATCCCTAAACGCATTTGGATAATCATTTTGATAGCTTTTTAAAAGGCCAAAGTTTTCCATCAACTGAAGTGTTATTAAGGCTTGAGAGAAATGCGAAAAGCCTTAAGAGTTACGGAAATCTATTTTAAACCAACGTCAATCTAATTAAGTTATAATTCAAGGAAACTTTTTCTTTGCTCTAAAAATGACGAGTTTGAATAGAACATTTCGCTGTTAAATTACTTTTTACTTTTAAAAGTTGTTCAAAGGCGAGGCAGTTGCATTTCAAACGACTTAAATGCCCAGTTCATAAAGTAAAAAAGAATATATTGATTTTGCGCAATATCCGTCTTGCAGTCCGTCCGTCAGTCTGTCAGTCCGTTTAAATGCAATTTTCTCGACGCCATTTAAGCTAGAGATAAGGTGTTGTGTTTTTTGGCACGCCCACCGGGAGACAAGCCAAAGCGATTACTGATGACTTTCTTTACATATTCATACCCGTATATCCGCAATCAGATTAAATTGGTTTCTTTTCTTCTTTTTTGACTCCTTCGCCAAATTGAGCAACGTGATTTTATATTTATTTTTGTATTCTCATCTCTACATCTCTGTTCTACATCTCTACACCCATTCTCTGCATGTAAACCAGAAATAAATAAATATTTAAAAGGTATGAGAATCGCAAAGAGAGGTGATCTTTTTCATATTTGCCTATATATATATATATTTTATAACATACCTTTATATAAGCCAAATACTTTTTCTAATTAGGGCAAAGAGAAGCGTGTGATGCGTATGTTTGATTGAAGGGGCAACTTTTAGTCGAGCATACTTTGCTCTGTGACGACCGTTACGTCAGTTCGTCACAATTTTGGCAACAGTTTGTGAGCCGAAACCGTTTATGTAAAGGCAATTATGACAATTAAGTGGCCAACAACAGTTCGCAGGCAATTTGTTTTGTTGTTATTGTTTTTCTCTATGGCCAGAATCGTTGACAATTTATTGCAGTTTCATAAAGTAAGCAAATGATAAACAAACAAAATAACAAAAAAAAAGAAAAATAAAAAATAGTAATAAAATACAACAGCACGTCGAACGACGTACTTAAAGCCACATACAAATTGATTAATTAAAATGAGTTTCGTTCTCTTCTCACGAAATCTTTTTCTATTTTTTTTTAATGAGGGGATGACATCGTAAGGGTAACATTAAGGGGATAGGGCAAGTGTGGCACGGGGACGTTCTGTATGCGCAGCAAATTAGCGACAACTTTGACAACAAGCGACGCATTTTGCCTCCATTTACGAGTTGACTCGCGTCCACACACAGACACATCCATCATATCATCGCATATCGCATATCATCAGGCAGTCACTGAGTTCCTTGTTTGCGACTGGAAAGGGGAAAGAACACCAGGCCACACAGTAAGATGCCTAAAGCTATTCATTAGACGTAAGTCTAACCCCAACAAACTTTTGCCATGACAGCCCAACTGAACAACAATTTACAGAGCTACTTAACATACACAACAAGAACCAAGAAAGCGTGCTTTAGTCGGGAATGACTGACTTCCTATCGAGAATATAAGTTCCAAATGTTTTCATCGAGCGGTCGATTCGGCTGTTGATGCTCATGAAGCATATATATATACTTTAATTTTATACTTTGTATCTAATTTCTACAAGAAACAAATATCGATAGCTTTGCTATTGTAACATGCTGCACGATTGTGATTCCCAAAAGGTTTAGACGCCAAATTTGATAAAAACTGATTTCAAAGTATTAAAACTGCTTGGCGAATAATCGTTAACAAGCAAGCAGCTTAACTTAACGATAGCTTTGTGTATTTAGCCTACTTGGCAGAATTACAAATTTTGTCAAGTCAACATAATTAATAAGTAAAAATATTTGTGTCGAAATTATTTTCTTATTTCATGGGATAGATAGATAGTAAAGAATAGTACTTCAAGATATTAATTAAGAGTTTAGGGGACTGTAATATTTAATAACGTGAGACGAACTTCATATGCATGTGGTAATTGGATAAGTATTAACAATTTATCTCAGTTCTTAGCTAAGCTCTCGTCGTAAGCCTCAGCAAAGCGACTCAGATGCAAAACTCTATGCCACGGATTCGGTACGATTCTATGCAGAAGGTAAACGGACTAGGTTAACAAACTGACGCACAGTTTTGCTCAAAGAAACGGAAATACTGATAAGGCGGATGCGTTGAATTCCCAAAACAATCTACGTGGCGATCGATTGGACCGTGTCAGTGAACTCATTGGCAGCAAAATGGCGGCCAGTTGACTTCCGGATTGGTTAGAATTGGCCCCACTCACTATTGCTACGGCTGCCCAGCAACTGCCGTAAGTGCCGTCTGCTCCACAGGAACTGGCGCAAATTGTATGCCATTGCAAATGTGAAAATGTTTGCATCTATTTGCTCGTTTTTGTGTGTCTGCGTCTGTGTGTGTGTGTGTGTGTGTGTGTGAGTGGCTATGTGTGTGTGTAAAATAATAATACTGCAGTGCCATGACGCAAAATGGCCGTTGCTGGCGATGTGGACATGCATAAACCACTTGCACTAAACCCCTGGGACACACCCACAAAAACCCTCCGAGTTGCCCATGCAAAGTATCTTCCGGTGTCGCCGGCCCCTTATCGGCGTATTAAGTGCCGATGGGAAGCTTCCTACCTAATTATCATAATGCGTGCAAAATTTATGAGCGCGTATTTATTTATTATTGCTTGTCATAAAAAAAACATTTGGCGAAAACTCTTTTCGCTATGCAGAAGATTTTATACTCTTTTTATTTAACTATCATGCTATGTGCAGCATAATAAAAAGAAGAGCAATATAAATCAACACTTTTTTGCTGTTCTCATCTGAATTATTTAATTCTAGCCCAGTTTACTTTAATTTTTAGGATGGATGTATAAAATATGCATCTGTGTATGTTTATAAGTATTTGCTCCTATGCCAAACGCAGACCAAGCATATTGCATTTTTCTGACAACTGCCCACGCTGTGCTTCACATTAAGTATTTTTAAATGTTTCCCTTCTAAGCGATTCTCAAGAATTCGTGTAGGGCTTGCAGGTGTACATGCTTATATTACACGTGATCCTTGTACCAACATGCTAAGTAAACTTATTTTTAAATAACGCCCTTTTATGCGATTCTCGAGAATCCGTATCTGTACATTCGTATGCATACATGTATTTTCTATATATGCATGTATGTAAGTATATGTATATCAATTATATCATTATACATCTTCGTTAAAGGCAAGTTATATATTAATATTAATATATATATAATAATATTACTGCTATAGAGCCCTAGTCAAGGGTATTTATAGCATGAGAACTAGAGCTACTGGTGCGTATACCTGATGAAGCCATTAAAATCAGCTCCGATAATTGAATTGTATTTTACTGGGCGTGCCACTGGGGTGGCGTGCCTGGCAGGCTGTGGGGGAATGTAATCAGTTCTCAAGTGGCGCTGATAAGCGTCAAGTGGTTTGGGTATTGGACTGCAATTGTACCAGCTATAAAGAATTATTTTTCATTATCAATGTCACAATGGTTCGACTGAGATTTTGCTGCCATTTTTGCATTACATTCGATGATAATAAGTTGAGCCCTGCCCCCCGCACATAACATAAACACCGCCTCATCCGCCTATCTGCAGCATGCCAGGTAAACATTTGCCAATCTCTTTGGCATTCATATTCAAACTACTTATATATGCCACCCCGAGCGCTCTGATCCAAGCTATTGTTGCCTGTCGTTGTCTGGCTCATGGTCGCCAAATAGGTAGCCTTTTATCGATTCATATTCCTGACATCACGGAGAAAATATGCATATATGTATAAGCACACTAGATAACTGAAGATTGACTTCAGGGCGCGGCAAGAAGTAAGCCCAGCCGAAGGGCATGTGAAGGTCAATCGCTCGGTTCCAATCAAAACGACGCGTCAATTAATGCGACACACTTTGATGAGTTTATAATGTGATTGGGGTCGAAGACAAGTGACACAAATTTCATTTGCTTGATATAATTCTTATAAAAATTGCACAGATTTGCGCGTTATCAACTTAAGCTATGTATAAAGTATGCAGAGAAAAGGAAAGGAAATTGTCGAAAGGACAATAATTAAGAGAGTTAAAAGTTCTTAACAATTAACTCTTTTTTACTCTATTAATATTGTATTTATAAGTATGTGCAGCTTATATGTAATCTATACATGGATGAACTATAGCAAAGCAAATAGTTTGATAGAATGCTCATGGCATGGAGTATGTTAACATTAACTGTGTTTCTAACATTCAATCTTCCAGTTGCAAGCCTCGTTTTAAGATTTTGAATAATGAAACTGCATTCTTCCACAGAAAGAACTCATTATCATAGAATAGTAAAGAGAGTTGAATCAGATACCTAACAGTTGTATGTTAAATGCTAACATTAACAGCGTCACTTTAGCATTTACCTGTAAACTGACTACTATGTCTATCGTATGGGTTTTTTTCGTATGAGACAGCGTATAGCTTCATTGAAATATCTTGATAGGGGAAAACGGCGTTGCGTAGTTAAGATAGGAAACATCTGCAAGTATATTCAATCCTTGTCACCGCGAGATAACATAAATGTATCGGTTTTGTTTGCCACAAATCCTTTGGGGCCATCAATTGTCAAAGCCATTGTTAAACGGTGCGGCCGGAAACCCAACACGCAGGTAGCTCGCCTGATGCATGGTGCAGTTGGGGACTTGGGGCAACTCCCTTATCTTGGACACTTGACTGGCCCAGCTGCTAGAGTTGCAGCTGTTTCCTGTGCGTGGGTCGCTGCACCCTCGACTACACTGCGTGGATGCAATTCATTTGGCATATTTGGTTCAACAACCCGCTGAAAAGTTGCGGGAGTGTGAATTAGAGTGTGTGTGTGTGCGTGTGGCTCCTTGGATACCGGACGCTGCAAACCTGACGAGAGCTGTCGGCCTTGTTGGCCAAGTCATCTGCTGAGTGCTCAAGCTGAGTAAATTGTGAAAAGATATGAATAAGGATCTATTTAATTGTATATGTGCATAAGGCGTATTTGAATGCAACTTGTTTTATTTGCTTGGCGCTGTCAAGTTCAAGGACCAGAAACCAGGCACAAGCTGACCATCAATGCAGCCGGGCGCTCAGCAAAGCCATCAGCTGCAAGTCCCTTTCAGGCGACCCCCACTCTTCATGTTCCTTTGTGTGTCCTTGCCAGGCCTTTCTGCAGGCCACCCGCCGGACGGCCCAAATGCTTGCAGCTCGCTTAAAACATTTGCTTGGCATTTGGATTTTCATTATTATGACGCTGATTTCTTAAATTTTCGCTTAGCTGCGTTTGTTTTTGTTGCTTCCGTTTTTCCATTTCTTTTTTAGCGAACGGCAACTGAAATTTCTAAGGACAAAGTCAATGACAACGAGCAGTTTGCTTGTCTCTTGAAATATTATTTCGTGTCTGGCGTTTTTTTTTAGTATCCATTTTCAGATGTCTTGCCGCCTATTTAAGATTCAACACATTAAGTGAAACGCGTCAAGAACGCCACGTTGAAGGACGTGGAAACAGTTGCTATGCTTTTATGTGGAAAGCTCAGGCGCGGACTGTTGCAGGGGTGTCAGTAAGCCAGAAAAATTATTCTGTTAACTATTGAGGTCTTATTTAAACTCGTGAGAATCGCAAAGAAACCCTCTTTTTAGAAAGGGACAAGAAAGGATGACAGCGATAGAGCTTTTGAAGACAGCGCAGGTAACTTTGAGTTATATATTTTTAGAACCTTGAAACACATCTTTCTATATCTAAGTACACATACTTAATATTTAAATGAATTAATGTCTGTTAGCCGTTCTTGAGAACATGAAATTTGCATAGAAAGGCTCTACTTTCAAATACCCTCTCTTTATATATGGTGAAGTGGATGTCATGCGGATGCTATACGAAAATCTACATACGAATTTTGTTGTCTTAATTGCATCAAAGATCAACGTGATCAATACAGATAGACAGACATACAAAAAAGTAGATAGCCAGACCGACGTACATGGTTTAGGCATGCGGACATTGATTTAACACCGATGCATCACCTATGTTCTTTACGGTTTGCTCTTCTGCCCATTGTACATACTATTTGTACAGCTATTCTTGCATAAACACAACTTATTCATACTTGAAATGAAGTGTTTTCTGTTATTATATCAAGTATAGGCACTTCCAGCAATCGATATTTACGATAGTGACATCAATATATTTGCAGCACCTATGTACGGTCATGTTATGCACTTTATAAACATTTTGGATCTATAATAATGCATTCAAAGAGGGCGGATAATATTCACTGTCGTCTCTTGGCGCCTGGTACCACTGTGCGGATATGTCGTGTACACGTATGAATGACATTGTGTGCTTTGCTCATCGCGGTTGCCTGCTGGGCCATTTTCGCGGTCGCTTAGATGGCATGCGTACACAGACACACGCACACACATACCATTCATATGGTAGTCATTATACCCTCGCAGAGGGTATTATAAGTTTTGTCACGAAATGTGCTACATATGAAAGGAGACGTCTGTGAGCTACGCACATAACATATAGATTCTGATCAGAATCAAGAGCCTAGTCGATATATACATGACCGACTATCCGTTCTTTTGTTTGTTTATTTTTGATCCTCTAAACATCGGTCTACTACATCTTATAGCTTTTTAGAATATATATCGCTATTCTTCCAGCATTTACAAATCCCTATCAAATCGGAAAATAACCTTTTATATAAAAGCACGTCTGAGTCATTTGTTGCCAAGGGTATTTAATCTTCGGCGTGCCAATGATAGCCGTTCTTTCTTGTTTTTATTTTTTGGTTGTTGGGCGTTTTGGGTCGTTTCATGCCTTTAATGCGGTTTATCGCTTGTCAGTTGTCAGCCGTCGCCTTTGGTCTTTTGGTCTTTTTGCTGGTTTCTGTTTGCCACTTGTTACGCGCTTTTTCACTTGAAACGTCCAAATATTTGACATTCATAATGGTTGGCCACTGGCCAAGCCGTTCACTATCCGGCAATTGCTGTTTATGGATTGCGCTGCGATTTCGTGCCCTGCATGAGACATTAGATGCGGCATGATATGAGCCAAACCCAAACCCGGGCTGAGTTCCGCACCAGAGTCCCAAGTTCGATCCAAGTGCAACTCTCAAGGTTCTCGTTTGTTTATATTTTATTTTATTTTTTTTCTCTCTATCTTATGTAATCAATGTTTTTGCAGCTAAGCGCAAAACTACATGGATTGCTGATAATCACAATGCACGTTAAGTGATGCCATTAAATGGGTCTCGTTATGATATCGACCAGTCAACAATGCGCCCAAGTGCCGACCCAGCTACTCGTCTCGCATTCGAACGTCCACTCGTTGAGGGCAGTTCAAGTGATGTTTAGCACACACACACACACACACAACACACACAAACAACACACACAATCTCACGTTGTCATGAGAGCAAGCTCTTACCCAACGACTAAGTGTGCCCCGTGCACTCCTTCTCTATACAAATTGCCACCAAATTATAGACATTTGTCATCCATTGTCGTCGTATAAGAGTCACCAACTGCAGCGAGAATCGCGTGCCGGGCATGCATTTCTTAACAATGAAGTTATCTGTTTGTTGTGCACAACAGAAATACCCACACACAAGTGCCCCCTAAGGAGCTTGCATAATGGATCGCTTGACATTGAAGCATCACCAGCTGTTGTTGGTCTAGCGACTATTTATAAAAGTTGATTTGCTTAAAAACTGCTCTTAAATGGGTTTTGGGCAAATTCTTTATTGATTGATCCTCAATTGATCAACACAGTTGAATAGCATCGATCTATTTGATACGCTTCTAATTCTTCTATCTAGCCTCAATTGATCGACATTATAATTAGTTTCGGCTTATGACTATAAAAATTATATTCTAGATTGATTAAAGCTTGTCTGAAGTACCGATCTATTTGATCTGCTTCTGATCCTCAATTGACCACCATTATAATTATGTATTGTAATATATATTACCGTCTCATATACGCTTACTTGAATGTTTGGTTGACTTATGATCCTTTTGTTGCCAAGTGATCCTCCATAGATCTTCGATCTTTTTGTTGCCATTAGATCTTCCATAGATCTTCGATTGTTATCGAATTTTCTGCTAACTGATCTTCCAAAGCTCTTCCATCCTTTTTTTGCCACGTGATCTTCCATTGATCTTCGAACGTTATCTTAAATCATTGATTGTTATCTTAACTTCTGTTAAGCGATCTTAAATAGATCTTCGATCCATTTGTTACCACATGATCTTCGATTGATCTTCGATTGTTATCTCAACTTAACTGATATTCCATAGATCTTTGATTGTTCTGTAAGCTTATATCAATCTGATGTTCCTTATTAATGTGATATTCAAATCTTGAATGGAATCTGATCAGACGATCGTAAAAAGATATTATCTAATATTCATTAATTAAGTGATCACTAATTGATGACTTGATGAACTTTCGAATTGTTTCCTGATAGTTCGATTAATTAAATATTATAATTGAATAAACGATTAAGTATGGAAATTGATAGTTGAATTAAAGATCGTAACAGTCATGTAAATATATTTTAATTGCTAACAACACATTTCTAACTGATCCATAACTATAGTCAGATAAATAAATTTTAGCTTAATTCGAATGTAGAGCTAGCTTTTGTTATGACATTTATTACTACACTACTCTACAATTAACATAATTTAAATGCTGAAGATTAAAATGAAAATGTTTATGTATGCATATGTGATACTTAATTTTTGTGATATTCGTCTAGAAAGAGTTGAAATATTGCAAAAGCACTGAGCACTGCAGTGACCTTTGTCAGATCATTCTGCTGCTTTGAGGCTTTCACTGAATGCAGAGTGGGCGGCACCGCGAACATGGACATGACAGTTTCCATGACCAGATCAGTCTGTCAGGCAGTCATCCAGTCACCAATTTACCAACTCATCCTCACATCAAGCGCCTGCCACACACCCCAACCCCTCCCTGCCTGCCTGCCAGGTGCCACAAGGGGCGGGGCGGTCGGGTCGGGGCATC
This sequence comes from Drosophila borealis, assembly GCA_035045885.1. Taxonomy (NCBI): domain Eukaryota; kingdom Metazoa; phylum Arthropoda; class Insecta; order Diptera; family Drosophilidae; genus Drosophila; species Drosophila borealis. The sequence continues at coordinate 2,941,781 of JAWNOR010000405.1, read as the reverse complement.
ATCGGTGAATGTTGGCCGTCAATCTCTTGTCTAATTAGAAACATTTCAGCAGGCAGGCCGAAACGTGTACTCGTGTAGTCTTTACTCGCTTGTAGTCTTGCCAAAAAGTCCAAAAAACAACAACAGGAAAGCAAAATATAAAAAAAAAAATGGATTGCAAAATCGAAATAACATTTTTGTCATTTTTGTAATACATTTCGTCATTCGTGTGGGAGCCCTTGAAATTGGGCATTACATATGCATGAAATTTAATTTTGCCATACAAGTAAATCGAGGGTAACGAATGTTACGCTTCAATTATGCATTTTGTAATAATATTTTATAAAAAAAAGAATATGAAATAAAATTGCAAAAAGAATTTCATAAATATTTGTATGCACCGAGCCCAGTCGAAATGGATAAAAAGGGTGTACTTAGTTTTTTGCAAGAGTATGTAACAGGCAGGAGAAGGCGTCAGGATGACCCTAGGATGACCATTCCTCCGTCTGTCAGTCTGTTTGTCGAGCAAAACCTAAACGGGAACTATACTTAAGAACTAGATCTAGAAACCACATTATTTGGTATTAAGACTCTCGTAGAGTATCGAAAATATTTCACTTTTTTTTCACTAACTTGTACGTTCCCCAAAATTGTAACAAACTAATTTTTGGTGGTATAGTCCTGGGCTTTCGTGTATATTCACATTCGAATTCCATATATTTCATAATATACCAAATATACCAAAGTTATTCGGAAAAGGATTTCCCATGGTATGGGAGTGAGGAAAAGGAAGCTAGGTGGCTTGTAAGGGCAGCTTGGCGTTGAGTGCAGGGTATCCTCTGGTAGGGCACTCCCAACTAGAGCACTCTTACTTGTTATATGTAGTATATTATTTAATTTGCGTCATGATTGAAAATCGATTTGACAGCAACGCACGTCTATAAATTCTTGAACGAGATAACTGTCCGAAGCGATGCTGTGGGATGGAGGACACACATACACCTCATACATGTGTCTGTGTGTGCGTGTGTGTGTTTGTTGTTGGGTGTGTGCTGTCCATCTGGGCAGCTGATGTTGCTGAACTATTCATAAATTTTATTTTTATACACCTCGCCAGCTCGAACTGTGGGGCAGAGCATTGCCTGTTGGAGGCTTGTTGAAAAGCGAAAGGGATGCATTCACACGCGATTAACGCCAAAATCTAGCCCGGCTCCACAATATCTAAGCATTTTTTGCCCAGCGCAGTGCGATATGCCACAACATAATTTTCAAAAGAAAAAATGTGTTAAAAATACATTTTTATTGATTTTATTAAGCTGCCACTGTTGGTGCGCTGCGTTGATGTGGCCTTTTGTGGTAATTCGCATGCCCTTGCCTTGCCTCGCCTTGCCAATCGCTGGCCCCACCCACGTTCCCGTTGCCTTGGCAAAAGCCACGTAGCGATTCAGACAGTTTACATATGCTAAATGCGTTTGCGTTTGCATTTTGCGATTTGCGTTTAATTAGGCGCAAAAAATGCCATAAACAGCTAAATGGCAATCGACAATAGTTTTAGCGGTTCCTATGACCAATTCCAATTCCAAAGCCCATCCAAATCCACATCCACATCCACCTACCCACATTTGGTATACGCTTATCGCTTGGCTTGTTGTTGCTACCGCCGAAGATCGCCTGCCCCGACTTATCGGCTGGCAGCTATGCGACTATTTGCATATATCAACCCACTGGGAGGGGCCGTGTGCGGCTGGCGGCTGACACGGGCTAGTGCCAGGTGCTGTTGGCATCTCTCTGCCGGCAGCCAGTTGTCGTCGTCGTCGTTGTTGTTGCTGCTGTTGTTGCTGTTGTTGCTGTTCTTGGTTGTATCAGCTGCCGGTGCATTGCACTGCAATGCCGCCAGCCAAGGGGCCGTGCAAATAGAGGCACTGAGCCAACGGTAAATAAGCTACAGATACGGCGTCCCTCAACCCCACAGTGAACTCCCCCAAACGGGAAGTAGACAAGTTTTGACTGATAAGCGCATCATTCAAGAAACACAGCTAGATAATACGTTCATCATATAAATTTGCTACCACTTAAGCTTGGCTTTAGCAAAGCTCACATAGTAAATAATGCACCACAATTCGATACTATAAGTAGTATCGATTTAGGTTTATTACCCTGAAAAACAGTGGTATCGATTTTGCATCAAAGCTTAACTACCCTGTAAATCAGTCAGTATGTTGATAAAGAATATTTTCATGATTTATAGCTATCATATTAGTAATACAAATTGATATTTGCTCATGCTAATTTATTTATTGTTTTCCATTATTTATTTAGTAAAGCAAGTTTTATTGAGCTGATTTGTTATTGAAACAACAACAATTAAACAATTCCCTCATTATATAAATCAATATATAGTTTTAATCAGGACTGCGAACCCATTAAATATTCTTTCTGGTTCGCTTCAAGGGTAAAACTAGCTTCCAGTTGGGTTTGTGAAGCTGGTTTTCCACAGTCTTGAACTCGAAGTCTTGATACATATATGGAACATATAAGCATATGTGAGCATTTATGAATTCTCTATATACCCTGTATAGTCAATATACTCTCAGTATACTCCTTTTACCCTAGAGGAACAGAGTATAGTTTACATTTATTGCAGTTTGTAGAACACGGTAAGCAATGGGCTATAATTTCGGCTAAATTGTTGTACAAGTGCGTTTGCAAATCTCTAGAAACCGACGCAAATTAGCTAAAAATCTAAGCATAATCTCATATAAGACGTGCTCGTATTTTGGACATACGACAATGACTCACTGACAATTGGGACGCACAAGTGAACATCTTTCGGGCCCAGAGCAATGAGTTTGGTATAGATACCACCTACATATATATTCGTATTGTGCTCATAAATAAACCCGACCAACCTGATGCTGACATCACAGGAAGAACAAGACAACAGCAGCAGCTGAGGAAACTAATTGAGCGACAAAACGCACACAAATATTGACACATACATATATACATGTATATTTATGTATATATACCCACATGCATATACATATTTCACTATGCTTCGCAATGAAAGTTGAATTCAACACATGATAATAAAATATCCCATGGCACAACCATCTGGACAATCCAGAGACAGAGAGAATCCAGCAGCGTGAGGCCGACACATGTACGGGTTCCACATGCGACATCAAATTGGCCCAATCGATTGGCGATATATTTTGGACGTGGCCAATCCCAAGGGTGAGGTGGGAGAGAGGGGCAGCAAAAGCCATACAAAATTGGCCTATAATACAATTATTTTTCGCTTCCTTTGAGCCTTTGCCCTGCTTCATGTTGGTCCGCTAATTGATTTGTCGTCGGCATTTTATAAATAAAAAAAATACTAAAAGCTAAGTAACAACAATGCAGCTGGGTTTCAACCGACTGAACAATTCTCTGTTTGTCTGTAGTTTTAGTGGCTCTAAGGGAGTAAAACGTAGGCAATGGGTTTCAAAGGTCAATTCACGAGGACGCAAATATAATTTTGGCTAGATCTTTAACTATCTGAACTTTTTCTGAACATTTCGAAGATATAGTTTTTAGCGTTTGATCTTGAGCTCTTGGGGTTATGGCTTATATTTTTGCCATATCTGTTGACTCTAGCTCTAAAACTGTGTGAGGACGAGCACAAAACCAATATTCTCGTTTTCATTTTGTGACCAGAGTTTTAAAAGGTCAAAATTTGAGCGGCAAATCTGAAGCGCGTGCCGCGACCGCCATCCACTCAGGGTTTAATTAACTTACGGCTTAAAATGTATGTAAAAATAATTAATTTTGCTACAGGCCGATAGTGCCATGCCCACGCATGTTTTGATGTGGGCGTTGCACCTCAGAGTGCCGCAGCACTATATATCAGCAAATTGCAATCGGAAACTATTGTCTGATTGAATTTTCTTTGGCAGCGGCAAGCGAATGAGAGGCCTGTCCTTATTATAAATATTTATGGTACCACATGGCGTATGAGTGCGTTCGCGAGTTTATTTGTGCCTGGGGCGGGCTGTAAGTGAAGCTGCGCATAGGCCATTGGAAATGATTTTAATTGCTTACGAAACTGCACAGACGGCAAAAACACGTTCTCTAGAAGCCGAAAAGTGCCGGAAAGCGAAACAATCGAATAATTAAATTGAGAGTAGCGATATCTTTTCCCAAGAACTGTCAGTATTCACTATTGCCAAGATGAAATAAAGCACTTAAAGATTTTATCCGGCATCGCCGGTGTATAATTAATAATATTGAAATTGCAAGTGGTAAGAATGTGATTAAATCTACTCAAATTGCCAACACTGTTTTAAGTAATATAAAAACTAGAAGACTCAAGTTGGTGGGTCTAGCTCTTAAAATCTAAGAGATTTGATAAAATTACAGGATATACAGGACCCCCGTTCGGTCCCTAAACCTTACGCTCAGAGTTCCGACACTAAGCCCACAGTTTATTTCTTTTGTAATGTAATAAGTGGTTAAGCATGCTTATTATTATTATGCAATAGTTCAGTATGATTAAAGTTTTCTTTAACCATATAACATCCCAGTTTCATATTAGTTTTAATCTACATTTTCATTAGATTTTCCGCTAATGCATTAAGTTTGCAAAGTGAAAAAAATGTACTGACCAAATTTATTTCATTAAAGTAATTGCCTAATTGTTCAGATATGTTCGATATTAAACCAATCGAGAGAATAAGCTATAAAATTGTTTTGATACACTTTAAGTGGTTTGTAGCTGCTGTTTGGCCTGCATCTGTGGTGGGCACTTTTTGGTTTCCTTTTTCCTAATTGTATCTCAATATTTACAGTCGTGTGCGTCATTTTGTTGTTTGTTGTTGTTGTCATTGTTTTGGCATTTGTTTGGCTTGTGCTTAATTTGTTGCTAGAGCTTCCTGGCCAACAAAAGCGAACAACTGAATTTGGCAATTGGAAATTATCAATTTGATTGATTATAATTACAGATTTGCGCCCACCAAGTCTCTCTGATGATAATTATGATGATGACAAAGTTATTGCAGCTAATGATGATTGTGGCGCTGAGCATCTTAATTGCTGCCAATTGATGCAATCAAAGTTTGGTCACTGCTATGATTCGTTTGAGTCTAACGACAATTCGAAAATCAGCAATCACAAATCAGTGAAAATTCTAATTGAAGCCTTTTACATGACGCTGTATTTGCAATTTTGTCTCCACTGATTGACAATGGCCCTCGTTGCTCTCGTTGTAGGCGGGGGCGTGTAGGAGGGCGTGGCCTTTAATTGAGTGTCTGCCGCCTTCTAGTGTTTTGGCAAAGAAATTCATTAAGCGCCCCGTATAAACTGGTCGCATGCATCCGTCAAGCGGAAACATTGAAAATCACAAGAAATTTTCGTGTTTTTCTGACATTCGCTTTTTCCTAACCAATTTTTAAATTGCTTTTGTTGCTGCTGTGTGGGCGAAACCAGCCAGAGAAAGAGAGCAGAGTTGTTGCCAAAAAAAAAAAAACAAAAAAAAAGAAAAGAAAAAATTATATACGCTGGTCAAGCAAATTGCGCGTGTCCACAAGATTTGCGTTGGTTAAACGGCAGCCCGATGGCTGCCCGATTTGGCAAGTCATTTCATAATGCGATGCTCGAAAAGCTGTCACTATAAAGCAGATCATCGTTAGATGACGCCATTTGGCAAAACATTCCCATTACATTGTCTGCTTTGAAAGCTATAAGCTGCATCAATTCAAATGAGCTTAGGCAAATCATTTAAGATGGCCAAATCATTGTTGAGACTCTTTTAAAATCGTTTAGCAGAATGGCCTAATGTGAATCAGTTAAATCATTCAAGTCTATAGCCTGAATAAGAAGTTGCAAAACGGCTTTCGATTTGATTTTTGCATTTTGGACGAAAATTACCCATTAAAGAACTATGTTCACGGCATCAATGAAGTCCCTAGCACAATTATTTTCAATGAACTCCCCCTCGTCGCATTTTCGAGTGACATTTCTTGCGAAAAAAGCGAAAACAAGCTTCTTTACTACTTAAGGTATTTATTTATGTTGAGCTTCTTTTCTCACCTCGCGCTGCGCTTGACTTTGATTCTTGTTTTCCTTCCAAGCTGTTTTTGCTTCTCTACGAGATTCTTCCTTTGGGCATCACCTTGATGCCTGACCTTGCAGCTTACTTTAGTTCTTATTTTTACCGCTGACATGGTTTCTTCACATTTTACTTTGCTTCTCGTTTTGATTCATACTGCTTTTCACTGCGCTTCTCCCTAAGTTTCTCGCTTTGAGCAAAGCCTAGTTGCTTTGCTAGCCACAATACGCCTTATTTTGTTTTGGCTTGTTTCTCGCTTTGTTGTTTGCTTTAACTTTGCCATCTGCTTTGCTTCTCCCTTTGATTCTATATACTCTATGCGCTCCATGCTTTATAAATTAATTAATGCCATTTGACTCAATATTTGAGCTTTGTTCAATTCAACTCCATTCAGTTCAGTTCAGTTCAGCAGGCACTTGAAATCCGTTGAACTTTAGCAGATAATTTGCGAGGTATATCCCCAGCTGAAGATACTTGTCAGCATAACATAATTAAAGTAACTCATGTTTATCGCCATATCGCAACATTTGAGCTGATGTTTGCACAGTTGTGCGGCTCTGGCGTCTAAATTGATCGTCAACAGATACTTTTCGCCATCCCCTGCTGTATCAGAAATGTGCTGATGACTTTTTGTCAGTTTGTTTGTCTGGCTTTCTGTCCGTTTGACGATTTCTTTCGTATTTGGCAACTTTAATAAATTTTGATGTGCGCATTTTGCATTTCGCGGCATTTATAATTATAATTGTAAGACGTGAATATTTTTAATTTGCATGCACATACTTAATGCTTTTAACCCCTCCGCACACCGCCGCCTCCAACCCGAATCCACAGCTATTCCAACCAATCTAAATGCTTGCGAATATGTGTGTGCGTGTGCGCTTATCCAAAAAATATTCTATTTGCGGCACGCCAAGTGCCCCCGACTAGTTTCAGAACATTTTTGAGTTATGCAAGTGTAAATATTTCACACCGCAGGCTATCAATTTGCGTCAAATGAAATTCATGTTTCGCTTCAATTTATTTTACTTTTTTTTTCAGCAATTACTTGCATATTTATGTGTGCAACATAAATTGGCGGTGTGTGCTAATTTAATGGCTGTCGTCGATGCACTCGTTTCTGTTGCCCATTATTATTCTGCCTAAGTAAAACTCGATTAATTGTACACCGTTTGGTGTGGGCTGATTTGCAAAAGAAAAGTGCGCTAGGGAAAGATTGATTTAACGAGAACGAGTGCTCTAATGGGGAGTGCCCGACTATGAGATGCTCTATACCCCGCGCCAAGCGTCGTTACAATCTAGGTTCTACCTATGCCCACACAAAGATACCCTTCAGTGTTTAGATAACGATATATATGAAATATTCAGAACTTAGTTGTAACACCCAAATGGGTGTATATAACAAAGCGCATGACCCTAAAAAATGAGGAATATATTTTCGTGACGCGTGCTATCTAAAACATGAAATACTTTTAACTATACGAAAATTTACATCAATCAAGCTCTTATACTTTTTGGTTTATGCCCAAAGATGTATGTTGCCAAATCGATATTTATCGATATAAGACAAATGTGAGGAGATATTATTAACATTAATATACCTACTCTGCGTTTGGTATGCGAGCATATGTATATCAGACATGCGGACTGATGGGCAAACGGACTTGACTAAATCAACTCGGCTGATCTAGCTTATATATGTATGAGATATTGGGACTGAGATACTTCCTTCTGCTTTTTACAGACATTCGCATATCAATATACCCTAGTTATCTGAACACTACGTTTTACTAAGAGGGTATTTCTTAGTGGAGTTTATTGTTAAGTATTGTTCTTAATTTTCATATTTAGCCCATCGCTCTCTATCTCTTTCTCTCTCTCTCTCTCGTTGATATTCCATGCTGCTTGCGTAGTACGAGTACCTTTGAGTGTTCGCAAAATGAATTTGTGCATAATATTTTAATGAATTTAACGGATTGCCGCATACAAATCGTCATTTATCTTCTCTTTTGGCTGACTGTCGCCGCAGAAGCGGCCGCTTGGCTGGGTGAGCGGGGGCATGTGGCATGCGGGTACATTGTTTTGGCGTGGGCGTGGCCCGCAAATGTGAGCCGGCACAATACGGAAAACGGGAAAAGTGACCAAACGGACATGAACATTGATTGATTTCACGCCAGAAAACAGCCGCAGAGCAGAGCGAGCTGCTTATTTTTAGCGGTTATTTTCAGCGGGCGTGAAGTTCGACGCTGCGGCTGGCGGAGGGCATGAAATGAAAATGTTATTTTAAGTGGTGTGACAGCGGGCGAGCGGCAGGCGGCTGGCAGGCGGCACAATTTTCCTAGCCAGTGATTGCGTGCCACGGAAAATGCCAAAATACATTTTGCCTGAACGACGTGCAACATTTCAAGGTCGAACCCTGAAAACCAAACAAAAACAAAAAGTAGCCTCTTCTACTAATCCACTAATTTCCACCTGTTTCATTGCAGCCCTTGAACTTGGCAGACCGTTGGATAGCAGCCGCTTGGCGGCGGCGGCGACGGCAGCCGCATGGATCATGCCGTCAAGGCGACGCGCGGCCGCCCGCTCAACACGCTGCGCTTCGAGAACGACGAGCTGGAATGCCTCTACCAGCGTTACACCCTCAAGCTGCAGCGCTTCTCCGTGCTGGGCGTCGTCGCGCTCGTGGTGGTGCTCTGTGGTGTGATGGCCGCCCTATCCCTGGCCTTCAACAATGCGGCCACCTTTCATGTAAGTAATGCTCACTGTTCGTGCGAATTTTTTGCTTAAAGCCAACTAGTTCCGGATAGTTAGCCGGGCTTATTTGCCTATGCAAGCTATCGATGGGCTTGCCACTCGATTAAAAAGTAAACAACAGCTGGATTTAAATAGCTATAAATATGTTTGCTAAGTATTTAGAGATAGAGAATAACAGAGACTGATGCCAAAGATTAAACACATACGAGTCGATGTGGGAAACATATAGAAAAATATTGATTGATTGTTCCCAAGCTAATGTTTGTGTTTCTGCTATTTTTAGTATTATTACTATTAATATTATCATTTCGATTATTACGATTCATATAAATTATTTCGATTATAAAATAATTCGTATACGCAATAATACGTATACGTAATAAGGGCCATTTATAACTAGTTCAAAGAGCTCAACTCAATTATAGTTTTCGTTTATTTAGAACTATTTTGAATGCTCGCGTTATTTAAACTTGTACTAACTTAATTTAATATGTATATTTTGAAATGCGCAAAGGGAGTGCCCGTTTAGGGAATTCCCTGAACCTTCTTTTGCCAACACCAAATGCTACTCCTTCTAGGGATGAGGAGAGGGAGGATTTCGAAATCGATTTTAATCGATTGTTTGGGAACGGGGCAAGTTATCATACAGCGCGGGCACTAGGAGGACCTAACTTCATAATTGCAAGTCTCTAGCTCTCACACGTGCTGTGATCGATGCGTTTATACATACGGACAGACAGACGGATATGACTGAATCGACTTGGCCATTGATGAGGAGCAAGAATATATATATATTTTATAAGATCGGAGATGTTTCCTTCTGCCTGTTACATACGTTTGCACAATTTATACCCATATTCGAGCTCTTCCCAAGACCGAACGCAAGCCGACATTCGATTCCGCACTTGAGTCCTCAATCAACGTAGCTTTTTTGCAGAAGATGGCATCAGAATTAGGTTCAGAATCAGTTCAGTGACTGTCAAACCTTAAAATGTTAATTTACGAAACGTAACCTAATTGATTATGTGTTATTCTCTTTGATCTCAGAATATCTTTAACTCGATTCTGTGTGTGCTGTTCGCCGTTGTGCTGGTGCTGTTGCAATGCTCGGTGATCAAGGATCACCATTTGCCCACGCTGTGCTATGGAATTCTACTTTTTACGGCCAGCATTTGCATAGTGTCCATGCCGACGCTGGGCAGCGTATTTCCGGTGGACACCAAGGAGGTGATGGCCGAGGGCGTCTGGCAGATTGTGTTTGTGGTCTTTCTGGCGTACGCCATGATGCCGCTGCAAATTTGGGAGGCGGTCGCCTTTGGCATTGCATTGCCCTCGGTGCATATCAGCATTACGGTCTATAAGATCTTTACAGCTGCGTTGCGGTATCTGGAATACAATCAGCTGATAGCCAACATTGTCATCTTTATTGGAGTGAATGTTGCTGGCCTGGTGGTTAACATTATGATGGAGCGCGCCCAGCGTCGTGCATTTTTGGACACACGCAACTGCATTGCCGCACGCCTCGAGATACAGGACGAGAACGAGAAACTGGAGCGATTGCTGCTCTCGGTGCTGCCGCAGCACGTGGCCATGCAGATGAAGAACGATATACTGTCGCCAGTGGCCGGACAATTCCATCGCATCTACATACAAAAGCACGAGAACGTGAGCATCCTGTTTGCAGACATAGTCGGCTTCACTGTGCTCTCCTCCCAGTGCAGCGCCCAGGAGCTGGTGCGCCTGCTCAACGAGCTCTTCGGCCGCTTCGATCAGCTGGCGCATGTGAGTTGCAGCCTCGCTGCCCCAGCCAGCACAGCTTCAAGGTTCTAATCTTCCGTTTCTTTAGGACAACCACTGCTTGCGCATCAAGATATTGGGCGATTGCTATTACTGTGTCTCTGGCCTGCCGGAGCCGCGCAAGGATCATGCCAAATGCGCTGTGGAAATGGGACTCGATATGATCGATGCCATTGCGTGAGTGCAGCTCATCTTTTAAATATATACTTTTCTTTAATACTAAAAAGATATCGCTCTTTAAAACTCTTGCTGAGGGTATATTAATTAGGCTGCGTAAAATGTAAAAAAACACTTTTGCTCTTAAAAACTCTTGACCAGCTTCTATAAAGTCAGATTTTTTAAGCTTGTTAAATGTATTCAATAAGCTTTCACCATCTGCTAAGCAAATCATAATTAATTTTTTTTTTTTTTTTAATTCGGTTCCATCAAGACTATGTATAGAACAGTTGCTAGATTTATGCTAGGGTATTAAATATTCGACTGATTAATTGTTGCTCCCCTTTGATAGTCGCATGTTAGGAACTGGTTAACTTTTCATATCCTTGTTAATGGTATTAAACTTTTGTCACGAAATGTGCTACGCATAGAAGAAGAAGACGTCATCAGCCATAGATCCATTTTCCTGTTGCAGCTAATACATATGTCGGATCTTCTGATTTTTTCACCGAGTTCATTTAGTATTTTCACTATGCTTCTCATATATAAGATAAATCTTATCTACATCGAATTACTAGATCATAATGTCTTATAGGAAAAATCGGTCAATAAACAATGGAACCTTTTCTGTTACTCAAGATATCTTGACCAAACTCAGCAATTATAAGTTTCACTTTTTTGCTCTGATAGCTGCAAGTATAATATAAAGCTAGTTTATTTAATGCTCGGGCTGTCCAAGATCACATTTGATTTCATCCGTTAATTCATCTTCTTGCTGCCGCACAGTACCGTTGTGGAAGCCACCGATGTCATCCTGAACATGCGCGTGGGCATACATACGGGCCGCGTGCTCTGCGGCGTTCTGGGCCTGCGCAAGTGGCAGTTCGATGTGTGGTCCAATGATGTGACGCTGGCCAATCACATGGAGTCGGGCGGCGAGCCGGGGCGGGTGCATGTGACGCGCGCCACCCTCGATTCGCTGTCGGGCGAGTACGAGGTGGAGGCGGGTCACGGCGATGAGCGCTCCTCGTATCTGCGGGATCATGGCGTCGACACGTTCTTCATTGTGCCGCCGCCGCATCGACGCAAGGTGAGTTGTACGCGTATGCGTATGCGTATGCAATCGTTCAATTAGCTGCTGCTTGTAGCATTTGCCCTCGTTTGGCCATCTCTTACTCTCTTCTTGGTATTGTGTATTGGTGTCTCTATTGCAGCCCCTCATGCTAAACACGCTTGGCGTACGCTCAGCGATCGGTAGTCGGCGCAAGTTGTCATTTAGAAACGTTTCGAATGTGGTCATGCAGCTGCTGCACACCATCAAGTTCTCGGAACCGGTGCCGTTCTCCAACATTGCCACCGGTTCATTTCCATCGGCGGCTGCCGCCCTGGGCGGCGGTGCGGCACGTGGCAGCAGCGCCGACGCGGCCACCACGGCCAGCGTTCAGGTGTCGGAGAAGGGTTCGCGCAAGGTAAGTGCTGACCATGCCCACAATTTTTTAGTCTATAGTATTTAGTTGAAAGACCATAGTTCAGTGTTTCGAGATCAGAGACTCGTAGCTCCGTAGTCGTAGCTCACTTCTGTGCATGTCCGGGTAACATCCTTTTTTTTTTTTTGTGGGGCACAGTTTTGGGGTGGTTTCTCAAAATGTATCCCATGGATACAGTCGAATCTCAATGATCTGTCGTCGGCTTGCTGTAAAGAACGACAATTCCTTATGATTTCTTTCGTTGATTTCTTTCTTTTCGTTTACTTTCAGGATGCGGTAAGTTCACCTTACTTATAAGTATAGTATGAAATGTCCCAAATGTCCCAACCAAAACTCCGTACCCCTTTGTTTATTGTTTTTTCAAAATTGTGGGTCCTTTTGTTTTGTAGACGCAATATCTTGCATAGCATACATATGAATATTAATTTTTATCGTAATATGCGTAGAACAGTTGGATCTCAGTAATCGTTATCTTTTGATTCGTAATATCTAATTCCTAATTCGTAATCCGTACTGTTGTATCTACTAACATCTGTACTGTACTGGCCAAAATTATATATACCATCGTTTTTTGTGTTTGTGTCGATGTTGTGCGTACCTTGTGTAAAGAGTAGAAGAAAAATAACGTGCAGTTACTGGACTCATCGGTAATACCAACTAACAGCAACACTCGACATCTGATTCGACCTTTGATTTTATCATTACTGATCGAAGAAATATATTAAAAAAACACACACACACACGCAACACTTGACACAATTTCACAAAAAGCAGCTAATCAGATCAATTAACTACACTAAAGCAGCTTTAGGCACACTAAATTTGAGATTTTAAAACAATTGAATTATTAGAAATATTCAAAGCCAAATATTGCTTGATATTTGAAAAATAAGTAAAATACATAAAACGCTAGACATACATTTAACAATTTTCCACGGTTATTTTGCATATTTGCTATCAAAGTTTCAGTTCCAGTTCCAGTTTCCGGTTCAGTTTCACTTTCGTTAAGTTTCCTGTCGTTTCCGTTTTCGTTTATCTTGCCCTTTGTTTCTATAAGCTATTTATATCCTTTGTCTCAATATCATTTTCTCTATAAATATTTATATCTTATCTATATAACTTAATCCTTATCTACCTTAACCATATTTAACTATCGTACTTCTCGCTATATTTTTGGCTATACTATTTTAATTTACAATTTAAGTAATATATTTATATAAATATACATACATACGTATACAAACTATATATATATACATACATATATATGAATACTGTGTATACTTCTCTGATCTAGGTAATACGTCTACAAAAAATCTTGCATGCTACCCCGCCACCGCACGGCATCGGCTATGGCAGCGTCGTCGGCAGCGGCGTCGGCAGCGGCGGTGGCGGTGGGGGGGGCAGTGTTCAAGTGACCGTAGGCACAAGTCCCAATTCAACAGCGAGTACGATTAGTCGCATACATAGGCACAATCACAAGAATAATAAAGTGAGCAGAGGAGCAACAACAACAAAAAATAAAGCAAATGTTTAATTTTCGTTCATATTCGTTCAGTCTTGTATTCGTTATGTATTGTGTTGTGTCGTTCACGTTCGTGCGTTACGTGCTCTGTTGCTTACTCATAAGTATTCGATTCGTTAAGTTAAGTGTTCGTTAAGTTTTGTTTAAAAACTATTTTAATTATGTTTTGTAACTGTTATGGCCTTTAGTTTTGGGCGGGCTTTAATACTAATTATTTGCGGCGTTTCGTTGAGTTTCGTTAAGTGTCGTTTAGTTTCATAAAAATTTGCGATTAGCTCACATTTGAACATTTGCCGCATGTCCAGTCGTGACGCACCCATTTCGTCATGTTTCGTCCAGTTGCGTTAGTTTCGTCAAATCTCACAAAGCATGTCGCCTACTCAGCTCTGCTGCTCTCAACCGCATGCCCTAGATCCATTTAGTGTACATTTTGGTACTTGGTACTTTGGTACTTCGATCTAGCCAGCCAGCCAACCAGCCAGCCAGCACACTGCCACACACCTGCCGGGAACAACAACTAGCACTAACTTGACCCATTTTTGTCTTACCTGCATTCCCCCACAGTCACAGTCTAAGGTCGCGGACAAGTTCAAGCGACCGTTTCGCAAGCGTCATTCTGTGGCCGCTCATCATCAGCCGACAAATCGGGTGAATCGCTTCCTCTCCCAGGCCATAAATGCGCGCTCCGTTGATTGTGATAAGTCGGAGCATGTGGACCGATTGACGCTGCGCTTCCGGCAGAGCGACAAGGAGCGCGAATACCACAAGGACTTTGATCTGGGCTTCACCACGGCCATGGGCTGTTCCCTGCTGTTGCTAATACTTGGCGCCGCACTGCAGGTGACCGCATTGCCGCGCACCTTTATCCTGTTGCTGTTGTTCCTCACGGCCTTCATTTGGGTCAGTGCCATACTGATGCTCCTGCTGGCCGTTCGCCTCAAGTGGATCATCTGGGATATATCCGAGAGCTTCTCGTTGCGCATGGCCATCACCATATTCACTATTATACTCATCTATTCCGTGGGCCAGGTGAATGTGGTAAGTATAACGCGTTTGCCATTGCCAATTGACATACATATGTATGTACGTTCAAAGCTGACCTCCCTTTTAATTTCCAGTTTACCTGCGTTACGGATCATCCCTGCTCGGGTAACGTATCCATTTTGGACTATCAAAGCCTGGACTCGCATGGGTTCGACATGTCGCCGGCGCCCAGCAAATCGATCGATGCACATCGCAAGTGCTCCTTGCCCCAATATGTGTCCCTCTCGGCAGCCTTTGCCTTTCTCTCCGTCTCCGTGTTCCTCAGGTGAGTGCGGCTGCTGTTTAATTCGGGAATTCTTTAAACTGTGACCTTCGCCACCTTCGCAGATTGCCGATTATATTCAAATCGCTTCTCGTCCTGGGCATGGGCACCATCTATGGCCTGTTCATCGAGCTGTCGCATCAGAATATCTTTGAGTGCTACGACACGCGCGTCAAGTAGGTGGTCAAGGGTCACTCCACTGACCCACATATACACATTTTTTTACATCTACATATATCCATATCCCCATATACATATATTTATATGCATGCAACTAAGCCATTAATCAACATTTTAGAGCATCCATTCCGCTTCATTTGATCTCATTGGCGCGCATTGTCATCTTTATGATTGCGATATTGGTGCACGGGCGTTTGGTGGAGGGCACCGCCCGGCTGGACTTTCTCTGGCAGCTGCAGGCCTCGCAGGAGAAAAAGGAAATGGACGTGCTGCAGGAGTCGAACAAGCGCATTTTGCACAATTTGCTGCCCGCTCATGTGGCTGCACATTTCCTCGATGCGCAATTTCGTAACAATATGGTAAGAGAAAGCGACCACCCGGACAGCACCTCGCACTTCGCACCTCGCACTGACCCATTGACCCACTACTTTACCACCTGCTGTTTTTTTTGGTTTGTTTAGGAGCTCTATCATCAGAGCTACGCCAAGGTGGGCGTCATATTTGCCAGTGTGCCGAACTTTAATGAGTTCTATACCGAAATGGATGGGTCCGATCAGGGTCTGGAATGCCTGCGCCTGCTCAACGAGATCATTGCCGATTTCGATGAGCTGCTCAAGGAGGATCGCTTTCGGGGTATTGACAAGATCAAGACCGTCGGCAGCACCTATATGGCTGTGGTTGGCCTCATACCCGAATACAAGATTCAACCCAACGATCCCAACTCTGTGCGTCGTCACATGACCGCACTTGTTGAATATGTCAAGGCCATGCGGCTCTCCCTGCAGGAGATCAACAGTCACTCCTACAACAACTTTATGCTACGCGTGGGTGAGTAGTCCTCCAGAGAACTGAGCACTATGTGTGTCACACTCCTTCAATAATAATAAACCAAACCAATCGACAGGTATTAACATTGGACCCGTTGTGGCGGGCGTGATCGGTGCGAGGAAGCCACAATATGATATCTGGGGTAATACGGTGAATGTGGCCAGTCGCATGGACTCGACCGGCGTGCCCGGCTACTCACAGGTCACCCAGGAGGTAGTGGACAGCTTAATTGGCTCCCACTTTGAGTTCCGCTGCCGTGGCACCATCAAGGTGAAGGGCAAGGGCGACATGGTCACCTATTTCCTCTGCGATAGCAGCAGCAATGCGCTCAATGGCGAGGTGCGCAACGCCATGATCAGCAGCCGGCCGGCGGCATCTGCGAATGACACGCAGGGGCATCAGTCCCTCACACATGGTGCTGCTGGTGGTGGTGGCGGCGGTGGCGGTGGCGGTGGCCTGCATCCGGCCGAGTACTACCAGAAGACGTCGCAGTTCCAGGAGAATCGTCTCAATACGGATACCTACAGCAAAAAGGACAACGGCCATCTGTACAATGTGTGTGGCGAGGAGCAGCAGCTGCTGCTGCAGCATCAGCATCCACAGCCGCTGCCGCTGCCTGCACCACCTGCCCAACACCACCATTTGCATCAGCAGCAGCAGCAGCGACTGAACAGCAAGCTTCAGAAGCAGCCAAACTTTATGACCAATGGCGGATTGCCCAATATACGCGAGAATGGACACAATGGCGAGATGCACTATTCGGCCACAAATATGCTGCCGACTGCAGCAACAGTTACGGCTGCAGTGCAACAGCAGCAGCAACAACAGCAACAGCAGCAACAACAACAGCTCCAGCACCAACAGCAGCTCCAACTCCAGCACCAGCTCCAGATCCAACACCAGCACCAGGTCCAGCACCAGTCCATTCCTTCGGTAATGTTGCGCGAGTTCAATATAATTGAGAATCCGAATACCGGTGGCAGGCATCAGCAGCTGCAGCAGCATCAACAGCAGCAACAGCAGCTGGAGCAGTTGCCGTCGGCGCAGCGGCCATATCCACATGCCAATAGCCTCGATGGCGTTGGTGGCGTTGGGGGTGTGGTCGGTGTGCTGGGCGGTGATTGCTTCATGGTGCCGCGGCGCGAACAGCTGCGCAGCTATGCGCCGCCGCCGGCGCTGCCCTTTAACCAGCATGGCCAGCATCACCCACTGCATCATCTGTATCACCAGCATCAGCATTTGAATCAGCATCAGCCATCGTCCTCCAGCCTAAGCTACGGCCACTGCCGTGAGAGCGAGCCGCTATTGCATGCCAGCAGCGTCGCACCGGTAGCCAAGGTGAGTGAAGACGTTGACCTCATGATCTGGAGCAAAGAGATACTACTCTGAACGAAGCCCGCTCCTACCCCCAGCTGCCACCTAATGTGCCAATCCACCAGGCGACCAGCCGAGACTCCACCCAACTCCGCCCAACCACCAACCCATCCATTTGTAACTAATACAAAGCATGCATAAAGCAACGGATGTAGTGTGTTTTTTTTGTACATATATCCCATGTAAATGCGTGTGTGTGTGTATATGTCAGCGCAAACAAAAAAAGTCGCTGGTTCGACTTACGATTCGAGCCAACTCCATGCCATAAAGCTTGGCTCGAATACATCCGTTCGAAATACAAATAAGGAGCATATAAAAATATACAAAAATAGTACCACTATGAGTGCAAGAGAGTGAGGGAGAGAGCGAGAGCGAAAGAAAGGGAGAGAGACAGAAAGAGAAAAAAAAAGAGAAAGAGAGAGTGTGCTATAACTTAATTGTTAGTAGAGGTAAATTAATTATGGATCCAATTAATAATCGATGTAATGATTATTATTCTTGCAATATAAACTGTTTTTATAAGTTAGCTTAAGAACCAAAAATCTTTTTGAGATACATTATATTAGAAATTTTAATTAAGCGAGTTATAAAAAACCCATTTTATAGTTAAATATAAGGAAAGCTTGCATCAGTTTAACCCGTTGGTTCGATACGGAATGCGGATATTATCTACGGATTTAGGCGAATTCGACTTTCAGTAAAATGATGGAGCTGAAATTTCAGATTGTATTCTTAACGGATGGGGCTCCGTTTATACGCCCAAATATAGACACACACGCACAAATATTTCTGATATATTACAATAAACCTCTTCAATGCCGACTCTTGTGAATGCTGCCCCATTATTGATTTATTTGTATTTGTATTTGTATTATATAAGTATTTGACTATCTGTGTGTCTCTAACTATGTTCCACTCTTTGCATGCTATCGCACCACGCCCACATTCACGACTAACACCTAGATCATGCCCATGCAGCATGCGCCAAAGTACGAGCCACCACGTTACACCTGTCCCAACTCCATGTTGTCACTGCAGCAGCAACAGCAACAACAACAACAACAGCAGCAGCAACTGCCGGATCGTCAGTATGCGCTCTACTCACAGCAGCCGCCGCTGCCGCAGCTGCCACCGAAGCCGGCACTGAGAAGCTACCTGAAGCCGCTGCCCAAGCTGCCAACGGATGTTGAGGAGAGTCGCGAGATGTCATCGACGGATGATCTGAGCTCCAGGCCGCATTCGCCCTCGATGAGCAGTTCCGATGAGAGCTATTCGAAGACCACCGAGGGCGAGGGTGACGGCGACGAGGACTCGCCCCGCATCAATGGCGGCCATCTGCAGCGCAACGGACATGGCAATGGGCTCGGCGTTGGGATTGGCATTGGCTACAATGTTGGCCGCGTTAATCCGCTGCAATGGCTCTATCCCTGCGATATACAAGTGGATCCCACATCGCCGATTGTAGACATGGCGCAGCTGCGCGACTTTGAGCTCAGCTCGACGACCGAGAGCCAGGGCCAGCAGACGACCAGCAACACGACGAGCAACACGCAGCACAAAGGCGACAGCTGCAACAGTTTTGACTACCAGCAGAAGCCGGGAGCAGGAGCGGCGGCATCAGCGATAGCAGCGGGAGCAGCAGCTGCCACCAAGTCGCCCTTTGAGAGGGAGCTGCAAAGACTGCTCAACGAATCCTCACGGGCGCGCTGCCTGGCCACCACAACGGCGGTGGCAACCAATTCGGAGCAGACGACTAGCAATGGCAGCGGTCGCCACAATGTCGATCTGAGCTATTCGGCCAGCAACAGCAAACTGAGCTCCATCAATGGGCACGTGCAGGGTCTCGAGGGGCTCGAGGGCGGCTCCAGCAGCAACGGCAATCTCAGCGGTGGCAGCAACTCGAATAGCGGCAACAACAACTATCATAAGGAGCAGCAGCAGCAGGATCACGATCTGCTCGCCATGGCCATTCAAGTGAACGGCAAGCTGCCCATGAGCAACAGCTTCATGATATCCAAGCATCCCGTCGGCCTCGAGGCCATCAAGGAAATAACGCGCCACAAGAACCCCTCCGAGTCCAGTCAAATGTGAGTAAAGCACAACTAACTGCAATCAGTAACCAGCCTAACCAGCCATAACCCATAACCCATTCGTCAATGCCTTAAACCGGTTCCGACTCCCGCCCTATATGTATCTAATACCAAGCAGCCGCCATCGACATAACCATTGACCATATTCCATGCTCGCTGTCAATCAAGTTCTAATCATTTACGCACTTTTATAGGATCCAAAGTATCGCCGGATCTCCGATCTAACAGAATTAATCGAATCTTAGCCAAGATACAAGCGAATACGTTGGCTCCATTTTAGGATACCTGAGCTGAATACGCCTGTTCCGGTTTCAGATTCAAAAATTCTTAGACTCCGACTTAGCCAGGCTAATAAAATACGTTCGCAATCAATATACGGATTATAGTTTTATAAATATCGCCCGAAAACTTAAAAATTGCAAGATAGAATAAGTTTATATGTATATGTCGTCTAATGACAATTTGGGGAAGGGTCCCACTGATGGGCCAGAAAATAAATTATTATTGAGGCGTCGATATATTTAATACTCTCACCCTGGCAACGACTTATTTGGCTAGAATTGCCTAGTTCCGATATTTTCTATCCCAAAAACCGAACTAAAAAAATGGCACAAGTTTGGGCCCGGGCCCAAACCGTTTAAATGCCATTCTTAAATATAAGATTTTATTTAGAAGATTTTACGTAGACAAGGCAGAAGAAAAAAAAATTAGTTTGAGGTTTCACATTTAACGTGTTGAATCATTTTCAGGCAAACCTCGGACACGGAATCGTGCGAGATTCTGCACGAGAATCGCAGCCAGATGCATGCGCTGGCCATGCTGGAGCTGCATGCGGCCAAGGAGCAGCAACAGCAGCAGCAGCAGCAACAGCAGCAGAGATCGCATCGGCAGCGTCCGCGCTCGAAGGAGCTGCAGCACAGTTACGAGAGCCTCGACAGGCTGGATGGTTCGATGCAGCAGCAGCAGTCGCAGCGGCAACGACATCATCATCACCATCACCACCACCATCAGCAGCGGCAACAGCAGCAACAGCAGCAGCAGCGCTACAACCATGTGGAGCAGGAGGAACGCGATGATACGGAGGACAACCTGGCCGATGAAGAGTTCGAGGATGATGAGGTGGGGCGCGACGTGCGACAGAAGCGCCTGCTGCAGAGCGAGCACAACAAGCAAAAGAATGACAAGCAGCAGCAGCAGCAGGCGCAGAATGAGGAGCTGGATCAGCAGGAACAAGTGGAGCAGGAGCACGAGCAGCTAAGGGGGGAGACGGCGCCGCTGACCAATGGCAGCATGCGCATGGAGGCGAATGTGATAAACGATGAACTGAAGTATGGCGCGGCCCATCACAACCACCAGTCCATGGACTCCAATCCGCTGGAGAGCCAATCGGAGTGGTCGGACGATGATTGCCGCGAGGAGGCCACAGGTAAATAAACCGCCAATTATTTTGCGCTAACAAACCATAACTTCTCTACTCTTCTTTCTCTCTCTATCTCGAAGGCGGCGCGGAGTCAACAGGCTATATAACCGATGAGCCTGGCCTGGAGAATATCTCGCTGTTGAACGAGGCGGGTCTGACCGATGCCGAGGGCGCCTTGTCGGACGTCAACTCGCTGTATAATGCGCCCGATGTGGATGACACCTCGGTGTCGAGTCGGGCCAGCTCGCGCCTGCTTAGCCTGGACTCGCTCAGCGGGCTCTACGATTGTGATTTGGACTCCAAGCATGAGCTGGCCATTGTGAATGCTTCGCACAAGATAACCAGCAAGTTTGGACCACCGCCGTCGCCGGCACAGCATCAGCAGCAGCCATCGGCAGCAGCAGCAGCAGTTGCAGCAGTAGCCGCTGCTGCAGCAGTACCTCAGGCAGCAGCAGCACAGACGCCGGAACAGCAGCAACAACAAAGCTAAAGAGATTTGTACTTAAGATTGAAAAGAAGGAAGCTAATGAGCACGCATGGGAAACCAGAAAAACAGAAAACCAGCACTCAAAACGTTGTTACTGCTAAATGCAAATGGTGTCTATTAATTTACAATACTACAACTACAACAAAGTTGTATATATAGATATATAGATATACATATATATTTACATATGTGTTGTACAGGAAGGAAAACAGAAACGAGACACAAGTTCTCATGGGTTGCTTTCCATTTCTTCTACTTATGGTAGCTAACGGCACTCTCTTTATATATAAGATTGTATGGTTTTTTTTTGTGTTACTTTTAGGTATTATATACATAGTATATATAAAAATAAATATATATAATTACAAATAGATATATTTAGTCATTGGCCCAGTTGAACGTTCCAGTTAAACCCCACACAAAAACAAAGAAAAAATTTTTGAGAATTAATTACGATTTGAATTCTATAAACTCTATACTGATATTATGCAAAGTATGTATGTATATGCTTAAAAGTATATATAGGAAAAATCATCACAATTATCATTAAAAACGATTTGTGGATACATAATTTGTAATTTGTGCTCTTAGCCTCTATAAGATATACTTTTCTCATTTGTTATACACTAGATATGTAAGTACATACATATACCTATAATACTAGTACATCATTTAATATCTATACCTACCTGTATGGCCTATATTATTTAATAATCGAATAGATAACTACAACAAATGCATGACACGTTGTAAATAAAGCGAAATATAAATATATTTTATCCTTAAATTTAAACCTTCATGTACGCCCTCTGCACATTTGAATGAAAAACAAAAATATTTGCAAGGAACAATTTGATGGTCTGTTCCACGTTAATACGTTAATGCGTTTAATTGAAAACTTACGGCTTCTGTATTTGCTTAACTATAAATATATATTATATATCTATCTGATCTGTTGGTCTTACGCGAAGCGTCATGTGCCATTTATCGTAGCCTATTTTTAGCTGCTGCGCTAAAGTGTTGCCTACTTTGAGGCCTGGCTCGCACACACCTTTTGTACATACACACACACACACACACACACACACACACACACACACACACACACACACACACACACACACACACACACACACACACACACACACACACACACACACACACACGCATACGTTACGTACTTATCATATAATTATTTAAGTTATAAGCGAGCATTTTGCTAAAATAAAATATATGTCGAAAAGGCTCTAAGTCAATTTTTTGTTGGCTGTTTTTCACAATTTTCGAATTTTTCACGCAAAGCTTTTCTCATTTGCCAAAAGGCAATATAATTTGTTTAATCTGTAGACGTATAGCTATGTATATAAGTGCATGTAAATCGTATATGCCTATATAATATGTTTTGATATATAAACTATGAATGTATCGTAACATGATTCACAAATACTATGGGAAACTCAAAGATATTGTTGATAACTGTCTTGTGATGAACCCAAAACACGTACAACCCAGACAACTAAAACAGATATAACAAAAAAACAAAAAGAAATAACAAAATGAAAAAACAAACAAAGATTAGAATACAAATAAAACCCATATTTTGTGTGAACAATTTATGTGAACGCCACTGAGCGCAAATATTATACATATTACGTAATTATGTAACAACAAATGAACATTTAACCTAGAGAAGCAATTGCGACAAAACAGCCCACAGATTAACTTATGCAGACCACAAAAATTATATAAAATCAAAGAGAAATTACGCGAAAATATATACACAATAAATACCTAATATACATATATATATATATGTATATATATATATAAATGAATATATATGTGTATATATATATATACACACAGAACCACAGCGATGCAATAAGTTAGAGAGAAATAGAGACAGACAGAGAGAAAGAGTTTTGCAACAAACTTGCAGGCATGATATTTATTTTTCTGTACCGAAATGCAAATTAATGATATCTATGTATCTACAAAAATAAAAATATACAAAACAAAATTTTTAAAAATTATATATACTACATATGGAAATGTATGTGTGAGCAGAAACAAAAGCAACTACTTATAGCTGTATCTCTATATAGATGAGTGCGGCAAACATTTAAAGACCCATAATAAAAACTTAAAAGTACATATAACTAAATGGCAGCATATCAAATATGTTACAAAATTTCGAGTATTTTCTTATTTGCAATCGGATAATGTTTGGCTTTCTTAAATCGTGAAAAAGGGTAAGCATTTGTGCAAATTTGTATTGGCAATAGTCTTAGCCAAATATTATAGCTAGAAACGAATTGGCCACATAGATGGAGCAAATACAATTGTTGGGCTGACAATAAGTTCTGGAAATTCCAATCACTTTGTAGCATATGGCTAAGCATTCTATTAAATTATTCTGGATTAATCCGGAAATTAGTTAATGCACATCTCTTTAAAAGTTGGGCAGCAAAATTTGCGTCACAAGAAACGTGAAACTGAATCGTTTTGAGTGCTTCAAATACTTTGCTACTTCACAGTCGAACTTAAGTCAAGAACGGCACATTTACAAAATCGTGAGAGGCGACGAAGGGAAATAAATATATATATTAAACACACGGTTAGTTCCCGAAGAATCTTATTTAATCACGTTGACAATCTGGAATCTAGATTTAATTCTGATTTATTTCATTCATTATGCTCAAGCTCAAGAGTTTAGTTTTTCACTGAATTTGTTAGTTTGCACCCGCGGTAAGTTTGGTTGGTTTAAGTAATCTTTGATAAGTTTGACACCCGCAGGAACTATTCCTGATATAAGTAATCAGTTGATAAGTAGTCTGAGCATAAGTCTATAAATTTCCAAAGCCTTAAACCATCTGAGCATAATCTTAACTACTCTATCAGTTTTACAAGCAGCTAAATAAGTTTTTCTTAATATAAAAAAATAACAATAGTATTGTTGTCTGGTTTTTTTGTTTTTTTTTTTTGCTTGTTTATTTGTTTTGAACATTTTGCATGTTGATAAGCAACAACAAGCTTTTGCGTATTACATGGCGCAGGCCAATTAGTTGGAGTCTTATGTACTAAAATTCCTACTCACAGACTAATTTCTGGACGAGCTGATCGTTGTTGGAGAGGTACGCAATCAGGTCTGCTAGCCGGGCTTGAAACAAACCAATTTGAGTCAGGAACTTTAATATACTATAAGCCGAGGCTTAAGCCAAATAAATTTTTTTTTGTGGTTTTGATTCTGATAATTAAAAAAAACTTTGAAAACATACAAGAAATCAAAATCAGAGTTTCACGATGAGAAAAACTCATGACCCGAACCAAAAGACAGGGAGTTGGTTCAAGCCGCGATCTGAACCACCGACAATTGTTTTTTTTTGTTATGTCTACGGAAGGCAGTCTGTATTGTTGATACACCTGGAATGATGCGGGTAGGTTGACAAATATTAAAACTATACTGAAAATAAATTTATTAACTAAGCAATTGTCTTCACTTGAGAACTTGTGGCTACGTTTGAGCTCATACCGAGCTCGGTTCAGTAATGAACCTATCGATTGTTTTGGTAAATGTAAAATATTGTTAATCAATGCCTGGAATACAGATGCTCGGCAACTGGCAAACAGAGTTGGAGGCATGTATCGCGCGTGTTTAGCTTGTTGGTCTAACTTTTTATATTTCTATTAAATATACAAAAAGAAGTTAAATAAATAAAATACAAGTTAAATAATTATGAATGCCTTGCCATATTTTCACGTTTGTGGACACCTTCTTCAGCGACTACTATATAAGCCAAGACCAGGGGCACATTGGCAGTAACGTATTTAGCCATGTTGCGAATTGTTTTGGCAATATTTTCGGCGCTGCCTCTGGTCCTCGCACAGACGAATTACTGTGCCAAGAGCCTGTGCGGCACCGCGACGCACATTGCATGCAACAACAATGGGGTAGGTCTATTCGAAATGCATGTGTGGTCATGTTGCCAGCCAATTGACTGTCGATTTCTTAGGCCTGGGACGCCAGCTGCCCGACAAGTCCGGCGCCCTTTGTTATCGACATGAATCTGGACCTGCGGCAACTTGTGGTGCGGCTGCATAACGTCAGGCGCAACAATCTGGCTCTGGGCAAGGTGGCCAATTACGGGCCAGCCCGTAGAATGGCCACCATGCGCTGGAGTCCAGAGCTGGCCACGCTGGCAGCCCTGAATGTGCGCCAGTGCGCGATGGAGCACGATGCTTGCCACAATACGAACAAGTTCAAGGCCAGCGGCCAAAACTTGGCCATGATTTCCTACACGGGCGCACAGGCGAGCCGTACCAACGCGGACCTGCTCACCTCCTCCATCAACAGCTGGTGGAGTGAGCTCAAGAATGCGAACATGGCGGTTATCAACAGTTATCCAAGCAGCTGGAGCGGAGGGTAAGTAACAGCACAAGCCATCGATTGATCAATTCAATTCTTCCGAGTCTAACCCTCTACACTTCTTCTCCTGCTTCTCCTGCTTCTCCTGCCCCTCCACGCAGTCAAATTGGCCACTTTACTGCCATGGCCCAGCAGGCGAACATCGCCGTTGGCTGCGCTGCCGCCAGATATGTCAAAGGCGGCTGGAATAATTTCCTCTTGGCCTGTAACTATGCTACCACAAACTGGATCGGCGAACCTGTCTACGTACGTGGACCGACAGCCGCAGGCTGCAATACGGGCACAAATGTCAACTATCCGGGTCTCTGCAAGGTGGCCGAAGTCTACAATGTCTAGATCACGTTTTGTATAAATAATAATCTTTTGCAATCACAATTTCACTTGTTATTGTTACGATTATTTGGGTATCAATATTTAGATCTACTCCAAACAATCGGTAATCGTCTAAAATAAAGCTTTTAGTATTTTGTCATGCTCTTTAATCAGGAGAAACTTGCAGTTTTAGTTTTCTTATGAATTAGAAGAAGACCATCATTAATGTTAAAAATGGCCAGCACACGTCTGCCCATTCACCATCCGTTCGTGCCCGTGCCCCCACACACAATCCATTTTAAATCCATTTCAAAGGAAGTCCTCTGGGCTTAATCAATTCTCATTGCTGATCTTGTGGCTCACATTAATTGGGCTTCATAGAAATTGTCTTGCCTCTAATGCACTTGTGAAAAGACGTCTGTTTTTGTTAATTCAACACATGTTTTCTAATTGAAATTAACAAGTATTCTGTCTTCCATCTAGTTGTGGGCTCAAACCAACTATGTTGACGCTCAACTAAGCTACTAAATCAACATTTAAGAATTGACAATTGCTGCCGAATTTGAACAAGCGACTGTTCGCATGTTAGTCAGCGCTCAGACACCTGGTCATGATTTTCGACGATTTTCTTTGAAAACTTTGAGCAGCGTTTTCTACTTCCTACTTCCTACTTGGGAGTCGAATTAAAAAAGAAAAAAACAACCGACTTTCTGCACACTTTCAACCCAAAAGAAAGTTTTAGTAAAAATTTCTGCTTGGTGGCTTTTACGGTTTGGGCTATGTTTGATCTGGAACTCTTTTATGTAATGGATATATATATTTTTAAATTTTATTATTTTCCAAGATTATACATAGGTGTTTGCAGCAAAACTCCATTTCGAATGTTTGTATGTGCCAAACGTTGCACATTAAAAAGAGAGAAATAACTTTTAAATATTGCCTTAATATGCGTTCACGTATGGCTTGCAGGCTTTCCTGCTCTGATTATTATCAGGGAGGATTATTATAAGTAAAACAATTAAGAGGTTCTAGTCGGAACTAGGGGATACCCTGAACCCTCTTCTTCCGACAGGCGATAGGTATACAATGAAAGAAACTTGATATTTACATACTATTCTAGAAGCTATATGTCAAGTTTGGTGACTCGAGCTCATATTATTTGCCGAAATTGCTCAAAAAACAGGATTTCGATATCGATTTGTATCGATTACTTGGAAACGGGGCAAGTTATCGAATATCGGAAACAAACAAACAAATCTGCGCGGGCACTAGGAGGAGGTTCTGAGATCCTTGCGTTCATATATACGGACAGACGGACGGACGGACAGACGGACGGACATGGCTAGATCGACTCGGCTGTTGATGATGATCAAGAATATATATACTGCCTGTTACAAACATTTGCACAAATACATTATACCCTTTCTACCCATTTTTAATGGGTTCAGTGTATAATGATAGAATTTGTATATTTGTATTGATGCGTGTCTATGTATGTATGTGTATGTTTGTATAGTAGCCTTTAAAATGGGCTTATTGCGACTTCCTCTCGCTTACTACCTCGCTCTCTCATCCAGTCTCTCTCTCTCCCTCCCCTTTCTTTTTCTCTCCATTATAATATAAGTCCTATATCCTTTTTTGCTCCATCTCTTATACTAGTCCAGCCCGTACTATTGATCTCTACCTGATATGCACAGTAAACACTATCAAAACGAACGCTCCTATTAAGCGGACACGCCTCTTGGGTGGACACTTTTTTGTTCACACCTATGTAAATCAGGCTGCCCTCAATCCTCCTTGACCCTGCGGACAGAATTACCCAACGATCGCTGTCCGCTCAAGGGAGAGTTTTCACTGCATATATAACTTGAATCGTGGGTGTGCCAGTTAATTTGTTTTAATACTTTTGTTTAAGTTCGGTTAGCTAATTTGCTGTTGCTATTTGTAGAGCATTGCCATAGGGTCAACATTTGTGTTGGACAAGTAAATATGGTCAAGGCACGTGTCTTCCCCTTGCTCGCTTGCGTTTAAACATTCTCTTTTGTTGCATGCCATCTCTCCGTCGCGTGTTGTAGCATTGATCTTTGGGTAGGCAGTGAAAATTCGCTCGTCGGCATTTCCATTTCTTCTGGATACTCTCGGCTGTGGATTCGGTGAGTTATCAGAGTGCTTTATCTTTAGCTGCTGGTGACGTCTTTTATTGTTGGGCTCCATTCAAAAATAAACGTTTGCATATCATTGTGAGAACTGAGCCAACTTTGAAATAAATATTTAATCAATTGTTACGCCCGCTAGATAAAGAGGCCCGCAGCCAGCACAGTGGGTATAAAAGTAAGAGCCGCAGCCACAACTGGCAACAATTGAGCCAGGCTACCGAAATGCGCAACATACTATCCATAACAGCTGTAGCCCTTCTGCTGGGCATCGCCAGTGGCACGGACTACTGCAAAACGAGCTGTGGCAGCACCCAGAACATTGGCTGCAACAACTCTGGGGTGAGTGGCAATCGAAGGGCGCGTTCGATCTATGACTAACTAACATACTGATTTTATTTAATTGCAGGCCTGGGGATCGGCATGCCCCAGCGATAAGGCTTTGGTGGATTTTACGACGTCCGAACAGAACGCGATTGTCGCCAAGCACAATGAATACCGTAATTTCATTGCCGGCGGCGGAGATAGCAAGCTGTCGGCCGCCTGCCGCATGGCCACCATGCAGTGGAGCGACGAGCTGGCCTATCTGGCCTCCCTGAACGTCAAGAGCTGTCAGATGAGTCACGATGGCTGCCACAATACGGACGACTTCAAGTGGTCCGGCCAGAATCTGGCCTGGATCAGCTTTTACGATCCGCTGAACGCAACGGACAAAGCTATCAGCTCCGTGACCATGTGGTACAACGAGGTATCCAATACCCAGCAGTCCCAAATCGATGCCTATCCATCCAACTACAACGGTGCCACCATTGGCCATTTCACCGTTATGGTCGCCGATCGCAACACGCGCGTGGGCTGCGCCGCATCCACCTATTCGATTTCGGGTCAGTCCTACAAGGCCTTCCTCATGGCCTGCAACTATGCCGCCACCAATGTGATTGGCGTCAAGATGTACAGCTCGTGCAATGTCGCCGCCAGCAAGTGCACCACGGGCGTCAATCCCAGCTACAAGTTCCTGTGCAGCACCAATGAAGTCTACGATGTCAACAACCTTGACTACTGAGGCTCGCGTAACATTTTTTTGAAATAAACTTAATGCATACTAATGAATATGGGTACTTCTATTGGAATTCGGCAATATTGATTTTGCTTATCGAGCAATAGGAAACAGCTCTTCATAATAAGATTGCCACACAACGAAGTTCAGACTTCGTGTAGCATTTCGATATCCTTTACGGATGTATAATAAGGGCCTTATTGATCTGTCTCTCTACTGCCTTTCCTTATAACAATAATAATTCAAGAAATCAAATTTTATATATCATGCGCACATTTCCTTCAACATAGATTAATGCAGCGAATTTGTTTAAAGTTCGCCTCTCTATGCGATTTTCATGTACTCTTGCTAGCCTCACAGATGTCACTTTTAAATGTATAAGCTCATATATATTGATTGACTAACTGATTGCTGTTCAGCACAAGAACTGAATAGCTGAAAAGTTTACAGTCGTTATTCTTTTAATTTACAGGTGTTTGGTGAATTCCACCCGCAAATGTGGAACATTGATGGATAATGATTGCATTCTTTTTTTTCAATTTATAAGTTGCACACGCATTTTTAAAGATCTCTGTGAAATTTTATTCGTACTACTCGGGAAATCTAATTTTAAGTTTGAAAGTTCAAACTCGTTTTCAACAATGTATGTTTAAAATGTTATTTGAAATAGGATTAACCAATTGCAAAAAAGAATAGGGTAATTCTGACCTGAAACCGGGCTCTCCCAGTACAGGAATATGAATGCTAGGGAAGTACCAACGTGAACAGGGTATTTTCTTGTTGTGCAATTAACGCAATTGCAGCGTAATTTGTTTTCCAAAAAACAAGAAAAACATTGCGTTCGTAAAAAGCAAAAATATTTGTGGTCTTATCTTTCGGGAAGCCTGTCTGTAGTATGATAGTAGAGATTCTTCGAGCACATTTCTGAATGAGCTTCAAGTTTACGCTTAAAAGAAATTAATGCTTTTGAATGGCGAATGAGATAACTCGCAGAGATAACTTAAAGATAAATATCAACATATTTGTATATGAATTATTCTACTCGTTCGGGCAGCGTTTTACCCATTTATATTTTCTTGGCCCGAAAATGTTGCATACTTTGATGTGCCAGCGTTTGGTTCTGCTGGACAGGTTCAGCCTATTAAATGAATAAAGTTGAACAACGATGGAAACTCCTTAAAATTGTAATCCGATTGAATCTGCAGGGGCCTCAATACCAAGATTATTTATACCTTGTGAACATATGTAAGATATTCCAATTATAACTACAGCATACTTTTCAACAGGCCATTGAAAATGAGGTATAAAAATCTATTAGTTTTTTATTGACCGATTCGCTGTGGGAAAGATATATAATAATATAATCTGATCATATTTCTGACAGTATTCATTAAAATAATTCAATATTTTGTATGAATTCAATTTTATTAAGATATTTTTCTACCCTTACGGTATTGCAGATATATGAGAATAGAGAAGCTCGTGAAAGCAGAGTTTGATTGAAATATCTGGCAAAACAGAATATTTTGGCGTACATAAACTCCGATAAAACACCGATTCTCCCTATAGTACTATATAATATAGTAGTGCTATACTGCTAGGCTTTGGCACAATTGTCAGCATCATAGTTTAACTAATAAATGCCGGTTTTGTGCAAGATACCTTAAAAAACAAAAAAGTTCGATCGTTGCTATGGAAACTATATGATATAGTGGTCAGATCCAGCCAGTTCCGACATATGTAAAGCAACAGAAAATGGACGTATGCAAAGTTTCAAGATGATTGCTTTAGAACGGATGAACAAGTTCGCATAGAAACAGACAGACGGACGGACGGACAGACGGACATTGCAATTCTTGATAAGAATAAACAGCCTAGTCGAGCAAGTCTTGTTGCTCGGTCTGTCATCCTCTCAGAGTTCCTTCTAGCTAGTGCACGAAAAGATCGAGTTCAATAACTTGCCCCATTTCCCAGAAATCGATCGCCATTGATTGATTTAACCAAGTTTCATAGATTGCGTAAACTAGAGATACCAAATTGGGTATGTTAGCTAAATTCTTTAAAATACAGATCGAAAAAAGTTCTCTCTGTGAATAACTTCTGCTAAAATTGCAAAATGTTGCATACTTTTGTGCGTCCGTGTTAAATTTCACAATGGGGTGCTTTCAATGCATGCGCATGCATGTATGTATGTATTTATGCCAGACATCAGACATCAGCTTGTTGCTTCATTTGCTTGCCTGTGGGCATTCGGTGCATTGCTTTTGCGCGGAGACTGTTTCCCTCGCGTCCCGTTGACGGGCTCTTTGATTTTGATGCCAACATGCGAATGCGTATTGCTGTTGGCAACTGTTGTCTATTGCAGTGGCTGCGATAAGCGCGGGGCAGCAACAGTCCCAGCTCGTAGCCCCAAGTCAAAACAACCCACCGCTCCTCCCCAGCCCCTTCCACACACACACACACACACACACACAAAGACACACGCACACACGTACAGACCGCGTCACGCCTTCAGTTGTGCTCTGTCATTGTTGTTACATGCGGAATTTGTCGTGAAATGTTTTGGTAATCAATTTATATGTTCCGCGGCGTCTCTAGCGCCCAACTCCAGCTGGCAGCTTTAGTTTGTGTGGTCGAACCACAGAGCCCGCGACTGGCAGCTGTCTTCAGCCCAGTTAGCTGGCGAAATTCACCTGGAAAAGTTCTCAGCTCGTCTAGCTAACTGATATCGTGCTCTGTTATTGCCAGCTACAGTTGCCTGCAGGCCTCCATGAGCTAGCTCTGCCTGTCTATATCCAGCTCCAGCTTCAGCTCCAGCTTCGGCACTGGCTTCAGCCTTTCGTACGTGAAAATGAAGCATTTTCCATTTGATGATAAGAAAACATGTTTGGCATATTGATGAATGCCTCCAGAGAATTGTGCTGTTGTCCTCAGTGTGCTTGTGTCTGTTGGCAGGGCCGCGCCTGTCGCCCCCTCTCCGTCGCGCTGCCATAAAGCAGCTTGCCACGCGCTGCGGCACATCCACAACTTGCGGCAAGGATTGGAATTAGGTGGCGACGGCCAACGAGCTCGATTTTAATGATGTGACTGACGGGCGAAAGCGCTTACCAAAAATTTACTCAGCGTTTCCTTTTTGTTTTCATATTTTTTTTCCATATTCCATATTCCTCGCCAGCCAGCCCCCTCATCTGTTTATTTATGCGTGCGCCGGAGTTTGTTTGCTTTGTGAATACGTGATGCGCCCACGGGTAATGGCAGGCGCCATCCAAGACGACGTCCTGGGCTGGGTGTGGGTCCGTGCGTGGAAGGGCCGCACACATTTGCTTATGCTAGCAAAATATACATCTTTTTTTTTTTAGTTGCCAGCATTGGAAATAATAATAATAAAAATAATAATAATAATTTTTCACTTCATTTGTTGCGCAAATCGAAAATGAGCTTCGTCTTTGAAACCGTAACTGGAGCAGCAATTGCCGCCTGTGAGCCAACCACCCAACCACCCAACCACCAGCCGAAGAGGCTCCGCTTGCTGTTGCCTGATGGCCGCTGATAGGTTTTCTGTGGGCTCTTCCTACGGCTTCTAGCATTGAATTTTAATGAGCTGAGCAACGCTGCGTATGCGCAATTTGAGCAGCCAATGGGCAATCAGCCGGGATGCAAAATCAGTTGACGGAATCGGGCCTGCAAGAAAATGGTTCCTATACCCTATACCCAGACCGTTTTGATCGTTTTGTAAGACAATATGCAACGCATCGAAGGCGATAGCTCTGACTTAAGATAGTATGTATATATATTTAGCGGGGAGATATGACCTGGCCAAATTGTTTTTCTTTTTTTTCGCATATTTGCTGTCCATGGTTGAGTTACAATTTACGTGTTTTTTCCTTGAACACCCATGTCCTGTTTGTCCCTCTACATAGATCTTTCAAAAATGCAATTGAAATCAATCGGATGAGGGTGCAGGGTACTCGCACAATTTGTGCAACACATCTCCAAAACATATATTTCAAAATAGATCTCCAAAAGTGAGCTTGTAGCTGAAGGCGAATAAAAACAATAATGTTTAATGCAAGGCTTTCTACAATTTTCCCGCACTTGCTGGTGGAATTTTTTGAGTTGTCCAACACTTCTTATATCCCATAGACTTTCTAAAGTGCAGTTTCCCAGCTCTAAAGGCTTGAACTGATCATCAACTAGTTAGTCAGTCAGATTTTCGTACGCCATAAATCATAAATAAATCAGACGCCTCTTTGTCTCTATCCTAACTAGTTTTCCATTACTAGAGCTATCGTATTTCGGAGTTAGCTAGAGTGGACCAGCACATAATATATACAATCAATAAAACATGTGTCTAAATACTGAAAATTTGTGATTCTTTTGCAATGTTGCGAAAATTCACAAATGACGAGCTTAAATGTGCCTTGGACTTCAGCCCAAGACCTTGCAACATCGGACTTTTTATAATAAGTAGGATCGAAATATATTTGTTAGGGTATTTGGCAGCTTCGATGCACGGAAGACAAATCTACTTATTTATTTTTTTAAATATTTTTTCATTATTATTTTGAGTAATGTTAAAAACTGAAATTCAAGGAAATTTTTATGCTGCAAATCGTTAAAATTCAATTACAGCGAATTACAGAAAGCAGCAGCCGAGGAAAGGGAACATCAGTAGCAGCAGCAGCGGCAGCAGGCTGGTGTAGGAGCCACAATTTAAATTATCGGCAAGGTATGTGTGTTGGTGTATGTATGTTTGTGTGTGTGCGAGTATCTATTTAAACGCTGCGCAGGAAACCATAAAAATTGTTGCTGCCAGGAAGCAAAAGCGGCGCCAACTTTTGCACAAGATACGAATACGAGTCAGGCGGTACTTTACAGGTCTCTTCTTCTCTCTCTCTCTCTCTCTCTCTCTCTCAGTCACTCACTGTATCTCTCTCTCTCTCTCTCTTTCGCCAGCTCGCTGCGTGTGCCAAAAAGCGTTTAAAGTCGGCGATGTATTAGCATTTCACTTGAGCAAAGTTTATCGAAAGGCAATCATAAGGCAATTTATAAACGGACATGCAAAACTTTTGTGGCTCAAGTTTGGTTGGCAGCGGAGAGACAGAGAGGAGTGCGGGCAGGAAAGCAGTTAACAAATTGGAAAGCCACTTATATTCCCAGCGATAGCAGCAGCAGCGGACAGGACCAGGTTGAAAGTGCAAGTTGCGATAAAGTTTTTAAGCTGAGGGCTGCGACAAATTCAGTAAATTGAATTCTTTCCCGGAGCTGGCTTAAGAACATAAAGATACTATCTGCTAATGAATGCAGCTGTTTATGTCTGTGGCAAGAAGCAGCAGCAGCAGCAGCAGTTGTCCCTTCTGCAACTTCGTCTTCATCTTCAGCCACTTCTCGCTATTAAATTAGCTGCCAAGTTGTGAGCCAATTTCAATTTGTGCGACAACATTTTTTTCTCTCTGCACTCGCATACTCTGTTCTTAACAAGAAGTGCAGTATATGGGTTTTGTCCGCGACACTTTTGTATCGACTTGTTCAGTGTTGTGCCACGCCCATCTTGGCGTCCACAAATCCCAAATATCCTAATCACAAGTGTTGAGTATCTATTGTATATGCAGCTTCTTATATCTGAATAACAACTTTTGAGTCCGTAGCTTAAGACTTGCTGCAAGCTATGCCTAAAAAATATATGCCTGCCACGCCCGCTTGCGCCTCCTGCTCCAGACTCGGAACAGAGTATTTTGCAGTCGTTAATTGCAAACTGCAACTTTAAAGCTTGTTTTTTTTTATGTTACCTCATGCGACATCCAAACAGCTCAGCGACTCCTACGTGTCGTTGACATGTTGAGTGTGCGTGTTTGTGTGTGTGTGTGCGTGTGTGTGTGTGCCCTGCATGCCGTAGCATACTTTTCAGCGTCGCCATTCATTAATCAAGTTCAGGGCACTTTAAAGTGGCGCTGGCGCGTCATTGCCAGCACCACACACACGCACACACACGCACACACACGCACACACATGCACATAACACATAAAGCAAGTTATAATGATGCAATAACAAAGCCGCAGTAGCAGTTGGCATCTGCCTTGTAGCTAAGCAAATCCTAGGGGAGGCGTTCTCGCCACATCCACGCCCACAGTGCGCCGCCACCCCACCGCATCCAGCACTCATTGGCCAGGCCATAAACGTTGATAAAGTCATAAAAAAAAGGAAACCAAACATGCGAAGAAAGAAAATAATAAGCCCCCGCAGCATCTTGGCAGCCCAAGCAAACAAAGGCTTAGCCACGGGCCGGGCCAAGCACTCGGCATATGCTGGCCAGCAGCAACAACAACAACAACAACATCTTGGCTATAGCAACAGTATCAGTATCTAAGCAGCAGCAGTAGCAGTAACAATAACACATTCCGGCTCTTATCATGAATGGGCCAAAAACTAAGCAGGTCCCTTCCCGCCGACCGCAATCCCTGGGGCCACACTCAACGCTGTCCAGTTGCGAGTTAAATTGAGTGAACGCATGCAACTTGAAGCCATGTAAGATAATAAATATGTGGATAAATGCACACATACGCACACATGGACATATATGTATACATACATGTACATAACATCATACATAAGCATTTGGTTAAGTAGCA
Organism: Drosophila borealis; assembly: GCA_035045885.1. Taxonomy (NCBI): domain Eukaryota; kingdom Metazoa; phylum Arthropoda; class Insecta; order Diptera; family Drosophilidae; genus Drosophila; species Drosophila borealis. The sequence goes on along the minus strand of JAWNOR010000405.1, from coordinate 2,905,735 downwards.
CACATAAAACGCGTGTCCCAGGGGCGCAGTTGACACGCCAAGTCCAGAAGCGAAGGTGTAGCTGAGGCGCACCTTAAAACTTGGTGCCTCATTGCCGCATCAATCAGTCCATCAATCAACTGGCCTGATCACAAGCTGAAATGCACAAGCTACAACTTTATTTATGGCCCAAAGTTTTGAAATCGATTGATTGAGCAGCACTTTTACAGCTGAATGGCCACAATTCACAATGGCTGCTGTGCTCGTAAGTGTATGTGTGTGTGTGTGTGTGTGTGTGTGTTAACAAAGCCTCAAAGCCTGGCACAGCAAGTGTTTGCCATCAGCCTGGTCCATTGCATCATTGGGCCGACCTGTTGCTGTAAATTTTGCGGTTTTGCAATCAACTTATTGGAACTGCACGGCAGGCAGCCGAAAGGTAATAACCAAAGAGGACGTGGAAGCGGACGCGTGTTCCTGGGAAATAAGTGCTGCAGACAAAAAGCGAATGCACGATAATTAGCCTGGCAGAGACAAAAGCCTGTGGCCCACGCTGCGAATAAGCAATAAGCAAGTGGTTTGTATTGTTCCATCAGATGTCCCAACATGCATTAGATCTGCTTCCAAGAGATATGGCTACAGATACATATACAGGTACAGATACAGATACAGATACAGATACAGATACAGCTACAGATACAGATACAGATACAGATACAGATACAGATACAGATACAGATACAGATACAGATACAGATACAGATACAGATACAGATACAGATACAGATACAGATACAGATACAGATACAGATACAGATACAGATACATATACAGATACAGATACAGATACAGATACAGATACAGATACAGATACAGATACAGATACAGATACAGATACAAATACAGATACAGATATAGATACAGATACAGATACAGATACAGATACATATACAGGTACAGATACAGATACAGATACAGATACAGATACAGATACACATACAGATACAGATACAGATACATATACAGGTACAGATACAGATACAGATACAGATACAGATACAGATACAGCTTCAGATACAGCTACAGCTACAGATACAGATACAATTTCTTTGTGAAATATGAATCATTTGAAGCTCTAAAATCATGTAGTAGCACGCGTTGGGAATCATATTTCATTTATTCACCGAGTGCCGTTGGGTTTGTTTAAACGAAACGAGCGTGCTTTGCCATATTCCATTCTTGGTAACAGGTACAAATTCAATTATATATACCCGTCTTCAAATACAACTGTGTGGTATAATAATAAGCGAGTATTACTGTTAATGACTTGGCAGACCTTCAATGTCCAATGGCCGACAGAAGCTTTCAGCTGCAGTATTTGCGACGAGTTTACCCTACAATTATGAGGGTGTGCAGTGGGGTATGCTGGTTTTATCATTTTCAATACCATAACATTTTCATAGCTTTGGCCAGCAGTAGCTGCCGAATCGAGCTACACCTGGCTGCATACCCTACGACTGTCTGGGACATGGCAGAGATGATTGAAAAGTTTCCTAAAAGATATTCTATGACTATGCTATATACATATATGGGGTCTAGCTCTCTCTTCAGCGTATCTGGAGTGGATGTAGTATATATGTATATATATATATACATATAAATGAAGTTGTAGATAAAGATACATGCTACATGTTATCAGCCATAATTATAAATTATACATTTTCATTTATACATATGTATGCATAGGTAAAGCCCGAAATTATAAGTTTTTTCGTAGATCAAATTACTGTATCGCCAGGGTATTCAATATGCGGCACTTAGTGCTCGGTTTAAGTTGTTTATTTGAGCCCAGGCAGCATTGTTTAGCGAAGCTTTTGGCCAAGACACCTACAAACACGCAGCTAGTGAGAAAACAGCAAGTGCAGCAGCCAGAAACTTGGCCAGCATTGAACTGGTCGAAATTAGCTACGACTTGTTATATCTTTGCCTCAATTCAATTGTTTTTGTTGCTAATGTTGCTGTTGTTGTTGGTTGTTAGTTTATAAACGTTTTGGGCAAAGTTTTGACACCTGGCTGGTACATTCGCCTCTGGGCTTTGGGCTTGGCTTTATCGCTCTATCCACTCCTAATGTCGGCAACATCTCCAACTCATTAGGAGCACGCGTTTGTCTCCCAATTTGTCTGCGTTTTGTTGTTGCTTGTTGATTGCTAATAAGCAGCGACAAATAATTATTGAAAATTGTATGCAAAAAGCCATGAAATGATGTCAATTAGCGCGTCCAATTAATCAATTGGCCCATTGGCAGCATCCACACCTGGCGATTGTGACGAAATGCAGCCCTGACAGCGGAAACAATTCAAGCACAGATATGCGCAAAAATTGCCAAGCATATTAAATACTTAAATAATAATTTGTTTAAATTATATACAAACGCGATTAGATGCGATTCAAATAGATAACAAATGAAATTACTGAAATATTTGAATCACCAGTCATCATTTATTATTGGTATCTAACGATCCGATTGCCCCAAAAAAAAAAAAACAGTTAAAACAAGTTGGATGTGCCAAGGCTTGAACCGGAGCAGGGAAACTCTGATTTGGTCAGCCAAATTTATGGACCAATCAAATAACGAACCAACGACTATTCTTTTTTCTGATTTGCGGCAATGAATATAGTCTTATCGTTTAACATTTTAAAAGAATTAAAACCAAGTCCCTCGTTGTTATCATCAAGTCTGCATATTCAAAGAAATGCAATGAAAATGGTTTGTGTTTTGGTTCAAAGATGAATTAATCGCTAACCAACACTGGCATGTGTCAAATATGGTTAGAAGAGTCTAGTGGTTGGTGCCCAAAGTTATTTATGCTTTGAGCCAAGCTATTTGTGAAAGAATATGCTTTGGTTCGGCATTTAGTTTGGCTGCTTTTCTGGCAGCTGGTTTGGTTTAAGGTTCGGTAAAAAGTTAATAATAAATTGTTGCTCCGGGCTACAGCAGGTTCGGCTCAAAAACTATTTGCAGCCTTGGCTATAGCAAAGACTTTTTGCTCAAAAAAATAAACCTCTATAAGCCTCGTATGGACGGCAGACAGAGCATATATAGTAGATACATATGGCTATCAGGTTTTCAAATACTGTTTATACTCTCGCACAATAAATATCGAAATAATTGCAAGAGCTACGTCTCTTAGGTACATTACAGGGTATCTTCTAGTTTAGCTTCCTCGCCCAATGCAGGCTTGTTGGATTTTTGTTCGAGAGAAACTTCAAGAACGAGTACCCTCGAGCTGCGATGGAAGCGTTTGTCAAGTGAAAGTTCGTCTTGATAACTTTGATTTATTGACACACGAATGAGCGAGTCATGTGAGCTCCTAACTGCAGGCACCCCCCCATCCCCCCCCCCCCTGTTTGATAGTTTCCAACAACTGTTGCTGCTGTTGCTGGTCTAAAGTTTCCACTGATTATGCTGTGCAAAACTGTCAGCGTGAATTTACATACTAAACAAAAAAAAAAAGCAAAAAAAAAAGAAATAAAATAATAATAATAACTGCAGGCGGGTAAACAAAGCGCTTCAAAACGGCTGCCTAGTTGAGTGTTTAGCCTGAGGGGGGCGGCGAGGTGGTACGGTGGGGGAGGGGGTTTCCCTGGCAGATTATGGTGCGAGTTGGATTGTAGTCTTTGTTTTAGTCGCATAATTACAATTGGAATTTAATCAACAGCAGCAGCAGAGGCGGCGGCAGCAGCAGCGGCGGCGGCAGCAATTGCAGCGCGTTCCAAGCGACTAAACATGATGCACCTTAATTATAATCTTTGCAAAGGGTATGCCTATTTTGTTGCACATTGAAGAGCCAGTCGGCTAGCCTATATTGTGGTTTAGCTAAAAAAAATTATAATTCTCAAGTGGTTCTGGCTTTAGACTAGGAAAAAGAGCTGGAAGTGGAAGGTTCTCTGAAAAAGCTATGCATATTAATAGTAATAATAAGTATAACAATCGAAGAGATCTACAGGGTATTTAGAATACAACACTGCCTAGATACCTCTTAATTATGTTGTTTTTCTATTCGTATTTGCTTTTTGTCTTGCATCGAATTACCAAATGCTGCATATTGTACATGCATTTTTTTACGAAAATCATAATAAGCCTTATCATTATTATTATTATTATTATTATTACTATTATTATTGATACTTATCAAGCGCGCTGCAGCTGCGGCTGCACAGGGCGAAGGGGCTGGGCCAGTGGGTGGTGGGGGTTGGGGGGCTGTGCACAGCGTTACAGCTCAGCGACGCTGTTCGCTTTGGCATCAGTCAACGGACACCGTTGAGCTGCGGTCTTTGCGGCACTGCGGCTTTGTAAGTCAGGGGCAAATGGGCGTGGCACATGGGCAGTGGCCTGCCATCATCAGAACAACAACAGAACAAGTGCGATAATTAAGACCTCGTTTAAAAAATTGAAAAACAAAAACCTTTGATTGAGGCAGCAGCAACAACAGTTGGCCAGCAAACAGGTGGATCGTGGTAAGCGCGAGACGGGGAGAGGGATTAAAGCTGCAGGTGCATTAGGTAGCTGAAAATTGTACACGAATTGCCGAAGGGCACACACATACGCACATGTACAGAATGACATCTTAGGGATTCCCTCAATCGATTCGATCGAAATTTAATTATTAATGCTAATTAATTGATATTTTTTATTTTTTAGGTTACATTTGCTGCTTCTTTGGAATCGTATGCTAATCAAACCTGGCTGGAGCTCATGGGACCAGATCAAATAGCGGCTTGTACTAGTTACTTAGCAACTAGCTGCAATACGTTTTAAGCCACTCGATAACAAGGTGGCTCCAGCCGTGACACTTCAGATTGCAGTGCTGAACTCCTCGGCCCTTTCCCTCCCCCTCCACCATATCCGTCGGTGGCTTTTAGCCTCGTTCACATTAGAGCCAAAATGTGCTAACGACGTGAATGTCGTTCATAAGCAAAAGTTACCAAAAGTGACAAGGCGAAAATAATTGAAAACTTCAATAGCAGCATTGACGTATTCACAATTAATATCTAAAGGCCACAATTCACAATTGTACACAAACTATTTGTATATAGAGTCGGTAAGTATCTGCGTATCTCGTACGCTGTGTCAATAAACTGAGTACACAGGGTATTAAAAAGTTGACTGACTGTTGCGACGGCATTCGGCTAATAAAGATATCGAAAACAAAGATTGTTTTCAGAGGTTAATTACCTGCAGCAGGCTTGCAACATCTATTCGCAAATATCAAAATGATGTATAAAAGACAAGACCTCTGGTGTAGATATGTTCATATACATTTTATATCTCTTCTCAAAATATTTTATATATTTTGTATACATTTACATTCTGTGTCTTAGCCCACTTTTTAGTAATTGAATCGGGAATCAGTCAGATGACACTGTAACATTTTTCAACACTTAAGCTTTCGAATTCTAGGGTATTTGCCAGTCGGGCACACTTTGTCCTCCGGCAGAAATCTATTTGCAAGAGAGAGCCAGTGAAATTGCAGACTACGTGAAGCTTACGACTCGCTTTTTTCTGCAGTCGAATATATTTATGTAATATAACATATATACATATATATATATATATGTATGTATGTACATATATACACATTAATACGACTTTTTATTTTATTTTCAAATTCCTTTTTCTTTTAGGATTTTTGACACTGTGGCAGCAGCGCAGAAGCCATCGCTGTCGCTTATCAGATGTCGCACTAGACGACAGTCGTCGGCGTCGGCGTCGACATCGACGTTGGCGTCGGCCAAGCACAAGCTGGGATCTGAGCGATCGACGCTTCGCATGCCGCCCGCACGCGCTGCTGCCAGCAGCGGCGCAGACGTCGACGTCGCCGCCAGCAAAGTTTACCGTGTGGCGAGTCGACGGCACTCATTAAATTCAATACAAAATTTAGTCGCTGAGTTCAGCTCAACGTCGCTGGTTTAGGCATAAAGCAAAGCTCGTTAACTAAGCCCTGTATTAAAAAAAAAAAGAAAATAAACAATAACAATAGACAATACACAGTTGCAAACGTTTGCCATGTTGTTGCTTTTGTAGAATCGCCGCAGTTACAAATAGAAAAAAAAGTGCCTTAATATCACATCCTGGCTGCAAGCGTGTATTAAGGAATTGAAAGATAACTTGCCCAAAGTGAGTTTACCGTTACCGGATGTCTGTGTGTGTGTGTGTGTGTGTGTGTGTGTGCATGCGACTCTGTGTGTGTCTGTGTGCTTTTTACTACTAATTTCATTAAAGACATGTAAATTAAATCAAATTCGCGTTTGTCGTGAAATTTGTTTGGGCTCTCGTTTGTGCATCGCACTCTCTCTTTCGCTCACGCTCTCACTGACAATTACTCTCTCCATGTGTGTGTGTGTGCTTGTTTGATTGTATTGTTGTTCATACTTTGTTGTTTGTTGTTTGAGTGTTGCGTGCCAGCGACATCCTACAAACTAACGTACTACAAATTGTTCACGTTCATAACACTTATGCTATTTGCATTATTTTTATTTGCCAGTTTCTGGTTTTTATTTATTTACCCACATATTTATTTATGTACCTTTTTTCACTCTTGTGTCATTGGCTTGATTAATGATATATGTGCCGATTTTGGTTTTGGTTTTTTGTTGATTTTTTGTTTGTGTGATGATATTTTGTTTTTAATTTTTTGTTGAGTGATGATTTTTGATTTTTAGTCTTCTTTTGTTTGGTGCTTTTCGTTTAATTTGCATAATTTTTATATATATTTTTTTTCTGTTGGGGATTTTATTTTTTTTCCTGTTGTTTTGATTGCCAAATTAGTGTCTAATTTATCAAAGCGAACTGTTCCCATTTTCTGTTTTGTTTACGGAGTCGCCGCACACGTCGCTTGTCGGAACTGCCGCAATTTTAGACTGTTTAAGTCCCCATAAATAAAACATTGTCTATTCAAAGTCACACACACGCAGCTCTCCAAGCGTGTGTGTGTGTGTGTGTGTGCAACTATTTTTAGCTCTTTATTTTATCATTGAATTGCGCATAAATAAAACCTAAAGTCGCTTTATTTTCTATTTTTTTTTTAACTTTTTTTCCAACTAATTGTATTTAATTATTTTCAATTTAGTGCTGAACTAAAGCACAGCTTAATTTATATGATGTGTGGTTTGCCGCACACGGCTTTGCCGCCCCCAATGTACACACCCCCACCTCCCATACACCCTCTGCCCACCGTTACACCCCTAAGCCAACCTTATATGTGAATATGCCATTATATCTGCGCATCGTCGCGATGTATCTCACAGATAGGCATGCAATCAATAACTTAATGGACAATTCAGAGCGCCGTCCTCGTGTATGTGTGAGTGTGTGTGAGTGTGTCGGTGTATGTTTTGGTGGGTGTGTGAAAAGTTTTGTCAGCAGCCGGAAATGGGTAAAAATATGATTAGAGACGGCCCGGCAAATTTCCAGAAAATTTCCCGCAAATTGAATTTGTTTTATTAACTGGCAAAGCTTGTTTTCACAGCAGCCGGTTTGCGCCGCGCAACGCCGCTCAATGCCGCACACCGCAGTGCAGCGCATCGCGCTGGCAAATCTAATAAGTTAATTTTCATTTATATATATATATTTTTTTACTGTTTATCTGTCCGAGCTCAATATTTCCTGCATCAACTCAATGGGGTATACGGGGCATAAAAATCTATACAAATCGTAAAATAATACTTAGAAACCCGCAAGTAATGCTATATACCGATTAATTAAGTAAAAGATTGTAAGCCCAAGGCAAATTGGTAGCTAAATTTTAACTTTGGCCAAGCCAGGCTTCAACCAGACATGGTACAAAAATTTTGAAAAATACGTTTTGATTGGTCTTTTACTCTGGTTCGAAATCTATTGCCTTTGCTGTAGATCTACAGATGAACATATAGATTTGTGAATTTATATAAATTAATTGATATTTATAAGCAAGCTAAGAAAACATGTTTAATTTTAATAAGCACAACTTCAAGGCTGACAAATGAATTCCCAACAACAGAGAAAAACACAATTCAAGTTTATATATCTTTCATCGTGAACCTCTGCAAAATACAGCGTGGAAACTTTCCAAATATTTAATGCTCACATATTTTAAGTGGCAAAATATGCCAGATGCGAAAAAAGCTGAATTTAAATATTAAGTTACATATACACTCATTTGAAATTCTTGCGCAATATATTAAATCAAATTTATTATGCAAAGTGATCGTAAGAATATCTAATAAAAAAGAAAAACAGCGATAAAATATGTCGCACTTGGCAAAACCATAAAGTCAGTTCGATTAGCCGACTGACACATTGCCTATAAGTACAATTGTCTAAGCGACAGTTAGTTAATATGCCAGATCACGACACTTCCTGGTAAGCGAGACCCAGCTAAGGCCACAATACAGCCAATACCCAGACCCAAAAGAGTGCATCGACATGTTTGTCTAGCTGTAATTGCGCAAATGACCTCAATGGAAATGCTTACGCTTTTGCCCCAACTTTTGTTGCTGTTGGGGTTCAACGCACGTTTCTCAAAAGTTGGATGACATTGATGGCACTACGAGACCTGTAAAAGTAACTGTAGACCGCAGCACTACAAGCATATGTTTATATCTGGTAATGCATGCTAATTACCTGATTGCTTTCGAGCCGAACCGAAGCATACGACTCTTTGATGGTCTGCGGATGTTCGATTGAATGTTCTTTCTAATGTCTTCTATAACTCAAATCAATTGAGTTTAATGTATGTGAATGTCTTTTGCCTGATAGAAGAGTCGGATTAAAGATTGCGAATTCAAATAAGGTTTTCATAAGCATTAAATAATCTTTGACATTATTTTGGTATCGCCTCTCTATGCGATTTTCATGAGTTGCAGTAAGCCTAAGAGATTTACGTTATTTTTTAGTGATGTGTTTGAATACATTTGATGTAAATCGTGTTGTTCCCCCTTTATTTCACATTCTTATTCTCTCTTCTGTTGCCTCTTGCTTGCTCTTAAGTATTACCTTTCTATGCGATTTTCATAGTCTCAAGCTGTTGTTAATTTTGCGATTTTGTTTTACAAACGTGAATACCCTTGCTTTTTACATATCATAATTATATATATTATATAGCTGATTCGCTTTAATACTTTTATCTACACCCTATGAAATTATATATCTATCTACTACTCTCCTACAAAAGGGAGAATATCTGATAAGGTGCAACAATGTGAAAGCGAACAGCGCTGAAAATTACTGGAGTAATTACAAAATTGCATAGTAATCGGTGTGATGAATGTTATTAATTTCAAAGATATCGTTTTTGACAAAATCGCAAAAATATTTCAAGTTCAGCTTTTGTGTTTTTTTTAATAAAAAGAGAGAGTATAGCAATCAAGCTTAATTGCTTTTGCTTAGACTTAATTTTAGCTAAATTAAAGCCAATTTTAAAGGGAATTTTATGAAATCAGAGAACGCCGGGGCTTTTGATTATTGTTTTATTTTATTTATTATGTTTTGTTTTTTTTTTCGGAATCACTAAACTAGTTAGTGGCTGCGTTTCGGATAATGCGATCTAGAGGTTTGATTTATATGCAAATCGCTGGCAAAAATATTTGGCTATCCGAACTAAACAAAAAGAAAAAAACTAAGCCGCAATTAAAGGCAATTTAGAAATTTTATTCGCGAGCAAATCGCGAAATAACTACGATTTAGAAGCCGAACAAAGCATGATAATGAACTTGTGTTTGTGTGTGTATCTGAGAAAGACACGTGTGTGTGTCTCACATGCACACACTGGCATGCTAGTCCAAAAAGACAGGCAGACGCTATAATTAAGCCAAGCTTGAACTGAGTTGTCTTTGGGCGGCAGCGACAGAGGCAGCGGCAGCGGCAGCGACGCGACGGCGGCAACGTTGACGGAAGTTGTAGATTAAAACGGCCAGCAATGCACTTTGTGGGTCGCTAGAGTTGTGTGTGTATGTGTATACGCGCGTGTGTGTCTGTGTGTGTGTGTGTGTGTGTGTGAGCGTGCGTGTGTGCGACTGTCAAGGTCAATTAGCCGTGCTTAATTTCTGTCACTTTTAATGGATGCTAACAAAAAGTAGTTGCCAAGTTTTTATAAGAGTCAGCCGAAATAAATGTAGTTTTATACCCTGAACCAATTGAAAATGGGCATAAAGGGTATACAGCTTTTGTGCAAAAGTATGTAACAGGGTGTAGGAAGCAGTTCCGACCCCATCAGAGCTAGACACTTGTAAATCTGAACGTAGATGCTCCTAGAGCTCCCGCTGCATGAGTTTGTTCCCGATAATCGATAATTTGCCCCGTTTCCAAGCAATCGATAAAAATCGATATCGAAATCCGGTTTTTTTTAGCAAATCTCTTAGGTTTTAAGAGCTAGAGTCAGCAAATTTTGACATGTAGCTTCTAGAATAGTATACGCAGATCAAGTACCTTTTATTTCATAGGTTCAGGGTATTCCCTAGTCGGGCACTTTCGTCTAGAGTAGTCTTATTTGCTTTATACTCTAAAGTATGATATGACATAATATGATATAATATAATATATACACACGAATTGTGGTCTTAAGACTTAGATGTAAGCTATCAATCCAAATATTATATTTCAATTGCGCTTTGTCTAAGCTATGGCATTATATGATATAAAATAATATCATATATGTCAGTGCATTTAAGAATATTATTCAGCATATTAGAATATTATTTCAATTATAAACGGTATAAGATGTAGTTATAAACTATGAATCCAAATATTATATTTCAATGAGTTTTCTCTAAGAAATAACATAATATGATAATATCACATATGTATATAAGATTGTTTCAGCATAGTATAAGAATATAATTTTAATTATCAATAATATAAGATATAGTTCTAAACTATTAATCAAACTTTTTGTTGCAATGCCTTTTGGCTAAGACAATGCAATAGCCTGTGATTTGAACCCGGATCCTCGCCGTTCAGTTTATTATAGACATTAAAGATATGTTAGCTTAGATCTAAGAATATTTAAAAAAAATCATAAAGTTTTCATGCTACTATTATTATTAAAGTAATTTGAGTATAAAGAACAAAACAGTTTATTTCTGTAAATTCTATTGTGCATATGGCTTATGAGGCTGCAATTCTTAAATTCTTCTGCCATTAAAATATAATTGATAGCTGTTATACTATGTACCGCGATTCTCAGGCAATTAAGTTTACTGTGCATCTCGCTCTACGTATTATTACAATCAATGTTCATTTTTCTTAATTGTTTTAAAACCAGTTTCAAACTAATTTTCAACAGGACTTCAAATATTTGATTCAGAGGGTTATTCATTGATTAATTGAGATTTTGAACTTTATTTGGATGATTTCATATAAGATAGTCTATGAATACATATAAAATAGATATGTATGTAAACAATTACAAGCAAAACGAGACTTGAAAAGAAAGCAATATTTTATGGAACTTAGATGACTAATTTCGTAGTTTTCTTAAATAATTATGAAGGCAGATTATCGCGTCATATATAAATAAATAAATAAATTAAGTCAGAGTGAGATGCGAATTGAATCTGTTTCGACTGGGCAATCTTAATGTAGCTATAGTAACTGAATTAAATGTAAAATCGGGTAAGACTTTCAGCTGAATTAGAATCAAATCTAATTGGCACACATTAAAGCTCGGCTATGGCATTTTCCTATGATCTAAAGAGTCGAGTTGTTGTTGTCACATAAAGACTAAACGCCTCATTTAACTCCAGGTACTTCAACTAATTGAAAGTATGTCTAAAGTGTCTGTAAAACTGCGAGTGAGAGATTGCGATAGAGGGAAATAGCACGGCAAGTGGCGACAATAAATAACAAAGTCAGGTGGTACAGCAATTTGGGGAATACCAAAAAAATAGATAAACATATATATACACGCGCCAAGATAAGCAATTCGAGACAGTTCGAGTGACACAAATGTAATTAGGTTTTCGATTGCTTGTAATGCGATGAAAATGCGTCGTGTTCTACGAGTCCGGGCAATGTCTTGCCAAAATAAACGAGTCTGCATCGGAAATTGACAAACAGCTGCCGAGCATTATATCGATAAAGGCAAAGAACAAAGCAGTACTGAGTAATTGATAATGATAATTGATAATGATAACCGCAGCTGCCGCCCAGCCAGAGGCACAGCCCCAAGCACAGCCCTAAGCACGGGCACAGGCCCGTTGACGTTAACGTTAATGTTGATGTCAGCATAGCGCTTGATTGACACTCGCTTGCAGCATTTATAGACTAGGAAGAGTCGGCAAAAGGGCAAAGGCAAAACATAAAGCGAAACGAGGGGCAAACCCCGAAACCCAGAACCCAAAACAGAAATACAAACGAAATACTTTCGCTGGCGATTGTCACTGGCAAATAATCCAATCAGAATAAGTGGGAGATGCGCACGAAAATAGAATGACAACAAAATGTGACAGCGGACTGTGCGGATGGGGGGGGGGGGGGGGGGGACTGGCGGCAAGTGAAGCTTGAATGACCCCAGACCACCTGCTGCCCAACCCCCTCTCGAGCACGATTAATACTCATGCTGTTAAGCAGAAAATTAGAGAAGCGAAACAACTTGCGATCACAACACGACCTACTGAATGATCGATTACAGTATGTATGTTGCGATGATGGATTCTGTGGAATGCAGATTAGACATGCATTTCAGAATGTCTACGGTATGCATAGCATAGGGTGTGTCTGTGTGTGTGTGTGTGTGTGTGTGTTTGATCTTAAAGACATATAGACAAACGTATCAAGAGCCAGTTCCTCTCAAAGATAAGCATTTGTATGTATTATGTATGTATTTTAAGTTCCAGTTATAATTTTAAGTTCCAGCTAAATTTTTTAAAAAGCTACATAAAATGCATTTAGTGAAAATACCAGATAAAGATTGAAATTTCTTTTTTTTTTATTATATTGTATTTGTTCTAGTTATAGTTCAGTTTTACAAATAGAGAAAAGACCAGATTTAGATTTAAGTTTGAAAACCCAGCAAAGAAGGGTATTCAGAGTCCCTCATTTTCGACTTTCTTTCAATATATTGTAATTTCTTGAACGCGTCAATCTCCATCTAACTATCTCTGACTGGCTGTTGTTCAGTTCCTATTGTCGTTCCGTCCTCCCAGTTTTTAGATCTTAGTATTCAATGGACTTTGCTACAGCTGCTTCTTTTTGCAGCTGACAGTATATAAGTATAACTTATACATTTTATAAGCGGTCAAAGCAATGCTTATTAAATGGAAAAACATTTGTATTTATAAATATCACGATTACAAGTCTCATGTACGTGTGATTGGCTGCTATAGAAAATATTATGGGTGGAATGGCAGAGAAATTTAACGATTGCAAACATAAATATTGGCTTTAAAAAAGGTCTTGATTACAAGTCAAAAACATGTTATAGAGTGTTTTCAGTTGATTACAAATTTATTAAGATATTAAATAGCTAAGTTATTGTTTATGGAGCTAAACTTGTCGAACTAAACACAAATGTGAATAATTTTTTAGAGCTTGAACGAGCGCTCTCTTGAATAATGTCTTTCTATGAGATTCTCATGCTCTCAATTAAGGACATGCGAACTGTTTTCTCTCTTATTGGAGTGGACAGAAGCTTAGCAAATTAGGCTCACGATATTAAATAGCTGAATTCTTGTGAAATTGTGAAATTGAATTCAAATTTGATCCATAGTCAACAAGCTTCAACTAGCCCTCTCTAAAATATGGCCCTTCTATGAGATTCTCATGGGATCAAAGAAAAGTCAAGGTGTCAGTCTGAACTTCTTATGTTGAGTATGCTCATCACCGATGTGCAATATCTTTTACCCTTTGCTCTCTCATATATCGCCTTTCTAAGAGATTCTCATGACCCATTTTGTTGCCTCATTCACATAGATACGACTATGTCACCCAAGGACGGCGGTGGCATTGACCTCACCAAGCACAACAACAAATATACGCTCAGCCACACCACCACGTCACCAGGCACGCAGCTGGGCCAGGAGAAGGGTACCGATGGCAGCGGTGAAAAGACAGCCACGCCAACGGCGAAGCGCACCTGGCGCGAGAAGCTGCGCCTGGTGGCCAATAACATCACGGTGGAGCCCATACTAGCGGCATATATTATGCCCAGTGTGCTTTCGAATCTGGCCACGCAGAACCTCAACTTGGAGAAGGCGTGTCGTGTTAACATGGCCTACGGAGACGAGATCTGCGACGCGCTCACCCGCCGCCAAACGGCCAACTACACGCTGTAAGTGAGCTTCCCGATCTCTCTATCTCTCTCTCTCTCTCTCTCTCTTCCCTCTCTCTCCCCTCGACAACAATTGAATTCCGTAATTGTCTATTTGCAGCGAGGAGGAGACAGTGCAACAGATGGTCGCTCGGATGGCCGCATGGAAAACGGTGATTCAGTCGCTGTTTCCCTGCCTGCTGATCCTGTTCTGGGGCTCATGGAGCGATCGGCATCGCCGTCGCAAGCCGTGCATCCTTATACCAGTGGTTGGTGAGTTCCTCGGCGTTGTCGGCCTCATGCTCTGCGTCTACTATGAGAACGCGCCAATGGAGGCGGCCGCCCTAACGGAGGCAATTTTTCCATCGCTCAGCGGTGGCTGGTTCACCATGCTGATGGGCGTCTTTAGCTACATTGCGGATATAACCACCGAGGAGGAGCGCACCCTGCGCATCGGCATACTCAACGTCTGTTTCTCGGTGGGCGTGCCCATTGGCATGGCCTTTAGCGGTGTCCTGCTCAAGTAGGTGCTCTAATAGACGCAGCTGGGTAGCTCTCCCGATTAATTGCGTCTCCTCTTTCCAGGCAAATCGGTTTCTATGGCGTATTCTCCATCTCGGCGGCCTTCTACGTGCTGGCCTTTGTCTATGGCTTCTTCTTTCTGGAAGAGCCCGTGGCACGACCGGAAAAGACCGCACCGCAGAAGAGTCTGCTGGCGGATTTCTTCGACAAGGAGCATGTGGTGCAGACCTTCCGTGTAGCCTTCAAAAAGGGCGAGAATCAGCGCCGCCAGCGGGTCATCCTCCTGATGATTGTCGTCATGGTGATCATTGGACCACTCCATGGCGAGATGGCGGTCACGTATCTGTTCACGCGCTTTCGTTTCAATTGGTCCGAGGTGGAGTTCAGCTTCTTCTCCACCTATGCAATGTTCACGGGCCTCATTGGCGTCATCTTCTGTGTGGGCATCCTCTCGCACAAGCTGAACATCGATGATGCGCTGGTGGGCGTGCTCTCCAGCACCTCAAAGATCCTGTCGTCCTTTGTGTACGCCTTCGCCACGCTGCCGTGGCACATGTATCTGGGCGGACTGGTTGAGATCTTCAATGGCACCGCGTTCATAGCCATGCGCTCGATAGCCACCAAGCTGGTGTCTAAGGATGAGCTGGGCAAGGTCAATTCGCTCTTTGGCGTCGCCGAGGCACTCATGCCCATGGTCTTTGCGCCCATGTATACGACCCTGTACGCGGCCACGCTCCGGGTGCTGCCGGGCGCCTTCTTTCTACTCGGCGGTGGCCTAACCGTCTTCTCCGTGGGCATCTTTCTGTGAGTTGACATCCGTACGCCCAGCTACTCACTGTTGATACCTTTTGACCTTCTCCTTCCAGCTGGATGTACCGCTTCCAGGTGCGGCAGCGTCGCAATGGAGCGCGCTCGGACACGGAGCACGGCTCCATACGAGAGCCCAATGGCAACATCAATGCCATCGAGGCGCTGGCTCTGGCCAGCGAGGCCAAGGGCCAGCTGAATGGTATTATTGCAAATGTGATACACGAATCCCTGGAGCATTCTGAGCCAAATCCAAGCCCAACGGCAACGGCAACGGCGACCGCGACCGCGACGCGGCAAAATGGCATTGAGAATCGAGGTTTTGTGCAGGACGCACTGGATGCCAAGGCCAAGGATGCCTAGAAGCACGCACCCGTCTGTTATATGTATATATATATATATTTACACACAAACATATATATATATATGTATCTTATATATATTGTATAATTATTCTGTACCTACTTATTATGACGGCCTGCGAATCGAACCGCGATCGCCCTTTGAAGCGCCTCCAAATCGGTGGAGCAGGTCGCGTATTATCTGTACCTACGTATCGTACGATCTGTAAATTGTTTAGCCCTAAGTTAAGAAGAATTTGTAATATTTTTTTTTATTGGATCGAATTTGCTATACTTCGTTTTTTTTTTTTCTGTGCGTCTTTGTATTATTATATTTTTTTGTGCTTAGATTTAAGACTGTAAAAGTATTGAATAAATTTAATAACGTCCAATCGGAGCTTAACCTTTGCATAGCGGAAGTGGCCGCAGGATATGTCGGAACACGACACCGCCTATTTGGACTATGGAACACTGTAATCAGTTTTTGTGGCAACTGCGCCGCGACAATTACACACACAAATAACACAACCCAAACCAGGCCGAAAGACTGCTGTTCAAAATGTCCTGGCTGCCTGCCTGGCTGGCTGGACGACCGGCCTATCGGGCACTTCCTGTCCGCCGGAAAGCGAACAACGGCCGCACAATTGGTTTGCTCATGTCGCTGATAATTGTCGTTTGCGTTGCATAAAACGGATGCGCGTTGTTTCCCCTGTCTCGGGCATATTAGCTATGCCCACAGCTAAGCGCTCTTCTGGTACTTAGCTCAGGTAAGCTTGAACTTCTTATCGGAAGCAACATTTACTCGTTTAAAACGAAACGAATTTGAATTTAAGATTCGATATTTCAGAATTAATCGATATTAATCGACTTTGGTTTGATTCGTTGCATGATCTTTAGATCCTTCGCTTTAGCCATAGGCAATCATCGAATATGTTATCTTATCTGGCGATTAGAATTTCAATTGAAAATTCTATGTATCAAAAATAGTCAATATAAATCAATTTTCGTTTGTGTCAATTAATGATCGTCAAATGTCTTGGCTTGTTCCTTAGCAATCATCACATACATGTATGTTCTGCAGGACATTCTTTCAGAATTTATCCAGCGATGAGCATTTTAATTTAAAAATCGATCATTTAGAATTAATCGATAAAAACAGAGATTCGCTTGTTTTTTATCAGTGATCGTCGAGCATATAAACGCACATTATACCTAATAAAATAGCCTTTAATCAATTTATATTGTTTTATATGCCACATAACACGCATTGCTTGCAGTCGATTAATCGATATTATTTTATGTGTAATTGTTGCTGTACATTTGAAGTTTCCAATTTCCACAAAAATATCTTGTTCTCCGTGCACATTTACATATATTTTATTTACTTATCGATATATTCGTGTGACTATCGATAACGTGAAAAGAATCGCTCCTGATAATTCGCAGCCAGAGCATTCGCGCTTCGTAGTACTGTCGTGTGCTGGGATGTTGCTATCGTTGTTGCCATTTGGCGACCGCATGCGGCACATACTGCACTTGACAGCCACGCGCGTTGGAGGTTGAGGGCGGCTGGTAGGCGTGGCAATCGCCCAACATTGGCCAAACGCCGCTCCGCTGCCTTTAATTACTTTTTTCGATATCGACTGCGGCAGTTGGGCGCGTACGCCTACCTGGGCACGCCCACAGCGGGCGCCCACTCGATCGGATCAACGGCAACGGGCATGGGCCAGAAACTCACCAAACAGCATCCACAAACATGTTGCCAGCAACATTGTTGACGGGCCTGCTTGCTGGCAGCATGCTGCTGTGCCTAGATGTTGCGGTGCGCTGGAAATTTGATAGCTTTGTCAGATGATTTTTTTGACCCATAAATAATTGGAGTAAACAATGCGAAGAGCGACAGGGCAAACGAATTGGAATTGGAATCAACCCGAATCAGAGCCAGAGACAGAGCCACAGCCGGAGCCAGAGCCAGAGCCAGGGCCAGGGCTTCGGTAACTGGGCCCATAAATCTCCGCGGAGCTGCATTTAATCTGGCTTAAACACGCATTTTCTTGACAATTTCACAGTAAAACTCTTGACTGAACATGACCCAAAGTTGTAGCAAATGAATTGAGCCTGCAGCGAAATGACAGCCCGACAACGTGCCGCATAATTAATATGCGATTTTCGTCTCTTAACGCTCCAAATGGCCACTAAACCACTATAAATTCACAAATGATAACACTAAATCAAATTCAAATGGGGAAATTCTGTGGTTCCTTTCGCTTCCCCCCCCCCTCGGCTAGACTCTCAATACTG
Source organism: Drosophila borealis (assembly GCA_035045885.1). NCBI lineage: Eukaryota > Metazoa > Arthropoda > Insecta > Diptera > Drosophilidae > Drosophila > Drosophila borealis. The sequence goes on along the minus strand of JAWNOR010000405.1, from coordinate 2,887,502 downwards.
AGCATCAAACGAGTTAATGAAGCGTGAGTGGCCCCCCCCTCCCCTCCCACCCACTCAAAGAAGAGAAAAAACGAAGTAGAAACCGCCATGACCAGGGAGCCCAGTCACAAAATAGAACTTGAGCCTGGGATTCAGGGCCTCAAGCTCCTCGTCCAGTGGCAGAAGCCGAACATGGCGGAAAAAGTCAAGCGATTTGACCGTTAAATTCCCTTCTACTGCTAAGGGCGGCAAATGATGGCAGGCGAGAGAGGGGGGGGGGGAGCTGGCAGGAAGCAGTTCAGCCTGCCTTTCTAAGTGATGCGTGGGCGGTTGGGCGTGGGAGGGGTTGGTGGGTCCATGGCAAATGGGAGAGAGGGGGGGGGGGGGGTCACACATGCTGCCACCGGCGGAAGCTTATTTTGTCTCTTGACCTCATTTCTGGCTTTTCCGCTTCCGGTTTTCGCCTGATGCCAAATGCTAAGTAGTTTCGCTTTTAGTGCAAAATACTCGACTCTACTTCAGTTGTTGTTGTTGTTGTTGCTGCTGCTGCTGTTGTTGTTGTTGTTGTTTTCGCTTCGCATTTGTTTGACTTTGATATTTGCTGGAAGGCCACTTGAAGTCTTCACTGTGACGAAATTCCTTCTGTTCATATTGTTTAAAGCGTTTCGATTATTTGTGTGCGCACTTCTCTGTTGGCCCAGCAAAAAGTGATTTATCGCAGAAGTCTAAAAAGCGTTTTTTCCACCTGATATCGCTTTAATATCGCTTTCGTCACTTCCCATTTGCAGGCGAGTTAACAGGAATTTCGTTGTTCAAACCTTTTGTCGAGGGGTAGTATATATGTATATTCCTGATCATTCCAATGGATGGACTGGATATATAGTAGATCGCAGTATATAGCCATGTATGTATGTACATCTATCTGTTTCTATGCCAACTAGTTTCCAAGTTGTACTGCCTGCTAGAGAAAGACGGACCTATGCAAAGTTGCAAGACGATAGATAGACAGACGAACGGACGGGCCGACGGACAGACGAAAGGACACACGGACGGACAAACGGAGCTACGGACGGACATCTCCGGCTATATCAACTCTGGAGCAGGAGATGTCTCCCTCTACGCGTCACAAATGTCATGACAAAGCTATGATACCCTCTAAAAGAGTGAACATATTAGCAGAGAGTTTTCTATGGGAAAGTTGAGAGAACAAGTAAATAGCTGAACTTTTCAATAGCCAGGACTCGGAGTATAAGCTAGCCTGGAGGTCGAGCCACGTGCTGCACTTGCGCCCAGCTGGCGGGCGGAAAATATGGAAATTATGGTATACAACTTTTTCGCATATGGTAAAATGTGAAGCGTTCCGTTTTATGGTTTATATTTGATGAACATTTTGTTGTTCTTGCTGCTTGTCGGTTGCCCGTTGGGCTTATTTATTTGCCGTGTTTGCATTTTTGGTTTCAATTAATTTTCAAAAATGTTTTTCCACTTTTTATTATTTTGATTTTTGTTTTGATTTTGCATTTTAGCATTGTTTTCTCTCGCATCGCTAGCAACAATTTTTGTTGCACAAAATATTTAATTTTTTGGTTTTTGCTGCACGCTCGAAAGCTTCTTAACGCTTCCTCTCTCGCTCGCTCTCTATTCGTGTGTGTGTGTGAGTGTGTGTGTGTTTTGTTTGTTATGTATTTCTAATGAGCCCTGTGGCTGGCATTTCACCACCCACCCCCACCCAGCTGAATAGTGTGTGTGTGCGTCTGTGTGTGTGTGTGTAATTTATTTCATTTAAATGATTTATTTATTTTGTTCATTGCCTTTTGCAACAGCTCTCGCTGCGTTGGCCGTGGTTGACTTGGCCCTGGCTCTGCAGCGTCGCCCACGTCCCGCTGCCGCCCACATTGGCATATCCTTCGCTTGGACCCGTCTCCGGCGCATTGTTGTGGCATTTGTTGGTGTTGTTGTTGTTGTTGTTAAATTGCTTCTGGCATTTGATTTGTACATCATTTTTAACGAAGCATAAAGTTTTATATGGCAACAGCAACAGCAACAGGATACCAGCAGCAGCAGCAGCAGGAGCAGTGGCAGTAACATCCTTGTTGTTGCTGTTGTTTTAGCTCTTGACTTTGGGCTCTGCGGTTGAGCTCTGCGCGCGCGCGTGTGTGTCTGTGTGTGTGTGTGAGTGTGTGTGTGTTTGTGTGCGTGTGGGCGTCTCTTAATGAACAAAAAAGTGGCATGCAGATATATTCTCGTTTATTTCGTTTGCCAGCATTGCGCCCCGAAAACTGTTTAACTGCCATCCTCTGCGCCTGACAGCATATCAAATAGGCATTTTCATTTGCAGGAAATATTGAATCAACAAATTACAAAATTACTATACGACAAACCCCACCACAGCACCCTTCCGCACAGAAAAAAAAAGGAAAAGATCTAGATTTCCATATGTATGAAGTATTTCGGTACAGTAGTCATTCCTTAAATGCCACACCGAGGATTCACATATTATTCTTATGCGAAAGTAAGCTAAAGAAAATAAAATATCTTTAAAGTTTACAGATTTCTTTTAGGTAAACAAATAATACTAAATTCTACCTGCAATAGAAAGGCGTACCAATGCAAATTAACAAGATGATAGCTTTAAGACTGAGAGACTAGCTCGCATAGAAACAGACAGATAGACAGAAAGAAAGACGGACGGGCGGACAGAAGGACAGACGGACAGATGGACAGAAGGATCTGGCTATATAAAATTATAATACCGTCTACAAGGGTACTTCAAAGTTCTATAAAACATATTTATAATATACTAGCGGGTATAACCCGGCCTTGCCCGTGGCACGTATGTTAGAAAATCAATGTTCTTAAACAAATTTGAAATGATTTTGAAACTGTTCGGACGGTAAACAAATAAGTTTCATACAAAAGTTTTTCGCCAATTTACCACTGTTGCGGGCGGAATTTTCCAAATCGCTGAAATACGTATTTATTAAGTTCTTATGTAGAGCTTTGAAAATAAGTTTTTAAGCAAATCGGACACAATTTAAAACTTCGTACAAAAAATCTTTGAGTCGCATTCCACCCGAAGAAGTTTGAATCCTGTGAAAAGTGTGAAATACGTATCAAATGATTTTTCTTATAGATTTCTGGAAATGAATTTGAGTGCGAAACGTCAAATCTTTGACCTCCATTTCCACTAAGGAGGAACGGATTTTCCTAAAAGTGTGAAACACCCCTCAAATGAATTTGAAAAAAGATCTTTGAAAAAAAGTGTAATGCCGATCGGATGGTAAACAAAAATGTTACATACAAACATTTTTCGCGATTTTTCCACACTTGCGGGTGGAATTTCCCGAAACCCCGTCTTAACGTGCACCTACATCACATAAGGTAGCTACAGTGAAAATTTCAGCTTCCTAGCTCTTACGGTTTGGGCTGTGCGTTGATCACCAATCAGTCAGTCAGTCAGTCGGTCAGTCAGTCAGTCAGTCAGGACAAACAGTTATATATATAGAGAAAACTTACATCGGAAGAGAAAAGGACTTTCACATTTTAAAAAATTTTGAATAAAAACAATCAAATTTTTAAAATATATTTGCCCATTGTACGGAAAATATTGCAGGTCATAAATATTTGCATATGCAAGTCCCTGGCTATATTTGAGCTCAAAACAAAATTGGCATCTGTTAAATATGATTGAATGCGATGGTTGGGGCCATAGTAATTTATAATTTTGCAAAAGAATTTATATTTTGAGGTAAATAATTGTTTACTTTTAAAATAAGTTTGTTTATGATTTGGCTTGAGCTAAAAAAATTGGAATTGTAATTCCGGTTTCGAAGCTGTGCATCATCTTTTTTTTACCACTAGAAAATGGGTAGTACAAATTTGTAGAACAAAAAGAATTTCTGGTATTTTATGAATTGGAAAAGACAATACTAATTTATGGCAGGTTTAACTTCCGGGTGAATCTTGCTGAGAGCAAGAGAGAGAGAGAGAGAGAGAGAGAGAGAGAGAGAGGGAGAGAGTGAGAAAGTCTGTTCGTAGGTGCATTGAGGCATTTAGAAGCAGTTCTTAAGTCCACACATTTGCCCCAACTCCTAACTCCTCCGTCTTTCTGCGTGCTCGTTGGTCATGTCAAGTGGGTGAGGCAGCATCAACAGCAGCAGAAGCAGAAGCGGCAGCAGAAGCATCATCATGCTCATCATTGACGCTGCATTTCAAGTGCAGCAGGCACATCAACATCAGCTCGACTAGAGACTATCGGAAAATCACGTAATGGGCACGTAGGCCAAATATTTACTTAAGACCAAGCGGGCAACGCAGCGTGAAGGCAGCCAGAGCTGGGGCAGGGTGTGCATAAGGTTGCGGGCGAGTGCGTGGCCAGGGGCAGGGGTGTGGCAAGAGTAGGCTGCATTAATATTGTTGTGGTGGCAAACCAATTGACTTGACAAGCGACGATGAGGAGCGGGAGCGGGCGCGGGCGTAGGCAATGGGGCGACAACTTCCTGCTGCAGTTGTTTGACTTAATTGCCGCAGCGACTGCGACGGCAACTGCATCGGCAACTGCAACGGCAGCGACTGTAAACAGAAGTCGAGGCGGCAATAAGCAAACTGACATTGACTTTGACTTTCGGCAGACTCACACGGCGACTGCAGGAGCTGCAGGAACTGCGAACTGCGGCTTCAGTTTGGCCGCCTGTCGATATTCGTTTGATTTTATTGTTGCATGCACCCCGCGGAGTTGTTCTTGTTGCCGCAAGTGGATGCCAGGGATCACAGGGACCAATACCATAACCAGTTGCAGTGGCAGCAAACAGCCAAACCCCAAGACTAATCACGCATTACGACTTGGGCATATTTGCCTACACTCAAAGAAATATGTGCATCATGGGAAAGGGATCAAGTGAGTGTGATATGGCTGTTCTCCCAGACGATGCGCTCTACCAAGCTTCGAACTGCCGCAACATACTTGCGCGTTTACCAACACTGAGCACCTTCCTCTTTCACCGGCTCCCTTGAAAACTTTTATGCCTGTTGCTGAACGTTTTGAAACTTTCGGAGCCCGAAGTTGATATAGAAAGGTGTGTGTATATATACATATCTCAAGGAAATACATCTAAATATATGTATATATATCTTATAAGAACAGTATTTTGTCTATCAGGGATCTCAGCTATGTGAGAGTGGAGCGAGACCTGTATATGATGAGTTTTATGCCATGTTTTAAGAGTCTTTTCTTAAGATTGTCAAAGAAATGCATTCAAAAGGACATTGCCCATAGCCTATATGATACGAATTTATACCTTATATCATTACTTCTGAGCTTTAACAAAACTCAACCGATAATTTGATGATGTTTTCAATTCAAAATTTTTTTCCCATTCGGCCAACTCAGCGCAGTCACAATTGGTTTTCGTTTTGCCGCTTGAGAATCGCAGAGAGAGGTCGGCGTGAAAACAGTTTGAACACAAAATGCACAGTTAGCTGCACTCTTTGATTTGGCAAACGGCCAAACAGCCACGCCCCCAAAAGAGAATTTCACTTAAGTCGGCTGCAGCTGCAGTTGCAGTTGCCGCCTTGGCTCTGACTGCGAGCAACGCAAGCATTATCGTCCGTCAAGTGCGGGCACTTTGCTTGGCAGTGGCTGTGCGCCTGGCACGCCCAGTGTTAGGCGCCCGCAGCTGGCGTTGCAAGTGCGACTGGCACAGCTGCGGACATCTAGCGGCACCATCAGCGCGGTGCGCTACGCGTAGCTGGCGTCATAATTAGACGTTGCAGCTGCTCCCGTTGCATTGCAAGTTGCAAGCGTTTATTTTGCTTTGGCTGTTGGTGAATCAAACAGCTGATAAAGTCGCCTGGCTCGCAGGTGAAACTGAAAGTTAAAGCTGCGCCCGGCATGGAGCTGGAATCGGATCCAATTTGGGGCGCAACTAGGCGCACGTAAATAAATGAAATTAAAATTCCATTGCGTACCCGGCTCAAAAGTCACAGCCACGGGTCAAATACGCTTCATAGCTGGCCAGCTTGGACGCTGATGGGCTCTGACAGGAGCCCAGAGACCGAAAAGTTTACCGCTAACCGCTTTGCCATACAAGGCCCATACAACACCCAACCCAACCCAACCCCCCTGGGCGCACACATGAGCCGCAGCTCACACACATAAATATTTATAAACAAAGCGAGCTCCGGCTACAAATCCGTTATAAATAAAACATAACGAGTCGAATTGTTGGGAACCACTCGAAAAGCAACTGAAAACCGAGAAATAAGCGCAGACGACGCACAAAATGTCAAAAACAATAAATCAAAAGGCGACCGAAAAAGGCGGTCAGGAGTCGGGACAACTGGCAAGGGGGCAGAGCAAGGAGCTGGCCAAGGGGCGAAGGGGGGCCGCTGCAAGCCGTCGGACAGTCGCGCGGCCAAACGGAAGCAAAGCGACGGCCCTCGCAGCTTGGGCACGTTCCCAGGCCCAAAAGGTAACAAGCGATAAATAAATGCGTGCAGAGAAGTGAAGGGGGCAGAGAGAGAGAGAGATAGAGAGAGAGAGGGAGCCGCATTTAGGGACTGCGTAATGCGGCCTTACAAATTGCAGATGACACCACAGCGACAAAGAGAGCAAAAAAAGAAAAGAAAACAAAAGTTAAGAAAAGGCTGATAGTGCGAGTGGGGAAGGGGTGCGGCGGTGGCTGGCGGGATGTCCGAGTGGAGCATGCCTTTTGGCGCGCTGGCGGCATTAACTGCCAATAAGAGTGTGCTGTTGCGCAGGCGTCCCGGCGTCGCGGCGACGCTGCGTCTGCGTCAACGTCTGACGCGGCATATTTGTCGGCGTTTTGCATTCTGAATGAAATGAATTGAATTAAATTCATGACAGCGGAAGTTTTGAAAGCGCAGCCCGAATTGAGGTTAAGGCGAAGACGCGCACTTAAATGGACTGACAATACACACACACACACACGCACACAAATGCATATATCAGCAAACGATTTCACATTTCCTGTGCCGCAGTCATAGTCAACTAATTCAAATTGTCTGGGCTAGAGTTTGGGCAGGTTGCCAAAAACAAAAACAGCAACAAAATAAACACGCATCGAATGTTTGCAACAAATGCCATTGGCAACATGTACCTGGGCAACAAATGTTGCTAAGCAGCAGCATCCACAAAACCTACATCCACACTGCGCACAGTGGTAGGACAGGCTCAAAACCACGACATACATTTTTGAAAGGTTTGCGTTTAAGAGAGTTGCCTTAACTATATGTGTGTATGTATGTTTTGTTGTATTTTGTACATTCCGTGCATATATGCACAAAAAACACGTTTATGGTTCCTTAATGAGCATTGCTTGTTAGGAAAACTATGAAATTATTATCTATGAATGTGAAGAGTATGAAATATATATAATAAAAGATAAAACAAATATTTCTTCAAGCAAAGGTACGATATGCAAATGTCACATGGCTTTTCATTTCAATATATGTACACACTTGTTGCCCACAGTGCATTGCATTGAAGCGATGCCAACAGCAGCGGCACACAGTGCACAAAACTAAGCAAGAAACAGAGAGTGAGAGAGACAGAGGGCGGTCGTGAGGGCGACAAAGAGAGCGTGTGTTGCGGCCCACAAGCAACGGACGACAACGGCAGCGACGGCGACAGCGACAGCGCCAGCAACAGCAGCCGGCAAGCGACCGGCCAGAGATGCTGCGGCCGTTCAGTAACTGACAAACGTTTGCCAGGTGAACAACGAAGCCGACGCAAAGCGAACAGCGAATTGCGAACGAGCAAAGCGTGTTTTTGTGTGTGTGTATTTGTTGTTGTCGTTGTTTGTGCTCGTGCTTGGCGCACAGCCCACGCGCGTGTGTGTGTCGTATAAATTTTGTTAGCATTTTTTTTTCGGTGTGTTGGTGTGTTGTAGCAACATTTGCGGCCAGCAGCCGCAGCAGCATCCGCAACATGCAGTGGTGAATTGGCCGAGACCAAAAAACGAAACGAAACGAAGCGAAGCGCAGAGCAGAAGCGAATCGAAGCGCAAAGAAACTCAACACAACAGCAACAAATCATTTGGCTTGTTGTCGCCTCGCCTGCAGGATACGCGACGAGGACGTGAACAAAACAGAACAACGCTGGCCGTTGACCGAGTTGCATCGCAAATCGCATCGCGGTCTCTTAGCCCACAGCAGGCACAAGAACAAGTGGCAGTTACAGCCAGCGAGTGTGTGTGTGTGTGTGTGAGAGAGAGAAAGAGCATAGAAGAATCCACAGCAGACAGTGAAACAGAAACCGAATTTGTAATCGGCAAACGGCAATCGGAGCGGCAGCTGTTGCATGCGGCCGCCGTGCCAGACTCAGTGACGCCGCCGCTCAGCGTCCAGCGTGCCGCGTGCTGCGTGTTGCGAGTTTTTCTTGTTTTTGTTTTGTGCTTGCTTCGTACGCGCATTGATCCTCGCGAGTGACAGAGACACATATATAAAAGAGAGTGAGTGAGTGAGTGAGTGAGTGAGTGAGAGAGAGAGAGAAAAGAGGGGCGACATTGCGGAATTCAAATCGCAATTGGCCTAGGAAACAACTCAAGGATGAGGCTGCTGCTGTTGCAGTTGCAACTGGGCGCGCTGCTTGCCGCATGCTTAGCCAACGCCGCCGCCGGCATCAACATCAATGCCAACGATCCGTGCTATTTTGAGGGGAAGCCGCGCAAGTGCCTGCCCAGCTTTGTGAATGCCGCCTACGGCAATCCGGTGCAGGCCTCCAGCGTCTGTGGCGCCCAGCATCCGGAGCGCTTTTGTGAGCTACAGCGCGATGGCAGCGCCGGCGAGTGTCGGCTCTGTGATAAGTCGGAGCATGGTCGTTATGGTGCTGCTGCGCTGACGGATCTCAACAATCCGAGCAATGTGACCTGCTGGCGTTCCGGCAGCGTGAATGTGCCCCACGATCCTGATACAGCGCCGCCGGACAATGTCACCCTGACCCTGTCGCTGGGCAAGAAGTACGAGCTGACCTACATATCGCTCTCATTCTGCCCCAAATCACCAAGGCCGGACTCGCTGGCCATCTATAAGAGCTCGGACTTTGGCCAAACCTGGCAGCCCTTCCAGTTCTACAGTTCGCAGTGTCAGAAGTTTTACGGACGTGCCGATCGCGCCAAGATCAGCAAATTCAATGAGCAGGAGGCACGTTGCATGAACTCGCAGCACGATGGGGCAACCGGCGGCGCCGCACAGCGTTTCGCCTTCAACACGCTCGAGGGTCGTCCGTCGGCCAATGATCTGGACGCGTCCCTGGTGCTGCAGGATTGGGTGACGGCAACCGATATACGTGTGGTGTTCCATCGTCTAGAGCTGCCGCCGCAGCTGCTGCTCAGTCGGGCCAAGGTCAAGGGTAATGCGAACAGCTTCAGCGATGAGATGACCGCCAGCCAGGAGGAGGAGGAACTGGATGGACATGAGCTGGACGAGCAGGACGAGTACGATTACAATTTGCAGGACAACGACAGCGCCGGCTACGACCACGAGGAGGAGTACGAGGAGCCCAAAAAGCATCTCGAGCTCGATGACGAACTGCATCTGGACTATGCCAACGATGGCGAGAGCAAGCGCCAGTCCAAGCACAAGACCAGCGCCTACGAGAAGCATTTCCAAACCAAGCTCACGGTCAGCACCCCGCCCGCACCGCCGCTTCCGCCAGCCACGCCCAAAACAACACCGCCCAGCAAATCAGGCACATCCTCGGACAACTCTGGCGCGGCCGCCGCCATACAGCAACTGCTCTCCGTCTCGCAGCATTACGCCGTCTCCGATTTCGCTGTCGGCGGACGCTGCAAGTGCAATGGCCACGCCTCTGAGTGCATTGCGACCAGCCCCGGCCCCGGCTCAGTGCATGCCGACGCGGACGATGGCCAGGACGACGATATGCCCGCATCGCTGCACAGCGTCCACTTTGGACGCACCACCTCCGCCCTGCAGCTGAGCGCCAAGCTGGCCATGACCTGCGCCTGCAAGCATAACACCGCCGGATCCGAGTGCGAGCGCTGCAAACCCTTCTACTTCGATCGCCCCTGGGGACGTGCCACCGACAACGATGCCAACGAATGCAAAAGTGAGTACATAGAAAACGCCATCCCCTATGTCCCATAAAAAAATGCCATTGCCCCCAATATGCGACGAGGACTGGCAATAAAATGCCACTGCAATTGGCTTATCCATAAAAAATATACATATCCATATCTTATGTCCATATTCCTGCTTTAGAATATATGGAGATTTGTTTCAGAGTATTATCCCACCTTAACTTGCATATATGTACATTAGCTCAGTTTTCTTCAATTTAATTACATAAGAAAACTTTTGCGCTCAATCCAGAAACTGTTTTCCACATTTGCGAAAGTTTACGCGAATTGAATTGAGAATTTCGGTAAATTTGTGAATATAATTAAGTTTTTGTACGTTTTTTTTTAAAACTAAGCAAACGAATGTCAAGTCGATTGGACGAAATCTAAGGCCTTGTTCATAACACGCCTTTTTCACGGGCAGGCGTGAATTTTTCGAAAAGTGTGAATCATTTGTGAAATGCATTTCGATAGAGATACAAATACGATCGAGGGGAGGTGAATTATATAAAATAGTAAAAAAACATTTTAGTTTAATTTTAACAAAAAACTGTGAAGTTGAGCTTGAGGCGGATCGGTTGGAACGCAAAAAAGTTGCATACAGCTGAATTCCGCTATTTTTCCACGCTTGCGGATGGAATTGAGTGTTTTATATATTTTAAAGGGTGTTGATTGCGCTGTAGTTGAACTTAATTTGAGAAAAGTGCGGCAATTTGTTGAGTAGCCCTCGTCAAGCCACAGAATTCCTCATAGCTGGCATTCACTGTCGTTCGGCCCGTCGGACAGTTGTGCGCCCTGTTGTTCGGCCCCGTCGAGTGGCGCTTTCAATTGCGAGCATTGTGCGGCTCGCACTACTTCTGAAGCGCATTGAACTCGAATTCAATGCATTCTGCCAGGGAGCGGAGCATTCGGTTGCCAATGGCCATGGCCATGGCCAGTGCCAGTGCCAGTGGACGACGCCGACGTCATCGGCATTCTTCGCCCTGCATTTTTGGTGCTTAATTCAACACTTGGATGGCGCATTTGAATGCCTCGACGTGTGGCATGCAGCGGGCGGCGTGTGGCAGGACCAGCTCCACAACCAATCCAATCGATTCCAATCGAATCGTGTCGCAGCAATGTGCCGCGATCTACCCTCGCCGCCCCCTGGCATATTTGTTGTCAAAGTCAGCGGGTCATTTATGCCATCATCGTCATCATCGTCATCGACGTCATCATCATCATCATCATCATCATCGGCGTCATCCGAGTGTGTCCGCATTTGTACAAACCAATTATTTGTGTTCTTTGCTGTTGGCTCAGCATTGTCCGCACCTTGCAGACGCACACAGACGCAATCTGCCCCCACTCCACTCCACTCCACCCCCCTCCCCTGTCCATTCACCTCCCCACCATATCCTATCCATGTCCATGTCCATTGCTATTTGGCTGTCTCGCCTCCACAGAGAGCCATAAATTACTAACGATTAACTTTTTGTGGGCCAGCGTCCAGAATTAATCAAAGAAACAAATGCGCAGCGGGGCGACATCAAGTTAGGGCGTCGCTTCTGTCACGACGTTGCGGGTCAACCCCATAACATAACGGTAACACGGCCTGCAGTCGAAGGTCAGCGTCAGCGTCAGCGCTGGCGACTGTGCTAATTTATGGCTTATAGACCAAATCTCCTGGGCAATTGGCATTTGGGAAATGAACCACAAGCCGGCAGCTGTGCGTGGGCCATAGACGAATCTGTGGAGACAAATATGCCCGAACTGCGACCGGCTGCATTCCGGGTGACAAAATGTTTATGCGATCCGTCCGTGCGTACGAACTATAAAAGCTAAAGACTTGACATTTTGTATGCAGCTCCTGCTATGGCACGCGCATCTAAAGTTTCTATTGCTATTGAATCTTGAGCAGATCTTGAAGCTTTTAAGAGTCAGCGTTGCCAGATGTATTTACTCGGATCCAAAGTATCCTTTTCTCTCTCGACTGTCTAGTTTATTTTCTGGCCTACCTGGAAACTGGGAAAACATTTACTAAAGTTCATTTTATTTTTATTTGTTATATCGATTTAAAACTTATTTCTTGTCTAGATTTGCTGACTTTGCTCTTCTTATATGTTTTTTTTCTCATATCTCATGAATATTTCTTTTGGTGAAAGAATCATTTTTGTTCACCTTCAGACTAAAAGTTCTTTTTTCCATTTCGCTCGGTCAGAAACCATTTATGGAAATGCAATTGTTATTGTTAATAAAAATTGTTGTTCTTTTTTGTTGAGTTGTCGACATTGAGTTTTATATTTCTTACTTTCCCAACAATTATCCACGCACATTCATAGTACCTGAAGTTTTCAAACGTTCCATTTAGCTGCAGCTCCGGAATATTGATTAGCATATAAATCTTTCTTGTCCCTGCCAGACTCTTTGCTAAAACGGAACATCAAATTAATTTAACTCACAAGTCGCCGTGATTCAGCGCCGAGATTAAAGGCTTTAATTTGAATTAGTTTTGTTTTTTTTTCTGTATTTTTTTTTTGGGCGGGGCAGCCACTCGCTCAGCGTGTCCACATCCGTGTCCGTTCTTTCATTTCCCAACAAGAAAGCTACAAAAAAATTAAACGGAAACAAACAAACTCGAAGCGCCGGCAAAGGCAAGTGATAAAAATATTTATGTCGAGCGAAATTCCAAGCGACGTCTGCCCGGCTGGGTCGCGGCCATCCATTATTTGAAGTCCCGGCACCGTACTCCCCCGTACCACACCCCGACACGGGCAGACCAGCTGCCCGCGGAAGGTTTTGCCAAAAGAGTAAATATTGAAAGAGGAATCGGCTAGCCGCGGCGCGATGCTCTCGCTACCTGCAATCGAGCGGAGGCCTACCCCAAAAATGCCCAAACCCTGGCCGAAACTTATGGCCAAAGCCAAAGCCAAACCCAAGTGCCCGACTGCGACGCGACCCGCTTCCAACTCATTGAGTCGCACATTAATATTTAGATTTGCTTTATTCGCCAGCAATTTGTTTCGATTTCGTTATGGAAACGGTGACCCAACCACTTGCACTGCATGCTCGCGCACAGTGGAACAAAATGGCAAGAAATCAAAGGCAAAATAAAAGTAACTTGGTAAAAATAAACGTTATTAAATTATTTTCGAGCTGAGGCGCAGCCCGTACATGTAACACACTATTGAGCGCAATATAGAAAAGAATATGCATTACAATTTTCGTTTCAACTGACGCACAGTGGAACAGAAGTTTGAGTAAATGAATATATAATGGGTTAAAATGAATGCACAAATATTATTTTAGAGTATTATAATTAGATAAACATGAGAAAAAACAAAACGTGTCTCTGATTCAGTTGCCTTAAGCACTTGGACAGTGAGGCAAACTCTTGAAAACATTAGAATGCAATAATATGAATATATTTTTATAACGGCATATTATACAGCTGGAAATAATGCCCCGAATAAAAATTAACGATAAAGTGTTATTAGAGCATACAAGAAATAATATTATAATCAAGTAAATTTTCGTTTTTGCGCGCTTTGCCGTTTTCCGTTAAAATTCGAAATCGGTTTAAGCTGCGAGCTATATAAAGAGGCTGCTTACTTTAGGCCTTGGCTTGGCCAGATCTTGAGCTCGTTATTATTAGAAAATAAGCAAATATAATTCAATACAAGCCAATGTACTCACCTGTAAGCAAATACAATATATCAATAACCTAATAATATTTGAATTATAGCAAGAAACTCACCTGTATTTGGCTAGAGTTGAATCAATTGTGGTCCACTGCTTGGTGGAAGTTTGTGGGTTATATTTGTGTGTGTTTTGTTGGATTCGGTGTTTTTGGTCGCGGGTGTTCTTTTGGTCTCCTGGGATCCGAGTGAAGCGCATCTAATGCGCGCCATCTGTTTAATTTTCAGAGTTTTCCGAGTTTTTGGGCAGCGGCTGCAATCGAAATGGAAATGCGAAACGCGAAATGGGAAACGGTGGCCGAGCACAGGCCAAGGGTATTGTTTGTCGCGCCCCCATTCAGAATTTTATTTCTTTATTACATTTATGTGTGTGTGCGTGTGTGTGTTTGTGCGATTTCGGGGGTGGTTGAGGCGGTTTACGGCTCGAACTAATTCGCGGCGTTTACATTGCAATCTCGTGCCGTACCCGGGCTAATCCCGACAGCTGTGCGCATTTAGCATGCCCACAAAAGCCAGGACAATAGCCAGGACAACGCTCAGCTCGGTTCGAATCGGATAGTTCTAGGCTTGGTTTGGTTTGGTTTGGTTGGGTTTTTTCTTTGGCTGACTTGCAACAAATTGCACGGGTTAACGGCGGCCATTGCTCAGTAACAGCTACAGCTATCAGCTGGCAGTTAAGTTGTTGCACATATGCAACAAGAATCATTGCGGCTCATATGTCTGCGGGCTGCGGGTGTGTGGCGTCGCAGATGGGGCATCGAATTGCGAGCGAATCGCTTGGAACACAAAACAAAATGCAACACTTTATATGCCAACCACAACAATGTGCCATCGTCGAGGGGGCGTGGCATGCCTGTTGGTGGGGGGGGGGGGGGGGGGATGTTGGCGGATCTGCTGTGGTTACATTTTGTTGCAGTTTGTTGTTGGCGGCGCGCCTGAAAGTATGCAAAAAACAGTTGCTTATTTAAAAAATAGCATAGCGTAAAAAACTAGAGAGAAAACGATACGAGCGAGTGAGAGAGAGAGAGAGAAAGGGAGTGGGAGAGGGAGAGCTGATGGGAATGCATAATGAGTGTCCTTTGTGCCAGGACTCGACTTCATTCAACTTCAGTCGACTCCCAACTCCAGCGCTGACTGTACTTAATTTTGTATTATGTTTGGGAATGTTCAAGGGGTGGGATAATGGCGGGTTGGGGGGTTAAGATTATGAATGTGATTTGTTGTTCTGGTCAGGAATGCAAGGAATTCGAGTCAAAAGCAAAGATATGCCAAAACCAAACTACAATGGGAATTTTAATTAGTGAGCAAGAGCTCAAGTAGTGTTGGTTAACTGCGCCATAATTAAAATATAATTCTTCAAAGCTTCAGTGTTTTTGGTGAATTCAAGAATGTAATAAAGGAAACTATATTAAAATGCCGGATGGGTTATTAATTCGTTATGAATAAGCAGAGCCCTTTCCATACCTCATATTTCAGATAAGTATAATAGATATATTACTGGCAACTAGTACTAGTACTAATGGTACTACTTTAGTGCTGTAAAACAATTGAAGATAAACTGCTGTCAGTGTTGTTAAAGAAAATTAACACGTATCAGTAAGCACACTGCGTTCACTTTTTACTTATTGGCATTAGAGAGTGCCTCGATAATTTATATATTTTTCTTTATCTGGGAAATTCTTTTGTTGCTTTTTAAGCAATGTAAAACGTAATTCTGCCGCAGTTGCCAACACTGGAAATTTATCGGGCACTGGGTTAAGCACAAAGTAACTTATTCGCATATTTATGTAGCTGCAGCAAAACAAGTCAGATAATGTTGCAGCTGAATGCGTTAAAGTTGGTCAGCAGCGAGGGCCAGGACTGAGAGTATTCCACGAACTGTGATATTAGCTGGTAAAAGCGAGGAACAGGTAATGAAATAAAGGTGTGTAAGCGAATTTATGTACTCAAATATTTGTGAAGAAAGGAGCTAATTTTAACATAGGGTATTGCTTGTGCCACCCTTTTGCAAATTGATAGAAAATGATATTTGGTTTTGTAAATATCTATAACTGTGAAAAGGAGTCTTATACGATCGCATAAAGTAAACATATTTCTGATCAGGATCTAACTATGTTCGTCCATATGTCTACCCTTCCACTCTACGTCCTTCCAAATTGAAATGCTCGTATCTCCAACACCGAACGAGCTTGTCACTTTCTTCTATAACTTCGCCCACATTCACAATATCGTCATTCAGCATAATTCGAAGATTATTCGCCCAGTCCGACGCAGAGTTCAAACTCGCCTCTTAAAAGCTAGATCCTTGTGCTTTAAAAATCTTAAACCGACAGCTCAACGTTCAATTAGTCGGTTCTTTGACCATGAAATGCTGCAATCTCGCAAGCCCAGCTGACATTTGCACAATAAATATGCTTATATATATAAATGTATATATATCTCATGGCTGATCTCTCTGCGGCTCCAACTGAGGAGGTTCCCACGTTGCCTTTTGCCAGCGTCATTTGATGCAGTGGCAGTGGCATGAAAACCACGCAATTTGCAACACTTTTAACACTTGCACGGCTCAATGAAGTGCAACGGCAACCGAACACCCCAACGCCCCAAATCCGCAACCTCCTGCTGAGCCGCAACACGACCAACGCTCCCTCCATCAGGCCCTCCCCAACGCAACCCACCTTTGGTACATGCCAAGTCAAAGCAAAGCGTAAAAACCCCAAAGCACAGAGAGAGAGAGAGAAAAAATGAATTAAACAAAATGTGAAAATAAAACGGAAACGGAATCAGAAAATGCTTTGGAAGCTAACTCTGCTGCTACTGCTGCTGCTGCTGCTGACTGCTATTGCTGACTGTTGCTTTATGTTGTTGTTGTAGTTGTTGTTGCATTCAAACTAACGCAGCCGCATGATTTTGCGGTCTATGCTCCAACACCTACCGCCTCTCGCCCCACTGCCTGCCCAGCCGTGCCCCTTATCATACCTGCTCGAAAGCACTCGCTTTTCTACATGCTCTCAGTGTAATCGAATCTGTGCATTGCTTGCCTGCCTCCCACCGCTCCCCACCCCTTCTCTCTACACACAAACACACACACACACACACTCTCCCTGTGCTAACTGGCCATGCCCCTCGGCCCGCCTCTTACCTTGCCCTGGTCCAAGCGCTTTGGCCCTTTTTCTGGCCGCCTTTATTTGCCTGGCTTTTCATTCGCAGTCATCGCAACGCTTTCGCGCGCCCATTGCCATTGGCTACGTGCCGCAGTTTTTAACTGCCTTTTAGCTACGGCAATCTAGCTGGCACTCTGACTGCCCAGGAGGCAGCCCACCCCCTCCCCCCTCTGCCTGGCTGGCTTACTGACCCAGCTGACCACACGTAATTCAAATGGCTTCAAATTGCGGGGCGCGCATTGCAAATCCCCGCAAAGCTGCAGCTGCCACACAGTGCTGCACCGCAACCTCTTCCACTGCCCATGGCAACGCCTTAGTTCCCCCTACCCATGCCTCCCCATCCCCTTCTGGCATAAAGTGCCTTTGTTAAAAGAGGCCATCAATTTGTCGGCCATTAAAAATGGGCATGGCAAATTATAAACTAACCAAAATTCCAATTGGAAGTAATTAACGCCCTTGTACATGTGAGTGTGTGCGTGTGCGCCTGTTGGGGTCGAGCAGGTCGGACAGGCGACAAATCGCTGCAACTTATTTACAAACAACAGCAACAACAACAATCACACCTAACTATGACCAACGGCAGCCAGAAAATAAAATAAATAGCTGCGAGTCGCCGACTATTATATGCTCTTTTGTTTCTTGAGCAATAAACGATGTCGTATCACGAACATATGGGGCAAAGGCAGCTAGAAGAATATAAAAATTATTTTGCACTCGTTCACTTGCAGTTTTAGGCCAAAATGTTAGCAGCTAGATATTTTTTTAACATGTTTTCTGCTACTGCGATATGAAAACTGATTTTTAGGAAATATTTAATCAATTTAAGGGTTTTGCCAAGATTTGCCTACCAAATTCGAAATTAAAGACATTTTTTTTGATAAACAAGAGCGTTATCCAACACGGATAATCGGACAATTCTTGTTGCTATTCAAGTTTATATCAGCTGTGAATCTGACTAGTTTACGTGGCTATAGACCGACTAACACGACTATCTGCACTGATCTGTCGTAATACGAGCTCGAAGATGTCTATTTTGATGCGTTGCACATGATGCAACAAAATCAGAATACCTTATAAGGAAGGGCATGAAAAGGGCCATCAAATGCTGGCCCCCAAATGAGTCTGTTGCTGTTGGAACCCTGCTGCTTAGAAGCAAAGCTGAAGTGTTTGACTAGGTGGAGCCTGGTGAGGGGGCAGCTGCTAACAGTAGCACAAACAACCACACACACGCACACACACACTCACAGTTGTACACCCGAATAGAAGAGGAGACATAAAATGTTAAGCACATTTCGGCTGCTATTTTACAGTCTGCGGATGCGAGCGCCGCCTCGCACACCTCAAACAGCACTCATCTATTTTTCTTCATTAACACACACATATAAATAAACACACACACATGCACAAATTCACACACACAGCGGGCACGACAAACGCTTTAATAGTTTTTCCGTGCCTTTAATTTATGTGAATTTAAAAACATTTTGTGGCCAAGCGGCATTGAGGGAACTGTTCGTTGGGGAGGGGGGGTTAGTTCTAGGGCAGTTTTACATGCCAAACGACCTGCACAAACACAGCAACAACGTTGCTTTTGCCATAAGGGGCCCCCACTTTCCCCCTGTCCACACTTTTCAGATTGCCATGAAAATTGCTTTTAAATGAAGTTTTTCGCAGCAGCAGCTCAAAATATGCTGAGGCTCAAGCAACTCGGCAACAGAACTCTACCCAACTACTGGGTATTTTAGTTTTGTGCAATTATCGACTGCGTAACACCCTGTATAAAGAAATCTATATATATATATATCTATATCTTTATCTAAATCTATATCTATATCTATATCTATATCTATATCTATATCTATATCTATATCTATATCTATATCTATATCTATATCTATATCTATATCTATATCTATATCTATATCTATATCTATATCTATATCTATATCTATATCTATATCTATATCTATATCTATATCTATATCTATATCTATATCTATATCTATATCTATATCTATATCTATATCTATATCTATATCTATATCTATATCTATATCTATATCTATATCTATATCTATATCTATATCTATATCTATATCTATATCTATATCTATATCTATATCTATATCTATATCTATATCTATATCTATATCTATATCTATATCTATATCTATATCTATATCTATATCTATATCTATATCTATATCTATATCTATATCTATATCTATATCTATATCTATATCTATATCTATATCTATATCTATATCTATATCTATATCTATATCTATATCTATATCTATATCTATATCTATATCTATATCTATATCTATATCTATATCTATATCTATATCTATATCTATATCTATATCTATATCTATACCTATATCTATATCTATATCTATATCTATATCTATATCTATATCTATATCTATATCTATATCTATATCTATATCTATATCTATATCTATATCTATATCTATATCTATATCTATATCTATATCTATATCTATATCTATATCTATATCTATATCTATATCTATATCTATATCTATATCTATATCTATATCTATATCTATATCTATATCTATATCTATATCTATATCTATATCTATATCTATATCTATATCTATATCTATATCTATATCTATATCTATATCTATATCTATATCTATATCTATATCTATATCTATATCTATATCTATATCTATGACTATATCTATATCTATATCTATATCTATATCTATTTCTATTTCTATATCTATATCTATATCTATATCTATATCTATATCTATATCTATATCTATATCTATATCTATATCTATATCTATATCTATATCTATATCTATATCTATATCTATATCTATATATTCTATATTTTATATATATATAGGATATTAAAATACCCGCTAAGAATAGTCGCTGGTTCGGTTCACGGTTTGAACCAACTCTGTTTATGTTTATGCCACGCCCTCGTACGCCTGTTCACACTGGCAAAGGAGTGTTGGGCAGTTGCAAGGCTCCAATTGTAATATCTTAAAATGTTTGAATTAACTTAATGAAAGTTGTTGTTGTTGCTATTTGGCACAAAGCAACAACTATGAACGTTGGAAATTAAAAGATGTTCTCGGCCTTTAACAAATGAAGGTCTAGTGTGGCACGAAGGAGGTTGATGGGTGTGAGAGGGGGTGGGGGTGGGTGCGTCGCCTATAGTCTGTGCCACAATACTAAAATTGGTAAATCTCGCCATTTGTGCACATTTGGTTTTGACCAACTGCCTGGCAGTTGGTTAACAGCACTCGGCTGCAGCCGCAAATGCCTTTTTATGTGCCACACATTGCATGGCGATGGCGTCGAGAAATAGCAACAACAACAACATCAACGACAAAAGCAACGAGTGCAGCAATTACAACAAGAGATCAACTGGAGGCACTAAAGGCGAAGCGCTGTGGCAGGGGCAGGAACGGTTGCCAGGCTGTGGATGGGGGCGAGCTGTTGTCAGGGGATGAACTGAAACTGGTGCACGATGACTTCAACATAAGTCAACACTAATTGCAATTTGCAGCTAAGCACACACACACACACAGATGAGGGGTGCAGTACAGAGCATAAGTAAAAGGATAGCGCACAATAAAACAAAAGCAACTGCAATCTGTGTGCATATTTATGGATGAGTGTGTGTGTGCGTGTGTGTGTGTGTGTGCGTGTGTGTGTGTGTGCGTGTGTAATTCGTTGTTGTTGTTGTCGGGTTGCTGGTTCTTGGTTGTTGCTGTGGCGGCATTGGCGGCGTCAGCGTTTGCCTGGATTTTAGTTCCATGAATGAAACGAGTGAGTGCAGCAAACAGTGTGTGTGTGTGTGTGTGTGTGTGTGTGTGTGTGTGTGTGTGTGTGTGTGTTAGTATAAGCAAGACACATTTGCAATTTAATTTGCACAGCTCAATGCAAACAGAGAAGCAAAGCAGTTATCACTACGACGATTCAATACTCTTAAAAATTGGCCCTTAAACTGAGGTCGTGTTTTTGGACCTCTTCAAATCTCTACATATACATATATGTATATTCAATTTCAATACCAGAAACATATATAAAACTGAGCGATGTTTAAGCAAAGATATTTAAAAATAAGTTTAAAATCGATAGAAGGAAATAGAAAAG
This sequence comes from Drosophila borealis, assembly GCA_035045885.1. Lineage (NCBI taxonomy): Eukaryota > Metazoa > Arthropoda > Insecta > Diptera > Drosophilidae > Drosophila > Drosophila borealis. Next base: position 2,866,433 of record JAWNOR010000405.1, on the reverse strand, counting down.
AGATTTAAGCTCATTTCCGATCTTAGGATGTGATGTACAAAATCTTCTAAACATATAAATAATGTGTATATATAGATCTCTGATGAAAATCATTTTTAATGTATATATACATATACGGGTGGAACTGCCCTAAAAACCGCCTTAGCTCGCACTTACATCTCATAGGGTAGACTTTTGAGCTTGCAAGCTCTTACGGTTTGGGCTGTGCGTTGCTCATCAATCAGTCGCTCAGTCAGTCAATAAGTCAAACCAAAAAGTTGAATAGATAGGACAAATAATTATGCTTCAATAAAGCAGCTCAGCTTCTTGCGCAAACCGCAGGAGAGTATACAAAATTCGGCCATGACTCGGTTAAGATTCAATGGTTACTGCCACAGGGCAGCCCTGCTTTGTGGCAAAGACACAAAAAAAGAACAGAGAAAACAACAAACCAGCAAAACAAAAAGAAAGCCATGTAAAACAAAGCAAACAAAATGTTTGGCCAGCAGCAGAGACAACAAAAATATTAAAACCGAAATGCTTGAAAAATAAACAAAAACCGAGAATAAAAACCTTCTTGACTAGGGCAAAATAAATAAAAAAACAAAAACAGGTACTAACTTGCAAATGGGCGACGTCGACTGCGGAATACGCTGTACAGCGCAATGCAAATAAAGATAGATTAGTTGACTCTTAAACTGTATCCTGATACTATATTGGCTCGATCTATGGGTCAACTGCAAAATGTGGTAAACCTAGCTGTAAAACATTGAGGGAAATTTGCATGCATGGCCTGCACAAAACCACTATACCCCTCTTCAAGCTGTGTGCAGAGTATTTAAATGTAAATATGCATGAGAACCACACAAAGCGTCCAACTAGGGGCGTGGCATGCGCCACCAGGCCACGAACATAATATAAAATAAGTGTATGCAAATTCGTATATGTTAATTTCCGTTTGTTAAATCTAATTTAATCACGAGGCGAGACTAATAAATTAGTCAAAAGCACTAAATGAAGCCAAGTGTTGTTGCCATTGCCTTTGCTGTGGTTACAACAACAACAACAACAACAACAACAGCAAAAACAAAGGCAACAGCAACATTTGGTCAAAAGCATAAAATTGCAATTTGAATTTAACAAGAAAACATTTGGCAACTAATTGGAGCAACCTCCAAAAACAACGAGAACCAAACCCCAAAATGTGCCCAAAAAAGGCGAATACGCTTTGAAGTTTTCTGCCGCCTGCCCATAACCTGAGAACTAGTTAGTTCAGGGGCGTAGTGTGGCAGGGGTGGAAGGGGAATGAAAGGGGGGGGGGGAGGAGGAAGCGGTGGCCGCATCGCCCTCGTCTTTTGTGGCGCAGCTGTCGGACAAATTATAAAGCCAAAAGAGCCATAAAACATGGCTAAAGTAGATGAATGCGGTGAATATCCCCCCGCTCCCCACTTCATCCCCCTGCTCACCAACAACACACAGACTCAACACGGAATCCGAGACCAGCGAAACGCGTGAATGTCCAGCCACAGATTCGCGTGGGGGCAGCCTCTCGCCATTCTTGTTGTTGTTCTTCTTGTTGTTGTTGTTGTTGTTAAGCGGCTTGCGGTCAGCAACGTAGACAAGATCGAAACTGCCAAAACGAAAAACAAGTAAGCAGTCGCTTAAGCACAGAGTGACCGACAAGAAAATACCCTCTGCTCGAATTAATAACGTAAATCAACTCAGTTTGATAAGCTGACACGTTTATGACAATGATAAAAAATACATAGAAACATATATACTCCTTATACATAACACCTATTATTAGGGCATGCCATTTTGAGCATTGCAAGTGTTTACAGGGTATTCAAAGAACAAGACCGCACAACAAAGCAGCAAAGCAGCAAAAAACATGAACAGCAGCTGCTGGGCGTAAGAGGAGTAGCCGTTAAGGGGCGTGGCAAATGCCACTTCCAACGACGCCAACGTCGTGATGCGCCGCAGTTGGCGCAAAATGCTTGCGCAAATTAAATAGTAATTGCTTGAGAAAGTCAGAAACAGAAACAGAAATATGCAGCAGCCAAATTGGGAGATGTAGCACGGTGAGGGGGAGGAGGTGGGAGAGGTGAAGGATTCAGTGTTGCTAAAAGGCAAAAAGTCATCAGCGCAATGTTTTGTGTTAAACGTCAAGTCATAGCTGAGTTGAACAACTGTTGGGCAACTGTTGATGTCAGGCTGGCGCACTAAGGGGATAAGGTTCACTCGTCTGCGACTGTGAGTGCATGTGAATATAAAGTGAATAATTGCTTACAAATAAGTAGTTGAAATTTTAAGCTGAAATAAAGCTGAAAAAGAAATAATTGAAATTATTTATCAGTGCCTCAGACAATGGCTAACTAATTGACGAGTTCATTAACTTCCAAATGAATATGTTAATACACACACACACACACACACTCGCACACAGTCGCACACAACAAAAGGCCTGCAATTTAATTTTAAACTGTCGCTAATAACTTTTACCAGGCGCTTGGCCGATAAACTAATGAAGGCTTAAATGATGCATCGCTGCGGCCATTTATTGAATGCATGACAACTAATGAGGTACGCGGCGGGGGGTGGTGCATGGCAATAAAATGCAGCTAATTAAAATGTGTAAAAAACACACACATGCACGCACACACACAAACACAGTGAAGTGTTAAATATTTAACACAATATGTAAATGCAATTTTCAAGCGTTTCGGTATCGGTTTTCTGGCCAGTTCATAATTTTTCCAACATAATTTATGGCCAGCAAAGGCAGCAGCAGCCGCAGGCAAAAAAAATCGAAACAGCAATAATAAAAAAATAAAAATAACAGATGAAAAAGCAGAGAAACAAAGACTGACCTGATCGAGTGTGTTAGACTAGCAGATACCCTGCACAACAGGTTGACTTTTCTTGCCCAAGGTATGGGAAATAATTTTTTAAATAACTCAAGTGTTCCTTCGCGGCCTACAACTGGCAATTAAATGTGTGCATATACCGAAAATAGAGTATTACAAAATGTTGGATACTTTTGAAAGAGATTTTTTCCACATTCTAAATCCCCAAGTACTAGCTCATAGAATCTGTGAGAGTCATCAATTTGTAATGCCCTGTCTCTGAGATCGTGACAGACAGCAATCGTTATGGGCTGCCGAGCCTGATGCGGCATACCCATTATTTTCTCATGGGTGTAGGGTATACAAATGTGGAAGAGCCATAAACAATAAAATGCACTAATAAAATCTCACGCATTTTTGACTTCATTAAAATGTTTTACAGCTGATTTGTTTCTGTTATTGTTGTTGTAGCTGCAACAAATTACGCAACACTTAAAACTCACACACATTTAATTGTTGTACATATGTGCGTGTGTGTGTGAGTGTGCGTATTAAATGGCAGAAAAAATTAAATTCATATTTAAAAACATTTATCGAAATACTTGAATTAAAAGCAAATGCTGCGTACGGCTTTTAATGGTTCAGTTCAGTTCTCGCTCGCTCGTTTTTATTTTATTTTACTTCAGTTTTATTTGATTTGATTTTATTTTTGCAACCATTTTGCATGCATTGTGCACATTTGTTGCACAAATTATTGGCTAGCCTCTAATTGTCAACTCTTGTTTCATTGTTTTTGCATTGAATTGCATGCAAATTGACTGACAAAGTGAGAAATGTTGACAGAAACCCAAAAGCCACAATGCCAAAACGTGATGGGATTTACATTTTGTTTCCCTGGCTGCACTGACAGCAGATCTGAAATAGATACACACAAATTGCACGACGACAGACAAGTACAATTTCATATGATATACATAACATTTATGTGTATACAAATCGCTACAACCAAAGTTTGACAGAGATCAATTGGTGTGAATAATAAAACTGAAGCAGCTTAAACAAATCCAAAGTTTTGACATATAGTTTAAAACCCGCATGGAAGTTGAGTCCTTGAAATGGATTTCTTTACAGTCGCGTTTAATAAAGTAGGTCTCAAGTGTGTGAATTGTTAAACATAAGTTCGTAGCTGCTGACGGTTAAGGAAAAATAAGCTTTATCAATGGCGAAAATGGGCACTCAACATTCACTTTCACCCATATTCCGCCCGTAAAAGATTTTTCAAAGGCTTTCAAACTGAGTTTGCAGCTATAAACACAAAACAAGCTCAACACAATATATTTGAATATATCATTGATATAATTTCAAAGTAGGAAAACAAGCTATTTTATAAATAGCACTGGCAAAAACTATGCCCAATACTTCACCCCTTGGACTCGAACCCGAATCCGTGTTGGTCAGTTGCCTAATTTACCAAAACCCTTCGACAACTAATGTACCGTTAATGACTGGGCATACAGAGCTTTTCAGCTCCTTTGGCTCATCATCATCTCTATTCAATTTTCGATTGTTTTACAACGCTTGGCCATTTAATATTAGCAATATATATTTGGGTTGTGTGTGCCATGTTTTTGAAATCTTAACTATCCATTTATCATTCAACGAGCTAACTAAATAGCTGCCAAACAAAATAAATTCTCCCTAATTGGCATTATCCAGTGTTGAGTAATGCATATTGACATGGAATGCTAACGAAACAAAGGCACAAGCCTAAATTGAATGAGAATGCTTTTGTCATTTGAATGAGCTTGAGTTATGTAAACTGCAATTATGTTTATTGGAATATTTGGCTTCGTAAATTGTTCAGTTCGCACTGCAAACAGCATTTGATTACGGCAATCTATCCGGTTGGCCTTTGGAACAATTCTATCAATTGCTCAGCGATGCCATTAAAATTAAAGCGCTTAACATTCGCTTTGATGAGCATTACATTTCAGTCTCGTTGCGGTAAAGCCACACAATTAACTGCAGCAGCAGCAGCAACAGCAGCAATTGTTGCTGATTGGTAGCTTGGGCTTGTGGCACGACTGAAATTTATACGCGATAATTAAATCGAATGCACTTTTAAGCTGCGCACAAAATATGTGTGTGTAATCAATTTAAGCGTCGACTTAATTATGTGCATTTTTCAAGCAATGCGCATGTGAAACGCCGCGTATACGTAATCTTTTTTGTTAGCTGAAAAACAAAATAGTACAAGCACTGCCAAGACGATGAGTGACGATAAGTGAGTCATTATGGCCACTTAGTAAGCAGGATGCGGGTTCAAAGACGATACTATATGAACACATATAAGTTGGTCGGTGATGGAATAAAACTCAATGCGATTTTGCAGTATTTTATGAAGTGGCATAAGCCTTAGGTCTCGCGTGGATACCTGTAATGAAGGTCGTTAGTTCAAAAGTAGGTACAGTGTTGAACAATGTAGTATTAATATCGGGTCTTATAGAGAGAGAGAGAGAGAGAGAGAGAGAGCCTAACTAGTGTAGGAGTATATTATATTCTATTCTTTTCCTATTCAGTACCTAATAATTGGTAATATTACAATTAATAATAATAATAATCATCATCATAATAATGATAATAATAATATAAATAAAAATAATAATGATTACAAATTAAGGATATTCCCAGGACAAGAGCTACTCAATTTGCATACCCAATCCCGAACTCAATCCAATACACAATCTTCATTCGCCGCGTTGACAATTGAAATTCATATTGTAAATGCGAGTGCGTCCGATGAGTTGATGCAGAAATTCATTTACATTTGAGCTGGCGGGCGGCAGCAGATGACATCAATAGCCGCGCTTTGATTACAGTTCAGTTTCAATTTCCACCCGCCGGCCAAAACAAAGCAAATCAACTTTGCGGCTGGGCAAAAAAAAAATGTGAAAGAAAAACCAAGTGAAAAAAATATTACAGCAGAAAAGCAGAAAAAAAGAGAGAAAAAATCATCAACAGAGCGACGCGTGACGGCGACTACGCCGGAAATGAATAAATTATTTTTTAAAATTAAATATTTGAAATGGCAAAGTTAACATAAAAAGCGAATTATGCGAGCGGACGAACGAACGCAGGAGGCAGCCGGACGGCGGGCGGCAGGCGGCAGGCGCCCAGCGGCGGAAGTGGCGACCGTTAAAACACTCGCAATGAACTGTCGGAAACATGAAGAAGATAAGTCGAGCGGCAGCTTGAAGGGAGGGGGCGGTTGGCTGGAGTTTCAGTGCAGGCAGCCATTGGCTCGATATTAATTTTATGCAAAGTGTGCAGCGTTCGGAAGATATTCTCGATGTGGAAGCAAAGACGCCAGCGAGCTGGACATAATGCGAAGTCGCTCAGGTCAAGCTGAAGAGCAGAGAGAGAGAGAGAGAGAGAGAGAGGGAGACATATGGCCATAGCCATAGGCATAGACAGAGGCAGGCCATAGTATAGACATAGAGGGCTGCGGCGCAGTCAGAGCCAAACGCTGCCCCCGCAGGCGCAACGCAAGGCAATGTTAACAAGCAGGTTGCAACAGAGCGACTGCCACAGCAGCAGCAGCGGCAGCAACAACTTGAGGCCGTGTGACAAGTACCTGCAAATGATACTACAGCGCACAATGTACTTGACTTTGCTGGCGCTGCATGCTGGCAATGTTGCTGCGGTGCGTTGTATTTATTACACGTTCAATGACAGCAGCAGCAGCAGCAGCAACAGCGGCAGCAGACGTCAAGGATGCGCCCATTGGGTCTGGGTGCCCTCAGCTTAAAGCTGTTTACTTCTAGCTGCATTTATGAGGCCAAAGGCTAAGACAACCAGCAGCCAGCAACAAATAGCAGCAAACAACAAACAACCAACAATCTGAAATGTGCCCAGTGTTCATGGGGCACGCGCGTTTTGTATTTGCCTGTGCATTTCCGGCTGTGCTTGTGACTGAAGCTGCAAATGGACCTGAAGCTGAAGAGGAAGCGGAGCCACCTTGTCTGTATCGCTGTATCGGCATGCGGAGACAACAGCAACAACAACAACAACAACAACAGCAGCATCAACAATGGAACGGCGCGCACATTTTTATGCGCTTTAATGAAAATCCTCTTATGCTGCCTGCTGACTGCAAAGCAAGAATAACGAATACCGAATAGCAAATAGTGAATTAAGATGGGCAAATGTGAATAAATGGCGATTTTGGCGCAAAGTCACGAACGCACACAGGAAACTGTGACTTAGCATTCTGCGTATACTTTCTAACACTGTTCTGTACAAATTTGTTCAATACTATGTGTTGCATAATTGCTTATTTGTGCTGTGTGCTATATGCTGGGGCTTCACAGCACTGTGTACAAATTTGAACTGCTCATGCATAGCTATATGCTATTCACAACACTGAGTACACATTTAAGTCTACATATATGCTACGCTTTAATTCGCAACTTTGCAATACTGAATCCTCATCTATATCCATATGTTATGCTTCCTTCGAAATTTTACAACATTGGTTGAGTACTTGAAGAAAATTCAAATTGATGAGACTTTAAAATTGACCGAACTGTGAATATGTTCAAAGCTGTCCAACACCTGAAATCAATCAAAATTGAATTCAAATCTGGCGTATCTTTAGGTGAGGCATTGCTTCTTGCCGTGAATCCGACCAATAAAAATATTTGTAGGTTACCTTTGCCTTAAACTTCTTAAATTCCTTGGTCTTACATTTATGTATGCTCAACTAGACTGTGACTGGCTTCACAATAAGTGACTCTCGCAGTCACAGTGCCTGCTCAACTCTGGCTAACGAGACGGCAGCAGCTTTGTGCCAAGTTTTGTTTAAAGTTTACTTCGGTTTGCATGCGGCAACGGGGCAACGTCAGGAATCGTGGCATCAGCAGCAGACAGCAGTAGCAGCAGCAGCAGCAGCAAGAACAACAATCACAACAAGAACAACAACAATGCATTAGACAACTGAAGAGTTGTCGAGGCTTGACGAAGTCGTTGCGGCTGTGACTGCGGCTAAGATGCTGCGACGCGTTGACGTCGGCGCCGGCAGAGCTGTTGTCTATTTACCTTTGAGTTAGTTAAACTCAGCGCCGACTGTCTGCGCTGTGGCTGCGTGTATATTTTACTAATTTAGATTAACCTGCAGCTAAAAAAAAGAGAGAACGACAAAAAAAAACAGAAAAAAAAAACAAGTAAAAGAAAAAGGAAAATTCTATCGCACACATGAGCACGTACGAGGCAGGCCAGAGCCCGTTGTGGTTAGGGGCAAGCAGCCGGGGGGGGGGGGCAACCAGTTGGCTGGCAATTTAAGATTATGAACCACACGCAGACAGCAGCTAGAGGAGGCGGCATGGGGGGTCTCTCTCGATGCCCAGCCCAGAGTCCAGATTCAAGTCTAGGCCTGGCCATATGCTCACTGCCAACTTCCAACTGGCGACTGGCGAATGGAGACTGCTGACAGTTGTTGGGCTTTTGGTTACCTTCGCTCTGGCACTTGGCCAGCTCTGATGGAATCGGAGACCAGTCTGGAGTACAGCAGGTGCAGGTGCTTTTTTCCATTTCGCCTGGGAGGTCTGGCCGGGTCTGAATGGGTCTGACTGGGTCTGACTTGGTCTGGTCGCTTGCTCTTGATTGCTTGCCAGCAAATTGTAATTGTGGAAATTAGCAGTCCGGGCAGTCGCCTCTGCTGGCGCACCTCCTTCCGTTTCGTTTCGTTTTGCATCGTTCCGTTCCGTTCCGCTTTGGTCCGCCCCCCGTTCCCGACTTGCCACGCCCTGCAGTCTTGTCGTCGAGCAACTTCATTGCATATTGTAATTGAAAAGTTTAATCAAATTATAAGCTAAAATTTCATGTAATTGCAATTGAGTTGAGGGAACCGCGTTTCTTCGTCGCGCTTAGTGGCAACACCCACAGACGTGCCTGTGGGTCAGAGCGGTGGGCGTGGCCATGTCGCTTCGGTGTGTGTGGTCAATAAATATGCATGAGCTGTTGCGACTGGGGCTGAGACTCTTCGCACAGCCATTTGGTCTGGGTGTGGCTAAGTTGTGGGCTCATTAACAAAGCGCTTCGATATATTATCGATAGTTGACATCGATAGGCATGGCACTCGATCGTAGGCGTTGATAATATTCCAAGACTGGCTTCCTTCGGGCTATCGATATCGATTATCGATAAGTGCAGTCGACACAATTTTTAGTTTCTTTATCGTATCAATAGGTTGAAACAATCTTAAGACCCTTAACTAACCCGTTGTCGATATCTATGATCAATTGTGGGCTCATTGACTATGCGCTTCGATATGATATCGATAGCTGAAACCGATGAGTCTCGATATTTTTATCGATAACTGATTGAGTGCAACCACTCGCATTAATGCAGAACAATGTTGACACAGATAGAATATTAAGGCTTTCCGCTTAACGGGTCTTGAGTTAAGTTGTTCGATATATTATCGAGAGTTGAATGGGATAAATTTAGCTACGGCATGCACCTATAACGAACGGCTTATTGATATCCATTATCTATAAGAACTGTAGATATATTTTCAGTTTGTTTTCGCTCTGGTTTGCTGCAATTGCAACGCACGGCAGTGCTGTGGCTCTACACCCGCTCTCCACTCATTAGCACAGAAACAAGTTACAAGCTACGTTGACAATGTTGCCACACACACACTCACTAAATGCTGCAACTGTTCTTCCCCTCCTTCTGTCGTTTCCCCCTCCCCGGCCCAGTGCTATGACAATTTATGCGCTCCACATATGCAACTCCTGGCTGTCCGCCTCCGTCCTGCCTGTCCGCCTACGTCCTGCCTGTCCGGCTGACTGACAAACTGAAAGTGAGATTGCAATGCCAAGCGCCAGTTGTGCACCTGGCCCCCGTCTAGCACCTCTCCTCACCGCTTTACCCACCCTCCACAGGCCATCCACATAGTTGCCCTGCGGCTACAAGTTGACTTTGTGCGCCTTGTCTTGTTGTGTGTTCTGTGATCTGTTCCGAGCTCTCAGCTCTGAGTTCTCCCAGTGTTCAGTTATGAAACATTAAACACTTTGCATGCCCCGCACAGCGGCGAGGGGGATATGAGTGTGTGTGTGTGTGTGTTACAGGGGCGTGGCATGAGAGGGCAAAATGCCGGCACAAATCATTAGCAGACATTAATTTTGCTGCTCGCATGTGCCGCAGCCTGGCATGGACAGGGGACTGCGGGTTGGGGTCGGTTAGGCATGCCGTCTCGTAGTTTTTGCCTCTGGGGCGTATTGTTATCGCTGGCACACATCAGACTCGGCGGCTGCTGCTGCTGCTGTTGCGGCGGCAACGTCAACACGCACACAAAATGTTTGCCGACATCTTAGATTGCCAAAACGTAGCCAGCGGGTTACACAGTCGCCGAGCAGCAGGACACGGGACATGATCGGGGGGTGGCACTGGGAAACGCTGTTAATTGTTATCTATGTAACTGCTGCCTTGTCCTTCGTTGTGTGTGCTCATTGTTTCAACGCCCACACAACAGCAGCAGCAGCAGTAACTACATCAGCTTACAGTTTGCGGCGGCCTATTATCGCAGCATTTGTCGCACAGTGGTATAGAAAATACACATACGATACAAGAAAAAGGCGCATATTTAACATCAATTAATCGATCAATATTAATTGAACTCGCTCTAACATAAGTGCAGCTCTTTTAAGCCATTTGACAATATCGATATGCAACTCAAAATAAGTAATCGAAGCATATATCGAATAATGCCTAGTTACGATAATTGCTATCAGTCAATGTTTCTGACTAATTTATCAATAAATATTAATTGAACTCGAGTAATTATTATCCTGCTGTTGGCTCCATCAAGGTTTAAGTAAGTGCAGCTGTTTTGAGCCACTCAACGTTATCGAAATGCAACTAAAAAGATGTCGATAAATATCGATTTAAGCATTATAAAGATATTTTCATTTAGTCCAAGCTTCTTAAAAATTATTTTATTTAACGGTCTATAAATATCGTTTGTGTTACCGGTATGAGCAAAAATAAAACGCAAAAGCTATCGATTAATTTTGCTGCTATCGATGGTGTCAATTGCCAACTATTGGATGATATTTTCTTGTCAAAAGTTATTAACAGACTAATTACTTATAATCTATTGATGTGTGCTTGTCTTATTTATTCGCACTTTACGTCTCTGATGACTATCGATAATTTTTCATAAATAATTACAAATTGATCCTAGCGATTAACTTGTTAAATTGCTTCAGCAATACAATTGGAAAATATTGTCTAAATGGACTGATTGTATTGTACTTATAATTGGGTTGAAGCAAACAAAAATGTATTTATATTTATCAATTTATCGACCTAGATCGATTATCACTTAATCGATAAACTTCACCGATGACGCATTTAGGTGATTGTTCTAATTATTTTAGCTACTCAATATTTGAAATGTTTCCATTGTTCCTACTATAATTTGTATGCTCTGTATGCTTTGATAAGGAGTATACTACTATACAACCAGAACTTTGTGCAGACAAATATATATATATATATATATATATATATATCATATATATTTCTTTGATCAACATGGCGAGCTGAGTTATATATAAGCTAGATAGTTGAAATTTAAAATATTTATTCTCGTAATGGAGAAATAGAAGGTTACCTGCCTTGTGCAAGTGCTGGGTATGACGTAGTCGGGCACTCTCTTCTAAAGCACTTTTACATGATTTTTTTTATGTGCTGCTTCTACCGCCCCGTGTGCTCTACAACCAAATCACAGTTCAGCTTCGAACGCTGCGTATACGTAACGTGGCTGCTGCTTGCGGCAAGTTGTGCCAGCAAAGCAAGTCTGAAGGGGAGTCTACGTCCATGGCCAGGTCTGGCGCCCTGCCAGTCGCCGTCGTCTGCTCCGCTCTGCTGTGCTTTGGCCTGCGCGCCTTTTGAGTTAATTGCGTTTTGCTCAATTTAATATTGAATTTAATTAGGGGCGCATTTTTGCTCGGTAAGCAAGCGCTAGGTAGCAAAACAGTCGAGCACACGCTGTGCCCGTGCCTGTGCCCCGCCTGCCGCTGCGCATCCTCTACCATCTCGTTTAGCTATTTCGACTATGCGGCCAACGGCGGCTGGAGGAGGATTTCGGGGTCGGGGCCGGGGCGGGCCCACCCAAGACACATTAAAAGCTTTTAGGGCAAATGAGCAAATTAAATTTGATATGCGATGCGGCCGACCCCCCGCCCAACCTTTGGCCGATCCCCGGACGCCTTGCCCACCTAGCTTGCGCATCCGCTTGGAGCTGCCTCTAACGCATAATCCCATAAAATTAATGCGTTTAATTGAAAGTGTTAAGCATTTTTGCCATTGGCGACAACAGCAACAGCCGCAGCAGCAGCAACAACAACAACAATGGATTTGTTTAATTGCGGATTCATTGAGAGAAGTTTTCCGCCGGCATTTCGATGAAGTCGACTGGGAAAAGTGAAAAGTGAAAAGTGTTGCAAAACAATTGACAAACTAATTGACAAATTGACGCTGCAAAGTAGGCAATGCGCGCTTACGAAGGCTGCAACTTAGAGTGTTGCATGGCAATCAATTGCTCATTAAAATGCTGCAACACAAATTGCACAAGCGGAGACACCCAAGGGACGTAGGCGAGAGCGAGAGAGGGAGACAGAACAAGAGAAAAGCTGGGTGCAGCATGGGGCACAGCGTTGGCAGGACTCGTTCGCCATGTTGCATGCCACAAAATCATCAACACGTTAATTGAATTGTTGACTGACACACACGAAGCAAAGTCGCGTGACAGCAGGCGGGGGCAGCAGCAGAGCAGCAGCAGCAGCCGCGCCGAGATAGACAACAGGAGGCCAACGTGCGAATGCGGTGCACCGCCACGCGGACTGGCGGGCGGTTGGACGGGTGGGCGTGGCGGCAATAAAGGAGCGAGAAACGGGCCCAAGCACTTTGCTTAGTTGATGGGTATGCGTTTGCTTTCATGCTTCGCTTAGCTGCCGGCATGCAATGGCCAGCAGCAACAGCAGCAACAGCAGCAGCAGCAATGGGAGGCAGCGGAGTGCAGCGGGGCAGAGTCATGTCAGCGCCAGTTTCAAAGCCTCTATTGCAAAATGGCTGAAAGTGGCAGCAGCAATGACTGACCAAGTGCGCATATGTGTGTGTGTGTGCATGTGTGTGTGAGTGCATGTGTGTGTGTGCATGTTGTGTGTCTGGTAATTAATGAAATTGCAACGCATTTGAATTTTAATTAAAACAAAGCGCGCAAATTACGCACACAAAGCGTTAAAAAGAGCTGCAGAGCGCCAAGAGAGAGAGAGAGGGAGAGAGAGAGAGGGGGAGAAAGAGAGAGACAGAGATAGCGAGTAAGAGTTAGAGTTAGAGAAAGGAAGTTATGTATATAGATATGCCGTAACTTCAACTTGTAGAGCTTAAAGTTATTTATCAAGACTGCAAAGCGGCTTTAAAACGAACCAATTTTAGCCCTTAATACCAAATCTTACCCCAATACGAACCGAACCTTTAACCATCTAAGGAGTTGGTTCGAGAGCAGGCGAACCTAAGTCCAACCCGAACCATATTTAAATAACCCCATTTTTTCGTTATTTGAAAGTATTCTCGCAAAACTTTTGGCACATGCATTTTATCCGTGATAAACTAAATAGTCTTAAAAATTGAGTGGAATTTGACGCTCCCAAGCTCAAACCCAATCCTGAAATACACAAACGTGTTCACTTGGCGCAGCTTCAGGCGAGACAATGGCTTAAACTTTGCACCGAATCAAGCCGAAAAAATGTGTTTGGGTTTGTCATGTTAGAGGAACTGTTTAGTAATTGCGCTTTCGTGTTTTCAAAAGTTGCCGTCTCCCACACTTTTTTATTATCGAAGCCTGTTTCTATTGGTGCCAGCTCTCTGGTATGCAAAAATGCAATGTTTTTTGCCAGCTGAGATTTCTCTAGTTTCATAGATATCTCAGCTTGCTTACAGCCAAACTGTCTCACACTAATCGATATTACTTTGAAACTCACATCTCTATTATATATTTTAAACGTTTCTATTTTCAAAACAGCTGTGATCATAATCCAAAATCGGTTTATTTAATCATTTTAAATTCAATTTTGTTTTGGTCAAAATGTAAAATTGATCGATTATCTGACACTTATCGAACAGCGCTCGATACGCCTTTGAAGCGTGCATCTCTAATATCTTTATTTGACTTTTTTTAAACACTTCCTTTGATGCACGTATTTAAAATCTGTATATGCAAACTTCTTTTGTCATATTTGTGCAATCGTTAACGTAATCGATTATCGGACATTTATCGATATTCTATTGATTCGCGCATCTCCAAGCGCTTGCGACCATCCGCTTTTCATGGATTTTCAATCGTTGTCTGGTCCTCCGACTGCGTCCACTGGGAGCTGGCAGCCTTTTTAGCAACTAAATTGCTCGCTTCCGTTAAGTTGCCCATCGGGCCCCCAACAACAACAACATCAGCAACAGGAACAGGGGGAAAAACTTTAGCTACCTGTAAACAGTTGAGAGACAAAAGCTCTGCGCTCAGTCCAAGTGCCTGCCTATTATTAGTTAGTCCCTGCTGAAACTCGTGTATGTGTGAGTGTGTGTGTGTGTTTGTATTGAATGTGCCACAATGACCAGGCCACATGGGGCTGCTGAGTCGTCTGTTGTGAAGTCTGGTTCTGGTCCTGCTGCTCCTGGCTCAATGGGCAATTGCTTTTGTTTGGCTAGAACAAAAAACACATTTTCGCTCGGCTTTCGTCGGACCAGAGAGCGCTTCATCAGACGCCCCTGCCCCAAAAACTTTCAGACCCCTCCCAACACCCTCGCTGCCCCTCTGATTCCCCTGGCCATGTAATTGCGTTTGTGATATTAGCCTGAAGAACACTTGCTGATTTTTTTCTCTGTTTGTTGCTGTTTTCTTTTTTTGTTCTGTTTTTATATTATTTTTGTGTTGGGCCCATTGAAGTTGTTTCCTCTGTTGCAGTTTTCAGGCACATGCCCCCACCTGGAGGCCCTTGCCACACACGCATGCCAGCCCCGACCAAGTTTAATTTGAATTGTTTTCATTTACAGTTGCCATTTATTCATTCATTGACTGAACGAGCAGCATTTGATTGGCAAAAAGGCGAGCCGAACGTTCGATTTGCAGATGGAAATTCAGATATCCATTGGGGCCCATCGGGGCCAGGGAACTTTGGGGCCTCTGTGGATGCTTTTTAATATGATTTTTAGACTGCTTTTTGATATACATAAATTGATTTGCATATATGTGTTTGTGGGTGTGCGTGATAAAGGATAAATCGACATGCAGCAATTGGCCATTTGTCACATTGATCAGAAAATAAATGAGTAAGCGATAGACTCAATCAATGGACTTAATCGGTTGGGCAATCAAAAAAGGTGCGAGTAGAACGTGAGGCTACCTTCTGGTGCATTCAATCAATCTTTTAGGCTTGAATCCTTCAAATATTGCTTAAGGCTAATGCAGTTTAAGAGCTAAGATTGAGTTATTGCATACATCCGTAAACATAAAAGAGTTTGTCCTCATTGATTGACTGACTGACAGTCTGGCAAATTGACTGTCAGAATGACCAATTGACTGGCAGATTCATTAAATGACAGAATGACTGATTGACTGACGGATTGATGGATTGATCGACTGTGTGATTGACAGGTTGGTTGGCAGATAGACTGACTGGTTGATAGTCTAGCAGATAGATTGACTGACTGATTGATCGACTGACAGGCTAGTTGGCTGACAGATTGACCGAACGACTGACTGACTGACTGATTAATTTACGACTGACTGACTGGCAGATTGACTGGTAAACTGACTGACCGGCTGATTGGCTGACAGATAAATTGACTTATTGATTAATCGACTGACAGATTGACCGATCGACTGATTGATCGACTGATTGACAGACAGATTGACTGACTGACTGATTGATTGACTGAAAGATTGACTGATAGACTGACTGCCTAGCAGCCTGGCTGGCTGACAGATCGACTGGCAAAATGAATGATTGACTGACTGATTGATTGGCAGATTGA
This sequence comes from Drosophila borealis, assembly GCA_035045885.1. Classification (NCBI taxonomy): domain Eukaryota; kingdom Metazoa; phylum Arthropoda; class Insecta; order Diptera; family Drosophilidae; genus Drosophila; species Drosophila borealis. The sequence continues at coordinate 2,850,510 of JAWNOR010000405.1, read as the reverse complement.
CTGACTGCTGATCAACACACAGCCACAACTGTAAAAGCTAGCAAGCTGAGCTTTATATAGTGCTTCATACGCTTCGCCACTGGCAATTGTTATTGGCTGGCAGATGCGAAGGAATTCGTGTCATCATTTATGTTAATTGGACACATTCGGCTGCAACAGCTAAGTGAGTCACGCGTGTCACGCGTGGCACGGCGCCCAGCTGCGTCGGCGCCCACGTCAACGACAGTGACAAAATGTCAGCCCCAGCAACAAAGAGCTACAACAACAACAACAACTTTAAGAACAACCAGCTGCAGCATAAATCATAATTTGTCAGCCCGAAATTTTGGTTGACGGTCGCTGCGGCTGCTTTATTGTTGTTGCTGTTGTGGTTGGTTTTGTTGTTGTTGCGGCTGCTTTTTATATAAAGAAATAATAATACAAAAAACAAAAACCTAAAATTTGCTGCTGCTCTGCACGCTCCCCCGTCTCCCCCTGTTGCTTCCCACACTTGTTTACATTTAGCTGCTTTTTCATTAAAGTGTTTTTGTTTTGTTTTGTTTTGTTTTTCTATACCCTTCCAGAGGGTATTAAATTTCTGTTACAAAATATGTAACACATAAAGGCGACATATTTGACCCCATAAATACTTTATATATATATATACATATACATATATGTATATATATATATATATATATATATATATATATATATATATATAGTGAAAGCTTCCATAATTAGGCATTCGCCTTCGGGGATATACATAGGTTCGATTATGTGATATAGAAATTAATTTTGCATTGAAAAAAAAAGAAAATCTAATGAACTCTATACACAAATTCTTGATCAGAATCAAAAGCTATGTCAAAATAGTCTGCGCCTACATGGCCTATTTGGCCAAATTGACAGGATCGGAGCAGTATATCATATAGTTGACATCGCTGTGTAAAAAGCCCCCTTTGGTTTTAAAGATATCTTGTCTAAACTCAGCACTTACCATCTTTATTCTCCCATTCTCCCATATAAGCTTATAATAATCCGAACACCATATCATATGGTTTTTTTTTAGTATAAATCGGGGGAAACATGAGTTTTTGTAGGGAAAGCTTCCCAAATAATTTGATCAAGCTCGGATATTACGTTTGCTTATGACATATCAGCAAGCCGGTATGAAATCGGTATAAATATATACACTATATAAAAAGGTTGCTACAAGAACAAAGTTTCGATAATAAGGATCTTCTATTTAGCCCCTCGAAGGCAGGTGTCTGTAAGTGTATTAAATCTTCGTGCGTGCTGTTATTTTTTTGAATTGTTTTTTTTGGTTTTTCAATTTAGACCCCCCCCCCCCCCACCCAACCTGCTCCTTTACCGCCCCCCTGGTCGAAGGCCTGCGCATTTGTTTTATTGGCCCGCATTTTTCTTCATTTAATTTGCATTCTTCGTACTCTTCTTTTCAGTTAGCTGTCTGTCTTCTTACTCTCCGCTTTCCATTACTTCATTTTTGCCTTTGCCTTTGCCTTTGCTTTTTCTGTTGCGTTTGCTTTCCTTTTGCGCTGCTGTCGTTCTTTTTTAATTAGCCAAAAATGCGCTTAACAACAAATGACAACAGCAACAAAGAGAAATTATAATTTATATGCCTGGCCCCGCGAAGTGGGTCAACGCGTCGTATGCGCAATGCGAGCAATACCCCCGCTCACTCTCACTCTCTCTCTCTCTCTATGTAGCCATAATTAGCTGCCAAATGCGCTTGACTTGCACGGCAAACACGCCGCCACTCACGCGTGACACAGCGACGTGTGAAACGCTCACGCGTGACTGGCCACGCGTGACTCACGATGCGCGAGAACAGCTCGGAATCTCTTTTCATGGCAGCGGAGTATGCCAAAGTGCAGCAGAGACAGAGAGAGAGAGGGAGAGAGGGAGACAGAGAGTGAAGTTAGAGAAGTAGAATAAGGAACAAAGAGAGCAAGATGACCCTGGGGAGGGGGGCGGAACTTTCAGCCTGTCCAGAGTAAATGTACGAATTTTCGCCACGCTCATCAAGAGTCGCAACATTTTTCTCTCGATCGATCTCCACAAACAAGCAAAAGATAAGATAAGCAATGTCTTTCACAGACCCAATTAAAGAGTCACAGTTACAGTCACAGTCACAGTTACAGTCACAGTGTCAGAGTCACAAAATGCTGTCACAGTTAGCCAATTGCATTTCCATGAGACAGCGCGTTTGGTAAGCGTTTCACGCGCGTTTCTCAAGCGTTTTTTGCGCATCACAAGGAAATCGCTTGGCTAACGAATTTGCCAGCTGAACAACAAATCTGCCCGCTGGCCACAATGCTAAAACGGTAAAAGACTAGACGCTTCAATTATTTGCCTGCTTAAGCACACACAAATGGGAAGGGAGAGGAGAGGGATGTATACACAAACACATACACACACACACGCACAGTTAGACAGAGATATTGCCGGCGGCAGCAAGCGCTGCCAAATGTGGCTGCCACAGACTCCGACTGCGACTCCGACTGCGACTCAGACCCAGACGCAAAACCCAATTCCAGAGGCAGAGGCTCATCAACTGGACAACGTCTGTTCGTCCGTCTGTCTGTCTGTCTGTCTGTCTGTCTGTCTGTCTGTCCGGGCGCTGTCCAGTTGGCCAGTTGTCCCGGCTGTCACTGCCAACAGTGGAGCTTACAAAGAGTGGACAACTGTGCGCTCTGCTGTGGCCTATGGCTGGGGCACATTGAATATCTGCCACACGAGCAGCAGGCAGCTGCTGCAACTGCAGCAGGTTGTCATTCGAAATCAGTAGACAACGCCCCCCGGCGTTTCGTGTGTGTGTGTGGAAGGGGGCAGTCGCTGGGGCAACAGCTTCACATGCGATTTGCAGTTGCTTGTCCCTGCACCATTTTTCATGCTCATCAGCAGCAGCAGCAGCAGCAACAACAACTGCAACTGCAACTGCAACTGCCACTGCCTCGTGCTGTTTCACCTTCACCTAGCCCCCTCGCATGTCCCCTGTGTGCCTCCCCCGCCGCCTTCTTTGTCACTTAACTCGAAATTCAAACACACTTTTCGGTGCCATTGCTGATTGTGAAATCTTGTTTGTTTGTCTCGTTGCTGCATTTGCCACGCCCACACCCATGCCCACCGCCTTATACGCCCATGCCCAGCTCGCCTTTGAACTTTCGCAAAAGGTTTATTATTCGAGCATTTGCCCGAACACTTTTCGAACTCGACTCAATTGGGACTGCGACAGCTTCCGTATCAGCATGCCAGGTGGCGCACGCGATGCGATCGCGTGTCGAACCCAACACCTCTAGAGCCCGGGACTTGGGCCCATTCCCTCTAAAAGATCTTACGGCTTACATCGCATGAAAATGGGCGCGTCAAAACTAATTAAATAACCCGTTCGTTCATTTGTGGCTGATCTGGTCTGGGCCCGAGTCTGGGTCTGGGTCTGGCTGAGATTTGGTTTGCTGGCTGCTACCCGGCCATGTTCAGCTGTCCAAAGCAATTAATTTTCAATTATCTCTCAAAATGTATACACAAAAGCCAAAAATGCAAAGATGCATAGCGACAGAGAGGGGCGCGAAGCGTGGGCCGTGAGAGAGCCCTTCAAATTGTAATCAAATGCGTCTGATGCCAGACCCTGCTGCCAACCTGCCCCCTCCCCTCTCTTTGCTCTGCTCATAACTTTATGCGGTGTCAAAGTAAACAAAATAACAAAACAAAAATCAAGCGAGCCAAGAAAAAAAACGCGTCACGTCAAATTGGCCAATTAAAGGGCCAATGGACATATGGGGAAAACGGAGCCCTGACCACACCAGACCAGACTAGACCACATCAAAGCCAAATAGGCCTAATGCGTAATTATACCGTTCGTTTTCTTTTCATTTTTTTTTTTTGTGTTTCTCTTTCGAAATCTATTCACTTGGGCGTATTACGTATGCGTGTCTGAAGAGCCGTTCTCAAGAGGCCTCACCAGCACAAAGGAGACGACGAAAAGGTCGCCGCGACGAGCTGCAGATGCGCTCTCAACTATATTTATATGTATGCTATCTCGATTATGTAGAGTATCCAAGAGTATTTGAAGTAAGGCTAAGCATTTTACTGCCCAGGGCTAAAGTAAGCTTACCCCTTAAATCGGATTGGATTGGGCTAGTCAACTAGTCAATTTTTTCTTATATCCAAGCTTAAAATGTATAAAAATATATTTAAAATGTATATACTTTGATTGGATTGGGCTATATTTGATTTTCTTGAATTCTTTTGTATTTAGCGACTCGACTCTTCTGGGTTAGTATGATTGGGTATTATTTGGTTCGATAATCTTAAAACTGCAACAGTAGGTTTGCTTCAAGATCTCGAAATATAGGATAACCATTTAGGTATATTAAGGTATAAGAAACCATTTAGGTATTGTATATACGAGTTTCTTCGTATTTTTGAAGAGTATAAAACTATCTCAGATTTATTTATTTTTTCTGCCAACATACAATTTTTTGGGAATGTCATAGTATAAGTTTCATTTGCTTTTATTTTTCATTTTAATGAGGCCTAATAAAAAGTCACCAGCTGCTTTAGACAATTGATGTACCCCTTCTATAAGAAAGTGTGTGAAAATCTGCGCTAGACCACCATAAAACAAGAAGAACAACAACAGTTTATTTCACTTTCTTCTGCTGCCGCCAGACAGCTGATGTCGACGCCTTGAAACAATGCAATTCAATTAAACTCAAATGCAAATGCAATTTCAATTGAAGCGACGCCGACGTCGACGTCGGCGTTGGCGGCGGCGTCGATGTCTGCGTTGAGCGTCTTACAGGCAGCATTTGACCGCAGCAATGGTTTGGCAAAGGTCGACTAAGGCGGTAGTCTGGCGTCTCGCTTCTCCAGCTATCCATCTATATACTTCTATCCCTGTCTATTGTCTAGTTGCGGCGTTAGCTGTGGCGCCTTCATTCTCCTGCTGCTGCTGCTTCGCTTGCTCCTGCTCGTTTTGCGCCTTCGGTCGTTGTCTGCGCCGTTTTGTCTGCCTCGATGTCATTTAAAAATAGTTTTGCGTATGCAGCTGGAGTGGAGCGGGGGCAGCGGTGTGTGCAGTAGGTTCAAATCTAAAAATATGACAGCAAACCCAGAGCTAACCGGTTCACAATTGCGCTCAAGTGTTGACCGCTGTCAGACCAAGGCACCCCTCTCCCCAACACACACACACACACACACACACACTTGGCTGTTGCTGCATTGGTAAAGCGATTAACTTATTTGACTAGCAGGCAGCAGGCAGCAGGCATCCGAGCGACAGCAACAACAACAACAACAACAACAACATTATCTACAGCAACAGGAGCGGAAGCAGCGGCTGGCGGGTAGCGGCTTACAGTGGGGCGCATCTTTTTCTTTCCTCTGCTGCTGCTGCTGCTGCTGCTGTTTGCGTTGAGTCTTTTGCGTAAAGTGTAAATATTATTTCAAGATACTTAACCAATGTTGTCGTTGGCAATGTTGCCGGCACTTCGAGCTGCTGAAATTCAGTTGGGGATTAGCTTGTACTCCTGGCCCCAACACCCGCGCCACCCCATTGTTGCTGGCGACCGGCGACTGGCGACGTCCTTGTCCTTGTTTGACTTGTCAGCGCGTGAATGACTCACTGATAGATTGACAGACTGTTTCACTGTTTGACTGTTGTTTGCTTGTTTGTATTGTCAATGCAAACAGCAGCAGCAGCAACAACAACAACAAGAGCGAAAGCAGCAACTGTTGCCACTTGTACAATTGACAGCCGACAGGCGGATATAAAAGTCTGACTGGCCAATTAATGAGCCCGGCTAATGACGCTGAATGATTGCAATTGCAGTTGCAGTCGGAGATGCTGCTGCTGCTGCCATGTTACAACTCATTTCACTGATATTTAAAGGCTTCGTAAATGGCTAAAGGCAGGCATCAAGTGCCGCCATCAGGCGTTGGCGGCTGCTTTCGCTGCTCTTTTAAGCGACGTCATCAGCAGCAGCCGCAGAAGCAGCGGCAGCAACTGCAATCAGCAGCTACAACAACAACAGCAACAACAACAACTGCGGGCAGACGGAAACTCATTAGCGAAAACTGTGTCTTGGCAGCCGCCGATCTTTGCCAGCTGTCGCATGCGATGTGCGTCCTTGCCGCCCAGTGCAGCCCCGACCACCCGCCCACCCCCCTCGCCGCTATCGCCCAACTCTCCTCATCCTCTGCAGCCTCTGCTTGTGTCACCTGGCAGCATCGTTATGAGGCGTTTAAAATTTATGTGCTGCTGCTAATACCCTAACCGAATTGAACAACCGCAAAAAGTGACTTTACTCTACAACCAACAAGTGGCTATATGCAACTGCGCATGACTGTATGCGCGAAGAGAATGTCTTTAAATTCAAGAAGATTAAGCTTGTAATCGGTTCAAGACTCGAACCAGCACCCTGCCTTAAAGTGTGCCGGTTGGCATAAACTTAAGCCCAGGTTTTTCATATATTTTCCAATTTTCTACTTCGGCTGTTTTTTGGACAGATATTTTGGCTTGCGCTTGCGGTTCGTACTATAAAATGTTTTATAGTTCTGGGCTCGAACCGGCTTGCTTCAAAGTCGATTTGCCGTATTTTAGTTGTTAAACATTTCCCAATTATTTTAAGACAATTTTTTAAATTTCCCATGGGAAAATCAAGTAAATTGTTGTATTAACAGAATATTAAAAAGTTTAAGTAGACAATTTTCGAAGGTAATGATAAAAAGCCTTCAAATCTAACGTTTCACTTAAAATACCTCAACACTTGAATTCCCACTGATTCAGATTTTCAAACATTCAATATTATGGACCAAACTCGAAATTCGAATCTCAAGTTTTCGGAAGTTAAATTTCTAATTAAGTTGTTTTAAATTGTGAAAATTATCTGTTAAATATTTTTGTGCATGCTCTAACTTTTTCTTTACTACTTATATTCCCTTTGTTTTGTAGAACATTTAAGCTTCGTTGTGGCTTGTGCCACGTTTTTTGCGTTTGCCATGCAATACCCTCAACGTTAGCGACAACCCATTGTGCCCGCTTCGTCTTCGCCCGGCCCTCTGGCAACGCGTTGCGAGCTCTTTCCTGCCTCCTTGCAGCAACAACCTTTGCTGCTGCTGGGCTTTGGGTTTGAGTTTTGTTGCTGTTGTTTGTTTTTTTATGCATAAAAATTTTTATGACGACAGGTTGGCTGCTTGGCTGGCTGCCTGGCTGGTTGATTCTCTGCAGGGGCTGGCAAAGCGATTTCACGCTTGACGTCGTCGCCATGCGGGCGATGTGGCGCCACCTAGCGGCTCAGCCTGCTGCATCGGTGGGTGAATGTTCCTGCCTCTGCTCCTGCTGCTGCTGCTGCTCCTGCTGCTGCTGCTGATGACGTTGCCGTCAACGTGCCCGACACGACCAAATAAATGAATGGCTGGAAAACGAGCAGCCAGATCTGCGGCCGCAGCCACAGCCGGAGCCGGAGTCGAAGCCAGCGACAGAGGCAGAGGCAGAGACAGAAACAGAGACGTAGACGGAGCCGGTGCCCGAGATGAGTGGTTGACATGTAGCCGCCATTAGCGGTAAGATGACAAGCGTTGAAAGCGCGCCCCGGGAATTAAAACGCAAAAAAGGCAAGAAGAAAAAGCGCGCGCCAAAGAATGGGATGCGATAGTTTTTTTCATTCATTTCTCGCTCGCTCTTGCACTTGCCTCGCTTTTTTATGATGACAGCAATAGAGCAGAAAAAACCGCAGCGCAATAAAAAAAGAGGTGCAAAAATCATCAGCATGCTGATAGAGTTTTCAGACCAACCAACCGCCCACCCGCCCCCTTGCCGCGCGCCTCCTCGAAACGTCCGCCTGTCACATTAAAGTATCATTTGCAGTCACTCAGCCCGGCTTTTCAATCCGGACGAGCTTTTGTGGGGCCGCCCACATTGACACGCCCCTGTGACACGCCCAGCTACCTGACTGCGATTTAAGTCAACGGCCGCCCTCAAGCTTTTCCCTGCAATGCAACCCAAGCCCCCGCCCAATCCCCCGGCCGAACTGGTCATCCTCTCGACCGTCCTATTGATTTCACAAATCGTGGCAAACATAATTTATGGAATTTTTGAGTAGCTCAACATTTGTGGCAGCTTAAATCGCGTCTCTGCCACTGATTAGCGTTAATTTATTTGCAACGCTTTTTCACTGGTTGTCACTGGACTCGTCCGACCGCCCACCCGTCCCACTCGTCGCAGGGGGCGTGGCCTGTCGAGGCAAAAAGCGGCCTGGAAACAACACGCGAATGAATTGTAATGAAGACATTAACATTAATAATTGCCCAAGTGGCGGCGGTTAAGCGGCTGTGGCGGCTGCCCTGCCACATGGCGGACGGGGCCATGTTGCATGCATTCAATTTATGCGGCAAAGCCGATGCAGCAGCCGCAGCGCAGTGGCACTCGCTTAGAAGTGGCCGCAGCCACCGCAGCTTTGGGTTAGCGGGACTCGAGGCCCAGCAAAGTACTTTAAGGATAATCTATGTAGGGTATGACAACATCTAATTAAGCTTGTTTCTTGAATTTATCGATTACGATAGATATCGATGAGATATCGACATTTTTATCGATTGGTCGGCGTCTCCTCAGCTTTGGGTTAGCGGGGATCTCGACCTACAGCAAAGTATTTTACGGATAATCTTTGTAGAGTATGTCAGAATCGAACAATTTCTACTTAGGCCTTATCGAGAATCTATCGATTATCGTTGATAGCAACAAGTTATCGATTAACCGCTTGAGGTTAGTAGCAATCCAGCAAAGAAATGTAATATTAATATTTTAAAATGTCATAAAACGGTTATCAAAGATATTGATAAGTTTTCGACATTGCTATCGACTGCGCGCAGACACCACAGATATTGGCTAGCTTTCGACATTGTTATCGGCTGTTATAAGTTTGCGATTTTGGCTATTTATCGATAAATATCGGTGCTGGTGTAATCCCATAAAATTCCATGAATAAATACAACAATGGGAATTTATATAAAGGGATTCTTTTTAATTTTTTAGCTGATTCACAAATATAAGAGCTGCCAACTCTTTGAGGGAACCAAAAGATGTTGCAATTTGTTTGCAGCGTAGAAATTTGAAATATTTGCAGAGTGCTCCACAAGTTGCTGTCTCACTGACTGCCAAATACTCAGTGCAATTCCTCTTGACTTAAAGCTGTCCTGGCTGGAGTTGCGGCAAGCAGAGGGGAGCTCAACGCACTTGCAGCTGCTTTGCTGCAGACTTTGGGCGAGTTCTAAAAGGCTTTACCTGTGGCAGGTTGCGAGCGTGCCTGTATGTGTGTGTGTGTGGGAGGACAGTTGCTCTTGAGCAGCAAGGAGGAGCAGGAGGAGGAGTAGGAGTTCAATCTTCTGGCAGGCAGGCGATTCAATGGGAGTGTCAGTTGTTATTGTTGTTGTCGTTGTGGGCGTAAATCTGACGCATTCCTTGGCTGACATACAGAATGTGTTGGGTTACGCGTTAAATCCACTAAACAAAAGCAGGTCAATTTCAAGTTGAGTGTCAGCGGGCAGACAATGGAAATCGGCGGAAAATTCCACACGTTTTACGACAAAAACTGTCCAAAGCCATTGCCATGAAAATTGACAGGAAGTGCTGCGCAGTAAGGGAGGGAGGGTGAAATTCCAGCACAATCTTTTATTGAGCAACATCGATTGAGCTCGAGAGCTAAATAAACTCAATACAAGAAATCCTTTTATTAAAGGCGAAAGACCTGGCAACACTGACGATGCCAATAAAAAGCGCAAACGACAGCGCGCAACACTGTCGCCGCCAGTGTTGTCGAATGTCGGAAGGAAATGTCGTCATTACTGTGCAACTCATTGAAGGCAACGACAGCGACAACAACAACCGCGACAACAACAATGTGAAGAACAAGAATGAGTCCAAGCTGAAGTCGTCAAGGAATTTCAGTATTTTCACACTTGATACCAGAAGCCAGCATGCAATATAAAAATAGAGACAGAAGCAAGAAATGGAGTCTCGTTGAGGGGTAGATTGGGTTATGCTAGTATACAGGCGGGTTCGGAGAGGGGGGGGGGCGGCAGCTATTGGGATTCCTCTCGCTTACGCAATATACAAATGTGTTAAGAATCTTACAAATTTGTTAAGCAAATCGAAGACGAACCCAAGCAAAGCACGAAAATCCCCCCTCGAACACATTTATCATCAGGCAGTTGAATGACTGTGAAACGGGGCAGCATGCTGGGCAAGGGGAGGGGGCAGCTGTGTGCGTTTGTGTGTGTGCTTGTGAGTTGGTGTGTGGGTAGGCTTTGATTTATTCATGTGCCAGGTAACACGTTGAGGTTAATAGGCGGGCGCAATGAGGCCCGAACTTGAGGTTTATGAGCTGCCAAACGCGCCCAATAAAAGATTTGCGTTTTGTCGGCAATTTGTGAAACAAGGCCGCAGTTTGTTGCATTCATAAAAAACGGCACATAAATCAGCAGCAGCAGAAATAGCAGCAGCAGCAGCAGCAGCAGCGGCCGTGGCAAGTGGCGCCTTCTACCGAAAGACTTGTGCCCAGTCAAAGGCTAATATCTTTTAGATATTTGATCTTATTTGGTTTAAATATATATTTTATGAAATATCGAAATAACCAGTGATAACAACTAATGCACGAGCTAATGGAATATCACCAGCAGAGGAATAACAGCCGTCAGCAGAATAACTGCAGCATAACAGACTACTAACAGCAGACTAACAGAGGAGCAGCTGCAATCGAACTGTATAGTTGTGTACGACTATATAGAGGGAGGAGTATATAATAATTATATAGAGAGGGAAACGTTGCCGAGGCATTAAACAGGAAGGGAAATCTTTTGCATAAACCATTTCTTACCCTAAGCATACATTCCTAATGTTTTGCTACGACTCATAATTAATAAATATCAATAACGCACATAAATATTCGCATAGGTTCAAATTAGATATTCATGTTCAGTATCTATGCACTTACCTGGAACTTCAATCCGACTTCTAGTTATTAATTATTCCCATTCATGTTCAATATTTTTTTCCTTAATTAGCGATTCAGCGTTATTTTATTCAAGTTATCGTCGGCCCAGCGAGCTGGTTCTAATTCTTTAACTAGAATTTCCGTTTTCCAAATCTGTGAAAATAAAAGTGACTGTAACAAAAGGAAAATAAACAATTACTTTAATATTTGCAGTACTTTAAAAAATGTAAAAAACTTATATTCGTAGTCCTATAAAAGGGAAGGTTTATGGACTATACAGAAAACGTTTGCGCTCAACTAAATTTTAAGTATTTGAAAGATTCAACACGTAATCTTTAAAAATATACTTTCAATAACAATAAAAAATATTATTCCCAGTATTATTAAAATGTGTGCCATATTAAAGATTTAAGTCCCGATAGTTCAGCTTTGCCCATGACTCGAACAAAGTAGAGTAAATGGCAAATATTTAGATATTTGATATACTTGGTGTCCCGTTTGAGGAGCTTGGCCTGAAATCGAAGGGCCCGTAAAGCGATTTAAATGCGTGTTTTCGCTTGAGTTTCTTGCCAAATTGTTGCAAGTTCGCACTTTGGGCCAAAATTTGGGCCATAAATCTTTGCGTTGGCGCCATCTAGCGGGCCATCTAGCGGGCGCTAATTTCACTTCTCTTCTTGTTGTTTCTTGTTAAACGCACGAATAAATAAAAATAATTTGGCAACAGCGTCAAGCTCACCCCCCCTCCCCACCCCCACACCCTACTCAAGGGGAAATGCGAGCGAAGAACACTTCAAACAGTTTTTGGCCTCTGCCACCTGAGCGGTGGTTGAGTGCCAAGCTGGGCTGGTTGGGGTAGTTGGGGTGGTTGGGTAGTTGGGGTGTTTGGGTGGTTGGGGGTGGTTGGCTTCAGCAAGTTGGTTGGGTGAGTCTGTTGATTTCTTCGCTGGGCGCTCGTCCATATAATACGGCAGAGGCTGCGAATTTAAATTTGATTTCACTGGCGCTGCTGCCGCTGCCACAAAGTAAACAAAAGTTGCCTGCATGTAAATTCAATTTGAATGCTCTTCAATGAGCTTTCACAAGCTGGGCACGGGAACGGGAGTGCCAGGATGTTAGATGTATGCCTGGCGGGCATATATGGGCATGGGAACCAGCACGGGGCACGGAGCTCGGAAACAGGCGGGCGACTGGTTATCAATGGCGGCTGGCGCGTTATGCGCGCGACTGCACTAAGCAGCGATTATCCTGGCACGAGTCCTGCTGTTGCTGCCGCTGCCGCTGCTGCTGCTGCTGCTTCTGTTGTTGTTGCCCCCTGCCCCAGCCCAGCCCAGCCCAGGCCATCGTCTGTCGCACTTCGGCAGAGAAAACTTGCGCCAAGTTTCGGTAGCCGGTACACATAAATAACGGCAGCCGGCATAATATATTCATATGCGCGCATAAGCTGCTGAAAATTTATGCTAATGCTGCCTCGCACGCAGCGCAGTCGGCGTCGACGTCCGCGTTGGGGCATAATCAAACAGTCTGCAAGTTAAACAACTGGCAAAACTTTGGTTTTAACTGCCAGCCAGCCAGCCAGCTGGCAATGGCAATGGCAATGCACAATGTTGCGTCAGGTGGAAAGAGGGGGAGGGACCCAACTACTAAACGTTGCAACGTCTGACGCGCTGCCTGACACGAGCGGCAGCAGCAGCAGCATCAGCAGCGACGCAGGTGATAAATGTCAGCGCATCCTGTTGCCACATAATTCTTGCTTTCTTTTCGCATTCATTCATTTTGTTGCACGCGACAGCTGGCAGTGCTTGCAACAACAACAGTGGCTAAAAGCGTGCGGCAGCTGCACGGGATTGGGCGCTGCTTGCGTGGCATGTGGCACGCTGTGTGGCCTGCCCTGAATGCAGTTATTTGGTGCCCTGCATGCAAAACGAACGCAACAAATTTATTGGCATCATCATCGTCGCTTTTGGCAAAACACTTTGCAGCCTCGCTCCGAAACGCATCACTTGATATTTGGAGATTTCGAGGTAAGCCCCAAAATGGGGTAGTTCTTTTGGGGGAGGGGGTCCGCAGTCTATTCATTGTATATTTTAAATTGTTTCAATCTATTAAATTAAGATATTTATCAATTCTAGTATAAATAGAACAGCTTCAAATGGAAAGATCTGACAAAGTTTTTCAATTCAGATGCGTTATAAAGTAAAAAGCACTAAAATGTATATACAATACAAAGAGTCGCCAAAACCAGCAGTTAAAGTAAATGTTAAAGAAATTATTCATTAACTTTTTTATTTATATCTTACTCGATTCCTACTACTACAAGAAAATAACTGTAACATAAAATAGAAGATTCTTCATCTGAATATACTATTCAAGAAGCTACATATCAAATTTGTTGACTCTAGCTGTTAAAACCTAAGTATTTCGATATCGCTTCTTATCGATTACTTGGAAACGGGGCAAGTTATCGATTATCGGAAACATCAGGTAATCGCATGATGCTGAACAAGAATACATATAGTTTATGGGGTCGTAGATGCTTCCCTCTCCCTGGTACATACATTTGCAAAAAAACATTATACCCTTTAAAATGGCTTCAGGGTATAACAAAATTGCCTTTACTTAGTTGAGAAACATATTTATATTTGTAGCTGCCTTTTCTATCTCTTCTTTTTTCCATTTTAATGAGCTATTTTTCATATCAATTTCATATGCCAAACGAATGTTTTTACTTATTAATTCATCATTTAAAAAAAAATTATTTTATTTTGACTACACTGGGGATCGAACTCCGGACCTTCTGCCCGTGATTCTTACGCTTAGCTCACCTCACCTCATAAGCGAGCTGAAGGGCCCTAACAAAATATACATTATGTAGTTTGCAAAATAGTCAAAGTTACACTTATCAGTTTGGAACGTGTTGTTTGTTTGTCAATCATATGAAATTAAAATAAACAAACATATAAACTGAAAAGATTTCGTAGGGATTGGAACAACCGATCTCCTAATTGCGCCCTGGCAAGGCCTACATAGATAACTGTCATGTGGTTTATCTTTGTTTATGAAAGCTTTGAACGAGCTTTTCCTGAATTGATTAAAATGCTTAATTAAATATTCTAAAATGCAGTGCTTGCATCAGGTAATCAACCCCTATAAACTAATTTAATTGAATTAACTTATTTTTAAAGTCAATTAAATGTTTTTGAATCCTCTCTATATTTGATAATAATTTGATTTTAATCCTTACAATTAAATTTTTAAGCCTTTTATACAAAAATATATTATATATTCAATTTCAAGTTAAATTAAAATTAGTTCAACGAAAGAGGAAAAAGTTTAAAATATATAAACGAATTTATTTTCGAGAATTTTTATGACAATTAGAGGACACTCTGAGCTTTCTACTTCTTTAATGTCAAGTCAGTGCAACTCTCGCTTCCTCTCTTCTTCTCTCTCTCTCTCTCTCTCTCTCTCTCATTTTCTGTGTTGATCAATAAACATAATGCAGTGTTGAGAAGGGCAACATGCGCATCATTTGTAATGCCATTAGCCTCCGGGGCAACCAATTTGATTAGCAGGCTGGCAAATCATTAGCAAACATAAGTAAGCTGACTCAGGATGGGTAGAGAGGTAGGAAGGGGAAAGGAGTGTGAAGAATAAGAAGGGGACATGGAGCCAGGAGCAGTGTGAAGCATCAACGGGGCCATGTTAAACATATGCAAACAAGTGCGTGGATGTGTTGCGAGCTGTTGCTGAGCGGAGCAAATAGGCAACAAATTAAATAAGTAACAAAGTCGAAATCAGAGGCAGGCCAAACAGACGAACAGACAGACAAACAGTCTGACAGACAGACAGACAGACAGACAGACGGAGAGAAACCGAACCGAAACAGACAGATAAACATGCAAACAGATGCGTCAGAGCGTTGTGGCAGGGCAAACAGATAAGACAGCTTAGCAGATAACATGAGACAGTCATTTGTGTTGACGAGGATGCCACAAGGAGGCAGAAGAGGCAGCAGAGGCGGCAGAGGCAGCAGAGGCGGCCACAGTTACAGCAGCACCAGCTGATGATGATGAGGATGAAGATGATGCTGAAGCCGAAACTAGCTAGGAAATCCCCATGGCATCAGACGGACTGCCTCCTTGCTTCCAGCTTCAGCTTCAGAGTCAGCTTCAGCTTCAGTTTCAGCTGCTCCCGCTCACATGTAAGCGAATGTTGGACCAGCCTAAAATTATGCGCATAAGCACGAGCCTGCCAAGGAATTGGGTAGCATGGTTGGGGTACAGGCTTTTTAATAAATGATGCCACCCGCCCCCAATACGCAGCGTGCAACGTGGCGTATGCGTGTCGTGTAATTAATGCGCGCCAAATGAATAAGCAAGCCAAGCAAACAAAGAAACAAACAGACAAATAATTTCGCCTGCTTAAAGCGGCAGCTGCCAAGCGAAAGGGGGCCACGGGCGGGCAGCATATGTGACTGTGCTGTGCTGTGCTCCTTCAGCTATGCGCGACGGAAGCGAGTTCACAAATGATAGGAATAAAATTAAGTGAAATAAAAAGTGACACCAGCAACCAGTAGCCCGCAGCAGCAACAACATGTGCCTCCAGCAGAACTTCCAGGGATGGGGCAAGCCGGGAGGGGGGCCTGCACAAAGACGTTACTTTTGCTCGCAGGGCGCAGTTGCTGGCATTAGTCTGCCACCCACTCCTGCTTGGGGCACGCAAAATTTCTGCGCGTGCTACGCAACCGGCGATAAATTTTAATACCCCAGCGACGTCGGCAGCGCTGCCAGCGTCGACAGCTCTGCTAGTCTGGGCGCATTTTAAAATTTATTGTTATTATGTGAATTTTATAAACGATGCTGCTGCGTTGCTGTTACTATTATTGTTGCTGTTGTTGTTGCTGTTGTTGTTGCACTTAATTAAATTTTATGTGCGCGCGCCTTGAATTTAGCTGCAACAGCAGCGCCTTAGCAGCTGCCAGTACAGTCACTACAGCTCAAAAGAAGGCAACACAAAAAAAATGGAAAAAGAAAAAGGATTTCCCCAGTCGTAAGTCTTGTAAATGCGATGTCCGCACCAAGAAATTATAAACAGCAGACTCTTCTTCTGGGGCTAAGCCCAAATGAGCCGAGCAGAACGTGGCCAAACAAAATTAAAGAGGCCCAATGAGAGCCACAATTTTCCGTCATCAACCTGTTTTCCTCCCGCTTTTCATTCGCTTCTTTTCATTTACTGCTTACGCGGCGTCCTGGGACTCGACTTCATTTGCTGGCCATTTGGCTGTACCAATTTTTTTTCTTTTCGGGCCTAACAGATTACATCTAAGTAAATAAGCTGTAAAATACTTCAAGTCTCTTGTGGCAGAAGGTCAAGGCTGTTAAAATAGATAGCATTTAATTTGAGCGCTAATTAAAATAAATTAAATTAATATATACTTAATAATAATTCATTTGGATTAAATTATATGAATATACGTTTGCATTTGGATATATAAAAAGGCATCTAAGGCCATTTAAGCAGCTCAGTTGCATTCCTTAGCGACTGGCGCCCAACGTTGGTTGCATTTAATTTGTTTCTTTTAAGACCGGACACATAGCAACCGCCAGCAACTGTAAGTTACTGCACATTTAAGGGAGCTTAATCCTGACATTTACCTTAAATATTTATTAGCAAGTCTCGCAGACTGCTTGAGCACCAGAGCTAAAACTTTCAAGTGGCGCCCAACGTGCGGCGCAATAAGTGTGAGTTTATTTTTCAAGTAATGCATAGCAGTAGCTGACCAGTGCACGATTAAACTGAGCCTTAATTTTGAATTTATTTTATAAATTCATCAATTAAACTGAGCTTAAATTTTAAACTTATTTTATAAATTCATCAGCAGGAATCTTAAGCTGCTTAAGAGCCAGAGCTATATTTTTCAAGAGGCACCCAACGTGGGGCGCAGTAAATTTGAGTTCGCTTTTAAAGAGAGTAGCACGACTTGCTCAGTTACTGCAAATTAAACAAAGTTTAATTTAAAGATTAACCCTATATAGTTATTAGCACAAGTTTCAGGCTGTTGAGGACGCACAATTGTATTCATTTGGCGCCCAACGTGTGCTGCAACAAATTTTAATTTCTTTGAAAGGAGCTGCATAGAGGCTACTACAAAACTCCACATAAAGCCAATGAGCTTTTTTTTAGCTGCTCAAGCTTCAGCCATGCGTAGCGTCAATGCCACAGAGAAGCCACCGAGAATATGCCATGTGATCAAATAGTTTTTGTGGACCTGCATTCAGAGGCTGCTCTGCCTGATTGAAATTTGTAAATATTCCCCAGTTTCAGGCTCCATTGATTGCCTGGCTGCTGCAGTTGAAACTTGTCGCATTGCCGCCTGCTTTTAGCCCCTGGCCGTTGCCGTTGACCCGCATTGGCTGGCGTCCTGCCCCAGAACCTTTTGAGTTCTTATTGCCTTGGCGCATTTTTCGATTAAAATTTATTTGCGCAACTTATGAAAACTTAAATGCCCATAACGAACAGCGGCCGCCCAGCGGCAGCCAAACCTTACTTTCCTCCGCTTTTTGTCTTCAGGCAAATGGTGCGGCACTGGCCGTGCTGGCAGCCAGGGCTAAAGTTTCAAATATTTCATAATTTGCAACATATTTTATGAGCCACATTGCAGTTGCCCCTCGCCCGCTCGCCCTGCCGCACAGACTGTACGCTTAGCGACTCGGCCATAAAAAATAAAATGAGAGAAAACTTTTACGCTGATTTACGATAAATTTTGGCACAGAACGAGACCAACAGCAACAGCAAGAACAGCATCAGCTTCTCTCTAGACTATTTTGATATATTTCCCCACAAATCACTTACATATGGAATTCTTGGCATTATCCATACGCCGCATTGACAGACAGACAAATGTTCGGCTTTCCCGTTGCCTTCCGCCTCCGCCCGCTGCTTTCACTAAATAATTAAAATGACTTCCGACTTTGACTTTGACGCGGGCTTCCAATTCATGACAACCAGCTCGTAAGCTCCAAATGAAGCGCCCTTTTGCCCTCCTATCTCCAGTGTCCTGGAGCTGCTCCTTGCTTCCTGCTCCTGCTCCTCCTCGACCTGCTGCCTTCGGCAGGTACGCAGCGCACTTAAAAAGTAATTTTATTACGCAGCTACTTACAGCGGCTGTCAGCGACAAGAAGAAGCAGAAGTGAGAAAGGGCGGCGGGCAGTTCAACTGGAGAAGCTAGAGTTGGGGCAGGAAATGGGAAGTGGCCGACACAGTTTCTAAAGATGTCGCTCAAAGGGAAACGGAAAAGCAAAGCGCAAAATTGTTGCTTGCTGCTTGGTGTTGTCTTAGCAGACGCCACGCCTTCCAGGCAAACGCCCACAGTCACACTACTATTGAAAAGTTTTCATACCTCTTACGCTTTTCTTCCTCTCCCCCCCTCTCTATCTCTCTCCCTTTCTCTCTCTCTCTCTCTCTCTCTCTCTCTCTCTCTCTCTCTGTCTTTGTCTCTGCCCGCCGCCGTCTTTGGCTTTGTTGTTTATTGTTTTTGGTCTTGTGTCGCCCTCGTTTTCAACTTTTCTTGCCGGTTCGTAAAATTTTTCTCATTACAGTTTTTCCAGCTCCGTTGACTTCTTGCCATACTATGGCTGCCTTCAATGCCAGACCAATGCCGGCAAACTTTCGACTTTTGCCTACCTTTTGCCCTTTTGCGTTTGCTTAGTGCCCACTGTGTCTACTTTGCCAAGGTAATTAAATGACTCGAATCGACTTTTGAGCCGAAACTTGCTCGAGTAATTACAAAAGAGTTGTCTGATTGATATACCTTCAATGCGATGCCAGCTAAACGCTACTATTAGTCGAGCTAACCCAGTCAAATTTGAATGTTCTAATAGTTAAATATGTTTCTAAGCGCCTTAAGAACTTTGCATTCTTCTAAAAGTTCCATGCTTACAATTGAGTTAGCCTAGCTAAATTTTGTTTCGACTGTTCCAAGAGCTAAACTAGCTAAAAACTGAACAATTCTCGAACGTAACTTCAACTGTGACTCCGTTATACGTGAACTCAATTCTAAAACTAAATTCCAATTAGACTAAAGAGTTCTTTAATTTCTAGCAAATGCTTTTAAATTTGCAGAAAATATTTACGTGAAAACAAACGATGTCTCCGCTCACGATTTGAACCAGCATCCTGCCTTTTGGTGTCGTGTACCTGGTTAACCACATACATTTTAAACATTTTGAAAAGATTCCATATTTAAATACATTCCAATCCATTTATATTTTCTTATAGAAAATGCAAGCTAAATTTGATCTCTTCTCAAATTTGGCATCTAACAAATCTGGTTAGATAAGTTCCATAGTTTCTTGCAATTTCTGCTTTTTAGGTTTCCCTGCGGATACTTTGGGTTTAAGGCTCGGTTCATATTAAAAAGTGAATTGGAATTCCGGGATCGAAGTTTTGAAGCCTTGTTGGGAAGTACTTGTAAAAAAATTCGAGGAGTTTTCAGATGGATTAAGATATTCGATCGGTTTCCTTTGAACTCAGCTCTCAGCTCATATAACCCGCTTGGCCTTGGTGCAGGGTATTCTCACTGTGTCAGAGTAGTCCAAATTTCACACACAGTCGAAATTGTCACGACTCTTTTATTTTTGTAGAGCATTTAATGTGCACTGTGACGTTGCAGAATTTTCCTGCTTTTCATTGCCGTTGTTGTTGTTGTTGTTCGTTTTTGTTGTTGTTGTCGTCGTTGTCGTTGCACACTTTTCCTGCTGCTGTGCGCAGTTTTCTTTAGCCGTTCGCTGCACTTCTCGAAACTTGGCCCCACTTTGCACTATTATTAAATTTGCCAACGCCGACGCCATTTTGTTTTTCTATTTGCCTTATGCATGCGGCCATTTTTTTGTTTAAAGTTTGTTTGTATTTTTGCCGTTATTTAACGCGCCTTCGTGACAACTCGTTGCTGTTGCTTTTTCCGCTTCCGCTGCCGCTGTCGCTGGCATTTCGTTTAATTACTTTTGACATCAGGTAAATTTCTCCACATTTTTTGCTGGCCTTTTCTGCTGTTTCGTATTAGCAGACGTTGGCGGGAGTTGTTGTTGGAGGGCGTGTGGGCAGAGAATGAGCGAGGGGAGGGAGGGAGGCAACGACTGCTAGCAAAAGTGTGCCAAATATTTGTTTAGGCCCGTAGCCCATATTTGTCAATGGCCAATGGCGGCGCATTCACATATTCGCACTCACATACACACATACACACACTTCCGCACACACATTCGCACTACTCGTCATATTTGCATATGACTTTGGTTCGCTTTTGGCTCGCATTTATTTTGATGTATTTCCTTTGGGCAAACAAATAACTCTGAAACCCTTTGAGTGCGCGTTGTGCCCGAGGGTGGCCACGGGCCTGGCCACTGGTGGTTGCTGGGGTTGTGGCTGGTTGTGTTCTGTTTTTTTGGCTTTGACATGGCATATGTGTGTGTTGTTTATATCCTTTTCTTGTTTTTCATTAGCAGATAGTTTAGTCACGGCAAACAGGCCAGCCCAGGCTTTGCTCAACATTCATCCCTTTTACAGTTCGTTTGATCCTTTGCGGCCTAGCCGTCGTCCTGCCCTCATTAGTTGGCTGCTTCGGATGTGCCTAATCACATGCAGAAGCTTGGCTAGCTGCGATAGCTGCTCAGAGCTCAATTCGCTGGTGTTTGTTGTGTTGTTGCTCAAACTTTGCCTGCTCCTCGTTGTTGTTGTTGCTCAATTCCATTAGCCAGAAGCAACAGCAGCAGCAGCAGTTCGTCAAATCAAACAAATGAAAATGTAAAAATCTACAGCAAACAACTCGCAACAAAAAAATAGAAGTGAAAAACTTTTGCACAACAAAAACAACAACAATTTGTGGAACTAAGGCAGAGATTGGGCGTGTGTTTGTTATACTTTTAATCATATAATCTACATATGTGCATATTAATGTATTTCCAGCCACGCCTTACGCCCACTTGGCCATTGCCCTGGCAGCCTTTTCCCAGGCTCCCAAGTGGGGATGGGCTGAATGAAAGTTTTGCTTTTACAGTTCTCTTTTTTTTGTTCTCTTTTTTTTTTTTTTTGCCTCTCTTTTGCTGGTTTGCTGTTTGTGTTTTCTTTTTGTTGTTGCTGTTATTCTTGCTTTTGTGTTTCTTTTAAAAGCTTTTTTAAGTAACTCCAACTAAATTAAGTTAAATACACTTCACGTTCGTGTGCGTGCCCTGTCGTCAGGCATGTTGCACGTGGCGTATGCGCAACATTTTAATTGGGAAATCCAGAAAAACTTGCGCCTTGTCGCTGCCAACTGATCCTGTGGCAAGCATTTTCAGCGACGCTGCCTTTAGTTCGAGTGTGTCGCGTAAAGGCTGCCACAAGCAGGACTCAACTTCATTATGCGCTGCGTTGCGATAGCTGTGTGTGTGTGTGTGTGTGTGTGTGCGTGTCGGATTGCTGTATATGCTGCCCTGCCACGCCTCCGCCTTTCATGGCTTCTGCCATAAATTGCAATATTTATGTTTCTGGGTTAAAACTGCAGCCGTGACAATTGAAGGCAGCTGCTGCTCGGCAAATCCAAATCCAGCCAAAGGATGCCGCTCCTCGAACACCTATAGATGCACATTTGCATGCACACACACACACACACACAGACACACATACACCACATATGTATGCACATATATAGATAAGTACTATATGCAGTTGTGGCCCCATAATAGCTCTGCTTCAGCTTCAGCTTCAGGCTGCCTTTGTCAGCTTCTTCTTTCCTTTCATTTTTTTTTTTCACGCAACTGCAGCAAATGGCAAGTGGTAAATGTGTCTCTCTGTGTGTTTGCTCTGTACTTTGTTTCCCAAAGGGATTTTCTACGTTTTCCCAATGCTTTTGTTTGCCGCTTAGCACACACCACACACACACACGCACGCACACACACTTAAAGTTAGAAAGCAAGAGCTTTTAGTTTTGCATTCGCAGCACTTGGCTTTGCATTTTTCGCAACACGCAAAATTATTCGACAAAATATACAAATCTCTACGTTATTTACTGTGTGGCTGTTATTGTGTGAGTGTGTGTGTGTGTGTGTGCTTGTGTGTGTAAATGTCAGACAAAGGCAACACAACAATATTAAGGAAAACACACAAACACGCACACACACCCACAACCGAGCACAAGACTATCCTAGTTACCACGTTTGTTGGAATTCAACAAATAAAACCATTCACAACACTACGTTTGTGTTTTAGTATTTATGGGTATCTATTTGAAGGCTTTGTAGCACTATAATTGTTTTCTGAAATTTCAATTTTTTGCTTACGACGAATCGAATCGAGTAAACTCTTGTCATGACAATTTTTGGCAGGATTCGGAGAAACCTTAAAAACTATTTACCAATTATTTCCTCTGAGTATCAGGCATAAGATAAAATATATATGTATATTAAAGAGGGAAAATAATCGTCACATGTTATCACCGCAACGGGCGGAAAAAAAGTGGAAATCTCAATTTTAATTAATACAATGTTTTTTAGCAGCACCAAGACTAATTATTATGATTTCGAATCAAACAAACATCTCGTAGCCCACAAAATTGTGGAATGAAACAATCGTTAGCTTTCGAATCTGGCAGTGTTCCAACCACAGCTCCGACTTGGCGACTCGGGACACTTTCGGTTCCGTTGACAACTGAAATTGGATGCGATTTCTCCACAAATTGAAATGCGTGCGATTGGATGATGATCTATTGAACAGGTTGAGTTATAGCTTGTTGAAAGCAGCATTTCTATCTGATCTGGTCTTTAAGTACCTTGGCCTGATTGCGGCAACCTTTCCCCCCCCCCCCCACCCCTTGCTTCCTCTCTCCATTTGAGTGCTGGGCTTAAACTCTGTGGCAACTGTCTGTCCGTCTGTGTTGGCCGTTGCATCTGCTTTTAATTGCATTGCTGATGTGAGCCAACAAATCGAAGCTTGGCTATAAAACCGGTCCCCTCCCTTATCTCCCTTGAAGCCCCTTACGCCCTGCCAGCTGCCACCCTCTTATAGTTGCAGTTGCTGCGGCTCATAAATCGTTCAATCATCAGTGGCACATTGACAACACCATTGGCCGTTGGCTGTGCCACTTGGTCGTGTGTCATAGGCGCTGTGCAATTTATACGCCTTCCCCTCTCTGGCGGGCCCCCCGCCCGCAAACAGCCGCTCTGCAATCTTTTCTTGCGTCGCGTTTTTGGGCCTTAGACGTAAAATTAATGCAATTTACGTACAAAATGTGCCATTAAAAGCGCATAACCAGGCTGTAAAAAGCCAGCGGAAGTGTGATGGGTGCGGGCTGACGGGGAGGATGGTCGATGGGGTGGTGTGGAGTGTGGGGTGTGGGGTATGGTGTCTATTGGAGCTATTGCAAGTAGACGAACATAAAGCAATATGAGCTCTTGTCGCAGTCGCCGCGTCGCCTTGTCTGGGCCTTTTTCCAACGCCGTCTGCCGGAGCCTCCATGTGCGAGTGTAATTTAATGCCAATGCAGTTTCTTTTTCTTCTTCTTTGCTTCTTCTTCTTTTTTTATTTTTTGATGCTCACTCGCCCCGGCAAATGGCTGCAGTCTCCAGCTGGCCCCACCGCCCGCGGGCCCCAGTTGGCATGCCACAAATTACCCAGGCAAAGTCCGTAGAGCGCATTTAGCTAAATCGCAGAATTTATGTCTTATGAAAATGCGCTGCAAGTCGGAGTCGCAGTCGCAGTCGCAGTTGCAGTCGCAGTCGCAGCCATTCTGGAGCTGCAGCCAAGTGACATTGCCACAAGAGGCAATGCTAATGTACGAGGCTATAATAAAACGAGCCATGTTTAACCAAACGACACGACGCCTCAATGCCCTAACACTGCAAACAAATGGTTAGTCGTATCAAATAACCAACTGTATACATTTTGTAGCCACTGTATTACATTGCCGATGCGCAGACAAATGCCTGGGAACTTGCCGGGCACATGCTTAGCTTCATGTCTCACAACTCACACATTGTGTAGGGTATTGGAAAAATCACGATTGCAAATGCAGTGGGTTGTTGACAACGGGGCGTTACGTGGGGCATTGGGGAAACTTGAGAATTTAAAGCTGATTTATCTCTTGTAGTTATTATTATGGTTCCATTCAGCGCGCACTTCTCTGCGTGCTTAACTATTTGTATGCCCTGTACCCAAAATGGGTAAAAGGAGTATGCTGTGCGACAAACCGAAGCAGGCATCTTCGAGCCTAGCAAGTGCATTCATTCATGATCAGGAAGATGCGCTAAAAGATATCTTCGCCCATTTTCATTTTCGATAATGGTTTTTCAGGCATATCTCGAAGATTAGAAGGGCTAGCTACACCAAACTTGGCATGCAGATACTCTTATAGTGCACATTTTACATTCCCTTGAACCTTGCTATATTTGGGTGCCATCTATTGATGGCCCATGATGGTGCCATCTTTAAGACCCGAAAGTTTCATGAAGATCGCACAATAATCATCCGAGTTACTTGGGAATGCATTGCCCACACACAATGTGGGACAGAGGAAAAAAGCAGCACAGTCGCTTGTGGCTTGCGTATGTCATTTTGTTTAGGGTATCTCCCAGTCAGGCACACCCGACTTAGCATTCTTCCTTGTTGTTTCTTTTCGCGCTGTGCTGCCTTTTTGGCCATTAATTTGCTTGCGCTTTTCCAATTTCCAGTTTTCATTTCGGCCCGTTTGCACACTCCTTGGCTATGGCTGTTCCGCTCAATGTGCGGCTATGTTGCACAATCCACAAATTATGCCGCCTTAACTGTTGGCTCGCTTAACTGTATTCGGTTTTGTCGCTGCCCCATCAATTGGCATGCCAAAAGTGCGGCGAAAAACTTTTCAATTCAATTATCAACGCCCAGGCATGCCACGGCCGACTGACTATCTATGCAGCGCTCCAACTATGTGAAGTGCTGCCACCACCACCGACCACATATATGATTGCAGCGCCAGCTCCAGCTCCAGCCCAGCTCTGGCTTCAGCGTGGTTTAGTTCCGATTTGGCTTCGATTTGCCAGCAATTTGGCTGAATGCATTTTGGGTAATTTGTTTGCCAAATTCGCGTGTTGGCGTCAAAGTCGTCAACACATTTTCTGTGGGGGTGTCGATTGCGATTGCAATAGGCAACATTAACAACATCTACAGCAACAGCAAAAACAACCGCAACAACAACAAGAACAGCTCCAAAAACACCCAGAGCCAAGCATTAATATCAAGACTGAGGCGAGAATCTCGAATGGGAAAAGTTCATTGAAAGAAATTAATGTTGCCACATTAAACAGTACAGTGCAGCCTCGCTAAGAATAAAGCGAAGCTCATTTATGTGAGACGAATATGAGTAATATCAATATAAACAAAATTAAACAACAATTCTACAGTTTTCGGCATACTATTATCCAGATATTTAACACAGTCCGGAAGAACACGATATTAAAAATAAATAAAAAAAATATTTGTTTAAGAGCCAGATAGTATACCATCTATGTTTTTGTTTAACCTTTTAGGGAATAATTGTCTTACAAACTGTGTAACGCATTGAAGAACACTTTTTCAACTCCACAAAGAACATATATATGCTTGATCAGTACGTAGAGACTCGTCGATATAGCCAGATCCGTCTATCTGTTGCTATGCCAACTAAGTCCTCGTCTACAAAACCAACTGGATCGAACCACTATATAATAAAGCTGCCATTGCCCGAAAGTAAAGTTTCTGTGTGAAGAACTACTTAGTTTTTCAAGAAATCTTGACCAAACTTGACCAAACCTAGTTTAATCAAGCGCTTTTCGATCTAATAATAATTGGCAACTATATTACAAAGTTGTATAGATAGAATCTAGCAAAAAGAGTTTTTATAAGGGAAACATTTCGGTTTTTATATATATCCTGACCAAACTCAGTAACTCGGAGCTGCAATATTTTTGAATATATCTGTACTCTGTTATATGTCACCTATAGTAACAATCGGTTCCAATTGAAGCTTGTGCTTGAAACCCACTTCTACCAGAGTATTTAATCTTCGAGTTATTTATTTAACGCCAGATCAATTTGTTTGTTTAACATATTGAGTGCTTACTGTGTTGTCTCTCTACACAGTTGTGAGAGTTGCACTCGAAGCTAAATATATAAAAAAATGAAGAAAAAAATAAAATTTGGATGCCAGTCGAGCGACAAATATTTTGGCATGCCAAAAATTGAAGCGGCCAGCGAAAATATGCAGGCAATGACAACATGTGCCGCTGGTGGCAACGGGGGGTTGGCAAAGGCAGTGGGGCAGGGGCACGGGTCACGGGGCATGCGGCACGACTTCGACATCAAATTGTCAACACATTGTAAGCGTGTGTATGCGTGTGTGGAAGGGGCAATGTGGTATCATAACAGCCTTAGCTCATAAGCAAGCAAAGTGCTTAAGGACGTAGACAGGCCGCAGGAGCAGAAGCAGGATCTGGAGCAGGAGCAGAAGCCGCAGCAGCAGCCGGAGCAGAGGCAGTGCCAAGAGTGGGCAGCCAAATTGAAAAGTAAATAAAATTATGCGTCGCAACACATTCGAAATCATTGGCCAAAGACATATCGATGTTGGTTCTATGCCTTTTGGCTCTCAGCCCTGCCCCTTGCAAGGTCTCGAGGCAGCGCCAAGCGACGTTCTCGACGTTGTCAACGGTTGCGTTGAGCATATTTTTCACTCTCCTCTTTTTTTTTTTGGGTCTGGGATGACGACGCGCTTTACGCATCAGTTGATTTTTTCCATTTTGGGTCCGTCGTGTGCTTTACGAAATTTTCTTGATTTGGCTTCTCGCAATCTCAACCGGGCGTCGCTCCCTTGCTCCATGGAATTGGGGCATCATTGAAAATTCAAATCACATCAAATTGTAAAATACACAAACCACGCAAATCGTCGTTGGGCAAAATAAAAATGCGAGTACATAAAAATAATAATAATAAAAAGACAGACAGAGTCTCAGATGAAGAGCCGCAGCCAAAGCTAAAGGCAAAGGCAACGTTAGCTATAAAGTCGGGCGAGCTTGAAGACGGAAACGCAGGCTGGCAGCGGAGGACAGGATGCTGGACGAGCTGGCAAATTTCGTAGCACAAATCTGGAACTGGCGCTGCAGCTGGAGCTGGGCTGGAGGGGGAGCGGTTGCTGAAGGCCAGGATGTTACGGGCCGCACATTTTGTGCCGGCAAAGCAAATTCGGTGTTTTGTGATAGCAAAAACGGACTGCGAGGGTGTTCCAAAAAAAGGAAAAGGGAGAAACTTGACGATATGGCAAATTTATTGTGCGCGTGTGTGTGTGTGTGTAGGTGTTGTTGTAAATTACGGCGGGAGTGTAAAATGAAAAGAGTGAAAATTATGTTGCGGGCGCACCCAATCGAGAAAACGCCTTTACTTTGCTATTACATGTTTCAATAGGGCGATACGAATGCTTGTGCACAACTAAAAGCTACCCTGTAGCCAGCGAAAGAGAGTTTTTACGGGGAAGATTCTCTTTAAAGCTTTACTATGAGCAATTCAAAATTATTATCGGATATAAGGTGCTTTTTTCAGTGCTTCGGGCAGTTGAAAAAGCAAGAAGCTGGTTCAAATCCTAGACTAATGTCCTCGCCAAAGGCCATAGTTGCCAATGCTATTCAAATATAATAATAATAATAATAAAAATAATAATAATGATAATAATAATAATAATAATTATAATTATAATAATAATAATAATAATTATAATATTAATAAATAATATTTCATGTATATATAAATAATATCATTATTATAACAAACGTAAAAGTGATAATGATAATGATAATGATAATGATAATGATAATGATAATGATAATGATAATGATAATGATAATGATAACGATAACGATAATGATATTGATAATTATAATGATAATGTGAGTGAGAGATTTGTAGGCTTTACTGATAAGAGTTAAGATGTTGCCCACTTTTAAACTTATCTCAATCATATTTAAGCCCAACTCCCAATGCCCCGGTTTGGCAGAGTTTTTCATTGTGGTTTTTTTTTGTACGCAACTAACCAAATCTTTGTGTTACATCTGTTTGGCTTTAATTATACATAACTTGAATGCTTTTCTTCTATTTAAAGCCTTGGCGCCTGTTCAGCCCACTCGCAATTCGATCACATCTTGTTGGCTATATGTACACATATACCCTGCCCCGCGCCTTATCCTCACTGCCGCGTGGCGATATCTTTCGCCTATAGCTCCAGCATTGGAGTCTGCGCCGCCTTTGCTTTTCTCTTGTTGCATACGAAAAACTAACGAAAATAGGAAAATAAAATAAAAAATGTAGACATTTTGTAGCCAGTTTATAGAGATGGTGGGCCAGCCTCTTTGGGCCGAGGCCTGTTTGCTTTTCGCCCATAATTTTTGTGCCGTTTACAACAAACGGTCGCATAACTTGTGAACGGCCCTGGTTCCGCAACGATCCCGGTCCCTGTCCCTGTCCCAGTCCCCGCCCCAGACCCTGGCCCTGTCGCCCCGTAAACGCCCCGCCTTATCTCTCGTTGGCTGTCGATATAGTCCCACGGTCTATGGGCCGCTTGGTCTATGGGTAGAGCCAGCTCGCAATCGCACTCGCACTCATTCGCATGGTGCCAAATGATTTTCACATGTTTTTGTTAGTGTGTGTGTGTGTGTGTTTTCCATTCGCACTTTTCTTTTTGCATGTGTTTTTCACTCGCACTTTGGCTGCGCGCTGCTTTGGCATTTAATTAAAAAGCCTGCAAAATTATGAACTTTTCTTTCTCGACCGCCTGCAAATTTGTTTGTTTTCGCCACGAAAGTCATATATCAAAAAATTGCTTGCCAGATGCGAGTCGGTTTTTTTCTTCTTCTTTGTATAGGCGGAGTAGTCCGGTGGTTGGGGTCTGGCAATGGGAAATGCGAAATGCCAAATGTAAAATCTTTCGCCAATGATCTGTCGAACTTTTCGCCCAACTCTCAGCCGGTTGGCAATAAGTTTTCCTCTTTCTCTTTTTTTTTATTATTTTTCTTTTAACAGAATTCAATGTGTCGATGAGCTGGTTGGGACGACGGGTAGTTGATGGGTAGATGAGTAATGGGGCAATGTGTGCTGTTTGGAGCATGCCAAGCTCTACCCAAAACAGTTGTTGTTGCTGGGAGTCGACGCGTTGAAAATCAAATGAGCTGTAAAGAAAATTCGCGTTAAAATGCGTTTTATTGTTTCCAATTAAGCTGATTGAGTGCGTCGCTTTATATATATTTATACATACATATGTATATACATATGTGTATATGTGTGTGGGTTTGCATCTAGGCTGAATCGAAAAACCACAAACTATATTGACTGTAAAGCTGTAGTGTCCGTCATGCTTCGTTTAATCCCACACAGCACATCAGCACGACCCAACCCAAAAAACAATTTATGCGCTACTTTAGCTAATCGTCGAGAGCGTCGAATATTTTGTTGACGTTTTTCACTGTTTCGATTTCGTTTTTTTCCAATTGTTTTTCCAATTGTTTTTCCAATGGAATTTATGAGTGAGTCTCCCATCAACAGCATTTAGCATGCGGCTAGGGGTTGGCTACCACAACTGCATCCAGTATAGTTCCATCTGTTTCACTCGTCAGCTGGCCTTTTCCTATTTATGAGGCAGCAGCTCAACTCGGCTTATTGCTGGCCGCAAAATCAACTCATTTACAATGCGTGTGTGTCAATGGCAATAGCTGTGCTCCAAATGCCGGACAGTCTAGCTATCTTATTATCATTATTGCCACCATTAAGTCCACACATATCGGCGGCAATGAAAGAGTCGCAACGATACTCTAATGCCCTGCCCACAAATTGTTGCGTTTAATGTCCAAAGAATTCACTTTCGAAGTTTTTCTTTAATTAATTTAAAGTTTCATATGTATTTACAAATTTATTGTTTTTTGAAAGCAAAGCAAAGCTTTTTAAATTTCTTAAGAAATTGCGAATAGATTTATTTTTAAAAACTTCCAAACATAATGTGTTGGGAAATTTTCTATCATTTGGCATGAATTTTAAATATAAATCAAAATAAATTTGAAACGTGAAAAGCACGTGATTTCTATGTGTTTTTTTTTTGTTTATATTCTGCATTTGTTGTGCCTTAACTTTTAAATAATATCATTTTTTTACTCAAATATATGTATATGTCGACCGTCCTCGTGACTCCTCATAAAAATATGAAATGGAAAATTCCAACTAAGATATTTATATTTAAAGAGGATTTAACATTTTCGAAAATAATCAATTTTTTGTATAAGAAACTTTCCAAGTTGAATGCATTCAAAAAAAGCAGGAAAAAAATTCCTTAATCTTAAATCTTTTATTCTGACTTTTTTGCCTTTTCACTTGTGACTGATATCATTTCTCCAGCTGTCGTTGAGACTTTCACCTTTTTAAATGATATAACTAAGTGAGCTCTTGATGGGATTTATAACGTTGGACTCCCAACTCGTTTGCCAGCCTCGGTCTCGACACATAGCTGATATAACAGCTCAGCGCAAAGTCGCAGCGCCGAGTGTCAAGTAGAAATAAAATTCATTTTAATTTGTGCAACGATGACGATGACGACCATCGAGTGGATGGCTGCATGGGGCAGGGAAATTGGGGAAGGAGGAAGGGGGAAGGGGGAAGGGGACAGGCACATGTTATGCGCCTGCTGGCAGGATAAAACTCATCGATAAGTCTGTTGGGGCGTTGGTGGCATCGCAGCCAGCCGCGTTGCCCATTGTCGTTGCCCATTGTTGTTATTTGCCAAATAAGCGAACGGCCGCCCGCGTTTTACTTCCCCGGCCAAGCTCCCCCGCGCCCGCTCCTACTCATGCCGGACGCGTCTCCATTGTTGTCAGCTACGTCGTCGTCGTCGTCGATGATGCAGACATAAGATATGAAAAATATGAAGCAACAGCCATCACAATAGTCGCACCAGCCAAAAGCCAGAGCTCGAGCTGGAGCTGAAGCTGGAGCCGCAGCCACCGCACAGGCAAGGGACACTTTGTGCTGCCTGCCCCGCCTGTCCCGCCTGTCCCGCCTCCTTATAGCCCAGCTCACAAAGCAGGCGCTCATGCGTGTGCAAGTCAAAGTCGCTCTGCGTGGGCACCAGCCTCATACGTAACCAGCTATAGATACAACTCAGTCCGTCTGCGTCGCACCGTCCCGTCCCGTCTCGCCGTCTGTCCATATATGAGTTGCGTTGTATAAATCACGCTTAATGCCTTTGGCAACGGAGGCAACTGGAACATCCGAGTACGTTGTGGAACATAAATTGCAGTCAAGTGCTGCCAATTAGTTGGCTAAAATTATTTTATGATATTGGCCAACTAATTAAACCAGCATTACGCTGGACCGACGTTAAGGCTAGTGTCCAGACAAGGACACCAGCTCCAGTGCGGGGCCTGGGTCAGCTGGTCAAAAATCGATAAAAGTCGCAGCAGGCGTGAGACAGGTGCCCCGACCCCCTTTACACCCCCTTGTGTCCCATCCTAACCACCTTTCGCATTGTAGCTGGCATGCAGTTTCATCAATCAGCCGCACGAGCCAACAATCAATCATAGCCGAGCAGCAGGGGTAGCTGCAGGGTAGCCCTCAACCTGTCCCAAATAAGTAAAGCACGTAAAAATATCTCTGATTATTAATTATTTATGAAATGTGCGAGGCGAGAAGCGACTGCCATTAAACGATTAGGTTCCTATGCTGTCCTAGACAGCAGCATTCGGCTGAGAAACAACCGGCCAGCGAAGCGACTTATACGTAAGGAGCTTAAGGGAACAATACAATCTTAAAGATGAATAAATGAATTAAGATGTATCAGTACCCGAAATACGGCTGTACTAAGCAAGAGAGGGAACTTAAATGATTGAACGCAAATAAAGCTAAGCTCTATAAGACGAATGCTTATATTTTTATTCGCTCGAATAGCTACTTAAACATAAGAGATAAACAAAAAGTTAAAGTAAGTCCCCACTGATGGATAGGCTGACTGATTGACCGACTGACTAACTGACTGACTAACTGACTGACCAACGGACAGACTGATTGAATGACTGACAGACTGTTTGATTGATTAACAGACTGATTCACTGAATGACTTACTAGCTAATTGACTGACGGACAGACTGATTGACTGACTGACTAAATGAATGAATAACTGACTGAGTAACTCACTGGCTGACTGACTGACTGATTGATACGTTAAAGGACCAACTGACTGACGAGCAGACTGACTGACAATTGCTTCAATTTACAGACGGACAGTGGCTGATTGACTATTTGACTGATTAACTTGCAAACTGATTGATTGTCTGATCAACTGATAGACTGATGGATTGAGTGACAGAATGTTTGACTGAAACTGACTAAGTCAGTGACTGACTGATTGACTAACTGGCGGATAGACTGATTGACGGACAGACTGACTGATGGCCAGACTGATTGCCTGGCGGACTTATAGACCTGTTGATTGACTGACTGACTTATTGACTGACTTGACTGGCTCACTGTTACCTGACTGACTGACTGATTAACAACGACGATCTCTAGCTGTAAGAGTTTGGAATTTTAAATGTTGATAATAGTTTGCTCATTCCTAAGTGAATGCCAAATTTTTGGATTTGAAAAATAACTTATCTAAGAGGGAAAAGCATTTGTATAAAGCTCACCAATTTTTCCTGATCATGATTCAACATAATTAAACTTTCTCACAGCATTAAAAGCTGCTGATTTATTTTATGGTACTGTTAAAATTGCGTCTCCTGAAATATAAAAGAGACTTGGTTAGACAACCCTTATCATACCTAATTACTTATATTGTATCATTCCTATAATCTAACAAATATATATGGGTTAATCAAATGCATATGAAAATATTCGCTTTAATACTTGTTTTAATTATTATTAAATCTCCAATGTCATTTTCTTTGGTCTTTATCAGTGTGCCAGTGCAATGGACATGCACGTCGCTGCCGATTCAATCTGGAGCTGTACAAGCTGTCGGGTCGTGTGTCCGGCGGCGTTTGCTACAATTGTCAGCACGATACAACCGGAAGGTATTGCCACTATTGCCGTGAGGGCTACTATCGGGACGCCACCAAGCCGCCCAATCATCGTAAAGTCTGCAAACGTAAGTGTTGTTAAAGCCGTCGCCTGGCGATGTTAAGACGCTGTTCGGTCATCAATCAACGGCCTAGTTAGTTGTCAACTGGGCAGATATCTTTTTAATGATGACTCCCTCTCTCCTTTTTTCTCTCTCTTTCTCTCTCTCTCTCTCTCTCTGCCTCTGTCTCTGTTCTTCCACTCTGTCTTACAGGCTGCGACTGCCATCCCGTGGGCTCGACTGGCAAGACCTGCAATCATCTGAGTGGCCAGTGTCCCTGCAAGGAGGGCGTTACCGGCCTGACCTGCAATCGCTGTGCTCGCGGCTATCAGCAGACGCGCTCCCATGTGGCGCCCTGCATAAGTAAGTGTCCAGCTATCGCTGTCTTGCCCCACTGTACTCTAGCGTAATCCTTCTTCACGTGCTTACTTGCAATTAACAGAAGTGCCCACAAATGCGAATATGATTCAAGCTGAAAGCGCCGGCGGCGGTGGAGCTGGCGACTACAAAGATGGTGGAGGCTCCCAGGCTGAGGAAATGAAAAAGTGTAAGTAGAAACTAGCGAGGGCCGCGTAATGGAGATGCGAGTACCGACTAAAATGTGAAATGTGACGAGCAACGAGTAAAATGTGGCCTGTGACGAGCAACGAGCGAAAAGTGACGTGTGAGGAGTAACGAGTAAAAAGTTACTCATGATAAGTACAAAGTGAATAGTTCCTTGTGACGAGTAAGTGTAAAATGTGACTTGTGCCGAGTAACGTGTAAAAAGTGACTTGCGACGAGTAACGAGTAAAATGTAACTTGTGACGAATAACGAGTAAAAACGGACTTCTGACGAGTAACGAGTAAACGTACCTTGTGACGAATAAGAAGTGAAAGCTGATTTATGACGAGTAACGAGTATTTTCGCATAGCGAGTTGAGATTTTCAAGTAACTTATTGACGAGTAAACCATTGCGAGTAACAAGCAACGAGTTCTAATCTACAAAACATTGAAATAAACATATGTTTATATTATATTCCACACAGATTGCGGCAAGTGTAAGGCCAGTCCCAAAAAGCTGAATCTCAACAAGTTTTGCATGGAGGACTACGGTGCGTATGCTCGTTGTCCAATCCATATGCTCGAGCCTAACCTAATTTCTACTCGCTTACAGCTCTTCTGGCCAAGGTAATTGGCCATGATCGCGCCTCTCAGGATATAAGCACCGAAAAGTTTTCGATAGAGCGACAGAACGAGATATACAAGTACGAAATAAATATACAGACAATTTTCAAGCGGAACCCGATGTCGGGCACGACCAGCTCGCTGCTGGGACGTGGCAACATGATGCTACTGGTGCCGCGCAAGAGTATCGAGTGTCAGTGCCCCAAGATCAAGCTAAACAAGTGAGTATTCCCTCCTCCAACTGAACAGACGTTTCTTTCTCTCTGATTCTCAATTTACGATATGCTCTTTATTGCTTAATCCTTACAGATCGTATCTTATACTCGGACGCGACTCGGAGGCAGCGCCGGGCTATCTGGCCATTGGACCCAGTTCAGTTGTATTGGAATGGAAGGATGAGTGGTCGTTGCGCATGAAACGCTTCCAGCGGCGCGCCCGCAAATGCAGTTGAATCGAACCGGAAACGGAATATGTCAGAGCGGATTTCAATTTCATACACTTGGCTAGGTATCGGTTTTTGTATAAATTGTACAGTTTACTCAAGTTTCTGACCTTTTTCGGCATCATGCTTTAATTAATCCCCCCACACAAACATACACACGCACCCACATATACTAATACCTATATACACAACCCTAAGCGGAGTCTCCCCATAAAATAATATACTTAACT
The DNA here is from genome assembly GCA_035045885.1 of Drosophila borealis. Lineage (NCBI taxonomy): Eukaryota > Metazoa > Arthropoda > Insecta > Diptera > Drosophilidae > Drosophila > Drosophila borealis. The sequence goes on along the minus strand of JAWNOR010000405.1, from coordinate 2,815,550 downwards.
ATCTAAAAACAAAAAGAAAAAACATCCGAAATTCTCTAGTTAAGCTACTCAGCGGCATTCTAGTCTACAATACTCGAACACTGCACAACACTGGGCAAACCCAACAACAACAACAAGAACAACAAGCCAAATGCTAATTACAATTTAAAGTGTGAGCTTGCGAGTGTGTGTGTGTGTGTGTGTGTGTGTGTGTGTGTGTGTGTGTGTGTGTGCGTGTCCGTAGCAGTTTTGAGGGTCATAAAAAACAGTTATAAATTTGAAACAAGTGCGAAAAGAGTTGCAAGTTGCATGTTGAATGTTGCGTAGAGCGTGTGTCGCGCAGTGGGGCGCGGCTTTACATAGAATGGAATCATGGTGCAGGGTAGACAAACAGGCGTAGTCAACAACAACAACAACAATAACAACAACAGGCGAACAAACAGCTGGCTTTCGCATGGAACAGCATGCAACAGGGGTATTCAAGATAAATTTCACCTTAAATGTTAACTTGTCTGTCACATGAGTTAGGTCCAGAGTTAATGCATTGCAGTCACGCCTGCTGCCGCCTTCTTCGGCTGCTATTTGTTTTACTCATATGCTGATTACCCCTAATGCCCAGGCAATACTTTTTTTTTACTTTTTTGTACTCTGTTCTGCATATCGTATTCATCACAGATTTTAGTTTTTGTCTCGATTTGTATTTTCAATATATATTATTTGCCGTTTGTGCTTTCCCGTATTTATTTTTAAAGCTTACACTTTTTTTCGCCTCTACTGTTTGCCTTCAACGGCAGTTTTTTTTATTATTATTATTATTTTTGTTTCGATCTGTATTTATAAAATGTATGCAAACAGTTTTGCTGTTAATTATGCAGATGTTTATTTGCCATTTGTTGGTTGATTTTCACGCGCTTTTGCATAACAATTTGTTTGAGGCAGCAGCAGCAGAAAAAAGCGTAAAAATAATAATAATAATAAACAGACGAACAGCAGCAGCGACTGCAGCAGCAGCAGCAGCAGTAAAATTAATTTAAAATACATTTATTTGAATTTAATTTTCAATCTGAATTATGCATGCAAATCAGTAAACGTGGTATAACAAAAAAAAAAACACGCCACAGCCAAATTGAGTGTTTTTCAGGGGCAGCAGCAGCGGAAGGGGCGGGGCAGGGGCAGGGGCGTGACGAAGGGCGTTGAGAAAGACTAGCTGCAGTTTGCAGTGCTGTGTAACTTGTTTTTTAGACAATCTCCAAATCTCTTAGCAAGCGTACAGTAGAAACGCATGCGATCTATGTAGCTGTTTGCTCTTTGGCGCACAACAGGCAGTGCTCACTGTAGTATGCGATAAACCCGACATGCCGAGCGCGCTTCACAGACAAACAAACAAGGGACAACGCAACACAACACGAAACACGTTACACAAATTAAACAAGACAAAAAAAATATATATATATATATATAAAAGCTTCGTAGGCTGAACACTGATATGTTCCCCTGCCGCTGCCGCTGCCCCCTGCACCTATGCCACTGCCCTTTGATTGCATTTACACAGTTACATTTTAAACACACACACACACACACACACATTGTTTTCTGGTGTTGATTTTAACTCTTTTTTTGACTGGGGCCGCGGATTAAACATGTTACAGCTCAAAATGTAACATGATATATGACAGCAAGTGTCGAACTTGATAAATGCTTTAATGAATTTATTTTCATGTTCTGCACAAGACTCGCCATTCAGTGTTGTTAACCCCCTCCCCTCCACACCTCCGTTCCCCCTCGCTCCACTGCCTATGCGCTGGGTTCGCCCCCGCGCATTTGTCTGCGTGCTTTTGTCATTTTGCCCCAATGTCCATTGCCACAGTCGGCGACCGTGACCATGATATATTATATATTCAACTGGAGCAGCGACCGACTGGACATATGCTGATCAACTGGACGGACGGACGGACGGACAACTGAACAGTTAACATGCTGCTGCTCTTAAGCTGAGATTTGTGTGTTGCGCCTGGGCCGCATAATTAGCCGATGACATGGCTCCGAAAACAATGCGTTGCACACACACACACACACACAGTCACACACCCACACACACAGTCAGACTATGAAGTGTCCTGCAGCAAGTTAAATGCAAAACAAGAGCAACAAAATAAATAAACAATAAATAAAAAATGAAAGAGAAATTCAATTGCGGCCTGGACGCTGCCTTCATGCATATTTAAATGAGATTTTTGCGTTAACTGAATTTTGTCAACATGACGAGGGGGCGTGGCCGACCAGGCAGCCAATGTGGGCGTGCTGTAGCCAGGCGAAACCATATTAATTTATACACACACACACACACACACACATGCATGCAATAGTACATATATGTATGTGCGTGTGTATAAAACATTTATATATATTTAAATAAATTGGATTTTTCTGTGTGATTATTTTTCATTTTTTTTTTACTTTTTTGACTGGGCTGTAGCGGCGTGTGGGCGTGGCATATGTATTTTAAATAACTTGCTGGCGCCATTAGCATATAAATTGATGTGCGCCAGTTGAGCGCGAAAAAGTCAGGCCCAGTCACTCACACTCACACACACACGCAAACACACTCGCAAGCATTTGGCAAACACAGACACACACACGCACACACACATATCTAAGATTTCTGTGCCCCAAAAGCTGACAAATTGACTTCCGTTTCCGCGTCAAAATCAACAAAAATCCACAAAAGAGCGAAGAAAAACAAAAAACAAAATAAATACTCTTTTAAAAATGTACTTAAAAAAAAACTGAGACACAAACATAACCAAATTAGTCATTAGTTGATATGTCAAGCCGTTTATTTATTTTCATTTACACGCATATAAATAAATAAATATTTTTTTTTCTTAATCTTAACTATACACTTAAATTATAAATTGAAATTATGAATTGCAAAGCCAGCAAAAAAAAACAAAAAAAAAACAATGAAAAAACAAAGAAAAAAACAAAAAAAATCGTTTTTGTTGGCGTAAACTGTATTTGATTTATTATATATATAATTAAATACATATATATATATATATATATATATATATATATATATATATATATATATATATATATATATATACATATAAACATAAATAAATAAAAATATGCATATATATATATAAATGCTTGATGTATTTGTATATTCTGAGCAAAGCGCACACAAAGCAACGTGCAACAAACATGTGCGTGGCAGAAGAGGCGGCAAATTGTTGTCAGGCGATTTGCACAAATTGTGCTTAAAACTATTTCCATGTAGTTGAGTGCAAGAACAAACAACAATACTAACGTTACATATCCTACACACACTCACACACACACGCATACGCACACATACACATATGTATACACCCTTGCCAAGTTAAATAGATTTAATCTTTTTTTTTTCGTATTTTTTTTTAAGATATAACATTGTATCACTAAAATAAATAACGATTATTATCTTTGTATGTGTCGCAAGTTAATAAAAATATATATATAAAAAAATAAAGAAGCAAAAACAATTTTATATATTAACGTAAACACTATTTAAATGCATATATACGAGTACATATATATCTATATATAACCAAGAACAAACAAAACAGCGGCAATTTTTTTTTCTTAGATTTTTGTAAATACTCAAAAAAGAAAAAAGCAAAAGCCATATAAAATAAACCATAAATTAAACAGCGAACAGTAATCAACAATATTTATTGCTAATTATTATGTTGTAACAAGATACATATGAAAAAAAAACAAATAACAAAAATAAGCAATTGAATGAAAAAAAAAACGATCAAAAGGCAGCAAAATAAACAAATATTGTCTGATATTAAAGTATTGTAGTTGGTATTTACTTATACACTTATACCCACGCACACACACACATATATATATATATATATATATATATATATATATATGCCCCTACAAATATGTATAATTATATGTTTAAAACTAAAACACGCACACACACAAACACACACAGACAAACACACGTGTATTAACTTATGCAACTTTTGTGGCAAACGAAGCAAAAGCTAAGTAAATAAAAATATATATTAAAGACAAGCCGAACAGGAGCAACAAGCTGCACACATATATGCATATACATACCTATATATCCTCTAGGTATGTGCGCATCTACATATACACACGCATATATCATTTATGTTGTACTTGAATAAAATAAATGGAAAAGCAAACACGAAGCCAACCGATAAACAAAAGCAAAGAAAACAAGACACAAAGTTTAATCGAATTAAGTGGACAAATTGCTAATATATATTACGAAATTCAATGGCTGACAAATGTGATTTTATTTCATTTTTTTTTCGTATGGTGGGGGGGGGGTGTATTGATTCCAAAAACTGTTGCAGGTGAAGTATGCGTTCTTTTCCAGCCGAGTACCGAAAATTGAGGCAAATAAAATACCCGGGCAGACAGCTGGCAGAGTTGCCAGACTATAGTATGCCGTTCAGGACTGCAAGCCCAATTGTTGCACGATTTGAACCAGCGCTCTGCCTTTGACACCGGTTTGTAAGGCTTGCATCTCGTTCATGCGGGCTAAGTTGTTTGTCTGCCTGAGAAATTGTAAGTTGAAGTTATTTACGCTTTTGAGCCTGAGTCTTTCAAAGTGCACACCAGGGCATGTAATTAAAGTTAAAAGCATTTGGCAAGCGCGAACCTATCATACTCATTGTAAATAATAAGTCAGAATTATCCAAGCTGAGCAGTATTTGATCTATGAATATTTTATTAATAACCTAAATTTGCCATGAGATGAAAATATGGACATACACTCCTGGGCAAAGCGTATAACCCACCTTGCTAAGCTGTCCAAAAGAACTTGACCCTTAAATGGTTGAGAATCTTAAATTTCTTAATACGAAGCTTAAGCTTATGGCGCCCTTGCGGTGCGTCAGCTTGTGGTAGCCCCCCGCACCCTTATTGCAGCTACACCCCTTGGGCAGCAAGAAAAAAAGTAGCATACTTTTGAGCAGCGCTCAGTGAATTTTCAATCACGCAACAGATAAAATGCAAAGCAAATTATTTTAAAGCGCAATTTAAGTAACATGCTCGCCCCTAGGGCTGCTTAGTATTTGATATTGCCGCTGGCGCTGGCGCTGCTCCTTGGTGCTTGTTCCATGGTCCTGTTCCTGCTCCTGCTCCTGGTCCTGGTCCCTTTACTGTGCCATTCCAACTTTATGTCCACGGGCCGGCAACTGAAACTAATACGCATATTTATCAAATTTCAGCGCCTCAAGGGTTGCAAAAAGCGCTGCTGCTGTTTCCGTTGCACTCAGTTGCCCCAGCTCCGATCCATGCCACACGCCCAAATGTACATTCATTGTAGTTGCCCGAAAAATGCCTTGCAGCGCTCGAAAGTTCCACCAAGATCCGGCGGGTAGTGGAAGACGCAGCCGGCCCAGCCGCAACGCAAAACGGCGAACAAAGTTTTGGCCCACAGCAAAACTTAACAAATAACAAAAAGCGGCGCTTGGCTGGGCAACCACTTGGCTGGGTGGTGGCTGCTCAATAGGCTGGCTCTCTGCCTGGCTGGCTGGCTGGCTGGCTGACTCTCTGGCTGGCAATGCTGCACAAACAAGGACAAAGCTGTGCTGCCACTGTCAGCAAACAGCAGAACAAAAACACGTCGTTGATGCCACGCAGTGGCAGATCCATTTGCACGCTTCATAAGCGCGACGAATGAATTTTAATTTGATTAAAGTGAAAAATTGAAAAATTGAAATATGCTGAAAAAACTTGCCGTTTGCCGCAGCGCAACCCCAAACACCAAACACCAGCCATACCCCCCGCCCACAGCCCCCTCCCCAAACAGAGTACCATAAGCTTTTAGTGTATTAAGCGCTGCGCCAAAGAGTGGCGAATTTGAATTCGCTACGCGCCACCAAACGTGGCAAGTCAAAAGAGTGGGCGTGCGGCGGGCACGGGAGCGTGCGAGATATGCACAGGATTAGCTGGCCAATCAGGCGCAGAGCAGGCGCAACCTGGATTTGTGGCAGCTCGGAAGCATGCTGCACATGGTCGCAGCTTTGGCACGGTTGCGCCTTGCCCGCTCGACCCACACGATTTTGATTTTGGGTGGCCCTCGGCTCGGTTGCCATGGCTAGAAATGCCAATGGAAATGCCCAGCACAATTGGGCGTATCCGTTGCCAGGGCCAAGCTTAGGTCGACATTAAAACCTTTTTGCTTTAATAATGTTGTTTTTTTTTTTTGGTTTTTTTTTTTTGTTATGCTTAGAAGGCGACCGCAGCCGCCTGCCACAACCGCCGCATGGCAGACCCAGCTGCCGCCCCTGGCTGACTGCTGCCGATGCTGATGCTCTACTCAAAGGCTTTCTTTTTTTCATTTCTTCATTTGCCATAGCTGCGTTTTTCTGCCCCAGGAGATGCTTTGCCCGGCTAAGAAGCATCCTCGTCATCGCCAGCGTCTGTTACAGTGCGGCAATTACGCTGCTTGGATTTCAAGTGCTGCCTGCCACAAGTTGTTGTTGCTGTTGCTGTTGCCATTGGTGTTGTCGTTGCAGCAAATGCTACAATACGAGTGCTGGAAGCCATTCGAGAAAGGGCCAGAGACCAAGCCCAAGCCCAAGCTCGAGTCATAGTTGTTGCTAGCGGCAGTCGAGTATAACAGAATTTTGCGCTGAACCCTAAACGGGAGTGTACAGCTTTTATACACACAACAAATATACACACACACGCACATACACTCAAGGTTCGCATTGTGAAGTGCAAAAAAGGCGCATTTTTACAAGATTTTTATTATATGTATATAAATGCGAAAAGTATTAAAAAAGTAAACTTTTTTATAGACTTTTCATTTGCTCTCTCTCTCTCTCTCCCGCTCTCTCTAAAGCTATATAATTCGTACGCCTTTCGTCTGGGCGTTATGATGCGTGTTAAGGGAATACGAATACACACACACACACACACACTCTGATGGAGCAGGCGCCAGGATCAGCTCCCATTGGACCCACGGCGCAAGCAATGCGGAAATGCTCCTCGCAACGCATGAAAGCCAAAGGAAAAGTTCCGATGCTCTACAGCAAGACGGGATGATTAGCTGCGCCCTGGTATTGTCACGAATTGCGAATTTAGCTAGCTGCAGCTATTTTTCATACTTTGAGCATTTGCTCTGCCCCAAAAGTATGCAACAAGCTGTTCAATGCTTGATTAGATACAGTTTGGCGGGGTCGTGCGTAGAATAAGTTCTGTGGCATACTTTTCGAGCAACGGTTCTACAATAGCAAATGTATCTGTAAAATACAAATGTATCTATGCAGTGTTTAATTGTATCTAATGAAACTAACCACGCTTAAATACATGCCAAATATGTTATTAATCATATATAAACAAAATTGGGCATTAGATAAAGATACAATTAAATCGATCTAAGCTCTATCCTCAAGTTGCTTTGCAATTTGTGAAAACTATAATTTTTATAGAAATTATCAAAGCAACCAGTCGCAAGCGTAAAGAACAATGTCAAATGAAAAACATATGCATTAACAAAATATCTTTTGGATAAATACTAAAGAACCTACGATCTCGCGGATATCCTTGGATAAATAATGTGTATGAGAAAGATATTATTGAAAAATGCATACAAATTTTGAAAATAGTATAAACTAGTTTCAGGTTAAGCCACATGCCAGAGTATATGCATAAATGACAGATATATGATTGGCTTAAATGGGTTACAAATCAATCTGTTAGTGCAACGTGTATCCTTAAGTTAAAAAGTTTTGATTCCAATACATATACCTCAATTTGTAGCTTAGCACAAATGCATCTCAAATATGGTGCCCGTCTCCAACTATAAGATACGATAAATAAATGTCTAACTTATTATGTTATGTTATACATGTATCTCAGATGTGACTGCCGTTAGTCAGTTACAAATGTATCTGGGAGTGCTATAAGTATCTATAAAATGTGAGGTATGTAAAAGCATACATATATCCATAAGATACATATGTCTTACTTGCTATTATTCCCACTGAACCAAGGGAATGAGATATAAATATATCTGTGAGTGCCACACGTATCTTTGAATATTGAGATACATCAAAAACAAATAAATCTTTAAGATATACATTTTTTACTTGTTATTATGCCAACACATATTATTTATATTACTCGATTTGCAGCCATCACAAATGTACCCCAGATATAATTGTCTTCCATGAGATACAAATGTATCTGTGAGTTCCAAAAGTATCTATGATACATGAGGTATGGAAAACACATATATATATATATATCAATAAGATACAATTGTCTGACTTCGTATTATTTATATAGATATGCACGCGTTGCGCTATAAACAGCCAAATGTATCTCAGACTGTACTCCATGCGATACAAATGTATCCATGAAATGTGGGTTTAAAAAAAAAAAAAGTATATATCCATGAGATACAAATGTCTTACTTGTTATTATTGCTATATATGCAGGCATATTTCTCAATTGGCAACTTAGAGCGCGCAGACTAGTCGACCTGGCCGATTCAACCGCAACCTGGAAGCGACGCCGCCCACTCCCCTGGGCCATTGCTGTGCTACTTCACTTTTGCTCTCACTCCTTTTTGCTTTGCTGTTGTTAAAATGTTGTACAAAAAATGTTTTCAGACCTCAGAGCTGTTGTTGTTGCTGTTGTTGCTGCTGTTGTTGGATGTTGCTGCTCCTTGAACAGTTACAGTAGATTTTTCCGACTCGTATTTTCCTTAACGATTTGGAGAACGGCCCCCAGCTACGTTTCTTTTAAATTTTATTTTATTACTATAACAAGACATAAGTAGGCATAATGGAGCTCTATAAAATATTCAAAAGAAATTGGCATAGAAAGTTTCAGAACGCGCGAGAGAGGGCGAGGGGGAGGTAGAGGAAAAGCAGCCACCCGCTGGCATTCATGTGAGGCCTAAAGCGCTTGGGTCTGAGCATTGGGCATGCTTTGGAATGCCGAGTGTTAAGCGATTAACGGCAGTTTCATTGGGCGCCTGCTAAAGGTTAATGCACTTCAAATCTGAATAGCGTCTACTATGAGCAGGCAGGCAAGCAGGTGAGCTGGGCGCCTCTTGAGTGCTGTGGCAGGTACACATCCTTGAGTGCCGTCACAAGTTGACAACATTTGACACTTTAGAAGCGAGGCGAAATTTGCATATTTACCGAATGCGGTGCGGATGTGGCTGTCGCGGCGGCCAATTTGCAGAAACTGCGCCTAACCCCACCCCGCCCCAGCCCGCCCCGTCCACTGTCAATCATCTTCACAAGCGATTTGTCAGCATCCTGACGCTAATAATCCGCAACAACGCGCCCAGGATCATCATGATTTTTTACAACTTTTCATTTTCGCGCTTGAGCTGCTTTAACTGCCGACAGACGACAGTCGACGGCGGATTTAACTTGGATTTTTTGTGGCCCGAGTCAGCCACGGATTTGGCCATATAACATAATGGGCGTGGCAGGCATATGTGCCACGGCTGAGCCCATAGCCGGGCAACTATTCAAATGAGCTCAACGCAAATGGCTTGGAAAATATGTCGCTGACTTTTTTTTTTTTTTTTTTTTTTTTTTTACTTTTTTATTGGCACATTTAAGCAGCTGCCGTGCCGGAGGCTTTGTTCAGGCGCTTCTTGAGCACGCGCAGCCGCGAATATATGATATCCCAGTCCAGATAGGCGCCCACAATGTAACGCGAATTGTCCGCAGTGTCATCATAGCCGGTGCGGCCATGGAGCAGCCGCAGATTGTTAAAGGTCAGCACATCCCCGGGCTGCGTCTTGAAGGAGTGCGCATCGGCGCATGCCAGCTGCACAAATCGCGCATAGGACTCGTACCAGGGCAGCACCTGGGCCAGCGGCACATTGAAGTGGCTGTCCCGCTGCGGCACGCTGTGGTTAATGCGCGTGTAGTCGCCGGCGGCATCCAGGCTGTTTGGAGCAGAGTTTCGCGTTAGAGTTTGCTGCACGTGGCCGGAGGCTACCTACCAGATGACGGGCGCACGCCAAATATTGTGGAACTCGCGTCCGTCCTCGCTGCCAATGTCGTTCCAGTCGACGGGCGTGCGACTGAGCCGCTCGAAGTGCTCTGGCTGCTCCTGCCGCAGACGGTCCGCTATGTGATAGGCATCCACGAGCAGATTGCTGCCGCCGCGCGACTGCGTCTGCACCACGCAGTGGAGCAGGTTCACGCCGGGCTTGTACTCGTAGTAGGGCAGATCCGTGTGCAGTGGCAGCGGCAGCGAGAGGTATGCGTAGTTCTTGGCGCCCGGCTTGGCCTGCACTATGAACTCCTCGCCGTATGTGGTACGTCGTATGAAGCCCACACGCTCCGCCAGTCGACGCACCACGCCCTCGTCCAGGGGCGCACCGTTGAGCAGCACGACGCCGTAGACGGCGAGCGCCTGCAGCCAGTGCTGCAGTGCCTCATCCTCGGCCATCACCTGGTCGTAGCTGAAGCGCTGCGCTATCTGCTCAAACTGGTCGCCCGCCCAGTGGCTCGTCCGTGGCCGATAGAAGTCGTTCAGGTAGGCGCTTTGGCTCTGGCCATCAAAGCTGCGGCGTCGCAGCCAGTCCAGCTCGTAGCTGCTCTCGTGCGCATCGCTCCAGCGCACATGCAGCTGCTCCTTGGCAGCGTCCACGTGCAGCGCCAGCGGATGCACGCCCGGATCGAAGTGGTTCCAGTCCAATTGCCGTGACTGCGAGCTGCTGTGGTAGCACGCCGGGCAGCGGCAATTGTCGCGCAGCCAGACCCCGGGAAAGGTCAGCGCCCCAGACCCAGTCCCAACCTCAGCTCCGGACTGCGCCGGCTGCACCTCAATGTTAACCTTGTCCACGATGCGTGCGCTCAGCGGCCGGCACATCGGAAGCGTCAGCTGCGAAATGGCGCGCCTTATGGTCTGCGGCAGCACCATACTGAATGCTCAACGAATGCCCAACGAATACCCAATAAATATGCGAGCTGGTTCAAACGAACGATCCGCCGCGAGCGAGCGTTCAAATGTATCTGACGGATGCGTTACAAATAAAAAAGTGATATCAACAAAAAATATGGTCTTATGTCTTATCAACGCGCGGGTTTCGGCTGATCTTGGACTTTGCCTGCCAGCTCATGGTAAACACTGCTTCTGACATTCGAATACCGTTCAGAACTAGTTCATTTGTTGACTCAAATCGATGAGAACTTAAATCCATATACTACTTAATCGGCTGAACAAATCGGCTGCTTTTTTACAGCACACCAAATCAGAACTAGTTCAATAGTTATATATTTTAACGAGCTTAGATGAACTAGTTCATATTTACGCAGTGGACTCACAACAATCTTTGCTGCAAATAACAATAATATTTGTTCTAAATTGAACTAGTTCCAAATTAGAACAGATACAAATAGTGTATTTTGCATTACTTTCTCTGAATTTCCGCTCATAAACTAGTTCTCAAGTCCAGTGTTGCGCAACTTATAGTAGATTTTTTTAATTCTAGTTATTTAAGTCAGTACTACTAAATATGAACTAGTTTAATAGCTCTCTTTAAAAAACTCATAGAAATTTGCAGTTGCATGAAAGCTGATTTCTATTTTCTATTCACATTTTTGGGGTTCAAGGTAAAAGGGCTGACTTTTGAATCGGAACTAGTTCGATTGAATTAACATTTTATGTTCTTAACCCCAAGCTGTTTACCTGATGAACGAGTTGATGTGTATTTAGGCATATGCTGCCGAAATTCACGTCATCAGCTTTATAAAGATATTTAGGCTATTTTCGAGCTGTTTGCCTGATAAGGCATTGCCTGAACTGGGCCGGGGGAGGCGTGGCAAGTGGTGTGCGGCTTGCTTATCGCTGGGTGCGTTGTCATTTTGTGATCGCAATTGCGAAGCGGGGCAGCAGCTGACACACACGCACAACGGGCGGCGGGCAGCGGGTAGCGATCAATCAATCAATCAATCAATTGAATCATCTTTGCCTCTGCTGCTCGATTACCAATGCATTCCAGCGACCAGAGGCAGCAGCCTCTGTGGAACCAGTGCGGCTCCGGGCACAGCCAGTGGCGGCCTTTTAAGGGCCTCGTCGTCGAGCGGTTCTCGTGAAAGCAATAAAAATTGCAGCGCCCGCAGCCAGTTTGAGAATTGATGTAAGTTGACCTGTTGCACATTTGAATGGAATGGCGGCAGCAGCAGTTGGAGGAGGTGGCGGTGCCGATGGTGCTTCTGCTGGCTGGTAAAGGTGGCCACTCGCTGATGCCCAAACAGTGGCCTGCTCCACTCCATTTACAGCGCGCACAATAAATTCCTGATGCCGGAGGCTTTTGGCGAATGCGGCAGCAACAGCAACAGCAACAGCGGCAGCAAATTCCCAAGCCGGTGGCCATAAAAATGCGGCTCACATGTGACAACGATTTGTACTTTAGCTCCTTTTATGGCAACTGCCTGCTGCTGCCCCATCCTGGCTGCTGCTGCTGCTGTTCTTGTTGCATTTTCAAAAGCGGCTTCTCTCTGTTACAAATCGCAAAATCGCATCAGATTATGCTTGCAACGGCACAGCGAACGCGACTCCGCAGCGACCACCCATTTTGGCACTGGCTCCAGCTCCGGCACCGGCTCCGGCTCCGGCTCTGGCTCTGGCTATGAGCTTTTGTGGGTCGCTGCTCCTGGCGTATGCTTGCCTCAGCTGCCGCGGCCTGCTGCCACATAAATATTGCAATATTAATGCCAGCTTACGTTTTGCTGGCTTTTCAATCGTCCCCCAAGGCTGACGCCCAGCCAGCAATTAGGTCAATTAACGATACCCAACCACCCACACAAACTGCCCCGCACCTGCCCCTGCCACGTCTTCAACCGGAAGCGTTCACTTTTATGACTGCACGCTCCAGCGTTTAACTCTCTCCCCCTCTCGAACTCACTCTCTCTCTCTCGCTCTCTCTCTATCGGGCAGTGCAACAGCGCCTTGTAAGCAGAGCTTGGACAAAGTTTTGTTAACGTTGACGATGATTATCATGTCACATGCCATCACTCAATGCTTTTATGAGCCTAGCCAGGCTATAACAATGGTGCAGGCCACTTAGAGCAGCCCGCAAGCCCCTGCCCCTGCCCCTGCCTCTGCCCCTTGCCCTTCCCCTTTCCCTTCCCGTGCCACTGGCCACAAGTACATACCAGCCTGCCAGTGGCTGAAGCGAAATGTTAACAGTTTTCGTTTCATGTAATTAAGTGCTGCTGATCCACTAGTTTTTATCTTGAAGACCCGCCGGAAGGACGAACTGAAGCCAGGCGGGCGGCACGAGCTGTGATAGCTTTTTGGCCAAGCCCAGTGCAGGGGTGTGGCGGCGAGTTGCGGGTGTTGGGCTGAGTTTGGTTTAGAGGTTTTAGTCTGCTGTTTGCAAACTGTCTGGGCGAGACAACGTAGTACGTGCTGCTATCCCCGGCCAAGTAGTGTCCGCTGTCTGTCCGTCCGTGCGTCCTTTGTCCGTCTCCTTTTGCTGATTGCACTTGAGTCGAAACGAAAGCGAACCGAAAAATGTGTTAAGAGTCTAAACACGAACGTGCCGCTCAAAGGCCACTCGTTAGCTGTGGCGCCACCAGCCGGGAGCCGGGAGCCGGGAGCCGGGCTATGAGCGAGCGAGCCAGCGCCAAAGGGAAACCGAGATGGAGAACTAGATATAGATTGAGTGGGATAGTTGAGTCAGCAGCAGCTCGAGTAACGCCCTCGTCTATTGGTAAATATTTTTACGTTTTGCGATAGGCGAAAAAAATGAGAGGAAGAAGAAGACGCAGTAAACGCAAGCTGGATGCGCGCCCACGCCGAGGCATCCTCTGCTGCCTCCTTGGGCAACTAGCTCCATATATCTTAGCGGGCAGGTGCTGCAGTCTCCAAGATGCCGTCGCCGGCTGACAATGTCTGCAGCCATTTCATTTTGTTGCTTATTTTATTGCCTATCCTGTTTGCTGGCCCAGACAGTTGGCAAACAGACAAACAAACAAACAAACATGGACAGGAACCCACACCCTCACCCACACCCGGCCACAGACACGGACCCCTACCCTCACCCGGACTCGGACCAGTACGGACTGGCGCTGCACTGTCTAGGCCGTGTCCTTGTCGCAGCTACTAGTTTTATTTTCATTTTTCTTTTTTCTTTTTTGCGGCAGTTGTCTTCATTACGATTACGCCAACCAAAATAAATGCAATTCATTGCACACAACGCGCCCAAGTCACAGAAAGCATAGCCGGCTTCCAGCTGCGTTCGCACATGCCCGACGCCCACCATATCCACATAATTGCCAAAATATTTCTATTATTTTCAAATTTATCTCCAGTAAATCACACATAAATCTTTATTGGGCATTATTTATATGTATTATACTTGCTGTGGCATTTCTTTGTCTCACTAAGATCAGTAAGGTTTTAAAAGGAAATTCAGATGTACTTTAATGTATATTTATATATTGCCATAATTGGAGATATATAGATTTATTTTTTGAGATTTTTTTCTTATTATCATCCAAACAATTGCTCACATATATAAATATCTGTTGAGTATGATTTTCGTATCAAAACCCAACAGACAGACTTTCTATTCAATGATTTTTATATAAATATGCCCAAGTCCTAGTCGAAGGCCGTAGTAGTAGCCTGGTAGCTATAGATACTATGTTCCATGTCTACATTTAGTAAAGGAACATAAAAGGGTTGAACCCTGGAACAACTTGCAGCTCATCAGCTTTGCCCCACTGTGCATGCATCTGCACTCGCATCTGTTGTGCATAGTTTCCGTCTCTGTCTCCGTCTTATTTCTTCAGCTGAGCTCTCACTAATGCCACGTCTAAATACCCCTCTCCTCCGCTCTGACAGCTCATTTTGGGTGACACTTCTCGAGTTTTGTGCGCTTTGTTTACAGTTCGGTTGGGTATTCCACGTAAGAAGCCATGACTAAGCTTGTCTTGTCTTCTGTTACCTGTTTATGTTTGAACAAACTTAAATGTAAAGCAGATCCAATCAACGTGGGGTGCTATACATTTTTGCATGTGTCAAGTACTTAGATTGGAATCAGACAGAACTGCCTCGGGTGTATAGAGCACATATTTTGGGTAACATGTCCCAAGACAACAACTAATCCAGATTTTATATTGTGTGTGCGAACCACGCAGCGATATGTAAGCGTATTTTATCTTCGGCAAACCTAGACTAAGAAATTTCCAATTGTTTAAAGCAGACTTTCAGTTCGTGCGGTTGCTAAGTCTTGCCTAATTTAATTCTTTTTATAGCTAGATTTAATATAATGTAAGTGAAGTTTACTCAATGTAACCTACAGGTGATAATATATATATAATAGATAATTAAATAAATGAATATATAAGTGAAGCATGCTACATAAATTGCCATCAGATGCTGCTCGCTTGAATTTGACAGCGAGAAGATTTCTATTACAATTTTTTAGCTGGCATCTTAAAAGGCATTTCCTTTCATTGCCAAGGAGCTGCAAGCTAAAGCGATTGCTGCCCGTCTTTTGTCTGTGTGCCAGAAGCGGGGTTGGGCGTGCAACTTAATGCAGTTGCCGGTGGCAGACAAGTGGCAGGAATACAAATCAAATTAACTGCTTTGTTGCGTTGCAGTTCACACTGCACGTAATTAATGGGCGTGGCCATCGACTGACCAGCTGAATCATGCACTTTCCACAGTGCCAGAAAGTTGCACGAACGATATGAAATGACCGGCTGTGGCAAGGCGAGCAGGCGCATCTATTGTTGTTGTCTTTGCATGCGTGGCAAGTTCGTCTTCGTCTTCTTTTTCTATTTTTTCTCTTTTTTTAGCGGAAACTATTTTAAGCTGAAGCTGCATAACTCCTGCCCCCCTATCGCAGGCAACGGCTTAAAATCAACAAACCGACAACTGCGACTGCGACGCGTTTGCTGCCGCTCGCGTTTGTTGCACGCACTGTTGCCGTCTCTCTCACCTGGGAAGTTGAAACGTGTTGCGGCATATATTAATTTTTATTTTCAGAAAATTAACGGCGCAGTTGCTGCTGCTGCACAAGTTACTGTTGCTCTTGTTGTTGCTCTTGTTGTTGTTGTTGTTGCTTTTGTTTGTTTAGCAACTGAATGATGGATCACACCCACACGCACACACACACACACGCACACACACATACACGCACACTGAGCGAGTTTTTGAGTTTTGAAAATGACTTTCCAGGGATTTCGATGGCGTTTTTCTCACTACTGTGCACACACACACACACACATACGCCCACACACAATAGTTGTTTGTATTTCAGAGGCCCGACCCCCTCACCCTACCCCCGCCGTGCTGAAACCCCTTTTGGAGCACGGCTATTGTGTTAAGCATGTCCGCTCATTATTTTCACACGTTGCTTGGCACGCTCTCAGCTACCGGCCCGCCTGCTCCTGCTCCACCTGGCTCGACCCAACCCCCCCCCCCCCCCCCGTCCCACTCCCCTCCACAGTTGGGCAGCGCTTGTTTATGTTTTAAGGTAATTTTCTGGGCCGCCGACGCTTAACTCAATGCGGCAACTGTTGCGCCTACAGCTGCGGCCAGCCGTGCCCTCGCTGCGCCTCCCCCCGAAAAGGTCAATGATACTTAAAGTTTGAACAACTATGTGGCCCGGACGGCTACACTGTAAAAAAAAATAAGAAGAAGCAAGCTGAGAACTCCCGAAGTGTTCAAGTGCCTTGTGGAAATTGAGAAGCAAGGAGCAAAAAGTTATAGCTCAAGTGTCTGTAGTCTGCAGGAGTCGTAAGGAGCGGGAGGGTGGTGGTGGGAGGGAGGGACACACTTTGTAAATGTGCTGGTCAAGCTGCATGAAATTGAAATGGCCCAGCCATAAACTTGGCCATTTGTATTTGCCGGTTATGAGCAGAAACAAAAAATAAAGAAAAAGGAGGGAGGGAAATGAACCCAACGCCACGACAATTGCCGCAAAATATGAAATACGTAATGTGAAATGTGGCACGTGAAGCAGATGAAACCAGATGCTGGTCAACCCGTCGGCCCCCAGAACCAGAAACCAGGACTCGCAAGAGTTTTAGGTTTCCAGGCAGCACCACCCAAGTGGTCATTTGGACGAGTGCCACTTGAGGCAAGTTATGTTGAAGGCCAAGACAAAAAAGGGTGCACAGGCAGCAACTAGTAGGGCAACCATAATGCATAATGCATGCGAGCGAGCGAGACAGACAAACAGAGAGTGAGGGGAGTAAAAATGAGTAAGTGCTCCGAAATTTCAATATCAACTCGAACTGCCGTCCGTTAAGTGGCAATGAAACATAAAACATGAATTTCAATTGCCCTTATTTTGGGCAAGTTAGAGCATTAGCCAAATGCTTTTCATGTGGCTAATAAAGTATTGAACAAATGAAGTATGAAGCAGGGCAATAAAATACACTTTTTTTCTTCATACCAAATAAGGTAGCGAATCACCTTGATGGAGACAGAAGAACAACCCCTTGAGAATATTCCAATTCGGAATATCTCTAGTAAATAAAGTCGGACTTTGAAAAGATATGCCATTTTGAAGTTAATGGATCGCGGGCAAAGTCTGGCATTCTAATTTTAGAAAACAATCTGACAAAACTATTACAACTTACGCCATGAATGGGATCAATATTTTCATTTTGCAATTTGTGTGGAAAAATCGTGAAAATAGTTTTCATGAAAATGGTACCCTCAAATATCCTATAGGTCAAAATTTCCCAACCCCATAACTCGGTCAAAACTCAACCGATTTGCACGAGGTTTGAGTTTTTTGTTCATGGCTTGGGCCCTTTTTCAATTTGGCATCCAAATCCGGCTACATTGTTTTTGATCCGAATTCCTGTGAAATGGGTACCCTCAAATATCCTATAAAGACATAGTTCAAAATTTCCCACCCCCATAACTCCGTCCAAACTCAACTGATTTTCATAAGTTTTCGCTCTTTGTTCATAGTTTGGCTGACACGTCAATCACGATTTGTAGGGCCAAGAAAGAGCTGACTCGCAAGGAAGATACATTTGCTTGAACTCCGGAATGCGTCAGTGTCTACTAAAGAATATAAACGGCAGCTTTATGGTTGTGCAACAAAGTAAAGCAATGGGAAAATGTTTCTGTTTGTTTTTTAAATATATTTTAAATATTTATTTTTAATAATAAATTGAATAATCGTATATACAGATTGAATATTGTTGCGAGACTGAGACTTGGGCACCCAAATGCCTGCTTGTTGGCCTTAGCACACATACATACATAAGTGACAGCTTTCTCCTTTGGACCCAATTTTAGGAACTTGGTTAGACGCAAGTTTGATTCAATTCCTGATTGATCAGCCTAAAGCTTACTTGCAAACCCCTACACAAAGCCCTATAAATACCTATCTATTGCACAGCCTTCAGGGGAATCCCGGGCAACGCTCGAAAAATAGGTGAATACAATTTAAAGAAAAAGGCTTTTCAATGATAAAGCCTGGTTTGACCAGCAACTCAGCTTTAATACATGTGAAAGTAAAGAGCCTTTAAAGCAGTGCTGTTGTCCTGGGCGGCAGCCCTTTGCAGTGCGGAGATTTGAAATGTTGTCTGATTGAATGAAGCTATTATGATAATAATTTCAGCGCAATTAACGATGGCACACAAATTGGCGCTGAGCGTCTGGTTTCAGCTGCAGCAGAAATTAATGGGGGAAAAAAAACTTTACCAATAATTACCTACAATTAAAATTGATTTATGAAAATGCCCGTCTGTGGGCGGTAAGAGGGACGGGGGGCTGTGCTGGGCTGGTGAGGGGATATCACAAACACAACACAACACGCATCGGGAGCGTGGAATTCAATTAAAAAGGAGTCGCCACCGCAGCTGCTGTTGATGCAGCAGTTGCGTCAATGGCCAATGCCAATCAATTAATAAGAAATGTTCAGCGCAGGGGGCTGTGCGGGTGGTCGCTGTGGGCGTGGCAGCGGGAGTCGCTGGGCAATTGACCAATTGGTCAGGTGGATCACGGGCATCACGAGCGTTGCTTAATGCAATTACGCAGCCGTAGCTAACACGAATTCCAGCACACACACACACACACACACACCCTTACACACGTGTATATGTGCACATAATTAACGCACACACACGCACTGCCGTTGGCAGCGACGCAGACGCCGAGGCCGACGTCGTCGACGTCGCCGGACAAATGCGTTTATTTAACAAATTAATTGGCGCAAATATGCGAGAGGTGCCCGCTGTAGGGCGAGACATTAACTTAAATTGTCGCCAAGGCATGCCAGCCTCCTCTCTCTCTCTCTCTGTCACACTCTCTCTCTCTCTCTCAATTATTTACACATTGTTGAACCTTTCGCACAACATTTTTGTGCCTTGGCCAATGTCCAGCGACAATGTCGGCCGGAATGTAATTAATAAACGTATTAAACGCATGCAACTGAGCAGCAGCAGCGGCCGCCGCGGTGGACATTGGACGCAGCTTCAGTTCAGTTGCCGGGGCCCATCATGGAACCCAATTAATCAGCTGTGGGCCGCCCACCCACTGGTCAATGGTCTATGAAATGCCCATTATACAACACAAAGACACAAACAGCAAGGGGCGTGTGTATGTGTGTGTGTGGTGGGCGGAGGGGGGTTGCCTGTTGGCAGAATAAGGTAGATCCAAAGCCAAATCACCCTGCTAACCCACGCTAACAGATTGCAGAGCAGACACCCCCGTGTGCCAAGTCGTTTCAATATTTGTTCTATTAAGCACCAATCCCGCCCCACCCACCGCCCACTCGGCCCCAACCCAAGAGCACACAATGACAAAGCCAAAAAAAAAAACAACAACAAGAATGGTTATCATAAAACAAAGCAAAAAAAAAAACTGACAGTAGACAATTTTTATATTACAGATTTCACGGGCGCGAAATTTATGAACAGATATATTTCAGCCGGCGGGCCAAAAAGTGTAACCCAATACCCTGCAACTGCGGCTGGCCATGATGGCTTATGCAAGCAACAAGCAACGTGCACAGGGATTGAGCGGCCAGGGGCTGGGTGAGTCCATGTTGTTATGGAGATGGCGCAACAAATATTCATTTTTATTTATTTGTTCAATGCCGACTTTAAGTACAAATTTAAGAGCGAACGCAGCATTTGGCAAGCAATGCGACAAATATCAACAAAAATTTAATTTCTTTATGATGGTCAGCAGTTTTTATACTGCGTAACCTTAAAGAAGTCTCCATGAGGCAGTTAGGCGCATAATACGAGGTTCTTTTTGCAGTCGAAAGCTTCTTCACAGGGAATTTTTAACTAGGCAGAATTCTGCCAAGAGCATATCCTAAAGGTGTGAACATATCTTAAAGGTGTGACCATATTTAGAAGATGTGAGCATATCTTAAAGGTGTGACCATATCTTGAAGATGTGACCATATGGTAATGGTGTGATCATATCTTAAAGGTGCGAACGTATCTTAAAGGTGTGACCATATCTTGAAGGTGTGACCATATTTTAAAGGTGCGACCACATTTTGAAGATGTGACCATATCTTAGAAGTGTGACCATATCTTAAAGGTGCGAACGTATCTTAAAGGTGTGACCATATCTTGAAGGTGTGACCATATTTTAAAGGTGCGACCACATTTTGAAGATGTGACCATATCTTAGAAGTGTGACCATATCTTAAAGGTGCGACCATATCTTGAAGATGTGACCATATCTTAAAGGTAAGTATAGTATATAATTAACGTGAAAATTTTATAATATAAAATTTAAACCATATTAATCTAGTTGGAAAATCAACAGGGCACAGCCATGCAAAAACAACCCCAATTCTGGTACCGTCTTGAGTTTCAGTTAATTCTATAATATTATTATTGTTTTTTATGTTTGCACTATTACAATTGGCTTATCAGTGTGTACACACTTCGGTCAGACGATTGTGGGCTCAAATTGTATCAGAGCGGACAGCCAGCAATACGAATGCAGGTGAATGTTTGGAGATATATGAAGATGATACTTATACCTTCGGTAGTTACTACAATCTTGGGCTGCAGATGCTTATTTATGGGCGCTAGACAACAACGAGTGGCATCAAAATGACAAATCACTGCCAGCAGTTGGCTGGCTGCCTGGCAGACTGAACTGAAGTGAAGAGAACAGAACTGGCTGGACTGAACTGGCTGTCTTTTGGACTGCTTGAGCCGTGGGTCTTAGGCAGTAGCTGCCACCCTCGGCAGGGCAATTTGCAACACTCGAAATGGAAAAGAAGCGCCCTGCTGCCGCTGCTCTCAGTCACAATTATTGTCTTGTAACGCACACGCCTCCTACTCAAGCCCACGTGGCACGCCCCCGTGCCGGAGGCGCAGCCAACTTTATACAAATCGCTGGCAGTCAGCGTCAGGCTGAGCTCCTCAGCATCATCCCCAACCTAATCACATCTAGATTCCATGTCAGCTTGTCATGCCGCAAGTGTCGCTGTCGCTTTCGCCGACTGCCAGGATGCGCAGGACGACCTCGAGTCTGGAGACTGACTTAGCCGCATTCTTGCCCCATCATTTTTATGTTTTTCTTATAATTTACGATTTATAAATTGTTTATGTGTTTCATTTGCCATTACATTGCACAAATTTTAATGCTAAATGATAAAGTTTAAATGTACCCACAGTCAAATGCCAGATATTCTTGCAATATATTATCAGAGCTCAACTTCTGAGCATTTGCTTTTCTGGTGGCCATATTTTAAAGCACTCCACTTTTGAGGGAATCTCGCCATTTAGTTGAAAATCAATTTTCAAATTCGAATAAGAACTCTATTGTGTACAGATTATTCTTATGATAGCTATACGAAAGAAAGGCAAGGGTTTGAACTGTGAAGTGAGGCAAAGGTTCAAACCGTGAACCAGCTTGCATCCAGGGCCAAGTCGCGTAGGTTAAGCTTTAAGGCATCCGAGGCATCAATATGCACATCGATTGATCAAGAATAAATGTACCCAATACTCTAAGAAGCCCCCCTAGAATGGCCCCATAATTTACAATTGCATCGGCTAGAGATTTGTGGCAGAAACTGTGAAAAGTTTCGTTTCGATTTGAGTTGAGATGCGATGAGTTGAATCAGCGGAGCGAGCACTCGCATTAGCAGGTCATAAAACGATTTCAGAATTGAATGCTTCAAGATTTACAGCCAATTTGGCGGCTGCTGCGGCAATTGCAGAAGTTCTCTAAACACATAAGTTCAACCGCGCCGGAGTGCAACACACTTTCTTTTTTTTCTTTCTGTTCTGTTCTGTTCGGTTTTGTTGCCACACACTACTTGCCTCATGGCGCATTCGGTGCTCAATCAAACTTTGCATTGGCCATCAATCAACGCTGCAGAGCACATCAAAGCCGCATGCGTGTTAAAAAATGACGCTGCCAAAATCCATAGCTACTTCATAGATGTGTCTGTTCCCCGTCGCACCGCGGCAAGCCCCTCCCCCCCCCCCCTCCCCTCCGACGCTCAACAAATTGGGCTAAGCATCGGAGTCGCCTCCACGTTGCAATGCATTGTATGTTGCCAGCACGGTAAACACACGCTATGCCCAACTCCATGCCACTTCCCGCATGCCGCATGCCACATGCCACACGCCCCCCGCCACCAGCGCCATGCAGAGGATACAGAGTCATAGGCATAAATCATACATAAGTCTAAGTAATTGTGTGGCGCATGGAGCTGAAAGCAGATGCAAATGGAGACGAAGACGGTGCTGGAGCTGAAGCTGACGTTAAGGTTGGAGCCGGTCTCGGGTCTCCGGTTTCTGCTCCATTGCTGACACAGCTTCTGTCCAAGTTCGCAGGCGCACTGACTGCGCATATCCGCAGCAAATTAAAATTTCATTAAGAGCAACAAAAACGGATGCCTGAGTGGCGGTGCCAGTGGGGCGCACAGCACCACATGCACCGCCACATGGCAAAGACGAAGGCAGCGGCAAAGCGACATCTGCATAGCCAACGGATTGTGTGCCACACATATCCAGACAATGGAGGAGCTGCAAAACCATGGCTAGTTTTACACTTTCTGCAACAATAACGAGTGCTGTGAAAACCCAACGGATGAGGGGGGAGGGCTGCGAGGAAGTGGGTGCCTAAACTTTCGAGTGACTTTTAAGATGCCTCGTGTGGCACTCGAGAGCAGCTTTGTGAAGCTGGCAACTGCCAGACTCCCAGCGCACAGCTCAATGGGCAAATACAGACACACACGCACACACACACACACACACACACACACATACAAGCGCACAGACACACACTCATGTGGCACATTAAGCCGCTTAAACAGGTTAAAATGATTAAGTAATAGTTGTGCTCTATGCTTAACACCGTATTATGTGGAGCAAAAGCAACAACAGAACCAAGAACTGTGACAACGACAATGTGAATGTGATTGTTGTTGTTGTTGTACTTGTTGTTCTCCTTGTTGTTGTTGTTGCTACAGTTGTGCACAGTGGTAACTGGCAAATAGGATTCATTTAAATGAAATATTGTAAGCTCAAAATTGAAGGGAACTTTAAACAAACGAAAATACGAAAATAAACTAAATTTAATATAATTAAGAATAGTTGAAAAAGAACTGTATCATATTGAGTCGAATCGAACCATATTTTAAAAAAATAATGGTTGAAACAAGAAAATATTTGGCAAATGCCGCGCTCCAAAGCACATATGTATAACTTTGGCTGCAATCATTTAACCATATTTGTAGTTGCCAATATTTTGGCTGGAGTTGAAATTTGAAACTGATTTGTTTCATTAAAATTCGAAAAATTTATGATAAATCGAAAGCTGAGTGCATAAAAGTGGAAAATCAGCTAGACGAATCTTACTCAAGGCAGGAAGCTGGTTCGAACTGTGAACTGAACCATCATAAATGTGTTTTCCTAGGATTTACAGTCGTGTTGTATATATCAAAGATCGTTCGCGAATTCAGTTCTTCTATTAGCAATTATAACTATATCTAGCAAATATGTAGTGCGCCTCTTAATATGTTCGATTACTATATTAAATAGTCAAAACAGAAGCAATCGATGCATGCAAAATATAGAAATATATCTCATATAGATCTGAACAATATTTGCCGAAAGTCAATTGTGTCTTACTTATTTTCTGTGACATGCAAGTGCTCTCATTGCCAGAGTTTACTGTATGCTCCAGCTATATTGTGGGTCTGCCTAAACGGCGCCAGTCACAAAGTATTTGTGCTGTTTGTTGGACTTAGCATAATACGTATACGCCTTGTCTGCTGGCACACACACACACACACAAACTAATTCAATGTGTTGTCGAGCGCTTTGTTGTGCAAACATACCTAATTAGTGTCAACTATTAACATAAAGAGTGCACTTCACATAAGAACTCGAGACGACAACAGCAACAGCCTCTGTCGCAGCAACAGCAGCAACCACAACAGCAGCAACAACAACGGAAAAAGCAGCAACAACAAACACAACAACTGGCCATAACTAACACTCGACTTGGAGTTGACTAAGCCCCAACAATGGCAACGTGCAAAGCAGCGTGTCCTTAATGCTCTACAACAAAGTTGCTGCCGTGGCAATTGTTGCTGTTGCCGGCGATGTCGTGCCTGTTGTTGTCGTGCCTGCTGTTGTTGTTGCTGTTGCTGGCGAAAGTAAAAAGAAGCGTAGAGCGCGTGCATTATCAGCGCTCGTCAAGAAGCAAATGAAGTGCGAGCATGCCAGGCTGCCTCAAGTATCATTGCGGCGCTCACGAGCTGTTGTTGCCGCCGCAGCAGCAACACAATGTTTTACAACGACAACACACACACACACACACACGCTCACAAATATAAAGAGGTTGCAACACTTGGCTGCATGTGCCCCCAGTGTCCAGGCATTGGCTCCGCTCCGCCCGTGCCACCCACAGCCACCATATCCTATAACACATCCTGCAACAGGAAATCAGCAACATGCAGCACAACACAGACAAACTGTCCCTTGGCCTGGCCACCAGCCTGTCCAACAATGAGGCTTGAAGCAACATTTAAATAGTTGCACAGCAGCCACACACTCACACACACACACGCGCGCAAACGCACAGCAGGGGCACGCCCACTGTGGCAATGAAGCAACGTGTTGCTGCCGGGACGACAGCAGCAGCAGCAGCAGCAACAGCAACATTGCAACTGAGCAGCGATTAATACGTAATGTGTGTGCTTGTGAGTGTATGTGTGTGCGTGTGTACTACCTGGAACTGCAGCTGGTCACCAGCTCAGCTGCCCCACAAGGGGGCGGGGGAGTCAACTTTTCAAGGAACTTTGAGGCGTTTACCAAGAAGCTGCACATAACTTGCGCGCCCGTCACGCCCATAGAACAGCCCACTCTTTAGCCGACGCCCGCCCACAGGTTTTGTCACTGAGCATAACGTTTAAATCACATAACTTTCCTGGAAGGTTGCTGCATGGCAAGGGGCAGTTCGGAGGGGGTGGGACGGGGGCAACAGCTCGGGCGCCAAAAACTATGCAAAAATTATGTGCGGCAAAAAGTCGGCAAACTCTTTAATACAGTCATAAATTTGGCGCCTGCCAAGAGCCTGTCAAAAGTGGCCAGCTCTGGGATGAAGAGGAAGCACAAGCCGCCAGCAGGATAAGACTAGGGTCGGGGATGGCGGTTTGGGGGGTGTGTGGGGGGTGTGGCAAGGCACGGGGCAGTGGGATAGCGGACGCTTGCAACTATTTAAAAGCCATAAAAGCTGAAAGCTGTTGCCCAACGGATATGCCAGCCGGATGCAGTTGATAGGCACGAGAGTTGCACACACACACATGCACACACACACACACACACACACATACACACGCACAGGACCACACACACTTACGCTCGGCTCTGGTGTAGAGCAAGGATCATACGGGCCCAACACTTTCCGGCACATTTGGGTAACACAAAAGTAAACCACAAACAATGACCAAGGCAGGCAACATGCCGCATCTCTCTATGGGCGGTGCGAGGCGCGGGCGGTGCATAGAAGGGGCGTGGCAGCACGAACATGTACGGGGCCCGAAAAGTGTTGCCAAAGCTACAAGAGCTTTGAGGCAGAGCACACTAATTGCAACTCGTGTAAATCGACAAGGACAACGACGCACTGGCACACACACACACATACACACAGAGAAAGAGTCATAATTCCAACGACAAGGACGAGCTGCGAACGAAGCCGACAAACTACAAGTAAAAACAAGTTAAAACGTTTGCCGCCGGCTATAGCCGACTGCGCCATACCCTTTTCAAATAGCGTAATAAGAGCTTAAAGGAAGGGAAAAATTACTGTAATTCTTCAGTAATAATAATCAAAAATTAATAGTACATACTAATAAATATTAATAAACACGTATTAAAAGCTAGCAAATTAAAAAAAAAGACGCTGGCTATAATACGCCTTTAATTATCTTAAAATTCCCAATCAGTTCAGGTCGTTAATTATAGATAACAAAGCATGTGTACAGGCGAACATAATACCATATATGTGGACTACAACCTATAGAAGGTGAGCTGTATTTACAATGCATAAACATTGCCACAGATGCAAAGCAACCGATTGTAGGGTATTAAACAAAGTCAATGCTGCAAAGGCAGCAAGGACAACCCTAGTGCAAATACACGCATATATCCTGTGTAAAACTTGAAGTAGTGCTTAATAGTTAGTTAAGTCGAGTTGAATGCGTTTTTCGACAGAGTGCGACAGAGTGAGAGAGCGAGAGCGAGAGAGAGAGCGAGAGAGAGAGGGGAGAGAGGGGGGAGACATTGCATTTTGCCTGCTTTTGAATATTGAGTAAAATATTGTGTGTTGGCGCTGTGTCAGAAGATAGCTGGGCGCATCATGGATAGGGGGGGGGGCGGTTGACAGTCGGACGGGGGGCGGGGCGGGGCTGACTGTTGCCGCCGATGTTGCCTGTAATTTATTTACATTGCAATTAGTTCTCAGCTCCGTAAAGGATTATAAACTTTCGCCGCACACAAACGTATTTGCGCTTATCCTCGCTGTGTGTGTGTGGTGTGTGTGTGTCTCTGTGTGTGGTTGTGTCTCTCTGTGTGTGTGTGTGTGTCAAATTGGCAAAAGAATAAGATGAGCTCATGAAGTAACTGAAACTTGGGCTCTCAACAAATTGACATTAAGTCTTGCTGAAGTTTCGCCTACTCGACGTGTGTCTGCGTGTGTGTGTTTTTCCCTTTTTTGTACGCTGTTCTTTATTTACACAAAGTAGATAAAAAGGTTTAGATATAACTAGAATACATGATAAGCCCAAACAAGCAATAGCTGGAGTAGTCTGTAGGGTTGACCTGGCTCGCGTTGCCTACGGAGCGGATCCGCCGTCAATTAAGCGAGTTCCAGCATTGCACTCAGCACTATGTTGTCCATCTTGGTAATGCTCATCGGTTGACCATGAATCGTCCACAATCTAAGTTGATGTAGTAGGCAGCCTCTAGTCCGAGTCGTTTCCATCAGCTCCGGCGGCATCCGCGGCGTGACTAGCTGGCTGCTGTGTTAAGTGGAAATTTGTTTCTGCACACTAGTGAGTAATCCTTGGGATTAATCCTATGCGTTCAGCGTACTTTTGCTGAGCGATCCCATCGAACTATCCCATCCACGTGTACTGTCCGCTCCGTGTGTGCTGCCGCTTCTATACGGGACTGTAAAATGGACGAC
This sequence comes from Drosophila borealis, assembly GCA_035045885.1. NCBI lineage: Eukaryota > Metazoa > Arthropoda > Insecta > Diptera > Drosophilidae > Drosophila > Drosophila borealis. The sequence continues at coordinate 2,787,884 of JAWNOR010000405.1, read as the reverse complement.
TGCTTCAATAGCAGGGCCCACAACTGCAATAAGAGGTGCTGCTTCATCCAGAGCACTGGGACGATATATCGAATGATATACAGCCCTGGCTGTAGCTGGAGACAATCACTCTGCTCCAGACGGGGGTCGCTAATGACGCTCATGAGAAGACATGTGTTCAGCATAGTCCTGCGTGATCATCGACAGGACTCTACCGCATATTTATGTACGTACGCCATCTCGTTCCTCTCTCTTTTGTGAAAATCTCACTTGAAGCGGGATTTTGAAAAATTCCATCCGCAATTGCGGAAAATTAGTGGGAAAAGTGTGGCTAAATTTCGATCAGCTTTAAACGCAATCCCAAAGAACATTTTCAAAATGCATTTTAAACATATTTTTCGATAAGATTTAAATTTCCCACGGACAGAAAAGGATGGAAAAGTGATGTCTATAATTTGAAGCATACAACTTGGCCCGCGCAAGGCCGGGTAATACCGGCTAGGCGCAAATATTTGTTTATTTTCGATGCTATTGTTCAGCCTGTTCACACCTGTGACAGTGTCTCCGACGCGTCCCACAGTCCCTTATAAAGAGAACAAATGCCTAAAATTCTGTTGGGATTTGCCGGCTAATCCCTTCGCTAGTTGACGGCTTAGCGCGCGCTTAGCTGCCAAATCGCTCACATCTAATGCTTCTCCATGCTGCACGGCCACGCCCAATCGAACTGTAAGCTGGCAACAGCTTTCAGCCGCCCGTTCCGGCTGCCGGGGAGTGCTCCACTCAGCGCGGGATCTGGGCGAAATGCATCGACAACTGCAACAACTGCACAATGGGGATATAAATAAATAAATAGAAACCACTTTTCGCGCCCGGGCGGAAACAGCTAACAAAATCCCCAAAGGGGCAAAGTGTGACGGGCCCGGACTGGGCGGGGCGGGGCGGGGCGGGGCGGGGCGGTGCGGTGCGGTGCGGGCGTGACGTCTATTGTGGCTGCTGCATGCACAATGGACGAAGGCGAAATCAAAAGCGGCGCCCAAACTAAAAAAAAAAATACTTGAAGGAAAAGTGTTGTCAGTTTGGTGCAATGCTCATTTTTCTTGTTCTGCTGCTGCTGCTGCTGCTGCTGGTGCGTCTTCGTCGTGAAGATTGGTGGCAGAAACACTTGAAGCGGAAACGGAAGTGCCACGTCTTCGGTGGGCGACAGACAGCCAAAGGCAGCAAGAGCGGGAGGGCTAGAGGGAGAGAAAGAGAGACAAACTAACTGATTGACTGCCTGCCTGGGCAGTCAGTAACTCTCAACTGGCAACTGGCAACTGGCGAGATGGCAACTTGCAACTGCAACCGCGCTTTAAACTTAAGCTCGCAGCACCCCTGGCCAGCGCCTCCCTTTTGGGGTCCTGCTTAATGAAAACGTTAAGCGCTTTCAGCTTGGGCGCTGAGCGTGTTTACTTTTAATAGCTTTTGGCCCAACTTTTTGCACGCGGTTTCGTCTTGGACACGGCTGAAAGACTTATTACTTAATGACGCCTCATTTGATGATGCGGCCAAATATTCGACAGGCGCTTCGTTGACGCATCATTAGACACGCATAAAAACAAAGTCTTGGCACGCCCCCGTCTTTGCCCCCTCCCCCCCCCCCTGATTGAGGCGTCTCCCGCTGGCTTCTGCATGGACCATTGCCAAAGGACTTTTAATTGCACGACATGAACAAATATTTAAGCTTACTTTGTTGTTTTCTTACCATGTTTGAATCTGAAATAAAGACAGCTCAACCACGCCAAATGGGAGTCTGTGAAGAACTTCGGGGGTTTATTCCCCTAACCCTTAGAAAAGAGTTTGAAAGTGGGTATATTGTTCCTGTGTAAAAGTATGCAACAGGCAGAAGGGAGCATATATATTATTGATCAGGGCAACCAGCTGGGTTGATGTAGGCCGTCTGGACATCTGTCTCTCCATCTCTCTGGCTCTCTTTCGTAAGGTGCTATATAAGCTATATATGCCTGATTCAGCTAGAAGCTGCATACAGGGTATCTTCTAGTCAGGCACTCTCGTCAAGAGCACCTGCTGCAACAATATTTATTATTCGGCAACCAAAAAAATGTTCACTTGTTGTTTCATATGCTCTTCTTTTCAATTTAAAATCAGTCAAATTTCTTATTAATTAACTTCAATGATTTTCGGAATAAAGATGAATATAAAGTTCAGTTAAAATGAAAGGCAATATATAGTTAATAATTTGTCATAATAAAAACAAAAAAAGCTTAATCTGATCATCAAGTATTATAAGAGCCATGAAAAGCTGTCAGAACCAGTGAATAATTCGCTCTTTCATAAATTTGGAACCCACATAAATTAAATTGGAATTTGCACAGTTATATATATATATATATATTATATATATATATATATATATATATATATATATATATATATATATATAATTTTTTGTCGCTTTTCAAAACTCTGCCGATTAGTCGCGTTGGCTGTTGTTGTTATAGTTTTGACTTAAAGCTGGCGCTATTTATAACGCTGCTGCAAAAAGTGCTGCTCACGCTGACGTTGCAGTCGCAGTCGACGTCAACGTTCTGCATAATCTCCGGTTACGTCAATTACCCAAACTACGTAAAACGGCAGGCAACACGCTGAATAGGTATTTGAAAACGGTACTTATAGTGGGGCGCAGTTGTTGTTGCCGTTGCTGTTGTTGTAGCTGTGGGTAAGCGGCTTAAAATCAGTTTTTGCTAAAAGTCAAAAAGCAGCGAACAGATAAAAATGAAACGCAACAACAAAAGGAAGCAACAAATGTGAGAAGAGATGAAAATAAACATAGATGAATGGGAAGACCAAAGAAGGAGAGTGTGAGAGCAAAAGAGTGTGCATGCGAGCGCCTCTGCCTCTGGCTCTGCGTCTGCCTCTGCCTCTGCCTCTGCTTTGGCCTCTGCCACTAACGAGCTGAGCAATCATCGCTTGTGGTGGGTGACATAGACAGCAGCTGGGCATCAGGTCCCATCAGCAGCATGATAATCACGATAATCATGATCATCATCATTGTGAACATGATTGCGCGAGTCTCTCGGCGCGCTTTTATGAAATGTGAAACACGTCCTAATCCGTTGAGAGCTGTCACAGTAAATGTGCTTGAAACGCGCTGCCCAACGGTCAGGACATTTATGAAAAATGATTATAAATGCACAAAGCATGCAGCGAAAGGGACCGCTAGACGGCCAGCCAAGTGCGAGTGAGAGGGAGATGAAGATGGAGATGGAGATAGACTGCGAAGCAATTTGAATGCCGTGCGCACAAAAGTATGCTACGAAAAATTGCAAATAATTAAGCATTTGACGGGGCGGTGTCTAACCAAATGAGGAGGAAACCAGAGGCAAGCCCAGGCAAAAGGTTCACAATAGCTTTTCAGGCAACCAGACAGCAGGTACAGTGGGGACACTCGGGACAGTCGGGCCAGTCGGGACAGTTGGGACTGTCAGGACGGGCAGGCGACGAAGCGTACACCAATTGCCAGTTGGGGGATTGTGGTGGAGGTGGAGAAGCGGCAATGGAAACGGCAACAAGCACCGCAGACCGCAGCTGCAAGCGCTGCTAATGAGTGGCCAAAGGGGAAGGTGAACAGCAGGGGGGAGGGGGAGGGGGGCGAACTGTAGGCGATGTCTGTGCACTAATTGAAACAGCAGCGCTCGGGAAAAACACAATGCTCGACACCTGAGCATATGCAGGACACGGTAGGCAAAAGACGGCGGAAGTGTTGCCAGCTCAGGTGAGCAGAGGCGACGGGGCGAAGGGGCAATAGGAGGCAGAGCCAGAAGCCAACAAATGCTTGCAGCATGCAGCAAAGTGGCCACCGTTTGATGAGCTTCAAATGAAAGGCAACAGCAAGAGCAGCAGCTGGCGCCAAGTGTTTGCTGAAGCTGCCGGGCACCAAAGTGGCCAACACAGACAAGACACACACACACACACACACGCACGCACGCACGCACACACACGCACGCACACACAGATGCAGGCAAATGACTTTGAGTGCAACAGAAGCTGATTATGGCCAAGGATTTTGGTCAATAAGCTGGCACAGCAACTGCAGCAGGCTAAATGCATTTTGTAAGTCTCTCGGCAAAGCGAGCCCCACAGGCGGGAAGGGGGGCCAGGGGGTGCTTGAATCAATTAGCTGATGACTGCCATTTAAGAGCAGGTTACCAGAAGACGTGCTAGTAAATGGCAGCCCAGCTGTTGCCGTAAAGTGGCATCAAGTCTAACAGACAACAGACCTTATGATAATATCAAAATATGAAAATCCATTCAAATGTTTTAGTATATGTGATAATAATGATATGATAATAATGATATTAATATTGGGCAATAATTATAATGAATTTTGAATACATTTATACATTATTTGAGGTTGAAGCCAATCGGAGACAAATTTAAATTTCAGCTCAACAAGAGTTTAATAGAAAAGTTGTTCACTCATTCTCCGACATTACGGGTGTTACTACCAAAATCGCGGAAGCTTACATTTTTAATGACACAAACAGATATATATACATATATATTTAATATATATCGATTAATTTTAAGGCATTTATATTTTTAGTTAACGTATGGCAATTAAATAGACTCGAGTTTTTTTCTGTATATGGAAAAGCAATTCTTTTCAAGTTTAATTTATGGTATGAAATTTTAGGATGTCTGAGCAAACAATGGATGGAACGCATGGAAAACAATATAAACTCAAGTTGTTCGGCAAATAAATCATAAGCTCAGGTAAAATGCTCATGTAAAAGCTGGAAAGCCTGCTGGCGCTTAAGCTCCGAACTGGCAGAAAGTGCGTTACTTCGGTTTTCCATTATGTCAAGGATCAGACATATTTATTGATTCGAAAATTTCAAAAATCAGCCAAAAACCTTTGATTTTAAGAGGCAACTTAGTTTAATAAGTAGTTCTAATAATATAGAATATCTATAAATATGTAGCAGATAAATCTATTAAAGTGAATTCACATCCATCTGCTGGGTAGGTCAGTTCAGTTAAGATTCCTGCTCAGTCTGCGGCGCCATTAAGGAAAAAAAACATCTGTTGTCTTCTCATTTGAATAAAAAATCAATCGATTGCTTCCCCAACTGAAGTTTCAATAATTTAAGATACCTATTTAACTTAAATAGAGATTCCCCTCTAGTTCTGCCGCTCTCGACTGAATGTCCCCTGTCCAGGACTTCGAGATGTAGTGTCTTCACGGAAAAAAAACCAAGTTTTTATCAGTATGATTAAGAGTCTCACCAAAGGTGCTGACCTTTTGATAACTGTCCTTTCGATAGCTGTCATATCGATAACTTCCACATGAATAACTGTTCTATCGATAACTGCCATAACAATAGCTGTTCTATCGATAGCTGTTATATTGATAGCTGTTATTTATTTTATCTAACTGTTCCATCAATAACTGCTATATCGATAACTATCCTACCGATATCTGTTTCTATCGATATCTGCCCTATCGATAAATGTTGTATTGATATTTGCTATATCGACAACAGTTCTATCAATAACGATTATATCGATAACTGTTTTATCGATACGTTTATCAAAGTTTCTGCATACCATATTTTGATGAAGTTTTTTTTTCTTTCGAATTGAAACCCAAAATGTATCATGAATTATGCATACAAAACTTTCGCTCGTGTAAGCTATCAGGCAATTACCCCCCACCCCAGTCCCTTTAGCCGGCAAATACCCTTGCCCCATCGATGCTTACCTTGTGGCAACTTGCGGCCTAAATCCAAATGGGCCGCTCAATTTGCAACATTTTTATGAATGATTCGTGTTGAGTGAAAATTTCAAGGGATTAGGTGACGACTGCAGCTTATGCCCCCATATACCCACCCGCTGCCCGTTGCCCTCTACGTGCCCCACAATCCTTTTGTGCTGCCCCAAATGCTTTGGACCCAGTTTTCGTTGTTTTTGTTTTGGGTGCTGTTGCTGCTGTTGACTTCCATTTTGGCATAAATAATTTATCATGCACAAATTAGTGTGCGGATTTCAGATTTATGCCCAGGCAACGAAGCGACACACACACACACGCACACACACACACACACATGACTGATGGCTGCCTGGCTATTTTTTTGACGTAATCAGACCGCCTGCCCCGCGCGTCCTGCTGTCTCCGCTATCCACCCAAACAGGACGTTGACAAAGTTTTCGCCTTTCCTCTGGCTTTCACGTTGTATTTTTTGCGAGTTAAAAAAAATAATTCTGGTCAACCGCAACAATTTTCGAGCGCTTTTTCTTGCAAGGCGAAAAAGAGGCAAGAGAAAGGGCTGGCTGCCAGAAAAAAAAGGATACATTATGAACAAAAAGCTGCGGCAGCCAAAGGCGCGAACAAAAACAACAGCAAGGGACAGTCGGCTACAACTAGGGAAATGGGTTTGAAATTCTGTGGCAGCACTGGTCACACTCTTCCGACACCAACCCCCACCCCCCGCACCTCCCACCTCCCACCTCCCTCTCACACCGAACAGTTCGGCCTGACTGCCTGCACTTCTAATGTAATCAACATCTTCTAGTTTTAATTGCATTTAGCGTTGCGAGCGGCGCCTAATTCGATTGTAACGGTCAGCTAACAGAAGCAGCCCTTTGGCATGCCGCCCAACCACGCCCCCACGCCCACACAGAGCACTCTCTATAGCTGCCAGTGACTGCGGGCTAGAATGGCTGTAGTACTTAATGAGTCTTGAAGGTAATTGGCTGTTTTTATGGCCACGAGTTGACTTTGAATGCGATGCCAGCTAACTTCCTTCCTTCCTGGCCATCTGCCTGCCTGTTTGGCTGCTGGCTGCTGACACGGCTAATTATAAAATCAATGTAAGTAGCTGCATGTGCATATGTATGTGTGCATCGATGCCTGGAATCGATGCCCCATGAGTCTCAGTTGCAGCCTTATTTTAGGTACGCGCCCGCCCAGGCCCGAGGCAGCCAGCCAGCCAAGACACGACGCATATTGCACAAGACAAGAGACAAAGCGTTGCAGCAACAAACAAAACTGGCAAACAGACAGTCCACAGAGAGGCAGGACCCAGCTAGAGGGGTATGGAAGCAGGCAGGGCAGGGGTGGGGCGGGGGGCAGGGCAAGAGACACAGCGATAGACACTCGAAAAACTTTTTCAATATGAAAGAAGCTGGTAAAAAACAAAAAAAAATACTAAATGTGAGTCCGAAATGGAGTTGCACAGTGGAATGATCGATAAACTAAGCAGCTTAAATATCGTATTTATCGATTACATAGATCGATAGATGAAATGAAATGCCTAATAGATTAGTGCTAATTATTGACAGATTGTAATTAATATTAAAACTATCGACAATCGAATAATCGATAAGCGGAGCAGTTACAATATCGAGAGATCGATATGGATTAAAAGAAAATGGACGAATTGCATGTGAGTGATTTTCGATAGACATTAATCGACGGATTTTAATCGATAGCTATTGATTTATACTTTATCGATTGCTAATATTGTGAATAGCAAAATTAAATCGATTGACAATTGCTGCAAACAATAAGTCGATAATTATTAACGATAAATTAGTTTCAGGTTTTTTCATATTAATTTCATTTCGGGTTTTTTTCACAATTAGATAAAGGTTATCCTTGCATTTTATCTGATTGCAATCGCAAATTTAGACGACAAATCCGCATGATTGGCCCACTGTGCGGCGGCATAGACGCGCTGCCAGGGCGTCTGGATGTGCACAGTGACAACAAGGAGACACTCGGAGACATATATTTATTTTCTTGTTCCATTTAAAAACTTTATTTATTGACGCTGATAGGAATCTAGTCATCTATCTGTGCGTTTTAGTTGCACTGCGCCCGCTGGGCCGCCGGCGAGGGTGGCTCGGGTATATACATATGTATGTATTGGCCCAATCCGGTCTCTCTCTCCCTCTCTCGCCCGCTCGCACTCTCATCTTTGGGCCGGCAAATGCCTTTCACATGTTCACAGCTCTAGCAATAAAATCGAGACACAATTGCAGCAACAACAACAACAACAACCTTTTGAGAAAAGACAAACAAAATGTTGAGATAAACATTGACCAAAAAACTGACCCGTTCTCAGGAAAGATAGGCGGGCGCAGGGTTAAGGGGCAGAGGATTTTATAGTGCTTTTAGCCGTTTTACCTGTGAGCTACATCCGTGTGAATATACAAGTGTGGCGTCCAGGTGGGGCTTGCGGGGCGGACAACTTGGTTCAATGTCGCATTTTATTGATGTCGCCAATAAAATGAAAGAGAGCGCACCGCAGGCGAAAAAGAGAGAGACAGGCAGACAGGCAGAGAAGGGGACAGCGCACAATAAACAAAGTGGAGACGCAACAAGATGAGCTGCGTCCAACTAAATGTTTGTCCCGTCGCCGCAGCTGGTGGGGCTGTTGGCCAAAGCGTCATAATCTAAAAATCTTGCCGCCGGCCAGCCACGAGACAAGCAAACAAAACAACTAACAAACAAACAAAACAACAAAGCAAACAGAAAGCCGCTTGGACCTTACTCCTGGCCCCCAGCACAAGGCGCTCGCCTTTGTGCCGGCCACTCGAAATCAAAATCCCAAATCCACACAGAGACACACAATGCAATTCTCATTAAGCGCCAAAGTTGCGATCGGGCTCAGCAAGAGTTTGCAGCTGTGACACACACATACGCACACGCACACACACACCGACCACGCCCACTGCCGCCAAGGTAATAACGCAGTTCCTGATGCAAGATGAGCCCACACATATGAGAACCAAGCCCAGCTGATGAGCCTCTGAGCTCCATTGAGGAAGCTGACCCACAACAAAGGAAGCGGAAATGAGCTCGCCTAACCCCAGTCTGTGCGTCTGTGTGTGCGTATGTGTGTGCGTGTGCGTGTGTGTGTGCGTGGGCTGCCCTGTGCAACTGAAAACAAATGACATGCCTCCTCCGAGCTCAAATAATAAGCCATCTAATGGGCGACATCAATTCTAGTAAATTAGCCGAAGAAAGAGCCAGAGAGTTAATTAAGTGTTGTCGATACTTGTAAATCGTTACTTATGCATCGATACTTATGCAAGTACAACAATGCACAAAATAAGTTAGCATACTCTGTTTTTATCAATGTGCGCAACAGACAGAGGCAATTTAACATAACTATATATTTCCCTGATCAGCATCAAAGTTTTGGCTCTCAATCAAATTAATTTCCAAGTATCGATAGGAATCGATTTTCTAAAATCGATCAATTTAAGCGTTGAGCTTCTTTTTGTTTGCTCCTAAGCCAATCTTCAAAGTTATTAGAGCTATTCTTATATAAAGTATATATACATATATATATACATATTCATATACATATTCATATACATATAAATATATACATATATACCAGCGGGTATAACCCGGCCTTGCCCGTGGCACGTATGTTATAAGATCAATGTTCTCAAAAAAATTTGAAATGATTTTGAAACTGATCGGACGGTAAACACATAACTTTCATACAAACGTTTTCCGCCAATTTACCACTGTTGCGAGTGGAATTTCCCAAATCGCTGAAACACGTATTCAAAACATTCTTATGTAGAGTTTTGAAAATAAGTTTGAAGCAAATCGGACACAATTTAAAACTTCGCACAAGAAATCTGTTGTCGAAAAAGTTTGGATTCTGCGAAAAGTGTGAAACACGTCTCAAATGATTTTTCTTATAGATCTTTGGAAACGAATTTGAGCGCGAAACGTCACCCACCAAATCGTTGACCTCCATTTCCACCAAGGAGGAACGGATTTTTCGAAAAGTGTGAAACACCCCTTAAATGAATTTGAACAAAGATCTTTGAAAATAAGTTTGAGGCCGATCGGATGGTAAACAATACAGTTACATACAAACGTTTTTCGCGATTTTTCCACACTTGGGGGTGGAAACCTACATCACATAAGGTAACTACAGTGAAACCATGTCTCAGCGTCTATCGGTTCGTCCGTCCGTATGTGTGAGCGCGCCGATTGATTGTTGTTTTGCAATAATCGATTAGATCAGATACTTTCTATAAAATGGATATAAAAAAAATTAAAGGGCCAATTTTGTATTAAATTTCATATGGTACACACATACATATGTATATATAGAATATTTTGGACATCCCCAGCGTTCCGCCCTAATAAACAGCATTGAGCTAGCTTAATGTTTTTTAGGGCGCTCTCGATTATTTCGATAACATTTAATTGCAGCATTTATCGGAGCGGAGCTTGATTATTTTCGTCAATGAATTTATGTGTTGCATAACGTGAGAATTTGTACAATTAGCGCTTGCTTCGATTGCGGCGGTCACTGCCACGCCCACGTGCACGCCTACGCCCAAATGCAGCAAAGCCAGCTAATTACAATGCAAAGGCAAACAATGGTCGTGGTTGCGTGTAGCGCGAGAGGGGAGCGGAGAGGGGAGAGGAGGGGCGGCTGCTGCCATGCGAAAGTGAAACGCTTATCAGTGAGCCGCAGGCAGCACGGCGGCTGAAGCAGCGGTTGCGGCAGAGGAGACAACGGCGGCATTAATGAAGCCATCGCATACACGCATCACGTAATTATGCACCCCCCTCCTCCTCTACCGTTGCACTCCGCACCAATTCAACACACTCGAACTGCCTGTCGCCCTGTTGTGTTTTGTTCGAAATTGATGATTTTCATTAACGACAAGTTAATAACTTAGGCTGCAGCCGTTTGGCGACTTCATTATCCGATAGCAATCGAGAGGCAAACAGAAGACATAAGCGACGCCTCCTGTGCCGCATGCCCCGCAGCAGGCAGCGTTTGGCGTTGTTTTGATTTGCAGTGCGGTCGGCGGCTGGACGCGATTTGATGGTCGCAAAAACAACAAACAACCATCAACAGCAGCAGCAGCAGCCGCCTGCCACAAAATGTGTCGCCAAGTGGGCCATAAAATAGATGCAAGGCATGCAAAAGCAGTAGCAACAAATGTTGCTTAAGCAACAGCAACCACCTGCAAGCAGCAATGTTGCCAAGCGCCAGCAACTGCGCAGCGCAAGCACAGTGAGACATAGCGAGCGGGAGTGCGAGTGCGAGAGAGCAAGCGAGCCAAAGAGAGCGCATGCTGTGGTGAGTAAAGTAAAAATAGCAGCAGCAACAATGTGGATGCTGAGCTGATGCTGTTCGCTCTTGGCAACATATGTATGTTGCTGAACACACAAAGGCAGACGCGATCAAACGCGCACACACACACACACACAAACACAAACAGTCGCTGACTTCGTGGGCTGGCGCGCGCGCTTCGTGCACGACGATTAACAGTCGACTGTGAACTGGCAGGCCGACTTGACGTTAACCGAAGACCAAGCGACCAAGCGACCCAGCGACCGAACGTCCGAGCGACCCACCGACGAATTCTGTTCCGTCTACGCGACTCGCGGAACTCACCTAAAAAGAGCCTAGAAACGCTTGCGCGCGCTGCTCAGGACGCCTCCTCCTGGCAGCGATACACGCAACAAATCTGTGTAGTTGCAACTTGCGATTTGCAACAATACAACAGTTACGTATTTTTTTTCGGGTGACTTGTGCTAGTGAAAGTGTGTGAACTGCGCCATGCAACGCTGGCAACTGTTTCTATTGACACTGGGCGCGTGCTCGGCGCTGGCCAAGCCCAACGATGCGTACCTCAAAATGTTCGCCTCGCCGCCGGCGGAGGATCCCTGCTACGATGAGGACAAGGCGCGCGCCTGCATACCGGACTTTGTGAACGCCGCCTACGATGCGCCCGTCACGGCCAGCAGCAGCTGCGGCGAGCAGCAGCCGCAGCGCTACTGCGAGTACCAGGATCAGAGCCGAGCCGGCGGCAGCGAGCTGCAATGCCACAGCTGCGAGGCAAATAGCTTTCCGCCGCGCGCCCTCACCGATCTGAACAATCCCAACAATGTGACCTGCTGGCGCTCAGCCCCGATTGCGCCCGGCGCCAGCTATGCCGGCAGCGGATTGGCCACCTCCTGGGGCGACAATGTCACCTTGACCCTGTCGCTGGGCAAAAAGTACGAGCTGACCTATGTGAGCTTGCAGTTCTGCCCGCGTGCACCGCGCCCCGACTCGCTGGTCATCTTCAAGAGCTCCGACTTTGGCCAGACCTGGCAGCCGTTCCAGTATTACAGCTCGCAGTGCCGCCGCCTGTTTAGGCGGCCCACCCGCACCACCGTCACCAAGCACAACGAGCAGGAGGCGCGCTGCAGTGACGCCCATCGACATGGCCATGATGGCAACGGGGGCGTGGCCTCGCGCATTGCCTTCAGCACGCTGGAGGGCCGGCCCTCGGCGCGGGACCTGGACGCCTCGCCCGTGCTGCAGGACTGGGTGACGGCCACCGATATACGCATTGTCTTCTATCGGCTGCAGCAGCCCGATCCCCAGGCGCTGCTGGCCATTGATGCCCCCACAGATCTGCGCACCGGCAAATACAGCGTTCAGCTGGCGGGTAACAATATCGAGTCCAATGCCTCCCATTCGCAGACGCTTTCCGTTACCGCCGCCGCCGGCGCAGCCGGACTCCACTATGCCATATCCGACTTTTCTGTGGGCGGGCGCTGCAAGTGCAATGGCCACGCCTCCAAGTGCTCGCAGGACTCCAACGGGCAGCTGAGCTGCGAGTGCCGCCACAATACGGCCGGGCGCGACTGCGACCGCTGCAAACCCTTCTACTTCGACCGGCCCTGGGGACGAGCCACCGCGCGGGATGCCAACGAGTGCAAAAGTGAGTACACTGAGAGAAATCAGCTACTAAATCTTGTATTGCAACTATCATGTGCATTTCGGAAACTTCTAACTTCATTTAACTTTCGTTGAGTTATACTTAAATGAAGTTATGATCGGCTTATTTGGGGGAGATTTCTTTTGGCTTTATTCTGTGATTTGAATGCATTTATTTTTCAATTAAAATTCTTGACAATTTTTGAAAACTCTTCTTCAACTTTTAAAAATTTGTAAACCATTTCTTATTTAAAAATAATTAATTGCATCTTTTTTGAGTTCTATGAACTTAAAAAAATTATTTTAAATTCCGCAGCTACTAAGAGTAAAAACATATTTGTTTATTATATATTCGTCTATGAATATATTTTGAGTGATATTAAGAATTTTAGAGGTACGTTAGCTCAAGGATTATTAGGTGATTTTGGCAAACTTTCCATTTTTAATTCGTTTATTGGCTTGTTTTTTTTATGAAAATTCAAAGGATATTTTTTCTATGTTAAATATCAAATGCCATTTATGTTTATTTTTTTTTTTTTGGCTAAGCTAGCTAAAAAAGTGTATGTATATTTTTTTGTTCTTTTATAAATTTGTAAATTATTTTATTAATAATAGACCCTTCAAATTAAGCATTATTTTCATTCTGAATATTTTCTGAATATTGCCAAACAAATTTGAAGGATTACTTTTATTAAAAAAAAAACAGTCAATGTTTAAATGCTTCCCTGTTTTTATTTGAGATCTAAAGAAAAAATATTTCGAAAAATATTTTCTATGAAAATTGTGCTCAAACAAGTTCGCTGTAATATTTCAATTTGTGAAGTTCGTGTTTTCGGACGATTTAAAAATTGGTTGCCATACAGTTTTCCACTGCGTTTAGTCTTTGGATTTTCAGAGGCACAGAGTGTGGGCGGGCTGCGAGTTGCAATTGATGGAGTTTGGCCGTGGGGTTGCTTAGCTGGCGGGTTGCTTGGGGCAGGGGGCACGGCTTAAACGACTCAATTTCAACCCGACGACGTCGCCAGTCGCGTGTGTTTAGTTTTGGTCTTAAAATTGGTGATGGCATTTCGAATGTTGCGGGCGGGCTTGCCACAGGACAACAGCAGGGTGGCAAGTAGGGTGGGAGGGGGGAGGTGAACGGAGCGCTGCTCTTTTTGGGATTTGTACTTTAGCTTTTCTTCTTCTTTTTTTTTCATTGTGATGAAGCGTTGCATAAGCACAAACGCCCCCTCGGGCAGGGCCATGTTTGTGCTGCGGATTTGGCTTAGACATAATTGAACAGTTCGGGACACGTGTAGAGCTCATAAACGCGAGCGTTTTCAATCAATTGCAACTCTTGGGCCAACCCTCGCAGGCCAGCGAGTCCTTACCTTTGGCCCAGCAACAACTAAACAACGAACATGCAATCAATCCTGGAAAGTCAGCCTTAAGAGAAAGAGAGCGACGAGCGGCAGCGAGCGCGTGAGTGCGAGCGAGCCGGCAGTATTTGTTGTTGGCCGGGCTAAACCCTCGCAATTAACCCTCCGATACTCGCTGAGCTCGAACAATAAACGCGAATTTAAGCGAAATTAATTTGATAAGCATTTTCAAAAGAAACGACTCGAGTCGCGTGGTGCAGCAGCAGCAGGGAGCGGGTGGGAGCGGGTGGGAGGGGGTGGGGCTGTGGCAAGTACTCGCCCAGCAGAGGGGTCGGGTTTCTATTTCATATTTCATTTGTGTGTTTTCAATGCTTGTTTTCCTTTTGCTATTGTTGTTGTTTGCTTGTATTTATGTGGCACGATCCATGGCGGGGCAGGCCCCAAATTCGCGTGTTCTTGGCTGCCTCGCAGGCCCGCTCTCTCTCTCTCTTTTTCTCCGCTGCTCGCTGTCTCTTTCTGCGCTGGCCTTGTAAACGATGTGTCAATGTTTTTGTGGCACTTGCTGCAAGTGGCATGTACTGTGCGCGTCTCGCGTGGATGCCACATGCCAAACATGCCACAGCAGCAGCAGCAACAACAATCAGATGAGAATTTCATTTTTTGCATGACACAAAAGGGGGCGCAACCGGGCAGCGCATAGACGAGCCGTTGTTTAGTGCATAAATCACAGTGCGCCACGGAGTCCAGGCAAACAGTCCTAGCCAGAGGCAGGACACGGGGCACAGTCAGGCAGGCGGCCGGGCGGGCGGGCAGTCAGACGGACAGGCGGGCAAGCGGGCAACGCGTCTGTTATCAGAGGCTGGACACGTGTGGCAGCAACCGCTGCGCTTTATTAGGGTTGCAAATGCAGTGCAGGACACGGCGACCCTTCCGCGCACACACAACACGCCCCTTGCCCTGCTGCAAACACACACGCAGGCACGCACACACACAGGCGCACATATGTTGCATGTTTATGGGCAAACGAAATTAACGCTGCCAACTTTTGCCTTTGACGTTCAATGTGACCTCAACAACAGCAACAACTGCCGGCAATTACACAAAACAACAACAACAACAACAGCACGGGAAAAATCAAGACAAAAAAAAACCAGAGAAAATTGGAAAATTTTTGCGTTTCCATTTGCCGCGCGCCATGTGAGCCGCATCTGAAAATGTGCCTCATTTTTGCACATCATGAGTGTGCGAGTGTGTGCGAGTGTGTGTGTGTACGAGTGTGTAATTGCTATTAACAACAACTAATAACAACTAACGCCTCGCTGCGCACTCTCAGATATGTTGAGCCCGCATAGATTTCAACTACTCGAACGTAATCCGACAGGCATGAAAGAGTTTGCACTGGGAGTGCAGCAGGGGCAGGGACAGGGGCAGGAATATATGCCGCAAAAATTGCCTACCAGTACATTTAGTTAACAATTGCAACATGCCACACAAAAAATTGTAAAATCGAATGATCAGAAAATCAATAAAAGCCATAGAAATGGGTTTTTTGATGAATTCAAATTTACAACTTCAGTATGTTCAAATATGTTTTGCTACGATTACAGCGAGTACATATTCCTCAAATTTTAATAGTTCATTCGGTTGGTAAAAATAAAATAGGAATTTGTTCTCTATATTCCAGCGACTGAACAAATAAGATTCGAGCTCGAAAGCCAGGCTAGGACATACTTATAATAAAAAACAAGGAGGAGGAGGATTAATAAATATAATAATAATTAGTATTATTAAATAAGGGAAAACACTTTCAGATTTTAATGAAATATTCCATAATATTTTACTGGATATTTACAATCGAAAGGCTCCCATTTAATAGTATAGCCCGACCAAAAACTGTCGCTTCGTCTTCCATTCTGGCTGCGTACACGGCTTGCGCCGACCGCATCGATGCCCTCTTCAAGCAGTCAGTTTTTGCTCAAATTCATAAGGTCAGATCCCACTCTCAGTGTGCAGTCATAGATTGCATTGCTTCAGCGACTGCCTCACCTGCCACACACTCGACCTTTGCCAGCTGCCCACTAATCAACTGAAAACCAACAAATGGTGGCTACGGAACGCCCGCCCACCCAGCTGCAGACCCAATCAAAGGCACATTAACAGCACTTCATCATAATTAAAATGCAAGACATGCCACAAGCCACCCCCACCCCCATCTTTCCTCGGTACTCCTACAATTTGCAGCATGCCCCCAGTGAGGCTATCAGCAGCGGCTGCCAAGGCGCCCACATTTCATGGCAAAGGCAGGCGCCAAAACATTTGCGCAAAAAAAAAACGAATGAAAAAAAGGAAGCCATTGGAAAATAGCTGGCAAAGATTTAGAAATAGTTGATGGTCCAACAACAACAAGAATGAAATCTGCTGCATTTAATATAAGTAAATTCAAGGCATCTAAAATTAAACATAGCCACAGTTGAGTTGAGTTTGTTTTTTTTTTCGTTTTGTTTTGGTTTGGTTTGGGTTGAGTTGCGGCAATAAATAAATTTAATTCTTAAGCCGTTGGCAAATCAAGACATTACTCATACGCCGTGTGGCCGGGCTCCAAAAATAGCCTGCACGCTGACGTCCCTCTATCTTATTGCCCCCCACTCTATTCCCCCCCCCCCCCCTCTCTCTCTCTCTCTCTCTGATGCACGCTCTAATGGTAAACGCGTCATGATAAATGTGCCGACGGCTTTCAGCCAAATGCCGTGCAAATTAGCCAAACAATTTGTCCAATCAAATGAGCCAAAGCGACCGCTCAACTATTTGACATACACTATATATACACTATATATGTATATATACATACTTATATATAAACAGACGATGCGTCAGCTATCATAAAGCAGCAGCATCAAGGCTATGGAACATATTTCACATATAATTTCTATTTCATAAAATTGGTTCGTTTGTTTTCATCTAATCTCATGAATTTCATTCGCGTCACTCGCCTATATTTATATTTAAATAATAAATAATCAGAACAAAGTTCTGATTTATTTACCTGCAAATTAACGGCTACTAATTTTATGATACTCGTTCAGCGACATTTGCACGCATTATTGGCCATCAAGTTGTTATGTTAGCGGCGCTTATGTATGCCCTGTAATTATTGGGTGTGTACGAAAGGGTATGCTAGACTTGTTTTAATAAACTTTGACTAACTTTATATTAAGTGTGTGTAAACCGAATTTCTGTAGTCGGGTCTACCCGACCAGCATATACCCTGTACTCAGCGCACATTCAAATGCGCCGACTTAGCTGTGAGGGGCAAGGACTTGAAGTTTCCCATAAGATATACATTACGAGCTTAGCTTGATCTTTACAGGAAAATAGGCTTCCTAATAAAATAAAATAGATAGATATTAGGAAAATAGGCTTCCCAATATCGATAAATATCGATTTTTAAACATATCTGGAGAGCTGCAAGAGCTGGATCCACAAAATGTGTTAGGCAATTTCCTTTATGCTCTATCTATTTTATTTGCCTCCCCATAAGTGAAAATGTAAATTCAATTTTGAAAGATACAGACTTGAGCTTTGACATATGTATAGCTACATATTAAAGTCAAATATAATCCCTTAAAGTTAAATAAATATCGCTTAAGAGTTATTCAAGAATGTTATTCTTATAGCGTGCAAAGGAAGAAAGAAGAAGCATTGCCACAGATGTGTTTGCAGAGGGAAGCTTATTAAGGCAGCTCAGGTACAGGTTAGCGCGCGGTCGGGCACTTTTAATTCTGTTTTTTACTTTGACTAGATCGTGAATATATTTGTTTACTTTTCTACTCAATATTCGTGTACCTAAATGCAAACAGGGTATGCGCTAGTTGAGCAGACTCTTGGTGATTTCTACTTTTCGATCTCAGAGGAATTCGCTTTCCGTGCGGCATATCCAAGGGGCAGCTTTTAGCTGCCTCTTGCCGCAAGTTTGCTGCAAGTCTTGCTGTGATTCACGTATTGCTCTGATTCGCAAGAGATCCATCAACTCTCATGCTCTCGGCTGGCATGACATCAATATGTGCCGTGCCCAGAGGTTGGGGGGAGGGCATTGCCAATTCGTTGATGGACCTTTCATTGGCTTCGAGCGTTCGCTCGAAATTGCATTGTCATGTCCTCAAGTTATTTGCCTGGAATAGTTAACTTCTTTTGCTTCCCTCTCTCCACCAATTTTTTTTTTCTTTTTTGTAAAGGAAAGTGTATTTTTTTGTTTGTGTCCCATGTTTTTTTTCGCACATTTCTTTTGGCTACATTTTGGGCATTGTTTTGCCTCGTTTGCCACATTGTGTGTAGCTGCGGACCAGGCGCAGATTTTGGTGCTTTGGTGCTTTGTGTGTGCATGTCCTGTGGCCATAATTTCGTGCAGGACTCGCATACGCTGCCAGAAAAGCTCAGCTCCGTTCAGCTTGTCGTCGTCCAATCTCGTTCATTGTCAGTTTTCATCAGTTGGATTTTTGGAATGTCCGCTACAAAGGCAAGAAAACGTAACGTGCAAAATCCTTTCGCCCATATCTAGCTCCCTCTCTGCCTGCCTCTCTCTCTCTCTCTCTCTCTCTCTCTCTCTCTCTCTCGGCCCGGTTGTCATTTTAATTGTTGTTTACTGGGCTTGTCAAATGCGCACTTCACTGCGAAAAAAAAGGAGAGAAAGAAACCCGTGCCTCGAGGGGCGCCACAGTCGGAGCTATGCGACTGCCCCATTGGTTTGGAGGGGGGGGGGGCCAGGAGCAGGGGCAGGGTACATCGGGCAGCTTTCGAGGCCTGTGCGCTGTGCCATTCGTCATGGCGGCCGCTGTCTATGACGAGGCTGTCATTGCCATACGCTCTGATTTACTGGCTAACACACACACACACACACACTCGCACACACACCTGCCCGACATTCTGCTGCGTTTGATGGCAGGTCTGACGGCTGTTGCCACGTTTGTTGACTGTTTGCTTTTTTATTGCATGTTTATGAATTTTAAACAGTCGCCCGTTGTTGTCCTTGTTCTCTGTTTTTGGTGCCAAATTCACTTAGCCATATTTTTAATAAGCTAGCACACACAGTAAACAATTCGCAGCTACGTGAAAAAGTGAAAATCAGTTGGCCGTCGCTTTATTTTGTTGCAAATTTATGTTTTATTTATTGTGAAGGCAAAGTGCTCAAAGCGCTTCAGGCCAAGTCGCCAGCCCCATGCAAGCCGAACCCTTTATTTGCCTTTCTAAGGCCCCCACCACAGCTGCTGCTCCTGCTCTAGCTGCTGATGTTGCTGCTGCTGTGGATTTAGCATTGGCCGGGCTTTCAAGTGATTATGATTATTTTTTATGCACATAACGTTACATGTGCGGGCCAACCCCAATGTTAAAGCCAAAGCCGAAGTCAAAGCGAAAGCGTCAGGCTCATCAGGGCACGTCAAAAGCAAAAGGCAGTCAGAAATACCTAGTAGCCAGACCCCATCACACACACACACAGTTATATAAACATACACACACACGCACACACGCACACACATAGAAGTCATCCAGCGTCCAGCATATGCAAAGCAAACCAACAAGAACGAAGCTTAAATCCCCTTAAACCCCATATACGCTTCACAAAACAACTTTATGTTTGGCAAGTCCCGGCATTAAAACTGTTCCGATTGACTTGATTCCTTCAGCTATAACATATTTAATCATTAGACAAATCTGTACCAAACCTATACCAACCCTTATCTGTGCCGAATTCCCCGATATCATCAGGTTTTAATTTTTAGTCATAAGGCAAGCCCTTTTACACGTTCAAAGATCCTGGCTACATGGAGAAAATAACTTATATGCCATCAGATATTTTATACACAATCATAAGACAAACTTGTGCCAAATTTAAGTAATTTAGCATAATGAAGAACAAAGTTCACATAGTTAGTATATGGGAGCTAACAACAAACTAAAAGCCCAAAGTTTTGATATCATTAGATCTTTTATGATTTGTCATAAGAAAAACCTATTCCAAGTTTGAATATTCCAGCTTTACATAGTAAGCAAATAGGAATTATTAAAAATCTAAAAGACAATTGCCCCGATATCATCAGATCCTTCATATTTAGTCTTAGGGCAAACCTATACCAAGTTTTAAGATCCTAGCTCCATATAGATGAGAGTTCACATAGGTAGAAAATAGGAATTTATAACAAACCGAAAGGCCAATTGCCTCGATATCATCAGATGTTTAATGTTTTAAGTCGTATGGCAAGTTTTTATGAAGTTTCGCATAGTTCGGATTGAGCAGAGCTGCTTGCTGAAAGCCTTTAAGATGGCCTAGATCCTGCAGACGACCCTTGAATAACTCTATACTAGACAGAAAGATGGTTTCACATAGCACATGGCAATAGTTACAAAGGTCAAGTTAAAGTTGTGATAGCCCTGGCGAGGGCATGAAAAAGCATGTGTAAAGGTAGCCAAGCGAAGGCGTCTGCGGACTGCGGAGTGGGGAGTGGGGAATGGGGTACTTAGGTTCTGTCAGTGTCTGTCTGTCTGTCTGTCTGTGTGCATGTGCGTGTGTGTGTGCTGAAGTGTAGCCACAGGGCAGCCGTAAGGACATCAAAACGTTGCGACATCAGGACGAATGGTTTGCGTTGATTTTTACTGTTATTACTTGAGCCCAGGCATATGTCTATGTCTATGTCCATGAATGCTGTCCATGTCTGACCCGCTCCCAGCTCGATCTGCCTCTCTCCCCCGCCCCCTCTCGCTGTCTGTCTATTCGTCTGGCCATTTGTGTTTTGTATAAGCAGTTAATTGGATCAGAGGCTTGGGTCAGTCCAACACCCGCCCCCACTCTCTGCCCAGCGCTGAGCTGTGCATCTTGAGCAGATGTTGTTGCAGAAACGGCATAAAAGATTGTTGCATAGCTCATGGCGCTGCAAGGTAGCTTAAATATTTCATTAGCTGTCAGCCAGCAGCTGCCCAAATGTCAACATCGGCCCCAGGAACCAGTTGAAGACGTCTATGGCAGCGGCGCAGCAGCGGGCCTTTGGCGGGGGCCGGGACTGCAGTTCAGTTTGTGAGAGACATCAGGTCCCAAGTCGCATCAGTCAGCCAGTCAGTCGGCGCGGAGTCTTGGTCGCGGTCTCGATTCTTTCATGGAATCTATTAAATTGTTTTAATTTTTTTTTTTTGCCAATAAATTTGTATATAAAAATAGCAACAACAACATCTGCTTAAGCATACGCTGCCCCCGCATGACGCCTGCCGCCACAATGTTCTTTTTGTTGCACAGCTGCTGCTGCTGCTGCTGCACTTGCGCCGTGGCAAGCAATTCCTCTGAATTCAAAATTCCAAGTTCTTCTCTTGCGCCCCGCTTGCTTCGCAACCTGCTCCTCTGTCAATATGCGAAATGTTAAATCGTAACTGGCAATGCGCGCAGGGGGAAGAAAACCAACATTTGGTTTTTTTTTGGTCTGATGCTGAGTCTAAAGCTGCTCATGCGCAACAACAACAATAGCAACAACAACAACAACGAGAAACAACAATAGACAGCAAGCCACAACAGCTACTACTTGGGCTACCGTCTGCTGAAGATGGTATATCATGACTATACACAACAGCAGCGCGGATCTGTGTGTAGAGATTAGCGTGGGTTGGCACAAAAGTTGCACAAGTCGCTTGGGCGCACAAGAGTATACATACATATATGCCATGGCAGGGACTAAAGGACATTGGATAGTAGAGTGGACATAATGAAGCAATTCAGCTGCAGATCTATAGAGAGCATATTGCCAATCAGACTAGCCTGGGGCTCGAGCCCGGATATTCGTTGTTGAGTTCAGTAATAATAATCTATAGCTAAAGCTACGAAGCTGAATCAAAGTGAACTCTTAGACGGGGTTTCGGATAATTCGAGGGAAAACTGTGATAATAATAATAATCAAAAACAACAACAGACATTTGATTATGCTTAGCAAATGGGACATCAGGAGTCTGCGTTGCATAGTGGTTTGAGCATTGAACTAGCAAGCGGAAAGTCGCTGGTTCATATCGAGCAGCAGCTGTCAGTTCTTATATTTATTTATAAAATTTGTTATTGCTCGCAATTAAATTAGATATATTTTTACTATCCCAGAATAAGGCCCAAATAGTCCTAAGCTCTAAAAAAAAAATCTTTAAAAATGCAGAGCTCAGCGCAAAGTTCAAATTCACAACTTTGCAGCCACCTTGAGCTAAATGCTGTTTAATCGCTTTGAATGTTGGGCTTGGGCGCAGATAAAATAAAGTTAAGCCGTTGCCACTTTATTAAAGAGTCTATGAAAAGGTTTGTTGTCTATGACAAATGTAAGACGCAGACGCAGAATATTTGTATGTTTAATACTCTAGCTATTCCTGGGGACAAGCTATGTAAGCCGCATTCAAATATTGAAAATCTAAAGCGCACAATCCTCTCAAACAGGAGGATCTCAAAGAACTCGCAAGTATATAATCCAGTATCAGTTAGGACCACCTGAATTGTATCTCTATATCTATTTGCAATCCAGCTCCACGATCAGACCCTCTACACATATATCTATCTATATTGATCTAGGGGCAACTGCTCGAGCAGCCCACGAGTTGCGCTTGGCTAATGATATGTATGGCAAAAAAAAGCCAAAAAAAAAACAACAAACTAGCAGCAGCAGCGCCGACATAAATCAAAATTTGTGCAGCGGCAACGTCTCTTTTTTACCTTTGCTGGGAAGTTGCCGCCCCAAACGAGTGTGCGAAGGAGGAGGGGGCGTAGGGGGATGGCAACATGCGAAGCTGCCACTTGGAAATGGAGTTGCAGTTGCAGTTGGAGCCGCAGGAGTCGCCCGTCAAGTGCCGCTAAACGTAATGTAAATAAGCATTTAACAACAGCAATAGCAACAGCAGCAGCAAATGCAACAGCAGCAGCAACAACAACAACAACAACAGCAACAACAACAGCGGCAGCAACAACACCAATAAATGGCATTACAAACAACGGGCAAATAAATCGCATTGAAGCGCAAATGCGCCAAAGATGCAGCTCAGATGAAAACCAACGTCCGTCGTTGCCGTTGCCGTCGCGTTTAACATTTACAACATGCAACAGATTTATGCATGCAACAACAGCAGCAAGCAGCAGCAAGCAGCAGCAGGCAGCAGCAGCAACAACAACAACGACAACAGGAACACATGGTGTTGACTTATGCTGGCAGCTTTCAAGGCGTCGGCTGGCGAGCTACCAGCTAGCAGCTTGCAACCGCACACTTGAACATGCAACATGCAGCCCACCCCCTCCCTGTTTCTTTCATTGCTGCCGCCGCTGCAAGGCGCAGCTTTAGCCAGCAGGCGCTAAATACTATGCTCAAGTACGGGAATTGATGGAAAAACTGTGCCCAAAGATAAATAATAATTAAATGGAAACTAAAATCTGCTCGATCCTAACAAGATCCCAACTCGATCCTTTCGACGCACTCGCTTATTCTTCAAGAGATCAGAACAGACAATAAATAGAATAGAACCGAATGTATACATATGTATGCATATATAGATCTTTAATTGATCAGATAACCTATGATACTTATGAAAACTATTTTTATAAATAGACTTATCAATCAATAATATTTATATGTATATCCTCTATAAACGCATATATATATATATTCTCTATATATTCTATATATCAAAAAAAAAAAAACAATCAGAAATGCTTTCTATTTGTATATGCCTTATAAATAGAATCCAAATGTTTTCATCCCATTTGTATATACCCTATAAATAGAAGCCAAATGTTTCCTTGCGCCCTTTAGGCACATTATCGAATATTTATTTGGATCAAGTTAATATATATATCACACAATAATATTTCAATTCTTAATAACATAATCGAGTTGCATTAACTAGTGAGAATGCACGCATTAGCATGTAGAAAATTCATGTGGCAAGTTGCCTCCAAAGAACAGATCTGGCATCCATTTGATGAGTTAGGAGCTCTACAATTCAACACTTTGCTGTTTCGCTGGCACTTTCTCTCGCCTGATTATCGCCCCTGAGCAGAACATAATTTGCCAGGCACTAAATCATGAGCGTCTATGGCTGCCCTGGGGCACCATCTCTCCCCCTCCCCCCAGCTACCGCGCCTGTCAGCAGGCAAATTTATACCGAGGCAAAAAAAGAAAGAAAGAAAATGAGGCAAAGAGCGAACAAGTTGCGCAAGTGGCCCACAAGGTGGAGCGCCATATGGAAAGAAGCAGTTGCCGCTGTTGTCGACGTCGACTGCACTGCCGGCGTTTGCGTCGGCGTCAGCGTCAGCGTTAGCGTAGGTGTGAAGTGCAATCAAAGTGCAGCGGGCCAAGCAGGTGCCAAAGTTGTTTAATCACAAGACTTTAACACACAATTTGTGTCGAGTTGGGAATGGAAAATCGCTGGGGAATTGGGGTTATGCACTAGCAAGGCAGGAGGGCGGGTGTCAGATAGTAAAGGCCTTTGAGGCATATGCATACACACACACATACACACGCACACACTTGTGTGCCTGACCGTTACGCTGTCAAATAAAAAGCTCATTAGCCGATCGTTGGCGACCAAATTGCAACATGTTTTGGGCCACGCCCCCTGAGGCTGCATAAACAACAGAAAAACAAATAGAGTCGAAACAGAAAAGAAAGAGAAAAAAACGTTAATAATATAAGAAACACATCAAGTCGGTTGCGAAGTCAACAAAAACTCAAGCGAAACGTCAAAAGCAATTCGAATTGAAACTTTCCAACGAAGCCAAAAACGATGAACTCCATCTCGACGATAATGAAGATGACCCTGATGACGATGACGATGCCGATAATTACTTATCGGCAAACAAGTTGTGGCAGGTGTCTGCCTCGCCTTGGGCCCAGCCAAAATAATTAAGCCAAAATGCTGGCCAAAGGGGCAAAAGGGCAAAAGGGTCGTGCCCTCACACTATGCGGCGCGGAGGCGCGGGAAGTGGGCGGCCAACGGACGAGCGCCTATCATAAAAAGAAGACGACCCTATAGACTATATATGTATATACATATAGTCTTGATCAGTATCAAGAGGCGAATCGATCCATGCCCGTCTCTCTTTTCATGTCAAATCAATTTCTTAGTCTTACGGCTACCGTCCAGAAAATTTGCATAGATCCGTCTTTCTGTTGCAGACAGTTGGAATCGGACCACTATATAAAAAACCTGACATATAATCAATGGAAATTTCTGTTTTTATGTGAAAAACTTTTTGGTTTTTCGAAATATCTTAAACAAATTTTTTGTTTACGGAAACCCTTTAAATTAAATTAATCAAATTCTTATAAACATGGGTAATCTATATTGTATAGCCTTATAGAAAATATCGATCGACAAATTAGTCTTTGTTTTTTTTTTTTATCCGAGGTATCTCGACTAAACTCATGAGTTAAGAGCTTGACTATTTCTCTCACCATATCTGCAAAACTTTATCGAAACCGTTATATAGAGCATATGGCTGCTGTAGGAACAATCAGTGGAAAATGCTGACATATGCCTGCAAGGGTATCTAGTATTCGGCATGGATTATATATATATATATATATAGTGTTTTTAATATATTGTGCTGATAAAAAAGAAAATTTTACCTTTAGCTCGTACTCTCTTCTATTTGATCTCTCTCCCTCTTACCCTTAAATATGGATATGGATATAATGGATTTATAATGTCAGTTATAGTTGAAGTTTTTTTTTTAGAGAATTTCTTCCACCTGTGACACATAGCTAATATACCTTCAAGACACTAGCTTTGCTGGGTAGAGGATACTTTCTGCTCAGGCAGCTTCGACTGAACCTTGTTTTGTTCATATTTGTCGTGTTTTTAGAGTTGTGTATTTCACATGCCTCACGTGCATGCCCCACGCCCTTCGCTGCCCACCTCCTTCCCCGCCCACATACCATAAATCTAATTTAGTGGTTTTTCTTTTTTGCTGCTTTCCTTAATATTTGTTTGCGCTTTTGCCGCAGCCAAGCAGCAGGCATCGAATGTTATTTTGGGCATTTTCACTTTAATTAAATTTTACACAAATATTCGAAAAAGTATTTGAAAATTGAGGTTTGCTGCCACTGCCGCTGCTGCTGCTGCTGCTGCGGAGAGCAACCACCATTCAGGGTTGTTTGTCCCAGCCCCGACGTACACCTGTTAGAAAGGTAAAGCCAAAAGGATTCATGGCCGAATAAAAAAGTGGACAGGCCTATGCTAGCTCAGCTTCTGCTAGCCTCGGCTGACAAGTTGAGCGTTCCTTCGATTTTCACATTGGCTTTTGTTTATCTCAACAAAAGGGGGCGGGCGGGCGCTGACAGGCGCTAAAAGACGACGGGATTAAGTCATCGAAGCGTATAAAAAGGGAAAGCACAACAACAACAACAACTATAATAACCACAACAACAACCACCACAACAACATTAAACGTAAGGTGAATTTGATTGTAGTACGTCTGCTGCTCTGGCTAGATACTTACTTCTATGTTCGCCATTACATTCCAGTCGATGCTCAGAGCATTCAAAATATTTTCATTTGACAAATTTTGTATTATATTTTGTCGCTGCTGCTGCTGCTGCAGCTTCTACCTTTTTTGTCTTTCTATATACCCTGTGTGCATTTAAAATGGCCAAAACAGGGTATTGCGACTTAGTGCAAATGTATGTAACAGACGTGGGGTCGATCAGGCTCAAAGACTTTAAGAGCTGGTTTGAGCGGTTCTCAGCGGTATCTCAGCCTGTTTTTTCACAATCGATAAGTATCGATAGCTTAGGTTTCTTGAGCATATCTCGCAGCTCTCGTATAGTATACACAATTCATTCCACCCGAAACACTAAAATATCTGTAATTTTTAAAGGAAAATCCTTACACTTTGATATACACGCGTTTTTGTATGCCATTTTAAAGACCTGAAAAGTGCATAAAGATCGGACTATAACTACCGAACTTATGTAAGACTAAAGTTTCTTTGAGGTGGGTCCGGATGAAGAAGAAGCATAGCGTGTGAGCTGCGTACAGGGTATCTCCTGATCGGGCACTTCCGACTTGCGAGCACTCTTGCCTGTTTTGATTTTACTTTGAAACGTGGCCAACACATTTGGGTGGTTGTTCTGTGTGTTTATGTTGCTGTTTATTTGCCAAGGGCGCTGTACCCCAAACAGCACCACCCCCACACCCACCCCCACCGCCTACCCCTCCCCCTTTAACAACGCTTGGCTCACTTTAATTTGGCAATTTTTTGCTCTTCTCTTTATTTTTTGTGGCGCATAAAAAATCTTGAGCACGTAATTATCCTTTTTTTTTTTGGTCGGCACGATTCCTTTACCGCTCAACCACTGCACCGCCCGCGCCTGCTGGCTGCCTTGGCTATGCACTCACTTATTTATTTATTCGGCTTTCTGGCTCGGCTTGTTTTTGGGCGCCTTGGCGGAGTACCAGGGCCAGGTCGCATTGTACTTGTTATTTCTTTGGCTATCCATTTTATGACATCTTGTTATTTTTATTTTTATTGAGTTGGCTTTTGTCGTTCCCGGTCCCAGTCCCGTTCCCGTTCTCGTTCTCGTTCCCAGTTCTAGATCTCGTGGTTGTCGTTGTGACTGTAACTGCTTTTTCTTTATTTTTGTTTTGTGGGTGCTACATAAATTGTGCCCTCGTTGTCAAGCTCTCTGCTTCTAGCCGGGTCCCATTGTTTTTGTTATTAATATTGGGCTGCAAACGAGCTTATTAGCGGCATGTTATGTATGCCCCCCCTCCCCGGCCAACTTGCCTCTTGCCACGCAGAGAACGTTGACAACTTCATTGACGGAGCTGGACATGTGCTCCCCAGATCAAATATCATATGAGACCCTTGTCGACGGCAAAGAAAAACAACAAGATGAAAAAAAAAGCAGCTGTGCTCTGGAGCTCTAATCTGGCTGCTACAAGATCTAACAGCTCTGATTAGAAATCAAAGCCTTTTGCCGGAACAATTTTCGCAGCGACAACAACAGAAACAACAATAACAACAACAACAGCACAAACAACCATAATCAAATGCAAATTATCAACAACAACAACAACACACATCTGTTTGTGTGCGGGGCGTGTCTCGAAAAGAAACAATAGAAAAAAGCGTTTTGGGCTCTTCGATTTTTTCCGGCTCAGCAGCAAAACCTACACCAACAACAACAACAACAAGAGCAGCAGCAACAGCAACAACAACCACAAATATTTATGTTGATTTGCCGTGGGTTGCCGTATCTTTTGATTGAGACATTCCTAAGTGCGACTTCTTGGCCATGGTCAATTAAAATCAAGTGGGGAAAAACACACACAGCACGGACACACACTCACACACTCACACACACACATACACGCACACACAAACACAAGGCATAAGTTACGCACAGGAAATACCCTAACAAATCCTTTTAATTAAATTTAAATTAAGTTAGCTTAAAGAGAGTGCCCCACCAGAATACAGATACTGCCAGACCTTAGCCAGCTTATATATGGGCTATGCAGACAATTTGCAAGCGCTGTTAACACTCGTTAAAGTGAACGTAATTGTAAATGACAATGCACGAGCGCCACAAAATATCTGCCCACTTGCCCAGCTCTAAGGCCTGGCTAGCCTGCGGTGTGCTCTATCGAATGTGCACTGTAAAGCCTGTTAGACGTAGACTTTTAAAGTTGGCTTGCCTGTCTAGCTGTCTGCTGCAATCGAAGTAACCCGCCTGGTTAGGGTAGCTGCAGCTCTAAAGCAACGCCTATCGATATCAATCGGCCAACATCCAAAGACCGAACACGCCAAAGCGCAATCAAAAAGCGTTTTTAATAATGCGCTAAGTGATTGTTAAGCGCGACTCCGAGTCGAGAGACGAGAGACGAGACTCGATGGGCCAGAGCTGAGAGTTGACGGCTCAAACGGCGCAGAGATCCACTGGGAGCTTTCCCAATCGCCAGTTCAGGCAAGTCATTAATGAGTCTTCGTAGCCGATGCTGTCTTTGTTGTTGTTGTTGTTGTTATTGTTGTTGCTGCTGGAGTCACAGCATCTTCTTGTCATGTCCAAGCACCCACGCGACCTTCAACAACAACAGCAACACCCGCATGAACAGAGGCTGCGACGTCGAGCTTGATTCCCTGCTTGGACTTGGACTTGTACTTGTACTTGGGCAGGCAGTATCTGTGGCTGTATCTGTTTGCTAGGGCTCAGTGCGCCCATTAAAACTCAATAACATTTAATTAATCAAGCAGTCTCAGAGGCTGGCACCTCGCCTCCGATGACGTTGCACAATTGAGGGCGCCAATGGAAATGCTGGCAGGCCCCAACAGACTCGACTAGACTGGACTGGACTGGACTGCAGCTGACATTGGCTTCATTAGCGCAACTGTGGCACGCGGAGACAAGAGCTCAAATTATCAGTTAAAACAAATTGAAATTGGCATGTAAACAAATAAACACATGTATATTTGGAATTCTCAACTATTTTGGTTTTTGGGGTTTTGAAGTGCAGGCGACAAATATTTCAATGGGCCAACTCATTAGTTGCACCTCCAGGTGCAAGGTGCCAGGTGAAAGGTGTGAAGCATCTCGAATGCGAGGCCAGAGCTTTAATTTAATGAGCTATTGACGCCCCAACTGGGCAATTGTCGGGCCGGCTTAGAAAGTCACAAGGAGATATTGAAAATAACTAATAAATATTTTCAGATTGCGAATGCTCGACTAGGAACTACCCTATCTTGCCTTGTCGGGGCGAGTTGGCGAAGGAAATATTTAAAATTACTAAAAAATATTTTCGAGTTGCGATATGCATGGATATTATGTTTATTAAAAATATTTGTCGATCTGCAAACATGTAATATTAATAAATAATATTTAAAGAATCAAAAAACCTCCAAAACAAATAGGTTTAAAATTATTTTGCTGTTAAGCTGAAAAGGTTTCGAATCTCAAAAAGCCTGTGTGCTACTGCATACGATTCCTATCCATAATTATTGACAAATCCTCGAGAAATCAATTCGAGAAATTATTTTCTCAATTTTGAAACCGACTCTATATAGGACAGAATCTTTCTATGGGCTTCAGATGGGCTTCATATTTTCCTGAAGGTCTCTTCTCCGACTTGAATCGGGTATGTTAATGCTGATCAATGATATAATATGCCTTAAGGGCATGGCTATGTCTCCATTTGGTATCCTTTGTCTCCTATTTACCCATTTTGTGGGCGAGAATTAATACGCTTGGGGCTAGCTGCTCAGCTGCTTAGTTAACTTCAAGTATCTTTTGTGGACACTCTGAATTTATCTACATATTTAGTTACCCCCGCGATTTTCCATCAAATTATTATCTCGGCGAGCCCATCTGCTTGGTCCCAGATGCTTTTCTTTTCTTTAACTTAGCCAACCCCCCACCCCCGCACAAGCGTTTAGCTTAGTGTTGGGCAAATGTTTGGCTATCGCACCCAACTATTTAGGCTGAGCCGCAGCAGCAGCAGCAGCAGCAGCAGCAGTAACAAAAGCGACTCAACAAACAATGCCGAGTACCCGGGAGTTTAAAAAAAATCTGAGAGAATCCAACACGGGATTATAAATGAGAAACAAAGCGGCGAAAGTCGCAACTCGCGACTTCACCGCATAAAAGTCACCTGGCATGTAACAATATTTGTATTGGCCAAACAAAGCGCAGCTACTTCAGACCCTCCGCCGCCGCCGTAGAACCGGAGAGAAAAATTACTTCATTAAAAAGTTGGAAGTTGACGAAGAAGTCGCCAGAATCAGAATCGGGCTGGGTCCGAGATATTCGGGCCAGCTGCTGCACCGATAAGAAACTCATAATTGGTGTCATTAAAAAAGCCATTTCGGAAGTTGTTAATCTTGACTGTCCCTGCCTGTGCTCCCTGCCCCCGTGCCTCCGTGCCCCTGTCCCTGTCTGTGTCTCTGGGGTGACAATTATTCTAACTAGCCAAGTAAATCGCAGTCCGCCAGTCCACGTAAAGATACATAAATATGTAATTTATTAAAAGTACAAAAAATGGGCATATAAAAAAATAATAATAAATGTGTACAACAATGCGCTCGCTTTTGTTTATTGTTATCATTATTTAGCCAAATGATAGGCGGCAGCAGCGGCAGTAGTTGAAGCCAGCCAGGAGTCGACTGCGTCCAGTTGCTTCATATTTTGTAGCTCAGTTGCCGCTTATCTGGCAGCCTTTAGTTTCGCCCTCACTTCGTTTTAATTATAAAAGTGCGATAAATGTGACAAGCTAAAAAACAGAGAGTAGGACCAAGCAGAAGAACAGGCACAGCCACTGAAAGATAGCCCAAAAGGCGAAAAAAAATACACAGAAACCAGTAAGAATCTAGCGGACGGGTGTACCCGACTGCAGAATACCTATTAACAGATGGATCGATGTCAGCGATCGATGTTTGAAGGAACTATTCGACATTCTCCAATACAAATTGAGTCACTCGCGATTTGCCACGCCCCCAGTTGAACAAGAACAAGTATACCCGGCTACATATTCCAACTGTCAAATCTCCATAACTAGATACCAATGGACCCGCTCACACTTTGCGCAAGAGTATAAAAAAGAGAAACTGGCAAAGTCGTTAAGGCCTCAATGTTGTTTTTTATGCCTGCCCCCCAAGAGGGTTTTCTCGCTTTTGTCAAGAGTTTGGCATTTAATAAACACCAGCTACACGAGCCAGGACCAGGCGGTGTCCTGTCTAGGCCCCGGCAATATGAAATTGCAAATGTCTGCCAGCACATAAAGTAAACGGCAAAAGATACAAAGATACACAGTCGCAACCGCAAAAACCAAAAGATACTCTCGCACTCGCAGTCGGAGTCGCAATCGCATATTTTGTGGCATTTGCTTTTGTTTTGTTTTGTCTTGTCATTTGGCCATAAATATTATCTGTGTACAGGGCCCGGCTGCTCCTTTTGCTCCTTTTGTGGCTTTTAGCTCCTATGTCCTAGGCCTGCGTTTGGGCCCTGTTGGTTCCTGGTCAAGTGTTAATTTCCCCGAAAACTTCCCTCTCTCAGTACTGCACAATTAACTTTTCATTGTTTTTCGTTTTTTTTTTTTGTCTGCGTTTTCTTTCTGCTTGCCTGTTGCCTGTCGCCTAGTCGTGAGCTCTTGCCAAGGCCTAGACCAAAAAAAAAAGTACAGATAGCCAAAAGCCAAAATAAACTAAATGCAAAAAAAATGGGAAAAAAAAATTATTTGTCGCTGCCATTGTCTTAATATGCAAATTGCATTGTCTCAAGTCGCCGTTCTCAGCTCTCAGCGCTCAGTTCTCTAGTCTCTTGTCTCGGGCTTTAGGGTTCAATTGCCCATCAGACCGCAAGTAGCAGAGCAGATCGCAGTTGATTTCCTTTTGACCTCGCGCATTTCTTTTGGCCCCCAAACTAGCTACAACCAAAAATATTAATAAAGATTCGCTGCTGCTGCGGCTGCTGGAATCATGACCAAATCGCGTATCGCGTATCGAGTATCGAGTATTGCAGATCTCGCCGATCTGCGCGAGGTAAATGTTGCACATTTTACTTATTATTATTGAGTCGCATTTGTTGCTTTTCTGATTTGCTGGTCTTTTTCTGTTACTTTCACGATTTGCCATGCCAGGAAAAAAAAGAAGAAATATACAACGAAATGTTGTTATACCCTGTATAAAAACAAGTTATTATCGCTGACAGAAACAGGCAGCTGTGTTAGCATATAACACATATAGCATATTCTTTTCTATGTATCTTTCCATATCGCTCTTTAAAAAGCTAATATTAAGAAAGAGATGATTTCGATAGCTCGATAGCTTGAGAAATATATATTTGATTTCCGATAACTCTTTCCCATTTGCACAAAGTCGATAATTATCGATAACCAACACACTTATGCATACCATTTATCTATGTATATTTAATGTTGGTCAGCCTGCCTCTCCTTTACCAATATATATTTGATATCAATAACCGTTTTCCGTCTGCACAAAATCGATAATTATCGATAACTATCGCACTCTTTTCAGTTAGAGCTCAGAGTTAGTTTAAGCGAATTACATAAAATTTCATCGCATTCACGCAGTTTGCAGGGTAACTTCTAGTCGAGCATCCTTGACTAAAGCACAACTACTTGCTATTGTTGTTGAATTGACAATATAGTTACTTACTTGCCGTACCTGGGCCAAGCATAAAGCGAATGCCATTGACAATTGTGACTATTGGTGCTTTCCGGTCGGGCTAACTGGGAATTGAGTTCTCAGCTATCAGGTAACCGAAATGCAGCTGCAAATAAGTCAACTGTCCGATTGTATCTTGGGCAGATAATAATCGCTGGCCTCTAAAGAAGAACGATTCCCATGAACCTCCAAGATAAACGATCAACTTAGTTTATGACAATGCGAAACTCAAAGATTTTGCTAACCCCTTGCGCATTCAGCACATTTTATACGGAATTTAAGCCTTACTTGAAGTGTGAATCATTATTTAAAACAGCATAGATCAACTGAAAGGTGAACGTATATATATACATATGTTCTTATGTATATCTTAAATCGATCTTTGAGGGAAATCGTAGTCTCAAATGCTTGGCAAAGTTCATATAATCAATCGAATTGTATTTTTGAAAGCAGAAACCTGGGCTCAAAGGTTTACTTCGAACCCTGTATTGCAAACCTAGTCTTATCTTAATATTTTTTGTATAATTTCTCCAGCTTATCTGAAATTCCTATCAAGTGGGTTTGTTTTTACAATACAATTCTTGATTTGCTCAACAGTTAATATTATATTTTATATTAAGGAGCATTATATTTAAGACTGGGATTAAGCATAGCTCGAATCTTATCTTATATCCGAGAGTGGTGCAGACCGAACCCTGTCTGAGGTTAATGGATTGGGACTGAGGCATCATTAAATATCTTGAGCTTCGTATCCGAATTTCATTTACTTTGTATATGTATCTTGAGCACTCGCTTGTAGGTTTTTTAGGCAAACATTAATCACTTTTGGTTTTAGCTATTGATTAACTGCCTGTGTATATTTGGTTTTTATATTTTATATGTTGTCTGAGTGTTCGATTTCCAATTTGGCAAAAATGTGTGTTTACACCCGCACACACACACACACACACACACACACACACACACACTCGCACACCTGTTTGCTCACATTGTGTAGCTCTGGGAACTGCTGAAAAAAGGCTTTAAAAATGCGCTGGCTGCATGAATGGCAATGGGATTGCAGCCCAGACAGGCGGACTCTGCTTTCAACTCCGTCCGTCTGTCCGTCCGCTTGGCAAATGTAAATAAATGCAAAAGCAACTCACAGAGCCTCCGCATCATGGGACAGGGAAAGGGACAGGCACAAGGGCAGGGACAGGGACAGGGCCAGGGGTAGGGACATAGTTTTGCATGCATTTCGGGCTGCATAGTTTTTGCTGAATGGATTCGGTCCAAAATGTGCAACATGGCAACAAAAGGGCGACAGCTGCCGCTTGGAAAACTCATTGAACAATCGACCAAATCGAAGCCCAGACTCGCATACAATAAATGTGGCACTGCCCTCCGCTCCTGCCTCTGCCCCTGCCCCGGCCATTGCCGCTGCCCCTGACCCTGACCCAGACCTGATGCTCGCAGCGTAACAAAAAGATTAAAATGCATGAAAACGATCAAATGAGCTGAGCCTAGAGAGATACAGCGTTTAGCATGCCAGGGCCCGATCTCAGGCTGAGGCTCATCCTTATCCTCATTCTCATCCACATTCACATCCAAGCACTGAATGCCATTGTCCAGTTGGCCCGCCCAAAAGGCATCTCTTATTAATTTGCTTAAGTGCCATAAATGGCAAAAACTGTGCAACACAAAAGGATTTGAATTTCCTACCATTTTTGCCCATTGTCGCCATTGGCCGCCCAGCTGGAGATTTTACACGTACGCCCAATGTGACCAAGACGAATTATCAAAAAAAAAAAAAAAATTAAATAAAAAGGTAAAAGGAAAAAATGTATAGCAAAAACTGATGCTCAAATACACTTACACAACTCATTGATGCCCTCTTCATCCCAGAAAGTGGAAACCCAGAATTGATTTTTCAAAAAAATTGTGGACTTTTGGAAAAAAACCAAGACGAAATATGTTTGTAAAAACTTTGGATTTAGGAAGAGCTATAAGTTGTACAATAAACTCTAAAAGATGGAACTCAACATTTGTTGTTTTTTAATGCATTTCCCACAAACGCATCACAAAAGTAAAAATCAATATAAACTTTGTTGGATCTGTTGCA
This sequence comes from Drosophila borealis, assembly GCA_035045885.1. NCBI lineage: Eukaryota > Metazoa > Arthropoda > Insecta > Diptera > Drosophilidae > Drosophila > Drosophila borealis. The sequence continues at coordinate 2,752,508 of JAWNOR010000405.1, read as the reverse complement.
AATATTCCTGAATTAGGCACGTTTCTCTCACCTTGGATCGAAATTATAAAATGATTTCTCATGTTCTCACAAGCTCAAGCGTGTAACGAGCTCATGTGGAAGCATGAAGTTGACGCGTCATGCTGATTAGTAGCCACAGTGTGACAAACCTCTTGAAAAAGTCATTATGCACACACGTGGGAGAGCATCTGTGTTGTCTGCTCGGCAGTTATATGAGCTGTCTGCTATGTGGGAAAGGGCAACAAGTTGCAACTTGCAACAACTGCAACTGTGACATTGAAATTGCCGCCTGCTCAAGAGGTGTAAAATGAGAGTGAGATAAAGAGCGAGAGAGGGGTAGAGAGAGAGAGAGAGGTTGTGGCTGCTGATTTATGTTTTGGGCTGCCCGTTTTGACCTTTTGGGCGCATCGCATTTCAGTTGCCGCTTCGATTCTAGAGAATTTGTTACGGCCAAGCAGCCATAAAATGATAGGGCATCTACAGGACAAAGTCGACTGGCAGCAGAGACAGACAGTCTGACAGAGACAAGAGACCCGGAGATAGAGAGAAGGAGAGAGAGAGAGAGAGGGAGAGAGCGAGAGCGAGTGAGAGCTAGCAGAGCTTGTTTTCCTTAATTAAATACAATCGACAACTCTATTGGAAGCTTGGTGCCAGGCTGGCAAGTCAAGTCTGTCAACTGGAAATCAGTAGCGCATATTTTTCGCATTTAAAAATCATTAATTTGAATTAGCCCTGGCGCTGTAATTAAGGCGGGGCGCGGCTGCAACAACAGCGGCAAGCAGCGCAGCACAGAGTCCACGATTTCTCAGAGACTGAAAGATAAACAAACAAATGCAAATGCAGCAGCAACAAGAGCCCAAAAGTTAAACAAAACATATTGCCGCACTTGGAGGCCATGTGCACCAAGTGCGCACCGCTGACATTTCAACACCACCAGCTACAAGCTACCAGTTCCAGCTACCAGCTACAGTGGCAGCAGCAGCAGGCTCCTCCACCAGCTCCTCCTTCTGCTCCGTCTAATGACAAAGCGCGCAGAACACAATCCAAATGCAAAGCGCAGCCGAATGATCTTTTGAACTGGCAACCGAATCCAAATCCAAATCCCAATCCCAATCAAAACAAAGATCAAAACCAACAACAAGCGGCAGCCCAGCCAGACACTTGAGGTCGACGTCGACGTCGACGTCGAAGTTGATGTTGATGTTGACGTAGGCAGCGGACATCGAGCAGCGAGCAGCGGGCGGCTGCTTGCCAGTAGCAACAACAACTGAGCCCTGTCCCGCTCTCTATCTCTCTTCATGTCTTGGTCTCGGCAGTACCTGCGAGCTGCAGTTGTTGTTGCTGTTTAGCTAGCAGCTAGTTTGTTTATCTAACCTACACACAGATACACACACACACTCACATGCTGGGTGTCTTTTTCGACACCAACAACAACACTCAATAGAACTTTGTTGCGCTTTTTCACAAAGTTTTCTGGCTGCCTAACAATTAAATTATTGTTAAGCCTCACGCAATGCGTCATAAGAGAGAGTTCGCTGAGTTTGGTCAAGAAGTTAATTTTAAACCAATTATTTCTATGGCAACTACAAGTTATAACAATATAATGAGATGCCTAAAGATAGCTGCTAAACTAATAAATAAACAGACTTGGCTAATTCGACTTATGTCCTTCTCCCATAAGACTAGAAACTGGGCTTAGGCCCAACGAGTCCGTAACTATTTATTATTTTTTTTTACTACCAATCGAACCCTAAACCAAAACGAAAACTAACCCAAACCACGATCAGAAAAAGTCCCAAATATTTCAGTTATTGAACAATATTTCAATTTTGAATACAGATCAATCAATAAAGCAAAACCTGGGTAAACTGTTGTGTTTAACCGAGCCTATAGGCAGGGAGTTGTTTCAAACCGTGAATCGAACCAGCGACATTTTTTTTCTGGTTCTAACAGGACTCCTTTCGTAACAAAACCACAAGGGCATATAAGATATTATTCAGTTGCATTTATAGATAGCTTTCTAATAAATTTTGGGTTTTTTTTTTTATTTCCAAATGCTTTTGGAAAGTGTATGCCCACTTCGTTGTCGTTGTACTTAAAATATTCTTCTTTCCGACTTTTACTTATTTTGTTTTTATTTTTGGGCCACTTTTTGTGTGTGCTCGGGCGACTTAATTAGGAAACTTGGTGCGTTTTATTTATGTGTCTTAACGAGTCGTTTATTTAACTCACCCTCGCTTGCCGTCCCGCTCTCGCCTGTTCGCGTGGAAAACTAACATCAAATTGAAGCTGAGCACACAAACATTTTGAAAATTTGTTTATTGTTTTTCTTTGGGGTCCTCCGCACAGCCTCCGCGCCGCACCGGGCTGCATTTCACTAATTTGGGAGAAAAAAAGAGCAGAAATCGAAATCGGAATTTGAAATTAAAAGCAAAAGGCAAAATACCATGTATTTGAGAGTCCAAGTGGAGGCTCGTTTCGTTTGAGGCAAATTGAAAATAATTTTGTACCTTGATTTAAATAAGAAAACAAACGGGCAATACACACACACACACACACTTACACAGACAGACGAAAAGCAATTCAACGAAAAACTAAACATAAATTCTCACAATGCCGATCTGGGCTTCACTCAGCCCCTTATGAATGTGTGTGTGTGCGTGTGTGGGCCATGAACTTTGTTTTTTATTAGCGGCAGGATATCGGCATCGCCTTCTCTATATATATTTATATGTTAATTCGTTTGTGTTAATTGGAAAACAAAACCTCAAAAGCGACAACAACAACAGCAGCAACTGCAACTGCAACAGGCAGCGGCAACAACTACAACAGAATTCCACAATGTGGCTGAGCTAAAAATTTATTTTTAAGCAGACATTTTTGTGTATTTATTTATTTATTTTGCCGCTGGCAGCAAACAATTTGTAATCGTTGTTTCTGCTGCCTGCCTGCCGTTGACAAGGAAAATGTTGCAGCTGCGGCACGCGAAAGCTGCAAGCAGCTCGCCCCGTGCAACGCCTTGCCTTGCCTTGCCTTGCCATGACTTGCCACGCCGTGCCGCGCCTCGCGGTTGTCGCCTTAATTGCAGTCGCAAGGAAGCGGCAAAAATATGCTCATAGCTTTTGATGGAGCCAACAACAAAACAAGTGGCAAATGCCAGAGGTCGATTGTGGGGCGATATCAAAACGAAATGCTACAGAAATTTGTTTTTGTTCTGGGGATGTTCAATGGAGCTCTTGATCCATCGCACTGATTCATATAAAACATGCATCTGTCTGTCTGTCGCCTTATGAGGCGAGTGGCGTCTTCTTTTAACTTATTTTTGCATTTAGTTCATATCTGTATATATATCATTTTATCATATCACATTTGAAAGCTTCATACTTGGTTGATGATTTGAAAAAATAAAGCTATCAACTAGAGTTTTAGTTCAGGGCGTTCCACGAGCAACTAGGTCATTACAAATCAAAGTTCTTCCTGCTAGCCCTAATAGATCCCGAGTTCGGATAGTTAGTCGAATAGGTGGATGGTATATTTTGCTTAAAATTCGCAGGCTGGCATAAATATTCATCGCACCGGGCGCATATCAAGCGAATGTTCGAAGCGGAATTCGCGAATATCTTTTAATTAGAACAGTTCGGTTTTCAACAAAACTCTTTGGCTTGGCGCTAATTGTCAGGCAATTAGCCGTTTTCTTGTTCTAGCACTGATATTATAATTGTAATACTTAATAACGAAGCCTCGCCAAAAATATGAAGAGCCTAATTATGAGTGCCTGTGCATACATGTAAGTCGGAATAGATGCAGATGAGAGTGCTGATCCGAAGCAATGGCATCCACAACAATCGGCAATGGATTTCTGAGTATTATGGGCGCTTCCAGGGAAGAAAGTGCGAACAATTTATGTGGGCATAAAACAAAAGTTTAGAATCAACGGGAAATTTTATGACTACTTGGGGGCATTTAAGCCGAAAATGTTTATAAATAAGATGCAAACACACCAGCCCGAGTACCAAGTACCAATCCACCAAACCAGGTCACTTGGAATAGGTCAACGCATACTTTGAAATCTTCAAAATATGTGCCGGGTCTGAAGATTGAAATGAATTATGCATATGCGTCTGCTTGATAGGATCCAAGACGAACTGAAGCGAAAGCTGCTGCCAGATTGTGCACATAAAATGAATTTCACAAAAACGGAAATGTTGAGTAGCTGCTCGGCTAATACTCGAACAATGCCCAGCAAACGAGGAAATAATAAAAACCAAATGTGTTGAATATATGCAAGCTTGATGATATGATTCAACTACCTCTGTCTCGCTCTCTCGCCCTACATATCTCTCTCTCTCTCGCGCGCTTTTTTTTATTGACTAAAAGACTTTTGGCATTTCGCATTTTAGACTTGACTCCGGGAACAATCAGTTGGCTTTGTATTTCCCAAAAATTATTAATTACCAGCGCATGCACGTAAACAAAAATGTGTAAATCGACCACTTTTGATAAATCACAGACTAACACACACACATGCGCGCGCGCACACACACATTTGCATACCACAACTGAACATGGCCACAAACACCAAAACAATTTTGCGATGAAATTGTCAAATTGCAGCGCAAAAACGCAAAAGCAGCAACCGCAACCGCAAACGCATACCAACATAGCGCGAGCAGCAGCAGCAAGAAGGAGGCGGCAGACAATCATGCCACATGCCACACAGACCCCCCCCCCCGTTCTACCACCCCGCCCTCACCAGAGCGTTAGTTATCGCTGCCATTGAGGCACATTCGCATGGACACGAAATTCACAATTTTGGTAACTGAAAATCAGAGCGAGGCAAACGCAATCAATCATAAAACGATGAAATGTCGACGAGCGCGAAGGCAAGCAAATTGAAAACGCTGCGAGGACACGGCCAAAGGACAACGAGCAACGGACATGGACGTGGACACGGATACGGACATGACCATCAGAGATTGGACAGTTGACACTAGACACTGGACAGAGACCAGCACATTGAGTACTGAGCAAGCGATGGCAATGGCCAAAGTCAACGATAAAACGATTTTAGCTTTCTCGGCTTGCTCTTCCTCTTCTTGTTATACCCTTGCCTTGGGCCAGACATCTGCGGTCGCATTAGTTCTATATGTCGAAAGCTATCCTAATCATAAGTAACATCCATGTCGCTCGAGTCAGTTGAGTATTGCTTGAGTATGGAGCTTTAGGCGCAGCTTAAAATTTTTAGATAGTTTAAATTTAAGATTTGAACCAGCATCCTGTCTTTGGCTACGGTTCGTGTACGTAGGTGTTGGTTCATATATTCCGTGATTTTATTATGACAGCCGTAAATATTACTTAATGTGGTTGGAGCTGAATCGTCCACAAAAGATTTTCTAATCCAACCCAAGCCGAGCTTCTCCCAGAAGAGTTCAGATCGAATCAATTTTCGGCTAAAGTATTTTTTTAACAATTGATTTCAATTAGGGTTCGGCTTATATTAAAGAAAATAAATAGAAATTCCAGTTCAGTTCATCCTTTGTCTTATGTGGGATATGCCTGGAAGGGTATTTGAACTTCAGCGAACCCGAAGATACCACAGCTACTTCCTTTTATGCCTGCATCGACAAACTGTCAATCGCTTTAGCCATTTCCCCTCTTAGCCATGGCCCTAATGTGTTTAAGCTGAAAGTTAAGCGCCTCGTATAATATGTTCAACCCTGGGCCAGTTAATTAGAGGGCACAGCTGATGATGCAGATGCAGCTACAGATACAAATACACACACAGATACAGATACAGATGCAGATACAGATTGAGATACGGCTGGCAGCTGACAATTTGATTGTGCTGTGGCTGGCTTTTTGGGTTCACTTATCAAATTTAAACTTAATTACCAAACGCGACGCGTTGCGTGGCTCAGATAACGCCCAGGCCACAAAAATCGTGGCCTAATGAACAGTTTTATGCATAGTTTTAAGACGCGTTTTGTAATCTCTGTGAGTGAGATTTACACGAAATCGAAAAGGCTGATCCATAAATCAAGTTGCATTCGCAGTCAGCAGCCAAAAAGTGTGTCATTAAAATTAATTATCTAGCATTTTTTAACACCGAACTATGGGAAGGGATCCGCATCCGCATCCGCGGCCAAGCCCATTCGGCCCTTCGGCTTGGCAATTAGCCACACGCCGTGGCAGAGCTTTTCCATGTTTTATTCTAAATATTTGCACACAGAGCTCTTCAGTTGACGCTTCTTCTTACAGCACCTGCAAACACACGCACACATTCGCAAAAAATATATGCATGTGTGTGTGTGTATGTGTGCATACATAGGAACCAATGGCCCTGACAAGTCGACTGCTCTCAAATATTTGCGCTGACATAACTTTGTCTGCGGCTGGCGCGCGCCTAGCGCCTGAGAAGCGCAGAGAGGGGCTCTGTGGACAGAGCAGCAGACGACAGGCAGCCGCTTTGTCTGCGCCTCACAATGTGTGAAAGATAATTATAACATGTGTGTGCTCACACTCACACTCACGCACACACATACAGTTGACTTGCATGGATTGGTGGACAGTTGTAGAGTTTGTGGCACGCTTCAAGTTTTTTCTCTTTTTTTTTTTGTTTGTGTAGCCACAAGCTGCAAGCGTCGGCCTTTGCCATTGACAGCTCCAAGTTGGACTTCAACTCGAACAAAGCTGACGATGGGGAGCTAAAGATGCCAACACAGCAGACGTCATCGAATGTCAATAGCAAAATTGTTTGCCAAAAGCAAAACATGAAGCGATAGACAAAACTAAACACGCAACGAATTCCAAATGCCCTAACCTATAGATATTGGAATGAAATGCAAATATTTTATATAATAATTAATTACTAAGGCTGAGCTTCCAACTGAGCTAAAGGTTAAGCACCGAGTCGAAATGCTGGTTGAGCAAGTTTGAGATGTTAAACAAATGCGAGCTCAGTTATTTATAATGTTTGTTAAATAAATTATAGCTGCTACCTTTTAACATTGAGCTGAAATGCAGAGTATTAATGTGTCTGTTACACGCTATTATAAAAAATGACAGCTAAAGGGAGCTACCGGGGCGAGTAGGGTATAAAGAGCATAAAGCTATGCCAAAGTCGTGGATGGTTCTATTCCAATGCTGATGATGGCTCTTAAAGCCGTTCAAACAAATCGTCGTATAAATTATGCAATTGAAGCCAATGTCCCGCTAGAAAAATGACATGCCTTGGCCCCATCAATGCCAACAGCCGCCACTCAACCCTCCACGCTCCACCCTCCACCCATCACCCAGTCCAGCTGGAGGCCATCTCGTGCTTAGGTTGCGCATTGTCGGACGATTTGCGTGCCATTTATTTCCATTTAACGCATTTGCCAAGTTTAAAATGGGGCGTAATAAAGCCATTGATGGT